>OY776667.1:2400000-4800000 GCA_963675795.1 Crossocerus cetratus
CGTTGGAAGCGACAGAATTGCGATCCGAGAAACCGTTGATGATAAAATCGCGAGCATTCCCAAAACCTGAACTCGTGGTTTTTGGACTCCAGAAACGTTTTCGTGCATTTGTCGTGACTATTTCCGACGCAAAATGACACGAGGAACACGCTGGAGGCGACAGAATTGCGATCCGAGAAACCGTTGACGAGAAAATGGCGAGCATTCCCAAATCCTGATCTCATGTTTTTTGGGCTCCAGAACCGTGTTTGTGCGTTTCTCAAGACTAATTCCGACGTAAAATGACACGAGGAACACGTTGGAAGCGACAGAATTGCGATCCGAGAAACCGTTGACGAGAAAATGGCGAGCATTCCGAAATCCTGATCTCGTGTGTTTTGGACTCCAGAAATGTGTTCCTGCATTTGTCGTCACTATTTCCGACGTAAAATGACGCGAGGAACGCGTTGGAAGCGACAGAATTGAGATCCGAGCAACCGTTGACGAGAAAATGGCGAGCATTCCCAATACTTGATCTCGTGTTTATTGAACTCCAGAACCGTGTTTGTGCGTTTCTCAAGACTAATTCCGACGTAAAATGACACGAGGAACACGTTGGAAGCGACAGAATTGCGATCCGAGAAATCGTTGACGAGAAAATGGCGAGCATTCCCCAATCCTGATCTCATGTTTTTTGGGCTCCAGAACCGTGTTTGTGCATTTCTCATGACTAATTCTGGTATAAAATGACGCGAGGAACACGCTGGAGGCGACAGAATTGCGATCCGAGAAACCATTGACGAGAAAATGGCGAGCATTCCCAAATCCTGATCTCATGTTTTTTGGGCTCCAGAACCGTGTTTGTGCGTTTCTCAAGACTAATTCCGACGTAAAATGACACGAGGAACACGTTGGAAGCGACAGAATTGCGATCCGAGAAACCGTTGACGAGAAAATGGCGAGCATTCCGAAATCCTGATCTCGTGTGTTTTGGACTCCAGAAATGTGTACCTGCATTTGTCGTCACTATTTCCGACATAAAATGACGCGAGGAACGCGTTGGAGGCGACAGAATTGAGATCCGAGCAACCGTTGACGAGAAAATGGCGAGCATTCCCAAAACTTGATCTCGTGTTTATTGAACTCCAGAACCGTGTTTGTGCGTTTCTCAAGACTAATTCCGACGTAAAATGACACGAGGAACACGTTGGAAGCGACAGAATTGCGATCCGAGAAACCGTTGACGAGAAAATGGCGAGCATTTCCCAATCCTGATCTCATGTTTTTTGGGCTCCAGAACCGTGTTTGTGCATTTCTCATGACTAATTCTGATATAAAATGACGCGAGGAACACGCTGGAAGCGACAGAATTGCGATCCGAGCAACCGTTGACGAGAAAATGGCGAGCATTCCCAAAACTTGATCTCGTGTTTATTGAACTCCAGAACCGTGTTTGTGCATTTTTAAAAACGATTTCCGACGCAAAATGACACGAGGAACACGCTGGAAGCGACAGAATTGCGATCCGAGAAACTGTTGACGAGAAAATGGTGAGCATTCCCAAATCCTGATCTCATGTTTTTTGGGCTCCAGAACCGTGTTTGTGCATTTCTCATGACTAATTCTGATATAAAATGACGCGACGAACGCGTTGGAAGCGACAGAATTGCGATCCGAGCAACCGTTGACGAGAAAATCGCGAGCATTCCCAAAACCTGATCTCGTGTTTTTTGGACTCAAGAAACGTTTTCGTGCATTTGTCGTCACTACTTCCGACGTGAAATGACACGAGGAACACGCTGGAGGCGACAGAATTGCGATCCGAGAAACCGTTGACGAGAAAATGGCGAGCATTCCCCAATCCTGATCTCATGTTTTTTGGGCTCCAGAACCGTGTTTGTGCATTTCTCATGACTAATTCTGATATAAAATGACGCGAGGAACGCGTTGGAAGCGGCAGAATTGAGATCCGAGCAACCGTTGACGAGAAAATGGCGAGCATTCCCAAATCCTGATCTCATGTTTTTTGGGCTCCAGAACCGTGTTTGTGCATTTCTCATGACTAATTCTGATATCAAATGACGCGACGAACGCGCTGGAAGCGACAGAATTGCGATCCGAGCAACCGTTGACGAGAAAATGGCGAGCATTCCCAAAACTTGATCTCGTGTTTATTGAACTCCAGAACCGTGTTTGTGCATTTTTAAAAACGATTTCCGACGCAAAATGACACGAGGAACACGCTGGAAGCGACAGAATTGCGATCCGAGAAACTGTTGACGAGAAAATGGTGAGCATTCCCAAATCCTGATCTCATGTTTTTTGGGCTCCAGAACCGTGTTTGTGCATTTCTCATGACTAATTCTGATATAAAATGACGCGACGAACGCGTTGGAAGCGACAGAATTGCGATCCGAGCAACCGTTGACGAGAAAATCGCGAGCATTCCCAAAACCTGATCTCGTGTTTTTTGGACTCAAGAAACGTTTTCGTGCATTTGTCGTCACTACTTCCGACGTGAAATGACACGAGGAACACGCTGGAGGCGACAGAATTGCGATCCGAGAAACCGTTGACGAGAAAATGGCGAGCATTCCCCAATCCTGATCTCATGTTTTTTGGGCTCCAGAACCGTGTTTGTGCATTTCTCATGACTAATTCTGATATAAAATGACGCGAGGAACGCGTTGGAAGCGGCAGAATTGAGATCCGAGCAACCGTTGACGAGAAAATGGCGAGCATTCCCAAATCCTGATCTCATGTTTTTTGGGCTCCAGAACCGTGTTTGTGCATTTCTCATGACTAATTCTGATATCAAATGACGCGACGAACGCGTTGGAAGCGACAGAATTGCGATCAGAGAAACCGTTGACGAGAAAATGGCGAGCATTCCCAAATCCTGATCTCATGTTTCTGGGCTCCAGAACCGTGTTTGTGCGTTTCTCAAGACTAATTCCGACGTAAAATGACACGAGGAACACGTTGGAAGCGACAGAATTGCGATCCGAGAAACCGTTGACGAGAAAATGGCGAGCATTCCGAAATCCTGATCTCGTGTGTTTTGGACTCCAGAAATGTGTACCTGCATTTGTCGTCACTATTTCCGACGTAAAATGACGCGAGGAACGCGTTGGAAGCGACAGAATTGAGATCCGAGCAACCGTTGACGAGAAAATGGCGAGCATTCCCAAAACTTGATCTCGTGTTTATTGAACTCCAGAACCGTGTTTGTGCGTTTCTCAAGACTAATTCCGACGTAAAATGACACGAGGAACACGTTGGAAGCGACAGAATTGCGATCCGAGAAACTGTTGACGAGAAAATGGCGAGCATTCCCCAATCCTGATCTCATGTTTTTTGGGCTCCAGAACCGTGTTTGTGCATTTCTCATGACTAATTCTGGTATAAAATGACGCGAGGAACACGCTGGAGGCGACAGAATTGCGATCCGAGAAACCGTTGACGAGAAAATGGCGAGCATTCCCCAATCCTGATCTCATGTTTTTTGGGCTCCAGAACCGTGTTTGTACGTTTCTCAAGACTAATTCCGACGTAAAATGACACGAGGAACACGTTGGAAGCGACAGAATTGCGATCCGAGAAACCGTTGACGAGAAAATGGCGAGCATTCCGAAATCCTGATCTCGTGTGTTTTGGACTCCAGAAATGTGTTCCTGCATTTGTCGTCACTATTTCCGACGTAAAATGACGCGAGGAACGCGTTGGAAGCGACAGAATTGAGATCCGAGCAACCGTTGACGAGAAAATGGCGAGCATTCCCAAAACTTGATCTCGTGTTTATTGAACTCCAGAACCGTGTTTGTGCGTTTCTCAAGACTAATTCCGACGTAAAATGACACGAGGAACACGTTGGAAGCGACAGAATTGCGATCCGAGAAACCGTTGACGAGAAAATGGCGAGCATTCCCCAATCCTGATCTCATGTTTTTTGGGCTCCAGAACCGTGTTTGTGCATTTCTCATGACTAATTCTGGTATAAAATGACGCGAGGAACACGCTGGAGGCGACAGAATTGCGATCCGAGAAACCGTTGACGAGAAAATGGCGAGCATTCCCCAATCCTGATCTCATGTTTTTTGGGCTCCAGAACCGTGTTTGTACGTTTCTCAAGACTAATTCCGACGTAAAATGACACGAGGAACATGTTGGAAGCGACAGAATTGCGATCCGAGAAACCGTTGACGAGAAAATGGCGAGCATTCCGAAATCCTGATCTCGTGTGTTTTGGACTCCAGAAATGTGTTCCTGCATTTGTCGTCACTATTTCCGACGTAAAATGACGCGAGGAACGCGTTGGAAGCGACAGAATTGAGATCCGAGCAACCGTTGACGAGAAAATGGCGAGCATTCCCAAAACTTGATCTCGTGTTTATTGAACTCCAGAAACGTGTTTGTGCGTTTCTCAAGACTAATTCCGACGTAAAATGACACGAGGAACACGTTGGAAGCGACAGAATTGCGATCCGAGAAACCGTTGATGATAAAATCGCGAGCATTCCCAAAACCTGAACTCGTGGTTTTTGGACTCCAGAAACGTTTTCGTGCATTTGTCGTGACTATTTCCGACGCAAAATGACACGAGGAACACGCTGGAGGCGACAGAATTGCGATCCGAGAAACCGTTGACGAGAAAATGGCGAGCATTCCCCAATCCTGATCTCATGTTTTTTGGGCTCCAGAACCCTGTTTGTGCATTTCTCATGACTAATTCTGATATAAAATGACGCGAGGAACGCGTTGGAAGCGGCAGAATTGAGATCCGAGCAACCGTTGACGAGAAAATGGCGAGCATTCCCAAATCCTGATCTCATGTTTTTTGGGCTCCAGAACCGTGTTTGTGCATTTCTCATGACTAATTCTGATATAAAATGACGCGAGGAACGCGTTGGAAGCGGCAGAATTGCGATCCGAGAAACCGTTGACGAGAAAATGGCGAGCATTTCCCAATCCTGATCTCATGTTTTTTGGGCTCCAGAACCGTGTTTGTGCATTTCTCATGACTAATTCTGATATAAAATGACGCGAGGAACACGCTGGAAGCGACAGAATTGCGATCCGAGCAACCGTTGACGAGAAAATGGCGAGCATTCCCAAAACTTGATCTCGTGTTTATTGAACTCCAGAACCGTGTTTGTGCATTTTTAAAAACGATTTCCGACGCAAAATGACACGAGGAACACGCTGGAAGCGACAGAATTGCGATCCGAGAAACTGTTGACGAGAAAATGGTGAGCATTCCCAAATCCTGATCTCATGTTTTTTGGGCTCCAGAACCGTGTTTGTGCATTTCTCATGACTAATTCTGATATAAAATGACGCGACGAACGCGTTGGAAGCGACAGAATTGCGATCCGAGCAACCGTTGACGAGAAAATCGCGAGCATTCCCAAAACCTGATCTCGTGTTTTTTGGACTCAAGAAACGTTTTCGTGCATTTGTCGTCACTACTTCCGACGTGAAATGACACGAGGAACACGCTGGAGGCGACAGAATTGCGATCCGAGAAACCGTTGACGAGAAAATGGCGAGCATTCCCCAATCCTGATCTCATGTTTTTTGGGCTCCAGAACCGTGTTTGTGCATTTCTCATGACTAATTCTGATATAAAATGACGCGAGGAACGCGTTGGAAGCGGCAGAATTGAGATCCGAGCAACCGTTGACGAGAAAATGGCGAGCATTCCCAAATCCTGATCTCATGTTTTTTGGGCTCCAGAACCGTGTTTGTGCATTTCTCATGACTAATTCTGATATCAAATGACGCGACGAACGCGCTGGAAGCGACAGAATTGCGATCCGAGCAACCGTTGACGAGAAAATGGCGAGCATTCCCAAAACTTGATCTCGTGTTTATTGAACTCCAGAACCGTGTTTGTGCATTTTTAAAAACGATTTCCGACGCAAAATGACACGAGGAACACGCTGGAAGCGACAGAATTGCGATCCGAGAAACTGTTGACGAGAAAATGGTGAGCATTCCCAAATCCTGATCTCATGTTTTTTGGGCTCCAGAACCGTGTTTGTGCATTTCTCATGACTAATTCTGATATAAAATGACGCGACGAACGCGTTGGAAGCGACAGAATTGCGATCCGAGCAACCGTTGACGAGAAAATCGCGAGCATTCCCAAAACCTGATCTCGTGTTTTTTGGACTCAAGAAACGTTTTCGTGCATTTGTCGTCACTACTTCCGACGTGAAATGACACGAGGAACACGCTGGAGGCGACAGAATTGCGATCCGAGAAACCGTTGACGAGAAAATGGCGAGCATTCCCCAATCCTGATCTCATGTTTTTTGGGCTCCAGAACCGTGTTTGTGCATTTCTCATGACTAATTCTGATATAAAATGACGCGAGGAACGCGTTGGAAGCGGCAGAATTGAGATCCGAGCAACCGTTGACGAGAAAATGGCGAGCATTCCCAAATCCTGATCTCATGTTTTTTGGGCTCCAGAACCGTGTTTGTGCATTTCTCATGACTAATTCTGATATCAAATGACGCGACGAACGCGTTGGAAGCGACAGAATTGCGATCAGAGAAACCGTTGACGAGAAAATGGCGAGCATTCCCAAATCCTGATCTCATGTTTCTGGGCTCCAGAACCGTGTTTGTGCGTTTCTCAAGACTAATTCCGACGTAAAATGACACGAGGAACACGTTGGAAGCGACAGAATTGCGATCCGAGAAACCGTTGACGAGAAAATGGCGAGCATTCCGAAATCCTGATCTCGTGTGTTTTGGACTCCAGAAATGTGTACCTGCATTTGTCGTCACTATTTCCGACGTAAAATGACGCGAGGAACGCGTTGGAAGCGACAGAATTGAGATCCGAGCAACCGTTGACGAGAAAATGGCGAGCATTCCCAAAACTTGATCTCGTGTTTATTGAACTCCAGAACCGTGTTTGTGCGTTTCTCAAGACTAATTCCGACGTAAAATGACACGAGGAACACGTTGGAAGCGACAGAATTGCGATCCGAGAAACCGTTGACGAGAAAATGGCGAGCATTCCCCAATCCTGATCTCATGTTTTTTGGGCTCCAGAACCGTGTTTGTGCATTTCTCATGACTAATTCTGGTATAAAATGACGCGAGGAACACGCTGGAGGCGACAGAATTGCGATCCGAGAAACCGTTGACGAGAAAATGGCGAGCATTCCCCAATCCTGATCTCATGTTTTTTGGGCTCCAGAACCGTGTTTGTACGTTTCTCAAGACTAATTCCGACGTAAAATGACACGAGGAACACGTTGGAAGCGACAGAATTGCGATCCGAGAAACCGTTGACGAGAAAATGGCGAGCATTCCGAAATCCTGATCTCGTGTGTTTTGGACTCCAGAAATGTGTTCCTGCATTTGTCGTCACTATTTCCGACGTAAAATGACGCGAGGAACGCGTTGGAAGCGACAGAATTGAGATCCGAGCAACCGTTGACGAGAAAATGGCGAGCATTCCCAAAACTTGATCTCGTGTTTATTGAACTCCAGAACCGTGTTTGTGCGTTTCTCAAGACTAATTCCGACGTAAAATGACACGAGGAACACGTTGGAAGCGACAGAATTGCGATCCGAGAAACCGTTGACGAGAAAATGGCGAGCATTCCCCAATCCTGATCTCATGTTTTTTGGGCTCCAGAACCGTGTTTGTGCATTTCTCATGACTAATTCTGGTATAAAATGACGCGAGGAACACGCTGGAGGCGACAGAATTGCGATCCGAGAAACCGTTGACGAGAAAATGGCGAGCATTCCCCAATCCTGATCTCATGTTTTTTGGGCTCCAGAACCGTGTTTGTACGTTTCTCAAGACTAATTCCGACGTAAAATGACACGAGGAACATGTTGGAAGCGACAGAATTGCGATCCGAGAAACCGTTGACGAGAAAATGGCGAGCATTCCGAAATCCTGATCTCGTGTGTTTTGGACTCCAGAAATGTGTTCCTGCATTTGTCGTCACTATTTCCGACGTAAAATGACGCGAGGAACGCGTTGGAAGCGACAGAATTGAGATCCGAGCAACCGTTGACGAGAAAATGGCGAGCATTCCCAAAACTTGATCTCGTGTTTATTGAACTCCAGAAACGTGTTTGTGCGTTTCTCAAGACTAATTCCGACGTAAAATGACACGAGGAACACGTTGGAAGCGACAGAATTGCGATCCGAGAAACCGTTGATGATAAAATCGCGAGCATTCCCAAAACCTGAACTCGTGGTTTTTGGACTCCAGAAACGTTTTCGTGCATTTGTCGTGACTATTTCCGACGCAAAATGACACGAGGAACACGCTGGAGGCGACAGAATTGCGATCCGAGAAACCGTTGACGAGAAAATGGCGAGCATTCCCCAATCCTGATCTCATGTTTTTTGGGCTCCAGAACCCTGTTTGTGCATTTCTCATGACTAATTCTGATATAAAATGACGCGAGGAACGCGTTGGAAGCGGCAGAATTGAGATCCGAGCAACCGTTGACGAGAAAATGGCGAGCATTCCCAAATCCTGATCTCATGTTTTTTGGGCTCCAGAACCGTGTTTGTGCGTTTCTCAAGACTAATTCCGACGTAAAATGACACGAGGAACACGTTGGAAGCGACAGAATTGCGATCCGAGAAACCGTTGACGAGAAAATGGCGAGCATTCCGAAATCCTGATCTCGTGTGTTTTGGACTCCAGAAATGTGTTCCTGCATTTGTCGTCACTATTTCCGACGTAAAATGACGCGAGGAACGCATTGGAAGCGACAGAATTGAGATCCGAGCAACCGTTGACGAGAAAATGGCGAGCATTCCCAATACTTGATCTCGTGTTTATTGAACTCCAGAACCGTGTTTGTGCGTTTCTCAAGACTAATTCCGACGTAAAATGACACGAGGAACACGTTGGAAGCGACAGAATTGCGATCCGAGAAATCGTTGACGAGAAAATGGCGAGCATTCCCCAATCCTGATCTCATGTTTTTTGGGCTCCAGAACCGTGTTTGTGCATTTCTCATGACTAATTCTGGTATAAAATGACGCGAGGAACACGCTGGAGGCGACAGAATTGCGATCCGAGAAACCATTGACGAGAAAATGGCGAGCATTCCCAAATCCTGATCTCATGTTTTTTGGGCTCCAGAACCGTGTTTGTGCGTTTCTCAAGACTAATTCCGACGTAAAATGACACGAGGAACACGTTGGAAGCGACAGAATTGCGATCCGAGAAACCGTTGACGAGAAAATGGCGAGCATTCCGAAATCCTGATCTCGTGTGTTTTGGACTCCAGAAATGTGTACCTGCATTTGTCGTCACTATTTCCGACGTAAAATGACGCGAGGAACGCGTTGGAGGCGACAGAATTGAGATCCGAGCAACCGTTGACGAGAAAATGGCGAGCATTCCCAAAACTTGATCTCGTGTTTATTGAACTCCAGAACCGTGATTGTGCGTTTCTCAAGACTAATTCCGACGTAAAATGACACGAGGAACACGTTGGAAGCGACAGAATTGCGATCCGAGAAACCGTTGACGAGAAAATGGCGAGCATTCCCCAATCCTGATCTCATGTTTTTTGGGCTCCAGAACCGTGTTTGTGCATTTCTCATGACTAATTCTGGTATAAAATGACGCGAGGAACACGCTGGAGGCGACAGAATTGCGATCCGAGAAACCGTTGACGAGAAAATGGCGAGCATTCCCCAATCCTGATCTCATGTTTTTTGGGCTCCAGAACCGTGTTTGTACGTTTCTCAAGACTAATTCCGACGTAAAATGACACGAGGAACACGTTGGAAGCGACAGAATTGCGATCCGAGAAACCGTTGACGAGAAAATGGCGAGCATTCCGAAATCCTGATCTCGTGTGTTTTGGACTCCAGAAATGTGTTCCTGCATTTGTCGTCACTATTTCCGACGTAAAATGACGCGAGGAACGCGTTGGAAGCGACAGAATTGAGATCCGAGCAACCGTTGACGAGAAAATGGCGAGCATTCCCAATACTTGATCTCGTGTTTATTGAACTCCAGAACCGCGTTTGTGCGTTTCTCAAGACTAATTCCGACGTAAAATGACACGAGGAACACGTTGGAAGCGACAGAATTGCGATCCGAGAAACCGTTGACGAGAAAATGGCGAGCATTCCGAAATCCTGATCTCGTGTGTTTTGGACTCCAGAAATGTGTTCCTGCATTTGTCGTCACTATTTCCGACGTAAAATGACGCGAGGAACGCATTGGAAGCGACAGAATTGAGATCCGAGCAACCGTTGACGAGAAAATGGCGAGCATTCCCAATACTTGATCTCGTGTTTATTGAACTCCAGAACCGTGTTTGTGCGTTTCTCAAGACTAATTCCGACGTAAAATGACACGAGGAACACGTTGGAAGCGACAGAATTGCGATCCGAGAAACCGTTGACGAGAAAATGGCGAGCATTCCGAAATCCTGATCTCGTGTGTTTTGGACTCCAGAAATGTGTTCCTGCATTTGTCGTCACTATTTCCGACGTAAAATGACGCGAGGAACGCGTTGGAAGCGACAGAATTGAGATCCGAGCAACCGTTGACGAGAAAATGGCGAGCATTCCCAATACTTGATCTCGTGTTTATTGAACTCCAGAACCGTGTTTGTGCGTTTCTCAAGACTAATTCCGACGTATAATGACACGAGGAACACGTTGGAAGCGACAGAATTGCGATCCGAGAAACCGTTGATGATAAAATCGCGAGCATTCCCAAAACCTGAACTCGTGGTTTTTGGACTCCAGAAACGTTTTCGTGCATTTGTCGTGACTATTTCCGACGCAAAATGACACGAGGAACACGCTGGAGGCGACAGAATTGCGATCCGAGAAACCGTTGACGAGAAAATGGCGAGCATTCCCAAATCCTGATCTCATGTTTTTTGGGCTCCAGAACCGTGTTTGTGCGTTTCTCAAGACTAATTCCGACGTAAAATGACACGAGGAACACGTTGGAAGCGACAGAATTGCGATCCGAGAAACCGTTGACGAGAAAATGGCGAGCATTCCGAAATCCTGATCTCGTGTGTTTTGGACTCCAGAAATGTGTTCCTGCATTTGTCGTCACTATTTCCGACGTAAAATGACGCGAGGAACGCGTTGGAAGCGACAGAATTGAGATCCGAGCAACCGTTGACGAGAAAATGGCGAGCATTCCCAATACTTGATCTCGTGTTTATTGAACTCCAGAACCGTGTTTGTGCGTTTCTCAAGACTAATTCCGACGTAAAATGACACGAGGAACACGTTGGAAGCGACAGAATTGCGATCCGAGAAATCGTTGACGAGAAAATGGCGAGCATTCCCCAATCCTGATCTCATTTTTTTGGGCTCCAGAACCGTGTTTGTGCATTTCTCATGACTAATTCTGGTATAAAATGACGCGAGGAACACGCTGGAGGCGACAGAATTGCGATCCGAGAAACCATTGACGAGAAAATGGCGAGCATTCCCAAATCCTGATCTCATGTTTTTTGGGCTCCAGAACCGTGTTTGTGCGTTTCTCAAGACTAATTCCGACGTAAAATGACACGAGGAACACGTTGGAAGCGACAGAATTGCGATCCGAGAAACCGTTGACGAGAAAATGGCGAGCATTCCGAAATCCTGATCTCGTGTGTTTTGGACTCCAGAAATGTGTACCTGCATTTGTCGTCACTATTTCCGACATAAAATGACGCGAGGAACGCGTTGGAGGCGACAGAATTGAGATCCGAGCAACCGTTGACGAGAAAATGGCGAGCATTCCCAAAACTTGATCTCGTGTTTATTGAACTCCAGAACCGTGTTTGTGCGTTTCTCAAGACTAATTCCGACGTAAAATGACACGAGGAACACGTTGGAAGCGACAGAATTGCGATCCGAGAAACCGTTGACGAGAAAATGGCGAGCATTTCCCAATCCTGATCTCGTGTTTATTGAACTCCAGAACCGTGTTTGTGCGTTTCTCAAGACTAATTCCGACGTAAAATGACACGAGGAACACGTTGGAAGCGACAGAATTGCGATCCGAGAAACCGTTGACGAGAAAATGGCGAGCATTCCGAAATCCTGATCTCGTGTGTTTTGGACTCCAGAAATGTGTTCCTGCATTTGTCGTCACTATTTCCGACGTAAAATGACGCGAGGAACGCGTTGGAAGCGACAGAATTGAGATCCGAGCAACCGTTGACGAGAAAATGGCGAGCATTCCCAATACTTGATCTCGTGTTTATTGAACTCCAGAACCGTGTTTGTGCGTTTCTCAAGACTAATTCCGACGTATAATGACACGAGGAACACGTTGGAAGCGACAGAATTGCGATCCGAGAAACCGTTGATGATAAAATCGCGAGCATTCCCAAAACCTGAACTCGTGGTTTTTGGACTCCAGAAACGTTTTCGTGCATTTGTCGTGACTATTTCCGACGCAAAATGACACGAGGAACACGCTGGAGGCGACAGAATTGCGATCCGAGAAACCGTTGACGAGAAAATGGCGAGCATTCCCAAATCCTGATCTCATGTTTTTTGGGCTCCAGAACCGTGTTTGTGCGTTTCTCAAGACTAATTCCGACGTAAAATGACACGAGGAACACGTTGGAAGCGACAGAATTGCGATCCGAGAAACCGTTGACGAGAAAATGGCGAGCATTCCGAAATCCTGATCTCGTGTGTTTTGGACTCCAGAAATGTGTTCCTGCATTTGTCGTCACTATTTCCGACGTAAAATGACGCGAGGAACGCGTTGGAAGCGACAGAATTGAGATCCGAGCAACCGTTGACGAGAAAATGGCGAGCATTCCCAATACTTGATCTCGTGTTTATTGAACTCCAGAACCGTGTTTGTGCGTTTCTCAAGACTAATTCCGACGTAAAATGACACGAGGAACACGTTGGAAGCGACAGAATTGCGATCCGAGAAATCGTTGACGAGAAAATGGCGAGCATTCCCCAATCCTGATCTCATTTTTTTGGGCTCCAGAACCGTGTTTGTGCATTTCTCATGACTAATTCTGGTATAAAATGACGCGAGGAACACGCTGGAGGCGACAGAATTGCGATCCGAGAAACCATTGACGAGAAAATGGCGAGCATTCCCAAATCCTGATCTCATGTTTTTTGGGCTCCAGAACCGTGTTTGTGCGTTTCTCAAGACTAATTCCGACGTAAAATGACACGAGGAACACGTTGGAAGCGACAGAATTGCGATCCGAGAAACCGTTGACGAGAAAATGGCGAGCATTCCGAAATCCTGATCTCGTGTGTTTTGGACTCCAGAAATGTGTACCTGCATTTGTCGTCACTATTTCCGACATAAAATGACGCGAGGAACGCGTTGGAGGCGACAGAATTGAGATCCGAGCAACCGTTGACGAGAAAATGGCGAGCATTCCCAAAACTTGATCTCGTGTTTATTGAACTCCAGAACCGTGTTTGTGCGTTTCTCAAGACTAATTCCGACGTAAAATGACACGAGGAACACGTTGGAAGCGACAGAATTGCGATCCGAGAAACCGTTGACGAGAAAATGGCGAGCATTTCCCAATCCTGATCTCATGTTTTTTGGGCTCCAGAACCGTGTTTGTGCATTTCTCATGACTAATTCTGATATAAAATGACGCGAGGAACACGCTGGAAGCGACAGAATTGCGATCCGAGCAACCGTTGACGAGAAAATGGCGAGCATTCCCAAAACTTGATCTCGTGTTTATTGAACTCCAGAACCGTGTTTGTGCATTTTTAAAAACGATTTCCGACGCAAAATGACACGAGGAACACGCTGGAAGCGACAGAATTGCGATCCGAGAAACTGTTGACGAGAAAATGGTGAGCATTCCCAAATCCTGATCTCATGTTTTTTGGGCTCCAGAACCGTGTTTGTGCATTTCTCATGACTAATTCTGATATAAAATGACGCGACGAACGCGTTGGAAGCGACAGAATTGCGATCCGAGCAACCGTTGACGAGAAAATCGCGAGCATTCCCAAAACCTGATCTCGTGTTTTTTGGACTCAAGAAACGTTTTCGTGCATTTGTCGTCACTACTTCCGACGTGAAATGACACGAGGAACACGCTGGAGGCGACAGAATTGCGATCCGAGAAACCGTTGACGAGAAAATGGCGAGCATTCCCCAATCCTGATCTCATGTTTTTTGGGCTCCAGAACCGTGTTTGTGCATTTCTCATGACTAATTCTGATATAAAATGACGCGAGGAACGCGTTGGAAGCGGCAGAATTGAGATCCGAGCAACCGTTGACGAGAAAATGGCGAGCATTCCCAAATCCTGATCTCATGTTTTTTGGGCTCCAGAACCGTGTTTGTGCATTTCTCATGACTAATTCTGATATCAAATGACGCGACGAACGCGCTGGAAGCGACAGAATT
Source organism: Crossocerus cetratus (assembly GCA_963675795.1). Classification (NCBI taxonomy): domain Eukaryota; kingdom Metazoa; phylum Arthropoda; class Insecta; order Hymenoptera; family Crabronidae; genus Crossocerus; species Crossocerus cetratus. The sequence continues at coordinate 2,414,372 of OY776667.1, forward strand.
GCGATCCGAGAAACCGTTGACGAGAAAATGGCGAGCATTCCCAAATCCTGATCTCATGTTTTTTGGGCTCCAGAACCGTGTTTGTGCGTTTCTCAAGACTAATTCCGACGTAAAATGACACGAGGAACACGTTGGAAGCGACAGAATTGCGATCCGAGAAACCGTTGACGAGAAAATGGCGAGCATTCCGAAATCCTGATCTCGTGTGTTTTGGACTCCAGAAATGTGTTCCTGCATTTGTCGTCACTATTTCCGACGTAAAATGACGCGAGGAACGCGTTGGAAGCGACAGAATTGAGATCCGAGCAACCGTTGACGAGAAAATGGCGAGCATTCCCAATACTTGATCTCGTGTTTATTGAACTCCAGAACCGTGTTTGTGCGTTTCTCAAGACTAATTCCGACGTAAAATGACACGAGGAACACGTTGGAAGCGACAGAATTGCGATCCGAGAAATCGTTGACGAGAAAATGGCGAGCATTCCCCAATCCTGATCTCATTTTTTTGGGCTCCAGAACCGTGTTTGTGCATTTCTCATGACTAATTCTGGTATAAAATGACGCGAGGAACACGCTGGAGGCGACAGAATTGCGATCCGAGAAACCATTGACGAGAAAATGGCGAGCATTCCCAAATCCTGATCTCATGTTTTTTGGGCTCCAGAACCGTGTTTGTGCGTTTCTCAAGACTAATTCCGACGTAAAATGACACGAGGAACACGTTGGAAGCGACAGAATTGCGATCCGAGAAACCGTTGACGAGAAAATGGCGAGCATTCCGAAATCCTGATCTCGTGTGTTTTGGACTCCAGAAATGTGTACCTGCATTTGTCGTCACTATTTCCGACATAAAATGACGCGAGGAACGCGTTGGAGGCGACAGAATTGAGATCCGAGCAACCGTTGACGAGAAAATGGCGAGCATTCCCAAAACTTGATCTCGTGTTTATTGAACTCCAGAACCGTGTTTGTGCGTTTCTCAAGACTAATTCCGACGTAAAATGACACGAGGAACACGTTGGAAGCGACAGAATTGCGATCCGAGAAACCGTTGACGAGAAAATGGCGAGCATTTCCCAATCCTGATCTCATGTTTTTTGGGCTCCAGAACCGTGTTTGTGCATTTCTCATGACTAATTCTGATATAAAATGACGCGAGGAACACGCTGGAAGCGACAGAATTGCGATCCGAGCAACCGTTGACGAGAAAATGGCGAGCATTCCCAAAACTTGATCTCGTGTTTATTGAACTCCAGAACCGTGTTTGTGCATTTTTAAAAACGATTTCCGACGCAAAATGACACGAGGAACACGCTGGAAGCGACAGAATTGCGATCCGAGAAACTGTTGACGAGAAAATGGTGAGCATTCCCAAATCCTGATCTCATGTTTTTTGGGCTCCAGAACCGTGTTTGTGCATTTCTCATGACTAATTCTGATATAAAATGACGCGACGAACGCGTTGGAAGCGACAGAATTGCGATCCGAGCAACCGTTGACGAGAAAATCGCGAGCATTCCCAAAACCTGATCTCGTGTTTTTTGGACTCAAGAAACGTTTTCGTGCATTTGTCGTCACTACTTCCGACGTGAAATGACACGAGGAACACGCTGGAGGCGACAGAATTGCGATCCGAGAAACCGTTGACGAGAAAATGGCGAGCATTCCCCAATCCTGATCTCATGTTTTTTGGGCTCCAGAACCGTGTTTGTGCATTTCTCATGACTAATTCTGATATAAAATGACGCGAGGAACGCGTTGGAAGCGGCAGAATTGAGATCCGAGCAACCGTTGACGAGAAAATGGCGAGCATTCCCAAATCCTGATCTCATGTTTTTTGGGCTCCAGAACCGTGTTTGTGCATTTCTCATGACTAATTCTGATATCAAATGACGCGACGAACGCGCTGGAAGCGACAGAATTGCGATCCGAGCAACCGTTGACGAGAAAATGGCGAGCATTCCCAAAACTTGATCTCGTGTTTATTGAACTCCAGAACCGTGTTTGTGCATTTTTAAAAACGATTTCCGACGCAAAATGACACGAGGAACACGCTGGAAGCGACAGAATTGCGATCCGAGAAACTGTTGACGAGAAAATGGTGAGCATTCCCAAATCCTGATCTCATGTTTTTTGGGCTCCAGAACCGTGTTTGTGCATTTCTCATGACTAATTCTGATATAAAATGACGCGACGAACGCGTTGGAAGCGACAGAATTGCGATCCGAGCAACCGTTGACGAGAAAATCGCGAGCATTCCCAAAACCTGATCTCGTGTTTTTTGGACTCAAGAAACGTTTTCGTGCATTTGTCGTCACTACTTCCGACGTGAAATGACACGAGGAACACGCTGGAGGCGACAGAATTGCGAACCGAGAAACCGTTGACGAGAAAATGGCGAGCATTCCCCAATCCTGATCTCATGTTTTTTGGGCTCCAGAACCGTGTTTGTGCATTTCTCATGACTAATTCTGATATAAAATGACGCTAGGAACGCGTTGGAAGCGGCAGAATTGAGATCCGAGCAACCGTTGACGAGAAAATGGCGAGCATTCCCAAATCCTGATCTCATGTTTTTTGGGCTCCAGAACCGTGTTTGTGCATTTCTCATGACTAATTCTGATATCAAATGACGCGACGAACGCGTTGGAAGCGACAGAATTGCGATCAGAGAAACCGTTGACGAGAAAATGGCGAGCATTCCCAAATCCTGATCTCATGTTTCTGGGCTCCAGAACCGTGTTTGTGCGTTTCTCAAGACTAATTCCGACGTAAAATGACACGAGGAACACGTTGGAAGCGACAGAATTGCGATCCGAGAAACCGTTGACGAGAAAATGGCGAGCATTCCGAAATCCTGATCTCGTGTGTTTTGGACTCCAGAAATGTGTACCTGCATTTGTCGTCACTATTTCCGACGTAAAATGACGCGAGGAACGCGTTGGAAGCGACAGAATTGAGATCCGAGCAACCGTTGACGAGAAAATGGCGAGCATTCCCAAAACTTGATCTCGTGTTTATTGAACTCCAGAACCGTGTTTGTGCGTTTCTCAAGACTAATTCCGACGTAAAATGACACGAGGAACACGTTGGAAGCGACAGAATTGCGATCCGAGAAACCGTTGACGAGAAAATGGCGAGCATTCCCCAATCCTGATCTCATGTTTTTTGGGCTCCAGAACCGTGTTTGTGCATTTCTCATGACTAATTCTGGTATAAAATGACGCGAGGAACACGCTGGAGGCGACAGAATTGCGATCCGAGAAACCGTTGACGAGAAAATGGCGAGCATTCCCCAATCCTGATCTCATGTTTTTTGGGCTCCAGAACCGTGTTTGTACGTTTCTCAAGACTAATTCCGACGTAAAATGACACGAGGAACACGTTGGAAGCGACAGAATTGCGATCCGAGAAACCGTTGACGAGAAAATGGCGAGCATTCCGAAATCCTGATCTCGTGTGTTTTGGACTCCAGAAATGTGTTCCTGCATTTGTCGTCACTATTTCCGACGTAAAATGACGCGAGGAACGCGTTGGAAGCGACAGAATTGAGATCCGAGCAACCGTTGACGAGAAAATGGCGAGCATTCCCAAAACTTGATCTCGTGTTTATTGAACTCCAGAACCGTGTTTGTGCGTTTCTCAAGACTAATTCCGACGTAAAATGACACGAGGAACACGTTGGAAGCGACAGAATTGCGATCCGAGAAACCGTTGACGAGAAAATGGCGAGCATTCCCCAATCCTGATCTCATGTTTTTTGGGCTCCAGAACCGTGTTTGTGCATTTCTCATGACTAATTCTGGTATAAAATGACGCGAGGAACACGCTGGAGGCGACAGAATTGCGATCCGAGAAACCGTTGACGAGAAAATGGCGAGCATTCCCCAATCCTGATCTCATGTTTTTTGGGCTCCAGAACCGTGTTTGTACGTTTCTCAAGACTAATTCCGACGTAAAATGACACGAGGAACATGTTGGAAGCGACAGAATTGCGATCCGAGAAACCGTTGACGAGAAAATGGCGAGCATTCCGAAATCCTGATCTCGTGTGTTTTGGACTCCAGAAATGTGTTCCTGCATTTGTCGTCACTATTTCCGACGTAAAATGACGCGAGGAACGCGTTGGAAGCGACAGAATTGAGATCCGAGCAACCGTTGACGAGAAAATGGCGAGCATTCCCAAAACTTGATCTCGTGTTTATTGAACTCCAGAAACGTGTTTGTGCGTTTCTCAAGACTAATTCCGACGTAAAATGACACGAGGAACACGTTGGAAGCGACAGAATTGCGATCCGAGAAACCGTTGATGATAAAATCGCGAGCATTCCCAAAACCTGAACTCGTGGTTTTTGGACTCCAGAAACGTTTTCGTGCATTTGTCGTGACTATTTCCGACGCAAAATGACACGAGGAACACGCTGGAGGCGACAGAATTGCGATCCGAGAAACCGTTGACGAGAAAATGGCGAGCATTCCCCAATCCTGATCTCATGTTTTTTGGGCTCCAGAACCCTGTTTGTGCATTTCTCATGACTAATTCTGATATAAAATGACGCGAGGAACGCGTTGGAAGCGGCAGAATTGAGATCCGAGCAACCGTTGACGAGAAAATGGCGAGCATTCCCAAATCCTGATCTCATGTTTTTTGGGCTCCAGAACCGTGTTTGTGCATTTCTCATGACTAATTCTGATATCAAATGACGCGACGAACGCGCTGGAAGCGACAGAATTGCGATCCGAGAAACCGTTGACGAGAAAATGGCGAGCATTCCGAAATCCTGATCTCGTGTGTTTTGGACTCCAGAAATGTGTTCCTGCATTTGTCGTCACTATTTCCGACGTAAAATGACGCGAGGAACGCGTTGGAAGCGACAGAATTGAGATCCGAGCAACCGTTGACGAGAAAATGGCGAGCATTCCCAATACTTGATCTCGTGTTTATTGAACTCCAGAACCGTGTTTGTGCGTTTCTCAAGACTAATTCCGACGTATAATGACACGAGGAACACGTTGGAAGCGACAGAATTGCGATCCGAGAAACCGTTGATGATAAAATCGCGAGCATTCCCAAAACCTGAACTCGTGGTTTTTGGACTCCAGAAACGTTTTCGTGCATTTGTCGTGACTATTTCCGACGCAAAATGACACGAGGAACACGCTGGAGGCGACAGAATTGCGATCCGAGAAACCGTTGACGAGAAAATGGCGAGCATTCCCAAATCCTGATCTCATGTTTTTTGGGCTCCAGAACCGTGTTTGTGCGTTTCTCAAGACTAATTCCGACGTAAAATGACACGAGGAACACGTTGGAAGCGACAGAATTGCGATCCGAGAAACCGTTGACGAGAAAATGGCGAGCATTCCGAAATCCTGATCTCGTGTGTTTTGGACTCCAGAAATGTGTTCCTGCATTTGTCGTCACTATTTCCGACGTAAAATGACGCGAGGAACGCGTTGGAAGCGACAGAATTGAGATCCGAGCAACCGTTGACGAGAAAATGGCGAGCATTCCCAATACTTGATCTCGTGTTTATTGAACTCCAGAACCGTGTTTGTGCGTTTCTCAAGACTAATTCCGACGTAAAATGACACGAGGAACACGTTGGAAGCGACAGAATTGCGATCCGAGAAATCGTTGACGAGAAAATGGCGAGCATTCCCCAATCCTGATCTCATTTTTTTGGGCTCCAGAACCGTGTTTGTGCATTTCTCATGACTAATTCTGGTATAAAATGACGCGAGGAACACGCTGGAGGCGACAGAATTGCGATCCGAGAAACCATTGACGAGAAAATGGCGAGCATTCCCAAATCCTGATCTCATGTTTTTTGGGCTCCAGAACCGTGTTTGTGCGTTTCTCAAGACTAATTCCGACGTAAAATGACACGAGGAACACGTTGGAAGCGACAGAATTGCGATCCGAGAAACCGTTGACGAGAAAATGGCGAGCATTCCGAAATCCTGATCTCGTGTGTTTTGGACTCCAGAAATGTGTACCTGCATTTGTCGTCACTATTTCCGACATAAAATGACGCGAGGAACGCGTTGGAGGCGACAGAATTGAGATCCGAGCAACCGTTGACGAGAAAATGGCGAGCATTCCCAAAACTTGATCTCGTGTTTATTGAACTCCAGAACCGTGTTTGTGCGTTTCTCAAGACTAATTCCGACGTAAAATGACACGAGGAACACGTTGGAAGCGACAGAATTGCGATCCGAGAAACCGTTGACGAGAAAATGGCGAGCATTTCCCAATCCTGATCTCATGTTTTTTGGGCTCCAGAACCGTGTTTGTGCATTTCTCATGACTAATTCTGATATAAAATGACGCGAGGAACACGCTGGAAGCGACAGAATTGCGATCCGAGCAACCGTTGACGAGAAAATGGCGAGCATTCCCAAAACTTGATCTCGTGTTTATTGAACTCCAGAACCGTGTTTGTGCATTTTTAAAAACGATTTCCGACGCAAAATGACACGAGGAACACGCTGGAAGCGACAGAATTGCGATCCGAGAAACTGTTGACGAGAAAATGGTGAGCATTCCCAAATCCTGATCTCATGTTTTTTGGGCTCCAGAACCGTGTTTGTGCATTTCTCATGACTAATTCTGATATAAAATGACGCGACGAACGCGTTGGAAGCGACAGAATTGCGATCCGAGCAACCGTTGACGAGAAAATCGCGAGCATTCCCAAAACCTGATCTCGTGTTTTTTGGACTCAAGAAACGTTTTCGTGCATTTGTCGTCACTACTTCCGACGTGAAATGACACGAGGAACACGCTGGAGGCGACAGAATTGCGATCCGAGAAACCGTTGACGAGAAAATGGCGAGCATTCCCCAATCCTGATCTCATGTTTTTTGGGCTCCAGAACCGTGTTTGTGCATTTCTCATGACTAATTCTGATATAAAATGACGCGAGGAACGCGTTGGAAGCGGCAGAATTGAGATCCGAGCAACCGTTGACGAGAAAATGGCGAGCATTCCCAAATCCTGATCTCATGTTTTTTGGGCTCCAGAACCGTGTTTGTGCATTTCTCATGACTAATTCTGATATCAAATGACGCGACGAACGCGCTGGAAGCGACAGAATTGCGATCCGAGAAACCGTTGACGAGAAAATGGCGAGCATTCCCAAATCCTGATCTCATGTTTTTTGGGCTCCAGAACCGTGTTTGTGCGTTTCTCAAGACTAATTCCGACGTAAAATGACACGAGGAACACGTTGGAAGCGACAGAATTGCGATCCGAGAAACCGTTGACGAGAAAATGGCGAGCATTCCGAAATCCTGATCTCGTGTGTTTTGGACTCCAGAAATGTGTTCCTGCATTTGTCGTCACTATTTCCGACGTAAAATGACGCGAGGAACGCGTTGGAAGCGACAGAATTGAGATCCGAGCAACCGTTGACGAGAAAATGGCGAGCATTCCCAATACTTGATCTCGTGTTTATTGAACTCCAGAACCGTGTTTGTGCGTTTCTCAAGACTAATTCCGACGTAAAATGACACGAGGAACACGTTGGAAGCGACAGAATTGCGATCCGAGAAATCGTTGACGAGAAAATGGCGAGCATTCCCCAATCCTGATCTCATTTTTTTGGGCTCCAGAACCGTGTTTGTGCATTTCTCATGACTAATTCTGGTATAAAATGACGCGAGGAACACGCTGGAGGCGACAGAATTGCGATCCGAGAAACCATTGACGAGAAAATGGCGAGCATTCCCAAATCCTGATCTCATGTTTTTTGGGCTCCAGAACCGTGTTTGTGCGTTTCTCAAGACTAATTCCGACGTAAAATGACACGAGGAACACGTTGGAAGCGACAGAATTGCGATCCGAGAAACCGTTGACGAGAAAATGGCGAGCATTCCGAAATCCTGATCTCGTGTGTTTTGGACTCCAGAAATGTGTACCTGCATTTGTCGTCACTATTTCCGACATAAAATGACGCGAGGAACGCGTTGGAGGCGACAGAATTGAGATCCGAGCAACCGTTGACGAGAAAATGGCGAGCATTCCCAAAACTTGATCTCGTGTTTATTGAACTCCAGAACCGTGTTTGTGCGTTTCTCAAGACTAATTCCGACGTAAAATGACACGAGGAACACGTTGGAAGCGACAGAATTGCGATCCGAGAAACCGTTGACGAGAAAATGGCGAGCATTTCCCAATCCTGATCTCATGTTTTTTGGGCTCCAGAACCGTGTTTGTGCATTTCTCATGACTAATTCTGATATAAAATGACGCGAGGAACACGCTGGAAGCGACAGAATTGCGATCCGAGCAACCGTTGACGAGAAAATGGCGAGCATTCCCAAAACTTGATCTCGTGTTTATTGAACTCCAGAACCGTGTTTGTGCATTTTTAAAAACGATTTCCGACGCAAAATGACACGAGGAACACGCTGGAAGCGACAGAATTGCGATCCGAGAAACTGTTGACGAGAAAATGGTGAGCATTCCCAAATCCTGATCTCATGTTTTTTGGGCTCCAGAACCGTGTTTGTGCATTTCTCATGACTAATTCTGATATAAAATGACGCGACGAACGCGTTGGAAGCGACAGAATTGCGATCCGAGCAACCGTTGACGAGAAAATCGCGAGCATTCCCAAAACCTGATCTCGTGTTTTTTGGACTCAAGAAACGTTTTCGTGCATTTGTCGTCACTACTTCCGACGTGAAATGACACGAGGAACACGCTGGAGGCGACAGAATTGCGATCCGAGAAACCGTTGACGAGAAAATGGCGAGCATTCCCCAATCCTGATCTCATGTTTTTTGGGCTCCAGAACCGTGTTTGTGCATTTCTCATGACTAATTCTGATATAAAATGACGCGAGGAACGCGTTGGAAGCGGCAGAATTGAGATCCGAGCAACCGTTGACGAGAAAATGGCGAGCATTCCCAAATCCTGATCTCATGTTTTTTGGGCTCCAGAACCGTGTTTGTGCATTTCTCATGACTAATTCTGATATCAAATGACGCGACGAACGCGCTGGAAGCGACAGAATTGCGATCCGAGAAACCGTTGACGAGAAAATGGCGAGCATTCCCAAATCCTGATCTCATGTTTTTTGGGCTCCAGAACCGTGTTTGTGCGTTTCTCAAGACTAATTCCGACGTAAAATGACACGAGGAACACGTTGGAAGCGACAGAATTGCGATCCGAGAAACCGTTGACGAGAAAATGGCGAGCATTCCGAAATCCTGATCTCGTGTGTTTTGGACTCCAGAAATGTGTTCCTGCATTTGTCGTCACTATTTCCGACGTAAAATGACGCGAGGAACGCGTTGGAAGCGACAGAATTGAGATCCGAGCAACCGTTGACGAGAAAATGGCGAGCATTCCCAATACTTGATCTCGTGTTTATTGAACTCCAGAACCGTGTTTGTGCGTTTCTCAAGACTAATTCCGACGTAAAATGACACGAGGAACACGTTGGAAGCGACAGAATTGCGATCCGAGAAATCGTTGACGAGAAAATGGCGAGCATTCCCCAATCCTGATCTCATTTTTTTGGGCTCCAGAACCGTGTTTGTGCATTTCTCATGACTAATTCTGGTATAAAATGACGCGAGGAACACGCTGGAGGCGACAGAATTGCGATCCGAGAAACCATTGACGAGAAAATGGCGAGCATTCCCAAATCCTGATCTCATGTTTTTTGGGCTCCAGAACCGTGTTTGTGCGTTTCTCAAGACTAATTCCGACGTAAAATGACACGAGGAACACGTTGGAAGCGACAGAATTGCGATCCGAGAAACCGTTGACGAGAAAATGGCGAGCATTCCGAAATCCTGATCTCGTGTGTTTTGGACTCCAGAAATGTGTACCTGCATTTGTCGTCACTATTTCCGACATAAAATGACGCGAGGAACGCGTTGGAGGCGACAGAATTGAGATCCGAGCAACCGTTGACGAGAAAATGGCGAGCATTCCCAAAACTTGATCTCGTGTTTATTGAACTCCAGAACCGTGTTTGTGCGTTTCTCAAGACTAATTCCGACGTAAAATGACACGAGGAACACGTTGGAAGCGACAGAATTGCGATCCGAGAAACCGTTGACGAGAAAATGGCGAGCATTTCCCAATCCTGATCTCATGTTTTTTGGGCTCCAGAACCGTGTTTGTGCATTTCTCATGACTAATTCTGATATAAAATGACGCGAGGAACACGCTGGAAGCGACAGAATTGCGATCCGAGCAACCGTTGACGAGAAAATGGCGAGCATTCCCAAAACTTGATCTCGTGTTTATTGAACTCCAGAACCGTGTTTGTGCATTTTTAAAAACGATTTCCGACGCAAAATGACACGAGGAACACGCTGGAAGCGACAGAATTGCGATCCGAGAAACTGTTGACGAGAAAATGGTGAGCATTCCCAAATCCTGATCTCATGTTTTTTGGGCTCCAGAACCGTGTTTGTGCATTTCTCATGACTAATTCTGATATAAAATGACGCGACGAACGCGTTGGAAGCGACAGAATTGCGATCCGAGCAACCGTTGACGAGAAAATCGCGAGCATTCCCAAAACCTGATCTCGTGTTTTTTGGACTCAAGAAACGTTTTCGTGCATTTGTCGTCACTACTTCCGACGTGAAATGACACGAGGAACACGCTGGAGGCGACAGAATTGCGATCCGAGAAACCGTTGACGAGAAAATGGCGAGCATTCCCCAATCCTGATCTCATGTTTTTTGGGCTCCAGAACCGTGTTTGTGCATTTCTCATGACTAATTCTGATATAAAATGACGCGAGGAACGCGTTGGAAGCGGCAGAATTGAGATCCGAGCAACCGTTGACGAGAAAATGGCGAGCATTCCCAAATCCTGATCTCATGTTTTTTGGGCTCCAGAACCGTGTTTGTGCATTTCTCATGACTAATTCTGATATCAAATGACGCGACGAACGCGCTGGAAGCGACAGAATTGCGATCCGAGAAACCGTTGACGAGAAAATGGCGAGCATTCCCAAATCCTGATCTCATGTTTTTTGGGCTCCAGAACCGTGTTTGTGCGTTTCTCAAGACTAATTCCGACGTAAAATGACACGAGGAACACGTTGGAAGCGACAGAATTGCGATCCGAGAAACCGTTGACGAGAAAATGGCGAGCATTCCGAAATCCTGATCTCGTGTGTTTTGGACTCCAGAAATGTGTTCCTGCATTTGTCGTCACTATTTCCGACGTAAAATGACGCGAGGAACGCGTTGGAAGCGACAGAATTGAGATCCGAGCAACCGTTGACGAGAAAATGGCGAGCATTCCCAATACTTGATCTCGTGTTTATTGAACTCCAGAACCGTGTTTGTGCGTTTCTCAAGACTAATTCCGACGTAAAATGACACGAGGAACACGTTGGAAGCGACAGAATTGCGATCCGAGAAATCGTTGACGAGAAAATGGCGAGCATTCCCCAATCCTGATCTCATTTTTTTGGGCTCCAGAACCGTGTTTGTGCATTTCTCATGACTAATTCTGGTATAAAATGACGCGAGGAACACGCTGGAGGCGACAGAATTGCGATCCGAGAAACCATTGACGAGAAAATGGCGAGCATTCCCAAATCCTGATCTCATGTTTTTTGGGCTCCAGAACCGTGTTTGTGCGTTTCTCAAGACTAATTCCGACGTAAAATGACACGAGGAACACGTTGGAAGCGACAGAATTGCGATCCGAGAAACCGTTGACGAGAAAATGGCGAGCATTCCGAAATCCTGATCTCGTGTGTTTTGGACTCCAGAAATGTGTACCTGCATTTGTCGTCACTATTTCCGACATAAAATGACGCGAGGAACGCGTTGGAGGCGACAGAATTGAGATCCGAGCAACCGTTGACGAGAAAATGGCGAGCATTCCCAAAACTTGATCTCGTGTTTATTGAACTCCAGAACCGTGTTTGTGCGTTTCTCAAGACTAATTCCGACGTAAAATGACACGAGGAACACGTTGGAAGCGACAGAATTGCGATCCGAGAAACCGTTGACGAGAAAATGGCGAGCATTTCCCAATCCTGATCTCATGTTTTTTGGGCTCCAGAACCGTGTTTGTGCATTTCTCATGACTAATTCTGATATAAAATGACGCGAGGAACACGCTGGAAGCGACAGAATTGCGATCCGAGCAACCGTTGACGAGAAAATGGCGAGCATTCCCAAAACTTGATCTCGTGTTTATTGAACTCCAGAACCGTGTTTGTGCATTTTTAAAAACGATTTCCGACGCAAAATGACACGAGGAACACGCTGGAAGCGACAGAATTGCGAGCCGAGAAACTGTTGACGAGAAAATGGTGAGCATTCCCAAATCCTGATCTCATGTTTTTTGGGCTCCAGAACCGTGTTTGTGCATTTCTCATGACTAATTCTGATATAAAATGACGCGACGAACGCGTTGGAAGCGACAGAATTGCGATCCGAGCAACCGTTGACGAGAAAATCGCGAGCATTCCCAAAACCTGATCTCGTGTTTTTTGGACTCAAGAAACGTTTTCGTGCATTTGTCGTCACTACTTCCGACGTGAAATGACACGAGGAACACGCTGGAGGCGACAGAATTGCGATCCGAGAAACCGTTGACGAGAAAATGGCGAGCATTCCCCAATCCTGATCTCATGTTTTTTGGGCTCCAGAACCGTGTTTGTGCATTTCTCATGACTAATTCTGATATAAAATGACGCGAGGAACGCGTTGGAAGCGGCAGAATTGAGATCCGAGCAACCGTTGACGAGAAAATGGCGAGCATTCCCAAATCCTGATCTCATGTTTTTTGGGCTCCAGAACCGTGTTTGTGCATTTCTCATGACTAATTCTGATATCAAATGACGCGACGAACGCGCTGGAAGCGACAGAATTGCGATCCGAGCAACCGTTGACGAGAAAATGGCGAGCATTCCCAAAACTTGATCTCGTGTTTATTGAACTCCAGAACCGTGTTTGTGCATTTTTAAAAACGATTTCCGACGCAAAATGACACGAGGAACACGCTGGAAGCGACAGAATTGCGATCCGAGAAACTGTTGACGAGAAAATGGTGAGCATTCCCAAATCCTGATCTCATGTTTTTTGGGCTCCAGAACCGTGTTTGTGCATTTCTCATGACTAATTCTGATATAAAATGACGCGACGAACGCGTTGGAAGCGACAGAATTGCGATCCGAGCAACCGTTGACGAGAAAATCGCGAGCATTCCCAAAACCTGATCTCGTGTTTTTTGGACTCAAGAAACGTTTTCGTGCATTTGTCGTCACTACTTCCGACGTGAAATGACACGAGGAACACGCTGGAGGCGACAGAATTGCGAACCGAGAAACCGTTGACGAGAAAATGGCGAGCATTCCCCAATCCTGATCTCATGTTTTTTGGGCTCCAGAACCGTGTTTGTGCATTTCTCATGACTAATTCTGATATAAAATGACGCTAGGAACGCGTTGGAAGCGGCAGAATTGAGATCCGAGCAACCGTTGACGAGAAAATGGCGAGCATTCCCAAATCCTGATCTCATGTTTTTTGGGCTCCAGAACCGTGTTTGTGCATTTCTCATGACTAATTCTGATATCAAATGACGCGACGAACGCGTTGGAAGCGACAGAATTGCGATCAGAGAAACCGTTGACGAGAAAATGGCGAGCATTCCCAAATCCTGATCTCATGTTTCTGGGCTCCAGAACCGTGTTTGTGCGTTTCTCAAGACTAATTCCGACGTAAAATGACACGAGGAACACGTTGGAAGCGACAGAATTGCGATCCGAGAAACCGTTGACGAGAAAATGGCGAGCATTCCGAAATCCTGATCTCGTGTGTTTTGGACTCCAGAAATGTGTACCTGCATTTGTCGTCACTATTTCCGACGTAAAATGACGCGAGGAACGCGTTGGAAGCGACAGAATTGAGATCCGAGCAACCGTTGACGAGAAAATGGCGAGCATTCCCAAAACTTGATCTCGTGTTTATTGAACTCCAGAACCGTGTTTGTGCGTTTCTCAAGACTAATTCCGACGTAAAATGACACGAGGAACACGTTGGAAGCGACAGAATTGCGATCCGAGAAACCGTTGACGAGAAAATGGCGAGCATTCCCCAATCCTGATCTCATGTTTTTTGGGCTCCAGAACCGTGTTTGTGCATTTCTCATGACTAATTCTGGTATAAAATGACGCGAGGAACACGCTGGAGGCGACAGAATTGCGATCCGAGAAACCGTTGACGAGAAAATGGCGAGCATTCCCCAATCCTGATCTCATGTTTTTTGGGCTCCAGAACCGTGTTTGTACGTTTCTCAAGACTAATTCCGACGTAAAATGACACGAGGAACACGTTGGAAGCGACAGAATTGCGATCCGAGAAACCGTTGACGAGAAAATGGCGAGCATTCCGAAATCCTGATCTCGTGTGTTTTGGACTCCAGAAATGTGTTCCTGCATTTGTCGTCACTATTTCCGACGTAAAATGACGCGAGGAACGCGTTGGAAGCGACAGAATTGAGATCCGAGCAACCGTTGACGAGAAAATGGCGAGCATTCCCAAAACTTGATCTCGTGTTTATTGAACTCCAGAACCGTGTTTGTGCGTTTCTCAAGACTAATTCCGACGTAAAATGACACGAGGAACACGTTGGAAGCGACAGAATTGCGATCCGAGAAACCGTTGACGAGAAAATGGCGAGCATTCCCCAATCCTGATCTCATGTTTTTTGGGCTCCAGAACCGTGTTTGTGCATTTCTCATGACTAATTCTGGTATAAAATGACGCGAGGAACACGCTGGAGGCGACAGAATTGCGATCCGAGAAACCGTTGACGAGAAAATGGCGAGCATTCCCCAATCCTGATCTCATGTTTTTTGGGCTCCAGAACCGTGTTTGTACGTTTCTCAAGACTAATTCCGACGTAAAATGACACGAGGAACATGTTGGAAGCGACAGAATTGCGATCCGAGAAACCGTTGACGAGAAAATGGCGAGCATTCCGAAATCCTGATCTCGTGTGTTTTGGACTCCAGAAATGTGTTCCTGCATTTGTCGTCACTATTTCCGACGTAAAATGACGCGAGGAACGCGTTGGAAGCGACAGAATTGAGATCCGAGCAACCGTTGACGAGAAAATGGCGAGCATTCCCAAAACTTGATCTCGTGTTTATTGAACTCCAGAAACGTGTTTGTGCGTTTCTCAAGACTAATTCCGACGTAAAATGACACGAGGAACACGTTGGAAGCGACAGAATTGCGATCCGAGAAACCGTTGATGATAAAATCGCGAGCATTCCCAAAACCTGAACTCGTGGTTTTTGGACTCCAGAAACGTTTTCGTGCATTTGTCGTGACTATTTCCGACGCAAAATGACACGAGGAACACGCTGGAGGCGACAGAATTGCGATCCGAGAAACCGTTGACGAGAAAATGGCGAGCATTCCCCAATCCTGATCTCATGTTTTTTGGGCTCCAGAACCCTGTTTGTGCATTTCTCATGACTAATTCTGATATAAAATGACGCGAGGAACGCGTTGGAAGCGGCAGAATTGAGATCCGAGCAACCGTTGACGAGAAAATGGCGAGCATTCCCAAATCCTGATCTCATGTTTTTTGGGCTCCAGAACCGTGTTTGTGCGTTTCTCAAGACTAATTCCGACGTAAAATGACACGAGGAACACGTTGGAAGCGACAGAATTGCGATCCGAGAAACCGTTGACGAGAAAATGGCGAGCATTCCGAAATCCTGATCTCGTGTGTTTTGGACTCCAGAAATGTGTTCCTGCATTTGTCGTCACTATTTCCGACGTAAAATGACGCGAGGAACGCATTGGAAGCGACAGAATTGAGATCCGAGCAACCGTTGACGAGAAAATGGCGAGCATTCCCAATACTTGATCTCGTGTTTATTGAACTCCAGAACCGTGTTTGTGCGTTTCTCAAGACTAATTCCGACGTAAAATGACACGAGGAACACGTTGGAAGCGACAGAATTGCGATCCGAGAAATCGTTGACGAGAAAATGGCGAGCATTCCCCAATCCTGATCTCATGTTTTTTGGGCTCCAGAACCGTGTTTGTGCATTTCTCATGACTAATTCTGGTATAAAATGACGCGAGGAACACGCTGGAGGCGACAGAATTGCGATCCGAGAAACCATTGACGAGAAAATGGCGAGCATTCCCAAATCCTGATCTCATGTTTTTTGGGCTCCAGAACCGTGTTTGTGCGTTTCTCAAGCCTAATTCCGACGTAAAATGACACGAGGAACACGTTGGAAGCGACAGAATTGCGATCCGAGAAACCGTTGACGAGAAAATGGCGAGCATTCCGAAATCCTGATCTCGTGTGTTTTGGACTCCAGAAATGTGTACCTGCATTTGTCGTCACTATTTCCGACGTAAAATGACGCGAGGAACGCGTTGGAGGCGACAGAATTGAGATCCGAGCAACCGTTGACGAGAAAATGGCGAGCATTCCCAAAACTTGATCTCGTGTTTATTGAACTCCAGAACCGTGATTGTGCGTTTCTCAAGACTAATTCCGACGTAAAATGACACGAGGAACACGTTGGAAGCGACAGAATTGCGATCCGAGAAACCGTTGACGAGAAAATGGCGAGCATTCCCCAATCCTGATCTCATGTTTTTTGGGCTCCAGAACCGTGTTTGTGCATTTCTCATGACTAATTCTGGTATAAAATGACGCGAGGAACACGCTGGAGGCGACAGAATTGCGATCCGAGAAACCGTTGACGAGAAAATGGCGAGCATTCCCCAATCCTGATCTCATGTTTTTTGGGCTCCAGAACCGTGTTTGTACGTTTCTCAAGACTAATTCCGACGTAAAATGACACGAGGAACACGTTGGAAGCGACAGAATTGCGATCCGAGAAACCGTTGACGAGAAAATGGCGAGCATTCCGAAATCCTGATCTCGTGTGTTTTGGACTCCAGAAATGTGTTCCTGCATTTGTCGTCACTATTTCCGACGTAAAATGACGCGAGGAACGCGTTGGAAGCGACAGAATTGAGATCCGAGCAACCGTTGACGTGAAAATGGCGAGCATTCCCAAAACTTGATCTCGTGTTTATTGAACTCCAGAACCGTGTTTGTGCGTTTCTCAAGACTAATTCCGACGTAAAATGACACGAGGAACACGTTGGAAGCGACAGAATTGCGATCCGAGAAACCGTTGACGAGAAAATGGCGAGCATTCCCCAATCCTGATCTCATGTTTTTTGGGCTCCAGAACCGTGTTTGTGCATTTCTCATGACTAATTCTGGTATAAAATGACGCGAGGAACACGCTGGAGGCGACAGAATTGCGATCCGAGAAACCGTTGACGAGAAAATGGCGAGCATTCCCCAATCCTGATCTCATGTTTTTTGGGCTCCAGAACCGTGTTTGTACGTTTCTCAAGACTAATTCCGACGTAAAATGACACGAGGAACACGTTGGAAGCGACAGAATTGCGATCCGAGAAACCGTTGACGAGAAAATGGCGAGCATTCCGAAATCCTGATCTCGTGTGTTTTGGACTCCAGAAATGTGTTCCTGCATTTGTCGTCACTATTTCCGACGTAAAATGACGCGAGGAACGCGTTGGAAGCGACAGAATTGAGATCCGAGCAACCGTTGACGAGAAAATGGCGAGCATTCCCAAAACTTGATCTCGTGTTTATTGAACTCCAGAACCGTGTTTGTGCGTTTCTCAAGACTAATTCCGACGTAAAATGACACGAGGAACACGTTGGAAGCGACAGAATTGAGATCCGAGCAACCGTTGACGAGAAAATGGCGAGCATTCCCAAAACTTGATCTCGTGTTTATTGAACTCCAGAACCGTGATTGTGCGTTTCTCAAGACTAATTCCGACGTAAAATGACACGAGGAACACGTTGGAAGCGACAGAATTGCGATCCGAGAAACCGTTGACGAGAAAATGGCGAGCATTCCCCAATCCTGATCTCATGTTTTTTGGGCTCCAGAACCGTGTTTGTGCATTTCTCATGACTAATTCTGGTATAAAATGACGCGAGGAACACGCTGGAGGCGACAGAATTGCGAACCGAGAAACCGTTGACGAGAAAATGGCGAGCATTCCCCAATCCTGATCTCATGTTTTTTGGGCTCCAGAACCGTGTTTGTGCATTTCTCATGACTAATTCTGATATAAAATGACGCTAGGAACGCGTTGGAAGCGGCAGAATTGAGATCCGAGCAACCGTTGACGAGAAAATGGCGAGCATTCCCAAATCCTGATCTCATGTTTTTTGGGCTCCAGAACCGTGTTTGTGCATTTCTCATGACTAATTCTGATATCAAATGACGCGACGAACGCGTTGGAAGCGACAGAATTGCGATCAGAGAAACCGTTGACGAGAAAATGGCGAGCATTCCCAAATCCTGATCTCATGTTTCTGGGCTCCAGAACCGTGTTTGTGCGTTTCTCAAGACTAATTCCGACGTAAAATGACACGAGGAACACGTTGGAAGCGACAGAATTGCGATCCGAGAAACCGTTGACGAGAAAATGGCGAGCATTCCGAAATCCTGATCTCGTGTGTTTTGGACTCCAGAAATGTGTACCTGCATTTGTCGTCACTATTTCCGACGTAAAATGACGCGAGGAACGCGTTGGAAGCGACAGAATTGAGATCCGAGCAACCGTTGACGAGAAAATGGCGAGCATTCCCAAAACTTGATCTCGTGTTTATTGAACTCCAGAACCGTGTTTGTGCGTTTCTCAAGACTAATTCCGACGTAAAATGACACGAGGAACACGTTGGAAGCGACAGAATTGCGATCCGAGAAACCGTTGACGAGAAAATGGCGAGCATTCCCCAATCCTGATCTCATGTTTTTTGGGCTCCAGAACCGTGTTTGTGCATTTCTCATGACTAATTCTGGTATAAAATGACGCGAGGAACACGCTGGAGGCGACAGAATTGCGATCCGAGAAACCGTTGACGAGAAAATGGCGAGCATTCCCCAATCCTGATCTCATGTTTTTTGGGCTCCAGAACCGTGTTTGTACGTTTCTCAAGACTAATTCCGACGTAAAATGACACGAGGAACACGTTGGAAGCGACAGAATTGCGATCCGAGAAACCGTTGACGAGAAAATGGCGAGCATTCCGAAATCCTGATCTCGTGTGTTTTGGACTCCAGAAATGTGTTCCTGCATTTGTCGTCACTATTTCCGACGTAAAATGACGCGAGGAACGCGTTGGAAGCGACAGAATTGAGATCCGAGCAACCGTTGACGAGAAAATGGCGAGCATTCCCAAAACTTGATCTCGTGTTTATTGAACTCCAGAACCGTGTTTGTGCGTTTCTCAAGACTAATTCCGACGTAAAATGACACGAGGAACACGTTGGAAGCGACAGAATTGCGATCCGAGAAACCGTTGACGAGAAAATGGCGAGCATTCCCCAATCCTGATCTCATGTTTTTTGGGCTCCAGAACCGTGTTTGTGCATTTCTCATGACTAATTCTGGTATAAAATGACGCGAGGAACACGCTGGAGGCGACAGAATTGCGATCCGAGAAACCGTTGACGAGAAAATGGCGAGCATTCCCCAATCCTGATCTCATGTTTTTTGGGCTCCAGAACCGTGTTTGTACGTTTCTCAAGACTAATTCCGACGTAAAATGACACGAGGAACATGTTGGAAGCGACAGAATTGCGATCCGAGAAACCGTTGACGAGAAAATGGCGAGCATTCCGAAATCCTGATCTCGTGTGTTTTGGACTCCAGAAATGTGTTCCTGCATTTGTCGTCACTATTTCCGACGTAAAATGACGCGAGGAACGCGTTGGAAGCGACAGAATTGAGATCCGAGCAACCGTTGACGAGAAAATGGCGAGCATTCCCAAAACTTGATCTCGTGTTTATTGAACTCCAGAAACGTGTTTGTGCGTTTCTCAAGACTAATTCCGACGTAAAATGACACGAGGAACACGTTGGAAGCGACAGAATTGCGATCCGAGAAACCGTTGATGATAAAATCGCGAGCATTCCCAAAACCTGAACTCGTGGTTTTTGGACTCCAGAAACGTTTTCGTGCATTTGTCGTGACTATTTCCGACGCAAAATGACACGAGGAACACGCTGGAGGCGACAGAATTGCGATCCGAGAAACCGTTGACGAGAAAATGGCGAGCATTCCCCAATCCTGATCTCATGTTTTTTGGGCTCCAGAACCCTGTTTGTGCATTTCTCATGACTAATTCTGATATAAAATGACGCGAGGAACGCGTTGGAAGCGGCAGAATTGAGATCCGAGCAACCGTTGACGAGAAAATGGCGAGCATTCCCAAATCCTGATCTCATGTTTTTTGGGCTCCAGAACCGTGTTTGTGCATTTCTCATGACTAATTCTGATATAAAATGACGCGAGGAACGCGTTGGAAGCGGCAGAATTGAGATCCGAGCAACCGTTGACGAGAAAATGGCGAGCATTCCCAAATCCTGATCTCATGTTTTTTGGGCTCCAGAACCGTGTTTGTGCATTTCTCATGACTAATTCTGATATCAAATGACGCGACGAACGCGCTGGAAGCGACAGAATTGCGATCCGAGAAACCGTTGACGAGAAAATGGCGAGCATTCCCAAATCCTGATCTCATGTTTTTTGGGCTCCAGAACCGTGTTTGTGCGTTTCTCAAGACTAATTCCGACGTAAAATGACACGAGGAACACGTTGGAAGCGACAGAATTGCGATCCGAGAAACCGTTGACGAGAAAATGGCGAGCATTCCGAAATCCTGATCTCGTGTGTTTTGGACTCCAGAAATGTGTTCCTGCATTTGTCGTCACTATTTCCGACGTAAAATGACGCGAGGAACGCGTTGGAAGCGACAGAATTGAGATCCGAGCAACCGTTGACGAGAAAATGGCGAGCATTCCCAATACTTGATCTCGTGTTTATTGAACTCCAGAACCGTGTTTGTGCGTTTCTCAAGACTAATTCCGACGTAAAATGACACGAGGAACACGTTGGAAGCGACAGAATTGCGATCCGAGAAATCGTTGACGAGAAAATGGCGAGCATTCCCCAATCCTGATCTCATTTTTTTGGGCTCCAGAACCGTGTTTGTGCGTTTCTCAAGACTAATTCCGACGTAAAATGACACGAGGAACACGTTGGAAGCGACAGAATTGCGATCCGAGAAACCGTTGACGAGAAAATGGCGAGCATTCCGAAATCCTGATCTCGTGTGTTTTGGACTCCAGAAATGTGTACCTGCATTTGTCGTCACTATTTCCGACATAAAATGACGCGAGGAACGCGTTGGAGGCGACAGAATTGAGATCCGAGCAACCGTTGACGAGAAAATGGCGAGCATTCCCAAAACTTGATCTCGTGTTTATTGAACTCCAGAACCGTGTTTGTGCGTTTCTCAAGACTAATTCCGACGTAAAATGACACGAGGAACACGTTGGAAGCGACAGAATTGCGATCCGAGAAACCGTTGACGAGAAAATGGCGAGCATTTCCCAATCCTGATCTCATGTTTTTTGGGCTCCAGAACCGTGTTTGTGCATTTCTCATGACTAATTCTGATATAAAATGACGCGAGGAACACGCTGGAAGCGACAGAATTGCGATCCGAGCAACCGTTGACGAGAAAATGGCGAGCATTCCCAAAACTTGATCTCGTGTTTATTGAACTCCAGAACCGTGTTTGTGCATTTTTAAAAACGATTTCCGACGCAAAATGACACGAGGAACACGCTGGAAGCGACAGAATTGCGATCCGAGAAACTGTTGACGAGAAAATGGTGAGCATTCCCAAATCCTGATCTCATGTTTTTTGGGCTCCAGAACCGTGTTTGTGCATTTCTCATGACTAATTCTGATATAAAATGACGCGACGAACGCGTTGGAAGCGACAGAATTGCGATCCGAGCAACCGTTGACGAGAAAATCGCGAGCATTCCCAAAACCTGATCTCGTGTTTTTTGGACTCAAGAAACGTTTTCGTGCATTTGTCGTCACTACTTCCGACGTGAAATGACACGAGGAACACGCTGGAGGCGACAGAATTGCGATCCGAGAAACCGTTGACGAGAAAATGGCGAGCATTCCCCAATCCTGATCTCATGTTTTTTGGGCTCCAGAACCGTGTTTGTGCATTTCTCATGACTAATTCTGATATAAAATGACGCGAGGAACGCGTTGGAAGCGGCAGAATTGAGATCCGAGCAACCGTTGACGAGAAAATGGCGAGCATTCCCAAATCCTGATCTCATGTTTTTTGGGCTCCAGAACCGTGTTTGTGCATTTCTCATGACTAATTCTGATATCAAATGACGCGACGAACGCGCTGGAAGCGACAGAATTGCGATCCGAGAAACCGTTGACGAGAAAATGGCGAGCATTCCCAAATCCTGATCTCATGTTTTTTGGGCTCCAGAACCGTGTTTGTGCGTTTCTCAAGACTAATTCCGACGTAAAATGACACGAGGAACACGTTGGAAGCGACAGAATTGCGATCCGAGAAACCGTTGACGAGAAAATGGCGAGCATTCCGAAATCCTGATCTCGTGTGTTTTGGACTCCAGAAATGTGTTCCTGCATTTGTCGTCACTATTTCCGACGTAAAATGACGCGAGGAACGCGTTGGAAGCGACAGAATTGAGATCCGAGCAACCGTTGACGAGAAAATGGCGAGCATTCCCAATACTTGATCTCGTGTTTATTGAACTCCAGAACCGTGTTTGTGCGTTTCTCAAGACTAATTCCGACGTAAAATGACACGAGGAACACGTTGGAAGCGACAGAATTGCGATCCGAGAAATCGTTGACGAGAAAATGGCGAGCATTCCCCAATCCTGATCTCATTTTTTTGGGCTCCAGAACCGTGTTTGTGCATTTCTCATGACTAATTCTGGTATAAAATGACGCGAGGAACACGCTGGAGGCGACAGAATTGCGATCCGAGAAACCATTGACGAGAAAATGGCGAGCATTCCCAAATCCTGATCTCATGTTTTTTGGGCTCCAGAACCGTGTTTGTGCGTTTCTCAAGACTAATTCCGACGTAAAATGACACGAGGAACACGTTGGAAGCGACAGAATTGCGATCCGAGAAACCGTTGACGAGAAAATGGCGAGCATTCCGAAATCCTGATCTCGTGTGTTTTGGACTCCAGAAATGTGTACCTGCATTTGTCGTCACTATTTCCGACATAAAATGACGCGAGGAACGCGTTGGAGGCGACAGAATTGAGATCCGAGCAACCGTTGACGAGAAAATGGCGAGCATTCCCAAAACTTGATCTCGTGTTTATTGAACTCCAGAACCGTGTTTGTGCGTTTCTCAAGACTAATTCCGACGTAAAATGA
The DNA here is from genome assembly GCA_963675795.1 of Crossocerus cetratus. Lineage (NCBI taxonomy): Eukaryota > Metazoa > Arthropoda > Insecta > Hymenoptera > Crabronidae > Crossocerus > Crossocerus cetratus. The sequence continues at coordinate 2,437,716 of OY776667.1, forward strand.
CACGAGGAACACGTTGGAAGCGACAGAATTGCGATCCGAGAAACCGTTGACGAGAAAATGGCGAGCATTTCCCAATCCTGATCTCATGTTTTTTGGGCTCCAGAACCGTGTTTGTGCATTTCTCATGACTAATTCTGATATAAAATGACGCGAGGAACACGCTGGAAGCGACAGAATTGCGATCCGAGCAACCGTTGACGAGAAAATGGCGAGCATTCCCAAAACTTGATCTCGTGTTTATTGAACTCCAGAACCGTGTTTGTGCATTTTTAAAAACGATTTCCGACGCAAAATGACACGAGGAACACGCTGGAAGCGACAGAATTGCGAGCCGAGAAACTGTTGACGAGAAAATGGTGAGCATTCCCAAATCCTGATCTCATGTTTTTTGGGCTCCAGAACCGTGTTTGTGCATTTCTCATGACTAATTCTGATATAAAATGACGCGACGAACGCGTTGGAAGCGACAGAATTGCGATCCGAGCAACCGTTGACGAGAAAATCGCGAGCATTCCCAAAACCTGATCTCGTGTTTTTTGGACTCAAGAAACGTTTTCGTGCATTTGTCGTCACTACTTCCGACGTGAAATGACACGAGGAACACGCTGGAGGCGACAGAATTGCGATCCGAGAAACCGTTGACGAGAAAATGGCGAGCATTCCCCAATCCTGATCTCATGTTTTTTGGGCTCCAGAACCGTGTTTGTGCATTTCTCATGACTAATTCTGATATAAAATGACGCGAGGAACGCGTTGGAAGCGGCAGAATTGAGATCCGAGCAACCGTTGACGAGAAAATGGCGAGCATTCCCAAATCCTGATCTCATGTTTTTTGGGCTCCAGAACCGTGTTTGTGCATTTCTCATGACTAATTCTGATATCAAATGACGCGACGAACGCGCTGGAAGCGACAGAATTGCGATCCGAGCAACCGTTGACGAGAAAATGGCGAGCATTCCCAAAACTTGATCTCGTGTTTATTGAACTCCAGAACCGTGTTTGTGCATTTTTAAAAACGATTTCCGACGCAAAATGACACGAGGAACACGCTGGAAGCGACAGAATTGCGATCCGAGAAACTGTTGACGAGAAAATGGTGAGCATTCCCAAATCCTGATCTCATGTTTTTTGGGCTCCAGAACCGTGTTTGTGCATTTCTCATGACTAATTCTGATATAAAATGACGCGAGGAACACGCTGGAGGCGACAGAATTGCGATCCGAGAAACCATTGACGAGAAAATGGCGAGCATTCCCAAATCCTGATCTCATGTTTTTTGGGCTCCAGAACCGTGTTTGTGCGTTTCTCAAGCCTAATTCCGACGTAAAATGACACGAGGAACACGTTGGAAGCGACAGAATTGCGATCCGAGAAACCGTTGACGAGAAAATGGCGAGCATTCCGAAATCCTGATCTCGTGTGTTTTGGACTCCAGAAATGTGTACCTGCATTTGTCGTCACTATTTCCGACGTAAAATGACGCGAGGAACGCGTTGGAGGCGACAGAATTGAGATCCGAGCAACCGTTGACGAGAAAATGGCGAGCATTCCCAAAACTTGATCTCGTGTTTATTGAACTCCAGAACCGTGATTGTGCGTTTCTCAAGACTAATTCCGACGTAAAATGACACGAGGAACACGTTGGAAGCGACAGAATTGCGATCCGAGAAACCGTTGACGAGAAAATGGCGAGCATTCCCCAATCCTGATCTCATGTTTTTTGGGCTCCAGAACCGTGTTTGTGCATTTCTCATGACTAATTCTGGTATAAAATGACGCGAGGAACACGCTGGAGGCGACAGAATTGCGATCCGAGAAACCGTTGACGAGAAAATGGCGAGCATTCCCCAATCCTGATCTCATGTTTTTTGGGCTCCAGAACCGTGTTTGTACGTTTCTCAAGACTAATTCCGACGTAAAATGACACGAGGAACACGTTGGAAGCGACAGAATTGCGATCCGAGAAACCGTTGACGAGAAAATGGCGAGCATTCCGAAATCCTGATCTCGTGTGTTTTGGACTCCAGAAATGTGTTCCTGCATTTGTCGTCACTATTTCCGACGTAAAATGACGCGAGGAACGCGTTGGAAGCGACAGAATTGAGATCCGAGCAACCGTTGACGTGAAAATGGCGAGCATTCCCAAAACTTGATCTCGTGTTTATTGAACTCCAGAACCGTGTTTGTGCGTTTCTCAAGACTAATTCCGACGTAAAATGACACGAGGAACACGTTGGAAGCGACAGAATTGCGATCCGAGAAACCGTTGACGAGAAAATGGCGAGCATTCCCCAATCCTGATCTCATGTTTTTTGGGCTCCAGAACCGTGTTTGTGCATTTCTCATGACTAATTCTGGTATAAAATGACGCGAGGAACACGCTGGAGGCGACAGAATTGCGATCCGAGAAACCGTTGACGAGAAAATGGCGAGCATTCCCCAATCCTGATCTCATGTTTTTTGGGCTCCAGAACCGTGTTTGTACGTTTCTCAAGACTAATTCCGACGTAAAATGACACGAGGAACACGTTGGAAGCGACAGAATTGCGATCCGAGAAACCGTTGACGAGAAAATGGCGAGCATTCCGAAATCCTGATCTCGTGTGTTTTGGACTCCAGAAATGTGTTCCTGCATTTGTCGTCACTATTTCCGACGTAAAATGACGCGAGGAACGCGTTGGAAGCGACAGAATTGAGATCCGAGCAACCGTTGACGAGAAAATGGCGAGCATTCCCAAAACTTGATCTCGTGTTTATTGAACTCCAGAACCGTGTTTGTGCGTTTCTCAAGACTAATTCCGACGTAAAATGACACGAGGAACACGTTGGAAGCGACAGAATTGAGATCCGAGCAACCGTTGACGAGAAAATGGCGAGCATTCCCAAAACTTGATCTCGTGTTTATTGAACTCCAGAACCGTGATTGTGCGTTTCTCAAGACTAATTCCGACGTAAAATGACACGAGGAACACGTTGGAAGCGACAGAATTGCGATCCGAGAAACCGTTGACGAGAAAATGGCGAGCATTCCCCAATCCTGATCTCATGTTTTTTGGGCTCCAGAACCGTGTTTGTGCATTTCTCATGACTAATTCTGGTATAAAATGACGCGAGGAACACGCTGGAGGCGACAGAATTGCGAACCGAGAAACCGTTGACGAGAAAATGGCGAGCATTCCCCAATCCTGATCTCATGTTTTTTGGGCTCCAGAACCGTGTTTGTGCATTTCTCATGACTAATTCTGATATAAAATGACGCTAGGAACGCGTTGGAAGCGGCAGAATTGAGATCCGAGCAACCGTTGACGAGAAAATGGCGAGCATTCCCAAATCCTGATCTCATGTTTTTTGGGCTCCAGAACCGTGTTTGTGCATTTCTCATGACTAATTCTGATATCAAATGACGCGACGAACGCGTTGGAAGCGACAGAATTGCGATCAGAGAAACCGTTGACGAGAAAATGGCGAGCATTCCCAAATCCTGATCTCATGTTTCTGGGCTCCAGAACCGTGTTTGTGCGTTTCTCAAGACTAATTCCGACGTAAAATGACACGAGGAACACGTTGGAAGCGACAGAATTGCGATCCGAGAAACCGTTGACGAGAAAATGGCGAGCATTCCGAAATCCTGATCTCGTGTGTTTTGGACTCCAGAAATGTGTACCTGCATTTGTCGTCACTATTTCCGACGTAAAATGACGCGAGGAACGCGTTGGAAGCGACAGAATTGAGATCCGAGCAACCGTTGACGAGAAAATGGCGAGCATTCCCAAAACTTGATCTCGTGTTTATTGAACTCCAGAACCGTGTTTGTGCGTTTCTCAAGACTAATTCCGACGTAAAATGACACGAGGAACACGTTGGAAGCGACAGAATTGCGATCCGAGAAACCGTTGACGAGAAAATGGCGAGCATTCCCCAATCCTGATCTCATGTTTTTTGGGCTCCAGAACCGTGTTTGTGCATTTCTCATGACTAATTCTGGTATAAAATGACGCGAGGAACACGCTGGAGGCGACAGAATTGCGATCCGAGAAACCGTTGACGAGAAAATGGCGAGCATTCCCCAATCCTGATCTCATGTTTTTTGGGCTCCAGAACCGTGTTTGTACGTTTCTCAAGACTAATTCCGACGTAAAATGACACGAGGAACACGTTGGAAGCGACAGAATTGCGATCCGAGAAACCGTTGACGAGAAAATGGCGAGCATTCCGAAATCCTGATCTCGTGTGTTTTGGACTCCAGAAATGTGTTCCTGCATTTGTCGTCACTATTTCCGACGTAAAATGACGCGAGGAACGCGTTGGAAGCGACAGAATTGAGATCCGAGCAACCGTTGACGAGAAAATGGCGAGCATTCCCAAAACTTGATCTCGTGTTTATTGAACTCCAGAACCGTGTTTGTGCGTTTCTCAAGACTAATTCCGACGTAAAATGACACGAGGAACACGTTGGAAGCGACAGAATTGCGATCCGAGAAACCGTTGACGAGAAAATGGCGAGCATTCCCCAATCCTGATCTCATGTTTTTTGGGCTCCAGAACCGTGTTTGTGCATTTCTCATGACTAATTCTGGTATAAAATGACGCGAGGAACACGCTGGAGGCGACAGAATTGCGATCCGAGAAACCGTTGACGAGAAAATGGCGAGCATTCCCCAATCCTGATCTCATGTTTTTTGGGCTCCAGAACCGTGTTTGTACGTTTCTCAAGACTAATTCCGACGTAAAATGACACGAGGAACATGTTGGAAGCGACAGAATTGCGATCCGAGAAACCGTTGACGAGAAAATGGCGAGCATTCCGAAATCCTGATCTCGTGTGTTTTGGACTCCAGAAATGTGTTCCTGCATTTGTCGTCACTATTTCCGACGTAAAATGACGCGAGGAACGCGTTGGAAGCGACAGAATTGAGATCCGAGCAACCGTTGACGAGAAAATGGCGAGCATTCCCAAAACTTGATCTCGTGTTTATTGAACTCCAGAAACGTGTTTGTGCGTTTCTCAAGACTAATTCCGACGTAAAATGACACGAGGAACACGTTGGAAGCGACAGAATTGCGATCCGAGAAACCGTTGATGATAAAATCGCGAGCATTCCCAAAACCTGAACTCGTGGTTTTTGGACTCCAGAAACGTTTTCGTGCATTTGTCGTGACTATTTCCGACGCAAAATGACACGAGGAACACGCTGGAGGCGACAGAATTGCGATCCGAGAAACCGTTGACGAGAAAATGGCGAGCATTCCCCAATCCTGATCTCATGTTTTTTGGGCTCCAGAACCCTGTTTGTGCATTTCTCATGACTAATTCTGATATAAAATGACGCGAGGAACGCGTTGGAAGCGGCAGAATTGAGATCCGAGCAACCGTTGACGAGAAAATGGCGAGCATTCCCAAATCCTGATCTCATGTTTTTTGGGCTCCAGAACCGTGTTTGTGCATTTCTCATGACTAATTCTGATATCAAATGACGCGACGAACGCGCTGGAAGCGACAGAATTGCGATCCGAGAAACCGTTGACGAGAAAATGGCGAGCATTCCGAAATCCTGATCTCGTGTGTTTTGGACTCCAGAAATGTGTTCCTGCATTTGTCGTCACTATTTCCGACGTAAAATGACGCGAGGAACGCGTTGGAAGCGACAGAATTGAGATCCGAGCAACCGTTGACGAGAAAATGGCGAGCATTCCCAATACTTGATCTCGTGTTTATTGAACTCCAGAACCGTGTTTGTGCGTTTCTCAAGACTAATTCCGACGTATAATGACACGAGGAACACGTTGGAAGCGACAGAATTGCGATCCGAGAAACCGTTGATGATAAAATCGCGAGCATTCCCAAAACCTGAACTCGTGGTTTTTGGACTCCAGAAACGTTTTCGTGCATTTGTCGTGACTATTTCCGACGCAAAATGACACGAGGAACACGCTGGAGGCGACAGAATTGCGATCCGAGAAACCGTTGACGAGAAAATGGCGAGCATTCCCAAATCCTGATCTCATGTTTTTTGGGCTCCAGAACCGTGTTTGTGCGTTTCTCAAGACTAATTCCGACGTAAAATGACACGAGGAACACGTTGGAAGCGACAGAATTGCGATCCGAGAAACCGTTGACGAGAAAATGGCGAGCATTCCGAAATCCTGATCTCGTGTGTTTTGGACTCCAGAAATGTGTTCCTGCATTTGTCGTCACTATTTCCGACGTAAAATGACGCGAGGAACGCGTTGGAAGCGACAGAATTGAGATCCGAGCAACCGTTGACGAGAAAATGGCGAGCATTCCCAATACTTGATCTCGTGTTTATTGAACTCCAGAACCGTGTTTGTGCGTTTCTCAAGACTAATTCCGACGTAAAATGACACGAGGAACACGTTGGAAGCGACAGAATTGCGATCCGAGAAATCGTTGACGAGAAAATGGCGAGCATTCCCCAATCCTGATCTCATTTTTTTGGGCTCCAGAACCGTGTTTGTGCATTTCTCATGACTAATTCTGGTATAAAATGACGCGAGGAACACGCTGGAGGCGACAGAATTGCGATCCGAGAAACCATTGACGAGAAAATGGCGAGCATTCCCAAATCCTGATCTCATGTTTTTTGGGCTCCAGAACCGTGTTTGTGCGTTTCTCAAGACTAATTCCGACGTAAAATGACACGAGGAACACGTTGGAAGCGACAGAATTGCGATCCGAGAAACCGTTGACGAGAAAATGGCGAGCATTCCGAAATCCTGATCTCGTGTGTTTTGGACTCCAGAAATGTGTACCTGCATTTGTCGTCACTATTTCCGACATAAAATGACGCGAGGAACGCGTTGGAGGCGACAGAATTGAGATCCGAGCAACCGTTGACGAGAAAATGGCGAGCATTCCCAAAACTTGATCTCGTGTTTATTGAACTCCAGAACCGTGTTTGTGCGTTTCTCAAGACTAATTCCGACGTAAAATGACACGAGGAACACGTTGGAAGCGACAGAATTGCGATCCGAGAAACCGTTGACGAGAAAATGGCGAGCATTTCCCAATCCTGATCTCATGTTTTTTGGGCTCCAGAACCGTGTTTGTGCATTTCTCATGACTAATTCTGATATAAAATGACGCGAGGAACACGCTGGAAGCGACAGAATTGCGATCCGAGCAACCGTTGACGAGAAAATGGCGAGCATTCCCAAAACTTGATCTCGTGTTTATTGAACTCCAGAACCGTGTTTGTGCATTTTTAAAAACGATTTCCGACGCAAAATGACACGAGGAACACGCTGGAAGCGACAGAATTGCGATCCGAGAAACTGTTGACGAGAAAATGGTGAGCATTCCCAAATCCTGATCTCATGTTTTTTGGGCTCCAGAACCGTGTTTGTGCATTTCTCATGACTAATTCTGATATAAAATGACGCGACGAACGCGTTGGAAGCGACAGAATTGCGATCCGAGCAACCGTTGACGAGAAAATCGCGAGCATTCCCAAAACCTGATCTCGTGTTTTTTGGACTCAAGAAACGTTTTCGTGCATTTGTCGTCACTACTTCCGACGTGAAATGACACGAGGAACACGCTGGAGGCGACAGAATTGCGATCCGAGAAACCGTTGACGAGAAAATGGCGAGCATTCCCCAATCCTGATCTCATGTTTTTTGGGCTCCAGAACCGTGTTTGTGCATTTCTCATGACTAATTCTGATATAAAATGACGCGAGGAACGCGTTGGAAGCGGCAGAATTGAGATCCGAGCAACCGTTGACGAGAAAATGGCGAGCATTCCCAAATCCTGATCTCATGTTTTTTGGGCTCCAGAACCGTGTTTGTGCATTTCTCATGACTAATTCTGATATCAAATGACGCGACGAACGCGCTGGAAGCGACAGAATTGCGATCCGAGAAACCGTTGACGAGAAAATGGCGAGCATTCCCAAATCCTGATCTCATGTTTTTTGGGCTCCAGAACCGTGTTTGTGCGTTTCTCAAGACTAATTCCGACGTAAAATGACACGAGGAACACGTTGGAAGCGACAGAATTGCGATCCGAGAAACCGTTGACGAGAAAATGGCGAGCATTCCGAAATCCTGATCTCGTGTGTTTTGGACTCCAGAAATGTGTTCCTGCATTTGTCGTCACTATTTCCGACGTAAAATGACGCGAGGAACGCGTTGGAAGCGACAGAATTGAGATCCGAGCAACCGTTGACGAGAAAATGGCGAGCATTCCCAATACTTGATCTCGTGTTTATTGAACTCCAGAACCGTGTTTGTGCGTTTCTCAAGACTAATTCCGACGTAAAATGACACGAGGAACACGTTGGAAGCGACAGAATTGCGATCCGAGAAATCGTTGACGAGAAAATGGCGAGCATTCCCCAATCCTGATCTCATTTTTTTGGGCTCCAGAACCGTGTTTGTGCATTTCTCATGACTAATTCTGGTATAAAATGACGCGAGGAACACGCTGGAGGCGACAGAATTGCGATCCGAGAAACCATTGACGAGAAAATGGCGAGCATTCCCAAATCCTGATCTCATGTTTTTTGGGCTCCAGAACCGTGTTTGTGCGTTTCTCAAGACTAATTCCGACGTAAAATGACACGAGGAACACGTTGGAAGCGACAGAATTGCGATCCGAGAAACCGTTGACGAGAAAATGGCGAGCATTCCGAAATCCTGATCTCGTGTGTTTTGGACTCCAGAAATGTGTACCTGCATTTGTCGTCACTATTTCCGACATAAAATGACGCGAGGAACGCGTTGGAGGCGACAGAATTGAGATCCGAGCAACCGTTGACGAGAAAATGGCGAGCATTCCCAAAACTTGATCTCGTGTTTATTGAACTCCAGAACCGTGTTTGTGCGTTTCTCAAGACTAATTCCGACGTAAAATGACACGAGGAACACGTTGGAAGCGACAGAATTGCGATCCGAGAAACCGTTGACGAGAAAATGGCGAGCATTTCCCAATCCTGATCTCATGTTTTTTGGGCTCCAGAACCGTGTTTGTGCATTTCTCATGACTAATTCTGATATAAAATGACGCGAGGAACACGCTGGAAGCGACAGAATTGCGATCCGAGCAACCGTTGACGAGAAAATGGCGAGCATTCCCAAAACTTGATCTCGTGTTTATTGAACTCCAGAACCGTGTTTGTGCATTTTTAAAAACGATTTCCGACGCAAAATGACACGAGGAACACGCTGGAAGCGACAGAATTGCGATCCGAGAAACTGTTGACGAGAAAATGGTGAGCATTCCCAAATCCTGATCTCATGTTTTTTGGGCTCCAGAACCGTGTTTGTGCATTTCTCATGACTAATTCTGATATAAAATGACGCGACGAACGCGTTGGAAGCGACAGAATTGCGATCCGAGCAACCGTTGACGAGAAAATCGCGAGCATTCCCAAAACCTGATCTCGTGTTTTTTGGACTCAAGAAACGTTTTCGTGCATTTGTCGTCACTACTTCCGACGTGAAATGACACGAGGAACACGCTGGAGGCGACAGAATTGCGATCCGAGAAACCGTTGACGAGAAAATGGCGAGCATTCCCCAATCCTGATCTCATGTTTTTTGGGCTCCAGAACCGTGTTTGTGCATTTCTCATGACTAATTCTGATATAAAATGACGCGAGGAACGCGTTGGAAGCGGCAGAATTGAGATCCGAGCAACCGTTGACGAGAAAATGGCGAGCATTCCCAAATCCTGATCTCATGTTTTTTGGGCTCCAGAACCGTGTTTGTGCATTTCTCATGACTAATTCTGATATCAAATGACGCGACGAACGCGCTGGAAGCGACAGAATTGCGATCCGAGCAACCGTTGACGAGAAAATGGCGAGCATTCCCAAAACTTGATCTCGTGTTTATTGAACTCCAGAACCGTGTTTGTGCATTTTTAAAAACGATTTCCGACGCAAAATGACACGAGGAACACGCTGGAAGCGACAGAATTGCGATCCGAGAAACTGTTGACGAGAAAATGGTGAGCATTCCCAAATCCTGATCTCATGTTTTTTGGGCTCCAGAACCGTGTTTGTGCATTTCTCATGACTAATTCTGATATAAAATGACGCGACGAACGCGTTGGAAGCGACAGAATTGCGATCCGAGCAACCGTTGACGAGAAAATCGCGAGCATTCCCAAAACCTGATCTCGTGTTTTTTGGACTCAAGAAACGTTTTCGTGCATTTGTCGTCACTACTTCCGACGTGAAATGACACGAGGAACACGCTGGAGGCGACAGAATTGCGAACCGAGAAACCGTTGACGAGAAAATGGCGAGCATTCCCCAATCCTGATCTCATGTTTTTTGGGCTCCAGAACCGTGTTTGTGCATTTCTCATGACTAATTCTGATATAAAATGACGCTAGGAACGCGTTGGAAGCGGCAGAATTGAGATCCGAGCAACCGTTGACGAGAAAATGGCGAGCATTCCCAAATCCTGATCTCATGTTTTTTGGGCTCCAGAACCGTGTTTGTGCATTTCTCATGACTAATTCTGATATCAAATGACGCGACGAACGCGTTGGAAGCGACAGAATTGCGATCAGAGAAACCGTTGACGAGAAAATGGCGAGCATTCCCAAATCCTGATCTCATGTTTCTGGGCTCCAGAACCGTGTTTGTGCGTTTCTCAAGACTAATTCCGACGTAAAATGACACGAGGAACACGTTGGAAGCGACAGAATTGCGATCCGAGAAACCGTTGACGAGAAAATGGCGAGCATTCCGAAATCCTGATCTCGTGTGTTTTGGACTCCAGAAATGTGTACCTGCATTTGTCGTCACTATTTCCGACGTAAAATGACGCGAGGAACGCGTTGGAAGCGACAGAATTGAGATCCGAGCAACCGTTGACGAGAAAATGGCGAGCATTCCCAAAACTTGATCTCGTGTTTATTGAACTCCAGAACCGTGTTTGTGCGTTTCTCAAGACTAATTCCGACGTAAAATGACACGAGGAACACGTTGGAAGCGACAGAATTGCGATCCGAGAAACCGTTGACGAGAAAATGGCGAGCATTCCCCAATCCTGATCTCATGTTTTTTGGGCTCCAGAACCGTGTTTGTGCATTTCTCATGACTAATTCTGGTATAAAATGACGCGAGGAACACGCTGGAGGCGACAGAATTGCGATCCGAGAAACCGTTGACGAGAAAATGGCGAGCATTCCCCAATCCTGATCTCATGTTTTTTGGGCTCCAGAACCGTGTTTGTACGTTTCTCAAGACTAATTCCGACGTAAAATGACACGAGGAACACGTTGGAAGCGACAGAATTGCGATCCGAGAAACCGTTGACGAGAAAATGGCGAGCATTCCGAAATCCTGATCTCGTGTGTTTTGGACTCCAGAAATGTGTTCCTGCATTTGTCGTCACTATTTCCGACGTAAAATGACGCGAGGAACGCGTTGGAAGCGACAGAATTGAGATCCGAGCAACCGTTGACGAGAAAATGGCGAGCATTCCCAAAACTTGATCTCGTGTTTATTGAACTCCAGAACCGTGTTTGTGCGTTTCTCAAGACTAATTCCGACGTAAAATGACACGAGGAACACGTTGGAAGCGACAGAATTGCGATCCGAGAAACCGTTGACGAGAAAATGGCGAGCATTCCCCAATCCTGATCTCATGTTTTTTGGGCTCCAGAACCGTGTTTGTGCATTTCTCATGACTAATTCTGGTATAAAATGACGCGAGGAACACGCTGGAGGCGACAGAATTGCGATCCGAGAAACCGTTGACGAGAAAATGGCGAGCATTCCCCAATCCTGATCTCATGTTTTTTGGGCTCCAGAACCGTGTTTGTACGTTTCTCAAGACTAATTCCGACGTAAAATGACACGAGGAACATGTTGGAAGCGACAGAATTGCGATCCGAGAAACCGTTGACGAGAAAATGGCGAGCATTCCGAAATCCTGATCTCGTGTGTTTTGGACTCCAGAAATGTGTTCCTGCATTTGTCGTCACTATTTCCGACGTAAAATGACGCGAGGAACGCGTTGGAAGCGACAGAATTGAGATCCGAGCAACCGTTGACGAGAAAATGGCGAGCATTCCCAAAACTTGATCTCGTGTTTATTGAACTCCAGAAACGTGTTTGTGCGTTTCTCAAGACTAATTCCGACGTAAAATGACACGAGGAACACGTTGGAAGCGACAGAATTGCGATCCGAGAAACCGTTGATGATAAAATCGCGAGCATTCCCAAAACCTGAACTCGTGGTTTTTGGACTCCAGAAACGTTTTCGTGCATTTGTCGTGACTATTTCCGACGCAAAATGACACGAGGAACACGCTGGAGGCGACAGAATTGCGATCCGAGAAACCGTTGACGAGAAAATGGCGAGCATTCCCCAATCCTGATCTCATGTTTTTTGGGCTCCAGAACCCTGTTTGTGCATTTCTCATGACTAATTCTGATATAAAATGACGCGAGGAACGCGTTGGAAGCGGCAGAATTGAGATCCGAGCAACCGTTGACGAGAAAATGGCGAGCATTCCCAAATCCTGATCTCATGTTTTTTGGGCTCCAGAACCGTGTTTGTGCGTTTCTCAAGACTAATTCCGACGTAAAATGACACGAGGAACACGTTGGAAGCGACAGAATTGCGATCCGAGAAACCGTTGACGAGAAAATGGCGAGCATTCCGAAATCCTGATCTCGTGTGTTTTGGACTCCAGAAATGTGTTCCTGCATTTGTCGTCACTATTTCCGACGTAAAATGACGCGAGGAACGCATTGGAAGCGACAGAATTGAGATCCGAGCAACCGTTGACGAGAAAATGGCGAGCATTCCCAATACTTGATCTCGTGTTTATTGAACTCCAGAACCGTGTTTGTGCGTTTCTCAAGACTAATTCCGACGTAAAATGACACGAGGAACACGTTGGAAGCGACAGAATTGCGATCCGAGAAATCGTTGACGAGAAAATGGCGAGCATTCCCCAATCCTGATCTCATGTTTTTTGGGCTCCAGAACCGTGTTTGTGCATTTCTCATGACTAATTCTGGTATAAAATGACGCGAGGAACACGCTGGAGGCGACAGAATTGCGATCCGAGAAACCATTGACGAGAAAATGGCGAGCATTCCCAAATCCTGATCTCATGTTTTTTGGGCTCCAGAACCGTGTTTGTGCGTTTCTCAAGCCTAATTCCGACGTAAAATGACACGAGGAACACGTTGGAAGCGACAGAATTGCGATCCGAGAAACCGTTGACGAGAAAATGGCGAGCATTCCGAAATCCTGATCTCGTGTGTTTTGGACTCCAGAAATGTGTACCTGCATTTGTCGTCACTATTTCCGACGTAAAATGACGCGAGGAACGCGTTGGAGGCGACAGAATTGAGATCCGAGCAACCGTTGACGAGAAAATGGCGAGCATTCCCAAAACTTGATCTCGTGTTTATTGAACTCCAGAACCGTGATTGTGCGTTTCTCAAGACTAATTCCGACGTAAAATGACACGAGGAACACGTTGGAAGCGACAGAATTGCGATCCGAGAAACCGTTGACGAGAAAATGGCGAGCATTCCCCAATCCTGATCTCATGTTTTTTGGGCTCCAGAACCGTGTTTGTGCATTTCTCATGACTAATTCTGGTATAAAATGACGCGAGGAACACGCTGGAGGCGACAGAATTGCGATCCGAGAAACCGTTGACGAGAAAATGGCGAGCATTCCCCAATCCTGATCTCATGTTTTTTGGGCTCCAGAACCGTGTTTGTACGTTTCTCAAGACTAATTCCGACGTAAAATGACACGAGGAACACGTTGGAAGCGACAGAATTGCGATCCGAGAAACCGTTGACGAGAAAATGGCGAGCATTCCGAAATCCTGATCTCGTGTGTTTTGGACTCCAGAAATGTGTTCCTGCATTTGTCGTCACTATTTCCGACGTAAAATGACGCGAGGAACGCGTTGGAAGCGACAGAATTGAGATCCGAGCAACCGTTGACGTGAAAATGGCGAGCATTCCCAAAACTTGATCTCGTGTTTATTGAACTCCAGAACCGTGTTTGTGCGTTTCTCAAGACTAATTCCGACGTAAAATGACACGAGGAACACGTTGGAAGCGACAGAATTGCGATCCGAGAAACCGTTGACGAGAAAATGGCGAGCATTCCCCAATCCTGATCTCATGTTTTTTGGGCTCCAGAACCGTGTTTGTGCATTTCTCATGACTAATTCTGGTATAAAATGACGCGAGGAACACGCTGGAGGCGACAGAATTGCGATCCGAGAAACCGTTGACGAGAAAATGGCGAGCATTCCGAAATCCTGATCTCGTGTGTTTTGGACTCCAGAAATGTGTTCCTGCATTTGTCGTCACTATTTCCGACGTAAAATGACGCGAGGAACGCGTTGGAAGCGACAGAATTGAGATCCGAGCAACCGTTGACGAGAAAATGGCGAGCATTCCCAAAACTTGATCTCGTGTTTATTGAACTCCAGAACCGTGTTTGTGCGTTTCTCAAGACTAATTCCGACGTAAAATGACACGAGGAACACGTTGGAAGCGACAGAATTGAGATCCGAGCAACCGTTGACGAGAAAATGGCGAGCATTCCCAAAACTTGATCTCGTGTTTATTGAACTCCAGAACCGTGATTGTGCGTTTCTCAAGACTAATTCCGACGTAAAATGACACGAGGAACACGTTGGAAGCGACAGAATTGCGATCCGAGAAACCGTTGACGAGAAAATGGCGAGCATTCCCCAATCCTGATCTCATGTTTTTTGGGCTCCAGAACCGTGTTTGTGCATTTCTCATGACTAATTCTGGTATAAAATGACGCGAGGAACACGCTGGAGGCGACAGAATTGCGATCCGAGAAACCGTTGACGAGAAAATGGCGAGCATTCCCCAATGCTGATCTCATGTTTTTTGGGCTCCAGAACCGTGTTTGTACGTTTCTCAAGACTAATTCCGACGTAAAATGACACGAGGAACACGTTGGAAGCGACAGAATTGCGATCCGAGAAACCGTTGACGAGAAAATGGCGAGCATTCCGAAATCCTGATCTCGTGTGTTTTGGACTCCAGAAATGTGTTCCTGCATTTGTCGTCACTATTTCCGACGTAAAATGACGCGAGGAACGCGTTGGAAGCGACAGAATTGAGATCCGAGCAACCGTTGACGAGAAAATGGCGAGCATTCCCAATACTTGATCTCGTGTTTATTGAACTCCAGAACCGTGTTTGTGCGTTTCTCAAGACTAATTCCGACGTAAAATGACACGAGGAACACGTTGGAAGCGACAGAATTGCGATCCGAGAAACCGTTGACGAGAAAATGGCGAGCATTCCGAAATCCTGATCTCGTGTGTTTTGGACTCCAGAAATGTGTTCCTGCATTTGTCGTCACTATTTCCGACGTAAAATGACGCGAGGAACGCGTTGGAAGCGACAGAATTGAGATCCGAGCAACCGTTGACGAGAAAATGGCGAGCATTCCCAATACTTGATCTCGTGTTTATTGAACTCCAGACCCGTGTTTGTGCGTTTCTCAAGACTAATTCCGACGTATAATGACACGAGGAACACGTTGGAAGCGACAGAATTGCGATCCGAGAAACCGTTGATGATAAAATCGCGAGCATTCCCAAAACCTGAACTCGTGGTTTTTGGACTCCAGAAACGTTTTCGTGCATTTGTCGTGACTATTTCCGACGCAAAATGACACGAGGAACACGCTGGAGGCGACAGAATTGCGATCCGAGAAACCGTTGACGAGAAAATGGCGAGCATTCCCAAATCCTGATCTCATGTTTTTTGGGCTCCAGAACCGTGTTTGTGCGTTTCTCAAGACTAATTCCGACGTAAAATGACACGAGGAACACGTTGGAAGCGACAGAATTGCGATCCGAGAAACCGTTGACGAGAAAATGGCGAGCATTCCGAAATCCTGATCTCGTGTGTTTTGGACTCCAGAAATGTGTTCCTGCATTTGTCGTCACTATTTCCGACGTAAAATGACGCGAGGAACGCGTTGGAAGCGACAGAATTGAGATCCGAGCAACCGTTGACGAGAAAATGGCGAGCATTCCCAATACTTGATCTCGTGTTTATTGAACTCCAGAACCGTGTTTGTGCGTTTCTCAAGACTAATTCCGACGTAAAATGACACGAGGAACACGTTGGAAGCGACAGAATTGCGATCCGAGAAATCGTTGACGAGAAAATGGCGAGCATTCCCCAATCCTGATCTCATGTTTTTTGGGCTCCAGAACCGTGTTTGTGCATTTCTCATGACTAATTCTGGTATAAAATGACGCGAGGAACACGCTGGAGGCGACAGAATTGCGATCCGAGAAACCATTGACGAGAAAATGGCGAGCATTCCCAAATCCTGATCTCATGTTTTTTGGGCTCCAGAACCGTGTTTGTGCGTTTCTCAAGACTAATTCCGACGTAAAATGACACGAGGAACACGTTGGAAGCGACAGAATTGCGATCCGAGAAACCGTTGACGAGAAAATGGCGAGCATTCCGAAATCCTGATCTCGTGTGTTTTGGACTCCAGAAATGTGTACCTGCATTTGTCGTCACTATTTCCGACATAAAATGACGCGAGGAACGCGTTGGAGGCGACAGAATTGAGATCCGAGCAACCGTTGACGAGAAAATGGCGAGCATTCCCAAAACTTGATCTCGTGTTTATTGAACTCCAGAACCGTGTTTGTGCGTTTCTCAAGACTAATTCCGACGTAAAATGACACGAGGAACACGTTGGAAGCGACAGAATTGCGATCCGAGAAACCGTTGACGAGAAAATGGCGAGCATTTCCCAATCCTGATCTCATGTTTTTTGGGCTCCAGAACCGTGTTTGTGCGTTTCTCAAGACTAATTCCGACGTAAAATGACACGAGGAACACGTTGGAAGCGACAGAATTGCGATCCGAGAAACCGTTGACGAGAAAATGGCGAGCATTTCCCAATCCTGATCTCATGTTTTTTGGGCTCCAGAACCGTGTTTGTGCATTTCTCATGACTAATTCTGATATAAAATGACGCGAGGAACACGCTGGAAGCGACAGAATTGCGATCCGAGCAACCGTTGACGAGAAAATGGCGAGCATTCCCAAAACTTGATCTCGTGTTTATTGAACTCCAGAACCGTGTTTGTGCATTTTTAAAAACGATTTCCGACGCAAAATGACACGAGGAACACGCTGGAAGCGACAGAATTGCGATCCGAGAAACTGTTGACGAGAAAATGGTGAGCATTCCCAAATCCTGATCTCATGTTTTTTGGGCTCCAGAACCGTGTTTGTGCATTTCTCATGACTAATTCTGATATAAAATGACGCGACGAACGCGTTGGAAGCGACAGAATTGCGATCCGAGCAACCGTTGACGAGAAAATCGCGAGCATTCCCAAAACCTGATCTCGTGTTTTTTGGACTCAAGAAACGTTTTCGTGCATTTGTCGTCACTACTTCCGACGTGAAATGACACGAGGAACACGCTGGAGGCGACAGAATTGCGATCCGAGAAACCGTTGACGAGAAAATGGCGAGCATTCCCCAATCCTGATCTCATGTTTTTTGGGCTCCAGAACCGTGTTTGTGCATTTCTCATGACTAATTCTGATATAAAATGACGCGAGGAACGCGTTGGAAGCGGCAGAATTGAGATCCGAGCAACCGTTGACGAGAAAATGGCGAGCATTCCCAAATCCTGATCTCATGTTTTTTGGGCTCCAGAACCGTGTTTGTGCATTTCTCATGACTAATTCTGATATCAAATGACGCGACGAACGCGCTGGAAGCGACAGAATTGCGATCCGAGCAACCGTTGACGAGAAAATGGCGAGCATTCCCAAAACTTGATCTCGTGTTTATTGAACTCCAGAACCGTGTTTGTGCATTTTTAAAAACGATTTCCGACGCAAAATGACACGAGGAACACGCTGGAAGCGACAGAATTGCGATCCGAGAAACTGTTGACGAGAAAATGGTGAGCATTCCCAAATCCTGATCTCATGTTTTTTGGGCTCCAGAACCGTGTTTGTGCATTTCTCATGACTAATTCTGATATAAAATGACGCGACGAACGCGTTGGAAGCGACAGAATTGCGATCCGAGCAACCGTTGACGAGAAAATCGCGAGCATTCCCAAAACCTGATCTCGTGTTTTTTGGACTCAAGAAACGTTTTCGTGCATTTGTCGTCACTACTTCCGACGTGAAATGACACGAGGAACACGCTGGAGGCGACAGAATTGCGATCCGAGAAACCGTTGACGAGAAAATGGCGAGCATTCCCCAATCCTGATCTCATGTTTTTTGGGCTCCAGAACCGTGTTTGTGCATTTCTCATGACTAATTCTGATATAAAATGACGCGAGGAACGCGTTGGAAGCGGCAGAATTGAGATCCGAGCAACCGTTGACGAGAAAATGGCGAGCATTCCCAAATCCTGATCTCATGTTTTTTGGGCTCCAGAACCGTGTTTGTGCATTTCTCATGACTAATTCTGATATCAAATGACGCGACGAACGCGTTGGAAGCGACAGAATTGCGATCAGAGAAACCGTTGACGAGAAAATGGCGAGCATTCCCAAATCCTGATCTCATGTTTCTGGGCTCCAGAACCGTGTTTGTGCGTTTCTCAAGACTAATTCCGACGTAAAATGACACGAGGAACACGTTGGAAGCGACAGAATTGCGATCCGAGAAACCGTTGACGAGAAAATGGCGAGCATTCCGAAATCCTGATCTCGTGTGTTTTGGACTCCAGAAATGTGTACCTGCATTTGTCGTCACTATTTCCGACGTAAAATGACGCGAGGAACGCGTTGGAAGCGACAGAATTGAGATCCGAGCAACCGTTGACGAGAAAATGGCGAGCATTCCCAAAACTTGATCTCGTGTTTATTGAACTCCAGAACCGTGTTTGTGCGTTTCTCAAGACTAATTCCGACGTAAAATGACACGAGGAACACGTTGGAAGCGACAGAATTGCGATCCGAGAAACCGTTGACGAGAAAATGGCGAGCATTCCCCAATCCTGATCTCATGTTTTTTGGGCTCCAGAACCGTGTTTGTGCATTTCTCATGACTAATTCTGGTATAAAATGACGCGAGGAACACGCTGGAGGCGACAGAATTGCGATCCGAGAAACCGTTGACGAGAAAATGGCGAGCATTCCCCAATCCTGATCTCATGTTTTTTGGGCTCCAGAACCGTGTTTGTACGTTTCTCAAGACTAATTCCGACGTAAAATGACACGAGGAACACGTTGGAAGCGACAGAATTGCGATCCGAGAAACCGTTGACGAGAAAATGGCGAGCATTCCGAAATCCTGATCTCGTGTGTTTTGGACTCCAGAAATGTGTTCCTGCATTTGTCGTCACTATTTCCGACGTAAAATGACGCGAGGAACGCGTTGGAAGCGACAGAATTGAGATCCGAGCAACCGTTGACGAGAAAATGGCGAGCATTCCCAAAACTTGATCTCGTGTTTATTGAACTCCAGAACCGTGTTTGTGCGTTTCTCAAGACTAATTCCGACGTAAAATGACACGAGGAACACGTTGGAAGCGACAGAATTGCGATCCGAGAAACCGTTGACGAGAAAATGGCGAGCATTCCCCAATCCTGATCTCATGTTTTTTGGGCTCCAGAACCGTGTTTGTGCATTTCTCATGACTAATTCTGGTATAAAATGACGCGAGGAACACGCTGGAGGCGACAGAATTGCGATCCGAGAAACCGTTGACGAGAAAATGGCGAGCATTCCCCAATCCTGATCTCATGTTTTTTGGGCTCCAGAACCGTGTTTGTACGTTTCTCAAGACTAATTCCGACGTAAAATGACACGAGGAACATGTTGGAAGCGACAGAATTGCGATCCGAGAAACCGTTGACGAGAAAATGGCGAGCATTCCGAAATCCTGATCTCGTGTGTTTTGGACTCCAGAAATGTGTTCCTGCATTTGTCGTCACTATTTCCGACGTAAAATGACGCGAGGAACGCGTTGGAAGCGACAGAATTGAGATCCGAGCAACCGTTGACGAGAAAATGGCGAGCATTCCCAAAACTTGATCTCGTGTTTATTGAACTCCAGAAACGTGTTTGTGCGTTTCTCAAGACTAATTCCGACGTAAAATGACACGAGGAACACGTTGGAAGCGACAGAATTGCGATCCGAGAAACCGTTGATGATAAAATCGCGAGCATTCCCAAAACCTGAACTCGTGGTTTTTGGACTCCAGAAACGTTTTCGTGCATTTGTCGTGACTATTTCCGACGCAAAATGACACGAGGAACACGCTGGAGGCGACAGAATTGCGATCCGAGAAACCGTTGACGAGAAAATGGCGAGCATTCCCCAATCCTGATCTCATGTTTTTTGGGCTCCAGAACCCTGTTTGTGCATTTCTCATGACTAATTCTGATATAAAATGACGCGAGGAACGCGTTGGAAGCGGCAGAATTGAGATCCGAGCAACCGTTGACGAGAAAATGGCGAGCATTCCCAAATCCTGATCTCATGTTTTTTGGGCTCCAGAACCGTGTTTGTGCGTTTCTCAAGACTAATTCCGACGTAAAATGACACGAGGAACACGTTGGAAGCGACAGAATTGCGATCCGAGAAACCGTTGACGAGAAAATGGCGAGCATTCCGAAATCCTGATCTCGTGTGTTTTGGACTCCAGAAATGTGTTCCTGCATTTGTCGTCACTATTTCCGACGTAAAATGACGCGAGGAACGCATTGGAAGCGACAGAATTGAGATCCGAGCAACCGTTGACGAGAAAATGGCGAGCATTCCCAATACTTGATCTCGTGTTTATTGAACTCCAGAACCGTGTTTCTGCGTTTCTCAAGACTAATTCCGACGTAAAATGACACGAGGAACACGTTGGAAGCGACAGAATTGCGATCCGAGAAATCGTTGACGAGAAAATGGCGAGCATTCCCCAATCCTGATCTCATGTTTTTTGGGCTCCAGAACCGTGTTTGTGCATTTCTCATGACTAATTCTGGTATAAAATGACGCGAGGAACACGCTGGAGGCGACAGAATTGCGATCCGAGAAACCATTGACGAGAAAATGGCGAGCATTCCCAAATCCTGATCTCATGTTTTTTGGGCTCCAGAACCGTGTTTGTGCGTTCCTCAAGACTAATTCCGACGTAAAATGACACGAGGAACACGTTGGAAGCGACAGAATTGCGATCCGAGAAACCGTTGACGAGAAAATGGCGAGCATTCCGAAATCCTGATCTCGTGTGTTTTGGACTCCAGAAATGTGTACCTGCATTTGTCGTCACTATTTCCGACGTAAAATGACGCGAGGAACGCGTTGGAGGCGACAGAATTGAGATCCGAGCAACCGTTGACGAGAAAATGGCGAGCATTCCCAAAACTTGATCTCGTGTTTATTGAACTCCAGAACCGTGATTGTGCGTTTCTCAAGACTAATTCCGACGTAAAATGACACGAGGAACACGTTGGAAGCGACAGAATTGCGATCCGAGAAACCGTTGACGAGAAAATGGCGAGCATTCCCCAATCCTGATCTCATGTTTTTTGGGCTCCAGAACCGTGTTTGTGCATTTCTCATGACTAATTCTGGCATAAAATGACGCGAGGAACACGCTGGAGGCGACAGAATTGCGATCCGAGAAACCGTTGACGAGAAAATGGCGAGCATTCCCCAATCCTGATCTCATGTTTTTTGGGCTCCAGAACCGTGTTTGTACGTTTCTCAAGACTAATTCCGACGTAAAATGACACGAGGAACACGTTGGAAGCGACAGAATTGCGATCCGAGAAACCGTTGACGAGAAAATGGCGAGCATTCCGAAATCCTGATCTCGTGTGTTTTGGACTCCAGAAATGTGTTCCTGCATTTGTCGTCACTATTTCCGACGTAAAATGACGCGAGGAACGCGTTGGAAGCGACAGAATTGAGATCCGAGCAACCGTTGACGTGAAAATGGCGAGCATTCCCAAAACTTGATCTCGTGTTTATTGAACTCCAGAACCGTGTTTGTGCGTTTCTCAAGACTAATTCCGACGTAAAATGACACGAGGAACACGTTGGAAGCGACAGAATTGCGATCCGAGAAACCGTTGACGAGAAAATGGCGAGCATTCCCCAATCCTGATCTCATGTTTTTTGGGCTCCAGAACCGTGTTTGTGCATTTCTCATGACTAATTCTGGTATAAAATGACGCGAGGAACACGCTGGAGGCGACAGAATTGCGATCCGAGAAACCGTTGACGAGAAAATGGCGAGCATTCCCCAATCCTGATCTCATGTTTTTTGGGCTCCAGAACCGTGTTTGTACGTTTCTCAAGACTAATTCCGACGTAAAATGACACGAGGAACATGTTGGAAGCGACAGAATTGCGATCCGAGAAACCGTTGACGAGAAAATGGCGAGCATTCCGAAATCCTGATCTCGTGTGTTTTGGACTCCAGAAATGTGTTCCTGCATTTGTCGTCACTATTTCCGACGTAAAATGACACGAGGAACGCGTTGGAAGCGACAGAATTGAGATCCGAGCAACCGTTGACGAGAAAATGGCGAGCATTCCCAAAACTTGATCTCGTGTTTATTGAACTCCAGAAACGTGTTTGTGCGTTTCTCAAGACTAATTCCGACGTAAAATGACACGAGGAACACGTTGGAAGCGACAGAATTGCGATCCGAGAAACCGTTGATGATAAAATCGCGAGCATTCCCAAAACCTGAACTCGTGGTTTTTGGACTCCAGAAACGTTTTCGTGCATTTGTCGTGACTATTTCCGACGCAAAATGACACGAGGAACACGCTGGAGGCGACAGAATTGCGATCCGAGAAACCGTTGACGAGAAAATGGCGAGCATTCCCCAATCCTGATCTCATGTTTTTTGGGCTCCAGAACCCTGTTTGTGCATTTCTCATGACTAATTCTGATATAAAATGACGCGAGGAACGCGTTGGAAGCAGCAGAATTGAGATCCGAGCAACCGTTGACGAGAAAATGGCGAGCATTCCCAAATCCTGATCTCATGTTTTTTGGGCTCCAGAACCGTGTTTGTGCGTTTCTCAAGACTAATTCCGACGTAAAATGACACGAGGAACACGTTGGAAGCGACAGAATTGCGATCCGAGAAACCGTTGACGAGAAAATGGCGAGCATTCCGAAATCCTGATCTCGTGTGTTTTGGACTCCAGAAATGTGTTCCTGCATTTGTCGTCACTATTTCCGACGTAAAATGACGCGAGGAACGCATTGGAAGCGACAGAATTGAGATCCGAGCAACCGTTGACGAGAAAATGGCGAGCATTCCCAATACTTGATCTCGTGTTTATTGAACTCCAGAACCGTGTTTCTGCGTTTCTCAAGACTAATTCCGACGTAAAATGACACGAGGAACACGTTGGAAGCGACAGAATTGCGATCCGAGAAATCGTTGACGAGAAAATGGCGAGCATTCCCCAATCCTGATCTCATGTTTTTTGGGCTCCAGAACCGTGTTTGTGCATTTCTCATGACTAATTCTGGTATAAAATGACGCGAGGAACACGCTGGAGGGCGACAGAATTGCGATCCGAGAAACCATTGACGAGAAAATGGCGAGCATTCCCAAATCCTGATCTCATGTTTTTTGGGCTCCAGAACCGTGTTTGTGCGTTCCTCAAGACTAATTCCGACGTAAAATGACACGAGGAACACGTTGGAAGCGACAGAATTGCGATCCGAGAAACCGTTGACGAGAAAATGGCGAGCATTCCGAAATCCTGATCTCGTGTGTTTTGGACTCCAGAAATGTGTACCTGCATTTGTCGTCACTATTTCCGACGTAAAATGACGCGAGGAACGCGTTGGAGGCGACAGAATTGAGATCCGAGCAACCGTTGACGAGAAAATGGCGAGCATTCCCAAAACTTGATCTCGTGTTTATTGAACTCCAGAACCGTGATTGTGCGTTTCTCAAGACTAATTCCGACGTAAAATGACACGAGGAACACGTTGGAAGCGACAGAATTGCGATCCGAGAAACCGTTGACGAGAAAATGGCGAGCATTCCCCAATCCTGATCTCATGTTTTTTGGGCTCCAGAACCGTGTTTGTGCATTTCTCATGACTAATTCTGGCATAAAATGACGCGAGGAACACGCTGGAGGCGACAGAATTGCGATCCGAGAAACCGTTGACGAGAAAATGGCGAGCATTCCCCAATCCTGATCTCATGTTTTTTGGGCTCCAGAACCGTGTTTGTACGTTTCTCAAGACTAATTCCGACGTAAAATGACACGAGGAACACGTTGGAAGCGACAGAATTGCGATCCGAGAAACCGTTGACGAGAAAATGGCGAGCATTCCGAAATCCTGATCTCGTGTGTTTTGGACTCCAGAAATGTGTTCCTGCATTTGTCGTCACTATTTCCGACGTAAAATGACGCGAGGAACGCGTTGGAAGCGACAGAATTGAGATCCGAGCAACCGTTGACGTGAAAATGGCGAGCATTCCCAAAACTTGATCTCGTGTTTATTGAACTCCAGAACCGTGTTTGTGCGTTTCTCAAGACTAATTCCGACGTAAAATGACACGAGGAACACGTTGGAAGCGACAGAATTGCGATCCGAGAAACCGTTGACGAGAAAATGGCGAGCATTCCCCAATCCTGATCTCATGTTTTTTGGGCTCCAGAACCGTGTTTGTGCATTTCTCATGACTAATTCTGGTATAAAATGACGCGAGGAACATGCTGGAGGCGACAGAATTGCGATCCGAGAAACCGTTGACGAGAAAATGGCGAGCATTCCCCAATCCTGATCTCATGTTTTTTGGGCTCCAGAACCGTGTTTGTACGTTTCTCAAGACTAATTCCGACGTAAAATGACACGAGGAACACGTTGGAAGCGACAGAATTGCGATCCGAGAAACCGTTGACGAGAAAATGGCGAGCATTCCGAAATCCTGATCTCGTGTGTTTTGGACTCCAGAAATGTGTTCCTGCATTTGTCGTCACTATTTCCGACGTAAAATGACGCGAGGAACGCGTTGGAAGCGACAGAATTGAGATCCGAGCAACCGTTGACGAGAAAATGGCGAGCATTCCCAAAACTTGATCTCGTGTTTATTGAACTCCAGAACCGTGTTTGTGCGTTTCTCAAGACTAATTCCGACGTAAAATGACACGAGGAACACGTTGGAAGCGACAGAATTGAGATCCGAGCAACCGTTGACGAGAAAATGGCGAGCATTCCCAAAACTTGATCTCGTGTTTATTGAACTCCAGAACCGTGATTGTGCGTTTCTCAAGACTAATTCCGACGTAAAATGACACGAGGAACACGTTGGAAGCGACAGAATTGCGATCCGAGAAACCGTTGACGAGAAAATGGCGAGCATTCCCCAATCCTGATCTCATGTTTTTTGGGCTCCAGAACCGTGTTTGTGCATTTCTCATGACTAATTCTGGTATAAAATGACGCGAGGAACACGCTGGAGGCGACAGAATTGCGATCCGAGAAACCGTTGACGAGAAAATGGCGAGCATTCCCCAATCCTGATCTCATGTTTTTTGGGCTCCAGAACCGTGTTTGTACGTTTCTCAAGACTAATTCCGACGTAAAATGACACGAGGAACACGTTGGAAGCGACAGAATTGCGATCCGAGAAACCGTTGACGAGAAAATGGCGAGCATTCCGAAATCCTGATCTCGTGTGTTTTGGACTCCAGAAATGTGTTCCTGCATTTGTCGTCACTATTTCCGACGTAAAATGACGCGAGGAACGCGTTGGAGGCGACAGAATTGAGATCCGAGCAACCGTTGACGAGAAAATGGCGAGCATTCCCAAAACTTGATCTCGTGTTTATTGAACTCCAGAACCGTGATTGTGCGTTTCTCAAGACTAATTCCGACGTAAAATGACACGAGGAACACGTTGGAAGCGACAGAATTGCGATCCGAGAAACCGTTGACGAGAAAATGGCGAGCATTCCCCAATCCTGATCTCATGTTTTTTGGGCTCCAGAACCGTGTTTGTGCATTTCTCATGACTAATTCTGGTATAAAATGACGCGAGGAACACGCTGGAGGCGACAGAATTGCGATCCGAGAAACCGTTGACGAGAAAATGGCGAGCATTCCCCAATCCTGATCTCATGTTTTTTGGGCTCCAGAACCGTGTTTGTACGTTTCTCAAGACTAATTCCGACGTAAAATGACACGAGGAACACGTTGGAAGCGACAGAATTGCGATCCGAGAAACCGTTGACGAGAAAATGGCGAGCATTCCGAAATCCTGATCTCGTGTGTTTTGGACTCCAGAAATGTG
The DNA here is from genome assembly GCA_963675795.1 of Crossocerus cetratus. Taxonomy (NCBI): domain Eukaryota; kingdom Metazoa; phylum Arthropoda; class Insecta; order Hymenoptera; family Crabronidae; genus Crossocerus; species Crossocerus cetratus. The sequence continues at coordinate 2,464,018 of OY776667.1, forward strand.
TTCCTGCATTTGTCGTCACTATTTCCGACGTAAAATGACGCGAGGAACGCGTTGGAAGCGACAGAATTGAGATCCGAGCAACCGTTGACGTGAAAATGGCGAGCATTCCCAAAACTTGATCTCGTGTTTATTGAACTCCAGAACCGTGTTTGTGCGTTTCTCAAGACTAATTCCTACGTAAAATGACACGAGGAACACGTTGGAAGCGACAGAATTGCGATCCGAGAAACCGTTGACGAGAAAATGGCGAGCATTCCCCAATCCTGATCTCATGTTTTTTGGGCTCCAGAACCGTGTTTGTGCATTTCTCATGACTAATTCTGGTATAAAATGACGCGAGGAACACGCTGGAGGCGACAGAATTGCGATCCGAGAAACCGTTGACGAGAAAATGGCGAGCATTCCCCAATCCTGATCTCATGTTTTTTGGGCTCCAGAACCGTGTTTGTACGTTTCTCAAGACTAATTCCGACGTAAAATGACACGAGGAACACGTTGGAAGCGACAGAATTGCGATCCGAGAAACCGTTGACGAGAAAATGGCGAGCATTCCGAAATCCTGATCTCGTGTGTTTTGGACTCCAGAAATGTGTTCCTGCATTTGTCGTCACTATTTCCGACGTAAAATGACGCGAGGAACGCGTTGGAAGCGACAGAATTGAGATCCGAGCAACCGTTGACGAGAAAATGGCGAGCATTCCCAAAACTTGATCTCGTGTTTATTGAACTCCAGAACCGTGTTTGTGCGTTTCTCAAGACTAATTCCGACGTAAAATGACACGAGGAACACGTTGGAAGCGACAGAATTGATATCCGAGCAACCGTTGACGAGAAAATGGCGAGCATTCCCAAAACTTGATCTCGTGTTTATTGAACTCCAGAACCGTGATTGTGCGTTTCTCAAGACTAATTCCGACGTAAAATGACACGAGGAACACGTTGGAAGCGACAGAATTGCGATCCGAGAAACCGTTGACGAGAAAATGGCGAGCATTCCCCAATCCTGATCTCATGTTTTTTGGGCTCCAGAACCGTGTTTGTGCATTTCTCATGACTAATTCTGGTATAAAATGACGCGAGGAACACGCTGGAGGCGACAGAATTGCGATCCGAGAAACCGTTGACGAGAAAATGGCGAGCATTCCCCAATCCTGATCTCATGTTTTTTGGGCTCCAGAACCGTGTTTGTACGTTTCTCAAGACTAATTCCGACGTAAAATGACACGAGGAACACGTTGGAAGCGACAGAATTGCGATCCGAGAAACCGTTGACGAGAAAATGGCGAGCATTCCGAAATCCTGATCTCGTGTGTTTTGGACTCCAGAAATGTGTTCCTGCATTTGTCGTCACTATTTCCGACGTAAAATGACGCGAGGAACGCGTTGGAAGCGACAGAATTGAGATCCGAGCAACCGTTGACGAGAAAATGGCGAGCATTCCCAAAACTTGATCTCGTGTTTATTGAACTCCAGAACCGTGTTTGTGCGTTTCTCAAGACTAATTCCGACGTAAAATGACACGAGGAACACGTTGGAAGCGACAGAATTGCGATCCGAGAAACCGTTGACGAGAAAATGGCGAGCATTCCCCAATCCTGATCTCATGTTTTTTGGGCTCCAGAACCGTGTTTGTGCATTTCTCATGACTAATTCTGGTATAAAATGACGCGAGGAACACGCTGGAGGCGACAGAATTGCGATCCGAGAAACCGTTGACGAGAAAATGGCGAGCATTCCCCAATCCTGATCTCATGTTTTTTGGGCTCCAGAACCGTGTTTGTACGTTTCTCAAGACTAATTCCGACGTAAAATGACACGAGGAACACGTTGGAAGCGACAGAATTGCGATCCGAGAAACCGTTGACGAGAAAATGGCGAGCATTCCGAAATCCTGATCTCGTGTGTTTTGGACTCCAGAAATGTGTTCCTGCATTTGTCGTCACTATTTCCGACGTAAAATGACGCGAGGAACGCGTTGGAAGCGACAGAATTGAGATCCGAGCAACCGTTGCCGAGAAAATGGCGAGCATTCCCAAAACTTGATCTCGTGTTTATTGAACTCCAGAACCGTGTTTGTGCGTTTCTCAAGACTAATTCCGACGTAAAATGACACGAGGAACACGTTGGAAGCGACAGAATTGCGATCCGAGAAACCGTTGATGATAAAATCGCGAGCATTCCCAAAACCTGAACTCGTGGTTTTTGGACTCCAGAAACGTTTTCGTGCATTTGTCGTGACTATTTCCGACGCAAAATGACACGAGGAACACGCTGGAGGCGACAGAATTGCGATCCGAGAAACCGTTGACGAGAAAATGGCGAGCATTCCCCAATCCTGATCTCATGTTTTTTGGGCTCCAGAACCCTGTTTGTGCATTTCTCATGACTAATTCTGATATAAAATGACGCGAGGAACGCGTTGGAAGCGGCAGAATTGAGATCCGAGCAACCGTTGACGAGAAAATGGCGAGCATTCCCAAATCCTGATCTCATGTTTTTTGGGCTCCAGAACCGTGTTTGTGCGTTTCTCAAGACTAATTCCGACGTAAAATGACACGAGGAACACGTTGGAAGCGACAGAATTGCGATCCGAGAAACCGTTGACGAGAAAATGGCGAGCATTCCGAAATCCTGATCTCGTGTGTTTTGGACTCCAGAAATGTGTTCCTGCATTTGTCGTCACTATTTCCGACGTAAAATGACGCGAGGAACGCATTGGAAGCGACAGAATTGAGATCCGAGCAACCGTTGACGAGAAAATGGCGAGCATTCCCAATACTTGATCTCGTGTTTATTGAACTCCAGAACCGTGTTTGTGCGTTTCTCAAGACTAATTCCGACGTAAAATGACACGAGGAACACGTTGGAAGCGACAGAATTGCGATCCGAGAAACCGTTGACGAGAAAATGGCGAGCATTCCCCAATCCTGATCTCATGTTTTTTGGGCTCCAGAACCGTGTTTGTGCATTTCTCATGACTAATTCTGGTATAAAATGACGCGAGGAACACGCTGGAGGCGACAGAATTGCGATCCGAGAAACCGTTGACGAGAAAATGGCGAGCATTCCCCAATCTTGATCTCATGTTTTTTGGGCTCCAGAACCGTGTTTGTACGTTTCTCAAGACTAATTCCGACGTAAAATGACACGAGGAACACGTTGGAAGCGACAGAATTGCGATCCGAGAAACCGTTGACGAGAAAATGGCGAGCATTCCGAAATCCTGATCTCGTGTGTTTTGGACTCCAGAAATGTGTTCCTGCATTTGTCGTCACTATTTCCGACGTAAAATGACGCGAGGAACGCGTTGGAAGCGACAGAATTGAGATCCGAGCAACCGTTGACGAGAAAATGGCGAGCATTCCCAAAACTTGATCTCGTGTTTATTGAACTCCAGAACCGTGTTTGTGCGTTTCTCAAGACTAATTCCGACGTAAAATGACACGAGGAACACGTTGGAAGCGACAGAATTGCGATCCGAGAAACCGTTGACGAGAAAATGGCGAGCATTCCCCAATCCTGATCTCATGTTTTTTGGGCTCCAGAACCGTGTTTGTGCATTTCTCAAGACGAATTCCGACGTAAAATGACACGAGGAACACGTTGGAAGCGACAGGATTGCGATCCGAGGAACCGTTGACTACAAAATCACGAGCATTCCCAAAACTTGATCTCGTGTTTTTTGTGCTCCAGAACCGTGTTTGTGCATTTCTCAAGACGAATTCCGACGTAAAATGACACGAGGAACACGTTGGAAGCGACAGGATTGCGTTCCGAGAAACCGTTGACGAGAATATCGCGAGCATTCCCAAATCCTGATCTCGTGTTTTTTGGGCTCCAGAACCGTGTTTCTGCATTTCTCATGACTAATTCCGATGTAAAATGACGCGAGGAACGCGCTGGAAGCGACAGAATTGCGATCCGAGCAACCGTTGACGAGAAAATGGCGAGCATTCCCAAATCCTGATCTCGTGTTTTTTGGGCTCCAGAACCGTGTTTCTGCATTTCTCATGACTAATTCCGATGTAAAATGACGCGAGGAACGCGTTGGAAGCGACAGAATTGCGATCCCAGAATCCGTTGACGAGAAAATGGCGAGCATTCCGAAATCCTGATCTCGTGTGTTTTGGACTCCAGAAATGTGTTCCTGCATTTGTCGTCACTATTTCCGACGTAAAATGACACGAGGAACACGTTGGAAGCGACAGAATTGCGATCCGAGAAACCGTTGACGAGAAAATGGCGAGCATTCCGAAATCCTGATCTCGTGTGTTTTGGACTCCAGAAATGTGTTCCTGCATTTGTCGTCACTATTTCCGACGTAAAATGACGCGAGGAACGCGTTGGAAGCGACAGAATTGAGATCCGAGCAACCGTTGACGAGAAAATGGCGAGCATTCCCAATACTTGATCTCGTGTTTATTGAACTCCAGAACCGTGTTTGTGCGTTTCTCAAGACTAATTCCGACGTAAAATGACACGAGGAACACGTTGGAAGCGACAGAATTGCGATCCGAGAAATCGTTGACGAGAAAATGGCGAGCATTCCCCAATCCTGATCTCATGTTTTTTGGGCTCCAGAACCGTGTTTGTGCATTTCTCATGACTAATTCTGGTATAAAATGACGCGAGGAACACGCTGGAGGCGACAGAATTGCGATCCGAGAAACCATTGACGAGAAAATGGCGAGCATTCCCCAATCCTGATCTCATGTTTTTTGGGCTCCAGAACCGTGTTTGTGCATTTCTCATGACTAATTCTGATATAAAATGACGCGAGGAACACGCTGGAAGCGACAGAATTGCGATCCGAGCAACCGTTGACGAGAAAATGGCGAGCATTCCGAAATCCTGATCTCGTGTGTTTTGGACTCCAGAAATGTGTACCTGCATTTGTCGTCACTATTTCCGACGTAAAATGACGCGAGGAACGCGTTGGAAGCGACAGAATTGAGATCCGAGCAACCGTTGACGAGAAAATGGCGAGCATTCCCAAAACTTGATCTCGTGTTTATTGAACTCCAGAACCGTGTTGGTGCGTTTCTCAAGACTAATTCCCACGTAAAATGACACGAGGAACACGTTGGAAGCGACAGAATTGCGATCCGAGAAACCGTTGACGAGAAAATGGCGAGCATTCCCCAATCCTGATCTCATGTTTTTTGGGCTCCAGAACCGTGTTTGTGCATTTCTCATGACTAATTCTGATATAAAATGACGCGAGGAACACGCTGGAAGCGACAGAATTGCGATCCGAGCAACCGTTGACGAGAAAATCGCGAGCATTCCCAAAACCTGATCTCGTGTTTTTTGGACTCAAGAAACGTTTTCGTGCATTTGTCGTCACTACTTCCGACGTGAAATGACACGAGGAACACGCTGGAGGCGACAGAATTGCGATCCGAGAAACCGTTGACGAGAAAATGGCGAGCATTCCCCAATCCTGATCTCATGTTTTTTGGGCTCCAGAACCGTGTTTGTGCATTTCTCATGACTAATTCTGATATAAAATGACGCGAGGAACGCGTTGGAAGCGGCAGAATTGAGATCCGAGCAACCGTTGACGAGAAAATGGCGAGCATTCCCAAATCCTGATCTCATGTTTTTTGGGCTCCAGAACCGTGTTTGTGCATTTCTCATGACTAATTCTGATATCAAATGACGCGACGAACGCGTTGGAAGCGACAGAATTGCGATCAGAGAAACCGTTGACGAGAAAATGGCGAGCATTCCCAAATCCTGATCTCATGTTTTTTGGGCTCCAGAACCGTGTTTGTGCGTTTCTCAAGACTAATTCCGACGTAAAATGACACGAGGAACACGTTGGAAGCGACAGAATTGCGATCCGAGAAACCGTTGACGAGAAAATGGCGAGCATTCCGAAATCCTGATCTCGTGTGTTTTGGACTCCAGAAATGTGTTCCTGCATTTGTCGTCACTATTTCCGACGTAAAATGACGCGAGGAACGCATTGGAAGCGACAGAATTGAGATCCGAGCAACCGTTGACGAGAAAATGGCGAGCATTCCCAATACTTGATCTCGTGTTTATTGAACTCCAGAACCGTGTTTGTGCGTTTCTCAAGACTAATTCCGACGTAAAATGACACGAGGAACACGTTGGAAGCGACAGAATTGCGATCCGAGAAACCGTTGACGAGAAAATGGCGAGCATTCCCCAATCCTGATCTCATGTTTTTTGGGCTCCAGAACCGTGTTTGTGCATTTCTCATGACTAATTCTGGTATAAAATGACGCGAGGAACACGCTGGAGGCGACAGAATTGCGATCCGAGAAACCGTTGACGAGAAAATGGCGAGCATTCCCCAATCTTGATCTCATGTTTTTTGGGCTCCAGAACCGTGTTTGTACGTTTCTCAAGACTAATTCCGACGTAAAATGACACGAGGAACACGTTGGAAGCGACAGAATTGCGATCCGAGAAACCGTTGACGAGAAAATGGCGAGCATTCCGAAATCCTGATCTCGTGTGTTTTGGACTCCAGAAATGTGTTCCTGCATTTGTCGTCACTATTTCCGACGTAAAATGACGCGAGGAACGCGTTGGAAGCGACAGAATTGAGATCCGAGCAACCGTTGACGAGAAAATGGCGAGCATTCCCAAAACTTGATCTCGTGTTTATTGAACTCCAGAACCGTGTTTGTGCGTTTCTCAAGACTAATTCCGACGTAAAATGACACGAGGAACACGTTGGAAGCGACAGGATTGCGATCCGAGGAACCGTTGACTACAAAATCACGAGCATTCCCAAAACTTGATCTCGTGTTTTTTGTGCTCCAGAACCGTGTTTGTGCATTTCTCAAGACGAATTCCGACGTAAAATGACACGAGGAACACGTTGGAAGCGACAGGATTGCGTTCCGAGAAACCGTTGACGAGAATATCGCGAGCATTCCCAAATCCTGATCTCGTGTTTTTTGGGCTCCAGAACCGTGTTTCTGCATTTCTCATGACTAATTCCGATGTAAAATGACGCGAGGAACGCGCTGGAAGCGACAGAATTGCGATCCGAGCAACCGTTGACGAGAAAATGGCGAGCATTCCCAAATCCTGATCTCGTGTTTTTTGGGCTCCAGAACCGTGTTTCTGCATTTCTCATGACTAATTCCGATGTAAAATGACGCGAGGAACGCGTTGGAAGCGACAGAATTGCGATCCCAGAATCCGTTGACGAGAAAATGGCGAGCATTCCGAAATCCTGATCTCGTGTGTTTTGGACTCCAGAAATGTGTTCCTGCATTTGTCGTCACTATTTCCGACGTAAAATGACACGAGGAACACGTTGGAAGCGACAGAATTGCGATCCGAGAAACCGTTGACGAGAAAATGGCGAGCATTCCGAAATCCTGATCTCGTGTGTTTTGGACTCCAGAAATGTGTTCCTGCATTTGTCGTCACTATTTCCGACGTAAAATGACGCGAGGAACGCGTTGGAAGCGACAGAATTGAGATCCGAGCAACCGTTGACGAGAAAATGGCGAGCATTCCCAATACTTGATCTCGTGTTTATTGAACTCCAGAACCGTGTTTGTGCGTTTCTCAAGACTAATTCCGACGTAAAATGACACGAGGAACACGTTGGAAGCGACAGAATTGCGATCCGAGAAATCGTTGACGAGAAAATGGCGAGCATTCCCCAATCCTGATCTCATGTTTTTTGGGCTCCAGAACCGTGTTTGTGCATTTCTCATGACTAATTCTGGTATAAAATGACGCGAGGAACACGCTGGAGGCGACAGAATTGCGATCCGAGAAACCATTGACGAGAAAATGGCGAGCATTCCCCAATCCTGATCTCATGTTTTTTGGGCTCCAGAACCGTGTTTGTGCATTTCTCATGACTAATTCTGATATAAAATGACGCGAGGAACACGCTGGAAGCGACAGAATTGCGATCCGAGCAACCGTTGACGAGAAAATGGCGAGCATTCCGAAATCCTGATCTCGTGTGTTTTGGACTCCAGAAATGTGTACCTGCATTTGTCGTCACTATTTCCGACGTAAAATGACGCGAGGAACGCGTTGGAAGCGACAGAATTGAGATCCGAGCAACCGTTGACGAGAAAATGGCGAGCATTCCCAAAACTTGATCTCGTGTTTATTGAACTCCAGAACCGTGTTGGTGCGTTTCTCAAGACTAATTCCCACGTAAAATGACACGAGGAACACGTTGGAAGCGACAGAATTGCGATCCGAGAAACCGTTGACGAGAAAATGGCGAGCATTCCGAAATCCTGATCTCGTGTGTTTTGGACTCCAGAAATGTGTACCTGCATTTGTCGTCACTATTTCCGACGTAAAATGACGCGAGGAACGCGTTGGAAGCGACAGAATTGAGATCCGAGCAACCGTTGACGAGAAAATGGCGAGCATTCCCCAATCCTGATCTCATGTTTTTTGGGCTCCAGAACCGTGTTTGTACGTTTCTCAAGACTAATTCCGACGTAAAATGACACGAGGAACACGTTGGAAGCGACAGAATTGCGATCCGAGAAACCGTTGACGAGAAAATGGCGAGCATTCCGAAATCCTGATCTCGTGTGTTTTGGACTCCAGAAATGTGTTCCTGCATTTGTCGTCACTATTTCCGACGTAAAATGACGCGAGGAACGCGTTGGAGGCGACAGAATTGAGATCCGAGCAACCGTTGACGAGAAAATGGCGAGCATTCCCAAAACTTGATCTCGTGTTTATTGAACTCCAGAACCGTGATTGTGCGTTTCTCAAGACTAATTCCGACGTAAAATGACACGAGGAACACGTTGGAAGCGACAGAATTGCGATCCGAGAAACCGTTGACGAGAAAATGGCGAGCATTCCCCAATCCTGATCTCATGTTTTTTGGGCTCCAGAACCGTGTTTGTGCATTTCTCATGACTAATTCTGGTATAAAATGACGCGAGGAACACGCTGGAGGCGACAGAATTGCGATCCGAGAAACCGTTGACGAGAAAATGGCGAGCATTCCCCAATCCTGATCTCATGTTTTTTGGGCTCCAGAACCGTGTTTGTACGTTTCTCAAGACTAATTCCGACGTAAAATGACACGAGGAACACGTTGGAAGCGACAGAATTGCGATCCGAGAAACCGTTGACGAGAAAATGGCGAGCATTCCGAAATCCTGATCTCGTGTGTTTTGGACTCCAGAAATGTGTTCCTGCATTTGTCGTCACTATTTCCGACGTAAAATGACGCGAGGAACGCGTTGGAAGCGACAGAATTGAGATCCGAGCAACCGTTGACGAGAAAATGGCGAGCATTCCCAAAACTTGATCTCGTGTTTATTGAACTCCAGAACCGTGTTTGTGCGTTTCTCCAGACTAATTCCGACGTAAAATGACACGAGGAACACGTTGGAAGCGACAGAATTGCGATCCGAGAAACCGTTGACGAGAAAATGGCGAGCATTCCCCAATCCTGATCTCATGTTTTTTGGGCTCCAGAACCGTGTTTGTGCATTTCTCATGACTAATTCTGGTATAAAATGACGCGAGGAACACGCTGGAGGCGACAGAATTGCGATCCGAGAAACCGTTGACGAGAAAATGGCGAGCATTCCCCAATCCTGATCTCATGTTTTTTGGGCTCCAGAACCGTGTTTGTACGTTTCTCAAGACTAATTCCGACGTAAAATGACACGAGGAACACGTTGGAAGCGACAGAATTGCGATCCGAGAAACCGTTGACGAGAAAATGGCGAGCATTCCGAAATCCTGATCTCGTGTGTTTTGGACTCCAGAAATGTGTTCCTGCATTTGTCGTCACTATTTCCGACGTAAAATGACGCGAGGAACGCGTTGGAAGCGACAGAATTGAGATCCGAGCAACCGTTGACGAGAAAATGGCGAGCATTCCCAAAACTTGATCTCGTGTTTATTGAACTCCAGAACCGTGTTTGTGCGTTTCTCAAGACTAATTCCGACGTAAAATGACACGAGGAACACGTTGGAAGCGACAGAATTGCGATCCGAGAAACCGTTGATGATAAAATCGCGAGCATTCCCAAAACCTGAACTCGTGGTTTTTGGACTCCAGAAACGTTTTCGTGCATTTGTCGTGACTATTTCCGACGCAAAATGACACGAGGAACACGCTGGAGGCGACAGAATTGCGATCCGAGAAACCGTTGACGAGAAAATGGCGAGCATTCCCCAATCCTGATCTCATGTTTTTTGGGCTCCAGAACCCTGTTTGTGCATTTCTCATGACTAATTCTGATATAAAATGACGCGAGGAACGCGTTGGAAGCGGCAGAATTGAGATCCGAGCAACCGTTGACGAGAAAATGGCGAGCATTCCCAAATCCTGATCTCATGTTTTTTGGGCTCCAGAACCGTGTTTGTGCGTTTCTCAAGACTAATTCCGACGTAAAATGACACGAGGAACACGTTGGAAGCGACAGAATTGCGATCCGAGAAACCGTTGACGAGAAAATGGCGAGCATTCCGAAATCCTGATCTCGTGTGTTTTGGACTCCAGAAATGTGTTCCTGCATTTGTCGTCACTATTTCCGACGTAAAATGACGCGAGGAACGCATTGGAAGCGACAGAATTGAGATCCGAGCAACCGTTGACGAGAAAATGGCGAGCATTCCCAATACTTGATCTCGTGTTTATTGAACTCCAGAACCGTGTTTGTGCGTTTCTCAAGACTAATTCCGACGTAAAATGACACGAGGAACACGTTGGAAGCGACAGAATTGCGATCCGAGAAACCGTTGACGAGAAAATGGCGAGCATTCCCCAATCCTGATCTCATGTTTTTTGGGCTCCAGAACCGTGTTTGTGCATTTCTCATGACTAATTCTGGTATAAAATGACGCGAGGAACACGCTGGAGGCGACAGAATTGCGATCCGAGAAACCGTTGACGAGAAAATGGCGAGCATTCCCCGATCTTGATCTCATGTTTTTTGGGCTCCAGAACCGTGTTTGTACGTTTCTCAAGACTAATTTCGACGTAAAATGACACGAGGAACACGTTGGAAGCGACAGAATTGCGATCCGAGAAACCGTTGACGAGAAAATGGCGAGCATTCCGAAATCCTGATCTCGTGTGTTTTGGACTCCAGAAATGTGTTCCTGCATTTGTCGTCACTATTTCCGACGTAAAATGACGCGAGGAACGCGTTGGAAGCGACAGAATTGAGATCCGAGCAACCGTTGACGAGAAAATGGCGAGCATTCCCAAAACTTGATCTCGTGTTTATTGAACTCCAGAACCGTGTTTGTGCGTTTCTCAAGACTAATTCCGACGTAAAATGACACGAGGAACACGTTGGAAGCGACAGAATTGCGATCCGAGAAACCGTTGACGAGAAAATGGCGAGCATTCCCCAATCCTGATCTCATGTTTTTTGGGCTCCAGAACCGTGTTTGTGCATTTCTCAAGACGAATTCCGACGTAAAATGACACGAGGAACACGTTGGAAGCGACAGGATTGCGATCCGAGGAACCGTTGACTACAAAATCACGAGCATTCCCAAAACTTGATCTCGTGTTTTTTGTGCTCCAGAACCGTGTTTGTGCATTTCTCAAGACGAATTCCGACGTAAAATGACACGAGGAACACGTTGGAAGCGACAGGATTGCGTTCCGAGAAACCGTTGACGAGAATATCGCGAGCATTCCCAAATCCTGATCTCGTGTTTTTTGGGCTCCAGAACCGTGTTTCTGCATTTCTCATGACTAATTCCGATGTAAAATGACGCGAGGAACGCGCTGGAAGCGACAGAATTGCGATCCGAGCAACCGTTGACGAGAAAATGGCGAGCATTCCCAAATCCTGATCTCGTGTTTTTTGGGCTCCAGAACCGTGTTTCTGCATTTCTCATGACTAATTCCGATGTAAAATGACGCGAGGAACGCGTTGGAAGCGACAGAATTGCGATCCCAGAATCCGTTGACGAGAAAATGGCGAGCATTCCGAAATCCTGATCTCGTGTGTTTTGAACTCCAGAAATGTGTTCCTGCATTTGTCGTCACTATTTCCGACGTAAAATGACACGAGGAACGCATTGGAAGCGACAGAATTGAGATCCGAGCAACCGTTGACGAGAAAATGGCGAGCATTCCCAATACTTGATCTCGTGTTTATTGAACTCCAGAACCGTGTTTGTGCGTTTCTCAAGACTAATTCCGACGTAAAATGACACGAGGAACACGTTGGAAGCGACAGAATTGCGATCCGAGAAACCGTTGACGAGAAAATGGCGAGCATTCCCCAATCCTGATCTCATGTTTTTTGGGCTCCAGAACCGTGTTTGTGCATTTCTCATGACTAATTCTGGTATAAAATGACGCGAGGAACACGCTGGAGGCGACAGAATTGCGATCCGAGAAACCGTTGACGAGAAAATGGCGAGCATTCCCCGATCTTGATCTCATGTTTTTTGGGCTCCAGAACCGTGTTTGTACGTTTCTCAAGACTAATTTCGACGTAAAATGACACGAGGAACACGTTGGAAGCGACAGAATTGCGATCCGAGAAACCGTTGACGAGAAAATGGCGAGCATTCCGAAATCCTGATCTCGTGTGTTTTGGACTCCAGAAATGTGTTCCTGCATTTGTCGTCACTATTTCCGACGTAAAATGACGCGAGGAACGCGTTGGAAGCGACAGAATTGAGATCCGAGCAACCGTTGACGAGAAAATGGCGAGCATTCCCAAAACTTGATCTCGTGTTTATTGAACTCCAGAACCGTGTTTGTGCGTTTCTCAAGACTAATTCCGACGTAAAATGACACGAGGAACACGTTGGAAGCGACAGAATTGCGATCCGAGAAACCGTTGACGAGAAAATGGCGAGCATTCCCCAATCCTGATCTCATGTTTTTTGGGCTCCAGAACCGTGTTTGTGCATTTCTCAAGACGAATTCCGACGTAAAATGACACGAGGAACACGTTGGAAGCGACAGGATTGCGATCCGAGGAACCGTTGACTACAAAATCACGAGCATTCCCAAAACTTGATCTCGTGTTTTTTGTGCTCCAGAACCGTGTTTGTGCATTTCTCAAGACGAATTCCGACGTAAAATGACACGAGGAACACGTTGGAAGCGACAGGATTGCGTTCCGAGAAACCGTTGACGAGAATATCGCGAGCATTCCCAAATCCTGATCTCGTGTTTTTTGGGCTCCAGAACCGTGTTTCTGCATTTCTCATGACTAATTCCGATGTAAAATGACGCGAGGAACGCGCTGGAAGCGACAGAATTGCGATCCGAGCAACCGTTGACGAGAAAATGGCGAGCATTCCCAAATCCTGATCTCGTGTTTTTTGGGCTCCAGAACCGTGTTTCTGCATTTCTCATGACTAATTCCGATGTAAAATGACGCGAGGAACGCGTTGGAAGCGACAGAATTGCGATCCCAGAATCCGTTGACGAGAAAATGGCGAGCATTCCGAAATCCTGATCTCGTGTGTTTTGAACTCCAGAAATGTGTTCCTGCATTTGTCGTCACTATTTCCGACGTAAAATGACACGAGGAACACGTTGGAAGCGACAGAATTGAGATCCGAGCAACCGTTGACGAGAAAATGGCGAGCATTCCCAATACTTGATCTCGTGTTTATTGAACTCCAGAACCGTGTTTGTGCGTTTCTCAAGACTAATTCCGACGTAAAATGACACGAGGAACACGTTGGAAGCGACAGAATTGCGATCCGAGAAATCGTTGACGAGAAAATGGCGAGCATTCCCCAATCCTGATCTCATGTTTTTTTGGCTCCAGAACCGTGTTTGTGCATTTCTCATGACTAATTCTGGTATAAAATGACGCGAGGAACACGCTGGAGGCGACAGAATTGCGATCCGAGAAACCATTGACGAGAAAATGGCGAGCATTCCCCAATCCTGATCTCATGTTTTTTGGGCTCCAGAACCGTGTTTGTGCATTTCTCATGACTAATTCTGATATAAAATGACGCGAGGAACACGCTGGAAGCGACAGAATTGCGATCCGAGCAACCGTTGACGAGAAAATGGCGAGCATTCCGAAATCCTGATCTCGTGTGTTTTGGACTCCAGAAATGTGTACCTGCATTTGTCGTCACTATTTCCGACGTAAAATGACGCGAGGAACGCGTTGGAAGCGACAGAATTGAGATCCGAGCAACCGTTGACGAGAAAATGGCGAGCATTCCCAAAACTTGATCTCGTGTTTATTGAACTCCAGAACCGTGTTGGTGCGTTTCTCAAGACTAATTCCCACGTAAAATGACACGAGGAACACGTTGGAAGCGTGTGACGGGGCGGAATCGCCCCGCCACAAGAACCGCTCGTCGCTCGCACATACACGCGCTCGCTGCGCACGTCCGCCGGCTCGAACAGCCGTCACTCCAAGGGACACCTCCTAGATCGAAGCGCGTAAACTAACTCGCCTTCGGGCAACGAGTCCTCGACAGCGAGAACGAGACGAGGTGGCACCAAGGGGCAAGGAGTATGTTCCATTGGCATAAGGAGCGACAGGGCCGATGGAAGCTGCGGAGGGAAAGGTCGTAGTCCAGCGGAGGCGCTCATCCCCTGTGACAGAGAGACGACAAAAGCCACGATGCAGCCTGGGAGAAGGCCGGCTTCGGCGAACGAAGATCGGCAAATGCAACAGCGACTCCTGCCCTACCGACAGCGGTAGAGGCCCAGGCCGAGGGACTTAGGCGCGCTAAGTTACCCGGCAACCCCTTGACACGGCGCGGCGCTGCAGGACTAGCGGGAGGGGCGCGGGGCGCGCGCGGGGCTAGAAATTAGGGAACGCGTAGGAACTCGTCACTCTTGTTGTGACGAACGAAACGAGCGGACGTGCGACTCTTAACCAGCGGTTAGGGAGAGAGCGAACGAGCGAGCGATTTCATTCGGACGACGAGCCCTAGAGAACGACTGGCATTCGGACGATTCCCGAGCGACCAGGATCCTTAGCGAGTACCCGAGACCAGCAGTAGCCAGCGAACGACCGGTAAGCCCCGCGCGTCCCTTTGTTCTTTGTTTCTTGTTCTTCCCGTGCGAGTCTCGGTGCCGGCCGTAGGCTCTCCTTGTTCGAAGCAGCGATAGGCAGCCCGCGGGCCAGCCCGGTGTCCCTTGAGGTGACTCTCCTAGTCACCAAGAGTCAACTAGCCTAATTAGACTTTAAGGTTTCGGCCGAGAAACGGACGTACGCCGCCATTGTGGCGAAGCCCGTTTGAACGTGGATCACGCCCACGTGCAAGGCATCGGGGCCTCCTTTGTAACCGAACGAACAGCTGGTTATCGTGCGGATTCGTAACCTTTGCCGGAGCACCGTAGCTCCTAGAATCATCCGCGTACGCTATCACCTCACTTAGGAATAAGGTTTAGATTGTAAGCGGCGGCGGGAACGCCGAGGTGCCGGGCCACTCGTAGGTCCGGCTATTTTGTAATCGGCCGAGCGACGGCCTGCCCAAGCGGGGGCCCTTGACATTGCAATCCCCATCGTGCAATAAATTGTTATTTTGACCCAACCGTGTGGGTTATCCATTCGCCTCCCCTTCTTCCCGACAGGAACCCCTCTCTCTAGCTAGCCGGGAGGATCCATCTCGAGGAGTACCGGCGGACGAGCCAGCTGCCCTCGATACCAGCTTTCCCTCGCGCGAACGTAGAAATTCGGTTCCGTCCGCGGAACCTGGCGCCCGATTCGCGTTTCAGGAAGTCGAGGACCAGCGGCCGATAGCCAGGCCGGCTATTATGCAGGCAGGATTTCCGAGCGGCCAAATCACGGACGGCCGAGGAGAAATCCCCTCATAAGCGACAGAATTGCGATCCGAGAAACCGTTGACGAGAAAATGGCGAGCAGTCCCCAATCCTGATCTCATGTTTTTTGGGCTCCAGAACCGTGTTTGTGCATTTCTCATGACTAATTCTGATATAAAATGACGCGAGGAACACGCTGGAAGCGACAGAATTGCGATCCGAGCAACCGTTGACGAGAAAATCGCGAGCATTCCCAAAACCTGATCTCGTGTTTTTTGGACTCAAGAAACGTTTTCGTGCATTTGTCGTCACTACTTCCGACGTGAAATGACACGAGGAACACGCTGGAGGCGACAGAATTGCGATCCGAGAAACCGTTGACGAGAAAATGGCGAGCATTCCCCAATCCTGATCTCATGTTTTTTGGGCTCCAGAACCGTGTTTGTGCATTTCTCATGACTAATTCTGATATAAAATGACGCGAGGAACGCGTTGGAAGCGGCAGAATTGAGATCCGAGCAACCGTTGACGAGAAAATGGCGAGCATTCCCAAATCCTGATCTCATGTTTTTTGGGCTCCAGAACCGTGTTTGTGCATTTCTCATGACTAATTCTGATATCAAATGACGCGACGAACGCGTTGGAAGCGACAGAATTGCGATCAGAGAAACCGTTGACGAGAAAATGGCGAGCATTCCCAAATCCTGATCTCATGTTTTTTGGGCTCCAGAACCGTGTTTGTGCGTTTCTCAAGACTAATTCCGACGTAAAATGACACGAGGAACACGTTGGAAGCGACAGAATTGCGATCCGAGAAACCGTTGACGAGAAAATGGCGAGCATTCCGAAATCCTGATCTCGTGTGTTTTGGACTCCAGAAATGTGTACCTGCATTTGTCGTCACTATTTCCGACGTAAAATGACGCGAGGAACGCGTTGGAAGCGACAGAATTGAGATCCGAGCAACCGTTGACGAGAAAATGGCGAGCATTCCCAAAACTTGATCTCGTGTTTATTGAACTCCAGAACCGCGTTTGTGCGTTTCTCAAGACTAATTCCGACGTAAAATGACACGAGGAACACGTTGGAAGCGACAGAATTGCGATCCGAGAAACCGTTGACGAGAAAATGGCGAGCATTCCCCAATCCTGATCTCATGTTTTTTGGGCTCCAGAACCGTGTTTGTGCATTTCTCATGACTAATTCTGGTATAAAATGACGCGAGGAACACGCTGGAGGCGACAGAATTGCGATCCGAGAAACCGTTGACGAGAAAATGGCGAGCATTCCCCAATCCTGATCTCATGTTTTTTGGGCTCCAGAACCGTGTTTGTACGTTTCTCAAGACTAATTCCGACGTAAAATGACACGAGGAACACGTTGGAAGCGACAGAATTGCGATCCGAGAAACCGTTGACGAGAAAATGGCGAGCATTCCGAAATCCTGATCTCGTGTGTTTTGGACTCCAGAAATGTGTTCCTGCATTTGTCGTCACTATTTCCGACGTAAAATGACGCGAGGAACGCGTTGGAAGCGACAGAATTGAGATCCGAGCAACCGTTGACGAGAAAATGGCGAGCATTCCCAAAACTTGATCTCGTGTTTATTGAACTCCAGAACCGTGTTTGTGCGTTTCTCAAGACTAATTCCGACGTAAAATGACACGAGGAACACGTTGGAAGCGACAGAATTGCGATCCGAGAAACCGTTGACGAGAAAATGGCGAGCATTCCCCAATCCTGATCTCATGTTTTTTGGGCTCCAGAACCGTGTTTGTGCATTTCTCATGACTAATTCTGGTATAAAATGACGCGAGGAACACGCTGGAGGCGACAGAATTGCGATCCGAGAAACCGTTGACGAGAAAATGGCGAGCATTCCCCAATCCTGATCTCATGTTTTTTGGGCTCCAGAACCGTGTTTGTACGTTTCTCAAGACTAATTCCGACGTAAAATGACACGAGGAACACGTTGGAAGCGACAGAATTGCGATCCGAGAAACCGTTGACGAGAAAATGGCGAGCATTCCGAAATCCTGATCTCGTGTGTTTTGGACTCCAGAAATGTGTTCCTGCATTTGTCGTCACTATTTCCGACGTAAAATGACGCGAGGAACGCGTTGGAAGCGGCAGAATTGAGATCCGAGCAACCGTTGACGAGAAAATGGCGAGCATTCCCAAATCCTGATCTCATGTTTTTTGGGCTCCAGAACCGTGTTTGTGCGTTTCTCAAGACTAATTCCGACGTAAAATGACACGAGGAACACGTTGGAAGCGACAGAATTGCGATCCGAGAAACCGTTGACGAGAAAATGGCGAGCATTCCGAAATCGTGATCTCGTGTGTTTTGGACTCCAGAAATGTGTTCCTGCATTTGTCGTCACTATTTCCGACGTAAAATGACGCGAGGAACGCGTTGGAAGCGACAGAATTGAGATCCGAGCAACCGTTGACGAGAAAATGGCGAGCATTCCCAATACTTGATCTCGTGTTTATTGAACTCCAGAACCGTGTTTGTGCGTTTCTCAAGACTAATTCCGACGTAAAATGACACGAGGAACACGTTGGAAGCGACAGAATTGCGATCCGAGAAATCGTTGACGAGAAAATGGCGAGCATTCCCCAATCCTGATCTCATGTTTTTTGGGCTCCAGAACCGTGTTTGTGCATTTCTCATGACTAATTCTGGTATAAAATGACGCGAGGAACACGCTGGAGGCGACAGAATTGCGATCCGAGAAACCGTTGACGAGAAAATGGCGAGCATTCCCCAATCCTGATCTCATGTTTTTTGGGCTCCAGAACCGTGTTTGTACGTTTCTCAAGACTAATTCCGACGTAAAATGACACGAGGAACACGTTGGAAGCGACAGAATTGCGATCCGAGAAACCGTTGACGAGAAAATGGCGAGCATTCCGAAATCCTGATCTCGTGTGTTTTGGACTCCAGAAATGTGTTCCTGCATTTGTCGTCACTATTTCCGACGTAAAATGACGCGAGGAACGCGTTGGAAGCGGCAGAATTGAGATCCGAGCAACCGTTGACGAGAAAATGGCGAGCATTCCCAAATCCTGATCTCATGTTTTTTGGGCTCCAGAACCGTGTTTGTGCGTTTCTCAAGACTAATTCCGACGTAAAATGACACGAGGAACACGTTGGAAGCGACAGAATTGCGATCCGAGAAACCGTTGACGAGAAAATGGCGAGCATTCCGAAATCGTGATCTCGTGTGTTTTGGACTCCAGAAATGTGTTCCTGCATTTGTCGTCACTATTTCCGACGTAAAATGACGCGAGGAACGCGTTGGAAGCGACAGAATTGAGATCCGAGCAACCGTTGACGAGAAAATGGCGAGCATTCCCAATACTTGATCTCGTGTTTATTGAACTCCAGAACCGTGTTTGTGCGTTTCTCAAGACTAATTCCGACGTAAAATGACACGAGGAACACGTTGGAAGCGACAGAATTGCGATCCGAGAAACCGTTGACGAGAAAATGGCGAGCATTCCGAAATCCTGATCTCGTGTGTTTTGGACTCCAGAAATGTGTACCTGCATTTGTCGTCACTATTTCCGACGTAAAATGACGCGAGGAACGCGTTGGAAGCGACAGAATTGAGATCCGAGCAACCGTTGACGAGAAAATGGCGAGCATTCCCCAATCCTGATCTCATGTTTTTTGGGCTCCAGAACCGTGTTTGTGCATTTCTCATGACTAATTCTGGTATAAAATGACGCGAGGAACACGCTGGAGGCGACAGAATTGCGATCCGAGAAACCGTTGACGAGAAAATGGCGAGCATTCCCCAATCTTGATCTCATGTTTTTTGGGCTCCAGAACCGTGTTTGTACGTTTCTCAAGACTAATTCCGACGTAAAATGACACGAGGAACACGTTGGAAGCGACAGAATTGCGATCCGAGAAACCGTTGACGAGAAAATGGCGAGCATTCCGAAATCCTGATCTCGTGTGTTTTGGACTCCAGAAATGTGTTCCTGCATTTGTCGTCACTATTTCCGACGTAAAATGACGCGAGGAACGCGTTGGAAGCGACAGAATTGAGATCCGAGCAACCGTTGACGAGAAAATGGCGAGCATTCCCAAAACTTGATCTCGTGTTTATTGAACTCCAGAACCGTGTTTGTGCGTTTCTCAAGACTAATTCCGACGTAAAATGACACGAGGAACACGTTGGAAGCGACAGGATTGCGATCCGAGGAACCGTTGACTACAAAATCACGAGCATTCCCAAAACTTGATCTCGTGTTTTTTGTGCTCCAGAACCGTGTTTGTGCATTTCTCAAGACGAATTCCGACGTAAAATGACACGAGGAACACGTTGGAAGCGACAGGATTGCGTTCCGAGAAACCGTTGACGAGAATATCGCGAGCATTCCCAAATCCTGATCTCGTGTTTTTTGGGCTCCAGAACCGTGTTTCTGCATTTCTCATGACTAATTCCGATGTAAAATGACGCGAGGAACGCGCTGGAAGCGACAGAATTGCGATCCGAGCAACCGTTGACGAGAAAATGGCGAGCATTCCCAAATCCTGATCTCGTGTTTTTTGGGCTCCAGAACCGTGTTTCTGCATTTCTCATGACTAATTCCGATGTAAAATGACGCGAGGAACGCGTTGGAAGCGACAGAATTGCGATCCCAGAATCCGTTGACGAGAAAATGGCGAGCATTCCGAAATCCTGATCTCGTGTGTTTTGGACTCCAGAAATGTGTTCCTGCATTTGTCGTCACTATTTCCGACGTAAAATGACACGAGGAACACGTTGGAAGCGACAGAATTGCGATCCGAGAAACCGTTGACGAGAAAATGGCGAGCATTCCGAAATCCTGATCTCGTGTGTTTTGGACTCCAGAAATGTGTTCCTGCATTTGTCGTCACTATTTCCGACGTAAAATGACGCGAGGAACGCGTTGGAAGCGACAGAATTGAGATCCGAGCAACCGTTGACGAGAAAATGGCGAGCATTCCCAATACTTGATCTCGTGTTTATTGAACTCCAGAACCGTGTTTGTGCGTTTCTCAAGACTAATTCCGACGTAAAATGACACGAGGAACACGTTGGAAGCGACAGAATTGCGATCCGAGAAATCGTTGACGAGAAAATGGCGAGCATTCCCCAATCCTGATCTCATGTTTTTTGGGCTCCAGAACCGTGTTTGTGCATTTCTCATGACTAATTCTGGTATAAAATGACGCGAGGAACACGCTGGAGGCGACAGAATTGCGATCCGAGAAACCGAGTGAGTCTCCTTTGCGCACGTTCCACTTTGCACACGGGCCTTTTTTGGAACTTGCGCACATGGAAACAGCGCACGTTGCACATTGCCCACATTGGAAACTGCGCACATTGGACATTGCCCACATTGGAAACTGCGCAAATTGGACATTGCCCACATTGGAAACAGCGCACATTGGACATTGCCCACATAAGATATCGTTACAAGTGGAAACTGCGCACAGTGTATAGAGGACACAGTGGACTTTTCCCACATGGAAAATGGAAGTTGGCCACTAAATACTGTGTAGACATTTCTACAAGAATCATACGTGGAATTTAGCCATTGTCAATTAACAATTATCGGAAAATTCTGCGGTTGAAATGTTTCAGGGCTAAAGATGGACGTCCGTTAATTTAATTGATTATGTATTGCCACAGGCTAATTACAACAGCAAGATATTTTGCTGCATTGTATTTACTAGTGGTAGATATCCTTATCAATTATGGTTCACGAAAATATCATTCTTAGATTTTATGAGTGTATCTGATATTTTATTTTCAATTTTAGCTCACCTTACTTGCTCACCTTACTAGCTCACCTTACCCAGTCCGGGGGGGGGGGGGGGGGCATGCTAAGTTTGGTCTCAATAAGAACCACAAACCAATCCTAGTCCGGGGGGGGGGGGGGCATGCTCGTTTCGCTCGCCAAACCTAAAAAACCCTGAATATTATATACTTAACTATTATGTACTTATATTAAATAAAAATGGTTGTTAATAAATTAAAACTCATAACCACCCGTTGTTTATATTTATTTAATCATAGTCATATAAGTAATCACTTTTTTCACGAATAAACAACTTTGGTGTTTCTTACAAATCATTAATTATTTCACTGTTATTTTTTTTCAATTAAATGTGTTCTGAGAATACATACTGTCGCAATGTACACTTTTTTTTTCATCTAGTGTGTCCAAATTCCATTATTCGCGTTATCCTGTGTGTCCTGTTTCTTCTGGGATGTGTACAACTTCCACCGTCGATGTGTCCTGCTTCCACTGGAGTAAATTTCCAACGTGCGCAAATTCCAATGTGTCCAATATCCACTGTATCCTGATTCTACTGGAGTCAACTTCCAACGTGCGCAAATTCCACCGTGTCCAATAATCCACGTGTGCGCAAGATGGAACGTGCGCAATGTGGACACTCCCGAGAAACCATTGACGAGAAAATGGCGAGCATTCCCCAATCCTGATCTCATGTTTTTTGGGCTCCAGAACCGTGTTTGTGCATTTCTCATGACTAATTCTGATATAAAATGACGCGAGGAACACGCTGGAAGCGACAGAATTGCGATCCGAGCAACCGTTGACGAGAAAATGGCGAGCATTCCGAAATCCTGATCTCGTGTGTTTTGGACTCCAGAAATGTGTACCTGCATTTGTCGTCACTATTTCCGACGTAAAATGACGCGAGGAACGCGTTGGAAGCGACAGAATTGAGATCCGAGCAACCGTTGACGAGAAAATGGCGAGCATTCCCAAAACTTGATCTCGTGTTTATTGAACTCCAGAACCGTGTTGGTGCGTTTCTCAAGACTAATTCCCACGTAAAATGACACGAGGAACACGTTGGAAGCGACAGAATTGCGATCCGAGAAACCGTTGACGAGAAAATGGCGAGCATTCCGAAATCCTGATCTCGTGTGTTTTGGACTCCAGAAATGTGTACCTGCATTTGTCGTCACTATTTCCGACGTAAAATGACGCGAGGAACGCGTTGGAAGCGACAGAATTGAGATCCGAGCAACCGTTGACGAGAAAATGGCGAGCATTCCCAAAACTTGATCTCGTGTTTATTGAACTCCAGAACCGCGTTTGTGCGTTTCTCAAGACTAATTCCGACGTAAAATGACACGAGGAACACGTTGGAAGCGACAGAATTGCGATCCGAGAAACCGTTGACGAGAAAATGGCGAGCATTCCCCAATCCTGATCTCATGTTTTTTGGGCTCCAGAACCGTGTTTGTGCATTTCTCATGACTAATTCTGGTATAAAATGACGCGAGGAACACGCTGGAGGCGACAGAATTGCGATCCGAGAAACCGTTGACGAGAAAATGGCGAGCATTCCCCAATCCTGATCTCATGTTTTTTGGGCTCCAGAACCGTGTTTGTACGTTTCTCAAGACTAATTCCGACGTAAAATGACACGAGGAACACGTTGGAAGCGACAGAATTGCGATCCGAGAAACCGTTGACGAGAAAATGGCGAGCATTCCGAAATCCTGATCTCGTGTGTTTTGGACTCCAGAAATGTGTTCCTGCATTTGTCGTCACTATTTCCGACGTAAAATGACGCGAGGAACGCGTTGGAGGCGACAGAATTGAGATCCGAGCAACCGTTGACGAGAAAATGGCGAGCATTCCCAAAACTTGATCTCGTGTTTATTGAACTCCAGAACCGTGATTGTGCGTTTCTCAAGACTAATTCCGACGTAAAATGACACGAGGAACACGTTGGAAGCGACAGAATTGCGATCCGAGAAACCGTTGACGAGAAAATGGCGAGCATTCCCCAATCCTGATCTCATGTTTTTTGGGCTCCAGAACCGTGTTTGTGCATTTCTCATGACTAATTCTGGTATAAAATGACGCGAGGAACACGCTGGAGGCGACAGAATTGCGATCCGAGAAACCGTTGACGAGAAAATGGCGAGCATTCCCCAATCCTGATCTCATGTTTTTTGGGCTCCAGAACCGTGTTTGTACGTTTCTCAAGACTAATTCCGACGTAAAATGACACGAGGAACACGTTGGAAGCGACAGAATTGCGATCCGAGAAACCGTTGACGAGAAAATGGCGAGCATTCCGAAATCCTGATCTCGTGTGTTTTGGACTCCAGAAATGTGTTCCTGCATTTGTCGTCACTATTTCCGACGTAAAATGACGCGAGGAACGCGTTGGAAGCGACAGAATTGAGATCCGAGCAACCGTTGACGAGAAAATGGCGAGCATTCCCAAAACTTGATCTCGTGTTTATTGAACTCCAGAACCGTGTTTGTGCGTTTCTCCAGACTAATTCCGACGTAAAATGACACGAGGAACACGTTGGAAGCGACAGAATTGCGATCCGAGAAACCGTTGACGAGAAAATGGCGAGCATTCCCCAATCCTGATCTCATGTTTTTTGGGCTCCAGAACCGTGTTTGTGCATTTCTCATGACTAATTCTGGTATAAAATGACGCGAGGAACACGCTGGAGGCGACAGAATTGCGATCCGAGAAACCGTTGACGAGAAAATGGCGAGCATTCCCCAATCCTGATCTCATGTTTTTTGGGCTCCAGAACCGTGTTTGTACGTTTCTCAAGACTAATTCCGACGTAAAATGACACGAGGAACACGTTGGAAGCGACAGAATTGCGATCCGAGAAACCGTTGACGAGAAAATGGCGAGCATTCCGAAATCCTGATCTCGTGTGTTTTGGACTCCAGAAATGTGTTCCTGCATTTGTCGTCACTATTTCCGACGTAAAATGACGCGAGGAACGCGTTGGAAGCGACAGAATTGAGATCCGAGCAACCGTTGACGAGAAAATGGCGAGCATTCCCAAAACTTGATCTCGTGTTTATTGAACTCCAGAACCGTGTTTGTGCGTTTCTCAAGACTAATTCCGACGTAAAATGACACGAGGAACACGTTGGAAGCGACAGAATTGCGATCCGAGAAACCGTTGATGATAAAATCGCGAGCATTCCCAAAACCTGAACTCGTGGTTTTTGGACTCCAGAAACGTTTTCGTGCATTTGTCGTGACTATTTCCGACGCAAAATGACACGAGGAACACGCTGGAGGCGACAGAATTGCGATCCGAGAAACCGTTGACGAGAAAATGGCGAGCATTCCCCAATCCTGATCTCATGTTTTTTGGGCTCCAGAACCCTGTTTGTGCATTTCTCATGACTAATTCTGATATAAAATGACGCGAGGAACGCGTTGGAAGCGGCAGAATTGAGATCCGAGCAACCGTTGACGAGAAAATGGCGAGCATTCCCAAATCCTGATCTCATGTTTTTTGGGCTCCAGAACCGTGTTTGTGCGTTTCTCAAGACTAATTCCGACGTAAAATGACACGAGGAACACGTTGGAAGCGACAGAATTGCGATCCGAGAAACCGTTGACGAGAAAATGGCGAGCATTCCGAAATCCTGATCTCGTGTGTTTTGGACTCCAGAAATGTGTTCCTGCATTTGTCGTCACTATTTCCGACGTAAAATGACGCGAGGAACGCATTGGAAGCGACAGAATTGAGATCCGAGCAACCGTTGACGAGAAAATGGCGAGCATTCCCAATACTTGATCTCGTGTTTATTGAACTCCAGAACCGTGTTTGTGCGTTTCTCAAGACTAATTCCGACGTAAAATGACACGAGGAACACGTTGGAAGCGACAGAATTGCGATCCGAGAAACCGTTGACGAGAAAATGGCGAGCATTCCCCAATCCTGATCTCATGTTTTTTGGGCTCCAGAACCGTGTTTGTGCATTTCTCATGACTAATTCTGGTATAAAATGACGCGAGGAACACGCTGGAGGCGACAGAATTGCGATCCGAGAAACCGTTGACGAGAAAATGGCGAGCATTCCCCGATCTTGATCTCATGTTTTTTGGGCTCCAGAACCGTGTTTGTACGTTTCTCAAGACTAATTTCGACGTAAAATGA
Organism: Crossocerus cetratus; assembly: GCA_963675795.1. Taxonomy (NCBI): domain Eukaryota; kingdom Metazoa; phylum Arthropoda; class Insecta; order Hymenoptera; family Crabronidae; genus Crossocerus; species Crossocerus cetratus. Next base: position 2,489,707 of record OY776667.1, read on the forward strand.
CACGAGGAACACGTTGGAAGCGACAGAATTGCGATCCGAGAAACCGTTGACGAGAAAATGGCGAGCATTCCGAAATCCTGATCTCGTGTGTTTTGGACTCCAGAAATGTGTTCCTGCATTTGTCGTCACTATTTCCGACGTAAAATGACGCGAGGAACGCGTTGGAAGCGACAGAATTGAGATCCGAGCAACCGTTGACGAGAAAATGGCGAGCATTCCCAAAACTTGATCTCGTGTTTATTGAACTCCAGAACCGTGTTTGTGCGTTTCTCAAGACTAATTCCGACGTAAAATGACACGAGGAACACGTTGGAAGCGACAGAATTGCGATCCGAGAAACCGTTGACGAGAAAATGGCGAGCATTCCCCAATCCTGATCTCATGTTTTTTGGGCTCCAGAACCGTGTTTGTGCATTTCTCAAGACGAATTCCGACGTAAAATGACACGAGGAACACGTTGGAAGCGACAGGATTGCGATCCGAGGAACCGTTGACTACAAAATCACGAGCATTCCCAAAACTTGATCTCGTGTTTTTTGTGCTCCAGAACCGTGTTTGTGCATTTCTCAAGACGAATTCCGACGTAAAATGACACGAGGAACACGTTGGAAGCGACAGGATTGCGTTCCGAGAAACCGTTGACGAGAATATCGCGAGCATTCCCAAATCCTGATCTCGTGTTTTTTGGGCTCCAGAACCGTGTTTCTGCATTTCTCATGACTAATTCCGATGTAAAATGACGCGAGGAACGCGCTGGAAGCGACAGAATTGCGATCCGAGCAACCGTTGACGAGAAAATGGCGAGCATTCCCAAATCCTGATCTCGTGTTTTTTGGGCTCCAGAACCGTGTTTCTGCATTTCTCATGACTAATTCCGATGTAAAATGACGCGAGGAACGCGTTGGAAGCGACAGAATTGCGATCCCAGAATCCGTTGACGAGAAAATGGCGAGCATTCCGAAATCCTGATCTCGTGTGTTTTGAACTCCAGAAATGTGTTCCTGCATTTGTCGTCACTATTTCCGACGTAAAATGACACGAGGAACACGTTGGAAGCGACAGAATTGAGATCCGAGCAACCGTTGACGAGAAAATGGCGAGCATTCCCAATACTTGATCTCGTGTTTATTGAACTCCAGAACCGTGTTTGTGCGTTTCTCAAGACTAATTCCGACGTAAAATGACACGAGGAACACGTTGGAAGCGACAGAATTGCGATCCGAGAAATCGTTGACGAGAAAATGGCGAGCATTCCCCAATCCTGATCTCATGTTTTTTTGGCTCCAGAACCGTGTTTGTGCATTTCTCATGACTAATTCTGGTATAAAATGACGCGAGGAACACGCTGGAGGCGACAGAATTGCGATCCGAGAAACCATTGACGAGAAAATGGCGAGCATTCCCCAATCCTGATCTCATGTTTTTTGGGCTCCAGAACCGTGTTTGTGCATTTCTCATGACTAATTCTGATATAAAATGACGCGAGGAACACGCTGGAAGCGACAGCATTGCGATCCGAGCAACCGTTGACGAGAAAATGGCGAGCATTCCGAAATCCTGATCTCGTGTGTTTTGGACTCCAGAAATGTGTACCTGCATTTGTCGTCACTATTTCCGACGTAAAATGACGCGAGGAACGCGTTGGAAGCGACAGAATTGAGATCCGAGCAACCGTTGACGAGAAAATGGCGAGCATTCCCAAAACTTGATCTCGTGTTTATTGAACTCCAGAACCGTGTTGGTGCGTTTCTCAAGACTAATTCCCACGTAAAATGACACGAGGAACACGTTGGAAGCGTGTGACGGGGCGGAATCGCCCCGCCACAAGAACCGCTCGTCGCTCGCACATACACGCGCTCGCTGCGCACGTCCGCCGGCTCGAACAGCCGTCACTCCAAGGGACACCTCCTAGATCGAAGCGCGTAAACTAACTCGCCTTCGGGCAACGAGTCCTCGACAGCGAGAACGAGACGAGGTGGCACCAAGGGGCAAGGAGTATGTTCCATTGGCATAAGGAGCGACAGGGCCGATGGAAGCTGCGGAGGGAAAGGTCGTAGTCCAGCGGAGGCGCTCATCCCCTGTGACAGAGAGACGACAAAAGCCACGATGCAGCCTGGGAGAAGGCCGGCTTCGGCGAACGAAGATCGGCAAATGCAACAGCGACTCCTGCCCTACCGACAGCGGTAGAGGCCCAGGCCGAGGGACTTAGGCGCGCTAAGTTACCCGGCAACCCCTTGACACGGCGCGGCGCTGCAGGACTAGCGGGAGGGGCGCGGGGCGCGCGCGGGGCTAGAAATTAGGGAACGCGTAGGAACTCGTCACTCTTGTTGTGACGAACGAAACGAGCGGACGTGCGACTCTTAACCAGCGGTTAGGGAGAGAGCGAACGAGCGAGCGATTTCATTCGGACGACGAGCCCTAGAGAACGACTGGCATTCGGACGATTCCCGAGCGACCAGGATCCTTAGCGAGTACCCGAGACCAGCAGTAGCCAGCGAACGACCGGTAAGCCCCGCGCGTCCCTTTGTTCTTTGTTTCTTGTTCTTCCCGTGCGAGTCTCGGTGCCGGCCGTAGGCTCTCCTTGTTCGAAGCAGCGATAGGCAGCCCGCGGGCCAGCCCGGTGTCCCTTGAGGTGACTCTCCTAGTCACCAAGAGTCAACTAGCCTAATTAGACTTTAAGGTTTCGGCCGAGAAACGGACGTACGCCGCCATTGTGGCGAAGCCCGTTTGAACGTGGATCACGCCCACGTGCAAGGCATCGGGGCCTCCTTTGTAACCGAACGAACAGCTGGTTATCGTGCGGATTCGTAACCTTTGCCGGAGCACCGTAGCTCCTAGAATCATCCGCGTACGCTATCACCTCACTTAGGAATAAGGTTTAGATTGTAAGCGGCGGCGGGAACGCCGAGGTGCCGGGCCACTCGTAGGTCCGGCTATTTTGTAATCGGCCGAGCGACGGCCTGCCCAAGCGGGGGCCCTTGACATTGCAATCCCCATCGTGCAATAAATTGTTATTTTGACCCAACCGTGTGGGTTATCCATTCGCCTCCCCTTCTTCCCGACAGGAACCCCTCTCTCTAGCTAGCCGGGAGGATCCATCTCGAGGAGTACCGGCGGACGAGCCAGCTGCCCTCGATACCAGCTTTCCCTCGCGCGAACGTAGAAATTCGGTTCCGTCCGCGGAACCTGGCGCCCGATTCGCGTTTCAGGAAGTCGAGGACCAGCGGCCGATAGCCAGGCCGGCTATTATGCAGGCAGGATTTCCGAGCGGCCAAATCACGGACGGCCGAGGAGAAATCCCCTCATAAGCGACAGAATTGCGATCCGAGAAACCGTTGACGAGAAAATGGCGAGCAGTCCCCAATCCTGATCTCATGTTTTTTGGGCTCCAGAACCGTGTTTGTGCATTTCTCATGACTAATTCTGATATAAAATGACGCGAGGAACACGCTGGAAGCGACAGAATTGCGATCCGAGCAACCGTTGACGAGAAAATCGCGAGCATTCCCAAAACCTGATCTCGTGTTTTTTGGACTCAAGAAACGTTTTCGTGCATTTGTCGTCACTACTTCCGACGTGAAATGACACGAGGAACACGCTGGAGGCGACAGAATTGCGATCCGAGAAACCGTTGACGAGAAAATGGCGAGCATTCCCCAATCCTGATCTCATGTTTTTTGGGCTCCAGAACCGTGTTTGTGCATTTCTCATGACTAATTCTGATATAAAATGACGCGAGGAACGCGTTGGAAGCGGCAGAATTGAGATCCGAGCAACCGTTGACGAGAAAATGGCGAGCATTCCCAAATCCTGATCTCATGTTTTTTGGGCTCCAGAACCGTGTTTGTGCATTTCTCATGACTAATTCTGATATCAAATGACGCGACGAACGCGTTGGAAGCGACAGAATTGCGATCAGAGAAACCGTTGACGAGAAAATGGCGAGCATTCCCAAATCCTGATCTCATGTTTTTTGGGCTCCAGAACCGTGTTTGTGCGTTTCTCAAGACTAATTCCGACGTAAAATGACACGAGGAACACGTTGGAAGCGACAGAATTGCGATCCGAGAAACCGTTGACGAGAAAATGGCGAGCATTCCGAAATCCTGATCTCGTGTGTTTTGGACTCCAGAAATGTGTACCTGCATTTGTCGTCACTATTTCCGACGTAAAATGACGCGAGGAACGCGTTGGAAGCGACAGAATTGAGATCCGAGCAACCGTTGACGAGAAAATGGCGAGCATTCCCAAAACTTGATCTCGTGTTTATTGAACTCCAGAACCGCGTTTGTGCGTTTCTCAAGACTAATTCCGACGTAAAATGACACGAGGAACACGTTGGAAGCGACAGAATTGCGATCCGAGAAACCGTTGACGAGAAAATGGCGAGCATTCCCCAATCCTGATCTCATGTTTTTTGGGCTCCAGAACCGTGTTTGTGCATTTCTCATGACTAATTCTGGTATAAAATGACGCGAGGAACACGCTGGAGGCGACAGAATTGCGATCCGAGAAACCGTTGACGAGAAAATGGCGAGCATTCCCCAATCCTGATCTCATGTTTTTTGGGCTCCAGAACCGTGTTTGTACGTTTCTCAAGACTAATTCCGACGTAAAATGACACGAGGAACACGTTGGAAGCGACAGAATTGCGATCCGAGAAACCGTTGACGAGAAAATGGCGAGCATTCCGAAATCCTGATCTCGTGTGTTTTGGACTCCAGAAATGTGTTCCTGCATTTGTCGTCACTATTTCCGACGTAAAATGACGCGAGGAACGCGTTGGAAGCGACAGAATTGAGATCCGAGCAACCGTTGACGAGAAAATGGCGAGCATTCCCAAAACTTGATCTCGTGTTTATTGAACTCCAGAACCGTGTTTGTGCGTTTCTCAAGACTAATTCCGACGTAAAATGACACGAGGAACACGTTGGAAGCGACAGAATTGCGATCCGAGAAACCGTTGACGAGAAAATGGCGAGCATTCCCCAATCCTGATCTCATGTTTTTTGGGCTCCAGAACCGTGTTTGTGCATTTCTCATGACTAATTCTGGTATAAAATGACGCGAGGAACACGCTGGAGGCGACAGAATTGCGATCCGAGAAACCGTTGACGAGAAAATGGCGAGCATTCCCCAATCCTGATCTCATGTTTTTTGGGCTCCAGAACCGTGTTTGTACGTTTCTCAAGACTAATTCCGACGTAAAATGACACGAGGAACACGTTGGAAGCGACAGAATTGCGATCCGAGAAACCGTTGACGAGAAAATGGCGAGCATTCCGAAATCCTGATCTCGTGTGTTTTGGACTCCAGAAATGTGTTCCTGCATTTGTCGTCACTATTTCCGACGTAAAATGACGCGAGGAACGCGTTGGAAGCGGCAGAATTGAGATCCGAGCAACCGTTGACGAGAAAATGGCGAGCATTCCCAAATCCTGATCTCATGTTTTTTGGGCTCCAGAACCGTGTTTGTGCGTTTCTCAAGACTAATTCCGACGTAAAATGACACGAGGAACACGTTGGAAGCGACAGAATTGCGATCCGAGAAACCGTTGACGAGAAAATGGCGAGCATTCCGAAATCGTGATCTCGTGTGTTTTGGACTCCAGAAATGTGTTCCTGCATTTGTCGTGACTATTTCCGACGTAAAATGACGCGAGGAACGCGTTGGAAGCGACAGAATTGAGATCCGAGCAACCGTTGACGAGAAAATGGCGAGCATTCCCAATACTTGATCTCGTGTTTATTGAACTCCAGAACCGTGTTTGTGCGTTTCTCAAGACTAATTCCGACGTAAAATGACACGAGGAACACGTTGGAAGCGACAGAATTGCGATCCGAGAAATCGTTGACGAGAAAATGGCGAGCATTCCCCAATCCTGATCTCATGTTTTTTGGGCTCCAGAACCGTGTTTGTGCATTTCTCATGACTAATTCTGGTATAAAATGACGCGAGGAACACGCTGGAGGCGACAGAATTGCGATCCGAGAAACCATTGACGAGAAAATGGCGAGCATTCCCAAATCCTGATCTCATGTTTTTTGGGCTCCAGAATCGTGTTTGTGCGTTTCTCAAGACTAATTCCGACGTAAAATGACACGAGGAACACGTTGGAAGCGACAGAATTGCGATCCGAGAAACCGTTGACGAGAAAATGGCGAGCATTCCGAAATCCTGATCTCGTGTGTTTTGGACTCCAGAAATGTGTACCTGCATTTGTCGTCACTATTTCCGACGTAAAATGACGCGAGGAACGCGTTGGAGGCGACAGAATTGAGATCCGAGCAACCGTTGACGAGAAAATGGCGAGCATTCCCAAAACTTGATCTCGTGTTTATTGAACTCCAGAACCGTGTTTGTGCGTTTCTCAAGACTAATTCCGACGTAAAATGACACGAGGAACACGTTGGAAGCGACAGAATTGCGATCCGAGAAACCGTTGACGAGAAAATGGCGAGCATTCCCCAATCCTGATCTCATGTTTTTTGGGCTCCAGAACCGTGTTTGTGCATTTCTCATGACTAATTCTGGTATAAAATGACGCGAGGAACACGCTGGAAGCGACAGAATTGCGATCCGACCAACCGTTGACGAGAAAATGGCGAGCATTCCCCAATCCTGATCTCATGTTTTTTGGGCTCCAGAACCGTGTTTGTACGTTTCTCAAGACTAATTCCGACGTAAAATGACACGAGGAACACGTTGGAAGCGACAGAATTGCGATCCGAGAAACCGTTGACGAGAAAATGGCGAGCATTCCGAAATCCTGATCTCGTGTGTTTTGGACTCCAGAAATGTGTTCCTGCATTTGTCGTCACTATTTCCGACGTAAAATGACGCGAGGAACGCGTTGGAAGCGGCAGAATTGAGATCCGAGCAACCGTTGACGAGAAAATGGCGAGCATTCCCAAATCCTGATCTCATGTTTTTTGGGCTCCAGAACCGTGTTTGTGCGTTTCTCAAGACTAATTCCGACGTAAAATGACACGAGGAACACGTTGGAAGCGACAGAATTGCGATCCGAGAAACCGTTGACGAGAAAATGGCGAGCATTCCGAAATCGTGATCTCGTGTGTTTTGGACTCCAGAAATGTGTTCCTGCATTTGTCGTCACTATTTCCGACGTAAAATGACGCGAGGAACGCGTTGGAAGCGACAGAATTGAGATCCGAGCAACCGTTGACGAGAAAATGGCGAGCATTCCCAATACTTGATCTCGTGTTTATTGAACTCCAGAACCGTGTTTGTGCGTTTCTCAAGACTAATTCCGACGTAAAATGACACGAGGAACACGTTGGAAGCGACAGAATTGCGATCCGAGAAATCGTTGACGAGAAAATGGCGAGCATTCCCCAATCCTGATCTCATGTTTTTTGGGCTCCAGAACCGTGTTTGTGCATTTCTCATGACTAATTCTGGTATAAAATGACGCGAGGAACACGCTGGAGGCGACAGAATTGCGATCCGAGAAACCATTGACGAGAAAATGGCGAGCATTCCCAAATCCTGATCTCATGTTTTTTGGGCTCCAGAATCGTGTTTGTGCGTTTCTCAAGACTAATTCCGACGTAAAATGACACGAGGAACACGTTGGAAGCGACAGAATTGCGATCCGAGAAACCGTTGACGAGAAAATGGCGAGCATTCCGAAATCCTGATCTCGTGTGTTTTGGACTCCAGAAATGTGTACCTGCATTTGTCGTCACTATTTCCGACGTAAAATGACGCGAGGAACGCGTTGGAGGCGACAGAATTGAGATCCGAGCAACCGTTGACGAGAAAATGGCGAGCATTCCCAAAACTTGATCTCGTGTTTATTGAACTCCAGAACCGTGTTTGTGCGTTTCTCAAGACTAATTCCGACGTAAAATGACACGAGGAACACGTTGGAAGCGACAGAATTGCGATCCGAGAAACCGTTGACGAGAAAATGGCGAGCATTCCCCAATCCTGATCTCATGTTTTTTGGGCTCCAGAACCGTGTTTGTGCATTTCTCATGACTAATTCTGGTATAAAATGACGCGAGGAACACGCTGGAAGCGACAGAATTGCGATCCGAGCAACCGTTGACGAGAAAATGGCGAGCATTCCCAAAACTTGATCTCGTGTTTATTGAACTCCAGAACCGTGTTTGTGCATTTCTCAAAACGAATTCCGACGTAAAATGACACGAGGAACACGTTGGAAGCGACAGGATTGCGATCCGAGAAACCGTTGACGACAAAATCGCGAGCATTCCCAAAACTTGATCTCGTGTTTTTTGGGCTCCAGAACAGTGTTTGTGCATTTCTCAAGACTAATTCCGACGTAAAATGACACGAGGAACACGTTGGAAGCGACAGGATTGCGTTCCGAGAAACCGTTGACGAGAAAATCGCGAGCATTCCCAAATCCTGATCTCGTGTTTTTTGGACTCCAGAACCGTGTTTGTGCATTTCTCATGACTAATTCTGGTATAAAATGACGCGAGGAACACGCTGGAGGCGACAGAATTGCGATCCGAGAAACCGTTGACGAGAAAATGGCGAGCATTCCCCAATCCTGATCTCATGTTTTTTGGGCTCCAGAACCGTGTTTGTACGTTTCTCAAGACTAATTCCGACGTAAAATGACACGAGGAACACGTTGGAAGCGACAGAATTGCGATCCGAGAAACCGTTGACGAGAAAATGGCGAGCATTCCCCAATCCTGATCTCGTGTTTTTTGGGCTCCAGAACCGTGTTTCTGCATTTCTCATGACTAATTCCGATGTAAAATGACGCGAGGAACGCGCTGGAAGCGACAGAATTGCGATCCGAGCAACCGTTGACGAGAAAATGGCGAGCATTCCCAAATCCTGATCTCGTGTTTTTTGGGCTCCAGAACCGTGTTTCTGCATTTCTCATGACTAATTCCGATGTAAAATGACGCGAGGAACGCGTTGGAAGCGACAGAATTGCGATCCCAGAAACCGTTGACGAGAAAATGGCGAGCATTCCGAAATCCTGATCTCGTGTGTTTTGGACTCCAGAAATGTGTTCCTGCATTTGTCGTCACTATTTCCGACGTAAAATGACGCGACGAACGCGTTGGAAGCGACAGAATTGAGATCCGAGCAACCGTTGACGAGAAAATGGCGAGCATTCCCAAAACTTGATCTCGTGTTTATTGAACTCCAGAACCGTGTTTGTGCATTTCTCAAGACGAATTCCGACGTAAAATGACACGAGGAACACGTTGGAAGTGACAGGATTGCGATCCGAGAAACCGTTGATGATAAAATCGCGAGCATTCCTAAAACCTGAACTCGTGGTTTTTGGACTCCAGAAACGTTTTCGTGCATTTGTCGTGACTATTTCCGACGCAAAATGACACGAGGAACACGCTGGAGGCGACAGAATTGCGATCCGAGAAACCGTTGACGAGAAAATGGCGAGCATTCCCCAATCCTGATCTCATGTTTTTTGGGCTCCAGAACCCTGTTTGTGCATTTCTCATGACTAATTCTGATATAAAATGACGCGAGGAACGCGTTGGAAGCGGCAGAATTGAGATCCGAGCAACCGTTGACGAGAAAATGGCGAGCATTCCCAAATCCTGATCTCATGTTTTTTGGGCTCCAGAACCGTGTTTGTGCGTTTCTCAAGACTAATTCCGACGTAAAATGACACGAGGAACACGTTGGAAGCGACAGAATTGCGATCCGAGAAACCGTTGACGAGAAAATGGCGAGCATTCCCAAATCCTGATCTCGTGTTTTTTGGGCTCCAGAACCGTGTTTCTGCATTTCTCATGACTAATTCCGATGTAAAATGACGCGAGGAACGCGTTGGAAGCGACAGAATTGCGATCCCAGAAACCGTTGACGAGAAAATGGCGAGCATTCCGAAATCCTGATCTCGTGTGTTTTGGACTCCAGAAATGTGTTCCTGCATTTGTCGTCACTATTTCCGACGTAAAATGACACGAGGAACACGTTGGAAGCGACAGAATTGCGATCCGAGAAACCGTTGACGAGAAAATGGCGAGCATTCCGAAATCCTGATCTCGTGTGTTTTGGACTCCAGAAATGTGTTCCTGCATTTGTCGTCACTATTTCCGACGTAAAATGACGCGAGGAACGCGTTGGAAGCGACAGAATTGAGATCCGAGCAACCGTTGACGAGAAAATGGCGAGCATTCCCAATACTTGATCTCGTGTTTATTGAACTCCAGAACCGTGTTTGTGCGTTTCTCAAGACTAATTCCGACGTAAAATGACACGAGGAACACGTTGGAAGCGACAGAATTGCGATCCGAGAAATCGTTGACGAGAAAATGGCGAGCATTCCCCAATCCTGATCTCATGTTTTTTGGGCTCCAGAACCGTGTTTGTGCATTTCTCATGACTAATTCTGGTATAAAATGACGCGAGGAACACGCTGGAGGCGACAGAATTGCGATCCGAGAAACCATTGACGAGAAAATGGCGAGCATTCCCCAATCCTGATCTCATGTTTTTTGGGCTCCAGAACCGTGTTTGTGCATTTCTCATGACTAATTCTGATATAAAATGACGCGAGGAACACGCTGGAAGCGACAGAATTGCGATCCGAGCAACCGTTGACGAGAAAATGGCGAGCATTCCGAAATCCTGATCTCGTGTGTTTTGGACTCCAGAAATGTGTACCTGCATTTGTCGTCACTATTTCCGACGTAAAATGACGCGAGGAACGCGTTGGAAGCGACAGAATTGAGATCCGAGCAACCGTTGACGAGAAAATGGCGAGCATTCCCAAAACTTGATCTCGTGTTTATTGAACCTCAGAACCGTGTTGGTGCGTTTCTCAAGACTAATTCCCACGTAAAATGACACGAGGAACACGTTGGAAGCGACAGAATTGCGATCCGAGAAACCGTTGACGAGAAAATGGCGAGCATTCCCCAATCCTGATCTCATGTTTTTTGGGCTCCAGAACCGTGTTTGTGCATTTCTCATGACTAATTCTGATATAAAATGACGCGAGGAACACGCTGGAAGCGACAGAATTGCGATCCGAGCAACCGTTGACGAGAAAATGGCGAGCATTCCGAAATCCTGATCTCGTGTGTTTCGGACTCCAGAAATGTGTTCCTGCATTTGTCGTCACTATTTCCGACGTAAAATGACGCGAGGAACGCGTTGGAAGCGACAGAATTGAGATCCGAGCAACCGTTGACGAGAAAATGGTGAGCATTCCCAAAACTTGATCTCGTGTTTATTGAACTCCAGAACCGTGTTTGTGCGTTTCTCAAGACTAATTCCGACGTAAAATGACACGAGGAACACGTTGGAAGCGACAGAATTGCGATCCGAGAAACCGTTGACGAGAAAATGGCGAGCATTCCGAAATCCTGATCTCGTGTGTTTTGGACTCCAGAAATGTGTTCCTGCATTTGTCGTCACTATTTCCGACGTAAAATGACGCGACGAACGCGTTGGAAGCGACAGAATTGAGATCCGAGCAACCGTTGACGAGAAAATGGCGAGCATTCCCAAAACTTGATCTCGTGTTTATTGAACTCCAGAACCGTGTTTGTGCATTTCTCAAGACGAATTCCGACGTAAAATGACACGAGGAACACGTTGGAAGTGACAGGATTGCGATCCGAGAAACCGTTGATGATAAAATCGCGAGCATTCCCAAAACCTGAACTCGTGGTTTTTGGACTCCAGAAACGTTTTCGTGCATTTGTCGTGACTATTTCCGACGCAAAATGACACGAGGAACACGCTGGAGGCGACAGAATTGCGATCCGAGAAACCGTTGACGAGAAAATGGCGAGCATTCCCCAATCCTGATCTCATGTTTTTTGGGCTCCAGAACCGTGTTTGTACGTTTCTCAAGACTAATTCCGACGTAAAATGACACGAGGAACACGTTGGAAGCGACAGAATTGCGATCCGAGAAACCGTTGACGAGAAAATGGCGAGCATTCCGAAATCCTGATCTCGTGTGTTTTGGACTCCAGAAATGTGTACCTGCATTTGTCGTCACTATTTCCGACGTAAAATGACGCGAGGAACGCGTTGGAAGCGACAGAATTGAGATCCGAGCAACCGTTGACGAGAAAATGGCGAGCATTCCCAAAACTTGATCTCGTGTTTATTGAACCTCAGAACCGTGTTGGTGCGTTTCTCAAGACTAATTCCCACGTAAAATGACACGAGGAACATGTTGGAAGCGACAGAATTGCGATCCGAGAAACCGTTGACGAGAAAATGGCGAGCATTCCCCAATCCTGATCTCATGTTTTTTGGGCTCCAGAACCGTGTTTGTGCATTTCTCATGACTAATTCTGATATAAAATGACGCGAGGAACACGCTGGAAGCGACAGAATTGCGATCCGAGCAACCGTTGACGAGAAAATGGCGAGCATTCCGAAATCCTGATCTCGTGTGTTTCGGACTCCAGAAATGTGTTCCTGCATTTGTCGTCACTATTTCCGACGTAAAATGACGCGAGGAACGCGTTGGAAGCGACAGAATTGAGATCCGAGCAACCGTTGACGAGAAAATGGCGAGCATTCCCAAAACTTGATCTCGTGTTTATTGAACTCCAGAACCGTGTTTGTGCGTTTCTCAAGACTAATTCCGACGTAAAATGACACGAGGAACACGTTGGAAGCGACAGAATTGCGATCCGAGAAACCGTTGACGAGAAAATGGCGAGCATTCCGAAATCCTGATCTCGTGTGTTTTGGACTCCAGAAATGTGTTCCTGCATTTGTCGTCACTATTTCCGACGTAAAATGACGCGACGAACGCGTTGGAAGCGACAGAATTGAGATCCGAGCAACCGTTGACGAGAAAATGGCGAGCATTCCCAAAACTTGATCTCGTGTTTATTGAACTCCAGAACCGTGTTTGTGCATTTCTCAAGACGAATTCCGACGTAAAATGACACGAGGAACACGTTGGAAGTGACAGGATTGCGATCCGAGAAACCGTTGATGATAAAATCGCGAGCATTCCCAAAACCTGAACTCGTGGTTTTTGGACTCCAGAAACGTTTTCGTGCATTTGTCGTGACTATTTCCGACGCAAAATGACACGAGGAACACGCTGGAGGCGACAGAATTGCGATCCGAGAAACCGTTGACGAGAAAATGGCGAGCATTCCCCAATCCTGATCTCATGTTTTTTGGGCTCCAGAACCCTGTTTGTGCATTTCTCATGACTAATTCTGATATAAAATGACGCGAGGAACGCGTTGGAAGCGGCAGAATTGAGATCCGAGCAACCGTTGACGAGAAAATGGCGAGCATTCCCAAATCCTGATCTCATGTTTTTTGGGCTCCAGAACCGTGTTTGTGCGTTTCTCAAGACTAATTCCGACGTAAAATGACACGAGGAACACGTTGGAAGCGACAGAATTGCGATCCGAGAAACCGTTGACGAGAAAATGGCGAGCATTCCCAAATCCTGATCTCGTGTTTTTTGGGCTCCAGAACCGTGTTTCTGCATTTCTCATGACTAATTCCGATGTAAAATGACGCGAGGAACGCGTTGGAAGCGACAGAATTGCGATCCCAGAAACCGTTGACGAGAAAATGGCGAGCATTCCGAAATCCTGATCTCGTGTGTTTTGGACTCCAGAAATGTGTTCCTGCATTTGTCGTCACTATTTCCGACGTAAAATGACACGAGGAACACGTTGGAAGCGACAGAATTGCGATCCGAGAAACCGTTGACGAGAAAATGGCGAGCATTCCGAAATCCTGATCTCGTGTGTTTTGGACTCCAGAAATGTGTTCCTGCATTTGTCGTCACTATTTCCGACGTAAAATGACGCGAGGAACGCGTTGGAAGCGACAGAATTGAGATCCGAGCAACCGTTGACGAGAAAATGGCGAGCATTCCCAATACTTGATCTCGTGTTTATTGAACTCCAGAACCGTGTTTGTGCGTTTCTCAAGACTAATTCCGACGTAAAATGACACGAGGAACACGTTGGAAGCGACAGAATTGCGATCCGAGAAATCGTTGACGAGAAAATGGCGAGCATTCCCCAATCCTGATCTCATGTTTTTTGGGCTCCAGAACCGTGTTTGTGCATTTCTCATGACTAATTCTGGTATAAAATGACGCGAGGAACACGCTGGAGGCGACAGAATTGCGATCCGAGAAACCATTGACGAGAAAATGGCGAGCATTCCCCAATCCTGATCTCATGTTTTTTGGGCTCCAGAACCGTGTTTGTGCATTTCTCATGACTAATTCTGATATAAAATGACGCGAGGAACACGCTGGAAGCGACAGAATTGCGATCCGAGCAACCGTTGACGAGAAAATGGCGAGCATTCCGAAATCCTGATCTCGTGTGTTTTGGACTCCAGAAATGTGTACCTGCATTTGTCGTCACTATTTCCGACGTAAAATGACGCGAGGAACGCGTTGGAAGCGACAGAATTGAGATCCGAGAAACCGTTGACGAGAAAATGGCGAGCATTCCCCAATCCTGATCTCATGTTTTTTGGGCTCCAGAACCCTGTTTGTGCATTTCTCATGACTAATTCTGATATAAAATGACGCGAGGAACGCGTTGGAAGCGGCAGAATTGAGATCCGAGCAACCGTTGACGAGAAAATGGCGAGCATTCCCAAATCCTGATCTCATGTTTTTTGGGCTCCAGAACCGTGTTTGTGCGTTTCTCAAGACTAATTCCGACGTAAAATGACACGAGGAACACGTTGGAAGCGACAGAATTGCGATCCGAGAAACCGTTGACGAGAAAATGGCGAGCATTCCCAAATCCTGATCTCGTGTTTTTTGGGCTCCAGAACCGTGTTTCTGCATTTCTCATGACTAATTCCGATGTAAAATGACGCGAGGAACGCGTTGGAAGCGACAGAATTGCGATCCCAGAAACCGTTGACGAGAAAATGGCGAGCATTCCGAAATCCTGATCTCGTGTGTTTTGGACTCCAGAAATGTGTTCCTGCATTTGTCGTCACTATTTCCGACGTAAAATGACACGAGGAACACGTTGGAAGCGACAGAATTGCGATCCGAGAAACCGTTGACGAGAAAATGGCGAGCATTCCGAAATCCTGATCTCGTGTGTTTTGGACTCCAGAAATGTGTTCCTGCATTTGTCGTCACTATTTCCGACGTAAAATGACGCGAGGAACGCGTTGGAAGCGACAGAATTGAGATCCGAGCAACCGTTGACGAGAAAATGGCGAGCATTCCCAATACTTGATCTCGTGTTTATTGAACTCCAGAACCGTGTTTGTGCGTTTCTCAAGACTAATTCCGACGTAAAATGACACGAGGAACACGTTGGAAGCGACAGAATTGCGATCCGAGAAATCGTTGACGAGAAAATGGCGAGCATTCCCCAATCCTGATCTCATGTTTTTTGGGCTCCAGAACCGTGTTTGTGCATTTCTCATGACTAATTCTGGTATAAAATGACGCGAGGAACACGCTGGAGGCGACAGAATTGCGATCCGAGAAACCATTGACGAGAAAATGGCGAGCATTCCCCAATCCTGATCTCATGTTTTTTGGGCTCCAGAACCGTGTTTGTGCATTTCTCATGACTAATTCTGATATAAAATGACGCGAGGAACACGCTGGAAGCGACAGAATTGCGATCCGAGCAACCGTTGACGAGAAAATGGCGAGCATTCCGAAATCCTGATCTCGTGTGTTTTGGACTCCAGAAATGTGTACCTGCATTTGTCGTCACTATTTCCGACGTAAAATGACGCGAGGAACGCGTTGGAAGCGACAGAATTGAGATCCGAGCAACCGTTGACGAGAAAATGGCGAGCATTCCCAAAACTTGATCTCGTGTTTATTGAACCTCAGAACCGTGTTGGTGCGTTTCTCAAGACTAATTCCCACGTAAAATGACACGAGGAACACGTTGGAAGCGACAGAATTGCGATCCGAGAAACCGTTGACGAGAAAATGGCGAGCATTCCCCAATCCTGATCTCATGTTTTTTGGGCTCCAGAACCGTGTTTGTGCATTTCTCATGACTAATTCTGGTATAAAATGACGCGAGGAACACGCTGGAGGCGACAGAATTGCGATCCGAGAAACCGTTGACGAGAAAATGGCGAGCATTCCCCAATCCTGATCTCATGTTTTTTGGGCTCCAGAACCGTGTTTGTACGTTTCTCAAGACTAATTCCGACGTAAAATGACACGAGGAACACGTTGGAAGCGACAGAATTGCGATCCGAGAAACCGTTGACGAGAAAATGGCGAGCATTCCGAAATCCTGATCTCGTGTGTTTTGGACTCCAGAAATGTGTTCCTGCATTTGTCGTCACTATTTCCGACGTAAAATGACGCGAGGAACGCGTTGGAAGCGACAGAATTGAGATCCGAGCAACCGTTGACGAGAAAATGGCGAGCATTCCCAAAACTTGATCTCGTGTTTATTGAACTCCAGAACCGTGTTTGTGCGTTTCTCAAGACTAATTCCGACGTAAAATGACACGAGGAACACGTTGGAAGCGACAGAATTGCGATCCGAGAAACCGTTGACGAGAAAATGGCGAGCATTCCCCAATCCTGATCTCATGTTTTTTGGGCTCCAGAAACGTGTTTGTGCATTTCTCAAGACGAATTCCGACGTAAAATGACACGAGGAACACGTTGGAAGCGACAGGATTGCGATCCGAGGAACCGTTGACTACAAAATCACGAGCATTCCCAAAACTTGATCTCGTGTTTTTTGTGCTCCAGAATCGTGTTTGTGCATTTCTCAAGACGAATTCCGACGTAAAATGACACGAGGAACACGTTGGAAGCGACAGGATTGCGTTCCGAGAAACCGTTGACGAGAATATCGCGAGCATTCCCAAATCCTGATCTCGTGTTTTTTGGGCTCCAGAACCGTGTTTCTGCATTTCTCATGACTAATTCCGATGTAAAATGACGCGAGGAACGCGCTGGAAGCGACAGAATTGCGATCCGAGCAACCGTTGACGAGAAAATGGCGAGCATTCACAAATCCTGATCTCGTGTTTTTTGGGCTCCAGAACCGTGTTTCTGCATTTCTCATGACTAATTCCGATGTAAAATGACGCGAGGAACGCGTTGGAAGCAACAGAATTGCGATCCCAGAAACCGTTGACGAGAAAATGGCGAGCATTCCGAAATCCTGATCTCGTGTGTTTTGGACTCCAGAAATGTGTTCCTGCATTTGTCGTCACTATTTCCGACGTAAAATGACGCGAGGAACGCGTTGGAAGCGACAGAATTGAGATCCGAGCAACCGTTGACGAGAAAATGGCGAGCATTCCCAAAACTTGATCTCGTGTTTATTGAACTCCAGAACCGTGTTTGTGCATTTCTCAAGACGAATTCCGACGTAAAATGACACGAGGAACACGTTGGAAGTGACAGGATTGCGATCCGAGAAACCGTTGATGATAAAATCGCGAGCATTCCCAAAACCTGAACTCGTGGTTTTTGGACTCCAGAAACGTTTTCGTGCATTTGTCGTGACTATTTCCGACGCAAAATGACACGAGGAACACGCTGGAGGCGACAGAATTGCGATCCGAGAAACCGTTGACGAGAAAATGGCGAGCATTCCCCAATCCTGATCTCATGTTTTTTGGGCTCCAGAACCCTGTTTGTGCATTTCTCATGACTAATTCTGATATAAAATGACGCGAGGAACGCGTTGGAAGCGGCAGAATTGAGATCCGAGCAACCGTTGACGAGAAAATGGCGAGCATTCCCAAATCCTGATCTCATGTTTTTTGGGCTCCAGAACCGTGTTTGTGCGTTTCTCAAGACTAATTCCGACGTAAAATGACACGAGGAACACGTTGGAAGCGACAGAATTGCGATCCGAGAAACCGTTGACGAGAAAATGGCGAGCATTCCCAAATCCTGATCTCGTGTTTTTTGGGCTCCAGAACCGTGTTTCTGCATTTCTCATGACTAATTCCGATGTAAAATGACGCGAGGAACGCGTTGGAAGCGACAGAATTGCGATCCCAGAAACCGTTGACGAGAAAATGGCGAGCATTCCGAAATCCTGATCTCGTGTGTTTTGGACTCCAGAAATGTGTTCCTGCATTTGTCGTCACTATTTCCGACGTAAAATGACACGAGGAACACGTTGGAAGCGACAGAATTGCGATCCGAGAAACCGTTGACGAGAAAATGGCGAGCATTCCGAAATCCTAATCTCGTGTGTTTTGGACTCCAGAAATGTGTTCCTGCATTTGTCGTCACTATTTCCGACGTAAAATGACGCGAGGAACGCGTTGGAAGCGACAGAATTGAGATCCGAGCAACCGTTGACGAGAAAATGGCGAGCATTCCCAAAACTTGATCTCGTGTTTATTGAACTCCAGAACCGTGTTTGTGCATTTCTCAAGACGAATTCCGACGTAAAATGACACGAGGAACACGTTGGAAGTGACAGGATTGCGATCCGAGAAACCGTTGATGATAAAATCGCGAGCATTCCCAAAACCTGAACTCGTGGTTTTTGGACTCCAGAAACGTTTTCGTGCATTTGTCGTGACTATTTCCGACGCAAAATGACACGAGGAACACGCTGGAGGCGACAGAATTGCGATCCGAGAAACCGTTGACGAGAAAATGGCGAGCATTCCGAAATCCTGATCTCGTGTGTTTTGGACTCCAGAAATGTGTTCCTGCATTTGTCGTCACTATTTCCGACGTAAAATGACGCGAGGAACGCGTTGGAAGCGACAGAATTGAGATCCGAGCAACCGTTGACGAGAAAATGGCGAGCATTCCCAAAACTTGATCTCGTGTTTATTGAACTCCAGAACCGTGTTTGTGCGTTTCTCAAGACTAATTCCGACGTAAAATGACACGAGGAACACGTTGGAAGCGACAGAATTGCGATCCGAGAAACCGTTGACGAGAAAATGGCGAGCATTCCCCAATCCTGATCTCATGTTTTTTGGGCTCCAGAACCGTGTTTGTGCATTTCTCAAGACGAATTCCGACGTAAAATGACACGAGGAACACGTTGGAAGCGACAGGATTGCGATCCGAGGAACCGTTGACTACAAAATCACGAGCATTCCCAAAACTTGATCTCGTGTTTTTTGTGCTCCAGAATCGTGTTTGTGCATTTCTCAAGACGAATTCCGACGTAAAATGACACGAGGAACACGTTGGAAGCGACAGGATTGCGTTCCGAGAAACCGTTGACGAGAATATCGCGAGCATTCCCAAATCCTGATCTCGTGTTTTTTGGGCTCCAGAACCGTGTTTCTGCATTTCTCATGACTAATTCCGATGTAAAATGACGCGAGGAACGCGCTGGAAGCGACAGAATTGCGATCCGAGCAACCGTTGACGAGAAAATGGCGAGCATTCACAAATCCTGATCTCGTGTTTTTTGGGCTCCAGAACCGTGTTTCTGCATTTCTCATGACTAATTCCGATGTAAAATGACGCGAGGAACGCGTTGGAAGCAACAGAATTGCGATCCCAGAAACCGTTGACGAGAAAATGGCGAGCATTCCGAAATCCTGATCTCGTGTGTTTTGGACTCCAGAAATGTGTTCCTGCATTTGTCGTCACTATTTCCGACGTAAAATGACGCGAGGAACGCGTTGGAAGCGACAGAATTGAGATCCGAGCAACCGTTGACGAGAAAATGGCGAGCATTCCCAAAACTTGATCTCGTGTTTATTGAACTCCAGAACCGTGTTTGTGCATTTCTCAAGACGAATTCCGACGTAAAATGACACGAGGAACACGTTGGAAGTGACAGGATTGCGATCCGAGAAACCGTTGATGATAAAATCGCGAGCATTCCCAAAACCTGAACTCGTGGTTTTTGGACTCCAGAAACGTTTTCGTGCATTTGTCGTGACTATTTCCGACGCAAAATGACACGAGGAACACGCTGGAGGCGACAGAATTGCGATCCGAGAAACCGTTGACGAGAAAATGGCGAGCATTCCCCAATCCTGATCTCATGTTTTTTGGGCTCCAGAACCCTGTTTGTGCATTTCTCATGACTAATTCTGATATAAAATGACGCGAGGAACGCGTTGGAAGCGGCAGAATTGAGATCCGAGCAACCGTTGACGAGAAAATGGCGAGCATTCCCAAATCCTGATCTCATGTTTTTTGGGCTCCAGAACCGTGTTTGTGCGTTTCTCAAGACTAATTCCGACGTAAAATGACACGAGGAACACGTTGGAAGCGACAGAATTGCGATCCGAGAAACCGTTGACGAGAAAATGGCGAGCATTCCCAAATCCTGATCTCGTGTTTTTTGGGCTCCAGAACCGTGTTTCTGCATTTCTCATGACTAATTCCGATGTAAAATGACGCGAGGAACGCGTTGGAAGCGACAGAATTGCGATCCCAGAAACCGTTGACGAGAAAATGGCGAGCATTCCGAAATCCTGATCTCGTGTGTTTTGGACTCCAGAAATGTGTTCCTGCATTTGTCGTCACTATTTCCGACGTAAAATGACACGAGGAAGACGTTGGAAGCGACAGAATTGTGATCCGAGAAACCGTTGACGAGAAAATGGCGAGCATTCCGAAATCCTAATCTCGTGTGTTTTGGACTCCAGAAATGTGTTCCTGCATTTGTCGTCACTATTTCCGACGTAAAATGACGCGAGGAACGCGTTGGAAGCGACAGAATTGAGATCCGAGCAACCGTTGACGAGAAAATGGCGAGCATTCCCAAAACTTGATCTCGTGTTTATTGAACTCCAGAACCGTGTTTGTGCATTTCTCAAGACGAATTCCGACGTAAAATGACACGAGGAACACGTTGGAAGTGACAGGATTGCGATCCGAGAAACCGTTGATGATAAAATCGCGAGCATTCCCAAAACCTGAACTCGTGGTTTTTGGACTCCAGAAACGTTTTCGTGCATTTGTCGTGACTATTTCCGACGCAAAATGACACGAGGAACACGCTGGAGGCGACAGAATTGCGATCCGAGAAACCGTTGACGAGAAAATGGCGAGCATTCCCCAATCCTGATCTCATGTTTTTTGGGCTCCAGAACCCTGTTTGTGCATTTCTCATGACTAATTCTGATATAAAATGACGCGAGGAACGCGTTGGAAGCGGCAGAATTGAGATCCGAGCAACCGTTGACGAGAAAATGGCGAGCATTCCCAAATCCTGATCTCATGTTTTTTGCTCTCCAGAACCGTGTTTGTGCGTTTCTCAAGACTAATTCCGACGTAAAATGACACGAGGAACACGTTGGAAGCGACAGAATTGCGATCCGAGAAACCGTTGACGAGAAAATGGCGAGCATTCCCAAATCCTGATCTCGTGTTTTTTGGGCTCCAGAACCGTGTTTCTGCATTTCTCATGACTAATTCCGATGTAAAATGACGCGAGGAACGCGTTGGAAGCGACAGAATTGCGATCCCAGAAACCGTTGACGAGAAAATGGCGAGCATTCCGAAATCCTGATCTCGTGTGTTTTGGACTCCAGAAATGTGTTCCTGCATTTGTCGTCACTATTTCCGACGTAAAATGACACGAGGAACACGTTGGAAGCGACAGAATTGCGATCCGAGAAACCGTTGACGAGAAAATGGCGAGCATTCCGAAATCCTAATCTCGTGTGTTTTGGACTCCAGAAATGTGTTCCTGCATTTGTCGTCACTATTTCCGACGTAAAATGACGCGAGGAACGCGTTGGAAGCGACAGAAATGAGATCCGAGCAACCGTTGACGAGAAAATGGCGAGCATTCCCAATACTTGATCTCGTGTTTATTGAACTCCAGAACCGTGTTTGTGCGTTTCTCAAGACTAATTCCGACGTAAAATGACACGAGGAACACGTTGGAAGCGACAGAATTGCGATCCGAGAAATCGTTGACGAGAAAATGGCGAGCATTCCCCAATCCTGATCTCATGTTTTTTGGGCTCCAGAACCGTGTTTGTGCATTTCTCATGACTAATTCTGGTATAAAATGACGCGAGGAACACGCTGGAGGCGACAGAATTGCGATCCGAGAAACCATTGACGAGAAAATGGCGAGCATTCCCCAATCCTGATCTCATGTTTTTTGGGCTCCAGAACCGTGTTTGTGCATTTCTCATGACTAATTCTGATATAAAATGACGCGAGGAACACGCTGGAAGCGACAGAATTGCGATCCGAGCAACCGTTGACGAGAAAATGGCGAGCATTCCGAAATCCTGATCTCGTGTGTTTTGGACTCCAGAAATGTGTACCTGCATTTGTCGTCACTATTTCCGACGTAAAATGACGCGAGGAACGCGTTGGAAGCGACAGAATTGAGATCCGAGCAACCGTTGACGAGAAAATGGCGAGCATTCCCAAAACTTGATCTCGTGTTTATTGAACTCCAGAACCGTGTTGGTGCGTTTCTCAAGACTAATTCCCACGTAAAATGACACGAGGAACACGTTGGAAGCGACAGAATTGCGATCCGAGAAACCGTTGACGAGAAAATGGCGAGCATTCCCCAATCCTGATCTCATGTTTTTTGGGCTCCAGAACCGTGTTTGTGCATTTCTCATGACTAATTCTGGTATAAAATGACGCGAGGAACACGCTGGAGGCGACAGAATTGCGATCCGAGAAACCGTTGACGAGAAAATGGCGAGCATTCCCCAATCCTGATCTCATGTTTTTTGGGCTCCAGAACCGTGTTTGTACGTTTCTCAAGACTAATTCCGACGTAAAATGACACGAGGAACACGTTGGAAGCGACAGAATTGCGATCCGAGAAACCGTTGACGAGAAAATGGCGAGCATTCCGAAATCCTGATCTCGTGTGTTTTGGACTCCAGAAATGTGTTCCTGCATTTGTCGTCACTATTTCCGACGTAAAATGACGCGAGGAACGCGTTGGAAGCGACAGAATTGAGATCCGAGCAACCGTTGACGAGAAAATGGCGAGCATTCCCAAAACTTGATCTCGTGTTTATTGAACTCCAGAACCGTGTTTGTGCGTTTCTCAAGACTAATTCCGACGTAAAATGACACGAGGAACACGTTGGAAGCGACAGAATTGCGATCCGAGAAACCGTTGACGAGAAAATGGCGAGCATTCCCCAATCCTGATCTCATGTTTTTTGGGCTCCAGAACCGTGTTTGTGCATTTCTCATGACTAATTCTGGTATAAAATGACGCGAGGAACACGCTGGAGGCGACAGAATTGCGATCCGAGAAACCGTTGACGAGAAAATGGCGAGCATTCCCCAATCCTGATCTCATGTTTTTTGGGCTCCAGAACCGTGTTTGTGCATTTCTCATGACTAATTCTGATATAAAATGACGCGAGGAACACGTTGGAAGAGACAGAATTGCGATCCGAGCAACCGTTGACGAGAAAATGGCGAGCATTCCCAAAACTTGATCTCGTGTTTATTGAACTCCAGAACCGTGTTTGTGCGTTTCTCAAGACTAATTCCGACGTAAAATGACACGAGGAACACGTTGGAAGCGACAGAATTGCGATCCGAGCAACCGTTGACGAGAAAATGGCGAGCATTCCCAAAACTTGATCTCGTGTTTTTTGGGCTCCAGAACAGTGTTTGTGCATTTCTCAAGACGAATTCCGACGTAAAATGACACGAGGAACACGTTGGAAGCGACAGGATTGCGATCCGAGGAACCGTTGACGACAAAATCACGAGCATTCCCAAAACTTGATCTCGTGTTTTTTGTGCTCCAGAACCGTGTTTGTGCATTTCTCAAGACGAATTCCGACGTAAAATGACACGAGGAACACGTTGGAAGCGACAGGATTGCGTTCCGAGAAACCGTTGACGAGAATATCGCGAGCATTCCCAAATCCTGATCTCGTGTTTTTTGGGCTCCAGAACCGTGTTTCTGCATTTCTCATGACTAATTCCGATGTAAAATGACGCGAGGAACGCGCTGGAAGCGACAGAATTGCGATCCGAGCAACCGTTGACGAGAAAATGGCGAGCATTCCCAAATCCTGATCTCGTGTTTTTTGGGCTCCAGAACCGTGTTTCTGCATTTCTCATGACTAATTCCGATGTAAAATGACGCGAGGAACGCGTTGGAAGCGACAGAATTGCGATCCCAGAAACCGTTGACGAGAAAATGGCGAGCATTCCGAAATCCTGATCTCGTGTGTTTTGGACTCCAGAAATGTGTTCCTGCATTTGTCGTCACTATTTCCGACGTAAAATGACGCGAGGAACGCGTTGGAAGCGACAGAATTGAGATCCGAGCAACCGTTGACGAGAAAATGGCGAGCATTCCCAAAACTTGATCTCGTGTTTATTGAACTCCAGAACCGTGTTTGTGCATTTCTCAAGACGAATTCCGACGTAAAATGACACGAGGAACACGTTGGAAGTGACAGGATTGCGATCCGAGAAACCGTTGATGATAAAATCGCGAGCATTCCCAAAACCTGAACTCGTGGTTTTTGGACTCCAGAAACGTTTTCGTGCATTTGTCGTGACTATTTCCGACGCAAAATGACACGAGGAACACGCTGGAGGCGACAGAATTGAGATCCGAGCAACCGTTGACGAGAAAATGGCGAGCATTCCCAAAACTTGATCTCGTGTTTATTGAACTCCAGAACCGTGTTTGTGCGTTTCTCAAGACTAATTCCGACGTAAAATGACACGAGGAACACGTTGGAAGCGGCAGAATTGCGATCCGAGCAACCGTTGACGAGAAAATGGCGAGCATTCCGAAATCCTGATCTCGTGTGTTTTGGACTCCAGAAATGTGTTCCTGCATTTGTCGTCACTATTTCCGACGTAAAATGACGCGAGGAACGCGTTGGAAGCGACAGAATTGAGATCCGAGCAACCGTTGACGAGAAAATGGCGAGCATTCCCAAAACTTGATCTCGTGTTTATTGAACTCCAGAACCGTGTTTGTGCGTTTCTCAAGACTAATTCCGACGTAAAATGACACGAGGAACACGTTGGAAGCGGCAGAATTGCGATCCGAGCAACCGTTGACGAGAAAATGGCGAGCATTCCCAAAACTTGATCTCGTGTTTTTTGGGCTCCAGAACAGTGTTTGTGCATTTCTCAAGACGAATTCCGACGTAAAATGACACGAGGAACACGTTGGAAGCGACAGGATTGCGATCCGAGGAACCGTTGACGACAAAATCACGAGCATTCCCAAAACTTGATCTCGTGTTTTTTGTGCTCCAGAACCGTGTTTGTGCATTTCTCAAGACGAATTCCGACGTAAAATGACACGAGGAACACGTTGGAAGCGACAGGATTGCGTTCCGAGAAACCGTTGACGAGAATATCGCGAGCATTCCCAAATCCTGATCTCGTGTTTTTTGGGCTCCAGAACCGTGTTTCTGCATTTCTCATGACCAATTCCGATGTAAAATGACGCGAGGAACGCGCTGGAAGCGACAGAATTGCGATCCGAGCAACCGTTGACGAGAAAATGGCGAGCATTCCCAAATCCTGATCTCGTGTTTTTTGGGCTCCAGAACCGTGTTTCTGCATTTCTCATGACTAATTCCGATGTAAAATGACGCGAGGAACGCGTTGGAAGCGACAGAATTGCGATCCCAGAAACCGTTGACGAGAAAATGGCGAGCATTCCGAAATCCTGATCTCGTGTGTTTTGGACTCCAGAAATGTGTTCCTGCATTTGTCGTCACTATTTCCGACGTAAAATGACGCGAGGAACGCGTTGGAAGCGACAGAATTGAGATCCGAGCAACCGTTGACGAGAAAATGGCGAGCATTCCCAAAACTTGATCTCGTGTTTATTGAACTCCAGAACCGTGTTTGTGCATTTCTCAAGACGAATTCCGACGTAAAATGACACGAGGAACACGTTGGAAGTGACAGGATTGCGATCCGAGAAACCGTTGATGATAAAATCGCGAGCATTCCCAAAACCTGAACTCGTGGTTTTTGGACTCCAGAAACGTTTTCGTGCATTTGTCGTGACTATTTCCGACGCAAAATGACACGAGGAACACGCTGGAGGCGACAGAATTGCGATCCGAGAAACCGTTGACGAGAAAATGGCGAGCATTCCCCAATCCTGATCTCATGTTTTTTGGGCTCCAGAACCCTGTTTGTGCATTTCTCATGACTAATTCTGATATAAAATGACGCGAGGAACACGTTGGAAGCGACAGAATTGCGATCCGAGAAACCGTTGACGAGAAAATGGCGAGCATTCCGAAATCCTGATCTCGTGTGTTTTGGACTCCAGAAATGTGTTCCTGCATTTGTCGTCACTATTTCCGACGTAAAATGACGCGAGGAACGCGTTGGAAGCGACAGAATTGAGATCCGAGCAACCGTTGACGAGAAAATGGCGAGCATTCCCAAAACTTGATCTCGTGTTTATTGAACTCCAGAACCGTGTTTGTGCGTTTCTCAAGACTAATTCCGACGTAAAATGACACGAGGAACACGTTGGAAGCGACAGAATTGCGATCCGAGCAACCGTTGACGAGAAAATGGCGAGCATTCCCAAAACTTGATCTCGTGTTTTTTGTGCTCCAGAACCGTGTTTGTGCATTTCTCAAGACGAATTCCGACGTAAAATGACACGAGGAACACGTTGGAAGCGACAGGATTGCGTTCCGAGAAACCGTTGACGAGAATATCGCGAGCATTCCCAAATCCTGATCTCGTGTTTTTTGGGCTCCAGAACCGTGTTTCTGCATTTCTCATGACCAATTCCGATGTAAAATGACGCGAGGAACGCGCTGGAAGCGACAGAATTGCGATCCGAGCAACCGTTGACGAGAAAATGGCGAGCATTCCCAAATCCTGATCTCGTGTTTTTTGGGCTCCAGAACCGTGTTTCTGCATTTCTCATGACTAATTCCGATGTAAAATGACGCGAGGAACGCGTTGGAAGCGACAGAATTGCGATCCCAGAAACCGTTGACGAGAAAATGGCGAGCATTCCGAAATCCTGATCTCGTGTGTTTTGGACTCCAGAAATGTGTTCCTGCATTTGTCGTCACTATTTCCGACGTAAAATGACGCGAGGAACGCGTTGGAAGCGACAGAATTGAGATCCGAGCAACCGTTGACGAGAAAATGGCGAGCATTCCCAAAACTTGATCTCGTGTTTATTGAACTCCAGAACCGTGTTTGTGCATTTCTCAAGACGAATTCCGACGTAAAATGACACGAGGAACACGTTGGAAGTGACAGGATTGCGATCCGAGAAACCGTTGATGATAAAATCGCGAGCATTCCCAAAACCTGAACTCGTGGTTTTTGGACTCCAGAAACGTTTTCGTGCATTTGTCGTGACTATTTCCGACGCAAAATGACACGAGGAACACGCTGGAGGCGACAGAATTGCGATCCGAGAAACCGTTGACGAGAAAATGGCGAGCATTCCCCAATCCTGATCTCATGTTTTTTGGGCTCCAGAACCCTGTTTGTGCATTTCTCATGACTAATTCTGATATAAAATGACGCGAGGAACGCGTTGGAAGCGGCAGAATTGAGATCCGAGCAACCGTTGACGAGAAAATGGCGAGCATTCCCAAATCCTGATCTCATGTTTTTTGGGCTCCAGAACCGTGTTTGTGCATTTCTCAAGACTAATTCCGACGTAAAATGACACGAGGAACACGTTGGAAGCGACAGAATTGCGATCCGAGAAACCGTTGACGAGAAAATGGCGAGCATTCCGAAATCCTGATCTCGTGTGTTTTGGACTCCAGAAATGTGTTCCTGCATTTGTCGTCACTATTTCCGACGTAAAATGACGCGAGGAACGCGTTGGAAGCGACAGAATTGAGATCCGAGCAACCGTTGACGAGAAAATGGCGAGCATTCCCAATACTTGATCTCGTGTTTATTGAACTCCAGAACCGTGTTTGTGCGTTTCTCAAGACTAATTCCGACGTAAAATTACACGAGGAACACGTTGGAAGCGACAGAATTGCGATCCGAGAAATCGTTGACGAGAAAATGGCAAGCATTCCCCAATCCTGATCTCATGTTTTTTGGGCTCCAGAACCGTGTTTGTGCATTTCTCATGACTAATTCTGGTATAAAATGACGCGAGGAACACGCTGGAGGCGACAAAATTGCGATCCGAGAAACCATTGACGAGAAAATGGCGAGCATTCCCCAATCCTGATCTCATGTTTTTTGGGCTCCAGAACCGTGTTTGTGCATTTCTCATGACTAATTCTGATATAAAATGACGCGAGGAACGCGTTGGAAGAGACAGAATTGAGATCCGAGCAACCGTTGACGAGAAAATGGCGAGCATTCCCAAATCCTGATCTCATGTTTTTTGGGCTCCAGAACCGTGTTTGTGCATTTCTCATGACTAATTCTGATATAAAATGACGCGAGGAACGCGTTGGAAGCGACAGAATTGCGATCCGAGCAACCGTTGACGAGAAAATGGCGAGCATTCCCAAATCCTGATCTCGTGTTTTTTGGACTCCAGAAACGTTTTCGTGCATTTGTCGTGACTATTTCCGACGCAAAATGACACGAGGAACACGCTGGAAGCGACAGAATTGCGATCCGAGAAACCGTTGACGAGAAAATGGTGAGCATTCCCAAATCCTGATCACATGTTTTTTGGGCTCCAGAACCGTGTTTGTGCATTTCTCATGACTAATTCTGATATAAAATGACGCGAGGAACGCGTTGGAAGCGGCAGAATTGAGATCCGAGCAACCGTTGACGAGAAAATGGCGAGCATTCCCAAATCCTGATCTCATGTTTTTTGGGCTCCAGAACCGTGTTTGTGCATTTCTCATGACTAATTCTGATATAAAATGACGCGACGAACGCGTTGGAAGCGACAGAATTGCGATCAGAGAAACCGTTGACGAGAAAATGGCGAGCGTTCCCAAATCCTGATCTCGTGTTTATTGAACTCCAGAACCGTGTTTGTGCGTTTCTCAAGACTAATTCCGACGTAAAATGACACGAGGAACAAGTTGGAAGCGACAGAATTGCGATCCGAGAAACCGTTGACGAGAAAATGGCGAGCATTCCCCAATCCTGATCTCATGTTTTTTGGGCTCCAGAACCGTGTTTGTGCATTTCTCATGACTAATTCTGGTATAAAATGACGCGAGGAACACGCTGGAGGCGACAGAATTGCGATCCGAGAAACCGTTGACGAGAAAATGGCGAGCATTCCCCAATCCTGATACCATGTTTTTTGGGCTCCAGAACCGTGTTTGTGCGTTTCTCAAGACTAATTCCGACGTAAAATGACACGAGGAACACGTTGGAAGCGACAGAATTGCGATCCGAGAAACCGTTGACGAGAAAATGGCGAGCATTCCGAAATCCTGATCTCGTGTGTTTTGGACTCCAGAACCGTGTTTGTGCATTTCTCATGACTAATTCTGATATAAAATGACGCGAGGAACACGCTGGAAGCGACAGAATTGCGATCCGAGCAACCGTTGACGAGAAAATGGCGAGCATTCCGAAATCCTGATCTCGTGTGTTTTGGACTCCAGAAATGTGTACCTGCATTTGTCGTCACTATTTCCGACGTAAAATGACGCGAGGAACGCGTTGGAAGCGACAGAATTGAGATCCGAGCAACCGTTGACGAGAAAATGGCGAGCATTCCCAAAACTTGATCTCGTGTTTATTGAACTCCAGAACCGTGTTGGTGCGTTTCTCAAGACTAATTCCCACGTAAAATGACACGAGGAACACGTTGGAAGCGACAGAATTGCGATCCGAGAAACCGTTGACGAGAAAATGGCGAGCATTCCCCAATCCTGATCTCATGTTTTTTGGGCTCCAGAACCGTGTTTGTGCATTTCTCATGACTAATTCTGGTATAAAATGACGCGAGGAACACGCTGGAGGCGACAGAATTGCGATCCGAGAAACCGTTGACGAGAAAATGGCGAGCATTCCCCAATCCTGATCTCATGTTTTTTGGGCTCCAGAACCGTGTTTGTACGTTTCTCAAGACTAATTCCGACGTAAAATGACACGAGGAACACGTTGGAAGCGACAGAATTGCGATCCGAGAAACCGTTGACGAGAAAATGGCGAGCATTCCGAAATCCTGATCTCGTGTGTTTTGGACTCCAGAAATGTGTTCCTGCATTTGTCGTCACTATTTCCGACGTAAAATGACGCGAGGAACGCGTTGGAAGCGACAGAATTGAGATCCGAGCAACCGTTGACGAGAAAATGGCGAGCATTCCCAAAACTTGATCTCGTGTTTATTGAACTCCAGAACCGTGTTTGTGCGTTTCTCAAGACTAATTCCGACGTAAAATGACACGAGGAACACGTTGGAAGCGACAGAATTGCGATCCGAGAAACCGTTGACGAGAAAATGGCGAGCATTCCCCAATCCTGATCTCATGTTTTTTGGGCTCCAGAACCGTGTTTGTGCATTTCTCATGACTAATTCTGGTATAAAATGACGCGAGGAACACGCTGGAGGCGACAGAATTGCGATCCGAGAAACCGTTGACGAGAAAATGGCGAGCATTCCCCAATCCTGATCTCATGTTTTTTGGGCTCCAGAACCGTGTTTGTGCATTTCTCATGACTAATTCTGATATAAAATGACGCGAGGAACACGTTGGAAGAGACAGAATTATGATCCGAGCAACCGTTGACGAGAAAATGGCGAGCATTCCCAAAACTTGATCTCGTGTTTATTGAACTCCAGAACCGTGTTTGTGCGTTTCTCAAGACTAATTCCGACGTAAAATGACACGAGGAACACGTTGGAAGCGACAGAATTGCGATCCGAGCAACCGTTGACGAGAAAATGGCGAGCATTCCCAAAACTTGATCTCGTGTTTTTTGGGCTCCAGAACAGTGTTTGTGCATTTCTCAAGACGAATTCCGACGTAAAATGACACGAGGAACACGTTGGAAGCGACAGGATTGCGATCCGAGGAACCGTTGACGACAAAATCACGAGCATTCCCAAAACTTGATCTCGTGTTTTTTGTGCTCCAGAACCGTGTTTGTGCATTTCTCAAGACGAATTCCGACGTAAAATGACACGAGGAACACGTTGGAAGCGACAGGATTGCGTTCCGAGAAACCGTTGACGAGAATATCGCGAGCATTCCCAAATCCTGATCTCGTGTTTTTTGGGCTCCAGAACCGTGTTTCTGCATTTCTCATGACTAATTCCGATGTAAAATGACGCGAGGAACGCGCTGGAAGCGACAGAATTGCGATCCGAGCAACCGTTGACGAGAAAATGGCGAGCATTCCCAAATCCTGATCTCGTGTTTTTTGGGCTCCAGAACCGTGTTTCTGCATTTCTCATGACTAATTCCGATGTAAAATGACGCGAGGAACGCGTTGGAAGCGACAGAATTGCGATCCCAGAAACCGTTGACGAGAAAATGGCGAGCATTCCGAAATCCTGATCTCGTGTGTTTTGGACTCCAGAAATGTGTTCCTGCATTTGTCGTCACTATTTCCGACGTAAAATGACGCGAGGAACGCGTTGGAAGCGACAGAATTGAGATCCGAGCAACCGTTGACGAGAAAATGGCGAGCATTCCCAAAACTTGATCTCGTGTTTATTGAACTCCAGAACCGTGTTTGTGCATTTCTCAAGACGAATTCCGACGTAAAATGACACGAGGAACACGTTGGAAGTGACAGGATTGCGATCCGAGAAACCGTTGATGATAAAATCGCGAGCATTCCCAAAACCTGAACTCGTGGTTTTTGGACTCCAGAAACGTTTTCGTGCATTTGTCGTGACTATTTCCGACGCAAAATGACACGAGGAACACGCTGGAGGCGACAGAATTGAGATCCGAGCAACCGTTGACGAGAAAATGGCGAGCATTCCCAAAACTTGATCTCGTGTTTATTGAACTCCAGAACCGTGTTTGTGCGTTTCTCAAGACTAATTCCGACGTAAAATGACACGAGGAACACGTTGGAAGCGGCAGAATTGCGATCCGAGCAACCGTTGACGAGAAAATGGCGAGCATTCCGAAATCCTGATCTCGTGTGTTTTGGACTCCAGAAATGTGTTCCTGCATTTGTCGTCACTATTTCCGACGTAAAATGACGCGAGGAACGCGTTGGAAGCGACAGAATTGAGATCCGAGCAACCGTTGACGAGAAAATGGCGAGCATTCCCAAAACTTGATCTCGTGTTTATTGAACTCCAGAACCGTGTTTGTGCGTTTCTCAAGACTAATTCCGACGTAAAATGACACGAGGAACACGTTGGAAGCGGCAGAATTGCGATCCGAGCAACCGTTGACGAGAAAATGGCGAGCATTCCCAAAACTTGATCTCGTGTTTTTTGGGCTCCAGAACAGTGTTTGTGCATTTCTCAAGACGAATTCCGACGTAAAATGACACGAGGAACACGTTGGAAGCGACAGGATTGCGATCCGAGGAACCGTTGACGACAAAATCACGAGCATTCCCAAAACTTGATCTCGTGTTTTTTGTGCTCCAGAACCGTGTTTGTGCATTTCTCAAGACGAATTCCGACGTAAAATGACACGAGGAACACGTTGGAAGCGACAGGATTGCGTTCCGAGAAACCGTTGACGAGAATATCGCGAGCATTCCCAAATCCTGATCTCGTGTTTTTTGGGCTCCAGAACCGTGTTTCTGCATTTCTCATGACCAATTCCGATGTAAAATGACGCGAGGAACGCGCTGGAAGCGACAGAATTGCGATCCGAGCAACCGTTGACGAGAAAATGGCGAGCATTCCCAAATCCTGATCTCGTGTTTTTTGGGCTCCAGAACCGTGTTTCTGCATTTCTCATGACTAATTCCGATGTAAAATGACGCGAGGAACGCGTTGGAAGCGACAGAATTGCGATCCCAGAAACCGTTGACGAGAAAATGGCGAGCATTCCGAAATCCTGATCTCGTGTGTTTTGGACTCCAGAAATGTGTTCCTGCATTTGTCGTCACTATTTCCGACGTAAAATGACGCGAGGAACGCGTTGGAAGCGACAGAATTGAGATCCGAGCAACCGTTGACGAGAAAATGGCGAGCATTCCCAAAACTTGATCTCGTGTTTATTGAACTCCAGAACCGTGTTTGTGCATTTCTCAAGACGAATTCCGACGTAAAATGACACGAGGAACACGTTGGAAGTGACAGGATTGCGATCCGAGAAACCGTTGATGATAAAATCGCGAGCATTCCCAAAACCTGAACTCGTGGTTTTTGGACTCCAGAAACGTTTTCGTGCATTTGTCGTGACTATTTCCGACGCAAAATGACACGAGGAACACGCTGGAGGCGACAGAATTGCGATCCGAGAAACCGTTGACGAGAAAATGGCGAGCATTCCCCAATCCTGATCTCATGTTTTTTGGGCTCCAGAACCCTGTTTGTGCATTTCTCATGACTAATTCTGATATAAAATGACGCGAGGAACACGTTGGAAGCGACAGAATTGCGATCCGAGAAACCGTTGACGAGAAAATGGCGAGCATTCCGAAATCCTGATCTCGTGTGTTTTGGACTCCAGAAATGTGTTCCTGCATTTGTCGTCACTATTTCCGACGTAAAATGACGCGAGGAACGCGTTGGAAGCGACAGAATTGAGATCCGAGCAACCGTTGACGAGAAAATGGCGAGCATTCCCAAAACTTGATCTCGTGTTTATTGAACTCCAGAACCGTGTTTGTGCGTTTCTCAAGACTAATTCCGACGTAAAATGACACGAGGAACACGTTGGAAGCGACAGAATTGCGATCCGAGCAACCGTTGACGAGAAAATGGCGAGCATTCCCAAAACTTGATCTCGTGTTTTTTGTGCTCCAGAACCGTGTTTGTGCATTTCTCAAGACGAATTCCGACGTAAAATGACACGAGGAACACGTTGGAAGCGACAGGATTGCGTTCCGAGAAACCGTTGACGAGAATATCGCGAGCATTCCCAAATCCTGATCTCGTGTTTTTTGGGCTCCAGAACCGTGTTTCTGCATTTCTCATGACCAATTCCAATGTAAAATGACGCGAGGAACGCGCTGGAAGCGACAGAATTGCGATCCGAGCAACCGTTGACGAGAAAATGGCGAGCATTCCCAAATCCTGATCTCGTGTTTTTTGGGCTCCAGAACCGTGTTTCTGCATTTCTCATGACTAATTCCGATGTAAAATGACGCGAGGAACGCGTTGGAAGCGACAGAATTGCGATCCCAGAAACCGTTGACGAGAAAATGGCGAGCATTCCGAAATCCTGATCTCGTGTGTTTTGGACTCCAGAAATGTGTTCCTGCATTTGTCGTCACTATTTCCGACGTAAAATGACGCGAGGAACGCGTTGGAAGCGACAGAATTGAGATCCGAGCAACCGTTGACGAGAAAATGGCGAGCATTCCCAAAACTTGATCTCGTGTTTATTGAACTCCAGAACCGTGTTTGTGCATTTCTCAAGACGAATTCCGACGTAAAATGACACGAGGAACACGTTGGAAGTGACAGGATTGCGATCCGAGAAACCGTTGATGATAAAATCGCGAGCATTCCCAAAACCTGAACTCGTGGTTTTTGGACTCCAGAAACGTTTTCGTGCATTTGTCGTGACTATTTCCGACGCAAAATGACACGAGGAACACGCTGGAGGCGACAGAATTGCGATCCGAGAAACCGTTGACGAGAAAATGGCGAGCATTCCCCAATCCTGATCTCATGTTTTTTGGGCTCCAGAACCCTGTTTGTGCATTTCTCATGACTAATTCTGATATAAAATGACGCGAGGAACGCGTTGGAAGCGGCAGAATTGAGATCCGAGCAACCGTTGACGAGAAAATGGCGAGCATTCCCAAATCCTGATCTCATGTTTTTTGGGCTCCAGAACCGTGTTTGTGCGTTTCTCAAGACTAATTCCGACGTAAAATGACACGAGGAACACGTTGGAAGCGACAGAATTGCGATCCGAGAAACCGTTGACGAGAAAATGGCGAGCATTCCGAAATCCTGATCTCGTGTGTTTTGGACTCCAGAAATGTGTTCCTGCATTTGTCGTCACTATTTCCGACGTAAAATGACGCGAGGAACGCGTTGGAAGCGACAGAATTGAGATCCGAGCAACCGTTGACGAGAAAATGGCGAGCATTCCCAATACTTGATCTCGTGTTTATTGAACTCCAGAACCGTGTTTGTGCGTTTCTCAAGACTAATTCCGACGTAAAATTACACGAGGAACACGTTGGAAGCGACAGAATTGCGATCCGAGAAATCGTTGACGAGAAAATGGCAAGCATTCCCCAATCCTGATCTCATGTTTTTTGGGCTCCAGAACCGTGTTTGTGCATTTCTCATGACTAATTCTGGTATAAAATGACGCGAGGAACACGCTGGAGGCGACAAAATTGCGATCCGAGAAACCATTGACGAGAAAATGGCGAGCATTCCCCAATCCTGATCTCATGTTTTTTGGGCTCCAGAACCGTGTTTGTGCATTTCTCATGACTAATTCTGATATAAAATGACGCGAGGAACGCGTTGGAAGAGACAGAATTGAGATCCGAGCAACCGTTGACGAGAAAATGGCGAGCATTCCCAAATCCTGATCTCATGTTTTTTGGGCTCCAGAACCGTGTTTGTGCATTTCTCATGACTAATTCTGATATAAAATGACGCGAGGAACGCGTTGGAAGCGACAGAATTGCGATCCGAGCAACCGTTGACGAGAAAATGGCGAGCATTCCCAAATCCTGATCTCGTGTTTTTTGGACTCCAGAAACGTTTTCGTGCATTTGTCGTGACTATTTCCGACGCAAAATGACACGAGGAACACGCTGGAAGCGACAGAATTGCGATCCGAGAAACCGTTGACGAGAAAATGGTGAGCATTCCCAAATCCTGATCACATGTTTTTTGGGCTCCAGAACCGTGTTTGTGCATTTCTCATGACTAATTCTGATATAAAATGACGCGAGGAACGCGTTGGAAGCGGCAGAATTGAGATCCGAGCAACCGTTGACGAGAAAATGGCGAGCATTCCCAAATCCTGATCTCATGTTTTTTGGGCTCCAGAACCGTGTTTGTGCATTTCTCATGACTAATTCTGATATAAAATGACGCGACGAACGCGTTGGAAGCGACAGAATTGCGATCAGAGAAACCGTTGACGAGAAAATGGCGAGCGTTCCCAAATCCTGATCTCGTGTTTATTGAACTCCAGAACCGTGTTTGTGCGTTTCTCAAGACTAATTCCGACGTAAAATGACACGAGGAACAAGTTGGAAGCGACAGAATTGCGATCCGAGAAACCGTTGACGAGAAAATGGCGAGCATTCCCCAATCCTGATCTCATGTTTTTTGGGCTCCAGAACCGTGTTTGTGCATTTCTCATGACTAATTCTGGTATAAAATGACGCGAGGAACACGCTGGAGGCGACAGAATTGCGATCCGAGAAACCGTTGACGAGAAAATGGCGAGCATTCCCCAATCCTGATACCATGTTTTTTGGGCTCCAGAACCGTGTTTGTGCGTTTCTCAAGACTAATTCCGACGTAAAATGACACGAGGAACACGTTGGAAGCGACAGAATTGCGATCCGAGAAACCGTTGACGAGAAAATGGCGAGCATTCCGAAATCCTGATCTCGTGTGTTTTGGACTCCAGAACCGTGTTTGTGCATTTCTCATGACTAATTCTGATATAAAATGACGCGAGGAACGCGTTGGAAGCGGCAGAATTGAGATCCGAGCAACCGTTGACGAGAAAATGGCGAGCATTCCCAAATCCTGATCTCATGTTTTTTGGGCTCCAGAACCGTGTTTGTGCATTTCTCATGACTAATTCTGATATAAAATGACGCGACGAACGCGTTGGAAGCGACAGAATTGCGATCAGAGAAACCGTTGACGAGAAAATGGCGAGCGTTCCCAAATCCTGATCTCGTGTTTATTGAACTCCAGAACCGTGTTTGTGCGTTTCTCAAGACTAATTCCGACGTAAAATGACACGAGGAACAAGTTGGAAGCGACAGAATTGCGATCCGAGAAACCGTTGACGAGAAAATGGCGAGCATTCCCCAATCCTGATCTCATGTTTTTTGGGCTCCAGAACCGTGTTTGTGCATTTCTCATGACTAATTCTGGTATAAAATGACGCGAGGAACACGCTGGAGGCGACAGAATTGCGATCTGAGAAACCGTTGACGAGAAAATGGCGAGCATTCCCCAATCCTGATACCATGTTTTTTGGGCTCCAGAACCGTGTTTGTGCGTTTCTTAAGACTAATTCCGACGTAAAATGACACGAGGAACACGTTGGAAGCGACAGAATTGCGATCCGAGAAACCGTTGACGAGAAAATGGCGAGCATTCCGAAATCCTGATCTCGTGTGTTTTGGACTCCAGAAATGTGTTCCTGCATTTGTCGTCACTAATTCCGACGTAAAATGACACGAGGAACACGTTGGAAGCGACAGAATTGCGATCCGAGAAACCGTTGACGAGAAAATGCCGAGCATTCCCCAATCCTGATCTCATGTTTTTTGGGCTCCAGAACCGTGTTTGTGCATTTCTCAAGACTAATTCTGGTATAAAATGACGCGAGGAACACGCTGGAGGCGACAGAATTGCGATCCGAGAAACCGTTGACGAGAAAATGGCGAGCATTCCCCAATCCTGATCTCATGTTTTTTGGGCTCCAGAACCGTGTTTGTGCATTTCTCATGACTAATTCTGATATAAAATGACGCGAGGAACACGTTGGAAGCGACAGAATTGCGATCCGAGCAACCGTTGACGAGAAAATGGCGAGCATTCCCAAAACTTGATCTCGTGTTTATTGAACTCCAGAACCGTGTTTGTGCATTTCTCAAAACGAATTCCGACGTAAAATGACACGAGGAACACGTTGGAAGCGACAGGATTGCCATCCGAGAAACCGTTGACGACAAAATCGCGAGCATTCCCAAAACTTGATCTCGTGTTTTTTGGGCTTCAGAACCGTGTTTGTGCATTTCTCAAGACGAATTCCGACGTAAAATGACACGAGGAACACGCTGGAAGCGACAGAATTGCGATCCGAGCAACCGTTGACGAGAAAATGGCGAGCATTCCCAAAACTTGATCTCGTGTTTATTGAACTCCAGAACCGTGTTTGTGCATTTCTCAAAACGAATTCCGACGTAAAATGACACGAGGAACACGTTGGAAGCGACAGGATTGCCATCCGAGAAACCGTTGACGACAAAATCGCGAGCATTCCCAAAACTTGATCTCGTGTTTTTTGGGCTTCAGAACCGTGTTTGTGCATTTCTCAAGACGAATTCCGACGTAAAATGACACGAGGAACACGCTGGAGGCGACAGAATTGCGATCCGAGAAACCGCTGACGAGAAAATGGCGAGCATTCCCAAAACTTGATCTCGTGTTTATTGAACTCCAGAACCGTGTTTGTGCATTTCTCAAGACGAATTCCGACGTAAAATGACACGAGGAACACGTTGGAAGCGACAGGATTACGATCCGAGAAACCGTTGACGAGAAAATCGCGAGCATTCCCAAATCCTGATCTCGTGTTTTTTGGGCTCCAGAATCGTGTTTCTGCATTTCTCATGACTAATTCCGATGTAAAATGACGCGAGGAACGCGTTGGAAGAGACAGAATTGAGATCCGAGCAACCGTTGACGAGAAAATGGCGAGCATTCCCAAATCCTGATCTCATGTTTTTTGGGCTCCAGAACCGTGTTTGTGCATTTC
The DNA here is from genome assembly GCA_963675795.1 of Crossocerus cetratus. NCBI lineage: Eukaryota > Metazoa > Arthropoda > Insecta > Hymenoptera > Crabronidae > Crossocerus > Crossocerus cetratus. Next base: position 2,528,342 of record OY776667.1, read on the forward strand.
TCATGACTAATTCTGATATAAAATGACGCGAGGAACGCGTTGGAAGCGACAGAATTGCGATCCGAGCAACCGTTGACGAGAAAATGGCGAGCATTCCCAAATCCTGATCTCGTGTTTTTTGGACTCCAGAAACGTTTTCGTGCATTTGTCGTGACTATTTCCGACGCAAAATGACACGAGGAACACGCTGGAAGCGACAGAATTGCGATCCGAGAAACCGTTGACGAGAAAATGGTGAGCATTCCCAAATCCTGATCTCATGTTTTTTGGGCTCCAGAACCGTGTTTGTGCATTTCTCATGACTAATTCTGATATAAAATGACGCGAGGAACGCGTTGGAAGCGGCAGAATTGAGATCCGAGCAACCGTTGACGAGAAAATGGCGAGCATTCCCAAATCCTGATCTCATGTTTTTTGGGCTCCAGAACCGTGTTTGTGCATTTCTCATGACTAATTCTGATATAAAATGACGCGACGAACGCGTTGGAAGCGACAGAATTGCGATCAGAGAAACCGTTGACGAGAAAATGGCGAGCGTTCCCAAATCCTGATCTCGTGTTTATTGAACTCCAGAACCGTGTTTGTGCGTTTCTCAAGACTAATTCCGACGTAAAATGACACGAGGAACAAGTTGGAAGCGACAGAATTGCGATCCGAGAAACCGTTGACGAGAAAATGGCGAGCATTCCCCAATCCTGATCTCATGTTTTTTGGGCTCCAGAACCGTGTTTGTGCATTTCTCATGACTAATTCTGGTATAAAATGACGCGAGGAACACGCTGGAGGCGACAGAATTGCGATCCGAGAAACCGTTGACGAGAAAATGGCGAGCATTCCCCAATCCTGATACCATGTTTTTTGGGCTCCAGAACCGTGTTTGTGCGTTTCTCAAGACTAATTCCGACGTAAAATGACACGAGGAACACGTTGGAAGCGACAGAATTGCGATCCGAGAAACCGTTGACGAGAAAATGGCGAGCATTCCGAAATCCTGATCTCGTGTGTTTTGGACTCCCGAAATGTGTTCCTGCATTTGTCGTCACTAATTCCGACGTAAAATGACACGAGGAACACGTTGGAAGCGACAGAATTGCGATCCGAGAAACCGTTGACGAGAAAATGGCGAGCATTCCCCAATCCATCTCATGTTTTTTGGGCTCCAGAACCGTGTTTGTGCATTTCTCATGACTAATTCTGATATAAAATGACGCGAGGAACACGTTGGAAGCGACAGAATTGCGATCCGAGCAACCGTTGACGAGAGAATGGCGAGCATTCCCCAATCCATCTCATGTTTTTTGGGCTCCAGAACCGTGTTTGTGCATTTCTCATGACTAATTCTGATATAAAATGACGCGAGGAACACGTTGGAAGCGACAGAATTGCGATCCGAGCAACCGTTGACGAGAAAATGGCGAGCATTCCCAAAACTTGATCTCGTGTTTATTGAACTCCAGAACCGTGTTTGTGCGTTTCTCAAGACTAATTCCGACGTAAAATGACACGAGGAACACGTTGGAAGCGACAGAATTGCGATCCGAGCAACCGTTGACGAGAAAATGGCGAGCATTCCCAAAACTTGATCTCGTGTTTATTGAACTCCAGAACCGTGTTTGTGCATTTCTCAAGACGAATTCCGACGTAAAATGACACGAGGAACACGTTGGAAGCGACAGGATTACGATCCGAGAAACCGTTGACGAGAAAATCGCGAGCATTCCCAAATCCTGATCTCGTGTTTTTTGGGCTCCAGAATCGTGTTTCTGCATTTCTCATGACTAATTCCGATGTAAAATGACGCGAGGAACGCGTTGGAAGCGACAGAATTGCGATCCGAGCAACCGTTGACGAGAAAATGGCGAGCATTCCCAAAACTTGATCTCGTGTTTATTGAACTCCAGAACCGTGTTTGTGCGTTTCTCAAGACTAATTCCGACGTAAAATGACACGAGGAACACGTTGGAAGCGACAGAATTGCGATCCGAGAAACCGTTGACGAGAAAATGGCGAGCATTCCCAAATCCTGATCTCATGTTTTTTGAGCTCCAGAACCGTGTTTGTGCATTTCTCATGACTAATTCTGATATAAAATGACGCGAGGAACGCGTTGGAAGCGACAGAATTGCGATCCGAGCAACCGTTGACGAGAAAATGGCGAGCATTCCCAAATCCTGATCTCGTGTTTTTTGGGCTCCAGAATCGTGTTTCTGCATTTCTCATGACTAATTCCGATGTAAAATGACGCGAGGAACGCGTTGGAAGCGACAGAATTGCGATCCGAGCAACCGTTGACGAGAAAATGGCGAGCATTCCCAAAACTTGATCTCGTGTTTATTGAACTCCAGAACCGTGTTTGTGCGTTTCTCAAGACTAATTCCGACGTAAAATGACACGAGGAACACGTTGGAAGCGACAGAATTGCGATCCGAGAAACCGTTGACGAGAAAATGGCGAGCATTCCCAAATCCTGATCTCATGTTTTTTGAGCTCCAGAACCGTGTTTGTGCATTTCTCATGACTAATTCTGATATAAAATGACGCGAGGAACGCGTTGGAAGCGACAGAATTGCGATCCGAGCAACCGTTGACGAGAAAATGGCGAGCATTCCCAAATCCTGATCTCATGTTTTTTGGGCTCCAGACCGTGTTTGTGCATTTCTCAAGACGAATCCCGACGTAAAATGACACGAGGAACACGTTGGAAGCGACAGGATTACGATCCGAGAAACCGTTGACGAGAAAATCGCGAGCATTCCCAAATCCAGATCTCGTGTTTTTTGAGCTCCAGAACCGTGTTTGTGCATTTCTCATGACTAATTCTGATATAAAATGACGCGAGGAACGCGTTGGAAGCGACAGAATTGCGATCCGAGCAACTGTTGACGAGAAAATCGCGGGCATTCCCAAAACCTGATCTCATGTTTTTTGGGCTCCAGAACCGTGTTTGTGCATTTCTCATGACTAATTCTGATATAAAATGACGCGAGGAACGCGTTGGAAGCGACAGAATTGCGATCCGAGCAACCGTTGACGAGAAAATGGCGAGCATTCCCAAATCCTGATCTCGTGTTTTTTGGACTCCAGAAACGTTTTCGTGCATTTGTCGGGACTATTTCCGACGCAAAATGACACGAGGAACACGCTGGAAGCGACAGAATTGCGATCCGAGAAACCGTTGACGAGAAAATGGTGAGCATTCCCAAATCCTGATCTCATGTTTTTTGGGCTCCAGAACCGTGTTTGTGCATTTCTCATGACTAATTCTGATATAAAATGACGCGAGGAACGCGTTGGAAGCGACAGAATTGCGATCCGAGCAACCGTTGACGAGAAAATGGCGAGCATTCCCAAATCCTGATCTCGTGTTTTTTGGACTCCAGAAACGTTTTCGTGCATTTGTCGTGACTATTTCCGACGCAAAATGACACGAGGAACACGCTGGAAGCGACAGAATTGCGATCCGAGAAACCGTTGACGAGAAAATGGCGAGCGTTCCCAAATCCTGATCTCGTGTTTATTGAACTCCAGAACCGTGTTTGTGCGTTTCTCAAGACTAATTCCGACGTAAAATGACACGAGGAACAAGTTGGAAGCGACAGAATTGCGATCCGAGAAACCGTTGACGAGAAAATGGCGAGCATTCCCCAATCCTGATCTCATGTTTTTTGGGCTCCAGAACCGTGTTTGTGCATTTCTCATGACTAATTCTGGTATAAAATGACGCGAGGAACACGCTGGAGGCGACAGAATTGCGATCCGAGAAACCGTTGACGAGAAAATGGCGAGCATTCCCCAATCCTGATACCATGTTTTTTGGGCTCCAGAACCGTGTTTGTGCGTTTCTCAAGACTAATTCCGACGTAAAATGACACGAGGAACACGTTGGAAGCGACAGAATTGCGATCCGAGAAACCGTTGACGAGAAAATGGCGAGCATTCCGAAATCCTGATCTCGTGTGTTTTGGACTCCAGAAATGTGTTCCTGCATTTGTCGTCACTAATTCCGACGTAAAATGACACGAGGAACACGTTGGAAGCGACAGAATTGCGATCCGAGAAACCGTTGACGAGAAAATGCCGAGCATTCCCCAATCCTGATCTCATGTTTTTTGGGCTCCAGAACCGTGTTTGTGCATTTCTCAAGACTAATTCTGGTATAAAATGACGCGAGGAACACGCTGGAGGCGACAGAATTGCGATCCGAGAAACCGTTGACGAGAAAATGGCGAGCATTCCCCAATCCATCTCATGTTTTTTGGGCTCCAGAACCGTGTTTGTGCATTTCTCATGACTAATTCTGATATAAAATGACGCGAGGAACACGTTGGAAGCGACAGAATTGCGATCCGAGCAACCGTTGACGAGAAAATGGCGAGCATTCCCAAAACTTGATCTCGTGTTTATTGAACTCCAGAACCGTGTTTGTGCGTTTCTCAAGACTAATTCCGACGTAAAATGACACGAGGAACACGTTGGAAGCGACAGAATTGCGATCCGAGCAACCGTTGACGAGAAAATGGCGAGCATTCCCAAAACTTGATCTCGTGTTTATTGAACTCCAGAACCGTGTTTGTGCATTTCTCAAGACGAATTCCGACGTAAAATGACACGAGGAACACTTTGGAAGCGACAGGATTACGATCCGAGAAACCGTTGACGAGAAAATCGCGAGCATTCCCAAATCCTGATCTCGTGTTTTTTGGGCTCCAGAATCGTGTTTCTGCATTTCTCATGACTAATTCCGATGTAAAATGACGCGAGGAACGCGTTGGAAGCGACAGAATTGCGATCCGAGCAACCGTTGACGAGAAAATGGCGAGCATTCCCAAATCCTGATCTCATGTTTTTTGGGCTCCAGACCGTGTTTGTGCATTTCTCAAGACGAATTCCGACGTAAAATGACACGAGGAACACGTTGGAAGCGACAGGATTACGATCCGAGAAACCGTTGACGAGAAAATCGCGAGCATTCCCAAATCCAGATCTCGTGTTTTTTGAGCTCCAGAACCGTGTTTGTCCATTTCTCATGACTAATTCTGATATAAAATGACGCGAGGAACGCGTTGGAAGCGACAGAATTGCGATCCGAGCAACTGTTGACGAGAAAATCGCGGGCATTCCCAAAACCTGATCTCGTGTTTATTGAACTCCAGAACCGTGTTTGTGCGTTTCTCAAGACTAATTCCGACGTAAAATGGCACGAGGAACACGTTGGAAGCGACAGAATTGCGATCCGAGAAACCGTTGACGAGAAAATGACGAGCATTCCCAAATCCTGATCTCGTGTTTTTTGAACTCCAGAAATGTGTTCGTGCATTTGTCGTCACTATTTCCGACGTAAAATGACGCGCTGAACACGCTGGAAGCGACAGAATTGCGATCCGAGAAACCGTTGACGAGAAAATGGCGAGCATTCCCAAATCCTGATCTCATGTTTTTTGGGCTCCAAAACCGTGTTTGTGCGTTTCTCAAGACTAATTCCGACGTAAAATGACACGAGGAACACGTTGGAAGCGACAGAATTGCGATCCGAGAAACCGTTGACGAGAAAATGGCGAGCATTCCGAAATCCTGATCTCGTGTGTTTTGGACTCCAGAAATGTGTTCCTGCATTTGTCGTCACTATTTCCGACGTAAAATGCCGCGAGGAACGCGTTGGAAGCGACAGAATTGAGATCCGAGCAACCGTTGACGAGAAAATGGCGAGCATTCCCAAAACTTGATCTCGTGTTTATTGAACTCCAGAACCGTGTTTGTGAATTTCTCAAGACGAATTCCGACGTAAAATGACACGAGGAACACGTTGGAAGCGACAGGATTGCGATCCGAGAAACCGTTGATGATAAAATCGCGAGCATTCCCAAAACCTGAACTCGTGGTTTTTGGACTCCAGAAACGTTTTCGTGCATTTGTCGTGACTATTTCCGACGCAAAATGACACGAGGAACACGCTGGAGGCGACAGAATTGCGATCCGAGAAACCGTTGACGAGAAAATGGCGAGCATTCCCCAATCCTGATCTCATGTTTTTTGGGCTCCAGAACCCTGTTTGTGCATTTCTCATGACTAATTCTGATATAAAATGACGCGAGGAACGCGTTGGAAGCGGCAGAATTGAGATCCGAGCAACCGTTGACGAGAAAATGGCGAGCATTCCCAAATCCTGATCTCATGTTTTTTGGGCTCCAGAACCGTGTTTGTGCGTTTCTCAAGACTAATTCCGACGTAAAATGACACGAGGAACACGTTGGAAGCGACAGAATTGCGATCCGAGAAACCGTTGACGAGAAAATGGCGAGCATTCCGAAATCCTGATCTCGTGTGTTTTGGACTCCAGAAATGTGTTCCTGCATTTGTCGTCACTATTTCCGACGTAAAATGACGCGAGGAACGCGTTGGAAGTGACAGAATTGAGATCCGAGCAACCGTTGACGAGAAAATGGCGAGCATTCCCAATACTTGATCTCGTGTTTATTGAACTCCAGAACCGTGTTTGTGCGTTTCTCAAGACTAATTCCGACGTAAAATGACACGAGGAACACGTTGGAAGCGACAGAATTGCGATCCGAGAAATCGTTGACGAGAAAATGGCGAGCATTCCCCAATCCTGATCTCATGTTTTTTGGGCTGCAGAACCGTGTTTGTGCATTTCTCATGACTAATTCTGGTATAAAATGACGCGAGGAACACGCTGGAGGCGACAGAATTGCGATCCGAGAAACCGTTGACGAGAAAATGGCGAGCATTCCCCAATCCTGATCTCATGTTTTTTGGGCTCCAGAACCGTGTTTGTGCATTTCTCATGACTAATTCTGATATAAAATGACGCGAGGAACGCGTTGGAAGCGGCAGAATTGAGATCCGAGCAACCGTTGACGAGAAAATGGCGAGCATTCCCAAATCCTGATCTCATGTTTTTTGGGCTCCAGAACCGTGTTTGTGCATTTCTCATGACTAACTCTGATATAAAATGACGCGACGAACGCGTTGGAAGCGACAGAATTGCGATCAGAGAAACCGTTGACGAGAAAATGGCGAGCATTCCCAAATCCTGATCTCATGTTTTTTGGGCTCCAGAACTGTGTTTGTGCGTTTCTCAAGACTAATTCCGACGTAAAATGACACGAGGAACACGTTGGAAGCGACAGAATTGCGATCCGAGAAACCGTTGACGAGAAAATGGCGAGCATTCCGAAATCCTGATCTCGTGTGTTTTGGACTCCAGAAATGTGTTCCTGCATTTGTCGTCACTATTTCCGACGTAAAATGACGCGAGGAACGCGTTGGAAGCGACAGAATTGAGATCCGAGCAACCGTTGACGAGAAAATGGCGAGCATTCCCAAAACTTGATCTCGTGTTTATTGAACTCCAGAACCGTGTTTGTGCGTTTCTCAAGACTAATTCCGACGTAAAATGACACGAGGAACACGTTGGAAGCGACAGAATTGCGATCCGAGAAACCGTTGACGAGAAAATGGCGAGCATTCCCCAATCCTGATCTCATGTTTTTTGGACTCCAGAACCGTGTTTGTGCATTTCTCATGACTAATTCTGGTATAAAATGACGCGAGGAACACGCTGGAGGCGACAGAATTGCGATCCGAGAAACCGTTGACGAGAAAATGGCGAGCATTCCGAAATCCTGATCTCGTGTGTTTTGGACTCCAGAAATGTGTTCCTGCATTTGTCGTCACTAATTCCGACGTAAAATGACACGAGGAACACGTTGGAAGCGACAGAATTGCGATCCGAGAAACCGTTGACGAGAAAATAGCGAGCATTCCCCAATCCTGATCTCATGTTTTTTGGGCTCCAGAACCGTGTTTGTGCATTTCTCATGACTAATTCTGGTATAAAATGACGCGAGGAACACGCTGGAGGCGACAGAATTGCGATCCGAGAAACCGTTGACGCGAAAATGGCGAGCATTCCCCAATCCTGATCTCATGTTTTTTGGGCTCCAGAACCGTGTTTGTGCATTTCTCATGACTAATTCTGACATAAAATGACACGAGGAACACGTTGGAAGCGACAGAATTGCGATCCGAGAAACCGTTGACGAGAAAATGGCGAGCATTCCGAAATCCTGATCTCGTGTGTTTTGGACTCCAGAAATGTGTTCCTGCATTTGTCGTCACTATTTCCGACGTAAAATGACGCGAGGAACGCGTTGGAAGTGACAGAATTGAGATCCGAGCAACCGTTGACGAGAAAATGGCGAGCATTCCCAATACTTGATCTCGTGTTTATTGAACTCCAGAACCGTGTTTGTGCGTTTCTCAAGACTAATTCCGACGTAAAATGACACGAGGAACACGTTGGAAGCGACAGAATTGCGATCCGAGAAATCGTTGACGAGAAAATGGCGAGCATTCCCCAATCCTGATCTCATGTTTTTTGGGCTGCAGAACCGTGTTTGTGCATTTCTCATGACTAATTCTGGTATAAAATGACGCGAGGAACACGCTGGAGGCGACAGAATTGCGATCCGAGAAACCGTTGACGAGAAAATGGCGAGCATTCCCCAATCCTGATCTCATGTTTTTTGGGCTCCAGAACCGTGTTTGTGCATTTCTCATGACTAATTCTGATATAAAATGACGCGAGGAACGCGTTGGAAGCGGCAGAATTGAGATCCGAGCAACCGTTGACGAGAAAATGGCGAGCATTCCCAAATCCTGATCTCATGTTTTTTGGGCTCCAGAACCGTGTTTGTGCATTTCTCATGACTAACTCTGATATAAAATGACGCGACGAACGCGTTGGAAGCGACAGAATTGCGATCAGAGAAACCGTTGACGAGAAAATGGCGAGCATTCCCAAATCCTGATCTCATGTTTTTTGGGCTCCAGAACTGTGTTTGTGCGTTTCTCAAGACTAATTCCGACGTAAAATGACACGAGGAACACGTTGGAAGCGACAGAATTGCGATCCGAGAAACCGTTGACGAGAAAATGGCGAGCATTCCGAAATCCTGATCTCGTGTGTTTTGGACTCCAGAAATGTGTTCCTGCATTTGTCGTCACTATTTCCGACGTAAAATGACGCGAGGAACGCGTTGGAAGCGACAGAATTGAGATCCGAGCAACCGTTGACGAGAAAATGGCGAGCATTCCCAAAACTTGATCTCGTGTTTATTGAACTCCAGAACCCTGTTTGTGCGTTTCTCAAGACTAATTCCGACGTAAAATGACACGAGGAACACGTTGGAAGCGACAGAATTGCGATCCGAGAAACCGTTGACGAGAAAATGGCGAGCATTCCCCAATCCTGATCTCATGTTTTTTGGGCTCCAGAACCGTGTTTGTGCATTTCTCATGACTAATTCTGGTATAAAATGACGCGAGGAACACGCTGGAGGCGACAGAATTGCGATCCGAGAAACCGTTGACGAGAAAATGGCGAGCATTCCGAAATCCTGATCTCGTGTGTTTTGGACTCCAGAAATGTGTTCCTGCATTTGTCGTCACTAATTCCGACGTAAAATGACACGAGGAACACGTTGGAAGCGACAGAATTGCGATCCGAGAAACCGTTGACGAGAAAATAGCGAGCATTCCCCAATCCTGATCTCATGTTTTTTGGGCTCCAGAACCGTGTTTGTGCATTTCTCATGACTAATTCTGGTATAAAATGACGCGAGGAACACGCTGGAGGCGACAGAATTGCGATCCGAGAAACCGTTGACGCGAAAATGGCGAGCATTCCCCAATCCTGATCTCATGTTTTTTGGGCTCCAGAACCGTGTTTGTGCATTTCTCATGACTAATTCTGATATAAAATGACGCGAGGAACACGTTGGAAGCGACAGAATTGCGATCCGAGCAACCGTTGACGAGAAAATGGCGAGCATTCCCAAAACTTGATCTCGTGTTTATTGAACTCCAGAACCGTGTTTGTGCGTTTCTCAAGACTAATTCCGACGTAAAATGACACGAGGAACACGTTGGAAGCGACAGAATTGCGATCCGAGCAACCGTTGACGAGAAAATGGCGAGCATTCCCAAAACTTGATCTCGTGTTTATTGAACTCCAGAACCGTGTTTGTGCATTTCTCAAGACGAATTCCGACGTAAAATGACACGAGGAACACGTTGGAAGCGACAGGATTACGATCCGAGAAACCGTTGACGAGAAAATCGCGAGCATTCCCAAATCCTGATCTCGTGTTTTTTGGGCTCCAGAATCGTGTTTCTGCATTTCTCATGACTAATTCCGATGTAAAATGACGCGAGGAACGCGTTGGAAGCGACAGAATTGCGATCCGAGCAACCGTTGACGAGAAAATGGCGAGTATTCCCAAAACTTGATCTCGTGTTTATTGAACTCCAGAACTGTGTTTGTGCGTTTCTCAAGACTAATTCCGACGTAAAATGACACGAGGAACACGTTGGAAGCGACAGAATTGCGATCCGAGAAACCGTTGACAAAAAAATGGCGAGCATTCCCAAATCCTGATCTCATGTTTTTTGAGCTCCAGAACCGTGTTTGTGCATTTCTCATGACTAATTCTGATATAAAATGACGCGAGGAACGCGTTGGAAGCGACAGAATTGCGATCCGAGCAACCGTTGACGAGAAAATGGCGAGCATTCCCAAATCCTGATCTCATGTTTTTTGGGCTCCAGAACCGTGTTTGTGCATTTCTCAAGACGAATTCCGACGTAAAATGACACGAGGAACACGTTGGAAGCGACAGGATTACGATCCGAGAAACCGTTGACGAGAAAATCGCGAGCATTCCCAAATCCTGATCTCGTGTTTTTTGGGCTCCAGAATCGTGTTTCTGCATTTCTCATGACTAATTCCGATGTAAAATGACGCGAGGAACGCGTTGGAAGCGACAGAATTGCGATCCGAGCAACCGTTGACGAGAAAATGGCGAGTATTCCCAAAACTTGATCTCGTGTTTATTGAACTCCAGAACTGTGTTTGTGCGTTTCTCAAGACTAATTCCGACGTAAAATGACACGAGGAACACGTTGGAAGCGACAGAATTGCGATCCGAGAAACCGTTGACGAGAAAATGGCGAGCATTCCCAAATCCTGATCTCATGTTTTTTGAGCTCCAGAACCGTGTTTGTGCATTTCTCATGACTAATTCTGATATAAAATGACGCGAGGAACGCGTTGGAAGCGACAGAATTGCGATCCGAGCAACCGTTGACGAGAAAATGGCGAGCATTCCCAAATCCTGATCTCATGTTTTTTGGGCTCCAGACCGTGTTTGTGCATTTCTCAAGACGAATTCCGACGTAAAATGACACGAGGAACACGTTGGAAGCGACAGGATTACGATCCGAGAAACCGTTGACGAGAAAATCGCGAGCATTCTCAAATCCAGATCTCGTGTTTTTTGAGCTCCAGAACCGTGTTTGTGCATTTCTCATGACTAATTCTGATATAAAATGACGCGACGAACGCGTTGGAAGCGACAGAATTGCGATCAGAGAAACCGTTGACGAGAAAATGGCGAGCATTCCCAAATCCTGATCTCATGTTTTTTGGGCTCCAGAACCGTGTTTGTGCGTTTCTCAAGACTAATTCCGACGTAAAATGACACGAGGAACACGTTGGAAGCGACAGAATTGCGATCCGAGAAACCGTTGACGAGAAAATGGCGAGCATTCCGAAATCCTGATCTCGTGTGTTTTGGACTCCAGAAATGTGTTCCTGCATTTGTCGTCACTATTTCCGACGTAAAATGACGCGAGGAACGCGTTGGAAGCGACAGAATTGAGATCCGAGCAACCGTTGACGAGAAAATGGCGAGCATTCCCAAAACTTGATCTCGTGTTTATTGAACTCCAGAACCGTGTTTGTGCGTTTCTCAAGACTAATTCCGACGTAAAATGACACGAGGAACACGTTGGAAGCGACAGAATTGCGATCCGAGAAACCGTTGACGAGAAAATGGCGAGCATTCCCCAATCCTGATCTCATGTTTTTTGGGCTCCAGAACCGTGTTTGTGCATTTCTCATGACTAATTCTGGTATAAAATGACGCGAGGAACACGCTGGAGGCGACAGAATTGCGATCCGAGAAACCGTTGACGAGAAAATGGCGAGCATTCCCCAATCCTGATCTCATGTTTTTTGGGCTCCAGAACCGTGTTTGTGCATTTCTCATGACTAATTCTGATATAAAATGACGCGAGGAACGCGTTGGAAGCGACAGAATTGAGATCCGAGCAACCGTTGACGAGAAAATGGCGAGCATTCCCAAAACTTGATCTCGTGTTTATTGAACTCCAGAACCGTGTTTGTGCGTTTCTCAAGACTAATTCCGACGTAAAATGACACGAGGAACACGTTGGAAGCGACAGAATTGCGATCCGAGCAACCGTTGACGAGAAAATGGCGAGCATTCCCCAATCCTGATCTCATGTTTTTTGGGCTCCAGAACCGTGTTTGTGCATTTCTCATGACTAATTCTGGTATAAAATGACGCGAGGAACACGCTGGAGGCGACAGAATTGCGATCCGAGAAACCGTTGACGAGAAAATGGCGAGCATTCCCCAATCCTGATCTCATGTTTTTTGGGCTCCAGAACCGTGTTTGTGCATTTCTCATGACTAATTCTGATATAAAATGACGCGAGGAACACGTTGGAAGCGACAGAATTGCGATCCGAGCAACCGTTGACGAGAAAATGGCGAGCATTCCCAAAACTTGATCTCGTGTTTATTGAACTCCAGAACCGTGTTTGTGCGTTTCTCAAGACTAATTCCGACGTAAAATGACACGAGGAACACGTTGGAAGCGACAGAATTGCGATCCGAGCAACCGTTGACGAGAAAATGGCGAGCATTCCCAAAACTTGATCTCGTGTTTATTGAACTCCACAACCGTGTTTGTGCATTTCTCAAGACGAATTCCGACGTAAAATGACACGAGGAACACGTTGGAAGCGACAGGATTACGATCCGAGAAACCGTTGACGAGAAAATCGCGAGCATTCCCAAATCCTGATCTCGTGTTTTTTGGGCTCCAGAATCGTGTTTCTGCATTTCTCATGACTAATTCCGATGTAAAATGACGCGAGGAACGCGTTGGAAGCGACAGAATTGCGATCCGAGCAACCGTTGACGAGAAAATGGCGAGTATTCCCAAAACTTGATCTCGTGTTTATTGAACTCCAGAACTGTGTTTGTGCGTTTCTCAAGACTAATTCCGACGTAAAATGACACGAGGAACACGTTGGAAGCGACAGGATTACGATCCGAGAAACCGTTGACGAGAAAATCGCGAGCATTCTCAAATCCAGATCTCGTGTTTTTTGAGCTCCAGAACCGTGTTTGTGCATTTCTCATGACTAATTCTGATATAAAATGACGCGACGAACGCGTTGGAAGCGACAGAATTGCGATCAGAGAAACCGTTGACGAGAAAATGGCGAGCATTCCCAAATCCTGATCTCATGTTTTTTGGGCTCCAGAACCGTGTTTGTGCGTTTCTCAAGACTAATTCCGACGTAAAATGACACGAGGAACACGTTGGAAGCGACAGAATTGCGATCCGAGAAACCGTTGACGAGAAAATGGCGAGCATTCCGAAATCCTGATCTCGTGTGTTTTGGACTCCAGAAATGTGTTCCTGCATTTGTCGTCACTATTTCCGACGTAAAATGACGCGAGGAACGCGTTGGAAGCGACAGAATTGAGATCCGAGCAACCGTTGACGAGAAAATGGCGAGCATTCCCAAAACTTGATCTCGTGTTTATTGAACTCCAGAACCGTGTTTGTGCGTTTCTCAAGACTAATTCCGACGTAAAATGACACGAGGAACACGTTGGAAGCGACAGAATTGCGATCCGAGAAACCGTTGACGAGAAAATGGCGAGCATTCCCCAATCCTGATCTCATGTTTTTTGGGCTCCAGAACCGTGTTTGTGCATTTCTCATGACTAATTCTGGTATAAAATGACGCGAGGAACACGCTGGAGGCGACAGAATTGCGATCCGAGAAACCGTTGACGAGAAAATGGCGAGCATTCCGAAATCCTGATCTCGTGTGTTTTGGACTCCAGAAATGTGTTCCTGCATTTGTCGTCACTAATTCCGACGTAAAATGACACGAGGAACACGTTGGAAGCGACAGAATTGCGATCCGAGAAACCGTTGACGAGAAAATAGCGAGCATTCCCCAATCCTGATCTCATGTTTTTTGGGCTCCAGAACCGTGTTTGTGCATTTCTCATGACTAATTCTGGTATAAAATGACGCGAGGAACACGCTGGAGGCGACAGAATTGCGATCCGAGAAACCGTTGACGAGAAAATGGCGAGCATTCCCCAATCCTGATCTCATGTTTTTTGGGCTCCAGAACCGTGTTTGTGCATTTCTCATGACTAATTCTGATATAAAATGACGCGAGGAACACGTTGGAAGCGACAGAATTGCGATCCGAGCAACCGTTGACGAGAAAATGGCGAGCATTCCCAAAACTTGATCTCGTGTTTATTGAACTCCAGAACCGTGTTTGTGCGTTTCTCAAGACTAATTCCGACGTAAAATGACACGAGGAACACGTTGGAAGCGACAGAATTGCGATCCGAGCAACCGTTGACGAGAAAATGGCGAGCATTCCCAAAACTTGATCTCGTGTTTATTGAACTCCACAACCGTGTTTGTGCATTTCTCAAGACGAATTCCGACGTAAAATGACACGAGGAACACGTTGGAAGCGACAGGATTACGATCCGAGAAACCGTTGACGAGAAAATCGCGAGCATTCCCAAATCCTGATCTCGTGTTTTTTGGGCTCCAGAATCGTGTTTCTGCATTTCTCATGACTAATTCCGATGTAAAATGACGCGAGGAACGCGTTGGAAGCGACAGAATTGCGATCCGAGCAACCGTTGACGAGAAAATGGCGAGTATTCCCAAAACTTGATCTCGTGTTTATTGAACTCCAGAACCGTGTTTGTGCGTTTCTCAAGACTAATTCCGACGTAAAATGACACGAGGAACACGTTGGAAGCGACAGAATTGCGATCCGAGAAACCGTTGACGAGAAAATGGCGAGCATTCCCAAATCCTGATCTCATGTTTTTTGGGCTCCAGACCGTGTTTGTGCATTTCTCATGACTAATTCTGATATAAAATGACGCGAGGAACGCGTTGGAAGCGGCAGAATTGAGATCCGAGCAACCGTTGACGAGAAAATGGCGAGCATTCCCAAATCCTGATCTCATGTTTTTTGGGCTCCAGAACCGTGTTTGTGCGTTTCTCAAGACTAATTCCGACGTAAAATGACACGAGGAACACGTTGGAAGCGACAGAATTGCGATCCGAGAAACCGTTGACGAGAAAATGGCGAGCATTCCGAAATCCTGATCTCGTGTGTTTTGGACTCCAGAAATGTGTTCCTGCATTTGTCGTCACTATTTCCGACGTAAAATGACGCGAGGAACGCGTTGGAAGTGACAGAATTGAGATCCGAGCAACCGTTGACGAGAAAATGGCGAGCATTCCCAATACTTGATCTCGTGTTTATTGAACTCCAGAACCGTGTTTGTGCGTTTCTCAAGACTAATTCCGACGTAAAATGACACGAGGAACACGTTGGAAGCGACAGAATTGCGATCCGAGAAACCGTTGACGAGAAAATGGCGAGCATTCCCCAATCCTGATCTCATGTTTTTTGGGCTCCAGAACCGTGTTTGTGCATTTCTCATGACTAATTCTGGTATAAAATGACGCGAGGAACACGCTGGAGGCGACAGAATTGCGATCCGAGAAACCGTTGACGAGAAAATGGCGAGCATTCCGAAATCCTGATCTCGTGTGTTTTGGACTCCAGAAATGTGTTCCTGCATTTGTCGTCACTAATTCCGACGTAAAATGACACGAGGAACACGTTGGAAGCGACAGAATTGCGATCCGAGAAACCGTTGACGAGAAAATAGCGAGCATTCCCCAATCCTGATCTCATGTTTTTTGGGCTCCAGAACCGTGTTTGTGCATTTCTCATGACTAATTCTGGTATAAAATGACGCGAGGAACACGCTGGAGGCGACAGAATTGCGATCCGAGAAACCGTTGACGAGAAAATGGCGAGCATTCCCCAATCCTGATCTCATGTTTTTTGGGCTCCAGAACCGTGTTTGTGCATTTCTCATGACTAATTCTGATATAAAATGACGCGAGGAACACGTTGGAAGCGACAGAATTGCGATCCGAGCAACCGTTGACGAGAAAATGGCGAGCATTCCCAAAACTTGATCTCGTGTTTATTGAACTCCAGAACCGTGTTTGTGCGTTTCTCAAGACTAATTCCGACGTAAAATGACACGAGGAACACGTTGGAAGCGACAGAATTGCGATCCGAGCAACCGTTGACGAGAAAATGGCGAGCATTCCCAAAACTTGATCTCGTGTTTATTGAACTCCAGAACCGTGTTTGTGCATTTCTCAAGACGAATTCCGACGTAAAATGACACGAGGAACACGTTGGAAGCGACAGGATTACGATCCGAGAAACCGTTGACGAGAAAATCGCGAGCATTCCCAAATCCTGATCTCGTGTTTTTTGGGCTCCAGAATCGTGTTTCTGCATTTCTCATGACTAATTCCGATGTAAAATGACGCGAGGAACGCGTTGGAAGCGACAGAATTGCGATCCGAGCAACCGTTGACGAGAAAATGGCGAGTATTCCCAAAACTTGATCTCGTGTTTATTGAACTCCAGAACTGTGTTTGTGCGTTTCTCAAGACTAATTCCGACGTAAAATGACACGAGGAACACGTTGGAAGCGACAGAATTGCGATCCGAGAAACCGTTGACGAGAAAATGGCGAGCATTCCCAAATCCTGATCTCATGTTTTTTGAGCTCCAGTACCGTGTTTGTGCATTTCTCATGACTAATTCTGATATAAAATGACGCGAGGAACGCGTTGGAAGCGACAGAATTGCGATCCGAGCAACCGTTGACGAGAAAATGGCGAGCATTCCCAAATCCTGATCTCATGTTTTTTGGGCTCCAGACCGTGTTTGTGCATTTCTCAAGACGAATTCCGACGTAAAATGACACGAGGAACACGTTGGAAGCGACAGGATTACGATCCGAGAAACCGTTGACGAGAAAATCGCGAGCATTCCCAAATCCAGATCTCGTGTTTTTTGAGCTCCAGAACCGTGTTTGTGCATTTCTCATGACTAATTCTGATATAAAATGACGCGAGGAACGCGTTGGAAGCGACAGAATTGCGATCCGAGAAACCGTTGACGAGAAAATGACGAGCATTCCCAAATCCTGATCTCGTGTTTTTTGAACTCCAGAAATGTGTTCGTGCATTTGTCGTCACTATTTCCGACGTAAAATGACGCGCTGAACACGCTGGAAGCGACAGAATTGCGATCCGAGAAACCGTTGACGAGAAAATGGCGAGCATTCCCAAATCCTGATCTCATGTTTTTTGGGCTCCAAAACCGTGTTTGTGCGTTTCTCAAGACTAATTCCGACGTAAAATGACACGAGGAACACGTTGGAAGCGACAGAATTGCGATCCGAGAAACCGTTGACGAGAAAATGGCGAGCATTCCGAAATCCTGATCTCGTGTGTTTTGGACTCCAGAAATGTGTTCCTGCATTTGTCGTCACTATTTCCGACGTAAAATGACGCGAGGAACGCGTTGGAAGCGACAGAATTGAGATCCGAGCAACCGTTGACGAGAAAATGGCGAGCATTCCCAAAACTTGATCTCGTGTTTATTGAACTCCAGAACCGTGTTTGTGCATTTCTCAAGACGAATTCCGACGTAAAATGACACGAGGAACACGTTGGAAGCGACAGGATTGCGATCCGAGAAACCGTTGATGATAAAATCGCGAGCATTCCCAAAACCTGAACTCGTGGTTTTTGGACTCCAGAAACGTTTTCGTGCATTTGTGGTGACTATTTCCGACGCAAAATGACACGAGGAACACGCTGGAGGCGACAGAATTGCGATCCGAGAAACCGTTGACGAGAAAATGGCGAGCATTCCCCAATCCTGATCTCATGTTTTTTGGGCTCCAGAACCCTGTTTGTGCGTTTCTCAAGACTAATTCCGACGTAAAATGACACGAGGAACACGTTGGAAGCGACAGAATTGCGATCCGAGAAACCGTTGACGAGAAAATGGCGAGCATTCCGAAATCCTGATCTCGTGTGTTTTGGACTCCAGAAATGTGTTCCTGCATTTGTCGTCACTATTTCCGACGTAAAATGACGCGAGGAACGCGTTGGAAGCGACAGAATTGAGATCCGAGCAACCGTTGACGAGAAAATGGCGAGCATTCCCAATACTTGATCTCGTGTTTATTGAACTCCAGAACCGTGTTTGTGCGTTTCTCAAGACTAATTCCGACGTAAAATGACACGAGGAACACGTTGGAAGCGACAGAATTGCGATCCGAGAAATCGTTGACGAGAAAATGGCGAGCATTCCCCAATCCTGATCTCATGTTTTTTGGGCTCCAGAACCGTGTTTGTGCATTTCTCATGACTAATTCTGGTATAAAATGACGCGAGGAACACGCTGGAGGCGACAGAATTGCGATCCGAGAAACCGCTGACGAGAAAATGGCGAGCATTCCCCAATCCTGATCTCATGTTTTTTGGGCTCCAGAACCGTGTTTGTGCATTTCTCATGACTAATTCTGATATAAAATGACGCGAGGAACACGCTGGAAGCGACAGAATTGCGATCCGAGCAACCGTTGACGAGAAAATGGCGACCATTCCCAAATCCTGATCTCATGTTTTTTGGGCTCCAGAACCGTGTTTCTGCATTTCTCATGACTAATTCTGATATAAAATGACGCGACGAACGCGTTGGAAGCGACAGAATTGCGATCAGAGAAACCGTTGACGACAAAATCGCGAGCATTCCCAAAACTTGATCTCGTGTTTTTTGGGCTCCAGAACCGTGTTTGTGCATTTCTCAAGACGAATTCCGACGTAAAATGACACGAGGAACACGCTGGAGGCGACAGAATTGCGATCCGAGAAACCGTTGACGAGAAAATGGCGAGCATTCCCCAATCCTGTTCTCATGTTTTTTGGGTTCCAGAACCGTGTTTGTGCATTTCTCATGACTAATTCTGATGTAAAATGACGCGAGGAACGCGTTGGAAGAGACAGAATTGAGATCCGAGCAACCGTTGACGAGAAAATGGCGAGCATTCCCAAATCCTGATCTCATGTTTTTTGGGCTCCAGAACCGTGTTTGTGCATTTCTCATGACTAATTCTGATATAAAATGACGCGAGGAACTCGTTGGAAGAGACAGAATTGAGATCCGAGCAACCGTTGACGAGAAAATGGCGACCTTTCCCAAATCCTGATCTCATGTTTTTTGGGCTCCAGAACCGTGTTTGTGCATTTCTCATGACTAATTCTGATATAAAATGACGCGAGGAACGCGTTGGAAGCGACAGAATTGAGATCCGAGCAACCGTTGACGAGAAAATGGCGACCATTCCCAAATCCTGATCTCATGTTTTTTGGGCTCCAGAACCGTGTTTCTGCATTTCTCATGACTAATTCTGATATAAAATGACGCGACGAACGCGTTGGAAGCGACAGAATTGCGATCAGAGAAACCGTTGACGAGAAAATGGCGAGCATTCCCAAATCCTGATCTCATGTTTTTTGGGCTCCAGAACCGTGTTTGTGCATTTCTCATGACTAATTCTGATATAAAATGACGCGAGGAACTCGTTGGAAGAGACAGAATTGAGATCCGAGCAACCGTTGACGAGAAAATGGCGACCTTTCCCAAATCCTGATCTCATGTTTTTTGGGCTCCAGAACCGTGTTTGTGCATTTCTCATGACTAATTCTGATATAAAATGACGCGAGGAACGCGTTGGAAGCGACAGAATTGAGATCCGAGCAACCGTTGACGAGAAAATGGCGACCATTCCCAAATCCTGATCTCATGTTTTTTGGGCTCCAGAACCGTGTTTCTGCATTTCTCATGACTAATTCTGATATAAAATGACGCGACGAACGCGTTGGAAGCGACAGAATTGCGATCAGAGAAACCGTTGACGAGAAAATGGCGAGCATTCCCAAATCCTGATCTCGTGTTTTTTGGACTCCAGAAACGTTTTCGTGCATTTGTCGTGACTATTTCCGACGCAAAATGACACGAGGAACACGCTGGAAGCGACAGAATTGCGATCCGAGAAACCGTTGACGAGAAAATGGTGAGCATTCCCAAATCCTGATCTCATGTTTTTTGGGCTCCAGAACCGTGTTTGTGCATTTCTCATGACTAATTCTGATATAAAATGACGCGACGAACGCGTTGGAAGCGACAGAATTGCGATCCGAGCAACCGTTGACGAGAAAATCGCGAGCATTCCCAAAACCTGATCTCGTGTTTTTTGGACTCCAGAAACGTTTTCGTGCATTTGTCGTCACTATTTCCGACGTGAAATGACACGAGGAGCACGCTGGAGGCGACAGAATTGCGATCCGAGAAACCGTTGACGAGAAAATGGCGAGCATTCCCCAATCCTGATCTCATGTTTTTTGGGCTCCAGAACCGTGTTTGTGCATTTCTCATGACTAATTCTGATATAAAATGACGCGAGGAACGCGTTGGAAGCGGCAGAATTGAGATCCGAGCAACCGTTGACGAGAAAATAGCGAGCATTCCCCAATCCTGATCTCATGTTTTTTGGGCTCCAGAACCGTGTTTGTGCATTTCTCATGACTAATTCTGGTATAAAATGACGCGAGGAACACGCTGGAGGCGACAGAATTGCGATCCGAGAAACCGTTGACGAGAAAATGGCGAGCATTCCCCAATCCTGATCTCATGTTTTTTGGGCTCCAGAACCGTGTTTGTGCATTTCTCATGACTAATTCTGATATAAAATGACGCGAGGAACTCGTTGGAAGAGACAGAATTGAGATCCGAGCAACCGTTGACGAGAAAATGGCGACCTTTCCCAAATCCTGATCTCATGTTTTTTGGGCTCCAGAACCGTGTTTGTGCATTTCTCATGACTAATTCTGATATAAAATGACGCGAGGAACGCGTTGGAAGCGACAGAATTGAGATCCGAGCAACCGTTGACGAGAAAATGGCGACCATTCCCAAATCCTGATCTCATGTTTTTTGGGCTCCAGAACCGTGTTTCTGCATTTCTCATGACTAATTCTGATATAAAATGACGCGACGAACGCGTTGGAAGCGACAGAATTGCGATCAGAGAAACCGTTGACGAGAAAATGGCGAGCATTCCCAAATCCTGATCTCGTGTTTTTTGGACTCCAGAAACGTTTTCGTGCATTTGTCGTGACTATTTCCGACGCAAAATGACACGAGGAACACGCTGGAAGCGACAGAATTGCGATCCGAGAAACCGTTGACGAGAAAATGGTGAGCATTCCCAAATCCTGATCTCATGTTTTTTGGGCTCCAGAACCGTGTTTGTGCATTTCTCATGACTAATTCTGATATAAAATGACGCGACGAACGCGTTGGAAGCGACAGAATTGCGATCCGAGCAACCGTTGACGAGAAAATCGCGAGCATTCCCAAAACCTGATCTCGTGTTTTTTGGACTCCAGAAACGTTTTCGTGCATTTGTCGTCACTATTTCCGACGTGAAATGACACGAGGAGCACGCTGGAGGCGACAGAATTGCGATCCGAGAAACCGTTGACGAGAAAATGGCGAGCATTCCCCAATCCTGATCTCATGTTTTTTGGGCTCCAGAACCGTGTTTGTGCATTTCTCATGACTAATTCTGATATAAAATGACGCGAGGAACGCGTTGGAAGCGGCAGAATTGAGATCCGAGCAACCGTTGACGAGAAAATGGCGAGCATTCCCAAATCCTGATCTCATGTTTTTTGGGCTCCAGAACCGTGTTTGTGCATTTCTCATGACTAATTCTGATATAAAATGACGCGACGAACGCGTTGGAAGCGACAGAATTGCGATCAGAGAAACCGTTGACGAGAAAATGGCGAGCATTCCCCCCCCCCCCCCCCCCCCCCCCCCGACATTAAAATGTTAAAAAATGCGCCAAGTAGTTTTGTCTACCTCTCTACAGTTTAATCCCACAGCAAAATTTACCAAAAATATAAACGGATATCATTCAAAAGCCAAGCCAATCATCAAAATTAACAAAAAAATTAATCAAATTCCAAAACAATCAAAATTAAATAAAATAAAATAAAGTCTACAAAAATGGCAAACTGGCTGCGTGGAAACGTGATGTAATTAAGACCGAGACAAAACACCCCTCTATCGTCATTCGCATGGCCAGTTTGCCAAGTTTTTGTAGACTTTATTTTATTTTATTTAATTTTGATTGTTTTGGAATTTGATTAATTTTTTTGTTAATTTTGATGATTGGCTTGGCTTTTGAATGATATCCGTTTATATTTTTGGTAAATTTTGCTGTGGGATTAAACTGTAGAGAGGTAGACAAAATTACTTGGCGCATTTTTTAACATTTTAATGTCGGGGGGGGGTGTTGGGGGGGGGGGCTGATATCATGCATTTTTGGTCGTTCATTCAAGAATATATTCTCTATTTATTACAGTATGTAACATTGTGAAAACTCCTCAGTGCTTCTTTCAGGTTGCAATTACATGTTTTGAAGTGTAATTTTTGTATAGGATGTAGAATTTCTTTTAAATACCGAATACCTTTTTGGTATTAAATGTATCTTTGTTTTTGTAATTTTTGTAATATTGTCGCTCGATGGAGACGAATGTCTTTTTGAAATGTATACTTTCTATACGGTTCATATTAATTTTTAACATTTGAATGTCATTTTTGGGCGACAGGGAAGTAGGGCGGGGGGAGGGGTGATATCGTGCCTTTTTGGTCGTTCATTCAATTCAAGAATATTCTTTATTCATTACAGTATATAACATTGTGAAAACTCCTCAGTGCTTCTTTCAGATTGCAAGTACGTGTTTTGAAGTGTAATTTTTGTATAGGATGTAGGATTTCTTTTAAATACCGAATACCTTTTTGGTTTAAATGTATCTTTGTTTTTGTAATATTGTCACTCGGTGGAGATGAATGTCTTTTTGAAATGTATACTTTCTACATATAATTATTATTTTTAAGAATATTTGGTGCCTCTTTTTTTACATTTTAATTTTAATGCCGTGTTTTGGGGGATAGGGAGGATAATTTATGTGTAGGATGATTTATTTTAAATGCGGAATACGTTTTGGTGTTAGATGTATCTTTATATTTGTAATATTGTCGCTCGATGCAGAAAAATGTCTTTTTTGGTTGACATCATGGTTTCTTGCAAGTTCATTTTCAAGAATACTTGTTTTCTTGTTTTAACATTTGAACGTCGTGTTCTGGAAAATAGGGGGGTCAATTTTTGTGTTGGATTTCATTTAAACACAGAATACTTTTTCGTGCTAGATATATCCTTGTTTTTGTAATATTGTCGTTCGTTATGCAGATGAATGTCTTTTTGAGGGAATATGATGCTTTCTTGATGGTTAATTTTCAAGAACACTTGGAGCTTTTTTTAACATTTGAATGCCGTGTTTTGGGAAGTAAGGCGGATAATGTTTGTGTAGCATTTCTTTTAAATGCGAAATACTTTTTGGCGTGGCTAGCTGTGACTTTGTTTTTGTAATATTGTCACTCGATATGCAGATGAATGTCTTTTTGGGGTGATGTGCATCCTTGATGGTTCATTTTTAAGAATACATGGAGTTTTTTTTTAACGTTTGAATTAAATATCGTGTTTTGGAAGGTAGAATGGGGTATAATTTTTGTCTAGGATTTCTTTTAAATGCAGAATATTAGTTGTGTTTTTGTAATGTTATCGCCCGATGCAGACGCGGTCATTTTCCTTGCAAAGGAGTCGCTTGGTGCAGACGAGGTCATTTTCCTTGCAAAGGAGTCGCTTGGTGCAGACGGGGTCATTTTCTTTGCAAAGGAGTCGCTTGGTGCAGACGGTATCGTCTTCTTTGCAAAGGAGTCGCTAAATTCAGACGGGGCACGCTTCCTTGCAAGGGTGTCGCACGGGGCAGACGGAGTCATCTTCTTTGCAAAGGAGTCGCTAAATGCAGACGGGGCACTCTTCCTGGCAAAGGAGTCGCTAAATGCAGACGAGACTCTCTTCTTTGCAAAGGTGTCACGCGATGCTCACACGGCACTCTTCTTCGCAAAGGATGTAGCTAAATGCAAACAATGCCGGTACGCTTTGAATGAAGCAAATGTACCGCTAAATTCAGTCGATGCTAGTACATTTTTAATCCAGTTCTTTAAAAAATTGTCGCTTAGTGGAGACAAGCACTGAATTGTTGACTAGATGCGAACAAGAAACATTTCCTTATAAAATTATCGCCATGTGCGAACAAAGGCTGGCTGTTCTTAAATTTGATGCTGAGTCCGTACATAGGCTATTTGTCTACTTTTTTATTACGTTAAATTTCACATCACATCATCTTTTCCCATGTTCTTCAAAAAAGAACATATAGGCATCTTTTGCACCTCTCGGCCATTGAATTTTTTGCGTAATCTTTTCATCATCAATGCTGATGAATGCATTTTTTTTATCTCTTACAAAACATGTATAATGCCCAGCGTGGTTATTATTTTGATCATTTTGTTGATGATAAAATATAGCGCTTATCGCTCTATATGTTTTTTGGGCGATAAGTATTTTCGACGTATGTGCACCTGTGATACTATATTTTGGAATCTTAAGTATTTGGTGTTGCCTTTTTTGAAAGGGTAGTAATTGAATGAGTATTACACTTCCAGCCATCGTGACCTCAGTTTTAAATATCATCTCGTTACTTCCACAATGGGTGCATCGAGAACCATCCAATTCGTGCCAATCGGAATTCATCTTAACTATTTCTTGTAAACCTTTACTTTTTCCTTCTAGTACACATAATGGTAGTGTCCAAATTACATTTTTCTCAGTACTGACACTCGTTTGATGGCATACTTTGCAGCGCATTTTATGTGTCAACTCGTGTTCCACGATTTGTCTAATACTGTCGTGACTATTTATAATACTGAGCAAAAATTCGGCTGCATCTTGTGGAAGGCTTTCAATAAAAGTTCCACCTAAATACTGCCTAACCCCAAGACAATTAAGGAGTGCCACTCCTTGACTTATGTAGACTTGAGCCAAAGCTTTCAGCGCATCATTGTTTTGGAGATTGAGCATTTTTTCACGAATAATCTGGCAATGAAGCATACATTGCATGCTTACGTTCGCGTATGCGGATACATGGTCCGAATTAGAAAATCCTTTAACGGAGCGTACCACAATTACCGGATTATTATCTGCATGCGTTGCATCAATACTCGCTTTTGGTAGTCCGGCCCAATATCTGTCACTGATTTTCTGTTTCCTCTCCATCATATAATTTATATTTGCCAAATCAGGTCTATAAATGCTTCTTAATCTGTTATATTCCAATACAGCTAATTTATTAGCTTGCATAGAATACGGATCGAAATTAATTAGATGCAAACCGTCCAACGAAGCTACACGTGATAGTGCAACGTACGTCTGACCGCAACTAAAGACAGTGTTACCTACGTCGACTATAACCGTTTTCAAACTTAGCCCCTGACACTTGTGAATAGTGATACCATAGCTAAGCGATATTGGAAATTGGTGCCGAATGACGAACGCTTTATCCATTGCTTGGAATTTAGAAGTAACTCTTTCTAATGAACATATCTGACCAGTTGATAAACGAAACTGTATAGTGTCAATATCACCAGTAGCTTCCAGTGCTTTAGAAAATCCAACAATTTCCCCAATAGTACCATTCACAAGGCCTAACGTAACATCAATGTTACGTCTCAGCATTATTTTCGCACCAACTTTCACAATTATATTTCTACTTAAGCCAGCTGTCTGAGAATTGTCTTCCTCATATTGATCCAAGAGTTTATTTACACGTTTCTTTAAATATTGTGCACAATCGAGAACGTCGCGTGCAGTTAACTTGACTTCTTCGCTGTTGATTCTTTTGAGCATTGCTGCATTAAGTACGTCATATAAATGACACGTAGGCAGTAAACAAATTGCATCGGACGGTAAGCTTTGAATGTAATCACAAAGCTCACCTAACCTTGCATCAGTGTCCTTGGATAGGAACTTAATTTTTCTCGATTCTAATTTCAAAATATCTGCTTCCGTAACAACACCTAGGCGAATTCTTGAAAGAATTTGACGATAAGCATCATCATCTTTTTGTCGCATATTTTTACTCAATTCATCGTAAGCGAATAGCTCAGTCCACAAGTCATAACTAGCCAACGAACTCAAACATTTAGCATTTTTCTCTTTCGAAATTTTGATAAATGCTGGCTCTTCCTGAACAGGTGGTAACTGTAATAAATCACCAAACAGAAGGATATGCTTTCTGCCAAACCATCCATCGTTCGTGTCAACTGTATCGAATATTTCTGCCAATCTCAGATGTATAAACATTAAAGTAATGTTTGATATCATCGAAACTTCGTCTATAATGAATAGAACGGTATTCTTTAACTCGGTACGTAATGTTTTTAAGACCATATCAGATAACGGTCTATAGCTAGGAGTTTGACCGTGTTCAACGGGAAGTTGAAATAATCTATGTGCGGTTAAACCATCAACATTGAATGCTGCTACGCCCGTAGGAGCTAATACAGCAGTATTTTTGTCTACTATTTGTTTCGTCCAACAGCGCACTGTTTTAATCAAGAAACTTTTTCCTGTTCCGCCTTCTCCACTGACGTACAAGCGCAGCAGGGGATGATTCGTATCGTCTAAATTGTTAGCAATTGTTTCTGTAACCTTTTCAAAAATCCTTTTCTGATCAGAATTTAATTCCTGTATCATCTGCGTAATGTTACAATCAGCAATCTTGACATTTTTCTCCATTTCTTTCAACTCCACCATTGCACCTTCTACCTCGAGAGGTTGGCATTCCATCTCATCGGGTGAATCAGGTTTTTCACTCTTACGTTCATTTTCTCGAATATTCTGCTCAATCAATTCTTGAACATGATCAAAAGCTGTTTGGAGTTCCTCCAGACGTTCATGGTACTGGAGACCGCTTATAATTTCTGATTTTACCGACGCAAACGCTTCGGTATAAGTATCATAGCAACCTTTTAACTCGTCCAAGTCTCTCCAGGGTTTAAACAATAGTAACATTGAATAATAGTATTTTTCTGGATTGAGATTCTTATTATATGTAAAATGGTTAATTAAATAACCACGATCTCTTTTCTTCAAATACAAGCGAGTTTTTGAATCGTAGAATTCTAACGTGCACCCTGAAGTTTTAACTCGCGATACGTCGTACCACTTAGCAAAGTCATACAAATTCCACGTTTTTAACTCGTCCGGTCCGTTCGGGTAATAGTTATCAATGAACGAGTGACAAAATATATCTGTCGATTGCGAATCGAGTGCAGCAATTTCCTGTCGCGTTCTTACTTTTCTACTTCTTATTTGATTTACATCTAGCCAGCGAAATGTCGTATGAGGATCAGTTCTATGTAAAGAAATTCCCAAGAGAATATCCGCGGCTTCAATGGCACCACATTCTCTATTACTTAAACTGCGTAATCCAATATTCCACAAATTGCTATGAAGAGACTTTGTACTGTTGATTATGCTAAAAGTATCCACACCATAACTACATTCCGTCTTAGTAGTGTACTTTGTGCAATATAAATTTAATAACGCTGATTTTTCGCCGATAAACTGAATGTCCATATTTCCTTCCCAAGCCGTGAGTACAGTGGGATTATAATCATTTAAGTTTTTCTCGTGCTCCCCGCGAGGCAAATCGTATAGACGATTTTTACTTTTTAGCTGCTTTCTATTTGGTATAGAGACTGCGAGATCTCTTAATATCAGGAGACTCGGTAGAGTCTCGCGCCAAGTAGAAGTTCCCTCTCCATATATATATGACACTCCGGCGCGCGACAGCCGAGGCTATATTATCCCGAACACTAGCTGTTATCCTTAGTTACCAAACTTTCACCTCGATTTATGCGAAAGTTAGAGCCCCAAGAATTTATTTCAGAATTTTGTATTTCATCGTTGATTTTTCTGAATCCAATGAGCCAAGAATCATGTGGATCGGTCCAGCCGTTCCGGAGATATGAATTTCCTGTTTTATTTTTCTCGTGGAAAAGGCAAAGCGGATTAAGAGTTTCATCGTCCGGTTTTATACAATTCCTAAAAATGTTACTCTCACGTGTTTCACGCGAGCGGGCGCCACCGCGAAGTGCTACAGAGTGCTGCGCAGGTAACATGGTTTTATACCATAGCAGACTATTATGTTTTACACCATGGCTGGTTATGTGTCATACGCGATGGCTGGTTAGGTGTGAATGCTATGTGATAAATCATTAATAAAACACTGTACTGTACGTTATTTATTAATAAAACACTGTACTGTACTTGCCCCTCGCTCTGTGATCTTGTGATTATTGCGAATTATGATTATGAAAAGTCCTAAAAGTGAGAAGTCCGTGACTCACAAATCGCTGCATTTGGTTGTCAAGTGTGCAGCACTTGCTTATAGAAAACTTGAGCATTAATTAACGATTGTGGACTCCTTGAGTTACGCACGTAACAGTCTAGATACTCTAAAATTCATTAAAGTGTGTATGAAGATAAGCTATTCTCACAGACGCACTCTTAACCTTGCTGTACCTTGATGATGACTGCTAAGTGCATAGCTCAGGGAGCGCAGAATTCAAAGTGTTGCGATTTGATGAACAGGTGCTAATATCCTCAAATGGTGCATGCTGTACTGTACTTGCCCCTGTCTCTGTGATCTTGTGATTATTGCGAATTATGATTATGAAAAGTCCTAAGAGTGAGAAGTCTGTGGCTCACAAATCGCTGTATTTGGTTGTCAAGTGTGTAGTACTTGCTTATAGGAAACTTCAGCATTAATTAACGATTGTGGACTCCTTGAGTTACACACTTAACAGTCTAGATACTCTAAAATTAAAGTGTGTATGAAGATAAGCTATTCTCACATACGCACTCTTAATCTTGGTGTACCTTGATGATGACTACTAAGTGCATAGCTCGGGGAGCGCAGAATTCAAAGTGTTGCGATTTGATGAACAGATACTAATAACCTCAAACGGTGCATGATTGTTTTAGCTCCTTAGCTGAAGCGTTCCATGAGCTGCGATCTTGACAGTCAAGGTACATTCAAAAATTAGATAAATTAGTCTGCATATGATTTATAATTAATCATGCGACACACTCATACGCAGTCTAATTCATCTAATTCATTTAAGTGCATCGTGACTGTCAGGTTCGCAGTTCAAGGAATGCTTGAGCTAAAGAGCTGAAATGACATAAGCAAGCAGTGATTACCAATCATATGTCATTGGGGCCAATCATATGATATGGCTATTGGTAATCGATACTTGCTTATAGTTTTGTTACTACTAGCCATTGTCAGTAGTTGCTTATAGAAAACTGCAGCATTAAAGATTGTGCACTCCTTGAATTACACATTTGACAGTCAGGATTTTAGACTGTCAAGTACGCAACTCAAGGTACGCACAACCTTTAGTTGCTTACTTACATCACTTTAGCTGATTTAGCTGAAGCGTTCCTTTAGCTGCGAACTTGACAGTAAAGATACACCAAAATAAATTACATAAATTAGGCTGCGTTTTGAGTGTATCGCTTTAGAATCTTTACAATTAATCATGCGACATACTCATACACAGTCTTATTCATCTAATTCATTTACGTGCATCATGATTGTCAAGTTCACAGTTCAAGGAATGCTTAAGCTAAAGGGCTAAAATGACAGAAGCAAGCAATGATTACCAATCATGTGTCATTTGGGGATATGGCTATGTTACATACTGTAATAAATAGAGAATATATTCTTGAATGAACGACCAAAAATGCATGATATCAGCCCCCCCCCAACACCCCCCCCCCCGACATTAAAATGTTAAAAAATGCGCCAAGTAGTTTTGTCTACCTCTCTACAGTTTAATCCCACAGCAAAATTTACCAAAAATATAAACGGATATCATTCAAAAGCCAAGCCAATCATCAAAATTAACAAAAAAATTAATCAAATTCCAAAACAATCAAAATTAAATAAAATAAAATAAAGTCTACAAAAACTTGGCAAACTGGCCATGCGAATGACGATAGAGGGGTGTTTTGTCTCGGTCTTAATTACATCACGTTTCCACGCAGCCAGTTTGCCATTTTTGTAGACTTTATTTTATTTTATTTAATTTTGATTGTTTTGGAATTTGATTAATTTTTTTGTTAATTTTGATGATTGGCTTGGCTTTTGAATGATATCCGTTTATATTTTTGGTAAATTTTGCTGTGGGATTAAACTGTAGAGAGGTAGACAAAACTACTTGGCGCATTTTTTAACATTTTAATGTCGGGGGGGGGGTGTTGGGGGGGGGGGGGGTTATTTTATCTGTCAGTGGACGTGCAAATCCAAACCGACATTTTGTCGTGAAACCTTTCTTGGTTTTCTTTTTTCTTTGACAATAAGAGTTGTGGTAATGCTCCTGATGAGTGGTGACACGTCGATATAATTGCGGCGATACCTTTTTATCGGGCATCTTACAAGTAACATATTTTAATATGAAACTTTTGACATCTTCGTCGGATGCTTTGCCTATTATGGGCGCACCTTCTATCCAAATCATCAAATGCCAGTGGGGCATTCCTCTATTTTGGTACTCGCGCCTGACAAAATAATGCTCTACTTTCCCTATGGGATTGTCGGAAGAGCAAATAAAGTCTAGCATTGCTTGGAATTTATTTTCTATGAATCTAGCTGCAGATACTGGATCGGTAGCAACCAATTCGTTTATCGATTTTAGGGAGCTCAACCTAGAACTTACTTCTTTAATATATTCCGCTAAGTCCGACCATAGATATTCTGCCGGACTTAACGTCAAAAACCAAGTTGCTGGCCCATAATCGCGTGTCATGGCATTAACATTGCTCCTCACTTTACGCCAATATTGTTTTGTATTTGGCAGTTTTCCGAAAATGGTATCCAAATTTCCTTCCAATTCCTTTGCAGACATGGATTTCAAAAATTCTGTCGCTGTATATCTCACACGTGGATTGACAGTGTTGAGTTTATGGTAAATTCCGCTACTGATTTGACGCATATTGGCATTGTTCATTAAAAAGAACAAATATTGAAGATTCAAGCGGAAATGTGAATGTTTTGACATCAATCTCGACTTTACAAAGTCGAAATCCCGTATCTGGATTTGTCGTTCCTGATTTATACCATTCTTGCCATATGGATATAAGTCCGGAAAGCACAAGACATCCAAATCTTTGCAACGATTGTCTAGAGGAACTGCTTCAACTTTCAGCATTTCATACAGCTCAGTAGACGTATTATTCTGTCTTTTCTCACACTGAGGGTATATTGAGAAATGTTCGTAATAGGAATCTGGATCAGTAATCTGAGTTAGCATTACAGCAGGTGTATCTGTTTTTACACATTCATCTGCATTGGTCTCTAATTCAGATTGTGTGATCTCATATTCTGTTTGTGTAAAATTTTCACATAACAATTCTTTGTGGGAACGAGGCAAAATAATTTTGGAATACAATGGATAATTTTCCTTCATCCAAGTCAGAAGTTGGAAAATTTTTTTTAAATCCACCAATTTCTCCCACACTATTTTTGATTTCGTCGGAATCCCGCGAACTAATATATACACCTCATGATTAGGATTTATTGCAGCCTCTACGGGGCATATTTTCTTTAAACTTTGCTCAATTGGCAATGGTAAATGAAATACCCTTCCTTTTATTTTTGGTATCATATGCCTGTGTGGTATTTTTTTATTCATTATGGTACCACATCGTTGCACACATTGAAATGCTTTGGCACGCTGAATTAAAATTTTTTCGTAATCATTTAACGTCGACAGTATGTCAGGCATTCTTTCTACATAGAGATTATTTAACACACATACTGGTGGTAAAGCATCTCTGCGAAAATAGCCTTTACAATAATGGCAGATATAGCCCACATGTATCTCTTGTTTTTCTAAGTAATCCATTAACTTCTCCCAATATTTTCCAACCATTGGGATTCTCATATCTGCCACGCAAGTAACATATTTTCGACAATGCAATTTTTCACACGATATACATGCATTTCGAGGAGCGTCCACAGATCTTTCCGTGAATAATTTAAACGCTTTAGAATATTTAAGAATTATATCATCCTCATTTAAATTTATTTTGTTTTGTTCTAACAATGAATTTTCTGCCGCCACTTCCTCTGCATTTTTAATAATTTCCCTAAGGGCTGCAACGTCTCCGACTGCCAATGCCTTATCCAAGACTTGCAGGAGTTTATAATACTGAATCAAACGATTCATTAACCTACCAATGTTTCTGACTCGTGGAAAGTGGGGAGACAAGAAATGTATTGCCAGGGGTAATGATTGACAAATATCAGGCTTTATATAACAACCATGCGAATGTCCCAATTTACTTGTACATTTTGTTGTACATCGGTTCAAGCGCTTTACTAGTTTTGGTATGTTTTTGACTTTCCTACATTCGGATACAACCCTCAACAATCGCTGATATCGCTGAAGTATTTGAGACTGTTGAACTGTACAAAATTCATTACACACCCACGATTTCTTAGATTTTACACCGGCTTTTGATTCTATTAGTGGTAAAACATTTGTAACCTGTCCATATTTATTCATGGCGAGAGACATCTCCTTTAATTTGATAATATTAAAATCGTATACTGTCTCTGAAAAATACGATTCCGTCGTAGGAGTATGTCTGGAACTACCACATAACACATCTCGAATACCATCAAGGTCATCGCAAACAAGTGCTGACAACTGTGTTAGATACAATTCAGCATTTTCCCTCACATATTGCAATGCCTTTCCCATATTGGATATATAATTCTGTCTAACGAATAAACACCATTTAAGTATTCGTTCAGCCTCAATTCTTCCGCTGATAAGTGTTTCACTTTTAAGATTTTTCGATATTTTATGAATATAATTTACAGCACTTCGTTTTAAAACTATAGTATTTCCACGAATGCGGGAAGTTTTATATTTCTGGCATATTTTCTGTGCAATACGCACTTTGCCTTTCATATAAAAACTTTCGCGACGTTTACTATAATACTTTTCATTCCACAAACGTCGCCTATCTTTACAGGGTTTTTTAATATATTTTATGCCGGTTATTCGTAATCTATCTTTATTTTCTAGGTAATATTTCGTAGTCCTGGCACGTAATCTATCTTTATTTTCTACATAATGTTTCGTACTCCTGGCACGTATTGTAGCTTTATTTTTTAAATAATATTTGTTATCCATGATATGTATCTTGTCTTTATTTTCTGCCTTATATTTTCCAACCGTGATACGTATGTGGTCTTTATTTTTTGTATAATAGTTCTGAAGATAGGTTTTAGAACACCTAGGTAATTTTCTATTCTCTCTATCTCCATTATCGTTAAGCCCGGACAGGGATTGCCTTTTTTCAATGTTGTCACCAGATGCAGGCAAGGCCTGCTTCTCTGCACATCTTTCGCTGGATAATTCGGACATCAGCTGTGTCTTTAATATATTATCGCTTGATACAGACATCAACTGTGTCTTTGATGTATTATCGCTTAATGCAGACATTAGCTGCGTTTTTGTAATATCGTCGCTTGATGGAGACATCAGCTGCATTTTTGCAATGTTGTCACTCGATACAGACGAGGCTCTTTTCGTTACAAAGGAATCGCTAGATGCAGACGACGCCTTCTTCCTTGCAACGGTGTCGCTTAATGCAGAAGAGGCTCTCTTCCTTACAAGGGCGTCACTCGGTACAGACGGGACCGTCTTCTTTACAGAGGAGTCGCTTGGTGCAGACAAAGCTCTCTTTTTTGCAAAGGAGTCGCATGGTGCAGATGAGGCTCTCTTTTTTGCAAAGGAGTCGCTTGGTGCAGACAGGCTCATTTTCTTTCCAAAGGAGTCGCTTGGTGCAGACGGGTTCATTTTCTTTGCAAAGGAGTCGCTTGGTGCAGACGGGTTCATTTTCTTTGCAAAGGAGTCGCTTGGTGCAGACGAGGTAATTTTCTTTGCAAAGGAGTCGCTTGGTGCAGACGGGATAACTTTCTTTGCAAAGGAGTCGCTTGGTGCAGACGGGTTCATTTTCTTTGCAAAGGAGTCGCTTGGTGCAGACGGGTTCATTTTCTTTGCAAAGGAGTCGCTTGGTGCAGACGAGGTAATTTTCTTTGCAAAGGAGTCGCTTGGTGCAGACGAGGTAATTTTCTTTGCAAAGGAGTCGCTTGGTGCAGACGAGGTCATTTTCTTTGCAAAGGAGTCGCTTGGTGCAGACGAGGCTCTCTTTTTTGCAGAGGAGTCGCTAAATGCAGACAAAACTGGAACGTTTTTAATAAGGTCGCTTTGTACCAACGATGCCTTTTTCTCTCCAGTACTGTTACTTGATGGAGATATTAGACGAACAGTTTCCGGAGACGTTACTTCGGTTTTCTTTTTATGAAATCGAAGTAGTCGCATCTCTTCTGCTTTCTGCCTTTTTGCCTGTACTACCGAAAGTGGCAGAACTTTCACAAGACTGCAACGTGTAGAATCTTGTGGAAAATGCTGAAGATTGCGCGATTTTAACATTGTGATCAGGTGGCTACGCATTTTCGCGTGATTGTACACAACTTTATTCGGCCGAATATTGAACAGCAGCGAAGTCGCAAATGCTATGGCATATACGCCACAGTCATCTGTATTCGGTTGCTGTTGAACCTTCGGAAATTTAACTGATTTATCATTTATATCATAAAAAGGAAACAATCTCTTTAGGAATATTTTATGATCATCATGGATTTTCCGTTGATTCAGTGAATCATAAATATGTATGACTTTTTTATCATAATAAGCACATACCCAATGTCCACTAAGATCTGAAATACCACTAAATAAAATTTGCACATGCTCCATATTTTGTGGTACTTCACGTATCATATCAGGAAGTTGAAGTCTCCATGATTCCCGAGGAGCATACCCATATTGAGTTATAAGGGAATTAAAAACATCAATGTGGGCATCGCACAACCACTCGTTGTTCGAAATGGCGCTTCGCAAGTCCTCCGTTAATACGGGAATTCTTGCTTTTTGCATTTTTTAAATATATAATAAAATACTAATCGAAACTAACAGAACAGAAACAGTAAAAAAAAAAATAGTAAAGAGGCAAACGGAAATAAAATGGAATAGCGAACAGGAAATAGGAAATAGGAAAAATTAGGAATTAGGAACAGTAAACAAACTTATTGGATGCTGGGGATGTCCTAAGAATACCGCTGGCGCAACACCTAACCGCTGTCTGTCAAGTCCAGGCTGCATTTAGTGTATTGCTGGTTGCCATGGGTACCATACATAAAGGCATGCTCGGCATATGTATACTATTCCTTGGCGCGCGACTCTACCGAGTCTCCTAATCTATGTTGCAATTGGTAATTGTTGATTGTTGCATTCCCGATGTACGATTACATTCCTTTTCGAGAAAATGCCTTATTCAGGAAGAAACTCATATGTATATCATTAACCACAACAAATTTCAGCTCTTAAACTTTGGTTTGTCACTGCTCACTTGACTATTTTCCTACTTTGAAATTTGACCCAGTGTGAGGGTGCAGATTGCCTATCTAATGCATCTTGTAAAGTATTGCCCGAATGAAGGGGACGCTACCTTTTCACAGCTATAACATTTATAAAAATCTCAGCACGTTAACTTAGATGGTCTGCTATGCTCTTGAGATTGAACCGAGTAAAGAAAGGATCTTTAGTCTATCTTGTGTATTACATAAAACAGTGGCCTAATTGTTTCCTAATTTAAGGGTCTACTAGCTTTGGCAGCCAGCATTTTGTCAAAAAATAATACATACTTGCTTCAATGAATGTCAACACTTTAGATTGTGCACTCCTCGTGCTATACACTTGGCAGTCAAGATACACCAACAAAATGTGGTGCGTGTTAGGGTAGAGTTTATCTAATCTGCCATTTAAATACATCCTAGCTATTGGTCACGTATCAATGTTGATTTGAATGATTGTCCAGCTTAATACTTTACAAATTATATTAGGCAAGCAGCATCTTCATACACGTTACATTTTATTTAGTGTATCATGGCTGTCAAGTGCATAGTTCAAAGAACGCTTCAGTTAAATACTAATCATATATCGCTTGGGCATGTACTGGGTATTAGTAGCCAGTACTTGTTCGTTGAATTTGAACACTTCAAATTATACGTCCCCTCAGCTACGTACTTATCAATCATGAAGGTACACCAAAGTTAGAATACACAAGAGGGTATACTTAGCCTAATCTGTAATTTAAATGCATCTTCTTAGCTATTGCTAATGCATCATCGTTGATCTGAATTATTGTATATGATCAATACTTGCTTAATAAACTTTAGCACTAAAGGTTGTGCATTCCTTGAGTTACGCACTTATTACATTTGGGAATTAGTGATTGTTTAAGAAACATTTTAGATTGTGCGTCCCCTGAGCTACACACTTGGCAGTTTAGGTAAACCAAAGTTAGAGTGCGTATAAGCGTTTAGACTTTATCTTATTAGAGTGCGTATGAGGGTATAGCTTATCTAATCTGCAATTTAAATGCATCCATCTATTGGTATTGCATCATTGCTGATCTGAATTTTTGTACGCCTTAAACTTGGCAAATTATATTATATTAAGCATGCAACATCTTCATACGCATGACACTTTAGTGTTTCCTAACTGTCAAGATACAGCAACATAGTTAGGGTGCGTTACAGGTAGCATAGACTTTATCTTATTATAGTGCGTATGAGAGTATAGCTTATCTAATCTGCAATTTAAAGCTCCCAAACTATTGATCATAATTATTATACACCTTAATATTACATTATATTAGACAAGCTACATCTTCATACGCACTACATTTTTGAGTGTTTCCTGACTGCCAAGATATGGCAATAAAGTTATAGTGTGTATAAGGGTATAGACTTCATCTTATCTGCAATTTAAGTGAATCCTAGCTATTGTAATATATTTACATGCAAAATATTTTTACATACAAATTATATTAGGCAAGCAACATATTGATACGCACTTTAATTTTAGTGTATCCTCATCCGCCAAATACGTGTATAGTTCTGTCTCATTTGGAAATTTAATAAGGTATCTTATAAGACGTTGGTCTATTTATTTTGTATTCTAATTTAAGGACATTTGCACATTGCAATCTAATTTAAGTAGTATTTGTGCTTTGTTCTTGACAAAAGTGTCATAATTTAAAATTGGTATGAGTGAGGGAACAATATCTTTTACCGTCTTGAATATCTTCTATAGTCCTGGCCTAATTATTTGCAATCTAATTGATTCAAGGGTAGGCTAGCTATGGGCAAGCAGCAATTACTCATGAAAACTGTAATATACATACATTTATTACCGCGAAACGTATACATTTATTACTGAAAATTATTAAGTTGTTGCGTGTTCTGCGGTTTTAGAGAGGTGAACGTGGGTAAGTGTGCCCGTGGGGTGCTGAGGCACCCTGCTCGCGGAGTTGCGGGAAATTGGAAATATAAGAAATGAGCAAAACGAATTTAGGAGTTCAAGAATATTGATGAAATGTATTCAAGAGATTCAAAATAAAGCTACTACTGTCCAGTACACGTTTTTAAAAGAGATCTAGTCGCTAAGACGGCGGAGATAAGTCTGTTGGTCACGGCGGCGGAGAAGGTTCTGATCTTTAAAACGGCAGAAAGAGTTCTGTTGAGCTAAAGCGGCTGAGAGAGTTCTGTTCGTTAAAACGGCAGAATAAGTTCTGTGAGTCGCTCCTCAGATTCGAAGTCAGGAAGCCCGGTCGCGTGGCTTCCCACTCCTGGCACGTGGTCGGCGGCCAATCGCAGGCTGGCTTGACCACGTGGGCGCGAGCGAATTTCTGGTTGGAGGCCCTTCGCAGGAGCCCTACTACGTGACGTAGTTCCGGCCAGCCGACGCAGCTGATTGGCTCTCGGTTACCTGGCCCTTATTTTGTGCGCGAGGAATCGGCGCGTGAGATTGCGGCGAGGAGGAAGGGCGGCTGAGCGCGGGAGTATCCCGGGGCCTTCCTCGCTAGTCGAGCTCGTGCGAGGCGAGCGAGGTTTTTATGATGGTATTGTCCGCCGGGTACGCCGGTTCGGACTCGCAGCTGCAAGGGTTGCTTGCTAATTTCGAAGCATCTATTGTTAGGCTTAGCGACGTCTTCGAAGAAGTCACGTACGATGATTGCCTTTATTACTTAATTACTTTATTATTTAATTGCGGGTTTTAAGCTCTTCCAAGTTCTACAGGGATTAGTCATCTGGGAGTCAGACGTCGCGTCCTAATCCTTTAATTGTCCACGCTATTCCTGCTGGCAGCTGCTCATCTGCGTGCCAGGCGTCAAGTTATAAAATCTAATTGTCCGCGGAAATATCCGCTGGTTGAAGCGCGACACGAATTATTTGATTTGAATGCCCGCGGAATTTCGATAAAGAGGGTTTGATAGCCTGGGTCGTATTTGGCTAAATTCGGGCGATTCGGAGATCTGGATCCGTAACAAAGTTCATTCGAATTCATTTGAACGCATTCTTCACGCGCTGAGTTCAGCTCTATGGGGATGAACAGCGATCCAATGGAGCACGTGTGTTGAATACCGCCGCGTATTCATGCATCTCTGTTTTGCACCCGACTTCTCCATATACTTCTCTCTCTCTCTCTCTCTCTCTCTCTCTCTAACGTGGTGAAACCCCAATGCCCTCTGCATCTATCTTATCTAGATAGTATATTGTCGTGTGTTTCTTATGGACTACCCGTCGACGGTCTAGATAAAACTCGTCAATTCTAGTACCGCAGCCCACAGCCGCGAACACGTAAGTATATCGGCGTTATGAAAATTCTTAAATTGTTAGAAATATAAATAATTGTCCTTTTCTGATAATACAGGATGGATCTAAACGGTATTCCGTTGCCGCGCGATGCGGCAGAGCTCAACAATCGTAAGTACTGCAAAATTAAAAATCGCTGTTTCTTCGTTTTCTTTGCTTCTGCGATGAAAACCTACAATATATGTTTGAGAGTTTTGCAAAGAAGCATGTCGCAAATTTATAACTTCGCGATCTCCCTGCCTGTCCGCGTCGTGAATCAGTGCTGTTGATTCGATACAAGCAGGTGTCATTCATACATTTTTGAAGATTCTCATCATCTTTCTTTTTCTCTCTGCCTCGAGCGTGCGCGCGTGCCTGAACGTTCGCAGCCTCTTGCGTATTTAGTTACAATATATTTTCGTATATCTCCTGAACGATTGAACCGATTCGCTTGATTCTCGGCACATTGGATCGATGAAAAAATCATTGGTGCTGTAACTTTTGCGTAAATGAAGGTGAAAGGTTGGTAACTAAGGATAACAACTACACTTTGAAAGGTTGGTAACTAAGGATAACAACTACACTTCGGGATAAGATCCACGGCGATCGCGCCTCTACCGAGTCTCCTGATTTACGTCAGGGTACGAAAAATAAAATGCCAAACTATTGGTCAAAAAGAACAAATAAATTGTTTGTAATTAGGCACACGCGCGCTGTCGACGCAGAGAGAGAGAGAGAGAGAGAGAGAGAGAGAGACGGGGGGGAGATAAAAAAATACTTGGGCTTTTTTTTACATTTATAAACATTTCAGAAATAAGGGAAGAAAACCATTTCCTGCGGCTGCAGTTGCAACGTATAATGCAACTGCAACCGCAGGCGGCGTAGCCCCAGGCGCCGCAGCCCCAGGCGCCGCAGCATCCCCCGCCGCCCCCGCCGCTGGCCCAGTCACCGCCGCCCCCCCCGCTGGCCGAGGTACCGATGTACCCACCGCTGCCTTTATGGCTGCCGCCTCCACCACCGCCACCAGAAACGGCGCCCCCGCCGCCACCGCCACCACCGCCACCCTCACCCTCACCCTCGCTGCCCCCCCACCCCTGGCAACTCTGGCCTGCACAGGTTGCCAGTCCTGCCCCCTACGGCCCCCCCTTCCCCAAACGTGAGTATATTTCGATTATTTATTATCCACTAAGCCTTGTTAAAGTAGCATTAGTTAACCCGCGCAGTGGCTCAGGGGGATAAGTGTCCGACTCGCAATTGGCGGGACCCGGGTTCGACCCGACACCTGTCATCGCCGATTTTCGGCACGTTCACGCACTGCGCGGAGGGTGGTTCGGAACCCACCTTAAAAATTGTAGGTCCACCCGGTATGAGAATAAATTTGGTGTTCCCCCTGCTTTACGGAAGCTCATTACCGGGTCGGTATGTGAATACAGGAGGTATTCCATACCCGTCGCAAACCCTGCGGGGAGTCGGCGTTAATGAAAACAATCAAGTAGCATTAGTTAATAGATCTTGAAATATATTTATTAATTTTTTTATTTTATATGTACAGCGAGGGGCAAAGCAGGAGGGAAGGGTCGTCGCGCCGCAAAGAAGAGGGCGGCGCCCTTTCGGAAGGAGCGCGACGGGGCTCCCCCTCCCCCTCCCCCATCCCCGGGTGGCAACGCGGGAGGCGCAGGAGGCTTTACCTGGAACTTTACTGTCAGTCGCTGACAGTCTAGTTCTGTTCAGGTCCACTGTCAGCGGCTGACAGTAAAGTTTGTATGTACTTTTTAATAAAAAAAATGTTAATAGTTTAAATTTGTTTCAGCTCTTTTATTTCCCTCCTTTTTATTATCATATCATAGTAATAATGTTTTAGCTGAAGCGTTCCTCGAATTACGCACTTAACAGTCAAGACACCAAAATTAAATGAGTAAGAAGATAAGTTATCCTTTCATGTGTACTCTTAACTATGGTGTATCTCGATGATGACTGCTAAGTGCGTATCTCGTTGATTGCACAAGTTCATAAAGTTCTGTAATTTGAGAAACTGCTCGTATTAAAGCTATCTATAAGCAAGTACTGGCTACCAATCATTGAAATATGCACTGGACATCAGGATACGCTAAAATTAAACTGCGTACGATGGTATTATAGCTTATCTACTATAAGTTGCCAAGTGTTAAGTTGAATCATTTACAATTAACTAAGCGATATATTCATACGCAGTCTCATCCATCTGATTCATTTAGATGTATCCTGACTGTCAAGTGCATAAAATCATGGAGTGCACAATCTTTAACGCTGCAGTTTTCTATAAGCAAGTACTGACAATAATACCCAAAACTATAAGCAAGTGTTGATTACCCATATAGCCATATCCCCAAATGACACATGATTGGTAATCATTGCTTGCTTCTGTCATTTTAGCCCTTTAGCTTAAGCATTCCTTGAACTGTGAACTTGACAATCATGATGCACGTAAATGAATTAGATGAATAAGACTGCGTATATGTCGCATGATTAATTGTAAAGATTCTAAAGCGATACACTCAAAACGCAGCTTAATTTATGTAATTTATTTTGGTGTATCTTTACTGTCAAGTTCGCAGCTAAAGGAACGCTTCAGCTAAATCAGCTAAAGTGATGTAAGTAACAACTAAAGGTTGTGCGTACCTTGAGTTGCGTACTTGACAGTCTGAAATCCTGACTGTCAAATGTGTAATTCAAGGAGTGCACAATCTTTAACGCTGCAGTTTTCTATAAGCAAGTACTGACAATAAACCCAAAACTATAAGCAAGTATTGATTACCCATATAGCCATATCCCCAAATGACACATGATTGGTAATCATTGCTTGCTTCTGTCATTTTAGCCCTTTAGCTTAAGCATTCCTTGAACTGTGAACTTGACAATCATGATGCACGTAAATGAATTAGATGAATAAGACTGTGTATGAGTATGTCGCATGATTAATTGTAAAGATTCTAAAGCGGTACACTCAAAACGCAGCCTAATTTATGTAATTTATTTTGGTGTATCTTTACTGTCAAGTTCGCAGCTAAAGGAACGCTTCAGCTAAATCAGCTAAAGTGATGTAAGTAACAACTAAAGGTTGTGCGTACCTTGAGTTGCGTACTTGACAGTCTGAAATCCTGACTGTCAAATGTGTAATTCAAGGAGTGCACAATCTTTAACGCTGCAGTTTTCTATAAGCAAGTACTGACAATAATACCCAAAACTATAAGCAAGTATTGATTACCCATATAGCCATATCCCCAAATGACACATGATTGGTAATCATTGCTTGCTTCTGTCATTTTAGCCCTTTAGCTTAAGCATTCCTTGAACTGTGAACTTGACAATCATGATGCACGTAAATGAATTAGATGAATAAGACTGTGTATGAGTATGTCGCATGATTAATTGTAAAGATTCTAAAGCGGTACACTCAAAACGCAGCCTAATTTATGTAATTTATTTTGGTGTATCTTTACTGTCAAGTTCGCAGCTAAAGGAACGCTTCAGCTAAATCAGCTAAAGTGATGTAAGTAAGCAACTAAAGGTTGTGCGTACCTTGAGTTGCGTACTTGACAGTCTAAAATCCTGACTGTCAAATGTGTAATTCAAGGAGTGCACAATCTTTAATGCTGCAGTTTTCTATAAGCAACTACTGACAATAGCTAGTAGTAACAAAACTATAAGCAAGTATCGATTACCAATAGCCATATCATATGATTGGCCCCAATGACATATGATTGGTAATCACTGCTTGCTTATGTCATTTCAGCTCTTTAGCTCAAGCATTCCTTGAACTGCGAACCTGACAGTCACGATGCACTTAAATGAATTAGATGAATTAGACTGCGTATGAGTGTGTCGCATGATTAATTATAAATCATATGCAGACTAATTTATCTAATTTTTGAATGTACCTTGACTGTCAAGATCGCAGCTCATGGAACGCTTCAGCTAAGGAGCTAAAACAATCATGCACCGTTTGAGGTTATTAGTATCTGTTCATCAAATCGCAACACTTTGAATTCTGCGCTCCCCGAGCTATGCACTTAGTAGTCATCATCAAGGTACACCAAGATTAAGAGTGCGTATGTGAGAATAGCTTATCTTCATACACACTTTAATTTTAGAGT
This sequence comes from Crossocerus cetratus, assembly GCA_963675795.1. Classification (NCBI taxonomy): domain Eukaryota; kingdom Metazoa; phylum Arthropoda; class Insecta; order Hymenoptera; family Crabronidae; genus Crossocerus; species Crossocerus cetratus. Next base: position 2,571,420 of record OY776667.1, read on the forward strand.
ATCTAGACTGTTAAGTGTGTAACTCAAGGAGTCCACAATCGTTAATTAATGCTGAAGTTTCCTATAAGCAAGTACTACACACTTGACAACCAAATACAGCGATTTGTGAGCCACAGACTTCTCACTTTTAGGACTTTTCATAATCATAATTCGCAATAATCACAAGATCACAGAGACAGGGGCAAGTACAGTACAGCATGCACCATTTGAGGATATTAGCACCTGTTCATCAAATCGCAACACTTTGAATTCTGCGCTCCCTGAACTATGCACTTAGCAGTCATCATCAAGGTACACAAGGTTAAGAGTGCGTCTGTGAGAATAGCTTATCTTCATACACACTTTAATGAATTTTAGAGTATCTAGACTGTTACGTGCGTAACTCAAGGAGTCCACAATCGTTAATTAATGCTCAAGTTTTCTATAAGCAAGTGCTGCACACTTGACAACCAAATGCAGCGATTTGTGAGTCACGGACTTCTCACTTTTAGGACTTTTCATAATCATAATTCGCAATAATCACAAGATCACAGAGCGAGGGGCAAGTACAGTACAGTGTTTTATTAATAAATAACGTACAGTACAGTGTTTTATTAATGATTTATCACATAGCATTCACACCTAACCAGCCATCGCGTATGACACATAACCAGCCATGGTGTAAAACATAATAGTCTGCTATGGTATAAAACCATGTTACCTGCGCAGCATTCTGTAGCACTTCGCGGTGGCGCCCGCTCGCGTGAAACACGTGAGAGTAACATTTTTAGGAATTGTATAAAACCGGACGATGAAACTCTTAATCCGCTTTGCCTTTTCCACGAGAAAAATAAAACAGGAAATTCATATCTCCGGAACGGCTGGACCGATCCACATGATTCTTGGCTCATTGGATTCAGAAAAATCAACGATGAAATACAAAATTCTGAAATAAATTCTTGGGGCTCTAACTTTCGCATAAATCGAGGTGAAAGTTTGGTAACTAAGGATAACAGCTAGTGTTCGGGATAATATAGCCTCGGCTGTCGCGCGCCGGAGTGTCATATATATATGGAGAGGGAACTTCTACTTGGCGCGAGACTCTACCGAGTCTCCTGATCCTGATCTCATGTTTTTTGGGCTCCAGAACCGTGTTTGTGCGTTTCTCAAGACTAATTCCGACGTAAAATGACACGAGGAACACGTTGGAAGCGACAGAATTGCGATCCGAGAAACCGTTGACGAGAAAATGGCGAGCATTCCGAAATCCTGATCTCGTGTGTTTTGGACTCCAGAAATGTGTTCCTGCATTTGTCGTCACTACTTCCGACGTAAAATGACGCGAGGAACGCGTTGGAAGCGACAGAATTGAGATCCGAGCAACCGTTGACGAGAAAATGGCGAGCATTCCCAAAACTTGATCTCGTGTTTATTGAACTCCAGAACCGTGTTTGTGCGTTTCTCAAGACTAATTCCGACGTAAAATGACACGAGGAACACGTTGGAAGCGACAGAATTGCGATCCGAGAAACCGTTGACGAGAAAATGGCGAGCATTCCCCAATCCTGATCCCTTTTTTTTTGGGCTCCAGAACTGTGTTTGTGCATTTCTCATGACTAATTCTGGTATAAAATGACGCGAGGAACACGCTGGAGGCGACAGAATTGCGATCCGAGACACCGTTGACGAGAAAATGGCGAGCATTCCCCAATCCTGATCTCATGTTTTTTGGGCTCCAGAACCGTGTTTGTGCATTTCTCATGACTAATTCTGATATAAAATGACGCGAGGAACACGTTGGAAGCGACAGAATTGCGATCCGAGCAACCGTTGACGAGAAAATGGCGAGCATTCCCAAAACTTGATCTCGTGTTTATTGAACTCCAGAACCGTGTTTGTGCGTTTCTCAAGACTAATTCCGACGTAAAATGACACGAGGAACACGTTGGAAGCGACAGAATTGCGATCCGAGCAACCGTTGACGAGAAAATGGCGAGCATTCCCAAAACTTGATCTCGTGTTTTTTGGGCTCCAGAACAGTGTTTGTGCATTTCTCAAGACGAATTCCGACGTAAAATGACACGAGGAACACGTTGGAAGCGACAGGATTACGATCCGAGAAACCGTTGACGAGAAAATCGCGAGCATTCCCAAATCCTGATCTCGTGTTTTTTGGGCTCCAGAATCGTGTTTCTGCATTTCTCATGACTAATTCCGATGTAAAATGACGCGAGGAACGCGTTGGAAGCGACAGAATTGCGATCCGAGCAACCGTTGACGAGAAAATGACGAGCATTCCCAAAACTTGATCTCGTGTTTATTGAACTCCAGAACCGTGTTTGTGCGTTTCTCAAGACTAATTCCGACGTAAAATGACACGAGGAACACGTTGGAAGCGACAGAATTGCGATCCGAGAAACCGTTGACGAGAAAATGGCGAGCATTCCCAAATCCTGATCTCATGTTTTTTGAGCTCCAGAACCGTGTTTGTGCATTTCTCATGACTAATTCTGATATAAAATGACGCGAGGAACGCGTTGGAAGCGACAGAATTGCGATCCGAGCAACCGTTGACGAGAAAATGGCGAGCATTCCCAAATCCTGATCTCATGTTTTTTTGGGCTCCAGACCGTGTTTGTGCATTTCTCAAGACGAATTCCGACGTAAAATGACACGAGGAACACGTTGGAAGCGACAGGATTACGATCCGAGAAACCGTTGACGAGAAAATCGCGAGCATTCCCAAATCCAGATCTCGTGTTTTTTGAGCACCAGAACCGTGTTTGTGCATTTCTCATGACTAATTCTGATATAAAATGACGCGAGGAACGCGTTGGAAGCGACAGAATTGCGATCCGAGCAACTGTTGACGAGAAAATCGCGGGCATTCCCAAAACCTGATCTCGTGTTTATTGAACTCCAGAACCGTGTTTGTGCGTTTCTCAAGACTAATTCCGACGTAAAATGGCACGAGGAACACGTTGGAAGCGACAGAATTGCGATCCGAGAAACCGTTGACGAGAAAATGGCGAGCATTCCCAAATCCTGATCTCGTGTTTTTTGAACTCCAGAAATGTGTTCGTGCATTTGTCGTCACTATTTCCGACGTAAAATGACGCGCTGAACACGCTGGAAGCGACAGAATTGCGATCCGAGAAACCGTTGACGAGAAAATGGCGAGCATTCCTAAATCCTGATCTCATGTTTTTTGGGCTCCAAAACCGTGTTTGTGCGTTTCTCAAGACTAATTCCGACGTAAAATGACCCGAGGAACACGTTGGAAGCGACAGAATTGCGATCCGAGAAACCGTTGACGAGAAAATGGCGAGCATTCCGAAATCCTGATCTCGTGTGTTTTGGACTCCAGAAATGTGTTCCTGCATTTGTCGTCACTATTTCCGACGTAAAATGACGCGAGGAACGCGTTGGAAGCGACAGAATTGAGATCCGAGCAACCGTTGACGAGAAAATGGCGAGCATTCCCAAAACTTGATCTCGTGTTTATTGAACTCCAGAACCGTGTTTGTGCATTTCTCAAGACGAATTCCGACGTAAAATGACACGAGGAACACGTTGGAAGCGACAGGATTGCGATCCGAGAAACCGTTGATGATAAAATCGCGAGCATTCCCAAAACCTGAACTCGTGGTTTTTGGACTCCAGAAACGTTTTCGTGCATTTGTCGTGACTATTTCCGACGCAAAATGACACGAGGAACACGCTGGAGGCGACAGAATTGCGATCCGAGAAACCGTTGACGAGAAAATGGCGAGCATTCCCCAATCCTGATCTCATGTTTTTTGGGCTCCAGAACCCTGTTTGTGCATTTCTCATGACTAATTCTGATATAAAATGACGCGAGGAACGCGTTGGAAGCGGCAAAATTGAGATCCGAGCAACCGTTGACGAGAAAATGGCGAGCATTCCCAAATCCTGATCTCATGTTTTTTGGGCTCCAGAACCGTGTTTGTGCGTTTCTCAAGACTAATTCCGACGTAAAATGACACGAGGAACACGTTGGAAGCGACAGAATTGCGATCCGAGAAACCGTTGACGAGAAAATGGCGAGCATTCCGAAATCCTGATCTCGTGTGTTTTGGACTCCAGAAATGTGTTCCTGCATTTGTCGTCACTATTTCCGACGTAAAATGACGCGAGGAACGCGTTGGAAGCGACAGAATTGCGATCCGAGAAATCGTTGACGAGAAAATGGCGAGCATTCCCCAATCCTGATCTCATGTTTTTTGGGCTCCAGAACCGTGTTTGTGCATTTCTCATGACTAATTCTGGTATAAAATGACGCGAGGAACACGCTGGAGGCGACAGAATTGCGATCCGAGAAACCGTTGACGAGAAAATGGCGAGCATTCCCCAATCCTGATCTCATGTTTTTTGGGCTCCAGAACCGTGTTTGTGCATTTCTCATGACTAATTCTGATATAAAATGACGCGAGGAACACGCTGGAAGCGACAGAATTGCAATCCGAGCAACCGTTGACGAGAAAATGGCGAGCATTCCCAAATCCTGATCTCGTGTTTTTTGAACTCCAGAAATGTGTTCGTGCATTTGTCGTCACTATTTCCGACGTAAAATGACGCGCTGAACACGCTGGAAGCGACAGAATTGCGATCCGAGAAACCGTTGACGAGAAAATGGCGAGCATTCCCAAATCCTGATCTCATGTTTTTTGGGCTCCAAAACCGTGTTTGTGCGTTTCTCAAGACTAATTCCGACGTAAAATGACCCGAGGAACACGTTGGAAGCGACAGAATTGCGATCCGAGAAACCGTTGACGAGAAAATGGCGAGCATTCCGAAATCCTGATCTCGTGTGTTTTGGACTCCAGAAATGTGTTCCTGCATTTGTCGTCACTATTTCCGACGTAAAATGACGCGAGGAACGCGTTGGAAGCGACAGAATTGAGATCCGAGCAACCGTTGACGAGAAAATGGCGAGCATTCCCAAAACTTGATCTCGTGTTTATTGAACTCCAGAACCGTGTTTGTGCATTTCTCAAGACGAATTCCGACGTAAAATGACACGAGGAACACGTTGGAAGCGACAGGATTGCGATCCGAGAAACCGTTGATGATAAAATCGCGAGCATTCCCAAAACCTGAACTCGTGGTTTTTGGACTCCAGAAACGTTTTCGTGCATTTGTCGTGACTATTTCCGACGCAAAATGACACGAGGAACACGCTGGAGGCGACAGAATTGCGATCCGAGAAACCGTTGACGAGAAAATGGCGAGCATTCCCCAATCCTGATCTCATGTTTTTTGGGCTCCAGAACCCTGTTTGTGCATTTCTCATGACTAATTCTGATATAAAATGACGCGAGGAACGCGTTGGAAGCGGCAAAATTGAGATCCGAGCAACCGTTGACGAGAAAATGGCGAGCATTCCCAAATCCTGATCTCATGTTTTTTGGGCTCCAGAACCGTGTTTGTGCGTTTCTCAAGACTAATTCCGACGTAAAATGACACGAGGAACACGTTGGAAGCGACAGAATTGCGATCCGAGAAACCGTTGACGAGAAAATGGCGAGCATTCCGAAATCCTGATCTCGTGTGTTTTGGACTCCAGAAATGTGTTCCTGCATTTGTCGTCACTATTTCCGACGTAAAATGACGCGAGGAACGCGTTGGAAGCGACAGAATTGCGATCCGAGAAATCGTTGACGAGAAAATGGCGAGCATTCCCCAATCCTGATCTCATGTTTTTTGGGCTCCAGAACCGTGTTTGTGCATTTCTCATGACTAATTCTGGTATAAAATGACGCGAGGAACACGCTGGAGGCGACAGAATTGCGATCCGAGAAACCGTTGACGAGAAAATGGCGAGCATTCCCCAATCCTGATCTCATGTTTTTTGGGCTCCAGAACCGTGTTTGTGCATTTCTCATGACTAATTCTGATATAAAATGACGCGAGGAACACGCTGGAAGCGACAGAATTGAGATCCGAGCAACCGTTGACGAGAAAATGGCGACCATTCCCAAATCCTGATCTCATGTTTTTTGGGCTCCAGAACCGTGTTTCTGCATTTCTCATGACTAATTCTGATATAAAATGACGCGACGAACGCGTTGGAAGCGACAGAATTGCGATCAGAGAAACCGTTGACGAGAAAATGGCGAGCATTCCCAAATCCTGATCTCGTGTTTTTTGGACTCCAGAAACGTTTTCGTGCATTTGTCGTGACTATTTCCGACGCAAAATGACACGAGGAACACGCTGGAAGCGACAGAATTGCGATCCGAGAAACCGTTGACGAGAAAATGGTGAGCATTCCCAAATCCTGATCTCATGTTTTTTGGGCTCCAGAACCGTGTTTGTGTATTTCTCATGACTAATTCTGATATAAAATGACGCGACGAACGCGTTGGAAGCGACAGAATTGCGATCAGAGAAACCGTTGACGAGAAAATGGCGAGCATTCCCAAATCCTGATCTCGTGTTTTTTGGACTCCAGAAACGTTTTCGTGCATTTGTCGTGACTATTTCCGACGCAAAATGACACGAGGAACACGCTGGAAGCGACAGAATTGCGATCCGAGAAACCGTTGACGAGAAAATGGTGAGCATTCCCAAATCCTGATCTCATGTTTTTTGGGCTCCAGAACCGTGTTTGTGTATTTCTCATGACTAATTCTGATATAAAATGACGCGACCAACGCGTTGGAGGCGACAGAATTGCGATCCGAGAAACCGTTGACGAGAAAATGGCGAGCATTCCCCAATCCTGATCTCATGTTTTTTGGGCTCCAGAACCGTGTTTGTGCATTTCTCATGACCAATTCTGATATAAAATAACGCGAGGAACACGCTGGAAGCGACAGAATTGCGATCCGAGCAACCGTTGACGAGAAAATGGCGAGCATTCCCAAAACTTGATCTCGTGTTTATTGAACTCCAGAACCGTGTTTGTGCATTTCTCAAAACGAATTCCGACGTAAAATGACACGAGGAACACGTTGGAAGCGACAGGATTGCGATCCGAGAAACCGTTGACGACAAAATCGCGAGCATTCCCAAAACTTGATCTCGTGTTTTTTGGGCTCCAGAACCGTGTTTGTGCATTTCTCAAGACGAATTCCGACGTAAAATGACACGAGGAACACGCTGGAGGCGACAGAATTGCGATCCGAGAAACCGTTGACGAGAAAATGGCGAGCATTCCCAAAACTTGATCTCGTGTTTATTGAACTCCAGAACCGTGTTTGTGCATTTCTCAAGACGAATTCCGACGTAAAATGACACGAGGAACACGTTGGAAGCGACAGGATTGCGATCCGAGAAACCGTTGATGATAAAATCGCGAGCATTCCCAAAACCTGAACTCGTGGTTTTTGGACTCCAGAAACGTTTTCGTGCATTTGTCGTGACTATTTCCGACGCAAAATGACACGAGGAACACGCTGGAGGCGACAGAATTGCGATCCGAGAAACCGTTGACGAGAAAATGGCGAGCATTCCCCAATCCTGATCTCATGTTTTTTGGGCTCCAGAACCCTGTTTGTGCATTTCTCATGACTAATTCTGATATAAAATGACGCGAGGAACGCGTTGGAAGCGGCAAAATTGAGATCCGAGCAACCGTTGACGAGAAAATGGCGAGCATTCCCAAATCCTGATCTCATGTTTTTTGGGCTCCAGAACCGTGTTTGTGCGTTTCTCAAGACTAATTCCGACGTAAAATGACACGAGGAACACGTTGGAAGCGACAGAATTGCGATCCGAGAAATCGTTGACGAGAAAATGGCGAGCATTCCCCAATCCTGATCTCATGTTTTTTGGGCTCCAGAACCGTGTTTGTGCATTTCTCATGACTAATTCTGGTATAAAATGACGCGAGGAACACGCTGGAGGCGACAGAATTGCGATCCGAGAAACCGTTGACGAGAAAATGGCGAGCATTCCCCAATCCTGATCTCATGTTTTTTGGGCTCCAGAACCGTGTTTGTGCATTTCTCATGACTAATTCTGATATAAAATGACGCGAGGAACACGCTGGAAGCGACAGAATTGCGATCCGAGCAACCGTTGACGAGAAAATGGCGAGCATTCCCAAATCCTGATCTCGTGTTTTTTGAACTCCAGAAATGTGTTCCTGCATTTGTCGTCACTATTTCCGACGTAAAATGACGCGAGGAACGCGTTGGAAGCGACAGAATTGCGATCCGAGAAATCGTTGACGAGAAAATGGCGAGCATTCCCCAATCCTGATCTCATGTTTTTTGGGCTCCAGAACCGTGTTTGTGCATTTCTCATGACTAATTCTGGTATAAAATGACGCGAGGAACACGCTGGAGGCGACAGAATTGCGATCCGAGAAACCGTTGACGAGAAAATGGCGAGCATTCCCCAATCCTGATCTCATGTTTTTTGGGCTCCAGAACCGTGTTTGTGCATTTCTCATGACTAATTCTGATATAAAATGACGCGAGGAACACGCTGGAAGCGACAGAATTGCGATCCGAGCAACCGTTGACGAGAAAATGGCGAGCATTCCCAAATCCTGATCTCGTGTTTTTTGAACTCCAGAAATGTGTTCGTGCATTTGTCGTCACTATTTCCGACGTAAAATGACGCGCTGAACACGCTGGAAGCGACAGAATTGCGATCCGAGAAACCGTTGACGAGAAAATGGCGAGCATTCCCAAATCCTGATCTCATGTTTTTTGGGCTCCAAAACCGTGTTTGTGCGTTTCTCAAGACTAATTCCGACGTAAAATGACCCGAGGAACACGTTGGAAGCGACAGAATTGCGATCCGAGAAACCGTTGACGAGAAAATGGCGAGCATTCCGAAATCCTGATCTCGTGTGTTTTGGACTCCAGAAATGTGTTCCTGCATTTGTCGTCACTATTTCCGACGTAAAATGACGCGAGGAACGCGTTGGAAGCGACAGAATTGAGATCCGAGCAACCGTTGACGAGAAAATGGCGAGCATTCCCAAAACTTGATCTCGTGTTTATTGAACTCCAGAACCGTGTTTGTGCATTTCTCAAGACGAATTCCGACGTAAAATGACACGAGGAACACGTTGGAAGCGACAGGATTGCGATCCGAGAAACCGTTGATGATAAAATCGCGAGCATTCCCAAAACCTGAACTCGTGGTTTTTGGACTCCAGAAACGTTTTCGTGCATTTGTCGTGACTATTTCCGACGCAAAATGACACGAGGAACACGCTGGAGGCGACAGAATTGCGATCCGAGAAACCGTTGACGAGAAAATGGCGAGCATTCCCCAATCCTGATCTCATGTTTTTTGGGCTCCAGAACCCTGTTTGTGCATTTCTCATGACTAATTCTGATATAAAATGACGCGAGGAACGCGTTGGAAGCGACAGAATTGCGATCCGAGAAATCGTTGACGAGAAAATGGCGAGCATTCCCCAATCCTGATCTCATGTTTTTTGGGCTCCAGAACCGTGTTTGTGCGTTTCTCAAGACTAATTCCGACGTAAAATGACATGAGGAACACGTTGGAAGCGACAGAATTGCGATCCGAGAAACCGTTGACGAGAAAATGGCGAGCATTCCGAAATCCTGATCTCGTGTGTTTTGGACTCCAGAAATGTGTTCCTGCATTTGTCGTCACTATTTCCGACGTAAAATGACGCGAGGAACGCGTTGGAAGCGACAGAATTGCGATCCGAGAAATCGTTGACGAGAAAATGGCGAGCATTCCCCAATCCTGATCTCATGTTTTTTGGGCTCCAGAACCGTGTTTGTGCATTTCTCATGACTAATTCTGGTATAAAATGACGCGAGGAACACGCTGGAGGCGACAGAATTGCGATCCGAGAAACCGTTGACGAGAAAATGGCGAGCATTCCCCAATCCTGATCTCATGTTTTTTGGGCTCCAGAACCGTGTTTGTGCATTTCTCATGACTAATTCTGATATAAAATGACGCGAGGAACACGCTGGAAGCGACAGAATTGAGATCCGAGCAACCGTTGACGAGAAAATGGCGACCATTCCCAAATCCTGATCTCATGTTTTTTGGGCTCCAGAACCGTGTTTCTGCATTTCTCATGACTAATTCTGATATAAAATGACGCGACGAACGCGTTGGAAGCAACAGAATTGCGATCAGAGAAACCGTTGACGAGAAAATGGCGAGCATTCCCAAATCCTGATCTCGTGTTTTTTGGACTCCAGAAACGTTTTCGTGCATTTGTCGTGACTATTTCCGACGCAAAATGACACGAGGAACACGCTGGAAGCGACAGAATTGCGATCCGAGAAACCGTTGACGAGAAAATGGTGAGCATTCCCAAATCCTGATCTCATGTTTTTTGGGCTCCAGAACCGTGTTTGTGTATTTCTCATGACTAATTCTGATATAAAATGACGCGACGAACGCGTTGGAAGCGACAGAATTGCGATCAGAGAAACCGTTGACGAGAAAATGGCGAGCATTCCCAAATCCTGATCTCGTGTTTTTTGGACTCCAGAAACGTTTTCGTGCATTTGTCGTGACTATTTCCGACGCAAAATGACACGAGGAACACGCTGGAAGCGACAGAATTGCGATCCGAGAAACCGTTGACGAGAAAATGGTGAGCATTCCCAAATCCTGATCTCATGTTTTTTGGGCTCCAGAACCGTGTTTGTGTATTTCTGATGACTAATTCTGATATAAAATGACGCGACCAACGCGTTGGAGGCGACAGAATTGCGATCCGAGAAACCGTTGACGAGAAAATGGCGAGCATTCCCCAATCCTGATCTCATGTTTTTTGGGCTCCAGAACCGTGTTTGTGCATTTCTCATGACCAATTCTGATATAAAATAACGCGAGGAACACGCTGGAAGCGACAGAATTGCGATCCGAGCAACCGTTGACGAGAAAATGGCGAGCATTCCCAAAACTTGATCTCGTGTTTATTGAACTCCAGAACCGTGTTTGTGCATTTCTCAAAACGAATTCCGACGTAAAATGACACGAGGAACACGTTGGAAGCGACAGGATTGCGATCCGAGAAACCGTTGACGACAAAATCGCGAGCATTCCCAAAACTTGATCTCGTGTTTTTTGGGCTCCAGAACCGTGTTTGTGCATTTCTCAAGACGAATTCCGACGTAAAATGACACGAGGAACACGCTGGAGGCGACAGAATTGCGATCCGAGAAACCGTTGACGAGAAAATGGCGAGCATTCCCAAAACTTGATCTCGTGTTTATTGAACTCCAGAACCGTGTTTGTGCATTTCTCAAGACGAATTCCGACGTAAAATGACACGAGGAACACGTTGGAAGCGACAGGATTGCGATCCGAGAAACCGTTGATGATAAAATCGCGAGCATTCCCAAAACCTGAACTCGTGGTTTTTGGACTCCAGAAACGTTTTCGTGCATTTGTCGTGACTATTTCCGACGCAAAATGACACGAGGAACACGCTGGAGGCGACAGAATTGCGATCCGAGAAACCGTTGACGAGAAAATGGCGAGCATTCCCCAATCCTGATCTCATGTTTTTTGGGCTCCAGAACCCTGTTTGTGCATTTCTCATGACTAATTCTGATATAAAATGACGCGAGGAACGCGTTGGAAGCGGCAAAATTGAGATCCGAGCAACCGTTGACGAGAAAATGGCGAGCATTCCCAAATCCTGATCTCATGTTTTTTGGGCTCCAGAACCGTGTTTGTGCGTTTCTCAAGACTAATTCCGACGTAAAATGACACGAGGAACACGTTGGAAGCGACAGAATTGCGATCCGAGAAACCGTTGACGAGAAAATGGCGAGCATTCCGAAATCCTGATCTCGTGTGTTTTGGACTCCAGAAATGTGTTCCTGCATTTGTCGTCACTATTTCCGACGTAAAATGACGCGAGGAACGCGTTGGAAGCGACAGAATTGCGATCCGAGAAATCGTTGACGAGAAAATGGCGAGCATTCCCCAATCCTGATCTCATGTTTTTTGGGCTCCAGAACCGTGTTTGTGCATTTCTCATGACTAATTCTGGTATAAAATGACGCGAGGAACACGCTGGAGGCGACAGAATTGCGATCCGAGAAACCGTTGACGAGAAAATGGCGAGCATTCCCCAATCCTGATCTCATGTTTTTTGGGCTCCAGAACCGTGTTTGTGCATTTCTCATGACTAATTCTGATATAAAATGACGCGAGGAACACGCTGGAAGCGACAGAATTGAGATCCGAGCAACCGTTGACGAGAAAATGGCGACCATTCCCAAATCCTGATCTCATGTTTTTTGGGCTCCAGAACCGTGTTTCTGCATTTCTCATGACTAATTCTGATATAAAATGACGCGACGAACGCGTTGGAAGCGACAGAATTGCGATCAGAGAAACCGTTGACGAGAAAATGGCGAGCATTCCCAAATCCTGATCTCGTGTTTTTTGGACTCCAGAAACGTTTTCGTGCATTTGTCGTGACTATTTCCGACGCAAAATGACACGAGGAACACGCTGGAAGCGACAGGATTGCGATCCGAGAAACCGTTGATGATAAAATCGCGAGCATTCCTAAAACTTGATCTCGTGTTTATTGAACTCCAGAACCGTGTTTGTGCGTTTCTCAAGACTAATTCCGACGTAAAATGGCACGAGGAACACGTTGGAAGCGACAGAATTGCGATCCGAGAAACCGTTGACGAGAAAATGGCGAGCATTCCCAAATCCTGATCTCGTGTTTTTTGAACTCCAGAAATGTGTTCGTGCATTTGTCGTCACTATTTCCGACGTAAAATGACGCGCTGAACACGCTGGAAGCGACAGAATTGCGATCCGAGAAACCGTTGACGAGAAAATGGCGAGCATTCCTAAATCCTGATCTCATGTTTTTTGGGCTCCAAAACCGTGTTTGTGCGTTTCTCAAGACTAATTCCGACGTAAAATGACCCGAGGAACACGTTGGAAGCGACAGAATTGCGATCCGAGAAACCGTTGACGAGAAAATGGCGAGCATTCCGAAATCCTGATCTCGTGTGTTTTGGACTCCAGAAATGTGTTCCTGCATTTGTCGTCACTATTTCCGACGTAAAATGACGCGAGGAACGCGTTGGAAGCGACAGAATTGAGATCCGAGCAACCGTTGACGAGAAAATGGCGAGCATTCCCAAAACTTGATCTCGTGTTTATTGAACTCCAGAACCGTGTTTGTGCATTTCTCAAGACGAATTCCGACGTAAAATGACACGAGGAACACGTTGGAAGCGACAGGATTGCGATCCGAGAAACCGTTGATGATAAAATCGCGAGCATTCCCAAAACCTGAACTCGTGGTTTTTGGACTCCAGAAACGTTTTCGTGCATTTGTCGTGACTATTTCCGACGCAAAATGACACGAGGAACACGCTGGAGGCGACAGAATTGCGATCCGAGAAACCGTTGACGAGAAAATGGCGAGCATTCCCCAATCCTGATCTCATGTTTTTTGGGCTCCAGAACCCTGTTTGTGCATTTCTCATGACTAATTCTGATATAAAATGACGCGAGGAACGCGTTGGAAGCGGCAAAATTGAGATCCGAGCAACCGTTGACGAGAAAATGGCGAGCATTCCCAAATCCTGATCTCATGTTTTTTGGGCTCCAGAACCGTGTTTGTGCGTTTCTCAAGACTAATTCCGACGTAAAATGACACGAGGAACACGTTGGAAGCGACAGAATTGCGATCCGAGAAACCGTTGACGAGAAAATGGCGAGCATTCCGAAATCCTGATCTCGTGTGTTTTGGACTCCAGAAATGTGTTCCTGCATTTGTCGTCACTATTTCCGACGTAAAATGACGCGAGGAACGCGTTGGAAGCGACAGAATTGCGATCCGAGAAATCGTTGACGAGAAAATGGCGAGCATTCCCCAATCCTGATCTCATGTTTTTTGGGCTCCAGAACCGTGTTTGTGCATTTCTCATGACTAATTCTGGTATAAAATGACGCGAGGAACACGCTGGAGGCGACAGAATTGCGATCCGAGAAACCGTTGACGAGAAAATGGCGAGCATTCCCCAATCCTGATCTCATGTTTTTTGGGCTCCAGAACCGTGTTTGTGCATTTCTCATGACTAATTCTGATATAAAATGACGCGAGGAACACGCTGGAAGCGACAGAATTGCGATCCGAGCAACCGTTGACGAGAAAATGGCGAGCATTCCCAAATCCTGATCTCGTGTTTTTTGAACTCCAGAAATGTGTTCGTGCATTTGTCGTCACTATTTCCGACGTAAAATGACGCGCTGAACACGCTGGAAGCGACAGAATTGCGATCCGAGAAACCGTTGACGAGAAAATGGCGAGCATTCCCAAATCCTGATCTCATGTTTTTTGGGCTCCAAAACCGTGTTTGTGCGTTTCTCAAGACTAATTCCGACGTAAAATGACCCGAGGAACACGTTGGAAGCGACAGAATTGCGATCCGAGAAACCGTTGACGAGAAAATGGCGAGCATTCCGAAATCCTGATCTCGTGTGTTTTGGACTCCAGAAATGTGTTCCTGCATTTGTCGTCACTATTTCCGACGTAAAATGACGCGAGGAACGCGTTGGAAGCGACAGAATTGAGATCCGAGCAACCGTTGACGAGAAAATGGCGAGCATTCCCAAAACTTGATCTCGTGTTTATTGAACTCCAGAACCGTGTTTGTGCATTTCTCAAGACGAATTCCGACGTAAAATGACACGAGGAACACGTTGGAAGCGACAGGATTGCGATCCGAGAAACCGTTGATGATAAAATCGCGAGCATTCCCAAAACCTGAACTCGTGGTTTTTGGACTCCAGAAACGTTTTCGTGCATTTGTCGTGACTATTTCCGACGCAAAATGACACGAGGAACACGCTGGAGGCGACAGAATTGCGATCCGAGAAACCGTTGACGAGAAAATGGCGAGCATTCCCCAATCCTGATCTCATGTTTTTTGGGCTCCAGAACCCTGTTTGTGCATTTCTCATGACTAATTCTGATATAAAATGACGCGAGGAACGCGTTGGAAGCGGCAAAATTGAGATCCGAGCAACCGTTGACGAGAAAATGGCGAGCATTCCCAAATCCTGATCTCATGTTTTTTGGGCTCCAGAACCGTGTTTGTGCGTTTCTCAAGACTAATTCCGACGTAAAATGACACGAGGAACACGTTGGAAGCGACAGAATTGCGATCCGAGAAACCGTTGACGAGAAAATGGCGAGCATTCCGAAATCCTGATCTCGTGTGTTTTGGACTCCAGAAATGTGTTCCTGCATTTGTCGTCACTATTTCCGACGTAAAATGACGCGAGGAACGCGTTGGAAGCAACAGAATTGCGATCCGAGAAATCGTTGACGAGAAAATGGCGAGCATTCCCCAATCCTGATCTCATGTTTTTTGGGCTCCAGAACCGTGTTTGTGCATTTCTCATTACTAATTCTGGTATAAAATGACGCGAGGAACACGCTGGAGGCGACAGAATTGCGATCCGAGAAACCGTTGACGAGAAAATGGCGAGCATTCCCCAATCCTGATCTCATGTTTTTTGGGCTCCAGAACCGTGTTTGTGCATTTCTCATGACTAATTCTGATATAAAATGACGCGAGGAACACGCTGGAAGCGACAGAATTGAGATCCGAGCAACCGTTGACGAGAAAATGGCGACCATTCCCAAATCCTGATCTCATGTTTTTTGGGCTCCAGAACCGTGTTTCTGCATTTCTCATGACTAATTCTGATATAAAATGACGCGACGAACGCGTTGGAAGCGACAGAATTGCGATCAGAGAAACCGTTGACGAGAAAATGGCGAGCATTCCCAAATCCTGATCTCGTGTTTTTTGGACTCCAGAAACGTTTTCGTGCATTTGTCGTGACTATTTCCGACGCAAAATGACACGAGGAACACGCTGGAAGCGACAGGATTGCGATCCGAGAAACCGTTGATGATAAAATCGCGAGCATTCCCAAAACCTGAACTCGTGGTTTTTGGACTCCAGAAACGTTTTCGTGCATTTGTCTTGACTATTTCCGACGCAAAATGACACGAGGAACACGCTGGAGGCGACAGAATTGCGATCCGAGAAACCGTTGACGAGAAAATGGCGAGCATTCCCCAATCCTGATCTCATGTTTTTTGGGCTCCAGAACCCTGTTTGTGCATTTCTCATGACTAATTCTGATATAAAATGACGCGAGGAACGCGTTGGAAGCGGCAAAATTGAGATCCGAGCAACCGTTGACGAGAAAATGGCGAGCATTCCCAAATCCTGATCTCATGTTTTTTGGGCTCCAGAACCGTGTTTGTGTATTTCTCATGACTAATTCTGATATAAAATGACGCGACGAACGCGTTGGAAGCGACAGAATTGCGATCCGAGCAACCGTTGACGAGAAAATCGCGAGCATTCCCAAAACCTGATCTCGTGTTTTTTGGACTCCAGAAACGTTTTCGTGCATTTGTCGTGACTATTTCCGACGTGAAATGACACGAGGAACACGCTGGAGGCGACAGAATTGCGATCCGAGAAACCGTTGACGAGAAAATGGCGAGCATTCCCCAATCCTGATCTCATGTTTTTTGGGCTCCAGAACCGTGTTTGTGCATTTCTCATGACTAATTCTGATATAAAATGACGCGACGAACGCGTTGGAAGCGACAGAATTGCGATCAGAGAAACCGTTGACGAGAAAATGGCGAGCATTCCCAAATCCTGATCTCATGTTTTTTGGGCTCCAGAACCGTGTTTGTGCGTTTCTCAAGACTAATTCCGACGTAAAATGACACGAGGAACACGTTGGAAGCGACAGAATTGCGATCCGAGAAACCGTTGACGAGAAAATGGCGAGCATTCCGAAATCCTGATCTCGTGTGTTTTGGACTCCAGAAATGTGTTCCTGCATTTGTCGTCACTAGTTCCGACGTAAAATGACGCGAGGAACGCGTTGGAAGCGACAGAATTGAGATCCGAGCAACCGTTGACGAGAAAATGGCGAGCATTCCCAAAACTTGATCTCGTGTTTATTGAACTCCAGAACCGTGTTTGTGCGTTTCTCAAGACTAATTCCGACGTAAAATGACACGAGGAACACGTTGGAAGCGACAGAATTGCGATCCGAGAAACCGTTGACGAGAAAATGGCGAGCATTCCGAAATCCTGATCTCGTGTGTTTTGGACTCCAGAAATGTGTTCCTGCATTTGTCGTCACTATTTCCGACGTAAAATGACGCGAGGAACGCGTTGGAAGCGACAGAATTGAGATCCGAGCAACCGTTGACGAGAAAATGGCGAGCATTCCCAAAACTTGATCTCGTGTTTATTGAACTCCAGAACCGTGTTTGTGCGTTTCTCAAGACTAATTCCGACGTAAAATGACACGAGGAACACGTTGGAAGCGACAGAATTGCGATCCGAGAAACCGTTGACGAGAAAATGGCGAGCATTCCCCAATCCTGATCTCATGTTTTTTGGGCTCCAGAACCGTGTTTGTGCATTTCTCATGACTAATTCTGATATAAAATGACGCGAGGAACACGCTGGAAGCGACAGAATTGCGATCCGAGCAACCGTTGACGAGAAAATGGCGCGCATTCCCAAAACTTGATCTCGTGTTTATTGAACTCCAGAACCGTGTTTGTGCATTTCTCAAGACTAATTCTGATATAAAATGACGCGAGGAACGCGTTGGAAGCGACAGAATTGAGATCCGAGCAACCGTTGACGAGAAAATGGCGAGCATTCCCAAAACTTGATATCATGTTTTTTGGGCTCCAGAACCGTGTTTGTGCATTTCTCAAAACGAATTCCGACGTAAAATGACACGAGGAACACGCTGGAGGCGACAGAATTGCGATCCGAGAAACCGTTGACGAGAAAATGGCGAGCATTCCCAAATCCTGATCTCGTGTGTTTTGGACTCCAGAAATGTGTTCCTGCATTTGTCGTCACTATTTCCGACGTAAAATGACGCGAGGAACGCGTTGGAAGCGACAGAATTGAGATCCGAGCAACCGTTGACGAGAAAATGGCGAGCATTCCCAAAACTTGATCTCGTGTTTATTGAACTCCAGAACCGTGTTTGTGCGTTTCTCAAGACTAATTCCGACGTAAAATGACACGAGGAACACGTTGGAAGCGACAGAATTGCGATCCGAGAAACCGTTGACGAGAAAATGGCGAGCATTCCGAAATCCTGATCTCGTGTGTTTTGGACTCCAGAAATGTGTTCCTGCATTTGTCGTCACTATTTCCGACGTAAAATGACGCGAGGAACGCGTTGGAAGCGACAGAATTGAGATCCGAGCAACCGTTGACGAGAAAATGGCGAGCATTCCCAAAACTTGATCTCGTGTTTATTGAACTCCAGAACCGTGTTTGTGCGTTTCTCAAGACTAATTCCGACGTAAAATGACACGAGGAACACGTTGGAAGCGACAGAATTGCGATCCGAGAAACCGTTGACGAGAAAATGGCGAGCATTCCCCAATCCTGATCTCATGTTTTTTGGGCTCCAGAACCGTGTTTGTGCATTTCTCATGACTAATTCTGATATAAAATGACGCGAGGAACACGCTGGAAGCGACAGAATTGCGATCCGAGCAACCGTTGACGAGAAAATGGCGCGCATTCCCAAAACTTGATCTCGTGTTTATTGAACTCCAGAACCGTGTTTGTGTATTTCTCAAAACGAATTCCGACGTAAAATGACACGAGGAACACGTTGGAAGCGACAGGATTGCGATCCGAGAAACCGTTGACGAGAAAATGGCGAGCATTCCCCAATCCTGTTCTCATGTTTTTTGGGTTCCAGAACCGTGTTTGTGCATTTCTCATGACGAATTCTGATGTAAAATGACGCGAGGAACGCGTTGGAAGAGACAGAATTGAGATCCGAGCAACCGTTGACGAGAAAATGGCGAGCATTCCCAAATCCTGATCTCATGTTTTTTGGGCTCCAGAACCGTGTTTGTGCATTTCTCATGACTAATTCTGATATAAAATGACGCGAGGAACGCGTTGGAAGCGACAGAATTGAGATCCGAGCAACCGTTGACGAGAAAATGGCGACCATTCCCAAATCCTGATCTCATGTTTTTTGGGCTCCAGAACCGTGTTTCTGCATTTCTCATGACTAATTCTGATATAAAATGACGCGACGAACGCGTTGGAAGCGACAGAATTGCGATCAGAGAAACCGTTGACGAGAAAATGGCGAGCATTCCCAAATCCTGATCTCGTGTTTTTTGGACTCCAGAAACGTTTTCGTGCATTTGTCGTGACTATTTCCGACGCAAAATGACACGAGGAACACGCTGGAAGCGACAGAATTGCGATCCGAGAAACCGTTGACGAGAAAATGGTGAGCATTCCCAAATCCTGATCTCATGTTTTTTGGGCTCCAGAACCGTGTTTGTGCATTTCTCATGACTAATTCTGATATAAAATGACGCGACGAACGCGTTGGAAGCGACAGAATTGCGATCCGAGCAACCGTTGACCAGAAAATCGCGAGCATTCCCAAAACCTGATCTCGTGTTTTTTGGACTCCAGAAACGTTTTCGTGCATTTGTCGTCACTATTTCCGACGTGAAATGACACGAGGAACACGCTGGAGGCGACAGAATTGCGATCCGAGAAACCGTTGACGAGAAAATGGCGAGCATTCCCCAATCCTGATCTCATGTTTTTTGGGCTCCAGAACCGTGTTTGTGCATTTCTCATGACTAATTCTGATATAAAATGACGCGAGGAACGCGTTGGAAGCGGCAGAATTGAGATCCGAGCAACCGTTGACGAGAAAATGGCGAGCATTCCCAAATCCTGATCTCATGTTTTTTGGGCTCCAGAACCGTGTTTGTGCATTTCTCATGACTAATTCTGATATAAAATGACGCGACGAACGCGTTGGAAGCGACAGAATTGCGATCAGAGAAACCGTTGACGAGAAAATGGCGAGCATTCCCAAATCCTGATCTCATGGTTTTTGGGCTCCAGAACCGTGTTTGTGCGTTTCTCAAGACTAATTCCGACGTAAAATGACACGAGGAACACGTTGGAAGCGACAGAATTGCGATCCGAGAAACCGTTGACGAGAAAATGGCGAGCATTCCGAAATCCTGATCTCGTGTGTTTTGGACTCCAGAAATGTGTTCCTGCATTTGTCGTCACTATTTCCGACGTAAAATGACGCGAGGAACGCGTTGGAAGCGACAGAATTGAGATCCGAGCAACCGTTGACGAGAAAATGGCGAGCATTCCCAAAACTTGATCTCGTGTTTATTGAACTCCAGAACCGTGTTTGTGCGTTTCTCAAGACTAATTCCGACGTAAAATGACACGAGGAACACGTTGGAAGCGACAGAATTGCGATCCGAGAAACCGTTGACGAGAAAATGGCGAGCATTCCCCAATCCTGATCTCATGTTTTTTGGGCTCCAGAACCGTGTTTGTGCATTTCTCATGACTAATTCTGATATAAAATGACGCGAGGAACACGCTGGAAGCGACAGAATTGCGATCCGAGCAACCGTTGACGAGAAAATGGCGCGCATTCCCAAAACTTGATCTCGTGTTTATTGAACTCCAGAACCGTGTTTGTGCATTTCTCAAAACGAATTCAGACGTAAAATGACACGAGGAACACGTTGGAAGCGACAGGATTGCGATCCGAGAAACCGTTGACGACAAAATCGCGAGCATTCCCAAAACTTGATCTCGTGTTTTTTGGGCTCCAGAACAGTGTTTGTGCATTTCTCAAGACGAATTCCGACGTAAAATAACACGAGGAACACGTTGGAAGCGACAGGATTGCGTTCCGAGAAACCGTTGACGAGAAAATCGCGAGCATTCCCAAATCCTGATCTCGTGTTTTTTGGGCTCCAGAACCGTGTTTCTGCATTTCTCATGACTAATTCCGATGTAAAATGACGCGAGGAACGCGCTGGAAGCGACAGAATGGCGATCCGAGCAACCGTTGACGAGAAAATGGCGAGCATTCCCAAAACTTGATCTCGTGTTTATTGAACTCTAGAGCCGTGTTTGTGCATTTCTCAAGACGAATTCTGATATAAAATGACGCGAGGAACGCGTTGGAAGCGGCAGAATTGAGATCCGAGAAACCGTTGACGACAAAATCGCGAGCATTCCCAAAACTTGATCTCGTGTTTTTTGGGCTCCAGAACCGTGTTTGTGCATTTCTCATGACTAATTCTGGTATAAAATGACGCGAGGAACACGCTGGAGGCGACAGAATTGAGATCCGAGCAACCGTTGACGAGAAAATCGCGAGCATTCCCAAACCAGATCTCGTGTTTTTTTGAACTCCAGAACCGTGTTTGTGCGTTTCTCAAGACTAATTCCGATGTAAAATGACGCGAGGAACGCGTTGGAAGCGACAGAATTGAGATCCGAGCAACCGTTGACGAGAAAATGGCGAGCATTCCCAAAACTTGATCTCGTGTTTATTGAACTCCAGAACCGTGTTTGTGCGTTTCTCAAGACTAATTCCGACGTAAAATGACACGAGGAACACGTTGGAAGCGACAGAATTGCGATCCGAGAAACCGTTGACGAGAAAATGGCGAGCATTCCCCAATCCTGATCTCATGTTTTTTGGGCTCCAGAACCGTGTTTGTGCATTTCTCATGACTAATTCTGATATAAAATGACGCGAGGAACACGCTGGAAGCGACAGAATTGCGATCCGAGCAACCGTTGACGAGAAAATGGCGCGCATTCCCAAAACTTGATCTCGTGTTTATTGAACTCCAGAACCGTGTTTGTGCATTTCTCAAAACGAATTCAGACGTAAAATGACACGAGGAACACGTTGGAAGCGACAGGATTGCGATCCGAGAAACCGTTGACGACAAAATCGCGAGCATTCCCAAAACTTGATCTCGTGTTTTTTGGGCTCCAGAACAGTGTTTGTGCATTTCTCAAGACGAATTCCGACGTAAAATAACACGAGGAACACGTTGGAAGCGACAGGATTGCGTTCCGAGAAACCGTTGACGAGAAAATCGCGAGCATTCCCAAATCCTGATCTCGTGTTTTTTGGGCTCCAGAACCGTGTTTCTGCATTTCTCATGACTAATTCCGATGTAAAATGACGCGAGGAACGCGCTGGAAGCGACAGAATGGCGATCCGAGCAACCGTTGACGAGAAAATGGCGAGCATTCCCAAAACTTGATCTCGTGTTTATTGAACTCTAGAGCCGTGTTTGTGCATTTCTCAAGACGAATTCTGATATAAAATGACGCGAGGAACGCGTTGGAAGCGGCAGAATTGAGATCCGAGAAACCGTTGACGACAAAATCGCGAGCATTCCCAAAACTTGATCTCGTGTTTTTTGGGCTCCAGAACCGTGTTTGTGCATTTCTCATGACTAATTCTGGTATAAAATGACGCGAGGAACACGCTGGAGGCGACAGAATTGAGATCCGAGCAACCGTTGACGAGAAAATCGCGAGCATTCCCAAACCTGATCTCGTGTTTTTTTGAACTCCAGAACCGTGTTTGTGCGTTTCTCAAGACTAATTCCGACGTAAAATGACACGAGGAACACGCCTGAAGCGACAGGATTGCGATCCGAGAAACCGTTGACGAGAAAATCGCGAGCATTCCCAAATCCTGATCTCGTGTTTTTTGGGCTCCAGAACCGTGTTTGTGCATTTCTCAAGACAAATTCGGACGTAAAATGACACGAGGAACACGTTGGAAGCGACAGGATTACGATCCGAGAAACCGTTGACGAGAAAATCGCAAGCATTCCCAAATCCTGATCTCGTGTTTTTTGGGCTCCAGAATCGTGTTTCTGCATTTCTCATGACTAATTCCGATGTAAAATGACGCGAGGAACGCGTTGGAAGCGACAGAATTGCGATCCGAGCAACCGTTGACGAGAAAATGGCGAGCATTCCCAAAACTTGATCTCGTGTTTATTGAACTCCAGAACCGTGTTTGTGCGTTTCTCAAGACTAATTCCGACGTAAAATGACACGAGGAACACGTTGGAAGCGACAGAATTGCGATCCGAGAAACCGTTGACGAGAAAATGGCGAGCATTCCCAAATCCTGATCTCATGTTTTTTGAGCTCCATAACCGTGTTTGTGCATTTCTCATGACTAATTCTGATATAAAATGACGCGAGGAACGCGTTGGAAGCGACAGAATTGCGATCCGAGCAACCGTTGACGAGAAAATGGCGAGCATTCCCAAATCCTGATCTCATGTTTTTTGGGCTCCAGACCGTGCTTGTGCATTTCTCAAGACGAATTCCGACGTAAAATGACACGAGGAACACGTTGGAAGCGACAGGATTACGATCCGAGAAACCGTTGACGAGAAAATCGCGAGCATTCCCAAATCCAGATCTCGTGGTTTTTTGAGCTCCAGAACCGTGTTTGTGCATTTCTCATGACTAATTCTGATATAAAATGACGCGAGGAACGCGTTGGAGGCGACAGAATTGCGATCCGAGAAACCGTTGACGAGAAAATCGCGAGCATACCCAAATCATGATCTCGTGTTTTTTGGGCTCCAGAACCGTGTTTGTGCATTTCTCAAGACAAATTCGGACGTAAAATGACACGAGGAACACGTTGGAAGCGACAGGATTACGATCCGAGAAACCGTTGACGAGAAAATCGCAAGCATTCCCAAATCCTGATCTCGTGTTTTTTGGGCTCCAGAATCGTGTTTCTGCATTTCTCATGACTAATTCCGATGTAAAATGACGCGAGGAACGCGTTGGAAGCGACAGAATTGCGATCCGAGCAACCGTTGACGAGAAAATGGCGAGCATTCCCAAAACTTGATCTCGTGTTTATTGAACTCCAGAACCGTGTTTGTGCGTTTCTCAAGACTAATTCCGACGTAAAATGACACGAGGAACACGTTGGAAGCGACAGGATTACGATCCGAGAAACCGTTGACGAGAAAATCGCGAGCATTCCCAAATCCAGATCTCGTGGTTTTTTGAGCTCCAGAACCGTGTTTGTGCATTTCTCAAGACTAATTCTGATATAAAATGACGCGAGGAACACGCTGGAAGCGACAGAATTGCGATCCGAGCAACCGTTGACGAGAAAATGGCGCGCATTCCCAAAACTTGATCTCGTGTTTATTGAACTCCAGAACCGTGTTTGTGCATTTCTCAAGACTAATTCTGATATAAAATGACGCGAGGAACGCGTTGGAAGCGACAGAATTGCGATCCGAGCAACCGTTGACGAGAAAATGGCGCGCATTCCCAAAACTTGATCTCGTGTTTATTGAACTCCAGAACCGTGTTTGTGCGTTTCTCAAGACTAATTCCGACGTAAAATGACACGAGGAACACGTTGGAAGCGACAGGATTACGATCCGAGAAACCGTTGACGAGAAAATGGCGAGCATTCCCCAATCCTGATCTCATGTTTTTTGGGCTCCAGAACCGTGTTTGTGCATTTCTCATGACTAATTCTGATATAAAATGACGCGAGGAACACGCTGGAAGCGACAGAATTGCGATCCGAGCAACCGTTGACGAGAAAATGGCGCGCATTCCCAAAACTTGATCTCGTGTTTATTGAACTCCAGAACCGTGTTTGTGCATTTCTCAAGACTAATTCTGATATAAAATGACGCGAGGAACGCGTTGGAAGCGACAGAATTGAGATCCGAGCAACCGTTGACGAGAAAATGGCGAGCATTCCCAAAACTTGATATCATGTTTTTTGGGCTCCAGAACCGTGTTTGTGCATTTCTCAAAACGAATTCCGACGTAAAATGACACGAGGAACACGCTGGAGGCGACAGAATTGCGATCCGAGAAACCGTTGACGAGAAAATGGCGAGCATTCCCAAATCCTGATCTCGTGTGTTTTGGACTCCAGAAATGTGTTCCTGCATTTGTCGTCACTATTTCCGACGTAAAATGACGCGAGGAACGCGTTGGAAGCGACAGAATTGAGATCCGAGCAACCGTTGACGAGAAAATGGCGAGCATTCCCAAAACTTGATCTCGTGTTTATTGAACTCCAGAACCGTGTTTGTGCGTTTCTCAAGACTAATTCCGACGTAAAATGACACGAGGAACACGTTGGAAGCGACAGAATTGCGATCCGAGAAACCGTTGACGAGAAAATGGCGAGCATTCCGAAATCCTGATCTCGTGTGTTTTGGACTCCAGAAATGTGTTCCTGCATTTGTCGTCACTATTTCCGACGTAAAATGACGCGAGGAACGCGTTGGAAGCGACAGAATTGAGATCCGAGCAACCGTTGACGAGAAAATGGCGAGCATTCCCAAAACTTGATCTCGTGTTTATTGAACTCCAGAACCGTGTTTGTGCGTTTCTCAAGACTAATTCCGACGTAAAATGACACGAGGAACACGTTGGAAGCGACAGAATTGCGATCCGAGAAACCGTTGACGAGAAAATGGCGAGCATTCCCCAATCCTGATCTCATGTTTTTTGGGCTCCAGAACCGTGTTTGTGCATTTCTCATGACTAATTCTGATATAAAATGACGCGAGGAACACGCTGGAAGCGACAGAATTGCGATCCGAGCAACCGTTGACGAGAAAATGGCGCGCATTCCCAAAACTTGATCTCGTGTTTATTGAACTCCAGAACCGTGTTTGTGTATTTCTCAAAACGAATTCCGACGTAAAATGACACGAGGAACACGTTGGAAGCGACAGGATTGCGATCCGAGAAACCGTTGACGAGAAAATGGCGAGCATTCCCCAATCCTGTTCTCATGTTTTTTGGGTTCCAGAACCGTGTTTGTGCATTTCTCATGACGAATTCTGATGTAAAATGACGCGAGGAACGCGTTGGAAGAGACAGAATTGAGATCCGAGCAACCGTTGACGAGAAAATGGCGAGCATTCCCAAATCCTGATCTCATGTTTTTTGGGCTCCAGAACCGTGTTTGTGCATTTCTCATGACTAATTCTGATATAAAATGACGCGAGGAACGCGTTGGAAGCGACAGAATTGAGATCCGAGCAACCGTTGACGAGAAAATGGCGACCATTCCCAAATCCTGATCTCATGTTTTTTGGGCTCCAGAACCGTGTTTCTGCATTTCTCATGACTAATTCTGATATAAAATGACGCGACGAACGCGTTGGAAGCGACAGAATTGCGATCAGAGAAACCGTTGACGAGAAAATGGCGAGCATTCCCAAATCCTGATCTCGTGTTTTTTGGACTCCAGAAACGTTTTCGTGCATTTGTCGTGACTATTTCCGACGCAAAATGACACGAGGAACACGCTGGAAGCGACAGAATTGCGATCCGAGAAACCGTTGACGAGAAAATGGTGAGCATTCCCAAATCCTGATCTCATGTTTTTTGGGCTCCAGAACCGTGTTTGTGCATTTCTCATGACTAATTCTGATATAAAATGACGCGACGAACGCGTTGGAAGCGACAGAATTGCGATCCGAGCAACCGTTGACCAGAAAATCGCGAGCATTCCCAAAACCTGATCTCGTGTTTTTTGGACTCCAGAAACGTTTTCGTGCATTTGTCGTCACTATTTCCGACGTGAAATGACACGAGGAACACGCTGGAGGCGACAGAATTGCGATCCGAGAAACCGTTGACGAGAAAATGGCGAGCATTCCCCAATCCTGATCTCATGTTTTTTGGGCTCCAGAACCGTGTTTGTGCATTTCTCATGACTAATTCTGATATAAAATGACGCGAGGAACGCGTTGGAAGCGGCAGAATTGAGATCCGAGCAACCGTTGACGAGAAAATGGCGAGCATTCCCAAATCCTGATCTCATGTTTTTTGGGCTCCAGAACCGTGTTTGTGCATTTCTCATGACTAATTCTGATATAAAATGACGCGACGAACGCGTTGGAAGCGACAGAATTGCGATCAGAGAAACCGTTGACGAGAAAATGGCGAGCATTCCCAAATCCTGATCTCATGGTTTTTGGGCTCCAGAACCGTGTTTGTGCGTTTCTCAAGACTAATTCCGACGTAAAATGACACGAGGAACACGTTGGAAGCGACAGAATTGCGATCCGAGAAACCGTTGACGAGAAAATGGCGAGCATTCCGAAATCCTGATCTCGTGTGTTTTGGACTCCAGAAATGTGTTCCTGCATTTGTCGTCACTATTTCCGACGTAAAATGACGCGAGGAACGCGTTGGAAGCGACAGAATTGAGATCCGAGCAACCGTTGACGAGAAAATGGCGAGCATTCCCAAAACTTGATCTCGTGTTTATTGAACTCCAGAACCGTGTTTGTGCGTTTCTCAAGACTAATTCCGACGTAAAATGACACGAGGAACACGTTGGAAGCGACAGAATTGCGATCCGAGAAACCGTTGACGAGAAAATGGCGAGCATTCCCCAATCCTGATCTCATGTTTTTTGGGCTCCAGAACCGTGTTTGTGCATTTCTCATGACTAATTCTGATATAAAATGACGCGAGGAACACGCTGGAAGCGACAGAATTGCGATCCGAGCAACCGTTGACGAGAAAATGGCGCGCATTCCCAAAACTTGATCTCGTGTTTATTGAACTCCAGAACCGTGTTTGTGCATTTCTCAAAACGAATTCAGACGTAAAATGACACGAGGAACACGTTGGAAGCGACAGGATTGCGATCCGAGAAACCGTTGACGACAAAATCGCGAGCATTCCCAAAACTTGATCTCGTGTTTTTTGGGCTCCAGAACAGTGTTTGTGCATTTCTCAAGACGAATTCCGACGTAAAATAACACGAGGAACACGTTGGAAGCGACAGGATTGCGTTCCGAGAAACCGTTGACGAGAAAATCGCGAGCATTCCCAAATCCTGATCTCGTGTTTTTTGGGCTCCAGAACCGTGTTTCTGCATTTCTCATGACTAATTCCGATGTAAAATGACGCGAGGAACGCGCTGGAAGCGACAGAATGGCGATCCGAGCAACCGTTGACGAGAAAATGGCGAGCATTCCCAAAACTTGATCTCGTGTTTATTGAACTCTAGAGCCGTGTTTGTGCATTTCTCAAGACGAATTCTGATATAAAATGACGCGAGGAACGCGTTGGAAGCGGCAGAATTGAGATCCGAGAAACCGTTGACGACAAAATCGCGAGCATTCCCAAAACTTGATCTCGTGTTTTTTGGGCTCCAGAACCGTGTTTGTGCATTTCTCATGACTAATTCTGGTATAAAATGACGCGAGGAACACGCTGGAGGCGACAGAATTGAGATCCGAGCAACCGTTGACGAGAAAATCGCGAGCATTCCCAAACCAGATCTCGTGTTTTTTTGAACTCCAGAACCGTGTTTGTGCGTTTCTCAAGACTAATTCCGATGTAAAATGACGCGAGGAACGCGTTGGAAGCGACAGAATTGAGATCCGAGCAACCGTTGACGAGAAAATGGCGAGCATTCCCAAAACTTGATCTCGTGTTTATTGAACTCCAGAACCGTGTTTGTGCGTTTCTCAAGACTAATTCCGACGTAAAATGACACGAGGAACACGTTGGAAGCGACAGAATTGCGATCCGAGAAACCGTTGACGAGAAAATGGCGAGCATTCCCCAATCCTGATCTCATGTTTTTTGGGCTCCAGAACCGTGTTTGTGCATTTCTCATGACTAATTCTGATATAAAATGACGCGAGGAACACGCTGGAAGCGACAGAATTGCGATCCGAGCAACCGTTGACGAGAAAATGGCGCGCATTCCCAAAACTTGATCTCGTGTTTATTGAACTCCAGAACCGTGTTTGTGCATTTCTCAAAACGAATTCAGACGTAAAATGACACGAGGAACACGTTGGAAGCGACAGGATTGCGATCCGAGAAACCGTTGACGACAAAATCGCGAGCATTCCCAAAACTTGATCTCGTGTTTTTTGGGCTCCAGAACAGTGTTTGTGCATTTCTCAAGACGAATTCCGACGTAAAATAACACGAGGAACACGTTGGAAGCGACAGGATTGCGTTCCGAGAAACCGTTGACGAGAAAATCGCGAGCATTCCCAAATCCTGATCTCGTGTTTTTTGGGCTCCAGAACCGTGTTTCTGCATTTCTCATGACTAATTCCGATGTAAAATGACGCGAGGAACGCGCTGGAAGCGACAGAATGGCGATCCGAGCAACCGTTGACGAGAAAATGGCGAGCATTCCCAAAACTTGATCTCGTGTTTATTGAACTCTAGAGCCGTGTTTGTGCATTTCTCAAGACGAATTCTGATATAAAATGACGCGAGGAACGCGTTGGAAGCGGCAGAATTGAGATCCGAGAAACCGTTGACGACAAAATCGCGAGCATTCCCAAAACTTGATCTCGTGTTTTTTGGGCTCCAGAACCGTGTTTGTGCATTTCTCATGACTAATTCTGGTATAAAATGACGCGAGGAACACGCTGGAGGCGACAGAATTGAGATCCGAGCAACCGTTGACGAGAAAATCGCGAGCATTCCCAAACCTGATCTCGTGTTTTTTTGAACTCCAGAACCGTGTTTGTGCGTTTCTCAAGACTAATTCCGACGTAAAATGACACGAGGAACACGCCTGAAGCGACAGGATTGCGATCCGAGAAACCGTTGACGAGAAAATCGCGAGCATTCCCAAATCCTGATCTCGTGTTTTTTGGGCTCCAGAACCGTGTTTGTGCATTTCTCAAGACAAATTCGGACGTAAAATGACACGAGGAACACGTTGGAAGCGACAGGATTACGATCCGAGAAACCGTTGACGAGAAAATCGCAAGCATTCCCAAATCCTGATCTCGTGTTTTTTGGGCTCCAGAATCGTGTTTCTGCATTTCTCATGACTAATTCCGATGTAAAATGACGCGAGGAACGCGTTGGAAGCGACAGAATTGCGATCCGAGCAACCGTTGACGAGAAAATGGCGAGCATTCCCAAAACTTGATCTCGTGTTTATTGAACTCCAGAACCGTGTTTGTGCGTTTCTCAAGACTAATTCCGACGTAAAATGACACGAGGAACACGTTGGAAGCGACAGAATTGCGATCCGAGAAACCGTTGACGAGAAAATGGCGAGCATTCCCAAATCCTGATCTCATGTTTTTTGAGCTCCATAACCGTGTTTGTGCATTTCTCATGACTAATTCTGATATAAAATGACGCGAGGAACGCGTTGGAAGCGACAGAATTGCGATCCGAGCAACCGTTGACGAGAAAATGGCGAGCATTCCCAAATCCTGATCTCATGTTTTTTGGGCTCCAGACCGTGCTTGTGCATTTCTCAAGACGAATTCCGACGTAAAATGACACGAGGAACACGTTGGAAGCGACAGGATTACGATCCGAGAAACCGTTGACGAGAAAATCGCGAGCATTCCCAAATCCAGATCTCGTGGTTTTTTGAGCTCCAGAACCGTGTTTGTGCATTTCTCATGACTAATTCTGATATAAAATGACGCGAGGAACGCGTTGGAGGCGACAGAATTGCGATCCGAGAAACCGTTGACGAGAAAATCGCGAGCATACCCAAATCATGATCTCGTGTTTTTTGGGCTCCAGAACCGTGTTTGTGCATTTCTCAAGACAAATTCGGACGTAAAATGACACGAGGAACACGTTGGAAGCGACAGGATTACGATCCGAGAAACCGTTGACGAGAAAATCGCAAGCATTCCCAAATCCTGATCTCGTGTTTTTTGGGCTCCAGAATCGTGTTTCTGCATTTCTCATGACTAATTCCGATGTAAAATGACGCGAGGAACGCGTTGGAAGCGACAGAATTGCGATCCGAGCAACCGTTGACGAGAAAATGGCGAGCATTCCCAAAACTTGATCTCGTGTTTATTGAACTCCAGAACCGTGTTTGTGCGTTTCTCAAGACTAATTCCGACGTAAAATGACACGAGGAACACGTTGGAAGCGACAGGATTACGATCCGAGAAACCGTTGACGAGAAAATCGCGAGCATTCCCAAATCCAGATCTCGTGGTTTTTTGAGCTCCAGAACCGTGTTTGTGCATTTCTCAAGACGAATTCCGACGTAAAATGACGCGAGGAACGCGTTGGAAGCGACAGAATTGCTATCCCAGAAACCGTTGACGAGAAAATGGCGAGCATTCCGAAATCCTGATCTCGTGTGTTTTGGACTCCAGAAATGTGTTCCTGCATTTGTCGTCACTATTTCCGACGTAAAATGACGCGAGGAACGCGTTGGAAGCGACAGAATTGCGATCCGAGAAACCGTTGACGAGAAAATGGCGAGCATTCCCAAATCCTGATCTCGTGTTTTTTGGGCTCCAGAACCGTGTTTCTGCATTTCTCATGACTAATTCCGATGTAAAATGACGCGAGGAACACGTTGGAAGCGACAGAATTGCGATCCCAGAAACCGTTGACGAGAAAATGGCGAGCATTCCCAAATCCTGATCTCGTGTTTTTTGAACTCCAGAAACGTTTTCGTGCATTTCGCGTGATTATTTCCGACGTAAAATGACACGAGGAACACGCTGGAGGCGACAGAATTGCGATCCGAGAAACCGTTGACGAGAAAATGGCGAGCATTCCCAAATCCTGATCTCGTGTTTTTTGGGCTCCAGAACCGTGTTTCTGCATTTCTCATGACTAATTCCGATGTAAAATGACGCGAGGAACGCGTTGGAAGCGACAGAATTGCGATCCGAGCAACCGTTGACGAGAAAATGGCGAGCATTCCCAAAACTTGATCTCGTGTTTATTGAACTCCAGAACCGTGTTTGTGCGTTTCTCAAGACTAATTCCGACGTAAAATGGCACGAGGAACACGTTGGAAGCGACAGAATTGCGATCCCAGAAACCGTTGACGAGAAAATGGCGAGCATTCCCAAATCCTGATCTCGTGTTTTATGAACTCCAGAAACGTTTTCGTGCATTTCGCGTGATTATTTCCGACGTAAAATGACACGAGGAACACGCTGGAGGCGACAGAATTGCGATCCGAGAAACCGTTGACGAGAAAATGGTGAGGATTCCCAAATCCTGATCTCATGTTTTTTGGGCTCCAGAACCGTGTTTCTGCATTTCTCATGACTAATTCCGATGTAAAATGACGCGAGGAACGCGTTGGACAACACAGAATTGCGATCCGAGAAACCGTTGACGAGAAAATGGCGAGCATTCCCCAATCCTGATCTCATGTTTTTTGGGCTCCAGAACCGTGTTTGTGCATTTCTCAAGACTAATTCTGATATAAAATGACGCGAGGAACGCGTTGGAAGCGACAGAATTGAGATCCGAGCAACCGTTGACGAGAAAATGGCGAGCATTCCCAAAACTTGATCTCATGTTTTTTGGGCTCCAGAACCGTGTTTGTGCATTTCTCATGACTAATTCTGATATAAAATAACGCGAGGAACGCGTTGGAAGCGACAGAATTGAGATCCGAGTAACCGTTGACGAGAAAATGGCGACCATTCCCAAATCCTGATCTCATGTTTTTTGGGCTCCAGAACCGTCTTTCTGCATTTCTCATGACTAATTCTGATATAAAATGACGCGACGAACGCGTTGGAAGCGACAGAATTGCGATCAGAGAAACCGTTGACGAGAAAATGGCGAGCATTCCCAAATCCTGATCTCGTGTTTTTTGGACTCCAGAAACGTTTTCGTGCATTTGTCGTGACTATTTCCGACGCAAAATGACACGAGGAACACGCTGGAAGCGACAGAATTGCGATCCGAGAAACCGTTCACGAGAAAATGGGGAGCATTCCCAAATCCTGATCTCATGTTTTTTGGGCTCCAGAACCGTGTTTGTGCATTTCTCATGACTAATTCTGATATAAAATGACGCGAGGAACGCGTTGGAAGCGGCAGAATTGAGATCCGAGCAACCGTTGACGAGAAAATGGCGAGCATTCCCAAATCCTGATCTCATGTTTTTTGGGCTCCAGAACCGTGTTTGTGCATTTCTCATGACTAATTCTGATATAAAATGACGCGACGAACGCGTTGGAAGCGACAGAATTGCGATCAGAGAAACCGTTGACGAGAAAATGGCGAGCATTCCCAAATCCTGATCTCATGTTTTTTGGGCTCCAGAACCGTGTTTGTGCGTTTCTCAAGACTAATTCCGACGTAAAATGACACGAGGAACGCGTTGGAAGCGACAGAATTGCGATCCGAGAAACCGTTGACGAGAAAATGGCGAGCATTCCGAAATCCTGATCTCGTGTGTTTTGGACTCCAGAAATGTGTTCCTGCATTTGTCGTGACTATTTCCGACGCAAAATGACACGAGGAACACGCTGGAAGCGACAGAATTGCGATCCGAGAAACCGTTCACGAGAAAATGGGGAGCATTCCCAAATCCTGATCTCATGTTTTTTGGGCTCCAGAACCGTGTTTGTGCATTTCTCATGACTAATTCTGATATAAAATGACGCGACGAACGCGTTGGAAGCGACAGAATTGCGATCAGAGAAACCGTTGACGAGAAAATGGCGAGCATTCCCAAATCCTGATCTCGTGTTTTTTGGACTCCAGAAACGTTTTCGTGCATTTGTCGTGACTATTTCCGACGCAAAATGACACGAGGAACACGCTGGAAGCGACAGAATTGCGATCCGAGAAACCGTTCACGAGAAAATGGGGAGCATTCCCAAATCCTGATCTCATGTTTTTTGGGCTCCAGAACCGTGTTTGTGCATTTCTCATGACTAATTCTGATATAAAATGACGCGAGGAACGCGTTGGAAGCGGCAGAATTGAGATCCGAGCAACCGTTGACGAGAAAATGGCGAGCATTCCCAAATCCTGATCTCATGTTTTTTGGGTTCCAGAACCGTGTTTGTGCATTTCTCATGACTAATTCTGATATAAAATGACGCGACGAACGCGTTGGAAGCGACAGAATTGCGATCAGAGAAACCGTTGACGAGAAAATGGCGAGCATTCCCAAATCCTGATCTCATGTTTTTTGGGCTCCAGAACCGTGTTTGTGCGTTTCTCAAGACTAATTCCGACGTAAAATGACACGAGGAACACGTTGGAAGCGACAGAATTGCGATCCGAGAAACCGTTGACGAGAAAATGGCGAGCATTCCGAAATTCTGATCTCGTGTGTTTTGGACTCCAGAAATGTGTTCCTGCATTTGTCGTCACTATTTCCGACGTAAAATGACGCGAGGAACGCGTTGGAAGCGACAGAATTGAGATCCGAGCAACCGTTGACGAGAAAATGGCGAGCATTCCCAATACTTGATTTCGTGTTTATTGAACTCCAGAACCGTGTTTGTGCGTTTCTCAAGACTAATTCCGACGTAAAATCACACGAGGAACACGTTGGAAGCGACAGAATTGCGATCCGAGAAACCGTTGACGAGAAAATGGCGAGCATTCCCCAATCCTGATCTCATGTTTTTTGGGCTCCAGAACCGTGTTTGTGCATTTCTCATGACTAATTCTGATATAAAATGACGCGAGGAACACGCTGGAAGCGACAGAATTGCGATCCGAGCAACCGTTGACGAGAAAATGGCGAGCATTCCCAAAACTTGATCTCGTGTTTATTGAACTCCAGAACCGTGTTTGTGCATTTCTCAAGACTAATTCTGATATAAAATGACGCGAGGAACGCGTTGGAAGCGACAGAATTGCGATCCGAGAAACCGTTGACGAGAAAATGGTGAGGATTCCCAAATCCTGATCTCATGTTTTTTGGGCTCCAGAACCGTGTTTCTGCATTTCTCATGACTAATTCCGATGTAAAATGACGCGAGGAACGCGTTGGACAACACAGAATTGCGATCCGAGAAACCGTTGACGAGAAAATGGCGAGCATTCCCCAATCCTGATCTCATGTTTTTTGGGCTCCGGAACCGTGTTTGTGCATTTCTCATGACTAATTCTGTTATAAAATGACGCAACGAACGCGTTGGAAGCGACAGAATTGCGATCCGAGAAACCGTTGACGAGAAAATGGCGAGCATTCCCAAATCCTGATCTCGTGTTTTTTGGACTCCAGAAACGTTTTCGTGCATTTGTCGTCACTATTTCCGACGTAAAATGACACGAGGAACACGCTGGAGGCGACAGAATTGCGATCCGAGAAACCGTTGACGAGAAAATGGCGAGCATTCCCCAATCCTGTTCTCATGTTTTTTGGGCTCCAGAACCGTGTTTGTGCATTTCTCAAGACTAATTCTGATATAAAATGACGCGAGGAACGCGTTGGAAGCGACAGAATTGAGATCCGAGCAACCGTTGACGAGAAAATGGCGAGCATTCCCAAAACTTGATCTCATGTTTTTTGGGCTCCAGAACCGTGTTTGTGCATTTCTCATGACTAATTCTGATATAAAATAACGCGAGGAACGCGTTGGAAGCGACAGAATTGAGATCCGAGTAACCGTTGACGAGAAAATGGCGACCATTCCCAAATCCTGATCTCATGTTTTTTGGGCTCCAGAACCGTCTTTCTGCATTTCTCATGACTAATTCTGATATAAAATGACGCGACGAACGCGTTGGAAGCGACAGAATTGCGATCAGAGAAACCGTTGACGAGAAAATGGCGAGCATTCCCAAATCCTGATCTCGTGTTTTTTGGACTCCAGAAACGTTTTCGTGCATTTGTCGTGACTATTTCCGACGCAAAATGACACGAGGAACACGCTGGAAGCGACAGAATTGCGATCCGAGAAACCGTTCACGAGAAAATGGGGAGCATTCCCAAATCCTGATCTCATGTTTTTTGGGCTCCAGAACCGTGTTTGTGCATTTCTCAAGACGAATTCTGATATAAAATGACGCGAGGAACGCGTTGGAAGCGGCAGAATTGAGATCCGAGCAACCGTTGACGAGAAAATGGCGAGCATTTCCAAATCCTGATCTCATGTTTTTTGGGCTCCAGAACCGTGTTTGTGCATTTCTCATGACTAATTCTGATATAAAATGACGCGACGAACGCGTTGGAAGCGACAGAATTGCGATCAGAGAAACCGTTGACGAGAAAATGGCGAGCATTCCCAAATCCTGATCTCATGTTTTTTGGGCTCCAGAACCGTGTTTGTGCGTTTCTCAAGACTAATTCCGACGTAAAATGACACGAGGAACACGTTGGAAGCGACAGAATTGCGATCCGAGAAACCGTTGACGAGAAAATGGCGAGCATTCCGAAATCCTGATCTCGTGTGTTTTGGACTCCAGAAATGTGTTCCTGCATTTGTCGTCACTATTTCCGACGTAAAATGACGCGAGGAACGCGTTGGAAGCGACAGAATTGAGATCCGAGCAACCGTTGACGAGAAAATGGCGAGCATTCCCAATACTTGATTTCGTGTTTATTGAACTCCAGAACCGTGTTTGTGCGTTTCTCAAGACTAATTCCGACGTAAAATCACACGAGGAACACGTTGGAAGCGACAGAATTGCGATCCGAGAAACCGTTGACGAGAAAATGGCGAGCATTCCCCAATCCTGATCTCATGTTTTTTGGGCTCCAGAACCGTGTTTGTGCATTTCTCATGACTAATTCTGATATAAAATGACGCGAGGAACACGCTGGAAGCGACAGAATTGCGATCCGAGCAACCGTTGACGAGAAAATGGCGAGCATTCCCAAAACTTGATCTCGTGTTTATTGAACTCCAGAACCGTGTTTGTGCATTTCTCAAGACTAATTCTGATATAAAATGACGCGAGGAACGCGTTGGAAGCGACAGAATTGAGATCCGAGCAACCGTTGACGAGAAAATGGCGAGCATTCCCAAAACTTGATCTCATGTTTTTTGGGCTCCAGAACCGTGTTTGTGCATTTCTCAAGACGAATTCTGATACAAAATGACGCGAGGAACGCGTTGGAAGCGGCAGAATTGAGATCCGAGCAACCGTTGACGAGAAAATGGCGAGCATTCTCAAATCCTGATCTCATGTTTTTTGGGCTCCAGAACCGTGTTTGTGCATTTCTCATGACTAATTCTGATATAAAATGACGCGACGAACGCGTTGGAAGCGACAGAATTGCGATCCGAGCAACCGTTGACGAGAAAATGGCGAGCATTCCCAAATCCTGATCTCATGTTTTTTGGGCTCCAGAACCGTGTTTGTGCATTTCTCATGACTAATTCTGGTATAAAATGACGCGAGGAACGCGTTGGAAGCGACAGAATTGCGATCAGAGAAACCGTTGACGAGAAAATGGCGAGCATTCCCAAATCCTGATCTCGTGTTTTTTGGACTCCAGAAACGTTTTCGTGCATTTGACGTGACTATTTCCGACGCAAAATGACACGAGGAACACGCTGGAAGCGACAGAATTGCGATCCGAGAAACCGTTCACGAGAAAATGGGGAGCATTCCCAAATCCTGATCTCATGTTTTTTGGGCTCCAGAACCGTGTTTGTGCATTTCTCATGACTAATTCTGATATAAAATGACGCGAGGAACGCGTTGGAAGCGGCAGAATTCAGATCCGAGCAACCGTTGACGAGAAAATGGCGAGCATTCCCAAATCCTGATCTCATGTTTTTTGGGCTCCAGAACCGTGTTTGTGCATTTCTCATGACTAATTCTGATATAAAATGACGCGACGAACGCGTTGGAAGCGACAGAATTGCGATCAGAGAAACCGTTGACGAGAAAATGGCGAGCATTCCCAAATCCTGATCTCATGTTTTTTGGGCTCCAGAACCGTGTTTGTGCGTTTCTCAAGACTAATTCCGACGTAAAATGACACGAGGAACACGTTGGAAGCGACAGAATTGCGATCCGAGAAACCGTTGACGAGAAAATGGCGAGCATTCCGAAATCCTGATCTCGTGTGTTTTGGACTCCAGAAATGTGTTCCTGCATTTGTCGTCACTATTTCCGACGTAAAATGACGCGAGGAACGCGTTGGAAGCGACAGAATTGAGATCCGAGCAACCGTTGACGAGAAAATGGCGATCATTCCCAATACTTGATTTCGTGTTTATTGTACTCCAGAACCGTGTTTGTGCGTTTCTCAAGACTAATTCCGACGTAAAATCACACGAGGAACACGTTGGAAGCGACAGAATTGCGATCCGAGAAACCGTTGACGAGAAAATGGCGAGCATTCCCCAATCCTGATCTCATGTTTTTTGGGCTCCAGAACCGTGTTTGTGCATTTCTCATGACTAATTCTGATATAAAATGACGCGAGGAACACGCTGGAAGCGACAGAATTGCGATCCGAGCAACCGTTGACGAGAAAATGGCGAGCATTCCCAAAACTTGATCTCGTGTTTATTGAACTCCAGAACCGTGTTTGTGCATTTCTCAAGACTAATTCTGATATAAAATGACGCGAGGAACGCGTTGGAAGCGACAGAATTGAGATCCGAGCAACCGTTGACGAGAAAATGGCGAGCATTCCCAAAACTTGGTCTCATGTTTTTTGGGCTCCAGAACCGTGTTTGTGCATTTCTCAAGACGAATTCTGATATAAAATGACGCGAGGAACGCGTTGGAAGCGGCAGAATTGAGATCCGAGCAACCGTTGACGAGAAAATGGCGAGCATTCTCAAATCCTGATCTCATGTTTTTTGGGCT
This sequence comes from Crossocerus cetratus, assembly GCA_963675795.1. Classification (NCBI taxonomy): domain Eukaryota; kingdom Metazoa; phylum Arthropoda; class Insecta; order Hymenoptera; family Crabronidae; genus Crossocerus; species Crossocerus cetratus. The sequence continues at coordinate 2,609,840 of OY776667.1, forward strand.
CCAGAACCGTGTTTGTGCATTTCTCATGACTAATTCTGATATAAAATGACGCGACGAACGCGTTGGAAGCGACAGAATTGCGATCCGAGCAACCGTTGACGAGAAAATGGCGAGCATTCCCAAATCCTGATCTCATGTTTTTTGGGCTCCAGAACCGTGTTTGTGCATTTCTCATGACTAATTCTGATATAAAATGACGCGAGGAACGCGTTGGAAGCGACAGAATTGAGATCCGAGCAACCGTTGACGAGAAAATGGCGACCATTCCCAAATCCTGATCTCATGTTTTTTGGGCTCCAGAACCGTGTTTCTGCATTTCTCATGACTAATTCTGATATAAAATGACGCGACGAACGCGTTGGAAGCGACAGAATTGCGATCAGAGAAACCGTTGACGAGAAAATGGCGAGCATTCCCAAATCCTGATCTCGTGTTTTTTGGACTCCAGAAACGTTTTCGTGCATTTGTCGTGACTATTTCCGACGCAAAATGACACGAGGAACACGCTGGAAGCGACAGAATTGCGATCCGAGAAACCGTTGACGAGAAAATGGGGAGCATTCCCAAATCCTGATCTCATGTTTTTTGGGCTCCAGAACCGTGTTTGTGCATTTCTCATGACTAATTCTGATATAAAATGACGCGAGGAACGCGTTGGAAGCGGCAGAATTGAGATCCGAGCAACCGTTGACGAGAAAATGGCGAGCATTCCCAAATCCTGATCTCATGTTTTTTGGGCTCCAGAACCGTGTTTGTGCGTTTCTCAAGACTAATTCCGACGTAAAATGACACGAGGAACACGTTGGAAGAGACAGAATTGCGATCCGAGAAACCGTTGACGAGAAAATGGCGAGCATTCCGAAATCCTGATCTCGTGTGTTTTGGACTCCAGAAATGTGTTCCTGCATTTGCCGTCACTATTTCCGACGTAAAATGACGCGAGGAACGCGTTGGAAGCGACAGAATTGAGATCCGAGCAACCGTTGACGAGAAAATGGCGAGCATTCCCAATACTTGATCTCGTGTTTATTGAACTCCAGAACCGTGTTTGTGCGTTTCTCAAGACTAATTCCGACGTAAAATCACACGAGGAACACGTTGGAAGCGACAGAATTGCGATCCGAGAAACCGTTGACGAGAAAATGGCGAGCATTCCCCAATCCTGATCTCATGTTTTTTGGGCTCCAGAACCGTGTTTGTGCATTTCTCATGACTAATTCTGGTATAAAATGACGCGAGGAACACGCTGGAGGCGACAGAATTGCGATCCGAGAAACCGTTGACGAGAAAATGGCGAGCATTCCCCAATCCTGATCTCATGTTTTTTGGGCTCCAGAACCGTGTTTGTGCATTTCTCATGACTAATTCTGATATAAAATGACGCGAGGAACACGCTGGAAGCGACAGAATTGAGATCCGAGCAACCGTTGACGAGAAAATGGCGACCATTCCCAAATCCTGATCTCATGTTTTTTGGGCTCCAGAACCGTGTTTCTGCATTTCTCATGACTAATTCTGATATAAAATGACGCGACGAACGCGTTGGAAGCGACAGAATTGCGATCAGAGAAACCGTTGACGAGAAAATGGCGAGCATTCCCAAATCCTGATCTCGTGTTTTTTGGACTCCAGAAACGTTTTCGTGCATTTGTCGTGACTATTTCCGACGCAAAATGACACGAGGAACACGCTGGAAGCGACAGAATTGCGATCCGAGAAACCGTTGACGAGAAAATGGTGAGCATTCCCAAATCCTGATCTCATGTTTTTTGGGCTCCAGAACCGTGTTTGTGTATTTCTCATGACTAATTCTGATATAAAATGACGCGATGAACGCGTTGGAAGCGACAGAATTGCGATCAGAGAAACCGTTGACGAGAAAATGGCGAGCATTCCCAAATCCTGATCTCGTGTTTTTTGGACTCCAGAAACGTTTTCGTGCATTTGTCGTGACTATTTCCGACGCAAAATGACACGAGGAACACGCTGGAAGCGACAGAATTGCGATCCGAGAAACCGTTGACGAGAAAATGGTGAGCATTCCCAAATCCTGATCTCATGTTTTTTGGGCTCCAGAACCGTGTTTGTGTATTTCTCATGACTAATTCTGATATAAAATGACGCGACCAACGCGTTGGAGGCGACAGAATTGCGATCCGAGAAACTGTTGACGAGAAAATGGCGAGCATTCCCCAATCCTGATCTCATGTTTTTTGGGCTCCAGAACCGTGTTTGTGCATTTCTCATGACTAATTCTGATATAAAATAACGCGAGGAACACGCTGGAAGCGACAGAATTGCGATCCGAGCAACCGTTGACGAGAAAATGGCGAGCATTCCCAAAACTTGATCTCGTGTTTATTGAACTCCAGAACCGTGTTTGTGCATTTCTCAAAACGAATTCCGACGTAAAATGACACGAGGAACACGTTGGAAGCGACAGGATTGCGATCCGAGAAACCGTTGACGACAAAATCGCGAGCATTCCCAAAACTTGATCTCGTGTTTTTTGGGCTCCAGAACCGTGTTTGTGCATTTCTCAAGACGAATTCCGACGTAAAATGACACGAGGAACACGTTGGAAGCGACAGGATTGCGTTCCGAGAAACCGTTGACGAGAAAATCGCGAGCATTCCCAAATCCTGATCTCGTGTTTTTTGGGCTCCAGAACCGTGTTTCTGCATTTCTCATGACTAATTCCGATGTAAAATGACGCGAGGAACGCGCTGGAAGCGACAGAATTGCGATCCGAGCAACCGTTGACGAGAAAATGGCGAGCATTCCCAAAACTTGATCTCGTGTTTATTGAACTCCAGAACCGTGTTTGTGCATTTCTCAAGACGAATTCTGATATAAAATGACGCGAGGAACGCGTTGGAAGCGGCAGAATTGAGATCCGAGAAACCGTTGACGACAAAATCGCGAGCATTCCCCAATCCTGATCTCGTGTTTTTTGGGCTCCAGAACCGTGTTTGTGCATTTCTCAAGACGAATTCCGACGTAAAATGACACGAGGAACACGTTGGAAGCGACAGGATTGCGATCCGAGAAACCGTTGACGAGAAAATGGCGAGCATTCCCCAATCCTGATCTCATGTTTTTTGGGCTCCAGAACCGTGTTTGTGCATTTCTCATGACTAATTCTGGTATAAAATGACGCGAGGAACACGCTGGAGGCGACAGAATTGAGATCCGAGAAACCGTTGACGACAAAATCGCGAGCATTCCCAAAACTTGATCTCGTGTTTTTTGGGCTCCAGAACCGTGTTTGTGCATTTCTCATGACTAATTCTGGTATAAAATGACGCGAGGAACACGCTGGAGGCGACAGAATTGAGATCCGAGCAACCGTTGACGAGAAAATGGCGAGCATTCCCAAATCCTGATCTCATGTTTTTTGGGCTCCAGAACCGTGTTTGTGCATTTCTCATGACTAATTCTGATATAAAATGACGCGACGAACGCGTTGGAAGCGACAGAATTGCGATCCGAGCAACCGTTGACCAGAAAATGGCGAGCATTCCCAAATCCTGATCTCATGTTTTTTGGGCTCCAGAACCGTGTTTGTGCATTTCTCATGACTAATTCTGATATAAAATGACGCGAGGAACGCGTTGGAAGCGGCAGAATTGAGATCTGAGCAACCGTTGACGAGAAAATGGCGAGCATTCCCAAATCCTGATCTCATGTTTTTGGGGCTCCAGAACCGTGTTTGTGCATTTCTCATGACTAATTCTGATATAAAATTGCGATCCGAGCAACCGTTGACGAGAAAATGGCGAGCATTCCCAAATCCTGATCTCATGTTTTTTGGGCTCCAGTACCGTGTTTGTGCATTTCTCATGACTAATTCTGATATAAAATGACGCGAGGAACGCGTTGGAAGCGACAGAATTGAGATCCGAGCAACCGTTGACGAGAAAATGGCGAGCATTCCCAAAACTTGATCTCATGTTTTTTGGGCTCCAGAACCGTGTTTGTGCATTTCTCATGACTAATTCTGGTATAAAATGACGCGAGGAACACGCTGGAGGCGACAGAATTGAGATCCGAGCAACCGTTGACGAGAAAATGGCGAGCATTCCCAAATCCTGATCTCATGTTTTTTGGGCTCCAGAACCGTGTTTGTGCATTTCTCATGACTAATTCTGATATAAAATGACGCGACGAACGCGTTGGAAGCGACAGAATTGCGATCCGAGCAACCGTTGACCAGAAAATGGCGAGCATTCCCAAATCCTGATCTCATGTTTTTTGGGCTCCAGAACCGTGTTTGTGCATTTCTCATGACTAATTCTGATATAAAATGACGCGAGGAACGCGTTGGAAGCGGCAGAATTGAGATCCGAGCAACCGTTGACGAGAAAATGGCGAGCATTCCCAAATCCTGATCTCATGTTTTTTGGGCTCCAGAACCGTGTTTGTGCATTTCTCATGACTAATTCTGATATAAAATGACGCGACGAACGCGTTGGAAGCGACAGAATTGCGATCCGAGCAACCGTTGACGAGAAAATGGCGAGCATTCCCAAATCCTGATCTCATGTTTTTTGGGCTCCAGTACCGTGTTTGTGCATTTCTCAGGACTAATTCTGATATAAAATGACGCGAGGAACGCGTTGGAAGCGACAGAATTGAGATCCGAGCAACCGTTGACGAGAAAATGGCGAGCATTCCCAAAACTTGATCTCATGTTTTTTGGGCTCCAGAACCGTGTTTGTGCATTTCTCAAGACGAATTCTGATATAAAATGACGCGAGGAACGCGTTGGAAGCGGCAGAATTGAGATCCGAGCAACCGTTGACGAGAAAATGGCGAGCATTCCCAAAATTTGATCTCATGTTTTTTGGGCTCCAGAACCCTGTTTGTGCATTTCTCAAGACGAATTCTGATATAAAATGACGCGAGGAACGCGTTGGAAGCGACAGAATTGCGATCCGAGCAACCGTTGACGAGAAAATGGCGAGCATTCCCAAATCCTGATCTCATGTTTTTTGGGCTCCAGAACCGTGTTTGTGCATTTCTCATGACTAATTCTGATATAAAATGACGCGACGAATGCGTTGGAAGCGACAGAATTGCGATCAGAGAAACCGTTGACGAGAAAATGGCGAGCATTCCCAAATCCTGATCTCGTGTTTTTTGGACTCCAGAAACGTTTTCGTGCATTTGTCGTGACTATTTCCGACCCAAAATGACACGAGGAACACGTTGGAAGCGACAGAATTGCGATCCGAGAAACCGTTGACGAGAAAATGGCGAGCATTCCGAAATCCTGATCTCGTGTGTTTTGGACTCCAGAAATGTGTTCCTGCATTTGTCGTCACTATTTCCGACGTAAAATGACGCGAGGAACGCGTTGGAAGCGACAGAATTGAGATCCGAGCAACCGTTGACGAGAAAATGGCGAGCATTCCCAAAACTTGATCTCGTGTTTATTGAACTCCAGAACCGTGTTTGTGCGTTTCTCAAGACTAATTCCGACGTAAAATGACACGAGGAACACGTTGGAAGCGACAGAATTGCGATCCGAGAAACCGTTGACGAGAAAATGGCGAGCATTCCCCAATCCTGATCTCATGTTTTTTGGGCTCCAGAACCGTGTTTGTGCATTTCTCATGACTAATTCTGATATAAAATGACGCGACGAACGCGTTGGAAGCGACAGAATTGAGATCCGAGCAACCGTTGACGAGAAAATGGCGAGCATTCCCAAAACTTGATCTCGTGTTTATTGAACTCCAGAACCGTGTTTGTGCGTTTCTCAAGACTAATTCCGACGTAAAATGACACGAGGAACACGTTGGAAGCGACAGAATTGCGATCCGAGAAACCGTTGACGAGAAAATGGTGTTACATCCTCAGCGCGAATCTGACGACTTTCCTTTTCCAAAAACACACCGTTTTCATTTTCTCATAGCTTTCTCCTTGCGTAATATTCGAGTCTTAAACTCGACCGTTCGACCGTCCCTTTCACATGTTATCGCTCCGACCCTTGACTTCTTCTTAGGGGAGGCAGTCCCACAGCTGCGTGCACTTGGGTGCATCTAGGATTTCACACTCACACATTCAAAACTAACTCACTCACGTTCCCACTCTTGCTACTTTTTCCTGGAATTTCGGGACTTCTGGAATATATAAACCCTGATTTTCTGGAGGAAAAGCGGACTTCAGTAGAATCCTTCGAGCAAGACGTATCTCTGCCCGTTGTATCTCAGTAAGCATAGTGCGTGGACGTGGATTAGATAGAGCATTAGTACTCCTTCGAAACCGTTTCATTCAACCGTACAGTTCAGCCATATACCGCGACTGTTAGACAAGTAATTGTTCACCGCATCCCCGTTTAACTCGTGACGTGAAACGAGCCAACCTAACTCTTAAGTTCATCGCGCTCAAAACCTAAGATATTGTACCAAAGCCGATTTTAAAGTGTAACAATATATATATATCTTTATTTTTACATCTAAAGTCAAAGATTCCTAAAACTCATTTTAAACAGCCCATCCACATTTCTCTTAACTATAACTGAAGAAACATACCAAGGGAACATCGTAGAACACTTGGTAGTCTTAGCCGCTCGAGACATAACCAAGGCGAGCCATCTGAGTAATCAATTTTTTAACTTCACGAAAGAGGCATTGAGAAACCTCAACGTTATCCTCGAAGCTGACGAGCGTTTCCACACCACTGACGGTTAGTCATACCCCAGTGCTGGTTGGCCGTTATATTAATCCGAAGCTTGGAGCGCGTTACCCTTGATCAAATTTAGTTATTTCTTTAGTCGATCAAGGATTAGAGTCAAAGTGCAATCTATAGAGCTGACGAGCGTTCCCACACCACTGACGGTTAGTCATACCCCAGTGCTGGTTGGCCGTTATATTAATCCGAGGCTCCTGATTCACTTACAGTAAAATCATTAAAAATCGCCAAAAAGGCTAGATTGCTCAGAAGTAGGTTTTACATTTAGAAACCTCGCCGACTTGAACCTCGGCTCGTAACAAATTGGTGACAGCGGTGGGATATTCACATTCAAAGTGTGTATCTCACTAGTGAATATCGTTGTTCCCTTTTAAGTTCTTATATTAAAGTTCGAATCCTTTTTCATCATGACTGAAGCCAGGCCTTCTGATGCTGACTTAGCCACAATGATGAATAATATGAAGATATTCTCAACGCTACAGCAGTTAGCTCAGGGAATACCTGTATTTAGTGGAAAGTCGCAAGAACTAAGAAACTTCGTTCAATGCGTAGAGGATGGGCTAATCTATCTACCGGAATCTATGAGTTTAAAGTATGTCAGTGTAATTCTCACAAAATTAACTGGGCCAGCCAGAGAAGCCGCAGACGGCAAGAAGTTTACTAGCGTGGAAACTTTGTTACAATATCTAAAGAAGTGCTTCGCGCCGGGTAGGAGTCTCATGTCCTTCCAAGCGGATGTTTTAAATCTACGAATCGGACGGGAGGAAAGCGTGCGCGGTTTCATAGATCGCACTAGGCATCTCTTCCATAATACTCGCGCGGCCATCAGTGAAGATTACGATGGAAATAAGGACGAAATGAAGAAATACATGGAGAAACAAATCGTCCAACGATTCGTAAGCGGGTTACCGATGAGGTATTCATCGAGGCTTGACCCAAGGAAATTCGACAGCCTCGAAGATGCTTTTGAAGAAGTAACATATATAAGCCGGAACCTGAGTGAGACCTACGAGAGGTACAACCAGGACAATAATAGCCATAATAATCATTACGACGGAGCACGTAATACTCAACAACGGTCACCAAATCCTCAATGGCGCCAAAACAATGGGTCTCGGAGTACATCTGGGACGGAAGACCCCCGCGGTTACCGAGGACCTACCGCCTTCGCACTCGAGAGGACGGACTGGCCTGGGGCCCAGGGCGTCGTAAATTTCCCTCCCCCTCATCTCGAACGACATCCATGGCTGCCAGACATACAGGAAAGGGCCGAAAACCACGAGGGCCATAAGTGCTGCACTTGTGTGCACAAAGGCTACGATGGCAAGAAAGTTAACTTTAAGGAACAACAAAATCACGCCCCGGTGGATAGCACCTATGCTCATCCGGGTAGTTCGTTGGCTCAACCGAGCAACGATAATAAGTTAGCGTACAATGAGGAACATTTAAACTGCGGAAGCGTTCACCGAGCAGGCGATTCGGTGAACGGATGCAAAGAAATTCGCCACAAACACGTGCGGTTCAACAGCAGCCAGTAGAGAACATGCGACTGATCGTCCACTCGGCACCGATTCCAAAAATCCGCGTCAAGGTACCGGAACTACTCAATGGAATCGGAGAATTTCTCATCGATGGCGGAGCAACGTTAAATTTGGTAACTTATGATTCGCTCAACCTGAATCAAGTTAATATCTCCCGCAAAGAAATCAAAGTGACTGGAGTTGCCTCGGTCCCTATTGTCACTTTGGGATCCGTTATTCTACAAATCGAGGATACCACCTGCTTGTTTTACGTCGTCAAGAATTTACGATTACCAGCCAATGGGTTATTAGGCAACCCATTCCTACTCCAAGAACAAGCCGAGATTTCCTACTACCATAAAACCCTCGTGTTTAGGAATAATCCTACAAGACCCATTTCTTTTGTTAACTATCAAGATTTAAAGGAAACTGAAGTTCCTACCAAAAACACCACTCATCATGGAACCCCTGGTCGGAGTCGGCAACAAATTGCTGTACGCCTGGCCAACAACACCATCACCAAGGAAGGTTACCTTCCCCGTGTCGACACACATCAGAATGTCTACATTGGCGAACCTGCAGTTACCAGTGAAGAAAACACCGAAATCGATGCGCCACTTCAAGAAACGTATCCCTTTGACTCTACCGGATCATCCGAAGAAGATTATAGTTTGCAAAAGTCGCAGCAGAAAATCACCTCACCTCAAGAACGTATTAACAAAATCAAGAAAACCCTGGACCTGGATCATCTCAACACTGAAGAAAAACAACACGTGCTACAACTCATACAAGAGTTTCCGGACAGTTTCTTTCTACCTGGCGACAATCTGGGAAAAGCTCCCAACTTTCAGCATACGATTCACACCACAGACAACACCCCAATAAACACTCGTCAGTATAAATATCCGCCAATACACAAGACAGAAATAGATGCACAGGTAAAGGCCTTCCTTAAAGAAGTTATAATTCAACCATCCAAATCTCTATATAACTCTCCCTTATGGATAGTCCCCAAGAAAGCTGACGCGCAAGGTAATAAGCGTTGGCGCATGGTAATAGATTTTCGAGCACTTAATGAGAAAACTGTTACCGACAAATTCCCCTTACCTAACATTACTGAAATTTTGGATAGTCTTGGCCGAGCAAAATATTTTTCTATCTTTGATTTAGCTAACGGATTTCATCAAATCTAGATGAATCCTAAAGATCGCGCAAAAACTGCCTTTACTACTCATACCGGTCACTATGAATATGTCCGAATGCCTTTTGGATTAAAAAATGCACCTCCCACCTTTCAACGTCTTATGAACCAAGTTTTAACGGGATTACAAGGAACTGATTTATTTGTATATCTCGACGACATAGTAGTATTTTCATCTTCACTTAGAGAACACGAAATTAAAATCCGAAAATTGATGCAGAGACTCAGCGACAATGGTTTAACTCTCCAAACTAATAAATGCCAATTTCTCCGTAAAGAAGTGAGTTATTTAGGTCATATTATTAGTGAAAATGGTGTTCGACCAGACCCAAAGAAATTGCAAACAGTAAGAGATTTTCCCGTTCCATTAAGCCAGAAATGTATCCGTCAATTTTTGGGCCTGGCTGGTTACTATCACCGATTTATCGAAAACTTTTCATTTAAGGCAAAACCGTTAGTTGATTTATTAAAAAAGGGTTGTAAATTCAATTGGACTCAAGAGCAACAAAATAGTTTCGAACAGTTGAAGAACGAATTATACCAACAACCTATTTTGCAATATCCAGACTTTAGTAAACCTTTCATTATTACAACCAATGCTTCCAAAAATGCAATAGCAGCAACTCTCAGTCAGGGTGAAATAGGAAGAGACCTACCAGTTTCATACGCATCCAGAACTTTAAATAAGGCAGAACAAAATTATACAGATACGGAGAAAGAATGCCTTGCCATGGTTTATGCAGTAAAATTTTTCCGACCTTATGTTTTTGGCACAAAATTTACGCTAGTTACTGATCTTAGCTCTCTTGTTTGGTTGAACTCAGTTAAAGATCCCACTTCACGTTTAATAAAATGGCAATTACAGCTTTTAGACTCTGATTATAACGCTGTCCACAAAGCAGGAAGAATAAACATAAACACGGATCCTCTCTCTCGAAACCCCACCGTTTGCCTACCTCTTACACCCAAAGAATCAATTGATCCAGAATATAAACAATACGTGCCAAAAACGTCAACAGACCCCGAAAGTATTGGCTACCGAATTAAAGAGCTTAAACGTGATAGACAAAAGAGACCGTTGGTCCGACATTCAGATAGTGAAAAAATACATTAAAATGTAAATAAAAGCGCCAAGTAGTTTAATGATCCAAAAATGGAATAGATATCACACAAGAAAGCCAAGTTTTCAATCAAAGATACCGCCCGTTAATTAATTAATTAACTTGCATCTCTAACTTTAAAACTTGGAATGTGCATACTTAATTACCAATCAAAAAATATTACTAGCATATGACTACCTTGACACAAATTTGCACATGCCAAGTTCTAAAGCTTGAGATGCAAGTTAATTAATTAATTAACGGGCGGTATCTTTGATTGAAAACTTGGCTTTCTTGTGTGATATCTATTCCATTTTTGGATCATTAAACTACTTGGCGCTTTTATTTACATTTTAATGTATTTTGGGGGATTTCACGCCTTTTTGGTTGTTCATATTTTGAAGAAAAATACAATCGGACTGTACCACATTCATATAACCGTCATCATTGTTTTGACACATCACCAGTCATGGCATAACCAATGTGTCGGTATAAAACCATGTTATCTGCACAGCGCTCTGCAGCAATTCGCAGTGGTGCCATCTCGCGTGAAACACGTGAGAGTAACATTTTTAGGAATCGTATTAAACCGGACGATGAAACTCTTAATCCGCTTTGCCTTTTCCACGAGAAAAATAAAACAGGAAATTCATATCTCCGGAACGGCTGGACCGATCCACATGATTCTTGGCTCATTGGATTCAGAAAAATCAACGATGAAATACAAAATTCTGAAATAAATTCTTGGGGCTCTAACTTTCGCATAAATCGAGGTGAAAGTTTGGTAACTAAGGATAACAGCTAGTGTTCGGGATAATATAGCCTCGGCTGTCGCGCGCCGGAGTGTCATATGTATATGGAGAGGGAACTTCTACTTGGCGCGAGACTCTACCGAGTCTCCTGACAGATGCAAGTAATTCAGATGACAAGCAACCCCGTAGATACCCCTTTAAACCCAGTTTTCTGCCCAGCATGGAAAATTTTCTTCCAGACACATGCCACTCTAAACTCAAATCCCCATCCGGAAAGAATACTCAGACCGGTGATTTAATGTCTTTCATTGAACCAACTGGTAACTCTACCTCCACCCCCACCGAGAAGTTAGAGAAAACAGAGTTTCACAATCAGTCCGATAGCACGATATGTCCAGCTTCTGCACCCATTAGGAAGACTGACCTTACACTTCCACTACCAGAGCCCCACGTACCATTGAAATCTGAACCTTACACCTTAAACTCGTACACCAAGCCCGTCAGAATTTCAGACACACTCATAGACCTCCAAGAGTGCCCCTTGTCAAGTGATAAAGATACAGACAGCGATGACACAACAAACCGTTTCCAGATGACTTTTTCCACCAGTCCTCTTTTGTCTCGGAAAGATCATTACGTTCATTTCAACTCAGCTGACTGCAAGTCATATTCTTCGATTACCAAGTTATTAGAGAAAATGGGATATATAAATATGCAACAAATTAAGATCAAAAACCCATGCCAAGGTCAAATACTTATGTCTACTCACAATAACCAAAAGACTTTCAGTATATTTTCTACCAAACATTTTTGTGAACAGTTAACTAAGCAAAATATTATCACTGGTCTCGAAGAATTAAAAGCCGCATTATATAAATCAAAAACATACTCATTTAGAATATCTTCAGTTGAAGATGGTCACGACCATATTACTCACGAAGAGTTTGGAGAGTTAATAACTCAAGTTTTCAGAAATTCCAGAATTCGCATAACTATCTGCACCACAAATATTACAGTTCCACCGTTAGAAATTAGGCAAAAGTTAATCCAAGAAGCTCGTAGTGACCTAACAGGAGGACATAAGGACGTCGCTAAAACATACAAGCGTTCACATCCAATTTATTTCTGGCCTGAAATGAAAATAGTATTCCAAAATTTCATTTGCAAATGTACTAGTTCTCAAGAACCGAAATTAATAAGAACAAACAATTGCCAACCGAAGCTAATTACCGACACCAAACAAAATGAATTGTATTCCTTCATCCACTTTCATTAGCATTGTTACTCTTCGACTATTCATAATTTGCGCCACCGAACCTGAATACACACTACACTGCGACCTAAACCTTAAATACACCCACATCTGTTACAAAAGAAAATTCGTCCGATTCTCTTTAGTGAAGCATCGCGAATTGCGCGATGTTCATTCTAAGGGTGGAGGTGTTACGTCCTCAGCGCGAATCTGGCGACTTTCCTTTTCCAAAAACACACCGTTTTCATTTTCTCATAGCTTTCTCCTTGCGTAATATTCGAGTCTTAAACTCGACCGTTCGACCGTCCCTTTCACATGTTATCGCTCCGACCCTTGACTTCTTCTTAGGGGAGGCAGTCCCACAGCTGCGTGCACTTGGGTGCATCTAGGATTTCACACTCACACATTCAAAACTAACTCACTCACGTTCCCACTCTTGCTACTTTTTCCTGGAATTTCGGGACTTCTGGAGTATATAAACCCTGATTTTCTGGAGGAAAAGCGGACTTCAGTAGAATCCTTCGAGCAAGACGTATCTCTGCCCGTTGTATCTCAGTAAGCATAGTGCGTGGACGTGGATTAGATAGAGCATTAGTACTCCTTCGAAACCGTTTCATTCAACCGTACAGTTCAGCCATATACCGCGACTGTTAGGCAAGTAATTGTTCACCGCATCCCCGTTTAACTCGTGACGTGAAACGAGCCAACCTAACTCTTAAGTTCATCGCGCTCAAAACCTAAGATATTGTACCAAAGCCGATTTTAAAGTGTAACAATATATATATATATATCCTTATTTTTAAATCTAAAGTCAAAGATTCCTAAAACTCATTTTAAACAGCCCATCCACATCTCTCTTAACTATAACTGAAGAAACATACCAAGGGAACATCGTAGAACACTTGGTAGTCTTAGCCGCTCGAGACATAACCAAGGCGAGCCATCTGAGTAATCAATTTTTTAACTTCACGAAAGAGGCATTGAGAAACCTCAACGTTATCCTCGAAGCTGACGAGCGTTTCCACACCACTGACGGTTAGTCATACCCCAGTGCTGGTTGGCCGTTATATTAATCCGAAGCTTGGAGCGCGTTACCCTTGATCAAATTTAGTTATTTCTTTAGTCGATCAAGGATTAGAGTCAAAGTGCAATCTATAGAGCTGACGAGCGTTCCCACACCACTGACGGTTAGTCATACCCCAGTGCTGGTTGGCCGTTATATTAATCCGAGGCTCCTGATTCACTTACAGTAAAATCATTAAAAATCGCCAAAAAGGCTAGATTGCTCAGAAGTAGGTTTTACATTTAGAAACCTCGCCGACTTGAACCTCGGCTCGTAACAATGGCGAGCATTCCCCAATCCTGATCTCATGTTTTTTGGGCTCTAGAACCGTGTTTGTGCATTTCTCATGACTAATTCTGATCTAAAATGACGCGAGGAACACGCTGGAAGCGACAGAATTGCGATCCGAGCAACCGTTGACGAGAAAATGGCGAGCATTCCCAAAACTTGATCTCGTGTTTATTGAACTCCAGAACCGTGTTTGTGCATTTCTCAAAACGAATTCCGACGTAAAATGACACGAGGAACACGTTGGAAGCGACAGGATTGCGATCCGAGAAACCGTTGACGACAAAATCGCGAGCATTCCCAAAACTTGATCTCGTGTTTATTGAACTCCAGAACCGTGTTTGTGCGTTTCTCAAGACTAATTCCGACGTAAAATGGTACGAGGAACACGTTGAAAGGGACAGAATTGCGATCCGAGAAACCGTTGACGAGAAAATGGCGAGCATTCCCAAATCCTGATCTCGTGTTTTTTGGGCTCCAGAACCGTGTTTCTGCATTTCTCATGACTAATTCCGATGTAAAATGACGCGAGGAACGCGTTGGAAGCGACAGAATTGCGATCCGAGCAACCGTTGACGAGTAAATGGCGAGCATTCCCAAAACTTGATCTCGTGTTTATTGAACTCCAGAACCGTGTTTGTGCGTTTCTCAAGACTAATTCCGACGTAAAATGACACGAGGAACACGTTGGAAGCGACAGAATTGCGATCCCAGAAACCGTTGACGAGAAAATGGCGAGCATTCCCAAATCCTGATCTCGTGTTTTTTGAACTCCAGAAACGTTTTCGTGCATTTCGCGTGATTATTTCCGACGTAAAATGACGCGCTGAAAACGCTGGTAGCGACAGAATTGCGATACGAGAAACCGTTGACGAGAAAATGGCGAGCATTCCCGAATCCTGATCTCGTGTTTTTTGGACTCCAGAAACGTTTTCGTGCATTCGTCGTCACTATTTCCGACGTAAAATGACTCGAGGAACACGCTGGAGGCGACAGAATTGCGATCCGAGAAACCGTTGACGAGAAAATGGCGAGCATTCCCCAATCCTGATCTCATGTTTTTTGGGCTCCAGAACCGTGTTTGTGCATTTCTCATGACTAATTCTAATATAAAATGACGCGAGGAACGAGTTGGAAGCGGCAGAATTGAGATCCGAGCAACCGTTGACGAGAAAATGGCGAGCATTCCCAAATCCTGATCTCATGTTTTTTGGGCTCCAGAACCGTGTTTCTGCATTTCTCATGACTAATTCTGATATAAAATGACGCGACGAACGCGTTGGAAGCGACAGAATTGCGATCCGAGCAACCGTTGACGAGAAAATGGCGAGCATTCCCGAATCCTGATCTCGTGTTTTTTGGACTCCAGAAACGTTTTCGTGCATTCGTCGTCACTATTTCCGACGTAAAATGACTCGAGGAACACGCTGGAGGCGACAGAATTGCGATCCGAGAAACCGTTGACGAGAAAATGGCGAGCATTCCCCAATCCTGATCTCATGTTTTTTGGGCTCCAGAACCGTGTTTGTGCATTTCTCATGACTAATTCTAATATAAAATGACGCGAGGAACGAGTTGGAAGCGGCAGAATTGAGATCCGAGCAACCGTTGACGAGAAAATGGCGAGCATTCCCAAATCCTGATCTCATGTTTTTTGGGCTCCAGAACCGTGTTTCTGCATTTCTCATGACTAATTCTGATATAAAATGACGCGACGAACGCGTTGGAAGCGACAGAATTGCGATCCGAGCAACCGTTGACGAGAAAATGGCGAGCATTCCCGAATCCTGATCTCGTGTTTTTTGGACTCCAGAAACGTTTTCGTGCATTCGTCGTCACTATTTCCGACGTAAAATGACTCGAGGAACACGCTGGAGGCGACAGAATTGCGATCCGAGAAACCGTTGACGAGAAAATGGCGAGCATTCCCCAATCCTGATCTCATGTTTTTTGGGCTCCAGAACCGTGTTTGTGCATTTCTCATGACTAATTCTAATATAAAATGACGCGAGGAACGAGTTGGAAGCGGCAGAATTGAGATCCGAGCAACCGTTGACGAGAAAATGGCGAGCATTCCCAAATCCTGATCTCATGTTTTTTGGGCTCCAGAACCGTGTTTCTGCATTTCTCATGACTAATTCTGATATAAAATGACGCGACGAACGCGTTGGAAGCGACAGAATTGCGATCCGATCAACCGTTGACGAGAAAATGGCGAGCATTCCCAAATCCTGATCTCATGTTTTTTGGGCTCCAGAAGCGAGTTTGTGCATTTCTCATGACTAATTCTGATATAAAATGACGCGACGAACGCGTTGGAAGCGACAGAATTGCGATCAGAGAAACCGTTGACGAGAAAATGGCGAGCATTCCCAAATCCTGATCTCGTGTTTTTTGGACTCCAGAAACGTTTTCGTGCATTTGTCGTGACTATTTCCGACCCAAAATGACACGAGGAACACGCTGGAAGCGACAGAATTGCGATCCGAGAAACCGTTGACGAGAAAATGGTGAGCATTCCCAAATCCTGATCTCATGTTTTTTGGACTCCAGAAACGTTTTCGTGCATTTGTCGTCACTATTTCCGACGTAAAATGACACGAGGAACACGCTGGAGGCGACAGAATTGCGATCCGAGAAACCGTTGACGAGAAAATGGCGAGCATTCCCCAATCCTGATCTCATGTTTTTTGGGCTCCAGAACCGTGTTTGTGCATTTCTCATGACTAATTCTAATATAAAATGACGCGAGGAACGAGTTGGAAGCGGCAGAATTGAGATCCGAGCAACCGTTGACGAGAAAATGGCGAGCATTCCCAAATCCTGATCTCATGTTTTTTGGGCTCCAGAACCGTGTTTCTGCATTTCTCATGACTAATTCTGATATAAAATGACGCGACGAACGCGTTGGAAGCGACAGAATTGCGATCCGAGCAACCGTTGACGAGAAAATGGCGAGCATTCCCGAATCCTGATCTCGTGTTTTTTGGACTCCAGAAACGTTTTCGTGCATTCGTCGTCACTATTTCCGACGTAAAATGACTCGAGGAACACGCTGGAGGCGACAGAATTGCGATCCGAGAAACCGTTGACGAGAAAATGGCGAGCATTCCCCAATCCTGATCTCATGTTTTTTGGGCTCCAGAACCGTGTTTGTGCATTTCTCATGACTAATTCTAATATAAAATGACGCGAGGAACGAGTTGGAAGCGGCAGAATTGAGATCCGAGCAACCGTTGACGAGAAAATGGCGAGCATTCCCAAATCCTGATCTCATGTTTTTTGGGCTCCAGAACCGTGTTTCTGCATTTCTCATGACTAATTCTGATATAAAATGACGCGACGAACGCGTTGGAAGCGACAGAATTGCGATCCGATCAACCGTTGACGAGAAAATGGCGAGCATTCCCAAATCCTGATCTCATGTTTTTTGGGCTCCAGAAGCGAGTTTGTGCATTTCTCATGACTAATTCTGATATAAAATGACGCGACGAACGCGTTGGAAGCGACAGAATTGCGATCAGAGAAACCGTTGACGAGAAAATGGCGAGCATTCCCAAATCCTGATCTCGTGTTTTTTGGACTCCAGAAACGTTTTCGTGCATTTGTCGTGACTATTTCCGACCCAAAATGACACGAGGAACACGCTGGAAGCGACAGAATTGCGATCCGAGAAACCGTTGACGAGAAAATGGTGAGCATTCCCAAATCCTGATCTCATGTTTTTTGGACTCCAGAAACGTTTTCGTGCATTTGTCGTCACTATTTCCGACGTAAAATGACACGAGGAACACGCTGGAGGCGACAGAATTGCGATCCGAGAAACCGTTGACGAGAAAATGGCGAGCATTCCCCAATCCTGATCTCATGTTTTTTGGGCTCCAGAACCGTGTTTGTGCATTTCTCATGACTAATTCTGATATAAAATGACGCGACGAACGCGTTGGAAGCGACAGAATTGAGATCCGAGCAACCGTTGACGAGAAAATGGCGAGCATTCCCAAAACTTGATCTCGTGTTTATTGAACTCCAGAACCGTGTTTGTGCGTTTCTCAAGACTAATTCCGACGTAAAATGACACGAGGAACACGTTGGAAGCGACAGAATTGCGATCCGAGAAACCGTTGACGAGAAAATGGTGAGGATTCCCAAATCCTGATCTCATGTTTTTTGGGCTCCAGAAACGTTTTCGTGCATTTGTCGTCACTATTTCCGACGTAAAATGACACGAGGAACACGCTGGAGGCGACAGAATTGCGATCCGAGAAACCGTTGACGAGAAAATGGCGAGCATTCCCCAATCCTGATCTCATGTTTTTTGGGCTCCAGAACCGAGTTTGTGCATTTCTCATGACTAATTCTGATATAAAATGACGCGACGAACGCGTTGGAAGCGACAGAATTGCGATCAGAGAAACCGTTGACGAGAAAATGGCGAGCATTCCCAAATCCTGATCTCGTGTTTTTTGGACTCCAGAAACGTTTTCGTGCATTTGTCGTGACTATTTCCGACCCAAAATGACACGAGGAACACGCTGGAAGCGACAGAATTGCGATCCGAGAAACCGTTGACGAGAAAATGGTGAGCATTCCCAAATCCTGATCTCATGTTTTTTGGACTCCAGAAACGTTTTCGTGCATTTGTCGTCACTATTTCCGACGTAAAATGACACGAGGAACACGCTGGAGGCGACAGAATTGCGATCCGAGAAACCGTTGACGAGAAAATGGCGAGCATTCCCCAATCCTGATCTCATGTTTTTTGGGCTCCAGAACCGTGTTTGTGCATTTCTCATGACTAATTCTGATATAAAATGACGCGACGAACGCGTTGGAAGCGACAGAATTGAGATCCGAGCAACCGTTGACGAGAAAATGGCGAGCATTCCCAAAACTTGATCTCGTGTTTATTGAACTCCAGAACCGTGTTTGTGCGTTTCTCAAGACTAATTCCGACGTAAAATGACACGAGGAACACGTTGGAAGCGACAGAATTGCGATCCGAGAAACCGTTGACGAGAAAATGGTGAGGATTCCCAAATCCTGATCTCATGTTTTTTGGGCTCCAGAAACGTTTTCGTGCATTTGTCGTCACTATTTCCGACGTAAAATGACACGAGGAACACGCTGGAGGCGACAGAATTGCGATCCGAGAAACCGTTGACGAGAAAATGGCGAGCATTCCCCAATCCTGATCTCATGTTTTTTGGGCTCCAGAACCGTGTTTGTGCATTTCTCATGACTAATTCTGATATAAAATGACGCGACGAACGCGTTGGAAGCGACAGAATTGCGATCCGAGCAACCGTTGACGAGAAAATCGCGAGCATTCCCAAAACTTGATCTCGTGTTTATTGAACTCCAGAGCCGTGTTTCTGCATTTCTCATGACAAATTCCGATGTAAAATGACGCGAGGAACGCGTTGGAAAAGACAGAATTGCGATCCGAGAAACCGTTGACGAGAAAATGGCGAGCATTCCCCAATCCTGATCTCATGTTTTTTGGGCTCCAGAACCGTGTTTGTGCATTTCTCATGACTAATTCTGATATAAAATGACGCGAGGAACGCGTTGGAAGCGGCAGAATTGAGATCCGAGCAACCGTTGACGAGAAAATGGCGAGCATTCCCAAATCCTGATCTCATGTTTTTTGGGCTCCAGAACCGTGTTTGTGCATTTCTCATGACTAATTCTGATATAAAATGACGCGACGAACGCGTTGGAAGCGACAGAATTGCGATCCGAGCAACCGTTGACGAGTAAATGGCGAGCATTCCCAAAACTTGATCTCGTGTTTATTGAACTCCAGAACCGTGTTTGTGCGTTTCTCAAGACTAATTCCGACGTAAAATGGCACGAGGAACACGTTGGAAGCGACAGAATTGCGATCCCAGAAACCGTTGACGAGAAAATGGCGAGCATTCCCAAATCCTGATCTCGTGTTTTTTGAACTCCAGAAACGTTTTCGTGCATTTCGCGTGATTATTTCCGACGTAAAATGACGCGCTGAACATGCTGGTAGCGACAGAATTGCGATCCGAGAAACCGTTGACGAGAAAATGGCGAGCATTCCCGAATCCTGATCTCGTGTTTTTTGGACTCCAGAGACGTTTTCGTGCATTTGTCGTCACTATTTCCGACGTAAAATGACACGAGGAACACGCTGGAGGCGACAGAATTGCGATCCGAGAAACCGTTGACGAGAAAATGGCGAGCATTCCCCAATCCTGATCTCATGTTTTTTGGGCTCCAGAACCGTGTTTGTGCATTTCTCATGACTAATTCTGATATAAAATGACGCGACGAACGCGTTGGAAGCGACAGAATTGCGATCCGAGAAACCGTTGACGAGAAAATGGCGAGCATTCCCAAATCCTGATCTCGTGTTTTTTGGACTCCAGAGACGTTTTCGTGCATTTGTCGTCACTATTTCCGACGTAAAATGACACGAGGAACACGCTGGAGGCGACAGAATTGCGATCCGAGAAACCGTTGACGAGAAAATGGCGAGCATTCCCCAATCCTGATCTCATGTTTTTTGGGCTCCAGAACCGTGTTTGTGCATTTCTCATGACTAATTCTGATATAAAATGACGCGACGAACGCGTTGGAAGCGACAGAATTGAGATCCGAGCAACCGTTGACGAGAAAATGGCGAGCATTCCCAAAACTTGATCTCGTGTTTATTGAACTCCAGAACCGTGTTTGTGCGTTTCTCAAGACTAATTCCGACGTAAAATGACACGAGGAACACGTTGGAAGCGACAGAATTGCGATCCGAGAAACCGTTGACGAGAAAATGGTGAGGATTCCCAAATCCTGATCTCATGTTTTTTGGGCTCCAGAAACGTTTTCGTGCATTTGTCGTCACTATTTCCGACGTAAAATGACACGAGGAACACGCTGGAGGCGACAGAATTGCGATCCGAGAAACCGTTGACGAGAAAATGGCGAGCATTCCCCAATCCTGATCTCATGTTTTTTGGGCTCCAGAACCGTGTTTGTGCATTTCTCATGACTAATTCTGATATAAAATGACGCGACGAACGCGTTGGAAGCGACAGAATTGCGATCCGAGCAACCGTTGACGAGAAAATCGCGAGCATTCCCAAAACTTGATCTCGTGTTTATTGAACTCCAGAGCCGTGTTTCTGCATTTCTCATGACAAATTCCGATGTAAAATGACGCGAGGAACGCGTTGGAAAAGACAGAATTGCGATCCGAGAAACCGTTGACGAGAAAATGGCGAGCATTCCCCAATCCTGATCTCATGTTTTTTGGGCTCCAGAACCGTGTTTGTGCATTTCTCATGACTAATTCTGATATAAAATGACGCGAGGAACGCGTTGGAAGCGGCAGAATTGAGATCCGAGCAACCGTTGACGAGAAAATGGCGAGCATTCCCAAATCCTGATCTCATGTTTTTTGGGCTCCAGAACCGTGTTTGTGCATTTCTCATGACTAATTCTGATATAAAATGACGCGACGAACGCGTTGGAAGCGACAGAATTGCGATCCGAGCAACCGTTGACGAGTAAATGGCGAGCATTCCCAAAACTTGATCTCGTGTTTATTGAACTCCAGAACCGTGTTTGTGCGTTTCTCAAGACTAATTCCGACGTAAAATGGCACGAGGAACACGTTGGAAGCGACAGAATTGCGATCCCAGAAACCGTTGACGAGAAAATGGCGAGCATTCCCAAATCCTGATCTCGTGTTTTTTGAACTCCAGAAACGTTTTCGTGCATTTCGCGTGATTATTTCCGACGTAAAATGACGCGCTGAACATGCTGGTAGCGACAGAATTGCGATCCGAGAAACCGTTGACGAGAAAATGGCGAGCATTCCCGAATCCTGATCTCGTGTTTTTTGGACTCCAGAGACGTTTTCGTGCATTTGTCGTCACTATTTCCGACGTAAAATGACACGAGGAACACGCTGGAGGCGACAGAATTGCGATCCGAGAAACCGTTGACGAGAAAATGGCGAGCATTCCCCAATCCTGATCTCATGTTTTTTGGGCTCCAGAACCGTGTTTGTGCATTTCTCATGACTAATTCTGATATAAAATGACGCGACGAACGCGTTGGAAGCGACAGAATTGCGATCCGAGAAACCGTTGACGAGAAAATGGCGAGCATTCCCAAATCCTGATCTCGTGTTTTTTGGACTCCAGAGACGTTTTCGTGCATTTGTCGTCACTATTTCCGACGTAAAATGACACGAGGAACACGCTGGAGGCGACAGAATTGCGATCCGAGAAACCGTTGACGAGAAAATGGCGAGGATTCCCAAATCCTGATCTCATGTTTTTTGGGCTCCAGAACCGTGTTTCTGCATTTCTCATGACTAATTCCGATATAAAATGACGCGACGAACGCGTTGGAAGCGACAGAATTGAGATCCGAGCAACCGTTGACGAGAAAATGGCGAGCATTCCCAAAACTTGATCTCGTGTTTATTGAACTCCAGAACCGTGTTTGTGCGTTTCTCAAGACTAATTCCGACGTAAAATGACACGAGGAACACGTTGGAAGCGACAGAATTGCGATCCGAGAAACCGTTGACGAGAAAATGGTGAGGATTCCCAAATCCTGATCTCATGTTTTTTGGGCTCCAGAAACGTTTTCGTGCATTTGTCGTCACTATTTCCGACGTAAAATGACACGAGGAACACGCTGGAGGCGACAGAATTGCGATCCGAGAAACCGTTGACGAGAAAATGGCGAGCATTCCCCAATCCTGATCTCATGTTTTTTGGGCTCCAGAACCGTGTTTGTGCATTTCTCATGACTAATTCTGATATAAAATGACGCGAGGAACGCGTTGGAAGCGGCAGAATTGAGATCCGAGCAACCGTTGACGAGAAAATGGCGAGCATTCCCAAATCCTGATCTCATGTTTTTTGGGCTCCAGAACCGCGTTTGTGCATTTCTCATGACTAATTCTGATATAAAATGACGCGACGAACGCGTTGGAAGCGACAGAATTGCGATCCGAGCAACCGTTGACGAGTAAATGGCGAGCATTCCCAAAACTTGATCTCGTGTTTATTGAACTCCAGAACCGTGTTTGTGCGTTTCTCAAGACTAATTCCGACGTAAAATGGCACGAGGAACACGTTGGAAGCGACAGAATTGCGATCCGAGAAACCGTTGACGAGAAAATGGCGAGCATTCCCCAATCCTGATCTCATGTTTTTTGGGCTCCAGAACCGTGTTTGTGCATTTCTCATGACTAATTCTGATATAAAATGACGCGAGGAACGCGTTGGAAGCGGCAGAATTGAGATCCGAGCAACCGTTGACGAGAAAATGGCGAGCATTCCCAAATCCTGATCTCATGTTTTTTGGGCTCCAGAACCGCGTTTGTGCATTTCTCATGACTAATTCTGATATAAAATGACGCGACGAACGCGTTGGAAGCGACAGAATTGCGATCCGAGCAACCGTTGACGAGTAAATGGCGAGCATTCCCAAAACTTGATCTCGTGTTTATTGAACTCCAGAACCGTGTTTGTGCGTTTCTCAAGACTAATTCCGACGTAAAATGGCACGAGGAACACGTTGGAAGCGACAGAATTGCGATCCCAGAAACCGTTGACGAGAAAATGGCGAGCATTCCCAAATCCTGATCTCGTGTTTTTTGAACTCCAGAAACGTTTTCGTGCATTTCGCGTGATTATTTCCGACGTAAAATGACGCGCTGAACACGCTGGTAGCGACAGAATTGCGATCCGAGAAACCGTTGACGAGAAAATGGCGAGCATTCCCGAATCCTGATCTCGTGTTTTTTGGACTCCAGAGACGTTTTCGTGCATTTGTCGTCACTATTTCCGACGTAAAATGACACGAGGAACACGCTGGAGGCGACAGAATTGCGATCCGAGAAACCGTTGACGAGAAAATGGCGAGCATTCCCCAATCCTGATCTCATGTTTTTTGGGCTCCAGAACCGTGTTTGTGCATTTCTCATGACTAATTCTGATATAAAATGACGCGACGAACGCGTTGGAAGCGACAGAATTGAGATCCGAGCAACCGTTGACGAGAAAATGGCGAGCATTCCCAAAACTTGATCTCGTGTTTATTGAACTCCAGAACCGTGTTTGTGCGTTTCTCAAGACTAATTCCGACGTAAAATGACACGAGGAACACGTTGGAAGCGACAGAATTGCGATCCGAGAAACCGTTGACGAGAAAATGGTGAGGATTCCCAAATCCTGATCTCATGTTTTTTGGGCTCCAGAAACGTTTTCGTGCATTTGTCGTCACTATTTCCGACGTAAAATGACACGAGGAACACGCTGGAGGCGACAGAATTGCGATCCGAGCAACCGTTGACGAGAAAATGGCGAGCATTCCCAAATCCTGATCTCGTGTTTTTTGGACTCCAGAGACGTTTTCGTGCATTTGTCGTCACTATTTCCGACGTAAAATGACACGAGGAACACGCTGGAGGCGACAGAATTGCGATCCGAGAAACCGTTGACGAGAAAATGGCGAGCATTCCCCAATCCTGATCTCATGTTTTTTGGGCTCCAGAACCGTGTTTGTGCATTTCTCATGACTAATTCTGATATAAAATGACGCGACGAACGCGTTGGAAGCGACAGAATTGCGATCCGAGCAACCGTTGACGAGAAAATCGCGAGCATTCCCAAAACTTGATCTCGTGTTTATTGAACTCCAGAGCCGTGTTTCTGCATTTCTCATGACAAATTCCGATGTAAAATGACGCGAGGAACGCGTTGGAAAAGACAGAATTGCGATCCGAGAAACCGTTGACGAGAAAATGGCGAGCATTCCCCAATCCTGATCTCATGTTTTTTGGGCTCCAGAACCGTGTTTGTGCATTTCTCATGACTAATTCTGATATAAAATGACGCGAGGAACGCGTTGGAAGCGGCAGAATTGAGATCCGAGCAACCGTTGACGAGAAAATGGCGAGCATTCCCAAATCCTGATCTCATGTTTTTTGGGCTCCAGAACCGCGTTTGTGCATTTCTCATGACTAATTCTGATATAAAATGACGCGACGAACGCGTTGGAAGCGACAGAATTGCGATCCGAGCAACCGTTGACGAGTAAATGGCGAGCATTCCCAAAACTTGATCTCGTGTTTATTGAACTCCAGAACCGTGTTTGTGCGTTTCTCAAGACTAATTCCGACGTAAAATGGCACGAGGAACACGTTGGAAGCGACAGAATTGCGATCCCAGAAACCGTTGACGAGAAAATGGCGAGCATTCCCAAATCCTGATCTCGTGTTTTTTGAACTCCAGAAACGTTTTCGTGCATTTCGCGTGATTATTTCCGACGTAAAATGACGCGCTGAACACGCTGGTAGCGACAGAATTGCGATCCGAGAAACCGTTGACGAGAAAATGGCGAGCATTCCCGAATCCTGATCTCGTGTTTTTTGGACTCCAGAGACGTTTTCGTGCATTTGTCGTCACTATTTCCGACGTAAAATGACACGAGGAACACGCTGGAGGCGACAGAATTGCGATCCGAGAAACCGTTGACGAGAAAATGGCGAGCATTCCCCAATCCTGATCTCATGTTTTTTGGGCTCCAGAACCGTGTTTGTGCATTTCTCATGACTAATTCTGATATAAAATGACGCGACGAACGCGTTGGAAGCGACAGAATTGAGATCCGAGCAACCGTTGACGAGAAAATGGCGAGCATTCCCAAAACTTGATCTCGTGTTTATTGAACTCCAGAACCGTGTTTGTGCGTTTCTCAAGACTAATTCCGACGTAAAATGACACGAGGAACACGTTGGAAGCGACAGAATTGCGATCCGAGAAACCGTTGACGAGAAAATGGTGAGGATTCCCAAATCCTGATCTCATGTTTTTTGGGCTCCAGAAACGTTTTCGTGCATTTGTCGTCACTATTTCCGACGTAAAATGACACGAGGAACACGCTGGAGGCGACAGAATTGCGATCCGAGCAACCGTTGACGAGAAAATGGCGAGCATTCCCAAATCCTGATCTCGTGTTTTTTGGACTCCAGAGACGTTTTCGTGCATTTGTCGTCACTATTTCCGACGTAAAATGACACGAGGAACACGCTGGAGGCGACAGAATTGCGATCCGAGAAACCGTTGACGAGAAAATGGCGAGGATTCCCAAATCCTGATCTCATGTTTTTTGGGCTCCAGAACCGTGTTTCTTCATTTCTCATGACTAATTCTGATATAAAATGACGCGAGGAACACGCTGGAAGCGACAGAATTGAGATCCGAGCAACCGTTGACGAGAAAATGGCGAGCATTCCCAAAACTTGATCTCGTGTTTATTGAACTCCAGAACCGTGTTTGTGCGTTTCTCAAGACTAATTCCGACGTAAAATGGCACGAGGAACACGTTGAAAGCGACAGAATTGCGATCCGAGAAACCGTTGACGAGAAAATGGCGAGCATTCCCAAATCCTGATCTCGTGTTTTTTGGGCTCCAGAACCGTGTTTGTGCATTTCTCATGACTAATTCTGATATAAAATGACGCGAGGAACGCGTTGGAAGCGACAGAATTGAGATCCGAGCAACCGTTGACGAGAAAATGGCGAGCATTCCCAAAACTTGATCTCGTGTTTATTGAACTCCAGAACCGTGTTTGTGCATTTCTCAAGACGAATTCCGACGTAAAATGACACGAGGAACACGTTGGAAGCGACAGGATTGCGATCCGAGAAACCGTTGATGACAAAACCGCGAGCATTCCCAAAACCTGAACTCGTGGTTTTTGGACTCCAGAAACGTTTTCGTGCATTTGTCGTGACTATTTCCGACGCAAAATGACACGAGGAACACGCTGGAGGCGACAGAATTGCGATCCGAGAAACCGTTGACGAGAAAATGGCGAGCATTCCCCAATCCTGATCTCATGTTTTTTGGGCTCCAGAACCGTGTTTGTGCATTTCTCATGACCAATTCTGATATAAAATGACGCGATGCACGCGTTGGAAGCGACAGAATTGCGATCCGAGCAACCGTTGACGAGAAAATGGCGAGCATTCCCAAATCCTGATCTCGTGTTTTTTGGACTCTAGAAACGTTTTAGTGCATTTGTCGTCACTATTTCCGACGTAAAATGACACGAGGAACACGCTGGAGGCGACAGAATTGCGATCCGAGAAACCGTTGACGAGAAAATGGCGAGCATTCCCCAATCCTGTTCTCATGTTTTTTGGGCTCCAGAACCGTGTTTGTGCATTTCTCATGACTAATTCTGATATAAAATGACGCGAGGAACACGCTGGAAGCGACAGAATTGAGATCCGAGCAACCGTTGACGAGAAAATGGCGAGCATTCCCAAAACTTGATCTCGTGTTTATTGAACTCCAGAACCGTGTTTGTGCGTTTCTCAAGACTAATTCCGACGTAAAATGGCACGAGGAACACGTTGAAAGCGACAGAATTGCGATCCGAGAAACCGTTGACGAGAAAATGGCGAGCATTCCCAAATCCTGATCTCGTGTTTTTTGGGCTCCAGAACCGTGTTTGTGCATTTCTCATGACTAATTCTGATATAAAATGACGCGAGGAACGCGTTGGAAGCGACAGAATTGAGATCCGAGCAACCGTTGACGAGAAAATGGCGAGCATTCCCAAAACTTGATCTCGTGTTTATTGAACTCCAGAACCGTGTTTGTGCATTTCTCAAGACGAATTCCGACGTAAAATGACACGAGGAACACGTTGGAAGCGACAGGATTGCGATCCGAGAAACCGTTGATGACAAAACCGCGAGCATTCCCAAAACCTGAACTCGTGGTTTTTGGACTCCAGAAACGTTTTCGTGCATTTGTCGTGACTATTTCCGACGCAAAATGACACGAGGAACACGCTGGAGGCGACAGAATTGCGATCCGAGAAACCGTTGACGAGAAAATGGCGAGCATTCCCCAATCCTGATCTCATGTTTTTTGGGCTCCAGAACCGTGTTTGTGCATTTCTCATGACTAATTCTGATATAAAATGACGCGACGAACGCGTTGGAAGCGACAGAATTGCGATCCGAGCAACCGTTGACGAGAAAATGGCGAGCATTCCCAAATCCTGATCTCGTGTTTTTTGGACTCCAGAAACGTTTTCGTGCATTTGTCGTCACTATTTCCGACGTAAAATGACACGAGGAACACGCTGGAGGCGACAGAATTGCGATCGGAGAAACCGTTGACGAGAAAATGGCGAGCATTCCCCAATCCTGTTCTCATGTTTTTTGGGCTCCAGAACCGTGTTTGTGCATTTCTCATGACTAATTCTGATATAAAATGACGCGAGGAACGCGTTGGAAGCGACAGAATTGAGATCCGAGCAACCGTTGACGAGAAAATGGCGAGCATTCCCAAAACTTGATCTCGTGTTTATTGAACTCCAGAACCGTGTTTGTGCATTTCTCAAGACGAATTCTGATATAAAATGACGCGAGGAACGCGTTGGAAGCGGCAGAATTGAGATCCGAGCAACCGTTGAGGAGAAAATGGCGAGCATTCCCAAATCCTGATCTCATGTTTTTTGGGCTCCAGAACCGCGTTTGTGCATTTCTCATGACCAATTCTGATATAAAATGACGCGACGAACGCGTTGGAAGCGACAGAATTGCGATCCGAGCAACCGTTGACGAGAAAATGGCGAGCATTCCCAAATCCTGATCTCGTGTTTTTTGGACTCCAGAAACGTTTTCGTGCATTTGTCGTCACTATTTCCGACGTAAAATGACACGAGGAACACGCTGGAGGCGACAGAATTGCGATACGAGAAACCGTTGACGAGAAAATGGCGAGCATTCCCCAATCCTGTTCTCATGTTTTTTGGGCTCCAGCACCGTGTTTGTGCATTTCTCATGACTAATTCTGATATAAAATGACGCGAGGAACACGCTGGAAGCGACAGAATTGAGATCCGAGCAACCGTTGACGAGAAAATGGCGAGCATTCCCAATACTTGATCTCGTGTTTATTGAACTCCAGAACCGTGTTTGTGCGTTTCTCAAGACTAATTCCGACGTAAAATGACACGAGGAACACGTTGGATGCGACAGAATTGCGATCCGAGAAACCGTTGACGAGAAAATGGCGAGCATTCCCCAATCCTGATCTCATGTTTTTTGGGCTCCAGAACCGTGTTTGTGCATTTCTCATGACTAATTCTGGTATAAAATGACGCGAGGAACACGCTGGAGGCGACAAAATTGCGATCCGAGAAACCGTTGACGAGAAAATGGCGAGCATTCCCCAATCCTGATCTCATGTTTTTTGGGCTCCAGAACCGTGTTTGTGCATTTCTCATGACTAATTCTGATATAAAATGACGCGACGAACGCGTTGGAAGCGACAGAATTGCGATCAGAGAAACCGTTGACGAGAAAATGGCGAGCATTCCCAAATCCTGATCTCATGTTTTTTGGGCTCCAGAACTGTGTTTGTGCGTTTCTCAAGACTAATTCCGACGTAAAATGACACGAGGAACACGTTGGAAGCGACAGAATTGCGATCCGAGAAACCGTTGACGAGAAAATGGCGAGCATTCCGAAATCCTGATCTCGTGTGTTTTGGACTCCAGAAATGTGTTCCTGCATTTGTCGTCACTATTTCCGACGTAAAATGACGCGAGGAACGCGTTGGAAGCGACAGAATTGAGATCCGAGCAACCGTTGACGAGAAAATGGCGAGCATTCCCAATACTTGATCTCGTGTTTATTGAACTCCAGAACCGTGTTTGTGCGTTTCTCAAGACTAATTCCGACGTAAAATGACACGAGGAACACGTTGGATGCGACAGAATTGCGATCCGAGCAACCGTTGACGAGAAAATGGCGAGCATTCCCAAATCCTGATCTCATGTATTTTGGGCTCCAGAACCGTGTTTGTGCATTTCTCATGACTAATTCTGATATAAAATGACGCGACGAACGCGTTGGAAGCGACAGAATTGCGATCAGAGAAACCGTTGACGAGAAAATGGCGAGCATTCCCAAATCCTGATCTCATGTTTTTTGGGCTCCAGAACCGTGTTTGTGCGTTTCTCAAGACTAATTCCGACGTAAAAT
Source organism: Crossocerus cetratus (assembly GCA_963675795.1). Classification (NCBI taxonomy): domain Eukaryota; kingdom Metazoa; phylum Arthropoda; class Insecta; order Hymenoptera; family Crabronidae; genus Crossocerus; species Crossocerus cetratus. The sequence continues at coordinate 2,639,779 of OY776667.1, forward strand.
GACACGAGGAACACGTTGGAAGCGACAGAATTGCGATCCGAGAAACCGTTGACGAGAAAATGGCGAGCATTCCGAAATCCTGATCTCGTGTGTTTTGGACTCCAGAAATGTGTTCCTGCATTTGTCGTCACTATTTCCGACGTAAAATGACGCGAGGAACGCGTTGGAAGCGACAGAATTGAGATCCGAGCAACCGTTGACGAGAAAATGGCGAGCATTCCCCAATCCTGATCTCATGTTTTTTGGGCTCCAGAACCGTGTTTGTGCATTTCTCATGACTAATTCTGATATAAAATGACGCGAGGAACACGCTGGAAGCGACAGAATTGCGATCCGAGCAACCGTTGACGAGAAAATGGCGAGCATTCCCCAATCCTGATCTCATGTTTTTTGGGCTCCAGAACCGTGTTTGTGCATTTCTCATGACTAATTCTGGTATAAAATGACGCGAGGAACACGCTGGAGGCGACAGAATTGCGATCCGAGAAACCGTTGACGAGAAAATGGCGAGCATTCCCCAATCCTGATCTCATGTTTTTTGGGCTCCAGAACCGTGTTTGTGCATTTCTCATGACTAATTCTGATATAAAATGACGCGAGGAACACGCTGGAAGCGACAGAATTGCGATCCGAGCAACCGTTGACGAGAAAATGGCGAGCATTCCCAAAACTTGATCTCGTGTTTATTGAACTCCAGAAACGTGTTTGTGCATTTCTCAAAACGAATTCCGACGTAAAATGACACGAGGAACACGTTGGAAGCGACAGGATTGCGATCCGAGAAACCGTTGACGAGAAAATGGCGAGCATTCCCAATACTTGATCTCGTGTTTATTGAACTCCAGAACCGTGTTTGTGCGTTTCTCAAGACTAATTCAGACGTAAAATGACACGAGGAACACGTTGGATGCGACAGAATTGCGATCCGAGAAACCGTTGACGAGAAAATGGCGAGCATTCCCCAATCCTGTTCTCATGTTTTTTGGGTTCCAGAACCGTGTTTGTGCATTTCTCATGACTAATTCTGATGTAAAATGACGCGAGGAACGCGTTGGAAGAGACAGAATTGAGATCCGAGCAACCGTTGACGAGAAAATGGCGACCATTCCCAAATCCTGATCTCATGTTTTTTGGGCTCCAGAACCGTGTTTCTGCATTTCTCATGACTAATTCTGATATAAAATGACGCGACGAACGCGTTGGAAGCGACAGAATTGCGATCAGAGAAACCGTTGACGAGAAAATGGCGAGCATTCCCAAATCCTGATCTCGTGTTTTTTGGACTCCAGAAACGTTTTCGTGCATTTGTCGTGACTATTTCCGACGCAAAATGACACGAGGAACACGCTGGAAGCGACAGAATTGCGATCCGAGAAACCGTTGACGAGAAAATGGTGAGCATTCCCAAATCCTGATCTCATGTTTTTTGGGCTCCAGAACCGTGTTTGTGCATTTCTCATGACTAATTCTGATATAAAATGACGCGAGGAACGCGTTGGAAGCGGCAGAATTGAGATCCGAGCAACCGTTGACGAGAAAATGGCGAGCATTCCCAAATCCTGATCTCATGTTTTTTGGGCTCCAGAACCGTGTTTGTGCGTTTCTCAAGACTAATTCCGACGTAAAATGACACGAGGAACACGTTGGAAGCGACAGAATTGCGATCCGAGAAACCGTTGACGAGAAAATGGCGAGCATTCCGAAATCCTGATCTCGTGTGTTTTGGACTCCAGAAATGTGTTCCTGCATTTGTCGTCACTATTTCCGACGTAAAATGACGCGAGGAACGCGTTGGAAGCGACAGAATTGAGATCCGAGCAACCGTTGACGAGAAAATGGCGAGCATTCCCCAATCCTGATCTCATGTTTTTTGGGCTCCAGAACCGTGTTTGTGCATTTCTCATGACTAATTCTGATATAAAATGACGCGAGGAACACGCTGGAAGCGACAGAATTGCGATCCGAGCAACCGTTGACGAGAAAATGGCGAGCATTCCCCAATCCTGATCTCATGTTTTTTGGGCTCCAGAACCGTGTTTGTGCATTTCTCATGACTAATTCTGGTATAAAATGACGCGAGGAACACGCTGGAGGCGACAGAATTGCGATCCGAGAAACCGTTGACGAGAAAATGGCGAGCATTCCCCAATCCTGATCTCATGTTTTTTGGGCTCCAGAACCGTGTTTGTGCATTTCTCATGACTAATTCTGATATAAAATGACGCGAGGAACACGCTGGAAGCGACAGAATTGCGATCCGAGCAACCGTTGACGAGAAAATGGCGAGCATTCCCAAAACTTGATCTCGTGTTTATTGAACTCCAGAAACGTGTTTGTGCATTTCTCAAAACGAATTCCGACGTAAAATGACACGAGGAACACGTTGGAAGCGACAGGATTGCGATCCGAGAAACCGTTGACGAGAAAATGGCGAGCATTCCCAATACTTGATCTCGTGTTTATTGAACTCCAGAACCGTGTTTGTGCGTTTCTCAAGACTAATTCAGACGTAAAATGACACGAGGAACACGTTGGATGCGACAGAATTGCGATCCGAGAAACCGTTGACGAGAAAATGGCGAGCATTCCCCAATCCTGTTCTCATGTTTTTTGGGTTCCAGAACCGTGTTTGTGCATTTCTCATGACTAATTCTGATGTAAAATGACGCGAGGAACGCGTTGGAAGAGACAGAATTGAGATCCGAGCAACCGTTGACGAGAAAATGGCGAGCATTCCCAAATCCTGATCTCATGTTTTTTGGGCTCCAGAACCGTGTTTGTGCATTTCTCATGACTAATTCTGATATAAAATGACGCGAGGAACGCGTTGGAAGCGACAGAATTGAGATCCGAGCAACCGTTGACGAGAAAATGGCGACCATTCCCAAATCCTGATCTCATGTTTTTTGGGCTCCAGAACCGTGTTTCTGCATTTCTCATGACTAATTCTGATATAAAATGACGCGACGAACGCGTTGGAAGCGACAGAATTGCGATCAGAGAAACCGTTGACGAGAAAATGGCGAGCATTCCCAAATCCTGATCTCGTGTTTTTTGGACTCCAGAAACGTTTTCGTGCATTTGTCGTGACTATTTCCGACGCAAAATGACACGAGGAACACGCTGGAAGCGACAGAATTGCGATCCGAGAAACCGTTGACGAGAAAATGGTGAGCATTCCCAAATCCTGATCTCATGTTTTTTGGGCTCCAGAACCGTGTTTGTGCATTTCTCATGACTAATTCTGATATAAAATGACGCGAGGAACGCGTTGGAAGCGGCAGAATTGAGATCCGAGCAACCGTTGACGAGAAAATGGCGAGCATTCCCGAATCCTGATCTCATGTTTTTTGGGCTCCAGAACCGTGTTTGTGCATTTCTCATGACTAATTCTGATATGAAATGACGCGACGAACGCGTTGGAAGCGACAGAATTGCGATCAGAGAAACCGTTGACGAGAAAATGGCGAGCATTCCCAAATCCTGATCTCATGTTTTTTGGGCTCCAGAACCGTGTTTGTGCGTTTCTCAAGACTAATTCCGACGTAAAATGACACGAGGAACACGCTGGAGGCGACAGAATTGCGATCCGAGAAACCGTTGACGAGAAAATGGCGAGCATTCCGAAATCCTGATCTCGTGTGTTTTGGACTCCAGAAATGTGTTCCTGCATTTGTCGTCACTATTTCCGACGTAAAATGACGCGAGGAACGCGTTGGAAGCGACAGAATTGACATCCGAGCAACCGTTGACGAGAAAATGGCGAGCATTCCCAAATCCTGATCTCATGTTTTTTGGGCTCCAGAACCGTGTTTGTGCATTTCTCATGACTAATTCTGATATAAAATGACGCGACGAACGCGTTGGAAGCGACAGAATTGCGATCAGAGAAACCGTTGACGAGAAAATGGCGAGCATTCCCAAATCCTGATCTCATGTTTTTTGGGCTCCAGAACCGTGTTTGTGCGTTTCTCAAGACTAATTCCGACGTAAAATGACACGAGGAACACGTTGGAAGCGACAGAATTGCGATCAGAGAAACCGTTGACGAGAAAATGGCGAGCATTCCCAAATCCTGATCTCATGTTTTTTGGACTCCAGAAACGTTTTCGTGCATTTGTCGTGACTATTTCCGACGCAAAATGACACGAGGAACACGCTGGAAGCGACAGAATTGCGATCCGAGAAACCGTTGACGAGAAAATGGTGAGCATTCCCAAATCCTGATCTCATGTTTTTTGGGCTCCAGAACCGTGTTTGTGCATTTCTCATGACTAATTCTGATATAAAATGACGCGAGGAACGCGTTGGAAGCGGCAGAATTGAGATCCGAGCAACCGTTGACGAGAAAATGGCGAGCATTCCCGAATCCTGATCTCATGTTTTTTGGGCTCCAGAACCGTGTTCCTGCATTTGTCGTCACTATTTCCGACGTAAAATGACGCGAGGAACGCGTTGGAAGCGACAGAATTGAGATCCGAGCAACCGTTGACGAGAAAATGGCGAGCATTCCCAATACTTGATCTCGTGTTTATTGAACTCCAGAACCGTGTTTGTGCGTTTCTCAAGTCTAATTCCGACGTAAAATGGCACGAGGAACACGTTGGAAGCGACAGAATTGCGATCCGAGAAACCGTTGACGAGAAAATGGCGAGCATTCCCCAATCCTGATCTCATGTTTTTTGGGCTCCAGAACCGTGTTTGTGCATTTCTCATGACTAATTCTGGTATAAAATGACGCGAGGAACACGCTGGAGGCGACAGAATTGCGATCCGAGAAACCGTTGACGAGAAAATGGCGAGCATTCCCCAATCCTGATCTCATGTTTTTTGGGCTCCAGAACCGTGTTTGTGCATTTCTCATGACTAATTCTGATATAAAATGACGCGAGGAACACGCTGGAAGCGACAGAATTGCGATCCGAGCAACCGTTGACGAGAAAATGGCGAGCATTCCCAAAACTTGATCTCGTGTTTATTGAACTCCAGAACCGTGTTTGTGCATTTCTCAAAACGAATTCCGACGTAAAATGACACGAGGAACACGTTGGAAGCGACAGGATTGCGATCCGAGAAACCGTTGACGACAAAATCGCGAGCATTCCCAAAACTTGATCTCGTGTTTTTTGGGCTCCAGAACCGTGTCTGTGCATTTATCAAGACGAATTCCGACGTAAAATGACACGAGGAACACGCTGGAGGCGACAGAATTGCGATCCGAGAAACCGTTGACGAGAAAATGGCGAGCATTCCCCAAATCCTGATCTCATGTTTTTTGGGCTCCAGAACCGTGTTTGTGCATTTCTCATGACTAATTCTGATATAAAATGACGCGAGGAACGCGTTGGAAGCGGCAGAATTGAGATCCGAGCAACCGTTGACGAGAAAATGGCGAGCATTCCCGAATCCTGATCTCATGTTTTTTGGGCTCCAGAGCCGTGTTTGTGCATTTCTCATGACTAATTCTGATATAAAATGACGCGACGAACGCGTTGGAAGCGACAGAATTGCGATCAGAGAAACCGTTGACGAGAAAATGGCGAGCATTCCGAAATCCTGATCTCGTGTGTTTTGGACTCCAGAAATGTGTTCCTGCATTTGTCGTCACTATTTCCGACGTAAAATGACGCGAGGAACGCGTTGGAAGCGACAGAATTGAGATCCGAGCAACCGTTGACGAGAAAATGGCGAGCATTCCCAAAACTTGATCTCGTGTTTATTGAACTCCAGAACCGTGTTTGTGAATTTCTCAAAACGAATTCCGACGTAAAATGACACGAGGAACACGTTGGAAGCGACAGAATTGCGATCCGAGAAACCGTTGACGAGAAAATGGCGAGCATTCCGAAATCCTGATCTCGTGTTTTTTGGGCTCCAGAACCGTGTTTGTGCATTTATCAAGACGAATTCCGACGTAAAATGACACGAGGAACACGCTGGAGGCGACAGAATTGCGATCAGAGAAACCGTTGACGAGAAAATGGCGAGCATTCCCCAATCCTGATCTCATGTTTTTTGGGCTCCAGAACCGTGTTTCTGCATTTCTCATGACTAATTCTGATATAAAATGACGCGACGAACGCGTTGGAAGCGACAGAATTGCGATCAGAGAAACCGTTGACGAGAAAATGGCGAGCATTCCCAAATCCTGATCTCGTGTTTTTTGGACTCCAGAAACGTTTTCGTGCATTTGTCGTGACTATTTCCGACGCAAAATGACACGAGGAACACGCTGGAAGCGACAGAATTGCGATCCGAGAAACCGTTGACGAGAAAATGGTGAGCATTCCCAAATCCTGATCTCATGTTTTTTGGGCTCCAGAACCGTGTTTGTGCATTTCTCATGACTAATTCTGATATAAAATGACGCGAGGAACGCGTTGGAAGCGGCAGAATTGAGATCCGAGCAACCGTTGACGAGAAAATGGCGAGCATTCCCGAATCCTGATCTCATGTTTTTTGGGCTCCAGAACCGTGTTCCTGCATTTGTCGTCACTATTTCCGACGTAAAATGACGCGAGGAACGCGTTGGAAGCGACAGAATTGAGATCCGAGCAACCGTTGACGAGAAAATGGCGAGCATTCCCAATACTTGATCTCGTGTTTATTGAACTCCAGAACCGTGTTTGTGCGTTTCTCAAGACTAATTCCGACGTAAAATGGCACGAGGAACACGTTGGAAGCGACAGAATTGCGATCCGAGAAACCGTTGACGAGAAAATGGCGAGCATTCCCCAATCCTGATCTCATGTTTTTTGGGCTCCAGAACCGTGTTTGTGCATTTCTCATGACTAATTCTGGTATAAAATGACGCGAGGAACACGCTGGAGGCGACAGAATTGCGATCCGAGAAACCGTTGACGAGAAAATGGCGAGCATTCCCCAATCCTGATCTCATGTTTTTTGGGCTCCAGAACCGTGTTTGTGCATTTCTCAAAACGAATTCCGACGTAAAATGACACGAGGAACACGTTGGAAGCGACAGGATTGCGATCCGAGAAACCGTTGACGACAAAATCGCGAGCATTCCCAAAACTTGATCTCGTGTTTTTTGGGCTCCAGAACCGTGTCTGTGCATTTATCAAGACGAATTCCGACGTAAAATGACACGAGGAACACGCTGGAGGCGACAGAATTGCGATCCGAGAAACCGTTGACGAGAAAATGGCGAGCATTCCCCAAATCCTGATCTCATGTTTTTTGGGCTCCAGAACCGTGTTTGTGCATTTCTCATGACTAATTCTGATATAAAATGACGCGAGGAACGCGTTGGAAGCGGCAGAATTGAGATCCGAGCAACCGTTGACGAGAAAATGGCGAGCATTCCCGAATCCTGATCTCATGTTTTTTGGGCTCCAGAACCGTGTTTGTGCATTTCTCATGACTAATTCTGATATAAAATGACGCGACGAACGCGTTGGAAGCGACAGAATTGCGATCAGAGAAACCGTTGACGAGAAAATGGCGAGCATTCCCAAATCCTGATCTCATGTTTTTTGGGCTCCAGAACCGTGTTTGTGCGTTTCTCAAGACTAATTCCGACGTAAAATGACACGAGGAACACGTTGGAAGCGACAGAATTGCGATCCGAGAAACCGTTGACGAGAAAATGGCGAGCATTCCGAAATCCTGATCTCGTGTGTTTTGGACTCCAGAAATGTGTTCCTGCATTTGTCGTCACTATTTCCGACGTAAAATGACGCGAGGAACGCGTTGGAAGCGACAGAATTGAGATCCGAGCAACCGTTGACGAGAAAATGGCGAGCATTCCCAATACTTGATCTCGTGTTTATTGAACTCCAGAACCGTGTTTGTGCATTTCTCATGACTAATTCTGATATAAAATGACGCGACGAACGCGTTGGAAGCGACAGAATTGCGATCAGAGAAACCGTTGACGAGAAAATGGCGAGCATTCCCAAATCCTGATCTCATGTTTTTTGGGCTCCAGAACCGTGTTTGTGCGTTTCTCAAGACTAATTCCGACGTAAAATGACACGAGGAACACGTTGGAAGCGACAGAATTGCGATCCGAGAAACCGTTGACGAGAAAATGGCGAGCATTCCGAAATCCTGATCTCGTGTGTTTTGGACTCCAGAAATGTGTTCCTGCATTTGTCGTCACTATTTCCGACGTAAAATGACGCGAGGAACGCGTTGGAAGCGACAGAATTGAGATCCGAGCAACCGTTGACGAGAAAATGGCGAGCATTCCCAATACTTGATCTCGTGTTTATTGAACTCCAGAACCGTGTTTGTGCATTTCTCATGACTAATTCTGATATAAAATGACGCGACGAACGCGTTGGAAGCGACAGAATTGCGATCCGAGAAACCGTTGACGAGAAAATGGCGAGCATTCCCCAATCCTGATCTCATGTTTTTTGGGCTCCAGAACCGTGTTTGTGCATTTCTCATGACTAATTCTGATATAAAATGACGCGAGGAACACGCTGGAAGCGACAGAATTGCGATCCGAGCAACCGTTGACGAGAAAATGGCGAGCATTCCCAAATCCTGATCTCGTGTTTTTTGAACTCCAGAAACGTTTTCGTGCATTTCGCGTGATTATTTCCGACGTAAAATGACGCGCTGAAAACGCTGGTAGCGACAGAATTGCGATACGAGAAACCGTTGACGAGAAAATGGCGAGCATTCCCGAATCCTGATCTCGTGTTTTTTGGACTCCAGAAACGTTTTCGTGCATTCGTCGTCACTATTTCCGACGTAAAATGACTCGAGGAACACGCTGGAGGCGACAGAATTGCGATCCGAGAAACCGTTGACGAGAAAATGGCGAGCATTCCCCAATCCTGATCTCATGTTTTTTGGGCTCCAGAACCGTGTTTGTGCATTTCTCATGACTAATTCTAATATAAAATGACGCGAGGAACGAGTTGGAAGCGGCAGAATTGAGATCCGAGCAACCGTTGACGAGAAAATGGCGAGCATTCCCAAATCCTGATCTCATGTTTTTTGGGCTCCAGAACCGTGTTTGTGCATTTCTCATGACTAATTCTAATATAAAATGACGCGAGGAACGAGTTGGAAGCGGCAGAATTGAGATCCGAGCAACCGTTGACGAGAAAATGGCGAGCATTCCCAAATCCTGATCTCATGTTTTTTGGGCTCCAGAACCGTGTTTGTGCATTTCTCATGACTAATTCTAATATAAAATGACGCGACGAACGCGTTGGAAGCGACAGAATTGCGATCCGAGCAACCGTTGACGAGAAAATGGCGAGCATTCCCGAATCCTGATCTCGTGTTTTTTGGACTCCAGAAACGTTTTCGTGCATTCGTCGTCACTATTTCCGACGTAAAATGACTCGAGGAACACGCTGGAGGCGACAGAATTGCGATCCGAGAAACCGTTGACGAGAAAATGGCGAGCATTCCCCAATCCTGATCTCATGTTTTTTGGGCTCCAGAACCGTGTTTGTGCATTTCTCATGACTAATTCTAATATAAAATGACGCGAGGAACGAGTTGGAAGCGGCAGAATTGAGATCCGAGCAACCGTTGACGAGAAAATGGCGAGCATTCCCAAATCCTGATCTCATGTTTTTTGGGCTCCAGAACCGTGTTTCTGCATTTCTCATGACTAATTCTGATATAAAATGACGCGACGAACGCGTTGGAAGCGACAGAATTGCGATCCGAGCAACCGTTGACGAGAAAATGGCGAGCATTCCCAAATCCTGATCTCATGTTTTTTGGGCTCCAGAAGCGAGTTTGTGCATTTCTCATGACTAATTCTGATATAAAATGACGCGACGAACGCGTTGGAAGCGACAGAATTGAGATCCGAGCAACCGTTGACGAGAAAATGGCGAGCATTCCCAAAACTTGATCTCGTGTTTATTGAACTCCAGAACCGTGTTTGTGCGTTTCTCAAGACTAATTCCGACGTAAAATGACACGAGGAACACGTTGGAAGCGACAGAATTGCGATCCGAGAAACCGTTGACGAGAAAATGGCGAGCATTCCCAAAACTTGATCTCGTGTTTATTGAACTCCAGAACCGTGTTTGTGCGTTTCTCAAGACTAATTCCGACGTAAAATGACACGAGGAACACGTTGGAAGCGACAGAATTGCGATCCGAGAAACCGTTGACGAGAAAATGGCGAGCATTCCCAAATCCTGATCTCGTGTTTTTTGGACTCCAGAAACGTTTTCGTGCATTTGTCGTCACTATGTCCGACGTAAAATGACACGAGGAACACGCTGGAGGCGACAGAATTGCGATCCGAGAAACCGTTGACGAGAAAATGGCGAGCATTCCCCAATCCTGATCTCATGTTTTTTGGGCTCCAGAACCGTGTTTGTGCATTTCTCATGACTAATTCTAATATAAAATGACGCGAGGAACGAGTTGGAAGCGGCAGAATTGAGATCCGAGCAACCGTTGACGAGAAAATGGTGAGCATTCCCAAATCCTGATCTCATGTTTTTTGGACTCCAGAAACGTTTTCGTGCATTTGTCGTCACTATGTCCGACGTAAAATGACACGAGGAACACGCTGGAGGCGACAGAATTGCGATCCGAGAAACCGTTGACGAGAAAATGGCGAGCATTCCCCAATCCTGATCTCATGTTTTTTGGGCTCCAGAACCGTGTTTGTGCATTTCTCATGACTAATTCTGATATAAAATGACGCGACGAACGCGTTGGAAGCGACAGAATTGAGATCCGAGCAACCGTTGACGAGAAAATGGCGAGCATTCCCAAAACTTGATCTCGTGTTTATTGAACTCCAGAACCGTGTTTGTGCGTTTCTCAAGACTAATTCCGACGTAAAATGACACGAGGAACACGTTGGAAGCGACAGAATTGCGATCCGAGAAACCGTTGACGAGAAAATGGTGAGGATTCCCAAATCCTGATCTCATGTTTTTTGGGCTCCAGAAACGTTTTCGTGCATTTGTCGTCACTATTTCCGACGTAAAATGACACGAGGAACACGCTGGAGGCGACAGAATTGCGATCCGAGAAACCGTTGACGAGAAAATGGCGAGCATTCCCCAATCCTGATCTCATGTTTTTTGGGCTCCAGAACCGAGTTTGTGCATTTCTCATGACTAATTCTGATATAAAATGACGCGACGAACGCGTTGGAAGCGACAGAATTGCGATCAGAGAAACCGTTGACGAGAAAATGGCGAGCATTCCCAAATCCTGATCTCGTGTTTTTTGGACTCCAGAAACGTTTTCGTGCATTTGTCGTGACTATTTCCGACCCAAAATGACACGAGGAACACGCTGGAAGCGACAGAATTGCGATCCGAGAAACCGTTGACGAGAAAATGGTGAGCATTCCCAAATCCTGATCTCATGTTTTTTGGACTCCAGAAACGTTTTCGTGCATTTGTCGTCACTATTTCCGACGTAAAATGACACGAGGAACACGCTGGAGGCGACAGAATTGCGATCCGAGAAACCGTTGACGAGAAAATGGCGAGCATTCCCCAATCCTGATCTCATGTTTTTTGGGCTCCAGAACCGTGTTTGTGCATTTCTCATGACTAATTCTGATATAAAATGACGCGACGAACGCGTTGGAAGCGACAGAATTGAGATCCGAGCAACCGTTGACGAGAAAATGGCGAGCATTCCCAAAACTTGATCTCGTGTTTATTGAACTCCAGAACCGTGTTTGTGCGTTTCTCAAGACTAATTCCGACGTAAAATGACACGAGGAACACGTTGGAAGCGACAGAATTGCGATCCGAGAAACCGTTGACGAGAAAATGGTGAGGATTCCCAAATCCTGATCTCATGTTTTTTGGGCTCCAGAAACGTTTTCGTGCATTTGTCGTCACTATTTCCGACGTAAAATGACACGAGGAACACGCTGGAGGCGACAGAATTGCGATCCGAGAAACCTTTGACGAGAAAATGGCGAGCATTCCCCAATCCTGATCTCATGTTTTTTGGGCTCCAGAACCGTGTTTGTGCATTTCTCATGACTAATTCTGATATAAAATGACGCGACGAACGCGTTGGAAGCGACAGAATTGCGATCCGAGCAACCGTTGACGAGAAAATCGCGAGCATTCCCAAAACTTGATCTCGTGTTTATTGAACTCCAGAGCCGTTTTTCTGCATTTCTCATGACAAATTCCGATGTAAAATGACGCGAGGAACGCGTTGGAAAAGACAGAATTGCGATCCGAGAAACCGTTGACGAGAAAATGGCGAGCATTCCCCAATCCTGATCTCATGTTTTTTGGGCTCCAGAACCGTGTTTGTGCATTTCTCATGACTAATTCTGATATAAAATGACGCGAGGAACGCGTTGGAAGCGGCAGAATTGAGATCCGAGCAACCGTTGACGAGAAAATGGCGAGCATTCCCAAATCCTGATCTCATGTTTTTTGGGCTCCAGAACCGTGTTTGTGCATTTCTCATGACTAATTCTGATATAAAATGACGCGACGAACGCGTTGGAAGCGACAGAATTGCGATCCGAGCAACCGTTGACGAGTAAATGGCGAGCATTCCCAAAACTTGATCTCGTGTTTATTGAACTCCAGAACCGTGTTTGTGCGTTTCTCAAGACTAATTCCGACGTAAAATGGCACGAGGAACACGTTGGAAGCGACAGAATTGCGATCCCAGAAACCGTTGACGAGAAAATGGCGAGCATTCCCAAATCCTGATCTCGTGTTTTTTGAACTCCAGAAACGTTTTCGTGCATTTCGCGTGATTATTTCCGACGTAAAATGACGCGCTGAACATGCTGGTAGCGACAGAATTGCGATCCGAGAAACCGTTGACGAGAAAATGGCGAGCATTCCCGAATCCTGATCTCGTGTTTTTTGGACTCCAGAGACGTTTTCGTGCATTTGTCGTCACTATTTCCGACGTAAAATGACACGAGGAACACGCTGGAGGCGACAGAATTGCGATCCGAGAAACCGTTGACGAGAAAATGGCGAGCATTCCCCAATCCTGATCTCATGTTTTTTTGGCTCCAGAACCGTGTTTGTGCATTTCTCATGACTAATTCTGATATAAAATGACGCGACGAACGCGTTGGAAGCGACAGAATTGCGATCCGAGAAACCGTTGACGAGAAAATGGCGAGCATTCCCAAATCCTGATCTCGTGTTTTTTGGACTCCAGAGACGTTTTCGTGCATTTGTCGTCACTATTTCCGACGTAAAATGACACGAGGAACACGCTGGAGGCGACAGAATTGCGATCCGAGAAACCGTTGACGAGAAAATGGCGAGGATTCCCAAATCCTGATCTCATGTTTTTTGGGCTCCAGAACCGTGTTTCTGCATTTCTCATGACTAATTCCGATATAAAATGACGCGACGAACGCGTTGGAAGCGACAGAATTGAGATCCGAGCAACCGTTGACGAGAAAATGGCGAGCATTCCCAAAACTTGATCTCGTGTTTATTGAACTCCAGAACCGTGTTTGTGCGTTTCTCAAGACTAATTCCGACGTAAAATGACACGAGGAACACGTTGGAAGCGACAGAATTGCGATCCGAGAAACCGTTGACGAGAAAATGGTGAGGATTCCCAAATCCTGATCTCATGTTTTTTGGGCTCCAGAAACGTTTTCGTGCATTTGTCGTCACTATTTCCGACGTAAAATGACACGAGGAACACGCTGGAGGCGACAGAATTGCGATCCGAGAAACCGTTGACGAGAAAATGGCGAGCATTCCCCAATCCTGATCTCATGTTTTTTGGGCTCCAGAACCGTGTTTGTGCATTTCTCATGACTAATTCTGATATAAAATGACGCGACGAACGCGTTGGAAGCGACAGAATTGCGATCCGAGCAACCGTTGACGAGAAAATCGCGAGCATTCCCAAAACTTGATCTCGTGTTTATTGAACTCCAGAGCCGTGTTTCTGCATTTCTCATGACAAATTCCGATGTAAAATGACGCGAGGAACGCGTTGGAAAAGACAGAATTGCGATCCGAGAAACCGTTGACGAGAAAATGGCGAGCATTCCCCAATCCTGATCTCATGTTTTTTGGGCTCCAGAACCGTGTTTGTGCATTTCTCATGACTAATTCTGATATAAAATGACGCGAGGAACGCGTTGGAAGCGGCAGAATTGAGATCCGAGCAACCGTTGACGAGAAAATGGCGAGCATTCCCAAATCCTGATCTCATGTTTTTTGGGCTCCAGAACCGTGTTTGTGCATTTCTCATGACTAATTCTGATATAAAATGACGCGACGAACGCGTTGGAAGCGACAGAATTGCGATCCGAGCAACCGTTGACGAGTAAATGGCGAGCATTCCCAAAACTTGATCTCGTGTTTATTGAACTCCAGAACCGTGTTTGTGCGTTTCTCAAGACTAATTCCGACGTAAAATGGCACGAGGAACACGTTGGAAGCGACAGAATTGCGATCCCAGAAACCGTTGACGAGAAAATGGCGAGCATTCCCAAATCCTGATCTCGTGTTTTTTGAACTCCAGAAACGTTTTCGTGCATTTCGCGTGATTATTTCCGACGTAAAATGACGCGCTGAACACGCTGGTAGCGACAGAATTGCGATCCGAGAAACCGTTGACGAGAAAATGGCGAGCATTCCCGAATCCTGATCTCGTGTTTTTTGGACTCCAGAGACGTTTTCGTGCATTTGTCGTCACTATTTCCGACGTAAAATGACACGAGGAACACGCTGGAGGCGACAGAATTGCGATCCGAGAAACCGTTGACGAGAAAATGGCGAGCATTCCCCAATCCTGATCTCATGTTTTTTGGGCTCCAGAACCGTGTTTGTGCATTTCTCATGACTAATTCTGATATAAAATGACGCGACGAACGCGTTGGAAGCGACAGAATTGAGATCCGAGCAACCGTTGACGAGAAAATGGCGAGCATTCCCAAAACTTGATCTCGTGTTTATTGAACTCCAGAACCGTGTTTGTGCGTTTCTCAAGACTAATTCCGACGTAAAATGACACGAGGAACACGTTGGAAGCGACAGAATTGCGATCCGAGAAACCGTTGACGAGAAAATGGCGAGCATTCCCAAATCCTGATCTCGTGTTTTTTGGACTCCAGAGACGTTTTCGTGCATTTGTCGTCACTATTTCCGACGTAAAATGACACGAGGAACACGCTGGAGGCGACAGAATTGCGATCCGAGAAACCGTTGACGAGAAAATGGCGAGGATTCCCAAATCCTGATCTCATGTTTTTTGGGCTCCAGAACCGTGTTTCTGCATTTCTCATGACTAATTCCGATGTAAAATGACGCGAGGAACGCGCTGGAAGCGACAGAATTGCGATCCGAGCAACCGTTGACGAGAAAATGGCGAGCATTCCCAAAACTTGATCTCGTGTTTACTGAACTCCAGAACCGTGTTTGTGCGTTTCTCAAGACTAATTCCGACGAAAAATGGCACGAGGAACACGTTGAAAGCGACAGAATTGCGATCCGAGAAACCGTTGACGAGAAAATGGCGAGCATTCCCAAATCCTGATCTCGTGTTTTTTGGGCTCCAGAACCGTGTTTGTGCATTTCTCATGACTAATTCTGATATAAAATGACGCGAGGAACGCGTTGGAAGCGACAGAATTGAGATCCGAGCAACCGTTGACGAGAAAATGGCGAGCATTCCCAAAACTTGATCTCGTGTTTATTGAACTCCAGAACCGTGTTTGTGCATTTCTCAAGACGAATTCCGACGTAAAATGACACGAGGGACACGTTGGAAGCGACAGGATTGCGATCCGAGAAACCGTTGATGACAAAACCGCGAGCATTCCCAAAACCTGAACTCGTGGTTTTTGGACTCCAGAAACGTTTTCGTGCATTTGTCGTGACTATTTCCGACGCAAAATGACACGAGGAACACGCTGGAGGCGACAGAATTGCGATCCGAGAAACCGTTGACGAGAAAATGGCGAGCATTCCCCAATCCTGATCTCATGTTTTTTGGGCTCCAGAACCGTGTTTGTGCATTTCTCATGACCAATTCTGATATAAAATGACGCGACGAACGCGTTGGAAGCGACAGAATTGCGATCCGAGCAACCGTTGACGAGAAAATGGCGAGCATTCCCAAATCCTGATCTCGTGTTTTTTGGACTCTAGAAACGTTTTAGTGCATTTGTCGTCACTATTTCCGACGTAAAATGACACGAGGAACACGCTGGAGGCGACAGAATTGCGATCCGAGAAACCGTTGACGAGAAAATGGCGAGCATTCCCCAATCCTGTTCTCATGTTTTTTGGGCTCCAGAACCGTGTTTGTGCATTTCTCATGACTAATTCTGATATAAAATGACGCGAGGAACACGCTGGAAGCGACAGAATTGAGATCCGAGCAACCGTTGACGAGAAAATGGCGAGCATTCCCAAAACTTGATCTCGTGTTTATTGAACTCCAGAACCGTGTTTGTGCATTTCTCAAGACGAATTCCGACGTAAAATGACACGAGGAACACGTTGGAAGCGACAGGATTGCGATCCGAGAAACCGTTGATGACAAAACCGCGAGCATTCCCAAAACCTGAACTCGTGGTTTTTGGACTCCAGAAACGTTTTCGTGCATTTGTCGTGACTATTTCCGACGCAAAATGACACGAGGAACACGCTGGAGGCGACAGAATTGCGATCCGAGAAACCGTTGACGAGAAAATGGCCAGCATTCCCCAATCCTGATCTCATGTTTTTTGGGCTCCAGAACCGTGTTTGTGCATTTCTCATGACTAATTCTGATATAAAATGACGCGACGAACGCGTTGGAAGCGACAGAATTGCGATCCGAGCAACCGTTGACGAGAAAATGGCGAGCATTCCCAAATCCTGATCTCGTGTTTTTTGGACTCCAGAAACGTTTTCGTGCATTTGTCGTCACTATTTCCGACGTAAAATGACACGAGGAACACGCTGGAGGCGACAGAATTGCGATCGGAGAAACCGTTGACGAGAAAATGGCGAGCATTCCCCAATCCTGTTCTCATGTTTTTTGGGCTCCAGAACCGTGTTTGTGCATTTCTCATGACTAATTCTGATATAAAATGACGCGAGGAACGCGTTGGAAGCGACAGAATTGAGATCCGAGCAACCGTTGACGAGAAAATGGCGAGCATTCCCAAAACTTGATCTCGTGTTTATTGAACTCCAGAACCGTGTTTGTGCATTTCTCAAGACGAATTCTGATATAAAATGACGCGAGGAACGCGTTGGAAGCGGCAGAATTGAGATCCGAGCAACCGTTGAGGAGAAAATGGCGAGCATTCCCAAATCCTGATCTCATGTTTTTTGGGCTCCAGAACCGCGTTTGTGCATTTCTCATGACCAATTCTGATATAAAATGACGCGACGAACGCGTTGGAAGCGACAGAATTGCGATCCGAGCAACCGTTGACGAGAAAATGGCGAGCATTCCCAAATCCTGATCTCGTGTTTTTTGGACTCCAGAAACGTTTTCGTGCATTTGTCGTCACTATTTCCGACGTAAAATGACACGAGGAACACGCTGGAGGCGACAGAATTGCGATACGAGAAACCGTTGACGAGAAAATGGCGAGCATTCCCCAATCCTGTTCTCATGTTTTTTGGGCTCCAGCACCGTGTTTGTGCATTTCTCATGACTAATTCTGATATAAAATGACGCGAGGAACACGCTGGAAGCGACAGAATTGAGATCCGAGCAACCGTTGACGAGAAAATGGCGAGCATTCCCAAAACTTGATCTCGTGTTTATTGAACTCCAGAACCGTGTTTGTGCGTTTCTCAAGACTAATTCCGACGCAAAATGACACGAGGAACACGCTGGAAGCGACAGAATTGCGATCCGAGAAACCGTTGACGAGAAAATGGTGAGCATTCCCAAATCCTGATCTCATGTTTTTTGGGCTCCAGAACCGTGTTTGTGCATTTCTCATGACTAATTCTGATATAAAATGACGCGAGGAACGCGTTGGAAGCGGCAGAATTGAGATCCGAGCAACCGTTGACGAGAAAATGGCGAGCATTCCCAAATCCTGATCTCATGTTTTTTGGGCTCCAGAACCGTGTTTGTGCATTTCTCATGACTAATTCTGATATAAAATGACGCGACGAACGCGTTGGAAGCGACAGAATTGCGATCAGAGAAACCGTTGACGAGAAAATGGCGAGCATTCCCAAATCCTGATCTCATGTTTTTTGGGCTCCAGAACCGTGTTTGTGCGTTTCTCAAGACTAATTCCGACGTAAAATGACACGAGGAACACGTTGGAAGCGACAGAATTGCGATCCGAGAAACCGTTGACGAGAAAATGGCGAGCATTCCGAAATCCTGATCTCGTGTGTTTTGGACTCCAGAAATGTGTTCCTGCATTTGTCGTCACTATTTCCGACGTAAAATGACGCGAGGAACGCGTTGGAAGCGACAGAATTGAGATCCGAGCAACCGTTGACGAGAAAATGGCGAGCATTCCCAATACTTGATCTCGTGTTTATTGAACTCCAGAACCGTGTTTGTGCGTTTCTCAAGACTAATTCCGACGTAAAATGACACGAGGAACACGTTGGATGCGACAGAATTGCGATCCGAGAAACCGTTGACGAGAAAATGGCGAGCATTCCCCAATCCTGATCTCATGTTTTTTGGGCTCCAGAACCGTGTTTGTGCATTTCTCATGACTAATTCTGGTATAAAATGACGCGAGGAACACGCTGGAGGCGACAGAATTGCGATCCGAGAAACCGTTGACGAGAAAATGGCGAGCATTCCCCAATCCTGATCTCATGTTTTTTGGGCTCCAGAACCGTGTTTGTGCATTTCTCATGACTAATTCTGATATAAAATGACGCGACGAACGCGTTGGAAGCGACAGAATTGCGATCAGAGAAACCGTTGACGAGAAAATGGCGAGCATTCCCAAATCCTGATCTCATGTTTTTTGGGCTCCAGAACCGTGTTTGTGCGTTTCTCAAGACTAATTCCGACGTAAAATGACACGAGGAACACGTTGGAAGCGACAGAATTGCGATCCGAGAAACCGTTGACGAGAAAATGGCGAGCATTCCGAAATCCTGATCTCGTGTGTTTTGGACTCCAGAAATGTGTTCCTGCATTTGTCGTCACTATTTCCGACGTAAAATGACGCGAGGAACGCGTTGGAAGCGACAGAATTGAGATCCGAGCAACCGTTGACGAGAAAATGGCGAGCATTCCCAATACTTGATCTCGTGTTTATTGAACTCCAGAACCGTGTTTGTGCGTTTCTCAAGACTAATTCCGACGTAAAATGACACGAGGAACACGTTGGATGCGACAGAATTGCGATCCGAGCAACCGTTGACGAGAAAATGGCGAGCATTCCCAAATCCTGATCTCATGTATTTTGGGCTCCAGAACCGTGTTTGTGCATTTCTCATGACTAATTCTGATATAAAATGACGCGACGAACGCGTTGGAAGCGACAGAATTGCGATCAGAGAAACCGTTGACGAGAAAATGGCGAGCATTCCCAAATCCTGATCTCATGTTTTTTGGGCTCCAGAACCGTGTTTGTGCGTTTCTCAAGACTAATTCCGACGTAAAATGACACGAGGAACACGTTGGAAGCGACAGAATTGCGATCCGAGAAACCGTTGACGAGAAAATGGCGAGCATTCCGAAATCCTGATCTCGTGTGTTTTGGACTCCAGAAATGTGTTCCTGCATTTGTCGTCACTATTTCCGACGTAAAATGACGCGAGGAACGCGTTGGAAGCGACAGAATTGAGATCCGAGCAACCGTTGACGAGAAAATGGCGAGCATTCCCCAATCCTGATCTCATGTTTTTTGGGCTCCAGAACCGTGTTTGTGCATTTCTCATGACTAATTCTGATATAAAATGAGGCGAGGAACACGCTGGAAGCGACAGAATTGCGATCCGAGCAACCGTTGACGAGAAAATGGCGAGCATTCCCCAATCCTGATCTCATGTTTTTTGGGCTCCAGAACCGTGTTTGTGCATTTCTCATGACTAATTCTGGTATAAAATGACGCGAGGAACACGCTGGAGGCGACAGAATTGCGATCCGAGAAACCGTTGACGAGAAAATGGCGAGCATTCCCCAATCCTGATCTCATGTTTTTTGGGCTCCAGAACCGTGTTTGTGCATTTCTCATGACTAATTCTGATATAAAATGACGCGAGGAACACGCTGGAAGCGACAGAATTGCGATCCGAGCAACCGTTGACGAGAAAATGGCGAGCATTCCCAAAACTTGATCTCGTGTTTATTGAACTCCAGAAACGTGTTTGTGCATTTCTCAAAACGAATTCCGACGTAAAATGACACGAGGAACACGTTGGAAGCGACAGGATTGCGATCCGAGAAACCGTTGACGACAAAATCGCGAGCATTCCCAAAACTTGATCTCGTGTTTTTTGGGCTCCAGAACCGTGTTTGTGCATTTATCAAGACTAATTCTGACGTAAAATGACACGAGGAACACGCTGGAGGCGACAGAATTGCGATCCGAGAAACCGTTGACGAGAAAATGGCGAGCATTCCGAAATCCTGATCTCGTGTGTTTTGGACTCCAGAAATGTGTTCCTGCATTTGTCGTCACTATTTCCGACGTAAAATGACGCGAGGAACGCGTTGGAAGCGACAGAATTGAGATCCGAGCAACCGTTGACGAGAAAATGGCGAGCATTCCCAATACTTGATCTCGTGTTTATTGAACTCCAGAACCGTGTTTGTGCGTTTCTCAAGACTAATTCAGACGTAAAATGACACGAGGAACACGTTGGATGCGACAGAATTGCGATCCGAGAAACCGTTGACGAGAAAATGGCGAGCATTCCCCAATCCTGTTCTCATGTTTTTTGGGTTCCAGAACCGTGTTTGTGCATTTCTCATGACTAATTCTGATGTAAAATGACGCGAGGAACGCGTTGGAAGAGACAGAATTGAGATCCGAGCAACCGTTGACGAGAAAATGGCGAGCATTCCCAAATCCTGATCTCATGTTTTTTGGGCTCCAGAACCGTGTTTGTGCATTTCTCATGACTAATTCTGATATAAAATGACGCGAGGAACGCGTTGGAAGCGACAGAATTGAGATCCGAGCAACCGTTGACGAGAAAATGGCGACCATTCCCAAATCCTGATCTCATGTTTTTTGGGCTCCAGAACCGTGTTTCTGCATTTCTCATGACTAATTCTGATATAAAATGACGCGACGAACGCGTTGGAAGCGACAGAATTGCGATCAGAGAAACCGTTGACGAGAAAATGGCGAGCATTCCCAAATCCTGATCTCGTGTTTTTTGGACTCCAGAAACGTTTTCGTGCATTTGTCGTGACTATTTCCGACGCAAAATGACACGAGGAACACGCTGGAAGCGACAGAATTGCGATCCGAGAAACCGTTGACGAGAAAATGGTGAGCATTCCCAAATCCTGATCTCATGTTTTTTGGGCTCCAGAACCGTGTTTGTGCATTTCTCATGACTAATTCTGATATAAAATGACGCGAGGAACGCGTTGGAAGCGGCAGAATTGAGATCCGAGCAACCGTTGACGAGAAAATGGCGAGCAATCCCGAATCCTGATCTCATGTTTTTTGGGCTCCAGAACCGTGTTTGTGCATTTCTCATGACTAATTCTGATATGAAATGACGCGACGAACGCGTTGGAAGCGACAGAATTGCGATCAGAGAAACCGTTGACGAGAAAATGGCGAGCATTCCCAAATCCTGATCTCATGTTTTTTGGGCTCCAGAACCGTGTTTGTGCGTTTCTCAAGACTAATTCCGACGTAAAATGACACGAGGAACACGTTGGAAGCGACAGAATTGCGATCCGAGAAACCGTTGACGAGAAAATGGCGAGCATTCCCCAATCCTGATCTCATGTTTTTTGGGCTCCAGAACCGTGTTCCTGCATTTGTCGTCACTATTTCCGACGTAAAATGACGCGAGGAACGCGTTGGAAGCGACAGAATTGAGATCCGAGCAACCGTTGACGAGAAAATGGCGAGCATTCCCAATACTTGATCTCGTGTTTATTGAACTCCAGAACCGTGTTTGTGCGTTTCTCAAGTCTAATTCCGACGTAAAATGGCACGAGGAACACGTTGGAAGCGACAGAATTGCGATCCGAGAAACCGTTGACGAGAAAATGGCGAGCATTCCCCAATCCTGATCTCATGTTTTTTGGGCTCCAGAACCGTGTTTGTGCATTTCTCATGACTAATTCTGGTATAAAATGACGCGAGGAACACGCTGGAGGCGACAGAATTGCGATCCGAGAAACCGTTGACGAGAAAATGGCGAGCATTCCCCAATCCTGATCTCATGTTTTTTGGGCTCCAGAACCGTGTTTGTGCATTTCTCATGACTAATTCTGATATAAAATGACGCGAGGAACACGCTGGAAGCGACAGAATTGCGATCCGAGCAACCGTTGACGAGAAAATGGCGAGCATTCCCAAAACTTGATCTCGTGTTTATTGAACTCCAGAACCGTGTTTGTGCATTTCTCAAAACGAATTCCGACGTAAAATGACACGAGGAACACGTTGGAAGCGACAGGATTGCGATCCGAGAAACCGTTGACGACAAAATCGCGAGCATTCCCAAAACTTGATCTCGTGTTTTTTGGGCTCCAGAACCGTGTCTGTGCATTTATCAAGACGAATTCCGACGTAAAATGACACGAGGAACACGCTGGAGGCGACAGAATTGCGATCCGAGAAACCGTTGACGAGAAAATGGCGAGCATTCCCCAAATCCTGATCTCATGTTTTTTGGGCTCCAGAACCGTGTTTGTGCATTTCTCATGACTAATTCTGATATAAAATGACGCGAGGAACGCGTTGGAAGCGGCAGAATTGAGATCCGAGCAACCGTTGACGAGAAAATGGCGAGCATTCCCGAATCCTGATCTCATGTTTTTTGGGCTCCAGAACCGTGTTTGTGCATTTCTCATGACTAATTCTGATATAAAATGACGCGACGAACGCGTTGGAAGCGACAGAATTGCGATCCGAGAAACCGTTGACGAGAAAATGGCGAGCATTCCCCAATCCTGATCTCATGTTTTTTGGGCTCCAGAACCGTGTTTCTGCATTTCTCATGACTAATTCTGATATAAAATGACGCGACGAACGCGTTGGAAGCGACAGAATTGCGATCAGAGAAACCGTTGACGAGAAAATGGCGAGCATTCCCAAATCCTGATCTCGTGTTTTTTGGACTCCAGAAACGTTTTCGTGCATTTGTCGTGACTATTTCCGACGCAAAATGACACGAGGAACACGCTGGAAGCGACAGAATTGCGATCCGAGAAACCGTTGACGAGAAAATGGTGAGCATTCCCAAATCCTGATCTCATGTTTTTTGGGCTCCAGAACCGTGTTTGTGCATTTCTCATGACTAATTCTGATATAAAATGACGCGAGGAACGCGTTGGAAGCGGCAGAATTGAGATCCGAGCAACCGTTGACGAGAAAATGGCGAGCAATCCCGAATCCTGATCTCATGTTTTTTGGGCTCCAGAACCGTGTTTGTGCATTTCTCATGACTAATTCTGATATGAAATGACGCGACGAACGCGTTGGAAGCGACAGAATTGCGATCAGAGAAACCGTTGACGAGAAAATGGCGAGCATTCCCAAATCCTGATCTCATGTTTTTTGGGCTCCAGAACCGTGTTTGTGCGTTTCTCAAGACTAATTCCGACGTAAAATGACACGAGGAACACGTTGGAAGCGACAGAATTGCGATCCGAGAAACCGTTGACGAGAAAATGGCGAGCATTCCCCAATCCTGATCTCATGTTTTTTGGGCTCCAGAACCGTGTTTCTGCATTTCTCATGACTAATTCTGATATAAAATGACGCGACGAACGCGTTGGAAGCGACAGAATTGCGATCAGAGAAACCGTTGACGAGAAAATGGCGAGCATTCCCAAATCCTGATCTCGTGTTTTTTGGACTCCAGAAACGTTTTCGTGCATTTGTCGTGACTATTTCCGACGCAAAATGACACGAGGAACACGCTGGAAGCGACAGAATTGCGATCCGAGAAACCGTTGACGAGAAAATGGTGAGCATTCCCAAATCCTGATCTCATGTTTTTTGGGCTCCAGAACCGTGTTTGTGCATTTCTCATGACTAATTCTGATATAAAATGACGCGAGGAACGCGTTGGAAGCGGCAGAATTGAGATCCGAGCAACCGTTGACGAGAAAATGGCGAGCATTCCCGAATCCTGATCTCATGTTTTTTGGGCTCCAGAACCGTGTTCCTGCATTTGTCGTCACTATTTCCGACGTAAAATGACGCGAGGAACGCGTTGGAAGCGACAGAATTGAGATCCGAGCAACCGTTGACGAGAAAATGGCGAGCATTCCCAATACTTGATCTCGTGTTTATTGAACTCCAGAACCGTGTTTGTGCGTTTCTCAAGTCTAATTCCGACGTAAAATGGCACGAGGAACACGTTGGAAGCGACAGAATTGCGATCCGAGAAACCGTTGACGAGAAAATGGCGAGCATTCCCCAATCCTGATCTCATGTTTTTTGGGCTCCAGAACCGTGTTTGTGCATTTCTCATGACTAATTCTGGTATAAAATGACGCGAGGAACACGCTGGAGGCGACAGAATTGCGATCCGAGAAACCGTTGACGAGAAAATGGCGAGCATTCCCCAATCCTGATCTCATGTTTTTTGGGCTCCAGAACCGTGTTTGTGCATTTCTCATGACTAATTCTGATATAAAATGACGCGAGGAACACGCTGGAAGCGACAGAATTGCGATCCGAGCAACCGTTGACGAGAAAATGGCGAGCATTCCCAAAACTTGATCTCGTGTTTATTGAACTCCAGAACCGTGTTTGTGCATTTCTCAAAACGAATTCCGACGTAAAATGACACGAGGAACACGTTGGAAGCGACAGGATTGCGATCCGAGAAACCGTTGACGACAAAATCGCGAGCATTCCCAAAACTTGATCTCGTGTTTTTTGGGCTCCAGAACCGTGTCTGTGCATTTATCAAGACGAATTCCGACGTAAAATGACACGAGGAACACGCTGGAGGCGACAGAATTGCGATCCGAGAAACCGTTGACGAGAAAATGGCGAGCATTCCCCAAATCCTGATCTCATGTTTTTTGGGATCCAGAACCGTGTTTATGCATTTCTCATGACTAATTCTGATATAAAATGACGCGAGGAACGCGTTGGAAGCGGCAGAATTGAGATCCGAGCAACCGTTGACGAGAAAATGGCGAGCATTCCCGAATCCTGATCTCATGTTTTTTGGGCTCCAGAACCGTGTTTGTGCATTTCTCATGACTAATTCTGATATAAAATGACGCGACGAACGCGTTGGAAGCGACAGAATTGCGATCCGAGCAACCGTTGACGAGAAAATGGCGAGCATTCCCAAAACTTGATCTCGTGTTTATTGAACTCCAGAACCGTGTTTGTGAATTTCTCAAAACGAATTCCGACGTAAAATGACACGAGGAACACGTTGGAAGCGACAGAATTGCGATCCGAGAAACCGTTGACGACAAAATCGCGAGCATTCCCAAAACTTGATCTCGTGTTTTTTGGGCTCCAGAACCGTGTTTGTGCATTTATCAAGACGAATTCCGACGTAAAATGACACGAGGAACACGCTGGAGGCGACAGAATTGCGATCAGAGAAACCGTTGACGAGAAAATGGCGAGCATTCCCCAATCCTGATCTCATGTTTTTTGGGCTCCAGAACCGTGTTTCTGCATTTCTCATGACTAATTCTGATATAAAATGACGCGACGAACGCGTTGGAAGCGACAGAATTGCGATCAGAGAAACCGTTGACGAGAAAATGGCGAGCATTCCCAAATCCTGATCTCGTGTTTTTTGGACTCCAGAAACGTTTTCGTGCATTTGTCGTGACTATTTCCGACGCAAAATGACACGAGGAACACGCTGGAAGCGACAGAATTGCGATCCGAGAAACCGTTGACGAGAAAATGGTGAGCATTCCCAAATCCTGATCTCATGTTTTTTGGGCTCCAGAACCGTGTTTGTGCATTTCTCATGACTAATTCTGATATAAAATGACGCGAGGAACGCGTTGGAAGCGGCAGAATTGAGATCCGAGCAACCGTTGACGAGAAAATGGCGAGCATTCCCGAATCCTGATCTCATGTTTTTTGGGCTCCAGAACCGTGTTCCTGCATTTGTCGTCACTATTTCCGACGTAAAATGACGCGAGGAACGCGTTGGAAGCGACAGAATTGAGATCCGAGCAACCGTTGACGAGAAAATGGCGAGCATTCCCAATACTTGATCTCGTGTTTATTGAACTCCAGAACCGTGTTTGTGCGTTTCTCAAGACTAATTCCGACGTAAAATGGCACGAGGAACACGTTGGAAGCGACAGAATTGCGATCCGAGAAACCGTTGACGAGAAAATGGCGAGCATTCCCCAATCCTGATCTCATGTTTTTTGGGCTCCAGAACCGTGTTTGTGCATTTCTCATGACTAATTCTGGTATAAAATGACGCGAGGAACACGCTGGAGGCGACAGAATTGCGATCCGAGAAACCGTTGACGAGAAAATGGCGAGCATTCCCCAATCCTGATCTCATGTTTTTTGGGCTCCAGAACCGTGTTTGTGCATTTCTCATGACTAATTATGATATAAAATGACGCGAGGAACACGCTGGAAGCGACAGAATTGCGATCCGAGCAACCGTTGACGAGAAAATGGCGAGCATTCCCAAAACTTGATCTCGTGTTTATTGAACTCCAGAACCGTGTTTGTGCATTTCTCAAAACGAATTCCGACGTAAAATGACACGAGGAACACGTTGGAAGCGACAGGATTGCGATCCGAGAAACCGTTGACGACAAAATCGCGAGCATTCCCAAAACTTGATCTCGTGTTTTTTGGGCTCCAGAACCGTGTCTGTGCATTTATCAAGACGAATTCCGACGTAAAATGACACGAGGAACACGCTGGAGGCGACAGAATTGCGATCCGAGAAACCGTTGACGAGAAAATGGCGAGCATTCCCCAAATCCTGATCTCATGTTTTTTGGGCTCCAGAACCGTGTTTGTGCATTTCTCATGACTAATTCTGATATAAAATGACGCGAGGAACGCGTTGGAAGCGGCAGAATTGAGATCCGAGCAACCGTTGACGAGAAAATGGCGAGCATTCCCGAATCCTGATCTCATGTTTTTTGGGCTCCAGAACCGTGTTTGTGCATTTCTCATGACTAATTCTGATATAAAATGACGCGACGAACGCGTTGGAAGCGACAGAATTGCGATCAGAGAAACCGTTGACGAGAAAATGGCGAGCATTCCCAAATCCTGATCTCATGTTTTTTGGGCTCCAGAACCGTGTTTGTGCGTTTCTCAAGACTAATTCCGACGTAAAATGACACGAGGAACACGTTGGAAGCGACAGAATTGCGATCCGAGAAACCGTTGACGAGAAAATGGCGAGCATTCCGAAATCCTGATCTCGTGTGTTTTGGACTCCAGAAATGTGTTCCTGCATTTGTCGTCACTATTTCCGACGTAAAATGACGCGAGGAACGCGTTGGAAGCGACAGAATTGAGATCCGAGCAACCGTTGACGAGAAAATGGCGAGCATTCCCAATACTTGATCTCGTGTTTATTGAACTCCAGAACCGTGTTTGTGCATTTCTCATGACTAATTCTGATATAAAATGACGCGACGAACGCGTTGGAAGCGACAGAATTGCGATCAGAGAAACCGTTGACGAGAAAATGGCGAGCATTCCCAAATCCTGATCTCGTGTTTTTTGGACTCCAGAAACGTTTTCGTGCATTTGTCGTCACTATTTCCGACGTAAAATGACGCAAGGAACGCGTTGGAAGCGACAGAATTGCGATCCGAGAAACCGTTGACGAGAAAATGGCGGGCATTCCCCAATCCTGATCTCATGTTTTTTGGGCTCCAGAACCGTGTTTGTGCATTTCTCATGACTAATTCTGGTATAAAATGACGCGAGGAACACGCCGGAGGCGACAGAATTGCGATCCGAGAAACCGTTGACGAGAAAATGGCGAGCATTCCCCAATCCTGATCTCATGTTTTTTGGGCTCCAGAACCGTGTTTGTGCATTTCTCATGACTAATTCTGATATAAAATGACGCGAGGAACACGCTGGAAGCGACAGAATTGCGATCCGAGCAACCGTTGACGAGAAAATGGCGAGCATTCCCAAAACTTGATCTCGTGTTTATTGAACTCCAGAACCGTGTTTGTGCATTTCTCAAAACGAATTCCGACGTAAAATGACACGAGGAACACGTTGGAAGCGACAGGATTGCGATCCGAGAAACCGTTGACGACAAAATCGCGAGCATTCCCAAAACTTGATCTCGTGTTTTTTGGGCTCCAGAACCGTGTCTGTGCATTTATCAAGACGAATTCCGACGTAAAATGACACGAGGAACACGCTGGAGGCGACAGAATTGCGATCCGAGAAACCGTTGACGAGAAAATGGCGAGCATTCCCCAAATCCTGATCTCATGTTTTTTGGGCTCCAGAACCGTGTTTGTGCATTTCTCATGACTAATTCTGATATAAAATGACGCGAGGAACGCGTTGGAAGCGGCAGAATTGAGATCCGAGCAACCGTTGACGAGAAAATGGCGAGCATTCCCGAATCCTGATCTCATGTTTTTTGGGCTCCAGAACCGTGTTTGTGCATTTCTCATGACTAATTCTGATATAAAATGACGCGACGAACGCGTTGGAAGCGACAGAATTGCGATCAGAGAAACCGTTGACGAGAAAATGGCGAGCATTCCGAAATCCTGATCTCGTGTGTTTTGGACTCCAGAAATGTGTTCCTGCATTTGTCGTCACTATTTCCGACGTAAAATGACGCGAGGAACGCGTTGGAAGCGACAGAATTGAGATCCGAGCAACCGTTGACGAGAAAATGGCGAGCATTCCCAAAACTTGATCTCGTGTTTATTGAACTCCAGAACCGTGTTTGTGAATTTCTCAAAACGAATTCCGACGTAAAATGACACGAGGAACACGTTGGAAGCGACAGAATTGCGATCCGAGAAACCGTTGACGACAAAATCGCGAGCATTCCCAAAACTTGATCTCGTGTTTTTTGGGCTCCAGAACCGTGTTTGTGCATTTATCAAGACGAATTCCGACGTAAAATGACACGAGGAACACGCTGGAGGCGACAGAATTGCGATCAGAGAAACCGTTGACGAGAAAATGGCGAGCATTCCCCAATCCTGATCTCATGTTTTTTGGGCTCCAGAACCGTGTTTCTGCATTTCTCATGACTAATTCTGATATAAAATGACGCGACGAACGCGTTGGAAGCGACAGAATTGCGATCAGAGAAACCGTTGACGAGAAAATGGCGAGCATTCCCAAATCCTGATCTCATGTTTTTTGGGCTCCAGAACCGTGTTTGTGCGTTTCTCAAGACTAATTCCGACGTAAAATGACACGAGGAACACGTTGGAAGCGACAGAATTGCGATCCGAGAAACCGTTGACGAGAAAATGGCGAGCATTCCGAAATCCTGATCTCGTGTGTTTTGGACTCCAGAAATGTGTTCCTGCATTTGTCGTCACTATTTCCGACGTAAAATGACGCGAGGAACGCGTTGGAAGCGACAGAATTGAGATCCGAGCAACCGTTGACGAGAAAATGGCGAGCATTCCCAATACTTGATCTCGTGTTTATTGAACTCCAGAACCGTGTTTGTGCATTTCTCATGACTAATTCTGATATAAAATGACGCGACGAACGCGTTGGAAGCGACAGAATTGCGATCAGAGAAACCGTTGACGAGAAAATGGCGAGCATTCCCAAATCCTGATCTCGTGTTTTTTGGACTCCAGAAACGTTTTCGTGCATTTGTCGTCACTATTTCCGACGTAAAATGACGCGAGGAACGCGTTGGAAGCGACAGAATTGCGATCCGAGAAACCGTTGACGAGAAAATGGCGGGCATTCCCCAATCCTGATCTCATGTTTTTTGGGCTCCAGAACCGTGTTTGTGCATTTCTCATGACTAATTCTGGTATAAAATGACGCGAGGAACACGCCGGAGGCGACAGAATTGCGATCCGAGAAACCGTTGACGAGAAAATGGCGAGCATTCCCCAATCCTGATCTCATGTTTTTTGGGCTCCAGAACCGTGTTTGTGCATTTCTCATGACTAATTCTGATATAAAATGACGCGAGGAACACGCTGGAAGCGACAGAATTGCGATCCGAGCAACCGTTGACGAGAAAATGGCGAGCATTCCCAAAACTTGATCTCGTGTTTATTGAACTCCAGAACCGTGTTTGTGCATTTCTCAAAACGAATTCCGACGTAAAATGACACGAGGAACACGTTGGAAGCGACAGGATTGCGATCCGAGAAACCGTTGACGACAAAATTGCGAGCAATCCCAAAACTTGATCTCGTGTTTTTTGGGCTCCAGAACCGTGTTTGTGCATTTCTCAAGACGAATTCCGACGTAAAATGACACGAGGAACACGCTGGAGGCGACAGAATTGCGATCCGAGAAACCGTTGACGAGAAAATGGCGAGCATTCCCCAATCCTGTTCTCATGTTTTTTGGGTTCCAGAACCGTGTTTGTGCATTTCTCATGACTAATTCTGATGTAAAATGACGCGAGGAACGCGTTGGAAGAGACAGAATTGAGATCCGAGCAACCGTTGACGAGAAAATGGCGAGCATTCCCAAATCCTGATCTCATGTTTTTTGGGCTCCAGAACCGTGTTTGTGCATTTCTCATGACTAATTCTGATATAAAATGACGCGACGAACGCGTTGGAAGCGACAGAATTGCGATCAGAGAAACCGTTGACGAGAAAATGGCGAGCATTCCCAAATCCTGATCTCATGTTTTTTGGGCTCCAGAACCGTGTTTGTGCGTTTCTCAAGACTAATTCCGACGTAAAATGACACGAGGAACACGTTGGAAGCGACAGAATTGCGATCCGAGAAACCGTTGACGAGAAAATGGCGAGCATTCCCCAATCCTGATCTCATGTTTTTTGGGCTCCAGAACCGTGTTTGTGCATTTCTCATGACTAATTCTGATATAAAATGACGCGAGGAACACGCTGGAAGCGACAGAATTGCGATCCGAGCAACCGTTGACGAGAAAATGGCGAGCATTCCCAAAACTTGATCTCGTGTTTATTGAACTCCAGAACCGTGTTTGTGCATTTCTCAAAACGAATTCCGACGTAAAATGACACGAGGAACACGTTGGAAGCGACAGGATTGCGATCCGAGAAACCGTTGACGACAAAATCGCGAGCATTCCCAAAACTTGATCTCGTGTTTTTT
Source organism: Crossocerus cetratus (assembly GCA_963675795.1). Classification (NCBI taxonomy): domain Eukaryota; kingdom Metazoa; phylum Arthropoda; class Insecta; order Hymenoptera; family Crabronidae; genus Crossocerus; species Crossocerus cetratus. The sequence goes on from OY776667.1 coordinate 2,671,109, forward strand.
GGGCTCCAGAACCGTGTTTGTGCATTTCTCAAGACGAATTCCGACGTAAAATGACACGAGGAACACGCTGGAGGCGACAGAATTGCGATCCGAGCAACCGTTGACGAGAAAATGGCGAGCATTCCCAAATCCTGATCTCATGTTTTTTGGGCTCCAGAACCGTGTTTGTGCATTTCTCATGACTAATTCTGATATAAAATGACGCGAGGAACGCGTTGGAAGCGACAGAATTGAGATCCGAGCAACCGTTGACGAGAAAATGGCGACCATTCCCAAATCCTGATCTCATGTTTTTGGGCTCCAGAACCGTGTTTCTGCATTTCTCATGACTAATTCTGATATAAAATGACACGAGGAACACGTTGGAAGCGACAGAATTGCGATCAGAGAAACCGTTGACGAGAAAATGGCGAGCATTCCCAAATCCTGATCTCGTGTTTTTTGGACTCCAGAAACGTTTTCGTGCATTTGTCGTGACTATTTCCGACGCAAAATGACACGAGGAACACGCTGGAAGCGACAGAATTGCGATCCGAGAAACCGTTGACGAGAAAATGGTGAGCATTCCCAAATCCTGATCTCATGTTTTTTGGGCTCCAGAACCGTGTTTGTGCATTTCTCATGACTAATTCTGATATAAAATGACGCGAGGAACGCGTTGGAAGCGGCAGAATTGAGATCCGAGCAACCGTTGACGAGAAAATGGCGAGCATTCCCAAATCCTGATCTCATGTTTTTTGGGCTCCAGAACCGTGTTTGTGCATTTCTCATGACTAATTCTGATATAAAATGACGCGACGAACGCGTTGGAAGCGACAGAATTGCGATCAGAGAAACCGTTGACGAGAAAATGGCGAGCATTCCCAAATCCTGATCTCATGTTTTTTGGGCTCCAGAACCGTGTTTGTGCGTTTCTCAAGACTAATTCCGACGTAAAATGACACGAGGAACACGTTGGAAGCGACAGAATTGCGATCCGAGAAACCGTTGACGAGAAAATGGCGAGCATTCCCAAATCCTGATCTCGTGGTTTTTGGACTCCAGAAACGTTTTCGTGCATTTGTCGTCACTATCTCCGACGTAAAATGACACGAGGAACACGCTGGAGGCGACAGAATTGCGATCCGAGAAACCGTTGACGAGAAAATGGCGAGCATTCCCAAAACTTGATCTCGTGTTTATTGAACTCCAGAACCGTGTTTGTGCATTTCTCAAGACGAATTCTGATATAAAATGACGCGAGGAACGCGTTGGAAGCGGCAGAATTGAGATCCGAGCAACCGTTGACGAGAAAATGGCGAGCATTCCCAAATCCTGATCTCATGTTTTTTGGGCTCCAGAACCGCGTTTGTGCATATCTCATGACTAATTCTGATATAAAATGACGCGACGAACGCGTTGGAAGCGACAGAATTGCGATCCGAGCAACCGTTGACGAGAAAATGGCGAGCATTCCCAAATCCTGATCTCATGTTTTTTGGGCTCCAGAACCGTGTTTCTGCATTTCTCATGACTAATTCCGATGTAAAATGACGCGAGGAACGCGTTGGAAGCGACAGAATTGCGATCCGAGCAACCGTTGACGAGAAAATGGCGAGCATTCCCAAAACTTGATCTCGTGTTTTTTGGGCTCCAGAACCGTGTTTGTGCATTTCTCAAGACGAATTCCGACGTAAAATGACACGAGGAACACGCTGGAGGCGACAGAATTGCGATCCGAGAAACCGTTGACGAGAAAATGGCGAGCATTCCCCAATCCTGTTCTCATGTTTTTTGGGTTCCAGAACCGTGTTTGTGCATTTCTCATGACTAATTCTGATGTAAAATGACGCGAGGAACGCGTTGGAAGAGACAGAATTGAGATCCGAGCAACCGTTGACGAGAAAATGGCGAGCATTCCCAAATCCTGATATCATGTTTTTTGGGCTCCAGAACCGTGTTTTCGCATTTCTCATGACTAATTCTGATATAAAATGACGCGAGGAACGCGTTGGAAGCGACAGAATTGAGATCCGAGCAACCGTTGACGAGAAAATGGCGACCATTCCCAAATCCTGATCTCATGTTTTTTGGGCTCCAGAACCGTGTTTCTGCATTTCTCATGACTAATTCTGATATAAAATGACGCGACGAACGCGTTGGAAGCGACAGAATTGCGATCAGAGAAACCGTTGACGAGAAAATGGCGAGCATTCCCAAATCCTGATCTCGTGTTTTTTGGACTCCAGAAACGTTTTCGTGCATTTGTCGTGACTATTTCTGACGCAAAATGACACGAGGAACACGCTGGAAGCGACAGAATTGCGATCCGAGAAACCGTTGACGAGAAAATGGTGAGCATTCCCAAATCCTGATCTCATGTTTTTTGGGCTCCAGAACCGTGTTTGTGCATTTCTCATGACTAATTCTGATATAAAATGACGCGAGGAACACGCTGGAAGCGACAGAATTGCGATCCGAGCAACCGTTGACGAGAAAATGGCGAGCATTCCCAAAACTTGATCTCGTGTTTATTGAACTCCAGAACCGTGTTTGTGCATTTCTCAAAACGAATTCCGACGTAAAATGACACGAGGAACACGTTGGAAGCGACAGGATTGCGATCCGAGAAACCGTTGACGACAAAATCGCGAGCATTCCCAAAACTTGATCTCGTGTTTTTTGGGCTCCAGAACCGTGTTTGTGCATTTCTCAAGACGAATTCCGACGTAAAATGACACGAGGAACACGCTGGAGGCGACAGAATTGCGATCCGAGAAACCGTTGACGAGAAAATGGCGAGCATTCCCCAATCCTGTTCTCATGTTTTTTGGGTTCCAGAACCGTGTTTGTGCATTTCTCATGACTAATTCTGATGTAAAATGACGCGAGGAACGCGTTGGAAGAGACAGAATTGAGATCCGAGCAACCGTTGACGAGAAAATGGCGAGCATTCCCAAATCCTGATCTCATGTTTTTTGGGCTCCAGAACCGTGTTTGTGCATTTCTCATGACTAATTCTGATATAAAATGACGCGAGGAACGCGTTGGAAGCGACAGAATTGAGATCCGAGCAACCGTTGACGAGAAAATGGCGACCATTCCCAAATCCTGATCTCATGTTTTTTGGGCTCCAGAACCGTGTTTCTGCATTTCTCATGACTAATTCTGATATAAAATGACGCGACGAACGCGTTGGAAGCGACAGAATTGCGATCAGAGAAACCGTTGACGAGAAAATGGCGAGCATTCCCAAATCCTGATCTCGTGTTTTTTGGACTCCAGAAACGTTTTCGTGCATTTGTCGTGACTATTTCCGACGCAAAATGACACGAGGAACACGCTGGAAGCGACAGAATTGCGATCCGAGAAACCGTTGACGAGAAAATGGTGAGCATTCCCAAATCCTGATCTCATGTTTTTTGGGCTCCAGAACCGTGTTTGTGCATTTCTCATGACTAATTCTGATATAAAATGACGCGAGGAACGCGTTGGAAGCGGCAGAATTGAGATCCGAGCAACCGTTGACGAGAAAATGGCGAGCATTCCCAAATCCTGATCTCATGTTTTTTGGGCTCCAGAACCGTGTTTGTGCATTTCTCATGACTAATTCTGATATAAAATGACGCGACGAACGCGTTGGAAGCGACAGAATTGCGATCAGAGAAACCGTTGACGAGAAAATGGCGAGCATTCCCAAATCCTGATCTCATGTTTTTTGGGCTCCAGAACCGTGTTTGTGCGTTTCTCAAGACTAATTCCGACGTAAAATGACACGAGGAACACGTTGGAAGCGACAGAATTGCGATCCGAGAAACCGTTGACGAGAAAATGGCGAGCATTCCGAAATCCTGATCTCGTGTGTTTTGGACTCCAGAAATGTGTTCCTGCATTTGTCGTCACTATTTCCGACGTAAAATGACGCGAGGAACGCGTTGGAAGCGACAGAATTGAGATCCGAGCAACCGTTGACGAGAAAATGGCGAGCATTCCCAATACTTGATCTCGTGTTTATTGAACTCCAGAACCGTGTTTGTGCGTTTCTCAAGACTAATTCCGACGTAAAATGACACGAGGAACACGTTGGATGCGACAGAATTGCGATCCGAGAAACCGTTGACGAGAAAATGGCGAGCATTCCCCAATCCTGATCTCATGTTTTTTGGGCTCCAGAACCGTGTTTGTGCATTTCTCATGACTAATTCTGGTATAAAATGACGCGAGGAACACGCTGGAGGCGACAGAATTGCGATCCGCGAAACCGTTGACGAGAAAATGGCGAGCATTCCCCAATCCTGATCTCATGTTTTTTGGGCTCCAGAACCGTGTTTGTGCATTTCTCATGACTAATTCTGATATAAAATGACGCGAGGAACACGCTGGAAGCGACAGAATTGCGATCCGAGCAACCGTTGACGAGAAAATGGCGAGCATTCCCAAAACTGGATCTCGTGTTTTTTGGGCTCCAGAACCGTGTTTGTGCATTTATCAAGACGAATTCCGACGTAAAATGACACGAGGAACACGTTGGAAGCGACAGGATTGCGATCCGAGAAACCGTTGACGACAAAATCGCGAGCATTCCCAAAACTTGATCTCGTGTTTTTTGGGCTCCAGAACCGTGTTTGTGCATTTATCAAGACGAATTCCGACGTAAAATGACACGAGGAACACGCTGGAGGCGACAGAATTGCGATCCGAGAAACCGTTGACGAGAAAATGGCGAGCATTCCCCAATCCTGTTCTCATGTTTTTTGGGTTCCAGAACCGTGTTTGTGCATTTCTCATGACTAATTCTGATGTAAAATGACGCGAGGAACGCGTTGGAAGCGGCAGAATTGAGATCCGAGCAACCGTTGACGAGAAAATGGCGAGCATTCCCAAATCCTGATCTCATGTTTTTTGGGCTCCAGAACCGTGTTTGTGCATTTCTCATGACTAATTCTGATATAAAATGACGCGACGAACGCGTTGGAAGCGACAGAATTGCGATCAGAGAAACCGTTGACGAGAAAATGGCGAGCATTCCCAAATCCTGATCTCATGTTTTTTGGGCTCCAGAACCGTGTTTGTGCGTTTCTCAAGACTAATTCCGACGTAAAATGACACGAGGAACACGTTGGAAGCGACAGAATTGCGATCCGAGAAACCGTTGACGAGAAAATGGCGAGCATTCCGAAATCCTGATCTCGTGTGTTTTGGACTCCAGAAATGTGTTCCTGCATTTGTCGTCACTATTTCCGACGTAAAATGACGCGAGGAACGCGTTGGAAGCGACAGAATTGAGATCCGAGCAACCGTTGACGAGAAAATGGCGAGCATTCCCAATACTTGATCTCGTGTTTATTGAACTCCAGAACCGTGTTTGTGCGTTTCTCAAGACTAATTCCGACGTAAAATGACACGAGGAACACGTTGGATGCGACAGAATTGCGATCCGAGAAACCGTTGACGAGAAAATGGCGAGCATTCCCCAATCCTGATCTCATGTTTTTTGGGCTCCAGAACCGTGTTTGTGCATTTCTCATGACTAATTCTGGTATAAAATGACGCGAGGAACACGCTGGAGGCGACAGAATTGCGATCCGAGAAACCGTTGACGAGAAAATGGCGAGCATTCCCCAATCCTGATCTCATGTTTTTTGGGCTCCAGAACCGTGTTTGTGCATTTCTCATGACTAATTCTGATATAAAATGACGCGACGAACGCGTTGGAAGCGACAGAATTGCGATCCGAGCAACCGTTGACGAGAAAATTGCGAGCATTCCCCAATCCTGATCTCATGTTTTTTGGGCTCCAGAACCGTGTTTGTGCATTTCTCATGACTAATTCTGATATAAAATGACGCGACGAACGCGTTGGAAGCGACAGAATTGCGATCAGAGAAACCGTTGACGAGAAAATGGCGAGCATTCCCAAATCCTGATCTCATGTTTTTTGGGCTCCAGAACCGTGTTTGTGCGTTTCTCAAGACTAATTCCGACGTAAAATGACACGAGGAACACGTTGGAAGCGACAGAATTGCGATCCGAGAAACCGTTGACGAGAAAATGGCGAGCATTCCGAAATCCTGATCTCGTGTGTTTTGGACTCCAGAAATGTGTTCCTGCATTTGTCGTCACTATTTCCGACGTAAAATGACGCGAGGAACGCGTTGGAAGCGACAGAATTGAGATCCGAGCAACCGTTGACGAGAAAATGGCGAGCATTCCCAATACTTGATCTCGTGTTTATTGAACTCCAGAACCGTGTTTGTGCGTTTCTCAAGACTAATTCCGACGTAAAATGACACGAGGAACACGTTGGATGCGACAGAATTGCGATCCGAGAAACCGTTGACGAGAAAATGGCGAGCATTCCCCAATCCTGATCTCATGTTTTTTGGGCTCCAGAACCGTGTTTGTGCATTTCTCATGACTAATTCTGGTATAAAATGACGCGAGGAACACGCTGGAGGCGACAGAATTGCGATCCGAGAAACCGTTGACGAGAAAATGGCGAGCATTCCCCAATCCTGATCTCATGTTTTTTGGGCTCCAGAACCGTGTTTGTGCATTTCTCATGACTAATTCTGATATAAAATGACGCGAGGAACACGCTGGAAGCGACAGAATTGCGATCCGAGCAACCGTTGACGAGAAAATGGCGAGCATTCCCAAAACTTGATCTCGTGTTTATTGAACTCCAGAACCGTGTTTGTGCATTTTTCAAACCGAATTCCGACGTAAAATGACACGAGGAACACGTTGGATGCGACAGAATTGCGATCCGAGAAACCGTTGACGAGAAAATGGCGAGCATTCCCCAATCCTGATCTCATGTTTTTTGGGCTCCAGAACCGTGTTTGTGCATTTCTCATGACTAATTCTGGTATAAAATGACGCGAGGAACACGCTGGAGGCGACAGAATTGCGATCCGAGAAACCGTTGACGAGAAAATGGCGAGCATTCCCCAATCCTGATCTCATGTTTTTTGGGCTCCAGAACCGTGTTTGTGCATTTCTCATGACTAATTCTGATATAAAATGACGCGAGGAACACGCTGGAAGCGACAGAATTGCGATCCGAGCAACCGTTGACGAGAAAATGGCGAGCATTCCCAAAACTTGATCTCGTGTTTATTGAACTCCAGAACCGTGTTTGTGCATTTTTCAAAACGAATTCCGACGTAAAATGACACGAGGAACACGTTGGAAGCGACAGGATTGCGATCCGAGAAACCGTTGACGACAAAATCGCGAGCATTCCCAAAACTTGATCTCGTGTTTTTTGGGCTCCAGAACCGTGTTTGTGCATTTATCAAGACGAATTCCGACGTAAAATGACACGAGGAACACGCTGGAGGCGACAGAATTGCGATCCGAGAAACCGTTGACGAGAAAATGGCGAGCATTCCCCAATCCTGTTCTCATGTTTTTTGGGTTCCAGAACCGTGTTTGTGCATTTCTCATGACTAATTCTGATGTAAAATGACGCGAGGAACGCGTTGGAAGAGACAGAATTGAGATCCGAGCAACCGTTGACGAGAAAATGGCGAGCATTCCCAAATCCTGATCTCATGTTTTTTGGGCTCCAGAACCGTGTTTGTGCATTTCTCATGACTAATTCTGGTATAAAATGACGCGAGGAACACGCTGGAGGCGACAGAATTGCGATCCGAGAAACCGTTGACGAGAAAATGGCGAGCATTCCCCAATCCTGATCTCATGTTTTTTGGGCTCCAGAACCGTGTTTGTGCATTTCTCATGACTAATTCTGATATAAAATGACGCGAGGAACACGCTGGAAGCGACAGAATTGCGATCCGAGCAACCGTTGACGAGAAAATGGCGAGCATTCCCAAAACTTGATCTCGTGTTTATTGAACTCCAGAACCGTGTTTGTGCATTTCTCAAAACGAATTCCGACGTAAAATGACACGAGGAACACGTTGGAAGCGACAGGATTGCGATCCGAGAAACCGTTGACGACAAAATCGCGAGCATTCCCAAAACTTGATCTCGTGTTTTTTGGGCTCCAGAACCGTGTTTGTGCATTTATCAAGACGAATTCCGACGTAAAATGACACGAGGAACACGCTGAAGGCGACAGAATTGCGATCAGAGAAACCGTTGACGAGAAAATGGCGAGCATTCCCAAATCCTGATCTCGTGTTTTTTGGACTCCAGAAACGTTTTCGTGCATTTGTCGTGACTATTTCCGACGCAAAATGACACGAGGAACACGCTGGAAGCGACAGAATTGCGATCCGAGAAACCGTTGACGAGAAAATGGTGAGCATTCCCAAATCCTGATCTCATGTTTTTTGGGCTCCAGAACCGTGTTTGTGCATTTCTCATGACTAATTCTGATATAAAATGACGCGACGAACGCGTTGGAAGCGACAGAATTGCGATCCGAGCAACCGTTGACGAGAAAATCGCGAGCATTCCCAAAACCTGATCTCGTGTTTTTTGGACTCCAGAACCGTTTTCGTGCATTTGTCGTCACTATTTCCGACGTGAAATGACACGAGGAACACGCTGGAGGCGACAGAATTGCGATCCGAGCAACCGTTGACGAGAAAATGGCGAGCATTCCCAAATCCTGATCTCATGTTTTTTGGGCTCCAGAACCGTGTTTGTGCATTTCTCATGACTAATTCTGATATAAAATGACGCGAGGAACGCGTTGGAAGCGACAGAATTGAGATCCGAGCAACCGTTGACGAGAAAATGGCGACCATTCCCAAATCCTGATCTCATGTTTTTTGGGCTCCAGAACCGTGTTTCTGCATTTCTCATGACTAATTCTGATATAAAATGACGCGACGAACGCGTTGGAAGCGACAGAATTGCGATCAGAGAAACCGTTGACGAGAAAATGGCGAGCATTCCCAAATCCTGATCTCGTGTTTTTTGGACTCCAGAAACGTTTTCGTGCATTTGTCGTGACTATTTCCGACGCAAAATGACACGAGGAACACGCTGGAAGCGACAGAATTGCGATCCGAGAAACCGTTGACGAGAAAATGGTGAGCATTCCCAAATCCTGATCTCATGTTTTTTGGGCTCCAGAACCGTGTTTGTGCATTTCTCATGACTAATTCTGATATAAAATGACGCGAGGAACGCGTTGGAAGCGGCAGAATTGAGATCCGAGCAACCGTTGACGAGAAAATGGCGAGCATTCCCAAATCCTGATCTCATGTTTTTTGGGCTCCAGAACCGTGTTTGTGCATTTCTCATGACTAATTCTGATATAAAATGACGCGACGAACGCGTTGGAAGCGACAGAATTGCGATCAGAGAAACCGTTGACGAGAAAATGGCGAGCATTCCCAAATCCTGATCTCATGTTTTTTGGGCTCCAGAACCGTGTTTGTGCGTTTCTCAAGACTAATTCCGACGTAAAATGACACGAGGAACACGTTGGAAGCGACAGAATTGCGATCCGAGAAACCGTTGACGAGAAAATGGCGAGCATTCCGAAATCCTGATCTCGTGTGTTTTGGACTCCAGAAATGTGTTCCTGCATTTGTCGTCACTATTTCCGACGTAAAATGACGCGAGGAACGCGTTGGAAGCGACAGAATTGAGATCCGAGCAACCGTTGACGAGAAAATGGCGAGCATTCCCAATACTTGATCTCGTGTTTATTGAACTCCAGAACCGTGTTTGTGCGTTTCTCAAGACTAATTCCGACGTAAAATGACACGAGGAACACGTTGGATGCGACAGAATTGCGATCCGAGAAACCGTTGACGAGAAAATGGCGAGCATTCCCCAATCCTGATCTCATGTTTTTTGGGCTCCAGAACCGTGTTTGTGCATTTCTCATGACTAATTCTGGTATAAAATGACGCGAGGAACACGCTGGAGGCGACAGAATTGCGATCCGCGAAACCGTTGACGAGAAAATGGCGAGCATTCCCCAATCCTGATCTCATGTTTTTTGGGCTCCAGAACCGTGTTTGTGCATTTCTCATGACTAATTCTGATATAAAATGACGCGAGGAACACGCTGGAAGCGACAGAATTGCGATCCGAGCAACCGTTGACGAGAAAATGGCGAGCATTCCCAAAACTGGATCTCGTGTTTTTTGGGCTCCAGAACCGTGTTTGTGCATTTATCAAGACGAATTCCGACGTAAAATGACACGAGGAACACGTTGGAAGCGACAGGATTGCGATCCGAGAAACCGTTGACGACAAAATCGCGAGCATTCCCAAAACTTGATCTCGTGTTTTTTGGGCTCCAGAACCGTGTTTGTGCATTTATCAAGACGAATTCCGACGTAAAATGACACGAGGAACACGCTGGAGGCGACAGAATTGCGATCCGAGAAACCGTTGACGAGAAAATGGCGAGCATTCCCCAATCCTGTTCTCATGTTTTTTGGGTTCCAGAACCGTGTTTGTGCATTTCTCATGACTAATTCTGATGTAAAATGACGCGAGGAACGCGTTGGAAGCGGCAGAATTGAGATCCGAGCAACCGTTGACGAGAAAATGGCGAGCATTCCCAAATCCTGATCTCATGTTTTTTGGGCTCCAGAACCGTGTTTCTGCATTTCTCATGACTAATTCTGATATAAAATGACGCGACGAACGCGTTGGAAGCGACAGAATTGCGATCAGAGAAACCGTTGACGAGAAAATGGCGAGCATTCCCAAATCCTGATCTCATGTTTTTTGGGCTCCAGAACCGTGTTTGTGCGTTTCTCAAGACTAATTCCGACGTAAAATGACACGAGGAACACGTTGGAAGCGACAGAATTGCGATCCGAGAAACCGTTGACGAGAAAATGGCGAGCATTCCGAAATCCTGATCTCGTGTGTTTTGGACTCCAGAAATGTGTTCCTGCATTTGTCGTCACTATTTCCGACGTAAAATGACGCGAGGAACGCGTTGGAAGCGACAGAATTGAGATCCGAGCAACCGTTGACGAGAAAATGGCGAGCATTCCCAATACTTGATCTCGTGTTTATTGAACTCCAGAACCGTGTTTGTGCGTTTCTCAAGACTAATTCCGACGTAAAATGACACGAGGAACACGTTGGATGCGACAGAATTGCGATCCGAGAAACCGTTGACGAGAAAATGGCGAGCATTCCCCAATCCTGATCTCATGTTTTTTGGGCTCCAGAACCGTGTTTGTGCATTTCTCATGACTAATTCTGGTATAAAATGACGCGAGGAACACGCTGGAGGCGACAGAATTGCGATCCGAGAAATCGTTGACGAGAAAATGGCGAGCATTCCCCAATCCTGATCTCATGTTTTCTGGGCTCCAGAACCGTGTTTGTGCATTTCTCATGACTAATTCTGATATAAAATGACGCGACGAACGCGTTGGAAGCGACAGAATTGCGATCCGAGCAACCGTTGACGAGAAAATTGCGAGCATTCCCCAATCCTGATCTCATGTTTTTTGGGCTCCAGAAGCGTGTTTGTGCATTTCTCATGACTAATTCTGATATAAAATGACGCGACGAACGCGTTGGAAGCGACAGAATTGCGATCAGTGAAACCGTTGACGAGAAAATGGCGAGCATTCCCAAATCCTGATCTCATGTTTTTTGGGCTCCAGAACCGTGTTTGTGCGTTTCTCAAGACTAATTCCGACGTAAAATGACACGAGGAACACGTTGGAAGCGACAGAATTGCGATCCGAGAAACCGTTGACGAGAAAATGGCGAGCATTCCGAAATCCTGATCTCGTGTGTTTTGGACTCCAGAAATGTGTTCCTGCATTTGTCGTCACTATTTCCGACGTAAAATGACGCGAGGAACGCGTTGGAAGCGACAGAATTGAGATCCGAGCAACCGTTGACGAGAAAATGGCGAGCATTCCCAATACTTGATCTCGTGTTTATTGAACTCCAGAACCGTGTTTGTGCGTTTCTCAAGACTAATTCCGACGTAAAATGACACGAGGAACACGTTGGATGCGACAGAATTGCGATCCGAGAAACCGTTGACGAGAAAATGGCGAGCATTCCCCAATCCTGATCTCATGTTTTTTGGGCTCCTGAACCGTGTTTGTGCATTTCTCATGACTAATTCTGGTATAAAATGACGCGAGGAACACGCTGGAGGCGACAGAATTGCGATCCGAGAAACCGTTGACGAGAAAATGGCGAGCATTCCCCAATCCTGATCTCATGTTTTTTGGGCTCCAGAACCGTGTTTGTGCATTTCTCATGACTAATTCTGATATAAAATGACGCGAGGAACACGCTGGAAGCGACAGAATTGCGATCCGAGCAACCGTTGACGAGAAAATGGCGAGCATTCCCAAAACTTGATCTCGTGTTTATTGAACTCCAGAACCGTGTTTGTGCATTTTTCAAAACGAATTCCGACGTAAAATGACACGAGGAACACGTTGGAAGCGACAGGATTGCGATCCGAGAAACCGTTGACGACAAAATCGCGAGCATTCCCAAAACTTGATCTCGTGTTTTTTGGGCTCCAGAACCGTGTTTGTGCATTTATCAAGACGAATTCCGACGTAAAATGACACGAGGAACACGCTGGAGGCGACAGAATTGCGATCCGAGAAACCGTTGACGAGAAAATGGCGAGCATTCCCCAATCCTGTTCTCATGTTTTTTGGGTTCCAGAACCGTGTTTGTGCATTTCTCATGACTAATTCTGATGTAAAATGACGCGAGGAACGCGTTGGAAGAGACAGAATTGAGATCCGAGCAACCGTTGACGAGAAAATGGCGAGCATTCCCAAATCCTGATCTCATGTTTTTTGGGCTCCAGAACCGTGTTTGTGCATTTCTCATGACTAATTCTGGTATAAAATGACGCGAGGAACACGCTGGAGGCGACAGAATTGCGATCCGAGAAACCGTTGACGAGAAAATGGCGAGCATTCCCCAATCCTGATCTCATGTTTTTTGGGCTCCAGAACCGTGTTTGTGCATTTCTCATGACTAATTCTGATATAAAATGACGCGAGGAACACGCTGGAAGCGACAGAATTGCGATCCGAGCAACCGTTGACGAGAAAATGGCGAGCATTCCCAAAACTTGATCTCGTGTTTATTGAACTCCAGAACCGTGTTTGTGCATTTCTCAAAACGAATTCCGACGTAAAATGACACGAGGAACACGTTGGAAGCGACAGGATTGCGATCCGAGAAACCGTTGACGACAAAATCGCGAGCATTCCCAAAACTTGATCTCGTGTTTTTTGGGCTCCAGAACCGTGTTTGTGCATTTATCAAGACGAATTCCGACGTAAAATGACACGAGGAACACGCTGAAGGCGACAGAATTGCGATCAGAGAAACCGTTGACGAGAAAATGGCGAGCATTCCCAAATCCTGATCTCGTGTTTTTTGGACTCCAGAAACGTTTTCGTGCATTTGTCGTGACTATTTCCGACGCAAAATGACACGAGGAACACGCTGGAAGCGACAGAATTGCGATCCGAGAAACCGTTGACGAGAAAATGGTGAGCATTCCCAAATCCTGATCTCATGTTTTTTGGGCTCCAGAACCGTGTTTGTGCATTTCTCATGACTAATTCTGATATAAAATGACGCGACGAACGCGTTGGAAGCGACAGAATTGCGATCCGAGCAACCGTTGACGAGAAAATCGCGAGCATTCCCAAAACCTGATCTCGTGTTTTTTGGACTCCAGAACCGTTTTCGTGCATTTGTCGTCACTATTTCCGACGTGAAATGACACGAGGAACACGCTGGAGGCGACAGAATTGCGATCCGAGAAACCGTTGACGAGAAAATGGCGAGCATTCCCCAATCCTGATCTCATGTTTTTTGGGCTCCAGAACCGTGTTTGTGCATTTCTCATGACTAATTCTGATATAAAATGACGCGAGGAACGCGTTGGAAGCGGCAGAATTGAGATCCGAGCAACCGTTGACGAGAAAATGGCGAGCATTCCCAAATCCTGATCTCATGTTTTTTGGGCTCCAGAACCGTGTTTGTGCATTTCTCATGACTAATTCTGATATAAAGTGACGCGACGAACGCGTTGGAAGCGACAGAATTGCGATCCGAGCAACCGTTGACGAGAAAATCGCGAGCATTCCCAAATCCTGATCTCATGTTTTTTGGGCTCCAGAACCGTGTTTGTGCATTTCTCATGACTAATTCTGATATAAAATGACGCGAGGAACGCGTTGGAAGCGACAGAATTGAGATCCGAACAACCGTTGACGAGAAAATGGCGAGAATTCCCAAAACTTGATCTCATGTTTTTTGGGCTCCAGAACCGTGTTTGTGCATTTCTCAAGACGAATTCTGATATAAAATGACGCGAGGAACACGCTGGAGGCGACAGAATTGCGATCCGAGAAACCGTTGACGAGAAAATGGCGAGCATTCCCAAATCCTGATCTCATGTTTTTTGGGCTCCAGAACCGTGTTTGTGCATTTCTCATGACTAATTCTGATATAAAATGACGCGACGAACGCGTTGGAAGCGGCAGAATTGAGATCCGAGCAACCGTTGACGAGAAAATGGCGAGCATTCCCAAATCCTGATCTCATGTTTTTTGGGCTCCAGAACCGTGTTTGTGCGTTTCTCAAGACTAATTCCGACGTAAAATGACACGAGGAACACGTTGGAAGCGACAGAATTGCGATCCGAGAAACCGTTGACGAGAAAATGGCGAGCATTCCGAAATCCTGATCTCGTGTGTTTTGGACTCCAGAAATGTGTTCCTGCATTTGTCGTCACTATTTCCGACGTAAAATGACGCGAGGAACGCGTTGGAAGCGACAGAATTGAGATCCGAGCAACCGTTGACGAGAAAATGGCGAGCATTCCCAATACTTGATCTCGTGTTTATTGAACTCCAGAACCGTGTTTGTGCGTTTCTCAAGACTAATTCCGACGTAAAATGACAGGAGGAACACGTTGGATGCGACAGAATTGCGATCCGAGAAACCGTTGACGAGAAAATGGCGAGCATTCCCCAATCCTGATCTCATGTTTTTTGGGCTCCAGAACCGTGTTTGTGCATTTCTCATGACTAATTCTGGTATAAAATGACGCGAGGAACACGCTGGAGGCGACAGAATTGTGATCCGAGAAACCGTTGACGAGAAAATGGCGACCATTCCCCAATCCTGATCTCATGTTTTTTGGGCTCCAGAACCGTGTTTGTGCATTTCTCATGACTAATTCTGATATAAAATGACGCGAGGAACACGCTGGAAGCGACAGAATTGCGATCCGAGCAACCGTTGACGAGAAAATGGCGAGCATTCCCAAAACTTGATCTCGTGTTTATTGAACTCCAGAACCGTGTTTGTGCATTTTTCAAAACGAATTCCGACGTAAAATGACACGAGGAACACGTTGGAAGCGACAGGATTGCGATCCGAGAAACCGTTGACGACAAAATCGCGAGCATTCCCAAAACTTGATCTCGTGTTTTTTGGGCTCCAGAACCGTGTTTGTGCATTTATCAAGACGAATTCCGACGTAAAATGACACGAGGAACACGCTGGAGGCGACAGAATTGCGATCCGAGAAACCGTTGACGAGAAAATGGCGAGCATTCCCCAATCCTGTTCTCATGTTTTTTGGGTTCCAGAACCGTGTTTGTGCATTTCTCATGACTAATTCTGATGTAAAATGACGCGAGGAACGCGTTGGAAGAGACAGAATTGAGATCCGAGCAACCGTTGACGAGAAAATGGCGAGCATTCCCAAATCCTGATCTCATGTTTTTTGGGCTCCAGAACCGTGTTTGTGCATTTCTCATGACTAATTCTGGTATAAAATGACGCGAGGAACACGCTGGAGGCGACAGAATTGCGATCCGAGAAACCGTTGACGAGAAAATGGCGAGCATTCCCCAATCCTGATCTCATGTTTTTTGGGCTCCAGAACCGTGTTTGTGCATTTCTCATGACTAATTCTGATATAAAATGACGCGAGGAACACGCTGGAAGCGACAGAATTGCGATCCGAGCAACCGTTGACGAGAAAATGGCGAGCATTCCCAAAACTTGATCTCGTGTTTATTGAACTCCAGAACCGTGTTTGTGCATTTCTCAAAACGAATTCCGACGTAAAATGACACGAGGAACACGTTGGAAGCGACAGGATTGCGATCCGAGAAACCGTTGACGACAAAATCGCGAGCATTCCCAAAACTTGATCTCGTGTTTTTTGGGCTCCAGAACCGTGTTTGTGCATTTATCAAGACGAATTCCGACGTAAAATGACACGAGGAACACGCTGAAGGCGACAGAATTGCGATCAGAGAAACCGTTGACGAGAAAATGGCGAGCATTCCCAAATCCTGATCTCGTGTTTTTTGGACTCCAGAAACGTTTTCGTGCATTTGTCGTGACTATTTCCGACGCAAAATGACACGAGGAACACGCTGGAAGCGACAGAATTGCGATCCGAGAAACCGTTGACGAGAAAATGGTGAGCATTCCCAAATCCTGATCTCATGTTTTTTGGGCTCCAGAACCGTGTTTGTGCATTTCTCATGACTAATTCTGATATAAAATGACGCGACGAACGCGTTGGAAGCGACAGAATTGCGATCCGAGCAACCGTTGACGAGAAAATCGCGAGCATTCCCAAAACCTGATCTCGTGTTTTTTGGACTCCAGAACCGTTTTCGTGCATTTGTCGTCACTATTTCCGACGTGAAATGACACGAGGAACACGCTGGAGGCGACAGAATTGCGATCCGAGAAACCGTTGACGAGAAAATGGCGAGCATTCCCCAATCCTGATCTCATGTTTTTTGGGCTCCAGAACCGTGTTTGTGCATTTCTCATGACTAATTCTGATATAAAATGACGCGAGGAACGCGTTGGAAGCGGCAGAATTGAGATCCGAGCAACCGTTGACGAGAAAATGGCGAGCATTCCCAAATCCTGATCTCATGTTTTTTGGGCTCCAGAACCGTGTTTGTGCATTTCTCATGACTAATTCTGATATAAAGTGACGCGACGAACGCGTTGGAAGCGACAGAATTGCGATCCGAGCAACCGTTGACGAGAAAATCGCGAGCATTCCCAAATCCTGATCTCATGTTTTTTGGGCTCCAGAACCGTGTTTGTGCATTTCTCATGACTAATTCTGATATAAAATGACGCGAGGAACGCGTTGGAAGCGACAGAATTGAGATCCGAACAACCGTTGACGAGAAAATGGCGAGAATTCCCAAAACTTGATCTCATGTTTTTTGGGCTCCAGAACCGTGTTTGTGCATTTCTCAAGACGAATTCTGATATAAAATGACGCGAGGAACACGCTGGAGGCGACAGAATTGCGATCCGAGAAACCGTTGACGAGAAAATGGCGAGCATTCCCAAATCCTGATCTCATGTTTTTTGGGCTCCAGAACCGTGTTTGTGCATTTCTCATGACTAATTCTGATATAAAATGACGCGACGAACGCGTTGGAAGCGGCAGAATTGAGATCCGAGCAACCGTTGACGAGAAAATGGCGAGCATTCCCAAATCCTGATCTCATGTTTTTTGGGCTCCAGAACCGTGTTTGTGCATTTCTCATGACTAATTCTGATATAAAATGACGCGACGAACGCGTTGGAAGCGACAGAATTGCGATCAGAGAAACCGTTGACGAGAAAATGGCGAGCATTCCCAAATCCTGATCTCATGTTTTTTGGGCTCCAGAACCGTGTTTGTGCGTTTCTCAAGACTAATTCCGACGTAAAATGACACGAGGAACACGTTGGAAGCGACAGAATTGCGATCCGAGAAACCGTTGACGAGAAAATGGCGAGCATTCCGAAATCCTGATCTCGTGTGTTTTGGACTCCAGAAATGTGTTCCTGCATTTGTCGTCACTATTTCCGACGTAAAATGACGCGAGGAACGCGTTGGAAGCGACAGAATTGAGATCCGAGCAACCGTTGACGAGAAAATGGCGAGCATTCCCAAAACTTGATCTCGTGTTTATTGAACTCCAGAACCGTGTTTGTGCGTTTCTCAAGACTAATTCCGACGTAAAATGACACGAGGAACACGTTGGAAGCGACAGAATTGCGATCCGAGAAACCGTTGACGAGAAAATGGCGAGCATTCCCCAATCCTGATATCATGTTTTTTGGGCTCCAGAACCGTGTTTGTGCATTTCTCATGACTAATTCTGGTATAAAATGACGCGAGGAACACGCTGGAGGCGACAGAATTGCGATCCGAGAAACCGTTGACGAGAAAATGGCGAGCATTCCCAAATCCTGATCTCATGTTTTTTGGGCTCCAGAACCGTGTTTGTGCGTTTCTCAAGACTAATTCCGACGTAAAATGACACGAGGAACACGTTGGAAGCGACAGAATTGCGATCCGAGAAACCGTTGACGAGAAAATGGCGAGCATTCCGAAATCCTGATCTCGTGTGTTTTGGACTCCAGAAATGTGTTCCTGCATTTGTCGTCACTATTTCCGACGTAAAATGACGCGAGGAACGCGTTGGAAGCGACAGAATTGAGATCCGAGCAACCGTTGACGAGAAAATGGCGAGCATTCCCAAAACTTGATCTCGTGTTTATTGAACTCCAGAACCGTGTTTGTGCGTTTCTCAAGACTAATTCCGACGTAAAATGACACGAGGAACACGTTGGAAGCGACAGAATTGCGATCCGAGAAACCGTTGACGAGAAAATGGCGAGCATTCCCCAATCCTGATATCATGTTTTTTGGGCTCCAGAACCGTGTTTGTGCATTTCTCATGACTAATTCTGATATAAAATGACGCGACGAACGCGTTGGAAGCGGCAGAATTGAGATCCGAGCAACCGTTGACGAGAAAATGGCGAGCATTCCCAAATCCTGATCTCATGTTTTTTGGGCTCCAGAACCGTGTTTGTGCATTTCTCATGACTAATTCTGATATAAAATGACGCGACGAACGCGTTGGAAGCGACAGAATTGCGATCAGAGAAACCGTTGACGAGAAAATGGCGAGCATTCCCAAATCCTGATCTCATGTTTTTTGGGCTCCAGAACCGTGTTTGTGCGTTTCTCAAGACTAATTCCGACGTAAAATGACACGAGGAACACGTTGGAAGCGACAGAATTGCGATCCGAGAAACCGTTGACGAGAAAATGGCGAGCATTCCGAAATCCTGATCTCGTGTGTTTTGGACTCCAGAAATGTGTTCCTGCATTTGTCGTCACTATTTCCGACGTAAAATGACGCGAGGAACGCGTTGGAAGCGACAGAATTGAGATCCGAGCAACCGTTGACGAGAAAATGGCGAGCATTCCCAAAACTTGATCTCGTGTTTATTGAACTCCAGAACCGTGTTTGTGCGTTTCTCAAGACTAATTTCGACGTAAAATGACACGAGGAACACGTTGGAAGCGACAGAATTGCGATCCGAGAAACCGTTGACGAGAAAATGGCGAGCATTCCCCAATCCTGATATCATGTTTTTTGGGCTCCAGAACCGTGTTTGTGCATTTCTCATGACTAATTCTGGTATAAAATGACGCGAGGAACACGCTGGAGGCGACAGAATTGCGATCCGAGAAACCGTTGACGAGAAAATGGCGAGCATTCCCCAATCCTGATCTCATGTTTTTTGGGCTCCAGAACCGTGTTTGTGCATTTCTCATGACTAATTCTGATATAAAATGACGCGACGAACGCGTTGGAAGCGACAGAATTGCGATCAGAGAAACCGTTGACGAGAAAATGGCGAGCATTCCCAAATCCTGATCTCATGTTTTTTGGGCTCCAGAACCGTGTTTGTGCGTTTCTCAAGACTAATTCCGACGTAAAATGACACGAGGAACACGTTGGAAGCGACAGAATTGCGATCCGAGAAACCGTTGACGAGAAAATGGCGAGCATTCCGAAATCCTGATCTCGTGTGTTTTGGACTCCAGAAATGTGTTCCTGCATTTGTCGTCACTATTTCCGACGTAAAATGACGCGAGGAACGCGTTGGAAGCGACAGAATTGAGATCCGAGCAACCGTTGACGAGAAAATGGCGAGCATTCCCAAAACTTGATCTCGTGTTTATTGAACTCCAGAACCGTGTTTGTGCGTTTCTCAAGACTAATTCCGACGTAAAATGACACGAGGAACACGTTGGAAGCGACAGAATTGCGATCCGAGAAACCGTTGACGAGAAAATGGCGAGCATTCCCCAATCCTGATATCATGTTTTTTGGGCTCCAGAACCGTGTTTGTGCATTTCTCATGACTAATTCTGGTATAAAATGACGCGAGGAACACGCTGGAGGCGACAGAATTGCGATCCGAGAAACCGTTGACGAGAAAATGGCGAGCATTCCCCAATCCTGATCTCATGTTTTTTGGGCTCCAGAACCGTGTTTCTGCATTTCTCATGACTAATTCTGATATAAAATCACGCGAGGAACACGCTGGAAGCGACAGAATTGCGATCCGAGCAACCGTTGACGAGAAAATGGCGAGCATTCCCAAAACTTGATCTCGTGTTTATTGAACTCCAGAACCGTGTTTGTGCATTTCTCAAAACGAATTCCGACGTAAAATGACACGAGGAACACGTTGGAAGCGACAGGATTGCGATCCGAGAAACCGTTGACGACAAAATCGCGAGCATTCCCAAAACTTGATCTCGTGTTCTTTGGGCTCCAGAACAGTGTTTGTGCATTTCTCAAGCCGAATTCCGACGTAAAATGACACGAGGAACACGTTGGAAGCGACAGGATTGCGTTCCGAGAAACCGTTGACGAGAAAATCGCGAGCATTCCCAAATCCTGATCTCGTGTTTTTTGGGCTCCAGAACCGTGTTTCTGCATTTCTCATGACTAATTCCGATGTAAAATGACGCGAGGAACGCGCTGGAAGCGACAGAATTGCGATCCGAGCAACCGTTGACGAGAAAATGGCGAGCATTCTCAAAACTTGATCTCGTGTTTATTGAACTCCAGAACCGTGTTTGTGCATTTCTCAAGACGAATTCTGATATAAAATGACGCGAGGAACGCGTTGGAAGCGGCAGAATTGAGATCCGAGAAACCGTTGACGACAAAATCGCGAGCATTCCCAAAACTTGATCTCGTGTTTTTTGGGCTCCAGAACCGTGTTTGTGCATTTTTCATGACTAATTCTGGTATAAAATGACGCGAGGAACACGCTGGAGGCGACAGAATTGAGATCCGAGCAACCGTTGACGAGAAAATGGCGAGCATTCCCAAATCCTGATCTCATGTTTTTTGGGCTCCAGATCCGTGTTTGTGCATTTCTCAAGACGAATTCTGATATAAAATGACGCGAGGAACACGCTGGAGGCGACAGAATTGCCATCCGAGAAACCGTTGACGAGAAAATGGCGAGCATTCCCAAATCCTGATCTCATGTTTTTTGGGCTCCAGAACCGTGTTTGTGCATTTCTCATGACTAATTCTGATATAAAATGACGCGACGAACGCGTTGGAAGCGGCAGAATTGAGATCCGAGCAACCGTTGACGAGAAAATGGCGAGCATTCCCAAATCCTGATCTCATGTTTTTTGGGCTCCAGAACCGTGTTTGTGCATTTCTCATGACTAATTCTGATATAAAATGACGCGACGAACGCGTTGGAAGCGACAGAATTGCGATCAGAGAAACCGTTGACGAGAAAATGGCGAGCATTCCCAAATCCTGATCTCATGTTTTTTGGGCTCCAGAACCGTGTTTCTGCATTTCTCATGACTAATTCCGATGTAAAATGACGCGAGGAACGCGCTGGAAGCGACAGAATTGCGATCCGAGCAACCGTTGACGAGAAAATGGCGAGCATTCTCAAAACTTGATCTCGTGTTTATTGAACTCCAGAACCGTGTTTGTGCATTTCTCAAGACGAATTCTGATATAAAATGACGCGAGGAACGCGTTGGAAGCGGCAGAATTGAGATCCGAGAAACCGTTGACGACAAAATCGCGAGCATTCCCAAAACTTGATCTCGTGTTTTTTGGGCTCCAGAACCGTGTTTGTGCATTTCTCATGACTAATTCTGGTATAAAATGACGCGAGGAACACGCTGGAGGCGACAGAATTGAGATCCGAGCAACCGTTGACGAGAAAATGGCGAGCATTCCCAAATCCTGATCTCATGTTTTTTGGGCTCCAGATCCGTGTTTGTGCATTTCTCAAGACGAATTCTGATATAAAATGACGCGAGGAACACGCTGGAGGCGACAGAATTGCCATCCGAGAAACCGTTGACGAGAAAATGGCGAGCATTCCCAAATCCTGATCTCATGTTTTTTGGGCTCCAGAACCGTGTTTGTGCATTTCTCATGACTAATTCTGATATAAAATGACGCGACGAACGCGTTGGAAGCGGCAGAATTGAGATCCGAGCAACCGTTGACGAGAAAATGGCGAGCATTCCCAAATCCTGATCTCATGTTTTTTGGGCTCCAGAACCGTGTTTGTGCATTTCTCATGACTAATTCTGATATAAAATGACGCGACGAACGCGTTGGAAGCGACAGAATTGCGATCAGAGAAACCGTTGACGAGAAAATGGCGAGCATTCCCAAATCCTGATCTCATGTTTTTTGGGCTCCAGAACCGTGTTTGTGCGTTTCTCAAGACTAATTCCGACGTAAAATGACACGAGGAACACGTTGGAAGCGACAGAATTGCGATCCGAGAAACCGTTGACGAGAAAATGGCGAGCATTCCGAAATCCTGATCTCGTGTGTTTTGGACTCCAGAAATGTGTTCCTGCATTTGTCGTCACTATTTCCGACGTAAAATGACGCGAGGAACGCGTTGGAAGCGACAGAATTGAGATCCGAGCAACCGTTGACGAGAAAATGGCGAGCATTCCCAAAACTTGATCTCGTGTTTATTGAACTCCAGAACCGTGTTTGTGCGTTTCTCAAGACTAATTCCGACGTAAAATGACACGAGGAACACGTTGGAAGCGACAGAATTGCGATCCGAGAAACCGTTGACGAGAAAATGGCGAGCATTCCCCAATCCTGATATCATGTTTTTTGGGCTCCAGAACCGTGTTTGTGCATTTCTCATGACTAATTCTGGTATAAAATGACGCGAGGAACACGCTGGAGGCGACAGAATTGCGATCCGAGAAACCGTTGACGAGAAAATGGCGAGCATTCCCCAATCCTGATATCATGTTTTTTGGGCTCCAGAACCGTGTTTGTGCATTTCTCATGACTAATTCTGATATAAAATCACGCGAGGAACACGCTGGAAGCGACAGAATTGCGATCCGAGCAACCGTTGACGAGAAAATGGCGAGCATTCCCAAAACTTGATCTCGTGTTTATTGAACTCCAGAACCGTGTTTGTGCATTTCTCAAAACGAATTCCGACGTAAAATGACACGAGGAACACGTTGGAAGCGACAGGATTGCGATCCGAGAAACCGTTGACGACAAAATCGCGAGCATTCCCAATACTTGATCTCGTGTTCTTTGGGCTCCAGAACAGTGTTTGTGCATTTCTCAAGCCGAATTCCGACGTAAAATGACACGAGGAACACGTTGGAAGCGACAGGATTGCGTTCCGAGAAACCGTTGACGAGAAAATCGCGAGCATTCCCAAATCCTGATCTCGTGTTTTTTGGGCTCCAGAACCGTGTTTCTGCATTTCTCATGACTAATTCCGATGTAAAATGACGCGAGGAACGCGCTGGAAGCGACAGAATTGCGATC
This sequence comes from Crossocerus cetratus, assembly GCA_963675795.1. Taxonomy (NCBI): domain Eukaryota; kingdom Metazoa; phylum Arthropoda; class Insecta; order Hymenoptera; family Crabronidae; genus Crossocerus; species Crossocerus cetratus. The sequence continues at coordinate 2,694,730 of OY776667.1, forward strand.
CGAGCAACCGTTGACGAGAAAATGGCGAGCATTCTCAAAACTTGATCTCGTGTTTATTGAACTCCAGAACCGTGTTTGTGCATTTCTCAAGACGAATTCTGATATAAAATGACGCGAGGAACGCGTTGGAAGCGGCAGAATTGAGATCCGAGAAACCGTTGACGACAAAATCGCGAGCATTCCCAAAACTTGATCTCGTGTTTTTTGGGCTCCAGAACCGTGTTTGTGCATTTCTCATGACTAATTCTGGTATAAAATGACGCGAGGAACACGCTGGAGGCGACAGAATTGAGATCCGAGCAACCGTTGACGAGAAAATGGCGAGCATTCCCAAATCCTGATCTCATGTTTTTTGGGCTCCAGATCCGTGTTTGTGCATTTCTCAAGACGAATTCTGATATAAAATGACGCGAGGAACACGCTGGAGGCGACAGAATTGCCATCCGAGAAACCGTTGACGAGAAAATGGCGAGCATTCCCAAATCCTGATCTCATGTTTTTTGGGCTCCAGAACCGTGTTTGTGCATTTCTCGTGACTAATTCTGATATAAAATGACGCGACGAACGCGTTGGAAGCGGCAGAATTGAGATCCGAGCAACCGTTGACGAGAAAATGGCGAGCATTCCCAAATCCTGATCTCATGTTTTTTGGGCTCCAGAACCGTGTTTGTGCATTTCTCATGACTAATTCTGATATAAAATGACGCGACGAACGCGTTGGAAGCGACAGAATTGCGATCCGAGAAACCGTTGACGAGAAAATGGCGAGCATTCCGAAATCCTGATCTCGTGTGTTTTGGACTCCAGAAATGTGTTCCTGCATTTGTCGTCACTATTTCCGACGTAAAATGACGCGAGGAACGCGTTGGAAGCGACAGAATTGAGATCCGAGCAACCGTTGACGAGAAAATGGCGAGCATTCCCAAAACTTGATCTCGTGTTTATTGAACTCCAGAACCGTGTTTGTGCGTTTCTCAAGACTAATTCCGACGTAAAATGACACGAGGAACACGTTGGAAGCGACAGAATTGCGATCCGTGAAACCGTTGACGAGAAAATGGCGAGCATTCCCCAATCCTGATATCATGTTTTTTGGGCTCCAGAACCGTGTTTGTGCATTTCTCATGACTAATTCTGGTATAAAATGACGCGAGGAACACGCTGGAGGCGACAGAATTGCGATCCGAGCAACCGTTGACGAGAAAATGGCGAGCATTCTCAAAACTTGATCTCGTGTTTATTGAACTCCAGAACCGTGTTTGTGCATTTCTCAAGACGAATTCTGATATAAAATCACGCGAGGAACGCGTTGGAAGCGGCAGAATTGAGATCCGAGAAACCGTTGACGACAAAATCGCGAGCATTCCCAAAACTTGATCTCGTGTTTTTTGGGCTCCAGAACCGTGTTTGTGCATTTCTCATGACTAATTCTGGTATAAAATGACGCGAGGAACACGCTGGAGGCGACAGAATTGAGATCCGAGCAACCGTTGACGAGAAAATGGCGAGCATTCCCAAATCCTGATCTCATGTTTTTTGGGCTCCAGATCCGTGTTTGTGCATTTCTCAAGACGAATTCTGATATAAAATGACGCGACGAACGCGTTGGAAGCGGCAGAATTGAGATCCGAGAAACCGTTGACGACAAAATCGCGAGCATTCCCAAAACTTGATCTCGTGTTTTTTGGGCTCCAGGACCGTGTTTGTGCATTTCTCATGACTAATTCTGGTATAAAATGACGCGAGGAACACGCTGGAGGCGACAGAATTGAGATCCGAGCAACCGTTGACGAGAAAATGGCGAGCATTCCCAAATCCTGATCTCATGTTTTTTGGGCTCCACATCCGTGTTTGTGTATTTCTCATGACTAATTCTGATATAAAATGACGCGACGAACGCGTTGGAAGCGACAGAATTGCGATCAGAGAAACCGTTGACGAGAAAATGGCGAGCATTCCCAAATCCTGATCTCATGTTTTTTGGGCTCCAGAACCGTGTTTGTGCGTTTCTCAAGACTAATTCTGATATAAAATGACGCGACGAACGCGTTGGAAGCGGCAGAATTGAGATCCGAGCAACCGTTGACGAGAAAATGGCGAGCATTCCCAAATCCTGATCTCATGTTTTTTGGGCTCCAGAACCGTGTTTGTGCATTTCTCATGACTAATTCTGATATAAAATGACGCGACGAACGCGTTGGAAGCGACAGAATTGCGATCAGAGAAACCGTTGACGAGAAAATGGCGAGCATTCCCAAATCCTGATCTCATGTTTTTTGGGCTCCAGAACCGTGTTTGTGCGTTTCTCAAGACTAATTCCGACGTAAAATGACACGAGGAACACGTTGGAAGCGACAGAATTGCGATCCGAGAAACCGTTGACGAGAAAATGGCGAGCATTCCCCAATCCTGATATCATGTTTTTTGGGCTCCAGAACCGTGTTTGTGCATTTCTCATGACTAATTCTGGTATAAAATGACGCGAGGAACACGCTGGAGGCGACAGAATTGCGATCCGAGAAACCGTTGACGAGAAAATGGCGAGCATTCCCCTATCCTGATCTCATGTTTTTTGGGCTCCAGAACCGTGTTTCTGCATTTCTCATGACTAATTCTGATATAAAATCACGCGAGGAACACGCTGGAAGCGACAGAATTGCGATCCGAGCAACCGTTGACGAGAAAATGGCGAGCATTCCCAAAACTTGATCTCGTGTTTATTGAACTCCAGAACCGTGTTTGTGCATTTCTCAAAACGAATTCCGACGTAAAATGACACGAGGAACACGTTGGAAGCGACAGGATTGCGATCCGAGAAACCGTTGACGACAAAATCGCGAGCATTCCCAAAACTTGATCTCGTGTTCTTTGGGCTCCAGAACAGTGTTTGTGCATTTCTCAAGCCGAATTCCGACGTAAAATGACACGAGGAACACGTTGGAAGCGACAGGATTGCGTTCCGAGAAACCGTTGACGAGAAAATCGCGAGCATTCCCAAATCCTGATCTCGTGTTTTTTGGGCTCCAGAACCGTGTTTCTGCATTTCTCATGACTAATTCCGATGTAAAATGACGCGAGGAACGCGCTGGAAGCGACAGAATTGCGATCCGAGCAACCGTTGACGAGAAAATGGCGAGCATTCTCAAAACTTGATCTCGTGTTTATTGAACTCCAGAACCGTGTTTGTGCATTTCTCAAGACGAATTCTGATATAAAATGACGCGAGGAACGCGTTGGAAGCGGCAGAATTGAGATCCGAGAAACCGTTGACGACAAAATCGCGAGCATTCCCAAAACTTGATCTCGTGTTTTTTGGGCTCCAGAACCGTGTTTGTGCATTTCTCATGACTAATTCTGGTATAAAATGACGCGAGGAACACGCTGGAGGCGACAGAATTGAGATCCGAGCAACCGTTGACGAGAAAATGGCGAGCATTCCCAAATCCTGATCTCATGTTTTTTGGGCTCCAGATCCGTGTTTGTGCATTTCTCAAGACGAATTCTGATATAAAATGACGCGAGGAACACGCTGGAGGCGACAGAATTGCCATCCGAGAAACCGTTGACGAGAAAATGGCGAGCATTCCCAAATCCTGATCTCATGTTTTTTGGGCTCCAGAACCGTGTTTGTGCATTTCTCATGACTAATTCTGATATAAAATGACGCGACGAACGCGTTGGAAGCGGCAGAATTGAGATCCGAGCAACCGTTGACGAGAAAATGGCGAGCATTCCCAAATCCTGATCTCATGTTTTTTGGGCTCCAGAACCGTGTTTGTGCATTTCTCATGACTAATTCTGATATAAAATGACGCGACGAACGCGTTGGAAGCGACAGAATTGCGATCAGAGAAACCGTTGACGAGAAAATGGCGAGCATTCCCAAATCCTGATCTCATGTTTTTTGGGCTCCAGAACCGTGTTTGTGCGTTTCTCAAGACTAATTCCGACGTAAAATGACACGAGGAACACGTTGGAAGCGACAGAATTGCGATCCGAGAAACCGTTGACGAGAAAATGGCGAGCATTCCGAAATCCTGATCTCGTGTGTTTTGGACTCCAGAAATGTGTTCCTGCATTTGTCGTCACTATTTCCGACGTAAAATGACGCGAGGAACGCGTTGGAAGCGACAGAATTGAGATCCGAGCAACCGTTGACGAGAAAATGGCGAGCATTCCCAAAACTTGATCTCGTGTTTATTGAACTCCAGAACCGTGTTTGTGCGTTTCTCAAGACTAATTCCGACGTAAAATGACACGAGGAACACGTTGGAAGCGACAGAATTGCGATCCGAGAAACCGTTGACGAGAAAATGGCGAGCATTCCCCAATCCTGATATCATGTTTTTTGGGCTCCAGAACCGTGTTTGTGCATTTCTCATGACTAATTCTGGTATAAAATGACGCGAGGAACACGCTGGAGGCGACAGAATTGCGATCCGAGAAACCGTTGACGAGAAAATGGCGAGCATTCCCCAATCCTGATATCATGTTTTTTGGGCTCCAGAACCGTGTTTGTGCATTTCTCATGACTAATTCTGATATAAAATCACGCGAGGAACACGCTGGAAGCGACAGAATTGCGATCCGAGCAACCGTTGACGAGAAAATGGCGAGCATTCCCAAAACTTGATCTCGTGTTTATTGAACTCCAGAACCGTGTTTGTGCATTTCTCAAAACGAATTCCGACGTAAAATGACACGAGGAACACGTTGGAAGCGACAGGATTGCGATCCGAGAAACCGTTGACGACAAAATCGCGAGCATTCCCAAAACTTGATCTCGTGTTCTTTGGGCTCCAGAACAGTGTTTGTGCATTTCTCAAGCCGAATTCCGACGTAAAATGACACGAGGAACACGTTGGAAGCGACAGGATTGCGTTCCGAGAAACCGTTGACGAGAAAATCGCGAGCATTCCCAAATCCTGATCTCGTGTTTTTTGGGCTCCAGAACCGTGTTTCTGCATTTCTCATGACTAATTCCGATGTAAAATGACGCGAGGAACGCGCTGGAAGCGACAGAATTGCGATCCGAGCAACCGTTGACGAGAAAATGGCGAGCATTCTCAAAACTTGATCTCGTGTTTATTGAACTCCAGAACCGTGTTTGTGCATTTCTCAAGACGAATTCTGATATAAAATGACGCGAGGAACGCGTTGGAAGCGGCAGAATTGAGATCCGAGAAACCGTTGACGACAAAATCGCGAGCATTCCCAAAACTTGATCTCGTGTTTTTTGGGCTCCAGAACCGTGTTTGTGCATTTCTCATGACTAATTCTGGTATAAAATGACGCGAGGAACACGCTGGAGGCGACAGAATTGAGATCCGAGCAACCGTTGACGAGAAAATGGCGAGCATTCCCAAATCCTGATCTCATGTTTTTTGGGCTCCAGATCCGTGTTTGTGCATTTCTCAAGACGAATTCTGATATAAAATGACGCGAGGAACACGCTGGAGGCGACAGAATTGCCATCCGAGAAACCGTTGACGAGAAAATGGCGAGCATTCCCAAATCCTGATCTCATGTTTTTTGGGCTCCAGAACCGTGTTTGTGCATTTCTCGTGACTAATTCTGATATAAAATGACGCGACGAACGCGTTGGAAGCGGCAGAATTGAGATCCGAGCAACCGTTGACGAGAAAATGGCGAGCATTCCCAAATCCTGATCTCATGTTTTTTGGGCTCCAGAACCGTGTTTGTGCATTTCTCATGACTAATTCTGATATAAAATGACGCGACGAACGCGTTGGAAGCGACAGAATTGCGATCCGAGAAACCGTTGACGAGAAAATGGCGAGCATTCCGAAATCCTGATCTCGTGTGTTTTGGACTCCAGAAATGTGTTCCTGCATTTGTCGTCACTATTTCCGACGTAAAATGACGCGAGGAACGCGTTGGAAGCGACAGAATTGAGATCCGAGCAACCGTTGACGAGAAAATGGCGAGCATTCCCAAAACTTGATCTCGTGTTTATTGGGCTCCAGAACCGTGTTTGTGCGTTTCTCAAGACTAATTCCGACGTAAAATGACACGAGGAACACGTTGGAAGCGACAGAATTGCGATCCGAGAAACCGTTGACGAGAAAATGGCGAGCATTCCCCAATCCTGATATCATGTTTTTTGGGCTCCAGAACCGTGTTTGTGCATTTCTCATGACTAATTCTGGTATAAAATGACGCGAGGAACACGCTGGAGGCGACAGAATTGCGATCCGAGAAACCGTTGACGAGAAAATGGCGAGCATTCCCCAATCCTGATATCATGTTTTTTGGGCTCCAGAACCGTGTTTGTGCATTTCTCATGACTAATTCTGATATAAAATCACGCGAGGAACACGCTGGAAGCGACAGAATTGCGATCCGAGCAACCGTTGACGAGAAAATGGCGAGCATTCCCAAAACTTGATCTCGTGTTTATTGAACTCCAGAACCGTGTTTGTGCATTTCTCAAAACGAATTCCGACGTAAAATGACACGAGGAACACGTTGGAAGCGACAGGATTGCGATCCGAGAAACCGTTGACGACAAAATCGCGAGCATTCCCAAAACTTGATCTCGTGTTCTTTGGGCTCCAGAACAGTGTTTGTGCATTTCTCAAGCCGAATTCCGACGTAAAATGACACGAGGAACACGTTGGAAGCGACAGGATTGCGTTCCGAGAAACCGTTGACGAGAAAATCGCGAGCATTCCCAAATCCTGATCTCGTGTTTTTTGGGCTCCAGAACCGTGTTTCTGCATTTCTCATGACTAATTCCGATGTAAAATGACGCGAGGAACGCGCTGGAAGCGACAGAATTGCGATCCGAGCAACCGTTGACGAGAAAATGGCGAGCATTCTCAAAACTTGATCTCGTGTTTATTGAACTCCAGAACCGTGTTTGTGCATTTCTCAAGACGAATTCTGATATAAAATGACGCGAGGAACGCGTTGGAAGCGGCAGAATTGAGATCCGAGAAACCGTTGACGACAAAATCGCGAGCATTCCCAAAACTTGATCTCGTGTTTTTTGGGCTCCAGAACCGTGTTTGTGCATTTCTCATGACTAATTCTGGTATAAAATGACGCGAGGAACACGCTGGAGGCGACAGAATTGAGATCCGAGCAACCGTTGACGAGAAAATGGCGAGCATTCCCAAATCCTGATCTCATGTTTTTTGGGCTCCAGATCCGTGTTTGTGCATTTCTCAAGACGAATTCTGATATAAAATGACGCGAGGAACACGCTGGAGGCGACAGAATTGCCATCCGAGAAACCGTTGACGAGAAAATGGCGAGCATTCCCAAATCCTGATCTCATGTTTTTTGGGCTCCAGAACCGTGTTTGTGCATTTCTCGTGACTAATTCTGATATAAAATGACGCGACGAACGCGTTGGAAGCGGCAGAATTGAGATCCGAGCAACCGTTGACGAGAAAATGGCGAGCATTCCCAAATCCTGATCTCATGTTTTTTGGGCTCCAGAACCGTGTTTGTGCATTTCTCATGACTAATTCTGATATAAAATGACGCGACGAACGCGTTGGAAGCGACAGAATTGCGATCCGAGAAACCGTTGACGAGAAAATGGCGAGCATTCCGAAATCCTGATCTCGTGTGTTTTGGACTCCAGAAATGTGTTCCTGCATTTGTCGTCACTATTTCCGACGTAAAATGACGCGAGGAACGCGTTGGAAGCGACAGAATTGAGATCCGAGCAACCGTTGACGAGAAAATGGCGAGCATTCCCAAAACTTGATCTCGTGTTTATTGGGCTCCAGAACCGTGTTTGTGCATTTCTCATGACTAATTCTGGTATAAAATGACGCGAGGAACACGCTGGAGGCGACAGAATTGAGATCCGAGCAACCGTTGACGAGAAAATGGCGAGCATTCCCAAATCCTGATCTCATGTTTTTTGGGCTCCACATCCGTGTTTGTGTATTTCTCATGACTAATTCTGATATAAAATGACGCGACGAACGCGTTGGAAGCGACAGAATTGCGATCAGAGAAACCGTTGACGAGAAAATGGCGAGCATTCCCAAATCCTGATCTCATGTTTTTTGGGCTCCAGAACCGTGTTTGTGCGTTTCTCAAGACTAATTCTGATATAAAATGACGCGACGAACGCGTTGGAAGCGGCAGAATTGAGATCCGAGCAACCGTTGACGAGAAAATGGCGAGCATTCCCAAATCCTGATCTCATGTTTTTTGGGCTCCAGAACCGTGTTTGTGCATTTCTCATGACTAATTCTGATATAAAATGACGCGACGAACGCGTTGGAAGCGACAGAATTGCGATCAGAGAAACCGTTGACGAGAAAATGGCGAGCATTCCCAAATCCTGATCTCATGTTTTTTGGGCTCCAGAACCGTGTTTGTGCGTTTCTCAAGACTAATTCCGACGTAAAATGACACGAGGAACACGTTGGAAGCGACAGAATTGCGATCCGAGAAACCGTTGACGAGAAAATGGCGAGCATTCCCCAATCCTGATATCATGTTTTTTGGGCTCCAGAACCGTGTTTGTGCATTTCTCATGACTAATTCTGGTATAAAATGACGCGAGGAACACGCTGGAGGCGACAGAATTGCGATCCGAGAAACCGTTGACGAGAAAATGGCGAGCATTCCCCTATCCTGATCTCATGTTTTTTGGGCTCCAGAACCGTGTTTCTGCATTTCTCATGACTAATTCTGATATAAAATCACGCGAGGAACACGCTGGAAGCGACAGAATTGCGATCCGAGCAACCGTTGACGAGAAAATGGCGAGCATTCCCAAAACTTGATCTCGTGTTTATTGAACTCCAGAACCGTGTTTGTGCATTTCTCAAAACGAATTCCGACGTAAAATGACACGAGGAACACGTTGGAAGCGACAGGATTGCGATCCGAGAAACCGTTGACGACAAAATCGCGAGCATTCCCAAAACTTGATCTCGTGTTCTTTGGGCTCCAGAACAGTGTTTGTGCATTTCTCAAGCCGAATTCCGACGTAAAATGACACGAGGAACACGTTGGAAGCGACAGGATTGCGTTCCGAGAAACCGTTGACGAGAAAATCGCGAGCATTCCCAAATCCTGATCTCGTGTTTTTTGGGCTCCAGAACCGTGTTTGTGCATTTCTCATGACTAATTCTGGTATAAAATGACGCGAGGAACACGCTGGAGGCGACAGAATTGAGATCCGAGCAACCGTTGACGAGAAAATGGCGAGCATTCCCAAATCCTGATCTCATGTTTTTTGGGCTCCAGATCCGTGTTTGTGCATTTCTCAAGACGAATTCTGATATAAAATGACGCGAGGAACACGCTGGAGGCGACAGAATTGCCATCCGAGAAACCGTTGACGAGAAAATGGCGAGCATTCCCAAATCCTGATCTCATGTTTTTTGGGCTCCAGAACCGTGTTTGTGCATTTCTCATGACTAATTCTGATATAAAATGACGCGACGAACGCGTTGGAAGCGGCAGAATTGAGATCCGAGCAACCGTTGACGAGAAAATGGCGAGCATTCCCAAATCCTGATCTCATGTTTTTTGGGCTCCAGAACCGTGTTTGTGCATTTCTCATGACTAATTCTGATATAAAATGACGCGACGAACGCGTTGGAAGCGACAGAATTGCGATCAGAGAAACCGTTGACGAGAAAATGGCGAGCATTCCCAAATCCTGATCTCATGTTTTTTGGGCTCCAGAACCGTGTTTGTGCGTTTCTCAAGACTAATTCCGACGTAAAATGACACGAGGAACACGTTGGAAGCGACAGAATTGCGATCCGAGAAACCGTTGACGAGAAAATGGCGAGCATTCCGAAATCCTGATCTCGTGTGTTTTGGACTCCAGAAATGTGTTCCTGCATTTGTCGTCACTATTTCCGACGTAAAATGACGCGAGGAACGCGTTGGAAGCGACAGAATTGAGATCCGAGCAACCGTTGACGAGAAAATGGCGAGCATTCCCAAAACTTGATCTCGTGTTTATTGAACTCCAGAACCGTGTTTGTGCGTTTCTCAAGACTAATTCCGACGTAAAATGACACGAGGAACACGTTGGAAGCGACAGAATTGCGATCCGAGAAACCGTTGACGAGAAAATGGCGAGCATTCCCCAATCCTGATATCATGTTTTTTGGGCTCCAGAACCGTGTTTGTGCATTTCTCATGACTAATTCTGGTATAAAATGACGCGAGGAACACGCTGGAGGCGACAGAATTGCGATCCGAGAAACCGTTGACGAGAAAATGGCGAGCATTCCCCAATCCTGATATCATGTTTTTTGGGCTCCAGAACCGTGTTTGTGCATTTCTCATGACTAATTCTGATATAAAATCACGCGAGGAACACGCTGGAAGCGACAGAATTGCGATCCGAGCAACCGTTGACGAGAAAATGGCGAGCATTCCCAAAACTTGATCTCGTGTTTATTGAACTCCAGAACCGTGTTTGTGCATTTCTCAAAACGAATTCCGACGTAAAATGACACGAGGAACACGTTGGAAGCGACAGGATTGCGATCCGAGAAACCGTTGACGACAAAATCGCGAGCATTCCCAAAACTTGATCTCGTGTTCTTTGGGCTCCAGAACAGTGTTTGTGCATTTCTCAAGCCGAATTCCGACGTAAAATGACACGAGGAACACGTTGGAAGCGACAGGATTGCGTTCCGAGAAACCGTTGACGAGAAAATCGCGAGCATTCCCAAATCCTGATCTCGTGTTTTTTGGGCTCCAGAACCGTGTTTCTGCATTTCTCATGACTAATTCCGATGTAAAATGACGCGAGGAACGCGCTGGAAGCGACAGAATTGCGATCCGAGCAACCGTTGACGAGAAAATGGCGAGCATTCTCAAAACTTGATCTCGTGTTTATTGAACTCCAGAACCGTGTTTGTGCATTTCTCAAGACGAATTCTGATATAAAATGACGCGAGGAACGCGTTGGAAGCGGCAGAATTGAGATCCGAGAAACCGTTGACGACAAAATCGCGAGCATTCCCAAAACTTGATCTCGTGTTTTTTGGGCTCCAGAACCGTGTTTGTGCATTTCTCATGACTAATTCTGGTATAAAATGACGCGAGGAACACGCTGGAGGCGACAGAATTGAGATCCGAGCAACCGTTGACGAGAAAATGGCGAGCATTCCCAAATCCTGATCTCATGTTTTTTGGGCTCCAGATCCGTGTTTGTGCATTTCTCAAGACGAATTCTGATATAAAATGACGCGAGGAACACGCTGGAGGCGACAGAATTGCCATCCGAGAAACCGTTGACGAGAAAATGGCGAGCATTCCCAAATCCTGATCTCATGTTTTTTGGGCTCCAGAACCGTGTTTGTGCATTTCTCGTGACTAATTCTGATATAAAATGACGCGACGAACGCGTTGGAAGCTGCAGAATTGAGATCCGAGCAACCGTTGACGAGAAAATGGCGAGCATTCCCAAATCCTGATCTCATGTTTTTTGGGCTCCAGAACCGTGTTTGTGCATTTCTCATGACTAATTCTGATATAAAATGACGCGACGAACGCGTTGGAAGCGACAGAATTGCGATCCGAGAAACCGTTGACGAGAAAATGGCGAGCATTCCGAAATCCTGATCTCGTGTGTTTTGGACTCCAGAAATGTGTTCCTGCATTTGTCGTCACTATTTCCGACGTAAAATGACGCGAGGAACGCGTTGGAAGCGACAGAATTGAGATCCGAGCAACCGTTGACGAGAAAATGGCGAGCATTCCCAAAACTTGATCTCGTGTTTATTGAACTCCAGAACCGTGTTTGTGCGTTTCTCAAGACTAATTCCGACGTAAAATGACACGAGGAACACGTTGGAAGCGACAGAATTGCGATCCGTGAAACCGTTGACGAGAAAATGGCGAGCATTCCCCAATCCTGATATCATGTTTTTTGGGCTCCAGAACCGTGTTTGTGCATTTCTCATGACTAATTCTGGTATAAAATGACGCGAGGAACACGCTGGAGGCGACAGAATTGCGATCCGAGCAACCGTTGACGAGAAAATGGCGAGCATTCTCAAAACTTGATCTCGTGTTTATTGAACTCCAGAACCGTGTTTGTGCATTTCTCAAGACGAATTCTGATATAAAATCACGCGAGGAACGCGTTGGAAGCGGCAGAATTGAGATCCGAGAAACCGTTGACGACAAAATCGCGAGCATTCCCAAAACTTGATCTCGTGTTTTTTGGGCTCCAGAACCGTGTTTGTGCATTTCTCATGACTAATTCTGGTATAAAATGACGCGAGGAACACGCTGGAGGCGACAGAATTGAGATCCGAGCAACCGTTGACGAGAAAATGGCGAGCATTCCCAAATCCTGATCTCATGTTTTTTGGGCTCCAGATCCGTGTTTGTGCATTTCTCAAGACGAATTCTGATATAAAATGACGCGACGAACGCGTTGGAAGCGACAGAATTGCGATCAGAGAAACCGTTGACGAGAAAATGGCGAGCATTCCCAAATCCTGATCTCATGTTTTTTGGGCTCCAGAACCGTGTTTGTGCGTTTCTCAAGACTAATTCCGACGTAAAATGACACGAGGAACACGTTGGAAGCGACAGAATTGCGATCCGAGAAACCGTTGACGAGAAAATGGCGAGCATTCCCCAATCCTGATATCATGTTTTTTGGGCTCCAGAACCGTGTTTGTGCATTTCTCATGACTAATTCTGGTATAAAATGACGCGAGGAACACGCTGGAGGCGACAGAATTGCGATCCGAGAAACCGTTGACGAGAAAATGGCGAGCATTCCCCAATCCTGATATCATGTTTTTTGGGCTCCAGAACCGTGTTTGTGCATTTCTCATGACTAATTCTGATATAAAATCACGCGAGGAACACGCTGGAAGCGACAGAATTGCGATCCGAGCAACCGTTGACGAGAAAATGGCGAGCATTCCCAAAACTTGATCTCGTGTTTATTGAACTCCAGAACCGTGTTTGTGCATTTCTCAAAACGAATTCCGACGTAAAATGACACGAGGAACACGTTGGAAGCGACAGGATTGCGATCCGAGAAACCGTTGACGACAAAATCGCGAGCATTCCCAAAACTTGATCTCGTGTTTTTTGGGCTCCAGAACAGTGTTTGTGCATTTCTCAAGACGAATTCCGACGTAAAATGACACGAGGAACACGTTGGAAGCGACAGGATTGCGTTCCGAGAAACCGTTGACGAGAAAATCGCGAGCATTCCCAAATCCTGATCTCGTGTTTTTTGGGCTCCAGAACCGTGTTTCTGCATTTCTCATGACTAATTCCGATGTAAAATGACGCGAGGAACGCGCTGGAAGCGACAGAATTGCGATCCGAGCAACCGTTGACGAGAAAATGGCGAGCATTCTCAAAACTTGATCTCGTGTTTATTGAACTCCAGAACCGTGTTTGTGCATTTCTCAAGACGAATTCTGATATAAAATGACGCGAGGAACGCGTTGGAAGCGGCAGAATTGAGATCCGAGAAACCGTTGACGACAAAATCGCGAGCATTCCCAAAACTTGATCTCGTGTTTTTTGGGCTCCAGGACCGTGTTTGTGCATTTCTCATGACTAATTCTGGTATAAAATGACGCGAGGAACACGCTGGAGGCGACAGAATTGAGATCCGAGCAACCGTTGACGAGAAAATGGCGAGCATTCCCAAATCCTGATCTCATGTTTTTTGGGCTCCAGATCCGTGTTTGTGTATTTCTCATGACTAATTCTGATATAAAATGACGCGACGAACGCGTTGGAAGCGACAGAATTGCGATCAGAGAAACCGTTGACGAGAAAATGGCGAGCATTCCCAAATCCTGATCTCATGTTTTTTGGGCTCCAGAACCGTGTTTGTGCGTTTCTCAAGACTAATTCCGACGTAAAATGACACGAGGAACACGTTGGAAGCGACAGAATTGCGATCCGAGAAACCGTTGACGAGAAAATGGCGAGCATTCCGAAATCCTGATCTCGTGTGTTTTGGACTCCAGAAATGTGTTCCTGCATTTGTCGTCACTATTTCCGACGTAAAATGACGCGAGGAACGCGTTGGAAGCGGCAGAATTGAGATCCGAGCAACCGTTGACGAGAAAATGGCGAGCATTCCCAAAACTTGATCTCGTGTTTATTGATCTCCAGAACCGTGTTTGTGCGTTTCTCAAGACTAATTCCGACGTAAAATGACACGAGGAACACGTTGGAAGCGACAGAATTGCGATCCGAGAAACCGTTGACGAGAAAATGGCGAGCATTCCCCAATCCTGATATGTTTTTTGGGCTCCAGAACCGTGTTTGTGCATTTCTCATGACTAATTCTGGTATAAAATGACGCGAGGAACACGCTGGAGGCGACAGAATTGCGATCCGAGAAACCGTTGACGAGAAAATGGCGAGCATTCCCCAATCCTGATCTCATGTTTTTTGGGCTCCAGAACCGTGTTTGTGCATTTCTCATGACTAATTCTGATATAAAATCACGCGAGGAACACGCTGGAAGCGACAGAATTGCGATCCGAGCAACCGTTGACGAGAAAATGGCGAGCATTCCAAAAACTTGATCTCGTGTTTATTGAACTCCAGAACCGTGTTTGTGCATTTCTCAAAACGAATTCCGACGTAAAATGACACGAGGAACACGTTGGAAGCGACAGGATTGCGATCCGAGAAACCGTTGACGACAAAATCGCGAGCATTCCCAAAACTTGATCTCGTGTTTTTTGGGCTCCAGAACAGTGTTTGTGCATTTCTCAAGACGAATTCCGACGTAAAATGACACGAGGAACACGTTGGAAGCAACAGGATTGCGTTCCGAGAAACCGTTGACGAGAAAATCGCGAGCATTCCCAAATCCTGATCTCGTGTTTTTTGGGCTCCAGAACCGTGTTTCTGCATTTCTCATGACTAATTCCGATGTAAAATGACGCGAGGAACGCGCTGGAAGCGACAGAATTGCGATCCGAGCAACCGTTGACGAGAAAATGGCGAGCATTCTCAAAACTTGATCTCGTGTTTATTGAACTCCAGAACCGTGTTTGTGCATTTCTCAAGACGAATTCTGATATAAAATGACGCGAGGAACGCGTTGGAAGCGGCAGAATTGAGATCCGAGAAACCGTTGACGACAAAATCGCGAGCATTCCCAAAACTTGATCTCGTGTTTTTTGGGCTCCAGAACCGTGTTTGTGCATTTCTCATGACTAATTCTGGTATAAAATGACGCGAGGAACACGCTGGAGGCGACAGAATTGAGATCCGAGCAACCGTTGACGAGAAAATGGCGAGCATTCCCAAATCCTGATCTCATGTTTTTTGGGCTCCAGATCCGTGTTTGTGCATTTCTCAAGACGAATTCTGATATAAAATGACGCGAGGAACACGCTGGAGGCGACAGAATTGCCATCCGAGAAACCGTTGACGAGAAAATGGCGAGCATTCCCAAATCCTGATCTCATGTTTTTTGGGCTCCAGAACCGTGTTTGTGCATTTCTCATGACTAATTCTGATATAAAATGACGCGACGAACGCGTTGGAAGCGGCAGAATTGAGATCCGAGCAACCGTTGACGAGAAAATGGCGAGCATTCCCAAATCCTGATCTCATGTTTTTTGGGCTCCAGAACCGTGTTTGTGCATTTCTCATGACTAATTCTGATATAAAATGACGCGACGAACGCGTTGGAAGCGACAGAATTGCGATCAGAGAAACCGTTGACGAGAAAATGGCGAGCATTCCCAAATCCTGATCTCATGTTTTTTGGGCTCCAGAACCGTGTTTGTGCGTTTCTCAAGACTAATTCCGACGTAAAATGACACGAGGAACACGTTGGAAGCGACAGAATTGCGATCCGAGAAACCGTTGACGAGAAAATGGCGAGCATTCCGAAATCCTGATCTCGTGTGTTTTGGACTCCAGAAATGTGTTCCTGCATTTGTCGTCACTATTTCCGACGTAAAATGACGCGAGGAACGCGTTGGAAGCGACAGAATTGAGATCCGAGCAACCGTTGACGAGAAAATGGCGAGCATTCCCAAAACTTGATCTCGTGTTTATTGAACTCCAGAACCGTGTTTGTGCGTTTCTCAAGACTAATTCCAACGTAAAATGACACGAGGAACACGTTGGAAGCGACAGAATTGCGATCCGAGAAACCGTTGACGAGAAAATGGCGAGCATTCCCCAATCCTGATATCATGTTTTTTGGGCTCCAGAACCGTGTTTGTGCATTTCTCATGACTAATTCTGGTATAAAATGACGCGAGGAACACGCTGGAGGCGACAGAATTGCGATCCGAGAAACCGTTGACGAGAAAATGGCGAGCATTCCCCAATCCTGATATCATGTTTTTTGGGCTCCAGAACCGTGTTTGTGCATTTCTCATGACTAATTCTGATATAAAATCACGCGAGGAACACGCTGGAAGCGACAGAATTGCGATCCGAGCAACCGTTGACGAGAAAATGGCGAGCATTCCCAAAACTTGATCTCGTGTTTATTGAACTCCAGAACCGTGTTTGTGCATTTCTCAAAACGAATTCCGACGTAAAATGACACGAGGAACACGTTGGAAGCGACAGGATTGCGATCCGAGAAACCGTTGACGACAAAATCGCGAGCATTCCCAAAACTTGATCTCGTGTTCTTTGGGCTCCAGAACAGTGTTTGTGCATTTCTCAAGCCGAATTCCGACGTAAAATGACACGAGGAACACGTTGGAAGCGACAGGATTGCGTTCCGAGAAACCGTTGACGAGAAAATCGCGAGCATTCCCAAATCCTGATCTCGTGTTTTTTGGGCTCCAGAACCGTGTTTCTGCATTTCTCATGACTAATTCCGATGTAAAATGACGCGAGGAACGCGCTGGAAGCGACAGAATTGCGATCCGAGCAACCGTTGACGAGAAAATGGCGAGCATTCTCAAAACTTGATCTCGTGTTTATTGAACTCCAGAACCGTGTTTGTGCATTTCTCAAGACGAATTCTGATATAAAATGACGCGAGGAACGCGTTGGAAGCGGCAGAATTGAGATCCGAGAAACCGTTGACGACAAAATCGCGAGCATTCCCAAAACTTGATCTCGTGTTTTTTGGGCTCCAGAACCGTGTTTGTGCATTTCTCATGACTAATTCTGGTATAAAATGACGCGAGGAACACGCTGGAGGTGACAGAATTGAGATCCGAGCAACCGTTGACGAGAAAATGGCGAGCATTCCCAAATCCTGATCTCATGTTTTTTGGGCTCCAGATCCGTGTTTGTGCATTTCTCAAGACGAATTCTGATATAAAATGACGCGAGGAACACGCTGGAGGCGACAGAATTGCCATCCGAGAAACCGTTGACGAGAAAATGGCGAGCATTCCCAAATCCTGATCTCATGTTTTTTGGGCTCCAGAACCGTGTTTGTGCATTTCTCGTGACTAATTCTGATATAAAATGACGCGACGAACGCGTTGGAAGCGGCAGAATTGAGATCCGAGCAACCGTTGACGAGAAAATGGCGAGCATTCCCAAATCCTGATCTCATGTTTTTTGGGCTCCAGAACCGTGTTTGTGCATTTCTCATGACTAATTCTGATATAAAATGACGCGACGAACGCGTTGGAAGCGACAGAATTGCGATCCGAGAAACCGTTGACGAGAAAATGGCGAGCATTCCGAAATCCTGATCTCGTGTGTTTTGGACTCCAGAAATGTGTTCCTGCATTTGTCGTCACTATTTCCGACGTAAAATGACGCGAGGAACGCGTTGGAAGCGACAGAATTGAGATCCGAGCAACCGTTGACGAGAAAATGGCGAGCATTCCCAAAACTTGATCTCGTGTTTATTGAACTCCAGAACCGTGTTTGTGCGTTTCTCAAGACTAATTCCGACGTAAAATGACACGAGGAACACGTTGGAAGCGACAGAATTGCGATCCGTGAAACCGTTGACGAGAAAATGGCGAGCATTCCCCAATCCTGATATCATGTTTTTTGGGCTCCAGAACCGTGTTTGTGCATTTCTCATGACTAATTCTGGTATAAAATGACGCGAGGAACACGCTGGAGGCGACAGAATTGCGATCCGAGCAACCGTTGACGAGAAAATGGCGAGCATTCTCAAAACTTGATCTCGTGTTTATTGAACTCCAGAACCGTGTTTGTGCATTTCTCAAGACGAATTCTGATATAAAATCACGCGAGGAACGCGTTGGAAGCGGCAGAATTGAGATCCGAGAAACCGTTGACGACAAAATCGCGAGCATTCCCAAAACTTGATCTCGTGTTTTTTGGGCTCCAGAACCGTGTTTGTGCATTTCTCATGACTAATTCTGGTATAAAATGACGCGAGGAACACGCTGGAGGCGACAGAATTGAGATCCGAGCAACCGTTGACGAGAAAATGGCGAGCATTCCCAAATCCTGATCTCATGTTTTTTGGGCTCCAGATCCGTGTTTGTGCATTTCTCAAGACGAATTCTGATATAAAATGACGCGACGAACGCGTTGGAAGCGACAGAATTGCGATCAGAGAAACCGTTGACGAGAAAATGGCGAGCATTCCCAAATCCTGATCTCATGTTTTTTGGGCTCCAGAACCGTGTTTGTGCGTTTCTCAAGACTAATTCCGACGTAAAATGACACGAGGAACACGTTGGAAGCGACAGAATTGCGATCCGAGAAACCGTTGACGAGAAAATGGCGAGCATTCCCCAATCCTGATATCATGTTTTTTGGGCTCCAGAACCGTGTTTGTGCATTTCTCATGACTAATTCTGGTATAAAATGACGCGAGGAACACGCTGGAGGCGACAGAATTGCGATCCGAGAAACCGTTGACGAGAAAATGGCGAGCATTCCCCAATCCTGATATCATGTTTTTTGGGCTCCAGAACCGTGTTTGTGCATTTCTCATGACTAATTCTGATATAAAATCACGCGAGGAACACGCTGGAAGCGACAGAATTGCGATCCGAGCAACCGTTGACGAGAAAATGGCGAGCATTCCCAAAACTTGATCTCGTGTTTATTGAACTCCAGAACCGTGTTTGTGCATTTCTCAAAACGAATTCCGACGTAAAATGACACGAGGAACACGTTGGAAGCGACAGGATTGCGATCCGAGAAACCGTTGACGACAAAATCGCGAGCATTCCCAAAACTTGATCTCGTGTTTTTTGGGCTCCAGAACAGTGTTTGTGCATTTCTCAAGACGAATTCCGACGTAAAATGACACGAGGAACACGTTGGAAGCGACAGGATTGCGTTCCGAGAAACCGTTGACGAGAAAATCGCGAGCATTCCCAAATCCTGATCTCGTGTTTTTTGGGCTCCAGAACCGTGTTTCTGCATTTCTCATGACTAATTCCGATGTAAAATGACGCGAGGAACGCGCTGGAAGCGACAGAATTGCGATCCGAGCAACCGTTGACGAGAAAATGGCGAGCATTCTCAAAACTTGATCTCGTGTTTATTGAACTCCAGAACCGTGTTTGTGCATTTCTCAAGACGAATTCTGATATAAAATGACGCGAGGAACGCGTTGGAAGCGGCAGAATTGAGATCCGAGAAACCGTTGACGACAAAATCGCGAGCATTCCCAAAACTTGATCTCGTGTTTTTTGGGCTCCAGGACCGTGTTTGTGCATTTCTCATGACTAATTCTGGTATAAAATGACGCGAGGAACACGCTGGAGGCGACAGAATTGAGATCCGAGCAACCGTTGACGAGAAAATGGCGAGCATTCCCAAATCCTGATCTCATGTTTTTTGGGCTCCAGATCCGTGTTTGTGTATTTCTCATGACTAATTCTGATATAAAATGACGCGACGAACGCGTTGGAAGCGACAGAATTGCGATCAGAGAAACCGTTGACGAGAAAATGGCGAGCATTCCCAAATCCTGATCTCATGTTTTTTGGGCTCCAGAACCGTGTTTGTGCGTTTCTCAAGACTAATTCCGACGTAAAATGACACGAGGAACACGTTGGAAGCGACAGAATTGCGATCCGAGAAACCGTTGACGAGAAAATGGCGAGCATTCCGAAATCCTGATCTCGTGTGTTTTGGACTCCAGAAATGTGTTCCTGCATTTGTCGTCACTATTTCCGACGTAAAATGACGCGAGGAACGCGTTGGAAGCGGCAGAATTGAGATCCGAGCAACCGTTGACGAGAAAATGGCGAGCATTCCCAAAACTTGATCTCGTGTTTATTGATCTCCAGAACCGTGTTTGTGCGTTTCTCAAGACTAATTCCGACGTAAAATGACACGAGGAACACGTTGGAAGCGACAGAATTGCGATCCGAGAAACCGTTGACGAGAAAATGGCGAGCATTCCCCAATCCTGATATGTTTTTTGGGCTCCAGAACCGTGTTTGTGCATTTCTCATGACTAATTCTGGTATAAAATGACGCGAGGAACACGCTGGAGGCGACAGAATTGCGATCCGAGAAACCGTTGACGAGAAAATGGCGAGCATTCCCCAATCCTGATCTCATGTTTTTTGGGCTCCAGAACCGTGTTTGTGCATTTCTCATGACTAATTCTGATATAAAATCACGCGAGGAACACGCTGGAAGCGACAGAATTGCGATCCGAGCAACCGTTGACGAGAAAATGGCGAGCATTCCAAAAACTTGATCTCGTGTTTATTGAACTCCAGAACCGTGTTTGTGCATTTCTCAAAACGAATTCCGACGTAAAATGACACGAGGAACACGTTGGAAGCGACAGGATTGCGATCCGAGAAACCGTTGACGACAAAATCGCGAGCATTCCCAAAACTTGATCTCGTGTTTTTTGGGCTCCAGAACAGTGTTTGTGCATTTCTCAAGACGAATTCCGACGTAAAATGACACGAGGAACACGTTGGAAGCAACAGGATTGCGTTCCGAGAAACCGTTGACGAGAAAATCGCGAGCATTCCCAAATCCTGATCTCGTGTTTTTTGGGCTCCAGAACCGTGTTTCTGCATTTCTCATGACTAATTCCGATGTAAAATGACGCGAGGAACGCGCTGGAAGCGACAGAATTGCGATCCGAGCAACCGTTGACGAGAAAATGGCGAGCATTCTCAAAACTTGATCTCGTGTTTATTGAACTCCAGAACCGTGTTTGTGCATTTCTCAAGACGAATTCTGATATAAAATGACGCGAGGAACGCGTTGGAAGCGGCAGAATTGAGATCCGAGAAACCGTTGACGACAAAATCGCGAGCATTCCCAAAACTTGATCTCGTGTTTTTTGGGCTCCAGAACCGTGTTTGTGCATTTCTCATGACTAATTCTGGTATAAAATGACGCGAGGAACACGCTGGAGGCGACAGAATTGAGATCCGAGCAACCGTTGACGAGAAAATGGCGAGCATTCCCAAATCCTGATCTCATGTTTTTTGGGCTCCAGATCCGTGTTTGTGCATTTCTCATGACTAATTCTGATATAAAATGACGCGACGAACGCGTTGGAAGCGACAGAATTGCGATCAGAGAAACCGTTGACGAGAAAATGGCGAGCATTCCCAAATCCTGATCTCATGTTTTTTGGGCTCCAGAACCGTGTTTGTGCGTTTCTCAAGACTAATTCCGACGTAAAATGACACGAGGAACACGTTGGAAGCGACAGAATTGCGATCCGAGAAACCGTTGACGAGAAAATGGCGAGCATTCCGAAATCCTGATCTCGTGTGTTTTGGACTCCAGAAATGTGTTCCTGCATTTGTCGTCACTATTTCCGACGTAAAATGACGCGAGGAACGCGTTGGAAGCGACAGAATTGAGATCCGAGCAACCGTTGACGAGAAAATGGCGAGCATTCCCCAATCCTGATATCATGTTTTTTGGGCTCCAGAACCGTGTTTGTGCATTTCTCATGACTAATTCTGGTATAAAATGACGCGAGGAACACGCTGGAGGCGACAGAATTGCGATCCGAGAAACCGTTGACGAGAAAATGGCGAGCATTCCCCAATCCTGATCTCATGTTTTTTGGGCTCCAGAACCGTGTTTGTGCGTTTCTCAAGACTAATTCTGATATAAAATCACGCGAGGAACACGCTGGAAGCGACAGAATTGCGATCCGAGCAACCGTTGACGAGAAAATGGCGAGCATTCCAAAAACTTGATCTCGTGTTTATTGAACTCCAGAACCGTGTTTGTGCATTTCTCAAAACGAATTCCGACGTAAAATGACACGAGGAACACGTTGGAAGCGACAGGATTGCGATCCGAGAAACCGTTGACGACAAAATCGCGAGCATTCCCAAAACTTGATCTCGTGTTTTTTGGGCTCCAGAACAGTGTTTGTGCATTTCTCAAGACGAATTCCGACGTAAAATGACACGAGGAACACGTTGGAAGCGACAGGATTGCGTTCCGAGAAACCGTTGACGAGAAAATGGCGAGCATTCTCAAAACTTGATCTCGTGTTTATTGAACTCCAGAACCGTGTTTGTGCATTTCTCAAGACGAATTCTGATATAAAATGACGCGAGGAACGCGTTGGAAGCGGCAGAATTGAAATCCGAGAAACCGTTGACGACAAAATCGCGAGCATTCCCAAAACTTGATCTCGTGTTTTTTGGGCTCCAGAACCGTGTTTGTGCATTTCTCATGACTAATTCTGGTATAAAATGACGCGAGGAACACGCTGAAGGCGACAGAATTGAGATCCGAGCAACCGTTGACGAGAAAATGGCGAGCATTCCCAAATCCTGATCTCATGTTTTTTGGGCTCCAGAACCGTGTTTGTGCATTTCTCATGACTAATTCTGATATAAAATGACGCGACGAACGCGTTGGAAGCGACAGAATTGCGATCCGAGCAACCGTTGACGAGAAAATAGCGAGCATTCCCAAATCCTGATCTCATGTTTTTTGGGCTCCAGAACCGTGTTTGTGCATTTCTCATGACTAATTCTGATATAAAATGACGCGAGGAACGCGTTGGAAGCGACAGAATTGAGATCCGAGCAACCGTTGACGAGAAAATGGCGAGCATTCCCAAAACTTGATCTCATGGTTTTTGGGCTCCAGAACCGTGTTTGTGCATTTCTCAAGACGAATTCTGATATAAAATGACGCGAGGAACGCGTTGGAAGCGGCAGAATTGAGATCCGAGCAACCGTTGACGAGAAAATGGCGAGCATTCCCAAATCCTGATCTCATGTTTTTTGGGCTCCAGAACCGTGTTTGTGCATTTCTCAAGACGAATTCTGATATAAAATGACGCGAGGAACGCGTTGGAAGCGGCAGAATTGAGATCCGAGCAACCGTTGACGAGAAAATGGCGAGCATTCCCAAATCCTGATCTCATGTTTTTTGGGCTCCAGAACCGTGTTTGTGCATTTCTCATGACTAATTCTGATATAAAATGACGCGACGAACGCGTTGGAAGCGACAGAGTTGCGATCCGAGCAACCGTTGACGAGAAAATCGCGAGCATTCCCAAAACCTGATCTCGTGTTTTTTGGACTCCAGAAACGTTTTCGTGCATTTGTCGTCACTATTTCCGACGTGAGATGACACGAGGAACGCGTTGGAAGCGACAGAATTGCGATCCGAGCAACCGTTGACGAGAAAATAGCGAGCATTCCCAAATCCTGATCTCATGTTTTTTGGGCTCCAGAACCGTGTTTGTGCATTTCTCATGACTAATTCTGATATAAAATGACGCGAGGAACGCGTTGGAAGCGACAGAATTGAGATCCGAGCAACCGTTGACGAGAAAATGGCGAGCATTCCCAAAACTTGATCTCATGGTTTTTGGGCTCCAGAACCGTGTTTGTGCATTTCTCAAGACGAATTCTGATATAAAATGACGCGAGGAACGCGTTGGAAGCGGCAGAATTGAGATCCGAGCAACCGTTGACGAGAAAATGGCGAGCATTCCCAAATCCTGATCTCATGTTTTTTGGGCTCCAGAACCGTGTTTGTGCATTTCTCAAGACGAATTCTGATATAAAATGACGCGAGGAACGCGTTGGAAGCGGCAGAATTGAGATCCGAGCAACCGTTGACGAGAAAATGGCGAGCATTCCCAAATCCTGATCTCATGTTTTTTGGGCTCCAGAACCGTGTTTGTGCATTTCTCATGACTAATTCTGATATAAAATGACGCGACGAACGCGTTGGAAGCGACAGAGTTGCGATCCGAGCAACCGTTGACGAGAAAATCGCGAGCATTCCCAAAACCTGATCTCGTGTTTTTTGGACTCCAGAAACGTTTTCGTGCATTTGTCGTCACTATTTCCGACGTGAGATGACACGAGGAACACGCTGGAGGCGACAGAATTGCGATCCGAGAAACCGTTGACGAGAAAATGGCGAGCATTCCCCAATCCTGATCTCATGTTTTTTGGGCTCCAGAACCGTGTTTGTGCATTTCTCATGACTAATTCTGATATAAAATGACGCGAGGAACGCGTTGGAAGCGGCAGAATTGAGATCCGAGCAACCGTTGACGAGAAAATGGCGAGCATTCCCAAATCCTGATCTCATGTTTTTTGGGCTCCAGAACCGTGTTTGTGCATTTCTCATGACTAATTCTGATATAAAATGACGCGACGAACGCGTTGGAAGCGACAGAGTTGCGATCCGAGCAACCGTTGACGAGAAAATCGCGAGCATTCCCAAAACCTGATCTCGTGTTTTTTGGACTCCAGAAACGTTTTCGTGCATTTGTCGTCACTATTTCCGACGTGAGATGACACGAGGAACACGCTGGAGGCGACAGAATTGCGATCCGAGAAACCGTTGACGAGAAAATGGCGAGCATTCCCCAATCCTGATCTCATGTTTTTTGGGCTCCAGAACCGTGTTTGTGCATTTCTCATGACTAATTCTGATATAAAATGACGCGAGGAACGCGTTGGAAGCGGCAGAATTGAGATCCGAGCAACCGTTGACGAGAAAATGGCGAGCATTCCCAAATCCTGATCTCATGTTTTTTGGGCTCCAGAACCGTGTTTGTGCATTTCTCATGACTAATTCTGATATAAAATGACGCGACGAACGCGTTGGAAGCGACAGAATTGCGGTCAGAGAAACCGTTGACGAGAAAATGGCGAGCATTCCCAAATCCTGATCTCATGTTTTTTGGGCTCCAGAACCGTGTTTGTGCGTTTCTCAAGACTAATTCCGACGTAAAATGACACGAGGAACACGTTGGAAGCGACAGAATTGCGATCCGAGAAACCGTTGACGAGAAAATGGCGAGCATTCCTAAATCCTGATCTCGTGTGTTTTGGACTCCAGAAATGTGTTCCTGCATTTGTCGTCACTATTTCCGACGTAAAATGACGCGAGGAACGCGTTGGAAGCCACAGAATTGAGATCCGAGCAACCGTTGACGAGAAAATGGCGAGCATTCCCAAAACTTTATCTCGTGTTTATTGAACTCCAGAACCGTGTTTGTGCGTTTCTCAAGACTAATTCCGACGTAAAATGACACGAGGAACACGTTGGAAGCGACAGAATTGCGATCCGAGAAACCGTTGACGAGAAAATGGCGAGCATTCCCCAATCCTGATATCATGTTTTTTGGGCTCCAGAACCGTGTTTGTGCATTTCTCATGACTAATTCTGGTATAAAATGACGCGAGGAACACGCTGGAGGCGACAGAATTGCGATCCGAGAAACCGTTGACGAGAAAATGGCGAGCATTCCCCAATCCTGATCTCATGTTTTTTGGGCTCCAGAACCGTGTTTGTGCATTTCTCATGACTAATTCTGATATAAAATCACGCGAGGAACACGCTGGAAGCGACAGAATTGCGATCCGAGCAACCGTTGACGAGAAAATGGCGAGCATTCCAAAAACTTGATCTCGTGTTTATTGAACTCCAGAACCGTGTTTGTGCATTTCTCAAAACGAATTCCGACGTAAAATGACACGAGGAACACGTTGGAAGCGACAGGATTGCGATCCGAGAAACCGTTGACGACAAAATCGCGAGCATTCCCAAAACTTGATCTCGTGTTTTTTGGGCTCCAGAACAGTGTTTGTGCATTTCTCAAGACGAATTCCGACGTAAAATGACACGAGGAACACGTTGGAAGCGACAGGATTGCGTTCCGAGAAACCGTTGACGAGAAAATCGCGAGCATTCCCAAATCCTGATCTCGTGTTTTTTGGGCTCCAGAACCGTGTTTCTGCATTTCTCATGACTAATTCCGATGTAAACTGACGCGAGGAACGCGCTGGAAGCGACAGAATTGCGATCCGAGCAACCGTTGACGAGAAAATGGCGAGCATTCTCAAAACTTGATCTCGTGTTTATTGAACTCCAGAACCGTGTTTGTGCATTTCTCAAGACGAATTCTGATATAAAATGACGCGAGGAACGCGTTGGAAGCGGCAGAATTGAAATCCGAGAAACCGTTGACGACAAAATCGCGAGCATTCCCAAAACTTGATCTCGTGTTTTTTGGGCTCCAGAACCGTGTTTGTGCATTTCTCATGACTAATTCTGGTATAAAATGACGCGAGGAACACGCTGGAGGCGACAGAATTGAGATCCGAGCAACCGTTGACGAGAAAATGGCGAGCATTCCCAAATCCTGATCTCATGTTTTTTGGGCTCCAGAACCGTGTTTGTGCATTTCTCATGACTAATTCTGATATAAAATGACGCGACGAACGCGTTGGAAGCGACAGAGTTGCGATCCGAGCAACCGTTGACGAGAAAATCGCGAGCATTCCCAAAACCTGATCTCGTGTTTTTTGGACTCCAGAAACGTTTTCGTGCATTTGTCGTCACTATTTCCGACGTGAGATGACACGAGGAACACGCTGGAGGCGACAGAATTGCGATCCGAGAAACCGTTGACGAGAAAATGGCGAGCATTCCCCAATCCTGATCTCATGTTTTTTGGGCTCCAGAACCGTGTTTGTGCATTTCTCATGACTAATTCTGGTATAAAATGACGCGAGGAACACGCTGGAGGCGACAGAATTGCGATCCGAGAAACCGTTGACGAGAAAATGGCGAGCATTCCCCAATCCTGATCTCATGTTTTTTGGGCTCCAGAACCGTGTTTGTGCATTTCTCATGACTAATTCTGATATAAAATCACGCGAGGAACACGCTGGAAGCGACAGAATTGCGATCCGAGCAACCGTTGACGAGAAAATGGCGAGCATTCCAAAAACTTGATCTCGTGTTTATTGAACACCAGAACCGTGTTTGTGCATTTCTCAAAACGAATTCCGACGTAAAATGACACGAGGAACACGTTGGAAGCGACAGGATTGCGTTCCGAGAAACCGTTGACGAGAAAATCGCGAGCATTCCCAAATCCTGATCTCGTGTTTTTTGGGCTCCAGAACCGTGTTTCTGCATTTGTCGTCACTATTTCCGACGTGAGATGACACGAGGAACACGCTGGAGGCGACAGAATTGCGATCCGAGAAACCGTTGACGAGAAAATGGCGAGCATTCCCCAATCCTGATCTCATGTTTTTTGGGCTCCAGAACCGTGTTTGTGCATTTCTCATGACTAATTCTGATATAAAATGACGCGAGGAACGCGTTGGAAGCGGCAGAATTGAGATCCGAGCAACCGTTGACGAGAAAATGGCGAGCATTCCCAAATCCTGATCTCATGTTTTTTGGGCTCCAGAACCGTGTTTGTGCGTTTCTCAAGACTAATTCCGACGTAAAATGACACGAGGAACACGTTGGAAGCGACAGAATTGCGATCCGAGAAACCGTTGACGAGAAAATGGCGAGCATTCCGAAATCCTGATCTCGTGTGTTTTGGACTCCAGAAATGTGTTCCTGCATTTGTCGTCACTATTTCCGACGTAAAATGACGCGAGGAACGCGTTGGAAGCGACAGAATTGAGATCCGAGCAATCGTTGACGAGAAAATGGCGAGCATTCCCAAAACTTGATCTCGTGTTTATTGAACTCCAGAACCGTGTTTGTGCGTTTCTCATGACTAATTCTGGTATAAAATGACGCGAGGAACACGCTGGAGGCGACAGAATTGCGATCCGAGAAACCGTTGACGAGAAAATCGCGAGCATTCCCAAAACCTGATCTCGTGTTTTTTGGACTCCAGAAACGTTTTCGTGCATTTGTCGTCACTATTTCCGACGTGAGATGACACGAGGAACACGCTGGAGGCGACAGAATTGCGATCCGAGAAACCGTTGACGAGAAAATGGCGAGCATTCCCCAATCCTGATCTCATGTTTTTTGGGCTCCAGAACCGTGTTTGTGCATTTCTCATGACTAATTCTGATATAAAATGACGCGAGGAACGCGTTGGAAGCGGCAGAATTGAGATCCGAGCAACCGTTGACGAGAAAATGGCGAGCATTCCCAAATCCTGATCTCATGTTTTTTGGGCTCCAGAACCGTGTTTGTGCATTTCTCATGACTAATTCTGATATAAAATGACGCGACGAACGCGTTGGAAGCGACAGAGTTGCGATCCGAGCAACCGTTGACGAGAAAATCGCGAGCATTCCCAAAACCTGATCTCGTGTTTTTTGGACTCCAGAAACGTTTTCGTGCATTTGTCGTCACTATTTCCGACGTGAGATGACACGAGGAACACGCTGGAGGCGACAGAATTGCGATCCGAGAAACCGTTGACGAGAAAATGGCGAGCATTCCCCAATCCTGATCTCATGTTTTTTGGGCTCCAGAACCGTGTTTGTGCATTTCTCATGACTAATTCTGATATAAAATGACGCGAGGAACGCGTTGGAAGCGGCAGAATTGAGATCCGAGCAACCGTTGACGAGAAAATGGCGAGCATTCCCAAATCCTGATCTCATGTTTTTTGGGCTCCAGAACCGTGTTTGTGCATTTCTCATGACTAATTCTGATATAAAATGACGCGACGAACGCGTTGGAAGCGACAGAATTGCGGTCAGAGAAACCGTTGACGAGAAAATGGCGAGCATTCCCAAATCCTGATCTCATGTTTTTTGGGCTCCAGAACCGTGTTTGTGCGTTTCTCAAGACTAATTCCGACGTAAAATGACACGAGGAACACGTTGGAAGCGACAGAATTGCGATCCGAGAAACCGTTGACGAGAAAATGGCGAGCATTCCTAAATCCTGATCTCGTGTGTTTTGGACTCCAGAAATGTGTTCCTGCATTTGTCGTCACTATTTCCGACGTAAAATGACGCGAGGAACGCGTTGGAAGCCACAGAATTGAGATCCGAGCAACCGTTGACGAGAAAATGGCGAGCATTCCCAAAACTTTATCTCGTGTTTATTGAACTCCAGAACCGTGTTTGTGCGTTTCTCAAGACTAATTCCGACGTAAAATGACACGAGGAACACGTTGGAAGCGACAGAATTGCGATCCGAGAAACCGTTGACGAGAAAATGGCGAGCATTCCCCAATCCTGATATCATGTTTTTTGGGCTCCAGAACCGTGTTTGTGCATTTCTCATGACTAATTCTGGTATAAAATGACGCGAGGAACACGCTGGAGGCGACAGAATTGCGATCCGAGAAACCGTTGACGAGAAAATGGCGAGCATTCCCCAATCCTGATCTCATGTTTTTTGGGCTCCAGAACCGTGTTTGTGCATTTCTCATGACTAATTCTGATATAAAATCACGCGAGGAACACGCTGGAAGCGACAGAATTGCGATCCGAGCAACCGTTGACGAGAAAATGGCGAGCATTCCAAAAACTTGATCTCGTGTTTATTGAACTCCAGAACCGTGTTTGTGCATTTCTCAAAACGAATTCCGACGTAAAATGACACGAGGAACACGTTGGAAGCGACAGGATTGCGATCCGAGAAACCGTTGACGACAAAATCGCGAGCATTCCCAAAACTTGATCTCGTGTTTTTTGGGCTCCAGAACAGTGTTTGTGCATTTCTCAAGACGAATTCCGACGTAAAATGACACGAGGAACACGTTGGAAGCGACAGGATTGCGTTCCGAGAAACCGTTGACGAGAAAATCGCGAGCATTCCCAAATCCTGATCTCGTGTTTTTTGGGCTCCAGAACCGTGTTTCTGCATTTCTCATGACTAATTCCGATGTAAACTGACGCGAGGAACGCGCTGGAAGCGACAGAATTGCGATCCGAGCAACCGTTGACGAGAAAATGGCGAGCATTCTCAAAACTTGATCTCGTGTTTATTGAACTCCAGAACCGTGTTTGTGCATTTCTCAAGACGAATTCTGATATAAAATGACGCGAGGAACGCGTTGGAAGCGGCAGAATTGAAATCCGAGAAACCGTTGACGACAAAATCGCGAGCATTCCCAAAACTTGATCTCGTGTTTTTTGGGCTCCAGAACCGTGTTTGTGCATTTCTCATGACTAATTCTGGTATAAAATGACGCGAGGAACACGCTGGAGGCGACAGAATTGAGATCCGAGCAACCGTTGACGAGAAAATGGCGAGCATTCCCAAATCCTGATCTCATGTTTTTTGGGCTCCAGAACCGTGTTTGTGCATTTCTCATGACTAATTCTGATATAAAATGACGCGACGAACGCGTTGGAAGCGACAGAGTTGCGATCCGAGCAACCGTTGACGAGAAAATCGCGAGCATTCCCAAAACCTGATCTCGTGTTTTTTGGACTCCAGAAACGTTTTCGTGCATTTGTCGTCACTATTTCCGACGTGAGATGACACGAGGAACACGCTGGAGGCGACAGAATTGCGATCCGAGAAACCGTTGACGAGAAAATGGCGAGCATTCCCCAATCCTGATCTCATGTTTTTTGGGCTCCAGAACCGTGTTTGTGCATTTCTCATGACTAATTCTG
Organism: Crossocerus cetratus; assembly: GCA_963675795.1. Lineage (NCBI taxonomy): Eukaryota > Metazoa > Arthropoda > Insecta > Hymenoptera > Crabronidae > Crossocerus > Crossocerus cetratus. Next base: position 2,725,461 of record OY776667.1, read on the forward strand.
GTATAAAATGACGCGAGGAACACGCTGGAGGCGACAGAATTGCGATCCGAGAAACCGTTGACGAGAAAATGGCGAGCATTCCCCAATCCTGATCTCATGTTTTTTGGGCTCCAGAACCGTGTTTGTGCATTTCTCATGACTAATTCTGATATAAAATCACGCGAGGAACACGCTGGAAGCGACAGAATTGCGATCCGAGCAACCGTTGACGAGAAAATGGCGAGCATTCCAAAAACTTGATCAGGAGACTCGGTAGAGTCTCGCGCCAAGTAGAAGTTCCCTCTCCATATATATATGACACTCCGGCGCGCGACAGCCGAGGCTATATTATCCCGAACACTAGCTGTTATCCTTAGTTACCAAACTTTCACCTCGATTTATGCGAAAGTTAGAGCCCCAAGAATTTATTTCAGAATTTTGTATTTCATCGTTGATTTTTCTGAATCCAATGAGCCAAGAATCATGTGGATCGGTCCAGCCGTTCCGGAGATATGAATTTCCTGTTTTATTTTTCTCGTGGAAAAGGCAAAGCGGATTAAGAGTTTCATCGTCCGGTTTTATACAATTCCTAAAAATGTTACTCTCACGTGTTTCACGCGAGCGGGCGCCACCGCGAAGTGCTACAGAGTGCTGCGCAGGTAACATGGTTTTATACCATAGCAGACTATTATGTTTTACACCATGGCTGGTTATGTGTCATACGCGATGGCTGGTTAGGTGTGAATGCTATGTGATAAATCATTAATAAAACACTGTACTGTACGTTATTTATTAATAAAACACTGTACTGTACTTGCCCCTCGCTCTGTGATCTTGTGATTATTGCGAATTATGATTATGAAAAGTCCTAAAAGTGAGAAGTCCGTGACTCACAAATCGCTGCATTTGGTTGTCAAGTGTGCAGCACTTGCTTATAGAAAACTTGAGCATTAATTAACGATTGTGGACTCCTTGAGTTACGCACGTAACAGTCTAGATACTCTAAAATTCATTAAAGTGTGTATGAAGATAAGCTATTCTCACAGACGCACTCTTAACCTTGCTGTACCTTGATGATGACTGCTAAGTGCATAGCTCAGGGAGCGCAGAATTCAAAGTGTTGCGATTTGATGAACAGGTGCTAATATCCTCAAATGGTGCATGCTGTACTGTACTTGCCCCTGTCTCTGTGATCTTGTGATTATTGCGAATTATGATTATGAAAAGTCCTAAGAGTGAGAAGTCTGTGGCTCACAAATCGCTGTATTTGGTTGTCAAGTGTGTAGTACTTGCTTATAGGAAACTTCAGCATTAATTAACGATTGTGGACTCCTTGAGTTACACACTTAACAGTCTAGATACTCTAAAATTAAAGTGTGTATGAAGATAAGCTATTCTCACATACGCACTCTTAATCTTGGTGTACCTTGATGATGACTACTAAGTGCATAGCTCGGGGAGCGCAGAATTCAAAGTGTTGCGATTTGATGAACAGATACTAATAACCTCAAACGGTGCATGATTGTTTTAGCTCCTTAGCTGAAGCGTTCCATGAGCTGCGATCTTGACAGTCAAGGTACATTCAAAAATTAGATAAATTAGTCTGCATATGATTTATAATTAATCATGCGACACACTCATACGCAGTCTAATTCATCTAATTCATTTAAGTGCATCGTGACTGTCAGGTTCGCAGTTCAAGGAATGCTTGAGCTAAAGAGCTGAAATGACATAAGCAAGCAGTGATTACCAATCATATGTCATTGGGGCCAATCATATGATATGGCTATTGGTAATCGATACTTGCTTATAGTTTTGTTACTACTAGCCATTAGTAGTAGTAGTTGCTTATAGAAGTAGTTGCTTATAGAAGTTGCTTATAGAAAACTGCAGCATTAAAGATTGTGCACTCCTTGAATTACACATTTGACAGTCAGGATTTTAGACTGTCAAGTACGCAACTCAAGGTACGCACAACCTTTAGTTGCTTACTTACATCACTTTAGCTGATTTAGCTGAAGCGTTCCTTTAGCTGCGAACTTGACAGTAAAGATACACCAAAATAAATTACATAAATTAGGCTGCGTTTTGAGTGTATCGCTTTAGAATCTTTACAATTAATCATGCGACATACTCATACACAGTCTTATTCATCTAATTCATTTACGTGCATCATGATTGTCAAGTTCACAGTTCAAGGAATGCTTAAGCTAAAGGGCTAAAATGACAGAAGCAAGCAATGATTACCAATCATGTGTCATTTGGGGATATGGCTATGTTACATACTGTAATAAATAGAGAATATATTCTTGAATGAACGACCAAAAATGCATGATATCAGCCCCCCCCCCCCCCCCCCAACACCCCCCCCCCGACATTAAAATGTTAAAAAATGCGCCAAGTAGTTTTGTCTACCTCTCTACAGTTTAATCCCACAGCAAAATTTACCAAAAATATAAACGGATATCATTCAAAAGCCAAGCCAATCATCAAAATTAACAAAAAAATTAATCAAATTCCAAAACAATCAAAATTAAATAAAATAAAATAAAGTCTACAAAAACTTGGCAAACTGGCCATGCGAATGACGATAGAGGGGTGTTTTGTCTCGGTCTTAATTACATCACGTTTCCACGCAGCCAGTTTGCCATTTTTGTAGACTTTATTTTATTTTATTTAATTTTGATTGTTTTGGAATTTGATTAATTTTTTTGTTAATTTTGATGATTGGCTTGGCTTTTGAATGATATCCGTTTATATTTTTGGTAAATTTTGCTGTGGGATTAAACTGTAGAGAGGTAGACAAAACTACTTGGCGCATTTTTTAACATTTTAATGTCGGGGGGGGGGTGTTGGGGGGGGGGGGGGGGGGCTGATATCATGCATTTTTGGTCGTTCATTCAAGAATATATTCTCTATTTATTACAGTATGTAACATAGCCATATCCCCAAATGACACATGATTGGTAATCATTGCTTGCTTCTGTCATTTTAGCCCTTTAGCTTAAGCATTCCTTGAACTGTGAACTTGACAATCATGATGCACGTAAATGAATTAGATGAATAAGACTGTGTATGAGTATGTCGCATGATTAATTGTAAAGATTCTAAAGCGATACACTCAAAACGCAGCCTAATTTATGTAATTTATTTTGGTGTATCTTTACTGTCAAGTTCGCAGCTAAAGGAACGCTTCAGCTAAATCAGCTAAAGTGATGTAAGTAAGCAACTAAAGGTTGTGCGTACCTTGAGTTGCGTACTTGACAGTCTAAAATCCTGACTGTCAAATGTGTAATTCAAGGAGTGCACAATCTTTAATGCTGCAGTTTTCTATAAGCAACTTCTATAAGCAACTACTTCTATAAGCAACTACTACTACTAATGGCTAGTAGTAACAAAACTATAAGCAAGTATCGATTACCAATCTCGTGTTTATTGAACACCAGAACCGTGTTTGTGCATTTCTCAAAACGAATTCCGACGTAAAATGACACGAGGAACACGTTGGAAGCGACAGGATTGCGTTCCGAGAAACCGTTGACGAGAAAATCGCGAGCATTCCCAAATCCTGATCTCGTGTTTTTTGGGCTCCAGAACCGTGTTTCTGCATTTGTCGTCACTATTTCCGACGTGAGATGACACGAGGAACACGCTGGAGGCGACAGAATTGCGATCCGAGAAACCGTTGACGAGAAAATGGCGAGCATTCCCCAATCCTGATCTCATGTTTTTTGGGCTCCAGAACCGTGTTTGTGCATTTCTCATGACTAATTCTGATATAAAATGACGCGAGGAACGCGTTGGAAGCGGCAGAATTGAGATCCGAGCAACCGTTGACGAGAAAATGGCGAGCATTCCCAAATCCTGATCTCATGTTTTTTGGGCTCCAGAACCGTGTTTGTGCGTTTCTCAAGACTAATTCCGACGTAAAATGACACGAGGAACACGTTGGAAGCGACAGAATTGCGATCCGAGAAACCGTTGACGAGAAAATGGCGAGCATTCCGAAATCCTGATCTCGTGTGTTTTGGACTCCAGAAATGTGTTCCTGCATTTGTCGTCACTATTTCCGACGTAAAATGACGCGAGGAACGCGTTGGAAGCGACAGAATTGAGATCCGAGCAATCGTTGACGAGAAAATGGCGAGCATTCCCAAAACTTGATCTCGTGTTTATTGAACTCCAGAACCGTGTTTGTGCGTTTCTCATGACTAATTCTGGTATAAAATGACGCGAGGAACACGCTGGAGGCGACAGAATTGCGATCCGAGAAACCGTTGACGAGAAAATGGCGAGCATTCCCCAATCCTGATCTCATGTTTTTTGGGCTCCAGAACCGTGTTTGTGCATTTCTCATGACTAATTCTGATATAAAATCACGCGAGGAACACGCTGGAAGCGACAGAATTGCGATCCGAGCAACCGTTGACGAGAAAATGGCGAGCATTCCCAAAACTTGATCTCGTGTTTATTGAACTCCAGAACCGTGTTTGTGCATTTCTCAAAACGAATTCCGACGTAAAATGACACGAGGAACACGTTGGAAGCGACAGAATTGCGATCCGAGCAACCGTTGACGAGAAAATGGCGAGCATTCCCAAATCCTGATCTCATGTTTTTTGGGCTCCAGAACCGTGTTTGTGCGTTTCTCAAGACTAATTCCGACGTAAAATGACACGAGGAACACGTTGGAAGCGACAGAATTGCGATCCGAGAAACCGTTGACGAGAAAATGGCGAGCATTCCTAAATCCTGATCTCGTGTGTTTTGGACTCCAGAAATGTGTTCCTGCATTTGTCGTCACTATTTCCGACGTAAAATGACGCGAGGAACGCGTTGGAAGCCACAGAATTGAGATCCGAGCAACCGTTGACGAGAAAATGGCGAGCATTCCCAAAACTTTATCTCGTGTTTATTGAACTCCAGAACCGTGTTTGTGCGTTTCTCAAGACTAATTCCGACGTAAAATGACACGAGGAACACGTTGGAAGCGACAGAATTGCGATCCGAGAAACCGTTGACGAGAAAATGGCGAGCATTCCCCAATCCTGATATCATGTTTTTTGGGCTCCAGAACCGTGTTTGTGCATTTCTCATGACTAATTCTGGTATAAAATGACGCGAGGAACACGCTGGAGGCGACAGAATTGCGATCCGAGAAACCGTTGACGAGAAAATGGCGAGCATTCCCCAATCCTGATCTCATGTTTTTTGGGCTCCAGAACCGTGTTTGTGCATTTCTCATGACTAATTCTGATATAAAATCACGCGAGGAACACGCTGGAAGCGACAGAATTGCGATCCGAGCAACCGTTGACGAGAAAATGGCGAGCATTCCAAAAACTTGATCTCGTGTTTATTGAACTCCAGAACCGTGTTTGTGCATTTCTCAAAACGAATTCCGACGTAAAATGACACGAGGAACACGTTGGAAGCGACAGGATTGCGATCCGAGAAACCGTTGACGACAAAATCGCGAGCATTCCCAAAACTTGATCTCGTGTTTTTTGGGCTCCAGAACAGTGTTTGTGCATTTCTCAAGACGAATTACGACGTAAAATGACACGAGGAACACGTTGGAAGCGACAGGATTGCGTTCCGAGAAACCGTTGACGAGAAAATCGCGAGCATTCCCAAATCCTGATCTCGTGTTTTTTGGGCTCCAGAACCGTGATCTGATCTCGTGTTTTTTGGACTCCAGAAACGTTTTCGTGCATTTGTCGTCACTATTTCCGACGTGAGATGACACGAGGAACACGCTGGAGGCGACAGAATTGCGATCCGAGAAACCGTTGACGAGAAAATGGCGAGCATTCCCCAATCCTGATCTCATGTTTTTTGGGCTCCAGAACCGTGTTTGTGCATTTCTCATGACTAATTCTGGTATAAAATGACGCGAGGAACACGCTGGAGGCGACAGAATTGCGATCCGAGAAACCGTTGACGAGAAAATGGCGAGCATTCCCCAATCCTGATCTCATGTTTTTTGGGCTCCAGAACCGTGTTTGTGCATTTCTCATGACTAATTCTGATATAAAATCACGCGAGGAACACGCTGGAAGCGACAGAATTGCGATCCGAGCAACCGTTGACGAGAAAATGGCGAGCATTCCAAAAACTTGATCTCGTGTTTATTGAACACCAGAACCGTGTTTGTGCATTTCTCAAAACGAATTCCGACGTAAAATGACACGAGGAACACGTTGGAAGCGACAGGATTGCGTTCCGAGAAACCGTTGACGAGAAAATCGCGAGCATTCCCAAATCCTGATCTCGTGTTTTTTGGGCTCCAGAACCGTGTTTCTGCATTTGTCGTCACTATTTCCGACGTGAGATGACACGAGGAACACGCTGGAGGCGACAGAATTGCGATCCGAGAAACCGTTGACGAGAAAATGGCGAGCATTCCCCAATCCTGATCTCATGTTTTTTGGGCTCCAGAACCGTGTTTGTGCATTTCTCATGACTAATTCTGATATAAAATGACGCGAGGAACGCGTTGGAAGCGGCAGAATTGAGATCCGAGCAACCGTTGACGAGAAAATGGCGAGCATTCCCAAATCCTGATCTCATGTTTTTTGGGCTCCAGAACCGTGTTTGTGCGTTTCTCAAGACTAATTCCGACGTAAAATGACACGAGGAACACGTTGGAAGCGACAGAATTGCGATCCGAGAAACCGTTGACGAGAAAATGGCGAGCATTCCGAAATCCTGATCTCGTGTGTTTTGGACTCCAGAAATGTGTTCCTGCATTTGTCGTCACTATTTCCGACGTAAAATGACGCGAGGAACGCGTTGGAAGCGACAGAATTGAGATCCGAGCAATCGTTGACGAGAAAATGGCGAGCATTCCCAAAACTTGATCTCGTGTTTATTGAACTCCAGAACCGTGTTTGTGCGTTTCTCATGACTAATTCTGGTATAAAATGACGCGAGGAACACGCTGGAGGCGACAGAATTGCGATCCGAGAAACCGTTGACGAGAAAATGGCGAGCATTCCCCAATCCTGATCTCATGTTTTTTGGGCTCCAGAACCGTGTTTGTGCATTTCTCATGACTAATTCTGATATAAAATCACGCGAGGAACACGCTGGAAGCGACAGAATTGCGATCCGAGCAACCGTTGACGAGAAAATGGCGAGCATTCCCAAAACTTGATCTCGTGTTTATTGAACTCCAGAACCGTGTTTGTGCATTTCTCAAAACGAATTCCGACGTAAAATGACACGAGGAACACGTTGGAAGCGACAGAATTGCGATCCGAGCAACCGTTGACGAGAAAATGGCGAGCATTCCCAAATCCTGATCTCATGTTTTTTGGGCTCCAGAACCGTGTTTGTGCGTTTCTCAAGACTAATTCCGACGTAAAATGACACGAGGAACACGTTGGAAGCGACAGAATTGCGATCCGAGAAACCGTTGACGAGAAAATGGCGAGCATTCCTAAATCCTGATCTCGTGTGTTTTGGACTCCAGAAATGTGTTCCTGCATTTGTCGTCACTATTTCCGACGTAAAATGACGCGAGGAACGCGTTGGAAGCCACAGAATTGAGATCCGAGCAACCGTTGACGAGAAAATGGCGAGCATTCCCAAAACTTTATCTCGTGTTTATTGAACTCCAGAACCGTGTTTGTGCGTTTCTCAAGACTAATTCCGACGTAAAATGACACGAGGAACACGTTGGAAGCGACAGAATTGCGATCCGAGAAACCGTTGACGAGAAAATGGCGAGCATTCCCCAATCCTGATATCATGTTTTTTGGGCTCCAGAACCGTGTTTGTGCATTTCTCATGACTAATTCTGGTATAAAATGACGCGAGGAACACGCTGGAGGCGACAGAATTGCGATCCGAGAAACCGTTGACGAGAAAATGGCGAGCATTCCCCAATCCTGATCTCATGTTTTTTGGGCTCCAGAACCGTGTTTGTGCATTTCTCATGACTAATTCTGATATAAAATCACGCGAGGAACACGCTGGAAGCGACAGAATTGCGATCCGAGCAACCGTTGACGAGAAAATGGCGAGCATTCCAAAAACTTGATCTCGTGTTTATTGAACTCCAGAACCGTGTTTGTGCATTTCTCAAAACGAATTCCGACGTAAAATGACACGAGGAACACGTTGGAAGCGACAGGATTGCGATCCGAGAAACCGTTGACGACAAAATCGCGAGCATTCCCAAAACTTGATCTCGTGTTTTTTGGGCTCCAGAACAGTGTTTGTGCATTTCTCAAGACGAATTACGACGTAAAATGACACGAGGAACACGTTGGAAGCGACAGGATTGCGTTCCGAGAAACCGTTGACGAGAAAATCGCGAGCATTCCCAAATCCTGATCTCGTGTTTTTTGGGCTCCAGAACCGTGTTTCTGCATTTCTCATGACTAATTCCGATGTAAACTGACGCGAGGAACGCGCTGGAAGCGACAGAATTGCGATCCGAGCAACCGTTGACGAGAAAATGGCGAGCATTCTCAAAACTTGATCTCGTGTTTATTGAACTCCAGAACCGTGTTTGTGCATTTCTCAAGACGAATTCTGATATAAAATGACGCGAGGAACGCGTTGGAAGCGGCAGAATTGAAATCCGAGAAACCGTTGACGACAAAATCGCGAGCATTCCCAAAACTTGATCTCGTGTTTTTTGGGCTCCAGAACCGTGTTTGTGCATTTCTCATGACTAATTCTGGTATAAAATGACGCGAGGAACACGCTGGAGGCGACAGAATTGAGATCCGAGCAACCGTTGACGAGAAAATGGCGAGCATTCCCAAATCCTGATCTCATGTTTTTTGGGCTCCAGAACCGTGTTTGTGCATTTCTCATGACTAATTCTGATATAAAATGACGCGACGAACGCGTTGGAAGCGACAGAGTTGCGATCCGAGCAACCGTTGACGAGAAAATCGCGAGCATTCCCAAAACCTGATCTCGTGTTTTTTGGACTCCAGAAACGTTTTCGTGCATTTGTCGTCACTATTTCCGACGTGAGATGACACGAGGAACACGCTGGAGGCGACAGAATTGCGATCCGAGAAACCGTTGACGAGAAAATGGCGAGCATTCCCCAATCCTGATCTCATGTTTTTTGGGCTCCAGAACCGTGTTTGTGCATTTCTCATGACTAATTCTGGTATAAAATGACGCGAGGAACACGCTGGAGGCGACAGAATTGCGATCCGAGAAACCGTTGACGAGAAAATGGCGAGCATTCCCCAATCCTGATCTCATGTTTTTTGGGCTCCAGAACCGTGTTTGTGCATTTCTCATGACTAATTCTGATATAAAATCACGCGAGGAACACGCTGGAAGCGACAGAATTGCGATCCGAGCAACCGTTGACGAGAAAATGGCGAGCATTCCCAAAACTTGATCTCGTGTTTATTGAACTCCAGAACCGTGTTTGTGCATTTCTCAAAACGAATTCCGACGTAAAATGACACGAGGAACACGTTGGAAGCGACAGAATTGCGATCCGAGCAACCGTTGACGAGAAAATGGCGAGCATTCCCAAATCCTGATCTCATGTTTTTTGGGCTCCAGAACCGTGTTTGTGCGTTTCTCAAGACTAATTCCGACGTAAAATGACACGAGGAACACGTTGGAAGCGACAGAATTGCGATCCGAGAAACCGTTGACGAGAAAATGGCGAGCATTCCTAAATCCTGATCTCGTGTGTTTTGGACTCCAGAAATGTGTTCCTGCATTTGTCGTCACTATTTCCGACGTAAAATGACGCGAGGAACGCGTTGGAAGCCACAGAATTGAGATCCGAGCAACCGTTGACGAGAAAATGGCGAGCATTCCCAAAACTTTATCTCGTGTTTATTGAACTCCAGAACCGTGTTTGTGCGTTTCTCAAGACTAATTCCGACGTAAAATGACACGAGGAACACGCTGGAGGCGACAGAATTGCGATCCGAGAAACCGTTGACGAGAAAATGGCGAGCATTCCCCAATCCTGATCTCATGTTTTTTGGGCTCCAGAACCGTGTTTGTGCATTTCTCATGACTAATTCTGATATAAAATCACGCGAGGAACACGCTGGAAGCGACAGAATTGCGATCCGAGCAACCGTTGACGAGAAAATGGCGAGCATTCCAAAAACTTGATCTCGTGTTTATTGAACTCCAGAACCGTGTTTGTGCATTTCTCAAAACGAATTCCGACGTAAAATGACACGAGGAACACGTTGGAAGCGACAGGATTGCGATCCGAGAAACCGTTGACGACAAAATCGCGAGCATTCCCAAAACTTGATCTCGTGTTTTTTGGGCTCCAGAACAGTGTTTGTGCATTTCTCAAGACGAATTACGACGTAAAATGACACGAGGAACATGTTGGAAGCGACAGGATTGCGTTCCGAGAAACCGTTGACGAGAAAATCGCGAGCATTCCCAAATCCTGATCTCGTGTTTTTTGGGCTCCAGAACCGTGTTTCTGCATTTCTCATGACTAATTCCGATGTAAACTGACGCGAGGAACGCGCTGGAAGCGACAGAATTGCGATCCGAGCAACCGTTGACGAGAAAATGGCGAGCATTCTCAAAACTTGATCTCGTGTTTATTGAACTCCAGAACCGTGTTTGTGCATTTCTCAAGACGAATTCTGATATAAAATGACGCGAGGAACGCGTTGGAAGCGGCAGAATTGAAATCCGAGAAACCGTTGACGACAAAATCGCGAGCATTCCCAAAACTTGATCTCGTGTTTTTTGGGCTCCAGAACCGTGTTTGTGCATTTCTCATGACTAATTCTGGTATAAAATGACGCGAGGAACACGCTGGAGGCGACAGAATTGAGATCCGAGCAACCGTTGACGAGAAAATGGCGAGCATTCCCAAATCCTGATCTCATGTTTTTTGGGCTCCAGAACCGTGTTTGTGCATTTCTCATGACTAATTCTGATATAAAATGACGCGACGAACGCGTTGGAAGCGACAGAGTTGCGATCCGAGCAACCGTTGACGAGAAAATCGCGAGCATTCCCAAAACCTGATCTCGTGTTTTTTGGACTCCAGAAACGTTTTCGTGCATTTGTCGTCACTATTTCCGACGTGAGATGACACGAGGAACACGCTGGAGGCGACAGAATTGCGATCCGAGAAACCGTTGACGAGAAAATGGCGAGCATTCCCCAATCCTGATCTCATGTTTTTTGGGCTCCAGAACCGTGTTTGTGCATTTCTCATGACTAATTCTGGTATAAAATGACGCGAGGAACACGCTGGAGGCGACAGAATTGCGATCCGAGAAACCGTTGACGAGAAAATGGCGAGCATTCCCCAATCCTGATCTCATGTTTTTTGGGCTCCAGAACCGTGTTTGTGCATTTCTCATGACTAATTCTGATATAAAATCACGCGAGGAACACGCTGGAAGCGACAGAATTGCGATCCGAGCAACCGTTGACGAGAAAATGGCGAGCATTCCAAAAACTTGATCTCGTGTTTATTGAACACCAGAACCGTGTTTGTGCATTTCTCAAAACGAATTCCGACGTAAAATGACACGAGGAACACGTTGGAAGCGACAGGATTGCGTTCCGAGAAACCGTTGACGAGAAAATCGCGAGCATTCCCAAATCCTGATCTCGTGTTTTTTGGGCTCCAGAACCGTGTTTCTGCATTTCTCATGACTAATTCCGATGTAAAATGACGCGAGGAACGCGCTGGAAGCGACAGAATTGCGATCCGAGCAACCGTTGACGAGAAAATGGCGAGCATTCTCAAAACTTGATCTCGTGTTTATTGAACTCCAGAACCGTGTTTGTGCATTTCTCAAGACGAATTCTGATATAAAATGACGCGAGGAACGCGTTGGAAGCGGCAGAATTGAAATCCGAGAAACCGTTGACGACAAAATCGCGAGCATTCCCAAAACTTGATCTCGTGTTTTTTGGGCTCCAGAACCGTGTTTGTGCATTTCTCATGACTAATTCTGGTATAAAATGACGCGAGGAACACGCTGGAGGCGACAGAATTGAGATCCGAGCAACCGTTGACGAGAAAATGGCGAGCATTCCCAAATCCTGATCTCATGTTTTTTGGGCTCCAGAACCGTGTTTGTGCATTTCTCAAGACGAATTCTGATATAAAATGACGCGAGGAACGCGTTGGAAGCGGCAGAATTGAGATCCGAGCAACCGTTGACGAGAAAATGGCGAGCATTCCCAAATCCTGATCTCATGTTTTTTGGGCTCCAGAACCGTGTTTGTGCATTTCTCAAGACGAATTCTGATATAAAATGACGCGAGGAACGCGCTGGAAGCGGCAGAATTGAGATCCGAGCAACCGTTGACGAGAAAATGGCGAGCATTCCCAAATCCTGATCTCATGTTTTTTGGGCTCCAGAACCGTGTTTGTGCATTTCTCATGACTAATTCTGATATAAAATGACGCGACGAACGCGTTGGAAGCGACAGAGTTGCGATCCGAGCAACCGTTGACGAGAAAATCGCGAGCATTCCCAAAACCTGATCTCGTGTTTTTTGGACTCCAGAAACGTTTTCGTGCATTTGTCGTCACTATTTCCGACGTGAGATGACACGAGGAACACGCTGGAGGCGACAGAATTGCGATCCGAGAAACCGTTGACGAGAAAATGGCGAGCATTCCCCAATCCTGATCTCATGTTTTTTGGGCTCCAGAACCGTGTTTGTGCATTTCTCATGACTAATTCTGATATAAAATGACGCGAGGAACGCGTTGGAAGCGGCAGAATTGAGATCCGAGCAACCGTTGACGAGAAAATGGCGAGCATTCCCAAATCCTGATCTCATGTTTTTTGGGCTCCAGAACCGTGTTTGTGCATTTCTCATGACTAATTCTGATATAAAATGACGCGACGAACGCGTTGGAAGCGACAGAATTGCGGTCAGAGAAACCGTTGACGAGAAAATGGCGAGCATTCCCAAATCCTGATCTCATGTTTTTTGGGCTCCAGAACCGTGTTTGTGCGTTTCTCAAGACTAATGCCGACGTAAAATGACACGAGGAACACGTTGGAAGCGACAGAATTGCGATCCGAGAAACCGTTGACGAGAAAATGGCGAGCATTCCGAAATCCTGATCTCGTGTGTTTTGGACTCCAGAAATGTGTTCCTGCATTTGTCGTCACTATTTCCGACGTAAAATGACGCGAGGAACGCGTTGGAAGCGACAGAATTGAGATCCGAGCAATCGTTGACGAGAAAATGGCGAGCATTCCCAAAACTTGATCTCGTGTTTATTGAACTCCAGAACCGTGTTTGTGCGTTTCTCATGACTAATTCTGGTATAAAATGACGCGAGGAACACGCTGGAGGCGACAGAATTGCGATCCGAGAAACCGTTGACGAGAAAATGGCGAGCATTCCCCAATCCTGATCTCATGTTTTTTGGGCTCCAGAACCGTGTTTGTGCATTTCTCATGACTAATTCTGATATAAAATCACGCGAGGAACACGCTGGAAGCGACAGAATTGCGATCCGAGCAACCGTTGACGAGAAAATGGCGAGCATTCCCAAAACTTGATCTCGTGTTTATTGAACTCCAGAACCGTGTTTGTGCATTTCTCAAAACGAATTCCGACGTAAAATGACACGAGGAACACGTTGGAAGCGACAGGATTGCGATCCGAGAAACCGTTGACGACAAAATCGCGAGCATTCCCAAAACTTGATCTCGTGTTTTTTGCGCTCCAGAACAGTGTTTGTGCATTTCTCAAGACGAATTCCGACGTAAAATGACACGAGGAACACGTTGGAAGCGACAGGATTGCGTTCCGAGAAACCGTTGACGAGAAAATCGCGAGCATTCCCAAATCCTGATCTCGTGTTTTTTGGGCTCCAGAACCGTGTTTCTGCATTTCTCATGACTAATTCCGATGTAAAATGACGCGAGGAACGCGCTGGAAGCGACAGAATTGCGATCCGAGCAACCGTTGACGAGAAAATGGCGACCATTCTCAAAACTTGATCTCGTGTTTATTGAACTCCAGAACCGTGTTTGTGCATTTCTCAAGACGAATTCTGATATAAAATGACGCGAGGAACGCGCTGGAGGCGACAGAATTGAGATCCGAGCAACCGTTGACGAGAAAATGGCGAGCATTCCCAAATCCTGATCTCATGTTTTTTGGGCTCCAGATCCGTGTTTGTGCATTTCTCATGACTAATTCTGATATAAAATGACGCGACGAACGCGTTGGAAGCGACAGAATTGCGATCAGAGAAACCGTTGACGAGAAAATGGCGAGCATTCCCAAATCCTGATCTCATGTTTTTTGGGCTCCAGAACCGTGTTTGTGCGTTTCTCAAGACTAATTCCGACGTAAAATGACACGAGGAACACGTTGGAAGCGACAGAATTGCGATCCGAGAAACCGTTGACGAGAAAATGGCGAGCATTCCGAAATCCTGATCTCGTGTGTTTTGGACTCCAGAAATGTGTTCCTGCATTTGTCGTCACTATTTCCGACGTAAAATGACGTGAGGAACGCGTTGGAAGCGACAGAATTGAGATCCGAGCAACCGTTGACGAGAAAATGGCGAGCATTCCCAAAACTTGATCTCGTGTTTATTGAACTCCAGAACCGTGTTTGTGCGTTTCTCAAGACTAATTCCGACGTAAAATGACACGAGGAACACGTTGGAAGCGACAGAATTGCGATCCGAGAAACCGTTGACGAGAAAATGGCGAGCATTCCCCAATCCTGATCTCATGTTTTTTGGGCTCCAGAACCGTGTTTGTGCATTTCTCATGAACAATTCTGATATAAAATCACGCGAGGAACACGCTGGAAGCGACAGAATTGCGATCCGAGCAACCGTTGACGAGAAAATGGCGAGCATTCCCAAAACTTGATCTCGTGTTTATTGAACTCCAGAACCGTGTTTGTGCATTTCTCAAAACGAATTCCGACGTAAAATGACACGAGGAACACGTTGGAAGCGACAGAATTGCGATCCGAGAAACCGTTGACGAGAAAATGGCGAGCATTCCCCAATCCTGATATCATGTTTTTTGGGCTCCAGAACCGTGTTTGTGCATTTCTCGAGACGAATTCTGATATAAAATGACGCGAGGAACGCGTTGGAAGCGGCAGAATTGAGATCCGAGCAACCGTTGACGAGAAAATGGCGAGCATTCCCAAATCCTGATCTCATGTTTTTTGGGCTCCAGAACCGTGTTTGTGCATTTCTCATGACTAATTCTGATATAAAGTGACGCGACGAACGCGTTGGAAGCGACAGAATTGCGATCCGAGCAACCGTTGACGAGAAAATCGCGAGCATTCCCCAATCCTGATCTCATGTTTTTTGGGCTCCAGAACCGTGTTTGTGCATTTCTCATGAACAATTCTGATATAAAATCACGCGAGGAACACGCTGGAAGCGACAGAATTGCGATCCGAGCAACCGTTGACGAGAAAATGGCGAGCATTCCCAAAACTTGATCTCGTGTTTATTGAACTCCAGAACCGTGTTTGTGCATTTCTCAAAACGAATTCCGACGTAAAATGACACGAGGAACACGTTGGAAGCGACAGAATTGCGATCCGAGAAACCGTTGACGAGAAAATGGCGAGCATTCCCCAATCCTGATATCATGTTTTTTGGGCTCCAGAACCGTGTTTGTGCATTTCTCGAGACGAATTCTGATATAAAATGACGCGAGGAACGCGTTGGAAGCGGCAGAATTGAGATCCGAGCAACCGTTGACGAGAAAATGGCGAGCATTCCCAAATCCTGATCTCATGTTTTTTGGGCTCCAGAACCGTGTTTGTGCATTTCTCATGACTAATTCTGATATAAAGTGACGCGACGAACGCGTTGGAAGCGACAGAATTGCGATCCGAGCAACCGTTGACGAGAAAATCGCGAGCATTCCCAAATCCTGATCTCATGTTTTTTGGGCTCCAGAACCGTGTTTGTGCATTTCTCATGACTAATTCTGATATAAAATGACGCGAGGAACGCGTTGGAAGCGACAGAATTGAGATCCGAACAACCGTTGACGAGAAAATGGCGAGCATTCCCAAAACTTGATCTCATGTTTTTTGGGCTCCAGAACCGTGTTTGTGCATTTCTCAAGACGAATTCTGATATAAAATGACGCGAGGAACGCGTTGGAAGCGGCAGAATTGAGATCCGAGCAACCGTTGACGAGAAAATGGCGAGCATTCCCAAATCCTGATCTCATGTTTTTTGGGCTCCAGAACCGTGTTTGTGCATTTTTCATGACTAATTCTGATATAAAATGACTCGACGAACGCGTTGGTAGCGACAGAATTGCGATCCGAGCAACCGTTGACGAGAAAATCGCGAGCATTCCCAAAACCTGATCTCGTGTTTTTTGGACTCCAGAAACGTTTTCGTGCATTTGTCGTCACTATTTCCGACGTGAGATGACACGAGGAACACGCTGGAGGCGACAGAATTGCGATCCGAGAAACCGTTGACGAGAAAATGGCGAGCATTCCCCAATCCTGATCTCATGTTTTTTGGGCTCCAGAACCGTGTTTGTGCATTCCTTATGACTAATTCTGATATAAAATGACGCGAGGAACGCGTTGGAAGCGGCAGAATTGAGATCCGAGCAACCGTTGACGAGAAAATGGCGAGCATTCCCAAATCCTGATCTCATGTTTTTTGGGCTCCAGAACCGTGTTTGTGCATTTCTCATGACTAATTCTGATATAAAATGACGCGACGAACGCGTTGGAAGCGACAGAATTGCGATCAGAGAAACCGTTGACGAGAAAATGGCGAGCATTCCCAAATCCTGATCTCATGTTTTTTGGGCTCCAGAACCGTGTTTGTGCGTTTCTCAAGACTAATTCCGACGTAAAATGACACGAGGAACACGTTGGAAGCGACAGAATTGCGATCCGAGAAACCGTTGACGAGAAAATGGCGAGCATTCCGAAATCCTGATCTCGTGTGTTTTGGACTCCAGAAATGTGTTCCTGCATTTGTCGTCACTATTTCCGACGTAAAATGACGCGAGGAACGCGTTGGAAGCGACAGAATTGAGATCCGAGCAACCGTTGACGAGAAAATGGCGAGCATTCCCAAAACTTGATCTCGTGTTTATTGAACTCCAGAACCGTGTTTGTGCGTTTCTCAAGACTAATTCCGACGTAAAATGACACGAGGAACACGTTGGAAGCGACAGAATTGCGATCCGAGAAACCGTTGACGAGAAAATGGCGAGCATTCCCCAATCCTGATATCATGTTTTTTGGGCTCCAGAACCGTGTTTGTGCATTTCTCATGACTAATTCTGGTATAAAATGACGCGAGGAACACGCTGGAGGCGACAGAATTGCGATCCGAGAAACCGTTGACGAGAAAATGGCGAGCATTCCCCAATCCTGATCTCATGTTTTTTGGGCTCCAGAACCGTGTTTGTGCATTTCTCATGACTAATTCTGATATAAAATCACGCGAGGAACACGCTGGAAGCGACAGAATTGCGATCCGAGCAACCGTTGACGAGAAAATGGCGAGCATTCCCAAAACTTGATCTCGTGTTTATTGAACTCCAGAACCGTGTTTGTGCATTTCTCAAAACGAATTCCGACGTAAAATGACACGAGGAACACGTTGGAAGCGACAGGATTGCGATCCGAGAAACCGTTGACGACAAAATCGCGAGCATTCCCAAAACTTGATCTCGTGTTTTTTGGGCTCCAGAACAGTGTTTGTGCATTTCTCAAGACGAATTCCGACGTAAAATGACACGAGGAACACGTTGGAAGCGACAGGATTGCGTTCCGAGAAACCGTTGACGAGAAAATCGCGAGCATTCCCAAATCCTGATCTCGTGTTTTTTGGGCTCCAGAACCGTGTTTCTGCATTTCTCATGACTAATTCCGATGTAAAATGACGCGAGGAACGCGCTGGAAGCGACAGAATTGCGATCCGAGCAACCGTTGACGAGAAAATGGCGAGCATTCTCAAAACTTGATCTCGTGTTTATTGAACTCCAGAACCGTGTTTGTGCATTTCTCAAGACGAATTCTGATATAAAATGACGCGAGGAACGCGTTGGAAGCGGCAGAATTGAGATCCGAGAAACCGTTGACGACAAAATCGCGAGCATTCCCAAAACTTGATCTCGTGTTTTTTGGGCTCCAGAACCGTGTTTGTGCATTTCTCATGACTAATTCTGATATAAAATCACGCGAGGAACACGCTGGAAGCGACAGAATTGCGATCCGAGCAACCGTTGACGAGAAAATGGCGAGCATTCCCAAAACTTGATCTCGTGTTTATTGAACTCCAGAACCGTGTTTGTGCATTTCTCAAAACGAATTCCGACGTAAAATGACACGAGGAACACGTTGGAAGCGACAGGATTGCGATCCGAGAAACCGTTGACGACAAAATCGCGAGCATTCCCAAAACTTGATCTCGTGTTTTTTGGGCTCCAGAACAGTGTTTGTGCATTTCTCAAGACGAATTCCGACGTAAAATGACACGAGGAACACGTTGGAAGCGACAGGATTGCGTTCCGAGAAACCGTTGACGAGAAAATCGCGAGCATTCCCAAATCCTGATCTCGTGTTTTTTGGGCTCCAGAACCGTGTTTCTGCATTTCTCATGACTAATTCCGATGTAAAATGACGCGAGGAACGCGCTGGAAGCGACAGAATTGCGATCCGAGCAACCGTTGACGAGAAAATGGCGAGCATTCTCAAAACTTGATCTCGTGTTTATTGAACTCCAGAACCGTGTTTGTGCATTTCTCAAGACGAATTCTGATATAAAATGACGCGAGGAACGCGTTGGAAGCGGCAGAATTGAGATCCGAGAAACCGTTGACGACAAAATCGCGAGCATTCCCAAAACTTGATCTCGTGTTTTTTGGGCTCCAGAACCGTGTTTGTGCATTTCTCATGACTAATTCTGGTATAAAATGACGCGAGGAACACGCTGGAGGCGACAGAATTGAGATCCGAGCAACCGTTGACGAGAAAATGGCGAGCATTCCCAAATCCTGATCTCATGTTTTTTGGGCTCCAGATCCGTGTTTGTGCATTTCTCATGACTAATTCTGATATAAAATGACGCGACGAACGCGTTGGAAGCGACAGAATTGCGATCAGAGAAACCGTTGACGAGAAAATGGCGAGCATTCCCAAATCCTGATCTCATGTTTTTTGGGCTCCAGAACCGTGTTTGTGCGTTTCTCAAGACTAATTCCGAAGTAAAATGACACGAGGAACACGTTGGAAACGACAGAATTGCGATCCGAGAAACCGTTGACGAGAAAATGGCGAGCATTCCGAAATCCTGATCTCGTGTGTTTTGGACTCCAGAAATGTGTTCCTGCATTTGTCGTCACTATTTCCGACGTAAAATGACGCGAGGAACGCGTTGGAAGCGACAGAATTGAGATCCGAGCAACCGTTGACGAGAAAATGGCGAGCATTCCCAAAACTTGATCTCGTGTTTATTGAACTCCAGAACCGTGTTTGTGCGTTTCTCAAGACTAATTCCGACGTAAAATGACACGAGGAACACGTTGGAAGCGACAGAATTGCGATCCGAGAAACCGTTGACGAGAAAATGGCGAGCATTCCCCAATCCTGATATCATGTTTTTTGGGCTCCAGAACCGTGTTTGTGCATTTCTCATGACTAATTCTGGTATAAAATGACGCGAGGAACACGCTGGAGGCGACAGAATTGCGATCCGAGAAACCGTTGACGAGAAAATGGCGAGCATTCCCCAATCCTGATCTCATGTTTTTTGGGCTCCAGAACCGTGTTTGTGCATTTCTCATGACTAATTCTGATATAAAATCACGCGAGGAACACGCTGGAAGCGACAGAATTGCGATCCGAGCAACCGTTGACGAGAAAATGGCGAGCATTCCCAAATCCTGATCTCATGTTTTTTGGACTCCAGAACCGTGTTTGTGCATTTCTCATGACTAATTCTGATATAAAATGACGCGACGAACGCGTTGGAAGCGACAGAATTGCGATCCGAGCAACCGTTGACGAGAAAATGGCGAGCATTCCCAAATCCTGATCTCATGTTTTTTGGGCTCCAGAACCGTGTTTGTGCATTTCTCATGACTAATTCTGATATAAAATGACGCGAGGAACGCGTTGGAAGCGACAGAATTGAGATCCGAGCAACCGTTGACGAGAAAATGGCGAGCATTCCCAAATCCTGATCTCATGTTTTTTGGGCTCCAGAACCGTGTTTGTGCGTTTCTCAAGACTAATTCCGACGTAAAATGACACGAGGAACACGTTGGAAGCGACAGAATTGCGATCCGAGAAACCGTTGACGAGAAAATCGCGAGCATTCCCAAATCCTGATCTCGTGTTTTTTGGGCTCCAGAACCGTGTTTCTGCATTTCTCATGACTAATTCCGATGTAAAATGACGCGAGGAACGCGCTGGAAGCGACAGAATTGCGATCCGAGCAACCGTTGACGAGAAAATGGCGAGCATTCCCAAAACTTGATCTCGTGTTTATTGAACTCCAGAACCCTGTTTGTGCATTTCTCAAGACGAATTCTGATATAAAATGACGCGAGGAACGCGTTGGAAGGGGCAGAATTGAGATCCGAGAAACCGTTGACGACAAAATCGCGAGCATTCCCAAAACTTGATCTCGTGTTTTTTGGGCTCCAGAACCGTGTTTGTGCATTTCTCATGACTAATTCTGGTATAAAATGACGCGAGGAACACGCTGGAGGCGACAGAATTGAGATCCGAGCAACCGTTGACGAGAAAATGGCGAGCATTCCCAAATCCTGATCTCATGTTTTTTGGACTCCAGAACCGTGTTTGTGCATTTCTCATGACTAATTCTGATATAAAATGACGCGACGAACGCGTTGGAAGCGACAGAATTGCGATCCGAGCAACCGTTGACGAGAAAATGGCGAGCATTCCCAAATCCTGATCTCATGTTTTTTGGGCTCCAGAACCGTGTTTGTGCATTTCTCATGACTAATTCCGACGTAAAATGACGCGACGAACGCGTTGGAAGCGACAGAATTGCGATCAGAGAAACCGTTGACGAGAAAATGGCGAGCATTCCCAAATCCTGATCTCATTGTTTTTTGGGCTCCAGAACCGTGTTTGTGCGTTTCTCAAGACTAATTCCGAAGTAAAATGACACGAGGAACACGTTGGAAACGACAGAATTGCGATCCGAGAAACCGTTGACGAGAAAATGGCGAGCATTCCGAAATCCTGATCTCGTGTGTTTTGGACTCCAGAAATGTGTTCCTGCATTTGTCGTCACTATTTCCGACGTAAAATGACTCGACGAACGCGTTGGAAGCGACAGAATTGCGATCCGAGCAACCGTTGACGAGAAAATCGCGAGCATTCCCAAAACCTGATCTCGTGTTTTTTGGACTCCAGAAACGTTTTCGTGCATTTGTCGTCACTATTTCCGACGTGAGATGACACGAGGAACACGCTGGAGGCGACAGAATTGCGATCCGAGAAACCGTTGACGAGAAAATGGCGAGCATTCCCCAATCCTGATCTCATGTTTTTTGGGCTCCAGAACCGTGTTTGTGCATTCCTTATGACTAATTCTGATATAAAATGACGCGAGGAACGCGTTGGAAGAGGCAGAATTGAGATCCGAGCAACCGTTGACGAGAAAATGGCGAGCATTCCCAAATCCTGATCTCATGTTTTTTGGGCTCCAGAACCGTGTTTGTGCATTTCTCATGACTAATTCTGATATAAAATGACGCGACGAACGCGTTGGAAGCGACAGAATTGCGATCAGAGAAACCGTTGACGAGAAAATGGCGAGCATTCCCAAATCCTGATCTCATGTTTTTTGGGCTCCAGAACCGTGTTTGTGCGTTTCTCAAGACTAATTCCGACGTAAAATGACACGAGGAACACGTTGGAAGCGACAGAATTGCGATCCGAGAAACCGTTGACGAGAAAATGGCGAGCATTCCGAAATCCTGATCTCGTGTGTTTTGGACTCCAGAAATGTGTTCCTGCATTTGTCGTCACTATTTCCGACGTAAAATGACGCGAGGAACGCGTTGGAAGCGACAGAATTGAGATCCGAGCAACCGTTGACGAGAAAATGGCGAGCATTCCCAAAACTTGATCTCGTGTTTATTGAACTCCAGAACCGTGTTTGTGCGTTTCTCAAGACTAATTCCGACGTAAAATGACACGAGGAACACGTTGGAAGCGACAGAATTGCGATCCGAGAAACCGTTGACGAGAAAATGGCGAGCATTCCCCAATCCTGATATCATGTTTTTTGGGCTCCAGAACCGTGTTTGTGCATTTCTCATGACTAATTCTGGTATAAAATGACGCGAGGAACACGCTGGAGGCGACAGAATTGCGATCCGAGAAACCGTTGACGAGAAAATGGCGAGCATTCCCCAATCCTGATCTCATGTTTTTTGGGCTCCAGAACCGTGTTTGTGCATTTCTCATGACTAATTCTGATATAAAATCACGCGAGGAACACGCTGGAAGCGACAGAATTGAGATCCGAGCAACCGTTGACGAGAAAATGGCGAGCATTCCCAAATCCTGATCTCATGTTTTTTGGGCTCCAGAACCGTGTTTGTGCGTTTCTCAAGACTAATTCCGACGTAAAATGACACGAGGAACACGTTGGAAGCGACAGAATTGCGATCCGAGAAACCGTTGACGAGAAAATCGCGAGCATTCCCAAATCCTGATCTCGTGTTTTTTGGGCTCCAGAACCGTGTTTCTGCATTTCTCATGACTAATTCCGATGTAAAATGACGCGAGGAACGCGCTGGAAGCGACAGAATTGCGATCCGAGCAACCGTTGACGAGAAAATGGCGAGCATTCCCAAAACTTGATCTCGTGTTTATTGAACTCCAGAACCCTGTTTGTGCATTTCTCAAGACGAATTCTGATATAAAATGACGCGAGGAACGCGTTGGAAGGGGCAGAATTGAGATCCGAGAAACCGTTGACGACAAAATCGCGAGCATTCCCAAAACTTGATCTCGTGTTTTTTGGGCTCCAGAACCGTGTTTGTGCATTTCTCATGACTAATTCTGGTATAAAATGACGCGAGGAACACGCTGGAGGCGACAGAATTGAGATCCGAGCAACCGTTGACGAGAAAATGGCGAGCATTCCCAAATCCTGATCTCATGTTTTTTGGACTCCAGAACCGTGTTTGTGCATTTCTCATGACTAATTCTGATATAAAATGACGCGACGAACGCGTTGGAAGCGACAGAATTGCGATCCGAGCAACCGTTGACGAGAAAATGGCGAGCATTCCCAAATCCTGATCTCATGTTTTTTGGGCTCCAGAACCGTGTTTGTGCATTTCTCATGACTAATTCCGACGTAAAATGACGCGACGAACGCGTTGGAAGCGACAGAATTGCGATCAGAGAAACCGTTGACGAGAAAATGGCGAGCATTCCCAAATCCTGATCTCATTGTTTTTTGGGCTCCAGAACCGTGTTTGTGCGTTTCTCAAGACTAATTCCGAAGTAAAATGACACGAGGAACACGTTGGAAACGACAGAGTTGCGATCCGAGAAACCGTTGACGAGAAAATGGCGAGCATTCCGAAATCCTGATCTCGTGTGTTTTGGACTCCAGAAATGTGTTCCTGCATTTGTCGTCACTATTTCCGACGTAAAATGACGCGAGGAACGCGTTGGAAGCGACAGAATTGAGATCCGAGCAACCGTTGACGAGAAAATGGCGAGCATTCCCA
Organism: Crossocerus cetratus; assembly: GCA_963675795.1. Taxonomy (NCBI): domain Eukaryota; kingdom Metazoa; phylum Arthropoda; class Insecta; order Hymenoptera; family Crabronidae; genus Crossocerus; species Crossocerus cetratus. The sequence continues at coordinate 2,749,169 of OY776667.1, forward strand.
AAACTTGATCTCGTGTTTATTGAACTCCAGAACCGTGTTTGTGCGTTTCTCAAGACTAATTCCGACGTAAAATGACACGAGGAACACGTTGGAAGCGACAGAATTGCGATCCGAGAAACCGTTGACGAGAAAATGGCGAGCATTCCCCAATCCTGATATCATGTTTTTTGGGCTCCAGAACCGTGTTTGTGCATTTCTCATGACTAATTCTGGTATAAAATGACGCGAGGAACACGCTGGAGGCGACAGAATTGCGATCCGAGAAACCGTTGACGAGAAAATGGCGAGCATTCCCCAATCCTGATCTCATGTTTTTTGGGCTCCAGAACCGTGTTTGTGCATTTCTCATGACTAATTCTGATATAAAATCACGCGAGGAACACGCTGGAAGCGACAGAATTGCGATCCGAGCAACCGTTGACGAGAAAATGGCGAGCATTCCCAAATCCTGATCTCATGTTTTTTGGACTCCAGAACCGTGTTTGTGCATTTCTCATGACTAATTCTGATATAAAATGACGCGACGAACGCGTTGGAAGCGACAGAATTGCGATCCGAGCAACCGTTGACGAGAAAATGGCGAGCATTCCCAAATCCTGATCTCATGTTTTTTGGGCTCCAGAACCGTGTTTGTGCATTTCTCATGACTAATTCTGATATAAAATGACGCGAGGAACGCGTTGGAAGCGACAGAATTGAGATCCGAGCAACCGTTGACGAGAAAATGGCGAGCATTCCCAAATCCTGATCTCATGTTTTTTGGGCTCCAGAACCGTGTTTGTGCGTTTCTCAAGACTAATTCCGACGTAAAATGACACGAGGAACACGTTGGAAGCGACAGAATTGCGATCCGAGAAACCGTTGACGAGAAAATCGCGAGCATTCCCAAATCCTGATCTCGTGTTTTTTGGGCTCCAGAACCGTGTTTCTGCATTTCTCATGACTAATTCCGATGTAAAATGACGCGAGGAACGCGTTGGAAGCGACAGAATTGAGATCCGAGCAACCGTTGACGAGAAAATGGCGAGCATTCCCAAATCCTGATCTCATGTTTTTTGGGCTCCAGAACCGTGTTTGTGCGTTTCTCAAGACTAATTCCGACGTAAAATGACACGAGGAACACGTTGGAAGCGACAGACTTGCGATCCGAGAAACCGTTGACGAGAAAATCGCGAGCATTCCCAAATCCTGATCTCGTGTTTTTTGGGCTCCAGAACCGTGTTTCTACATTTCTCATGACTAATTCCGATGTAAAATGACGCGAGGAACGCGCTGGAAGCGACAGAATTGCGATCCGAGCAACCGTTGACGAGAAAATGGCGAGCATTCCCAAAACTTGATCTCGTGTTTATTGAACTCCAGAACCCTGTTTGTGCATTTCTCAAGACGAATTCTGATATAAAATGACGCGAGGAACGCGTTGGAAGGGGCAGAATTGAGATCCGAGAAACCGTTGACGACAAAATCGCGAGCATTCCCAAAACTTGATCTCGTGTTTTTTGGGCTCCAGAACCGTGTTTGTGCATTTCTCATGACTAATTCTGGTATAAAATGACGCGAGGAACACGCTGGAGGCGACAGAATTGAGATCCGAGCAACCGTTGACGAGAAAATGGCGAGCATTCCCAAATCCTGATCTCATGTTTTTTGGACTCCAGAACCGTGTTTGTGCATTTCTCATGACTAATTCTGATATAAAATGACGCGACGAACGCGTTGGAAGCGACAGAATTGCGATCCGAGCAACCGTTGACGAGAAAATGGCGAGCATTCCCAAATCCTGATCTCATGTTTTTTGGGCTCCAGAACCGTGTTTGTGCATTTCTCATGACTAATTCCGACGTAAAATGACGCGACGAACGCGTTGGAAGCGACAGAATTGCGATCAGAGAAACCGTTGACGAGAAAATGGCGAGCATTCCCAAATCCTGATCTCATTGTTTTTTGGGCTCCAGAACCGTGTTTGTGCGTTTCTCAAGACTAATTCCGAAGTAAAATGACACGAGGAACACGTTGGAAACGACAGAATTGCGATCCGAGAAACCGTTGACGAGAAAATGGCGAGCATTCCGAAATCCTGATCTCGTGTGTTTTGGACTCCAGAAATGTGTTCCTGCATTTGTCGTCACTATTTCCGACGTAAAATGACGCGAGGAACGCGTTGGAAGCGACAGAATTGAGATCCGAGCAACCGTTGACGAGAAAATGGCGAGCATTCCCAAAACTTGATCTCGTGTTTATTGAACTCCAGAACCGTGTTTGTGCGTTTCTCAAGACTAATTCCGACGTAAAATGACACGAGGAACACGTTGGAAGCGACAGAATTGCGATCCGAGAAACCGTTGACGAGAAAATGGCGAGCATTCCCCAATCCTGATATCATGTTTTTTGGGCTCCAGAACCGTGTTTGTGCATTTCTCATGACTAATTCTGGTATAAAATGACGCGAGGAACACGCTGGAGGCGACAGAATTGCGATCCGAGAAACCGTTGACGAGAAAATGGCGAGCATTCCCCAATCCTGATCTCATGTTTTTTGGGCTCCAGAACCGTGTTTGTGCATTTCTCATGACTAATTCTGATATAAAATCACGCGAGGAACACGCTGGAAGCGACAGAATTGCGATCCGAGCAACCGTTGACGAGAAAATGGCGAGCATTCCCAAATCCTGATCTCATGTTTTTTGGACTCCAGAACCGTGTTTGTGCATTTCTCATGACTAATTCTGATATAAAATGACGCGACGAACGCGTTGGAAGCGACAGAATTGCGATCCGAGCAACCGTTGACGAGAAAATGGCGAGCATTCCCAAATCCTGATCTCATGTTTTTTGGGCTCCAGAACCGTGTTTGTGCATTTCTCATGACTAATTCTGATATAAAATGACGCGAGGAACGCGTTGGAAGCGACAGAATTGAGATCCGAGCAACCGTTGACGAGAAAATGGCGAGCATTCCCAAATCCTGATCTCATGTTTTTTGGGCTCCAGAACCGTGTTTGTGCGTTTCTCAAGACTAATTCCGACGTAAAATGACACGAGGAACACGTTGGAAGCGACAGAATTGCGATCCGAGAAACCGTTGACGAGAAAATCGCGAGCATTCCCAAATCCTGATCTCGTGTTTTTTGGGCTCCAGAACCGTGTTTCTGCATTTCTCATGACTAATTCCGATGTAAAATGACGCGAGGAACGCGCTGGAAGCGACAGAATTGCGATCCGAGCAACCGTTGACGAGAAAATGGCGAGCATTCCCAAAACTTGATCTCGTGTTTATTGAACTCCAGAACCCTGTTTGTGCATTTCTCAAGACGAATTCTGATATAAAATGACGCGAGGAACGCGTTGGAAGGGGCAGAATTGAGATCCGAGAAACCGTTGACGACAAAATCGCGAGCATTCCCAAAACTTGATCTCGTGTTTTTTGGGCTCCAGAACCGTGTTTGTGCATTTCTCATGACTAATTCTGGTATAAAATGACGCGAGGAACACGCTGGAGGCGACAGAATTGAGATCCGAGCAACCGTTGACGAGAAAATGGCGAGCATTCCCAAATCCTGATCTCGTGTTTTTTGGGCTCCAGAACCGTGTTTCTGCATTTCTCATGACTAATTCCGATGTAAAATGACGCGAGGAACGCGCTGGAAGCGACAGAATTGCGATCCGAGCAACCGTTGACGAGAAAATGGCGACCATTCCCAAAACTTGATCTCGTGTTTATTGAACTCCAGAACCGTGTTTGTGCATTTCTCAAGACGAATTCTGATATAAAATGACGCGAGGATCGCGTTGGAAGCGGCAGAATTGAGATCCGAGAAACCGTTGACGACAAAATCGCGAGCATTCCCAAAACTTGATCTCGTGTTTTTTGGGCTCCAGAACCGTGTTTGTGCATTTCTCATGACTAATTCTGGTATAAAATGACGCGAGGAACACGCTGGAGGCGACAGAATTGAGATCCGAGCAACCGTTGACGAGAAAATGGCGAGCATTCCCAAATCCTGATCTCATGTTTTTTGGACTCCAGAACCGTGTTTGTGCATTTCTCATGACTAATTCTGATATAAAATGACGCGACGAACGCGTTGGAAGCGACAGAATTGCGATCCGAGCAACCGTTGACGAGAAAATGGCGAGCATTCCCAAATCCTGATCTCATGTTTTTTGGGCTCCAGAACCGTGTTTGTGCATTTCTCATGACTAATTCTGATATAAAATGACGCGAGGAACGCGTTGGAAGCGACAGAATTGAGATCCGAGCAACCGTTGACGAGAAAATGGCGAGCATTCCCAAATCCTGATCTCATGTTTTTTGGGCTCCAGAACCGTGTTTGTGCGTTTCTCAAGACTAATTCCGACGTAAAATGACACGAGGAACACGTTGGAAGCGACAGAATTGCGATCCGAGAAACCGTTGACGAGAAAATGGCGAGCATTCCGAAATCCTGATCTCGTGTGTTTTGGACTCCAGAAATGTGTTCCTGCATTTGTCGTCACTATTTCCGACGTAAAATGACGCGAGGAACGCGTTGGAAGCGACAGAATTGAGATCCGAGCAACCGTTGACGATAAAATGGCGAGCATTCCCAAAACTTGATCTCGTGTTTATTGAACTCCAGAACCGTGTTTGTGCGTTTCTCAAGACTAATTCCGACGTAAAATGACACGAGGAACACGTTGGAAGCGACAGAATTGCGATCCGAGAAACCGTTGACGAGAAAATGGCGAGCATTCCCCAATCCTGATATCATGTTTTTTGGGCTCCAGAACCGTGTTTGTGCATTTCTCATGACTAATTCTGGTATAAAATGACGCGAGGAACACGCTGGAGGCGACAGAATTGCGATCCGAGAAACCGTTGACGAGAAAATGGCGAGCATTCCCCAATCCTGATCTCATGTTTTTTGGGCTCCAGAACCGTGTTTGTGCATTTCTCATGACTAATTCTGATATAAAATCACGCGAGGAACACGCTGGAAGCGACAGAATTGCGATCCGAGCAACCGTTGACGAGAAAATGGCGAGCATTCCCAAAACTTGATCTCGTGTTTATTGAACTCCAGAACCGTGTTTGTGCATTTCTCAAAACGAATTCCGACGTAAAATGACACGAGGAACACGTTGGAAGCGACAGAATTGAGATCCGAGCAACCGTTGACGAGAAAATGGCGAGCATTCCCAAATCCTGATCTCATGTTTTTTGGGCTCCAGAACCGTGTTTGTGCATTTCTCATGACTAATTCTGATATAAAGTGACGCGACGAACGCGTTGGAAGCGACAGAATTGCGATCCGAGCAACCGTTGACGAGAAAATCGCGAGCATTCCCAAATCCTGATCTCATGTTTTTTGGGCTCCAGAACCGTGTTTGTGCATTTCTCATGACTAATTCTGATATAAAATGACGCGAGGAACGCGTTGGAAGCGACAGAATTGAGATCCGAACAACCGTTGACGAGAAAATGGCGAGCATTCCCAAAACTTGATCTCATGTTTTTTGGGCTCCAGAACCGTGTTTGTGCATTTCTCAAGACGAATTCTGATATAAAATGACGCGAGGAACGCGTTGGAAGCGGCAGAATTGAGATCCGAGCAACCGTTGACGAGAAAATGGCGAGCATTCCCAAATCCTGATCTCATGTTTTTTGGGCTCCAGAACCGTGTTTGTGCATTTCTCATGACTAATTCTGATATAAAATGACGCGACGAACGCGTTGGAAGCGACAGAATTGCGATCCGAGCAACCGTTGACGAGAAAATCGCGAGCATTCCCAAAACCTGATCTCGTGTTTTTTGGACTCCAGAAACGTTTTCGTGCATTTGTCGTCACTATTTCCGACGTGAAATGACACGAGGAACACGCTTGAGGCGACAGAATTGCGATCCGAGAAACCGTTGACGAGAAAATGGCGAGCATTCCCCAATCCTGATCTCATGTTTTTTGGGCTCCAGAACCGTGTTTGTGCATTTCTCATGACTAATTCTGATATAAAATGACGCGACGAACGCGTTGGAAGCGACAGAATTGCGATCAGAGAAACCGTTGACGAGAAAATGGCGAGCATTCCCAAATCCTGATCTCATGTTTTTTGGGCTCCAGAACCGTGTTTCTGCGTTTCTCAAGACTAATTCCGACGTAAAATGACACGAGGAACACGTTGGAAGCGACAGAATTGCGATCCGAGAAACCGTTGACGAGAAAATGGCGAGCATTCCGAAATCCTGATCTCGTGTGTTTTGGACTCCAGAAATGTGTTCCTGCATTTGTCGTCACTATTTCCGACGTAAAATGACACGAGGAACGCGTTGGAAGCGACATAATTGAGATCCGAGCAACCGTTGACGAGAAAATGGCGAGCATTCCCAAAACTTGATCTCGTGTTTATTGAACTCCAGAACCGTGTTTGTGCGTTTCTCAAGACTAATTCCGACGTAAAATGACACGAGGAACACGTTGGAAGCGACAGAATTGCGATCCGAGAAACCGTTGGCGAGAAAATGGCGAGCATTCCCCAATCCTGATCTCATGTTTTTTGGGCTCCAGAACCGTGTTTGTGCATTTCTCATGACTAATTCTGGTATAAAATGACGCGAGGAACACGCTGGAGGCGACAGAATTGCGATCCGAGAAACCGTTGACGAGAAAATGGCGAGCATTCCCAAAACTTGATCTCGTGTTTATTGAACTCCAGAACCGTGTTTGTGCATTTCTCAAAATGAATTCCGACGTAAAATGACACGAGGAACACGTTGGAAGCGACAGGATTGCGATCCGAGAAACCGTTGACGACAAAATCGCGAGCATTCCCAAAACTTGATCTCGTGTTTTTTGGGCTCCAGAACAGTGTTTGTGCATTTCTCAAGACGAATTCCGACGTAAAATGACACGAGGAACACGTTGGAAGCGACAGGATTGCGTTCCGAGAAACCGTTGACGAGAAAATCGCGAGCATTCCCAAATCCTGATCTCGTGTTTTTTGGGCTCCAGAACCGTGTTTCTGCATTTCTCATGACTAATTCCGATGTAAAATGACGCGAGGAACGCGCTGGGAGCGACAGAATTGCGATCCGAGCAACCGTTGACGAGAAAATGGCGAGCATTCCCAAAACTTGATCTCGTGTTTTTTGGGCTCCAGAACCGTGTTTGTGCAATTCTCATGACTAATTCTGGTATAAAATGACGCGAGGAACACGCTGGAGGCGACAGAATTGAGATCCGAGCAACCGTTGACGAGAAAATGGCGAGCATTCCCAAATCCTGATCTCATGTTTTTTGGGCTCCAGAACCGTGTTTGTGCATTTCTCATGACTAATTCTGATATAAAATGACGCGACGAACGCGTTGGAAGCGACAGAATTGCGATCCGAGCAACCGTTGACGAGAAAATGGCGAGCATTCCCAAATCCTGATCTCATGTTTTTTGGGCTCCAGAACCGTGTTTGTGCATTTCTCATGACTAATTCTGATATAAAATGACGCGAGGAACGCGTTGGAAGCGACAGAATTGAGATCCGAGCAACCGTTGACGAGAAAATGGCGAGCATTCCCAAACCCTGATCTCATGTTTTTTGGGCTCCAGAACCGTGTTTATGCATTTCTCAAGACGAATTCTGATATAAAATGACGCGAGGAACGTGTTGGAAGCGGCAGAATTGAGATCCGAGCAACCGTTGACGAGAAAATGGCGAGCATTCCCAAATCCTGATCTCATGTTTTTTGGGCTCCAGAACCGTGTTTGTGCATTTCTCATGACTAATTCTGATATAAAATGACGCGAGGAACGCGTTGGAAGCGGCAGAATTGAGATCCGAGCAACCGTTGACGAGAAAATGGCGAGCATTCCCAAATCCTGATCTCATGTTTTTTGGGCTCCAGAACCGTGTTTGTGCATTTCTCATGACTAATTCTGATATAAAATGACGCGACGAACGCGTTGGAAGCGACAGAATTGCGATCAGAGAAACCGTTGACGAGAAAATGGAGAGCATTCCCAAATCCTGATCTCGTGTGTTTTGGACTCCAGAAATGTGTTCCTGCATTTGTCGTCACTATTTCCGACGTCAAATGACGCGAGGAACGCGTTGGAAGCGACATAATTGAGATCCGAGCAACCGTTGACGAGAAAATGGCGAGCATTCCCAAAACTTGATCTCGTGTTTATTGAACTCCAGAACCGTGTTTGTGCGTTTCTCAAGACTAATTCCGACGTAAAATGACACGAGGAACACGTTGGAAGCGACAGAATTGCGATCCGAGAAACCGTTGACGAGAAAATGGCGAGCATTCCCCATTCCTGATCTCATGTTTTTTGGGCTCCAGAACCGTGTTTGTGCATTTCTCATGACTAATTCTGATATAAAATGACGCGAGGAACACGCTGGAAGCGACAGAATTGCGATCCGAGCAACCGTTGACGAGAAAATGGCGAGCATTCCCAAAACTTGATCTCGTGTTTATTGAACTCCAGAACCGTGTTTGTGCATTTCTCAAAACGAATTCCGACGTAAAATCACACGAGGAACACGTTGGAAGCGACAGGATTGCGATCCGAGAAACCGTTGACGACAAAATCGCGAGCATTCCCAAAACTTGATCTCGTGTTTTTTGGGCTCCAGAACCGTGTTTGTGCATTTCTCATGACTAATTCTGGTATAAAATGACGCGAGGAACACGCTGGAGGCGACAGAATTGAGATCCGAGCAACCGTTGACGAGAAAATGGCGAGCATTCCCAAATCCTGATCTCATGTTTTTTGGGCTCCAGAACCGTGTTTGTGCATTTCTCATGACTAATTCTGATATAAAATGACGCGAGGAACGCGTTGGAAGCGACAGAATTGAGATCCGAGCAACCGTTGACGAGAAAATGGCGAGCATTCCCAAATCCTGATCTCATGTTTTTTGGGCTCCAGAACCGTGTTTGTGCATTTCTCAAGACGAATTCTGATATAAAATGACGCGAGGAACGCGTTGGAAGCGGCAGAATTGAGATCCGAGCAACCGTTGACGAGAAAATGGCGAGCATTCCCAAATCCTGATCTCATGTTTTTTGGGCTCCAGAACCGTGTTTGTGCATTTCTCATGACTAATTCTGATATAAAGTGACGCGACGAACGCGTTGGAAGCGACAGAATTGCGATCCGAGCAACCGTTGACGAGAAAATCGCGAGCATTCCCAAATCCTGATCTCATGTTTTTTGAGCTCCAGAACCGTGTTTGTGCATTTCTCATGACTAATTCTGATATAAAATGACGCGAGGAACGCGTTGGAAGCGACAGAATTGAGATCCGAACAACCGTTGACGAGAAAATGGCGAGCATTCCCAAAACTTGATCTCATGTTTTTTGGGCTCCAGAACCGTGTTTGTGCATTTCTCAAGACGAATTCTGATATAAAATGACGCGAGGAACGCGTTGGAAGCGGCAGAATTGAGATCCGAGCAACCGTTGACGAGAAAATGGCGAGCATTCCCAAATCCTGATCTCATGTTTTTTGGGCTCCAGAAGCGTGTTTGTGCATTTCTCATGACTAATTCTGATATAAAATGACGCGACGAACGCGTTGGAAGCGACAGAATTGCGATCCGAGAAACCGTTGACGAGAAAATGGCGAGCATTCCCAAATCCTGATCTCGTGTGTTTTGGACTCCAGAAATGTGTTCCTGCATTTGTCGTCACTATTTCCGACGTAAAATGACGCGAGGAACGCGTTGGAAGCGACATAATTGAGATCCGAGCAACCGTTGACGAGAAAATGGCGAGCATTCCCAAATCCTGATCTCATGTTTTTTGGGCTCCAGAACCGTGTTTGTGCATTTCTCATGACTAATTCTGATATAAAGTGACGCGACGAACGCGTTGGAAGCGACAGAATTGCGATCCGAGCAACCGTTGACGAGAAAATCGCGAGCATTCCCAAATCCTGATCTCATGTTTTTTGGGCTCCAGAACCGTGTTTGTGCATTTCTCATGACTAATTCTGATATAAAATGACGCGAGGAACGCGTTGGAAGCGACAGAATTGAGATCCGAACAACCGTTGACGAGAAAATGGCGAGCATTCCCAAAACTTGATCTCATGTTTTTTGGGCTCCAGAACCGTGTTTGTGCATTTCTCAAGACGAATTCTGATATAAAATGACGCGAGGAACGCGTTGGAAGCGGCAGAATTGAGATCCGAGCAACCGTTGACGAGAAAATGGCGAGCATTCCCAAATCCTGATCTCATGTTTTTTGGGCTCCAGAACCGTGTTTGTGCGTTTCTCAAGACTAATTCCGACGTAAAATGACACGAGGAACACGTTGGAAGCGACAGAATTGCGATCCGAGAAACCGTTGACGAGAAAATGGCGAGCATTCCCCAATCTTGATCTCATGTTTTTTGGGCTCCAGAACCGTGTTTGTGCATTTCTCATGACTAATTCTGATATAAAATGACGCGAGGAACACGCTGGAAGCGACAGAATTGCGATCCCAGCAACCGTTGACGAGAAAATGGCGAGCATTCCCAAAACTTGATCTCGTGTTTATTGAACTCCAGAACCGTGTTTGTGCATTTCTCAAAACGAATTCCGACGTAAAATGACACGAGGAACACGTTGGAAGCGACAGGATTGCGATCCGAGAAACCGTTGACGACAAAATCGCGAGCATTCCCAAAACTTGATCTCGTGTTTTTTGGGCTCCAGAACCGTGTTTGTGCATTTCTCATGACTAATTCTGGTATAAAATGACGCGAGGAACACGCTGGAGGCGACAGAATTGAGATCCGAGCAACCGTTGACGAGAAAATGGCGAGCATTCCCAAATCCTGATCTCATGTTTTTTGGGCTCCAGAACCGTGTTTGTGCATTTCTCATGACTAATTCTGATATAAAATGACGCGAGGAACGCGTTGGAAGCGACAGAATTGAGATCCGAGCAACCGTTGACGAGAAAATCGCGAGCATTCCCAAATCCTGATCTCATGTTTTTTGGGCTCCAGAACCGTGTTTGTGCATTTCTCATGACTAATTCTGATATAAAATGACGCGAGGAACGCGTTGGAAGCGACAGAATTGAGATCCGAACAACCGTTGACGAGAAAATGGCGAGCATTCCCAAAACTTGATCTCATGTTTTTTGGGCTCCAGAACCGTGTTTGTGCATTTCTCATGACTAATTCTGATATAAAATGACGCGAGGAACACGCTGGAAGCGACAGAATTGCGATCCGAGAAACCGTTGACGAGAAAATGGCGAGCATTCCCAAAACTTGATCTCGTGTTTTTTGGGCTCCAGAACCGTGTTTGTGCATTTCTCATGACTAATTCTGGTATAAAATGACGCGAGGAACACGCTGGAGGCGACAGAATTGAGATCCGAGCAACCGTTGACGAGAAAATGGCGAGCATTCCCAAATCCTGATCTCATGTTTTTTGGGCTCCAGAACCGTGTTTGTGCATTTCTCATGACTAATTCTGATATAAAATGACGCGAGGAACGCGTTGGAAGCGACAGAATTGAGATCCGAGCAACCGTTGACGAGAAAATCGCGAGCATTCCCAAATCCTGATCTCATGTTTTTTGGGCTCCAGAACCGTGTTTGTGCATTTCTCATGACTAATTCTGATATAAAATGACGCGAGGAACGCGTTGGAAGCGACAGAATTGAGATCCGAGCAACCGTTGACGAGAAAATGGCGAGCATTCCCAAATCCTGATCTCATGTTTTTTGGGCTCCAGAAGCGTGTTTGTGCATTTCTCATGACTAATTCTGATATAAAATGACGCGACGAACGCGTTGGAAGCGACAGAATTGCGATCCGAGAAACCGTTGACGAGAAAATGGCGAGCATTCCCAAATCCTGATCTCGTGTGTTTTGGACTCCAGAAATGTGTTCCTGCATTTGTCGTCACTATTTCCGACGTAAAATGACGCGAGGAACGCGTTGGAAGCGACATAATTGAGATCCGAGCAACCGTTGACGAGAAAATGGCGAGCATTCCCAAATCCTGATCTCATGTTTTTTGGGCTCCAGAACCGTGTTTGTGCATTTCTCATGACTAATTCTGATATAAAGTGACGCGACGAACGCGTTGGAAGCGACAGAATTGCGATCCGAGCAACCGTTGACGAGAAAATCGCGAGCATTCCCAAATCCTGATCTCATGTTTTTTGGGCTCCAGAACCGTGTTTGTGCATTTCTCATGACTAATTCTGATATAAAATGACGCGAGGAACGCGTTGGAAGCGACAGAATTGAGATCCGAACAACCGTTGACGAGAAAATGGCGAGCATTCCCAAAACTTGATCTCATGTTTTTTGGGCTCCAGAACCGTGTTTGTGCATTTCTCAAGACGAATTCTGATATAAAATGACGCGAGGAACGCGTTGGAAGCGGCAGAATTGAGATCCGAGCAACCGTTGACGAGAAAATGGCGAGCATTCCCAAATCCTGATCTCATGTTTTTTGGGCTCCAGAACCGTGTTTGTGCGTTTCTCAAGACTAATTCCGACGTAAAATGACACGAGGAACACGTTGGAAGCGACAGAATTGCGATCCGAGAAACCGTTGACGAGAAAATGGCGAGCATTCCCCAATCCTGATCTCATGTTTTTTGGGCTCCAGAACCGTGTTTGTGCATTTCTCATGACTAATTCTGATATAAAATGACGCGAGGAACACGCTGGAAGCGACAGAATTGCGATCCGAGCAACCGTTGACGAGAAAATGGCGAGCATTCCCAAAACTTGATCTCGTGTTTATTGAACTCCAGAACCGTGTTTGTGCATTTCTCAAAACGAATTCCGACGTAAAATGACACGAGGAACACGTTGGAAGCGACAGGATTGCGATCCGAGAAACCGTTGACGACAAAATCGCGAGCATTCCCAAAACTTGATCTCGTGTTTTTTGGGCTCCAGAACCGTGTTTGTGCATTTCTCATGACCAATTCTGGTATAAAATGACGCGAGGAACACGCTGGAGGCGACAGAATTGAGATCCGAGCAACCGTTGACGAGAAAATGGCGAGCATTCCCAAATCCTGATCTCATGTTTTTTGGGCTCCAGAACCGTGTTTGTGCATTTCTCATGACTAATTCTGATATAAAATGACGCGAGGAACGCGTTGGAAGCGACAGAATTGAGATCCGAGCAACCGTTGACGAGAAAATCGCGAGCATTCCCAAATCCTGATCTCATGTTTTTTGGGCTCCAGAACCGTGTTTGTGCATTTCTCATGACTAATTCTGATATAAAATGACGCGAGGAACGCGTTGGAAGCGACAGAATTGAGATCCGAACAACCGTTGACGAGAAAATGGCGAGCATTCCCAAAACTTGATCTCATGTTTTTTGGGCTCCAGAACCGTGTTTGTGCATTTCTCATGACTAATTCTGATATAAAATGACGCGAGGAACACGCTGGAAGCGACAGAATTGCGATCCGAGAAACCGTTGACGAGAAAATGGCGAGCATTCCCCAATCCTGATCTCATGTTTTTTGGGCTCCAGAACCGTGTTTGTGCATTTCTCATGACTAATTCTGATATAAAATGACGCGAGGAACACGCTGGAAGCGACAGAATTGCGATCCGAGCAACCGTTGACGAGAAAATGGCGAGCATTCCCAAAACTTGATCTCGTGTTTATTGAACTCCAGAACCGTGTTTGTGCATTTCTCAAAACGAATTCCGACGTAAAATGACACGAGGAACACGTTGGAAGCGACAGGATTGCGATCCGAGAAACCGTTGACGACAAAATCGCGAGCATTCCCAAAACTTGATCTCGTGTTTTTTGGGCTCCAGAACCGTGTTTGTGCATTTCTCATGACTAATTCTGGTATAAAATGACGCGAGGAACACGCTGGAGGCGACAGAATTGAGATCCGAGCAACCGTTGACGAGAAAATGGCGAGCATTCCCAAATCCTGATCTCGTGTTTTTTGGGCTCCAGAACCGTGTTTCTGCATTTCTCATGACTAATTCCGATGTAAAATGACGCGAGGAACGCGCTGGAAGCGACAGAATTGCGATCCGAGCAACCGTTGACGAGAAAATGGCGACCATTCCCAAAACTTGATCTCGTGTTTATTGAACTCCAGAACCGTGTTTGTGCATTTCTCAAGACGAATTCTGATATAAAATGACGCGAGGATCGCGTTGGAAGCGGCAGAATTGAGATCCGAGAAACCGTTGACGACAAAATCGCGAGCATTCCCAAAACTTGATCTCGTGTTTTTTGGGCTCCAGAACCGTGTTTGTGCATTTCTCATGACTAATTCTGGTATAAAATGACGCGAGGAACACGCTGGAGGCGACAGAATTGAGATCCGAGCAACCGTTGACGAGAAAATGGCGAGCATTCCCAAATCCTGATCTCATGTTTTTTGGACTCCAGAACCGTGTTTGTGCATTTCTCATGACTAATTCTGATATAAAATGACGCGACGAACGCGTTGGAAGCGACAGAATTGCGATCCGAGCAACCGTTGACGAGAAAATGGCGAGCATTCCCAAATCCTGATCTCATGTTTTTTGGGCTCCAGAACCGTGTTTGTGCATTTCTCATGACTAATTCTGATATAAAATGACGCGAGGAACGCGTTGGAAGCGACAGAATTGAGATCCGAGCAACCGTTGACGAGAAAATGGCGAGCATTCCCAAATCCTGATCTCATGTTTTTTGGGCTCCAGAACCGTGTTTGTGCGTTTCTCAAGACTAATTCCGACGTAAAATGACACGAGGAACACGTTGGAAGCGACAGAATTGCGATCCGAGAAACCGTTGACGAGAAAATGGCGAGCATTCCGAAATCCTGATCTCGTGTGTTTTGGACTCCAGAAATGTGTTCCTGCATTTGTCGTCACTATTTCCGACGTAAAATGACGCGAGGAACGCGTTGGAAGCGACAGAATTGAGATCCGAGCAACCGTTGACGATAAAATGGCGAGCATTCCCAAAACTTGATCTCGTGTTTATTGAACTCCAGAACCGTGTTTGTGCGTTTCTCAAGACTAATTCCGACGTAAAATGACACGAGGAACACGTTGGAAGCGACAGAATTGCGATCCGAGAAACCGTTGACGAGAAAATGGCGAGCATTCCCCAATCCTGATATCATGTTTTTTGGGCTCCAGAACCGTGTTTGTGCATTTCTCAAGACGAATTCTGATATAAAATGACGCGAGGAACGCGTTGGAAGCGGCAGAATTGAGATCCGAGCAACCGTTGACGAGAAAATGGCGAGCATTCCCAAATCCTGATCTCATGTTTTTTGGGCTCCAGAACCGTGTTTGTGCGTTTCTCAAGACTAATTCCGACGTAAAATGACACGAGGAACACGTTGGAAGCGACAGAATTGCGATCCGAGAAACCGTTGACGAGAAAATGGCGAGCATTCCCCAATCCTGATCTCATGTTTTTTGGGCTCCAGAACCGTGTTTGTGCATTTCTCATGACTAATTCTGATATAAAATGACGCGAGGAACACGCTGGAAGCGACAGAATTGCGATCCGAGCAACCGTTGACGAGAAAATGGCGAGCATTCCCAAAACTTGATCTCGTGTTTATTGAACTCCAGAACCGTGTTTGTGCATTTCTCAAAACGAATTCCGACGTAAAATGACACGAGGAACACGTTGGAAGCGACAGGATTGCGATCCGAGAAACCGTTGACGACAAAATCGCGAGCATTCCCAAAACTTGATCTCGTGTTTTTTGGGCTCCAGAACCGTGTTTGTGCATTTCTCATGACCAATTCTGGTATAAAATGACGCGAGGAACACGCTGGAGGCGACAGAATTGAGATCCGAGCAACCGTTGACGAGAAAATGGCGAGCATTCCCAAATCCTGATCTCATGTTTTTTGGGCTCCAGAACCGTGTTTGTGCATTTCTCATGACTAATTCTGATATAAAATGACGCGAGGAACGCGTTGGAAGCGACAGAATTGAGATCCGAGCAACCGTTGACGAGAAAATCGCGAGCATTCCCAAATCCTGATCTCATGTTTTTTGGGCTCCAGAACCGTGTTTGTGCATTTCTCATGACTAATTCTGATATAAAATGACGCGAGGAACGCGTTGGAAGCGACAGAATTGAGATCCGAACAACCGTTGACGAGAAAATGGCGAGCATTCCCAAAACTTGATCTCATGTTTTTTGGGCTCCAGAACCGTGTTTGTGCATTTCTCATGACTAATTCTGATATAAAATGACGCGAGGAACACGCTGGAAGCGACAGAATTGCGATCCGAGAAACCGTTGACGAGAAAATGGCGAGCATTCCCCAATCCTGATCTCATGTTTTTTGGGCTCCAGAACCGTGTTTGTGCATTTCTCATGACTAATTCTGATATAAAATGACGCGAGGAACACGCTGGAAGCGACAGAATTGCGATCCGAGCAACCGTTGACGAGAAAATGGCGAGCATTCCCAAAACTTGATCTCGTGTTTATTGAACTCCAGAACCGTGTTTGTGCATTTCTCAAAACGAATTCCGACGTAAAATGACACGAGGAACACGTTGGAAGCGACAGGATTGCGATCCGAGAAACCGTTGACGACAAAATCGCGAGCATTCCCAAAACTTGATCTCGTGTTTTTTGGGCTCCAGAACCGTGTTTGTGCATTTCTCATGACTAATTCTGGTATAAAATGACGCGAGGAACACGCTGGAGGCGACAGAATTGAGATCCGAGCAACCGTTGACGAGAAAATGGCGAGCATTCCCAAATCCTGATCTCGTGTTTTTTGGGCTCCAGAACCGTGTTTCTGCATTTCTCATGACTAATTCCGATGTAAAATGACGCGAGGAACGCGCTGGAAGCGACAGAATTGCGATCCGAGCAACCGTTGACGAGAAAATGGCGACCATTCCCAAAACTTGATCTCGTGTTTATTGAACTCCAGAACCGTGTTTGTGCATTTCTCAAGACGAATTCTGATATAAAATGACGCGAGGATCGCGTTGGAAGCGGCAGAATTGAGATCCGAGAAACCGTTGACGACAAAATCGCGAGCATTCCCAAAACTTGATCTCGTGTTTTTTGGGCTCCAGAACCGTGTTTGTGCATTTCTCATGACTAATTCTGGTATAAAATGACGCGAGGAACACGCTGGAGGCGACAGAATTGAGATCCGAGCAACCGTTGACGAGAAAATGGCGAGCATTCCCAAATCCTGATCTCATGTTTTTTGGACTCCAGAACCGTGTTTGTGCATTTCTCATGACTAATTCTGATATAAAATGACGCGACGAACGCGTTGGAAGCGACAGAATTGCGATCCGAGCAACCGTTGACGAGAAAATGGCGAGCATTCCCAAATCCTGATCTCATGTTTTTTGGGCTCCAGAACCGTGTTTGTGCATTTCTCATGACTAATTCTGATATAAAATGACGCGAGGAACGCGTTGGAAGCGACAGAATTGAGATCCGAGCAACCGTTGACGAGAAAATGGCGAGCATTCCCAAATCCTGATCTCATGTTTTTTGGGCTCCAGAACCGTGTTTGTGCGTTTCTCAAGACTAATTCCGACGTAAAATGACACGAGGAACACGTTGGAAGCGACAGAATTGCGATCCGAGAAACCGTTGACGAGAAAATGGCGAGCATTCCGAAATCCTGATCTCGTGTGTTTTGGACTCCAGAAATGTGTTCCTGCATTTGTCGTCACTATTTCCGACGTAAAATGACGCGAGGAACGCGTTGGAAGCGACAGAATTGAGATCCGAGCAACCGTTGACGATAAAATGGCGAGCATTCCCAAAACTTGATCTCGTGTTTATTGAACTCCAGAACCGTGTTTGTGCGTTTCTCAAGACTAATTCCGACGTAAAATGACACGAGGAACACGTTGGAAGCGACAGAATTGCGATCCGAGAAACCGTTGACGAGAAAATGGCGAGCATTCCCCAATCCTGATATCATGTTTTTTGGGCTCCAGAACCGTGTTTGTGCATTTCTCATGACTAATTCTGGTATAAAATGACGCGAGGAACACGCTGGAGGCGACAGAATTGCGATCCGAGAAACCGTTGACGAGAAAATGGCGAGCATTCCCCAATCCTGATCTCATGTTTTTTGGGCTCCAGAACCGTGTTTGTGCATTTCTCATGACTAATTCTGATATAAAATCACGCGAGGAACACGCTGGAAGCGACAGAATTGCGATCCGAGCAACCGTTGACGAGAAAATGGCGAGCATTCCCAAAACTTGATCTCGTGTTTATTGAACTCCAGAACCGTGTTTGTGCATTTCTCAAAACGAATTCCGACGTAAAATGACACGAGGAACACGTTGGAAGCGACAGAATTGAGATCCGAGCAACCGTTGACGAGAAAATGGCGAGCATTCCCAAATCCTGATCTCATGTTTTTTGGGCTCCAGAACCGTGTTTGTGCATTTCTCATGACTAATTCTGATATAAAGTGACGCGACGAACGCGTTGGAAGCGACAGAATTGCGATCCGAGCAACCGTTGACGAGAAAATCGCGAGCATTCCCAAATCCTGATCTCATGTTTTTTGGGCTCCAGAACCGTGTTTGTGCATTTCTCATGACTAATTCTGATATAAAATGACGCGAGGAACGCGTTGGAAGCGACAGAATTGAGATCCGAACAACCGTTGACGAGAAAATGGCGAGCATTCCCAAAACTTGATCTCATGTTTTTTGGGCTCCAGAACCGTGTTTGTGCATTTCTCAAGACGAATTCTGATATAAAATGACGCGAGGAACGCGTTGGAAGCGGCAGAATTGAGATCCGAGCAACCGTTGACGAGAAAATGGCGAGCATTCCCAAATCCTGATCTCATGTTTTTTGGGCTCCAGAACCGTGTTTGTGCATTTCTCATGACTAATTCTGATATAAAATGACGCGACGAACGCGTTGGAAGCGACAGAATTGCGATCCGAGCAACCGTTGACGAGAAAATCGCGAGCATTCCCAAAACCTGATCTCGTGTTTTTTGGACTCCAGAAACGTTTTCGTGCATTTGTCGTCACTATTTCCGACGTGAAATGACACGAGGAACACGCTTGAGGCGACAGAATTGCGATCCGAGAAACCGTTGACGAGAAAATGGCGAGCATTCCCCAATCCTGATCTCATGTTTTTTGGGCTCCAGAACCGTGTTTGTGCATTTCTCATGACTAATTCTGATATAAAATGACGCGACGAACGCGTTGGAAGCGACAGAATTGCGATCAGAGAAACCGTTGACGAGAAAATGGCGAGCATTCCCAAATCCTGATCTCATGTTTTTTGGGCTCCAGAACCGTGTTTCTGCGTTTCTCAAGACTAATTCCGACGTAAAATGACACGAGGAACACGTTGGAAGCGACAGAATTGCGATCCGAGAAACCGTTGACGAGAAAATGGCGAGCATTCCGAAATCCTGATCTCGTGTGTTTTGGACTCCAGAAATGTGTTCCTGCATTTGTCGTCACTATTTCCGACGTAAAATGACACGAGGAACGCGTTGGAAGCGACATAATTGAGATCCGAGCAACCGTTGACGGGAAAATGGCGAGCATTCCCAAAACTTGATCTCGTGTTTATTGAACTCCAGAACCGTGTTTGTGCGTTTCTCAAGACTAATTCCGACGTAAAATGACACGAGGAACACGTTGGAAGCGACAGAATTGCGATCCGAGAAACCGTTGGCGAGAAAATGGCGAGCATTCCCCAATCCTGATCTCATGTTTTTTGGGCTCCAGAACCGTGTTTGTGCATTTCTCATGACTAATTCTGGTATAAAATGACGCGAGGAACACGCTGGAGGCGACAGAATTGCGATCCGAGAAACCGTTGACGAGAAAATGGCGAGCATTCCCAAAACTTGATCTCGTGTTTATTGAACTCCAGAACCGTGTTTGTGCATTTCTCAAAATGAATTCCGACGTAAAATGACACGAGGAACACGTTGGAAGCGACAGGATTGCGATCCGAGAAACCGTTGACGACAAAATCGCGAGCATTCCCAAAACTTGATCTCGTGTTTTTTGGGCTCCAGAACAGTGTTTGTGCATTTCTCAAGACGAATTCCGACGTAAAATGACACGAGGAACACGTTGGAAGCGACAGGATTGCGTTCCGAGAAACCGTTGACGAGAAAATCGCGAGCATTCCCAAATCCTGATCTCGTGTTTTTTGGGCTCCAGAACCGTGTTTCTGCATTTCTCATGACTAATTCCGATGTAAAATGACGCGAGGAACGCGCTGGAAGCGACAGAATTGCGATCCGAGCAACCGTTGACGAGAAAATGGCGAGCATTCCCAAAACTTGATCTCGTGTTTTTTGGGCTCCAGAACCGTGTTTGTGCAATTCTCATGACTAATTCTGGTATAAAATGACGCGAGGAACACGCTGGAGGCGACAGAATTGAGATCCGAGCAACCGTTGACGAGAAAATGGCGAGCATTCCCAAATCCTGATCTCATGTTTTTTGGGCTCCAGAACCGTGTTTGTGCATTTCTCATGACTAATTCTGATATAAAATGACGCGACGAACGCGTTGGAAGCGACAGAATTGCGATCCGAGCAACCGTTGACGAGAAAATGGCGAGCATTCCCAAATCCTGATCTCATGTTTTTTGGGCTCCAGAACCGTGTTTGTGCATTTCTCATGACTAATTCTGATATAAAATGACGCGAGGAACGCGTTGGAAGCGACAGAATTGAGATCCGAGCAACCGTTGACGAGAAAATGGCGAGCATTCCCAAACCCTGATCTCATGTTTTTTGGGCTCCAGAACCGTGTTTATGCATTTCTCAAGACGAATTCTGATATAAAATGACGCGAGGAACGTGTTGGAAGCGGCAGAATTGAGATCCGAGCAACCGTTGACGAGAAAATGGCGAGCATTCCCAAATCCTGATCTCATGTTTTTTGGGCTCCAGAACCGTGTTTGTGCATTTCTCATGACTAATTCTGATATAAAATGACGCGAGGAACGCGTTGGAAGCGGCAGAATTGAGATCCGAGCAACCGTTGACGAGAAAATGGCGAGCATTCCCAAATCCTGATCTCATGTTTTTTGGGCTCCAGAACCGTGTTTGTGCATTTCTCATGACTAATTCTGATATAAAATGACGCGACGAACGCGTTGGAAGCGACAGAATTGCGATCAGAGAAACCGTTGACGAGAAAATGGAGAGCATTCCCAAATCCTGATCTCGTGTGTTTTGGACTCCAGAAATGTGTTCCTGCATTTGTCGTCACTATTTCCGACGTCAAATGACGCGAGGAACGCGTTGGAAGCGACATAATTGAGATCCGAGCAACCGTTGACGAGAAAATGGCGAGCATTCCCAAAACTTGATCTCGTGTTTATTGAACTCCAGAACCGTGTTTGTGCGTTTCTCAAGACTAATTCCGACGTAAAATGACACGAGGAACACGTTGGAAGCGACAGAATTGCGATCCGAGAAACCGTTGACGAGAAAATGGCGAGCATTCCCCATTCCTGATCTCATGTTTTTTGGGCTCCAGAACCGTGTTTGTGCATTTCTCATGACTAATTCTGATATAAAATGACGCGAGGAACACGCTGGAAGCGACAGAATTGCGATCCGAGCAACCGTTGACGAGAAAATGGCGAGCATTCCCAAAACTTGATCTCGTGTTTATTGAACTCCAGAACCGTGTTTGTGCATTTCTCAAAACGAATTCCGACGTAAAATCACACGAGGAACACGTTGGAAGCGACAGGATTGCGATCCGAGAAACCGTTGACGACAAAATCGCGAGCATTCCCAAAACTTGATCTCGTGTTTTTTGGGCTCCAGAACCGTGTTTGTGCATTTCTCATGACTAATTCTGGTATAAAATGACGCGAGGAACACGCTGGAGGCGACAGAATTGAGATCCGAGCAACCGTTGACGAGAAAATGGCGAGCATTCCCAAATCCTGATCTCATGTTTTTTGGGCTCCAGAACCGTGTTTGTGCATTTCTCATGACTAATTCTGATATAAAATGACGCGAGGAACGCGTTGGAAGCGACAGAATTGAGATCCGAGCAACCGTTGACGAGAAAATGGCGAGCATTCCCAAATCCTGATCTCATGTTTTTTGGGCTCCAGAACCGTGTTTGTGCATTTCTCAAGACGAATTCTGATATAAAATGACGCGAGGAACGCGTTGGAAGCGGCAGAATTGAGATCCGAGCAACCGTTGACGAGAAAATGGCGAGCATTCCCAAATCCTGATCTCATGTTTTTTGGGCTCCAGAACCGTGTTTGTGCATTTCTCATGACTAATTCTGATATAAAGTGACGCGACGAACGCGTTGGAAGCGACAGAATTGCGATCCGAGCAACCGTTGACGAGAAAATCGCGAGCATTCCCAAATCCTGATCTCATGTTTTTTGAGCTCCAGAACCGTGTTTGTGCATTTCTCATGACTAATTCTGATATAAAATGACGCGAGGAACGCGTTGGAAGCGACAGAATTGAGATCCGAACAACCGTTGACGAGAAAATGGCGAGCATTCCCAAAACTTGATCTCATGTTTTTTGGGCTCCAGAACCGTGTTTGTGCATTTCTCAAGACGAATTCTGATATAAAATGACGCGAGGAACGCGTTGGAAGCGGCAGAATTGAGATCCGAGCAACCGTTGACGAGAAAATGGCGAGCATTCCCAAATCCTGATCTCATGTTTTTTGGGCTCCAGAAGCGTGTTTGTGCATTTCTCATGACTAATTCTGATATAAAATGACGCGACGAACGCGTTGGAAGCGACAGAATTGCGATCCGAGAAACCGTTGACGAGAAAATGGCGAGCATTCCCAAATCCTGATCTCGTGTGTTTTGGACTCCAGAAATGTGTTCCTGCATTTGTCGTCACTATTTCCGACGTAAAATGACGCGAGGAACGCGTTGGAAGCGACATAATTGAGATCCGAGCAACCGTTGACGAGAAAATGGCGAGCATTCCCAAATCCTGATCTCATGTTTTTTGGGCTCCAGAACCGTGTTTGTGCATTTCTCATGACTAATTCTGATATAAAGTGACGCGACGAACGCGTTGGAAGCGACAGAATTGCGATCCGAGCAACCGTTGACGAGAAAATCGCGAGCATTCCCAAATCCTGATCTCATGTTTTTTGGGCTCCAGAACCGTGTTTGTGCATTTCTCATGACTAATTCTGATATAAAATGACGCGAGGAACGCGTTGGAAGCGACAGAATTGAGATCCGAACAACCGTTGACGAGAAAATGGCGAGCATTCCCAAAACTTGATCTCATGTTTTTTGGGCTCCAGAACCGTGTTTGTGCATTTCTCAAGACGAATTCTGATATAAAATGACGCGAGGAACGCGTTGGAAGCGGCAGAATTGAGATCCGAGCAACCGTTGACGAGAAAATGGCGAGCATTCCCAAATCCTGATCTCATGTTTTTTGGGCTCCAGAACCGTGTTTGTGCGTTTCTCAAGACTAATTCCGACGTAAAATGACACGAGGAACACGTTGGAAGCGACAGAATTGCGATCCGAGAAACCGTTGACGAGAAAATGGCGAGCATTCCCCAATCCTGATCTCATGTTTTTTGGGCTCCAGAACCGTGTTTGTGCATTTCTCATGACTAATTCTGATATAAAATGACGCGAGGAACACGCTGGAAGCGACAGAATTGCGATCCCAGCAACCGTTGACGAGAAAATGGCGAGCATTCCCAAAACTTGATCTCGTGTTTATTGAACTCCAGAACCGTGTTTGTGCATTTCTCAAAACGAATTCCGACGTAAAATGACACGAGGAACACGTTGGAAGCGACAGGATTGCGATCCGAGAAACCGTTGACGACAAAATCGCGAGCATTCCCAAAACTTGATCTCGTGTTTTTTGGGCTCCAGAACCGTGTTTGTGCATTTCTCATGACTAATTCTGGTATAAAATGACGCGAGGAACACGCTGGAGGCGACAGAATTGAGATCCGAGCAACCGTTGACGAGAAAATGGCGAGCATTCCCAAATCCTGATCTCATGTTTTTTGGGCTCCAGAACCGTGTTTGTGCATTTCTCATGACTAATTCTGATATAAAATGACGCGAGGAACACGCTGGAAGCGACAGAATTGCGATCCGAGAAACCGTTGACGAGAAAATGGCGAGCATTCCCAAAACTTGATCTCGTGTTTTTTGGGCTCCAGAACCGTGTTTGTGCATTTCTCATGACTAATTCTGGTATAAAATGACGCGAGGAACACGCTGGAGGCGACAGAATTGAGATCCGAGCAACCGTTGACGAGAAAATGGCGAGCATTCCCAAATCCTGATCTCATGTTTTTTGGGCTCCAGAACCGTGTTTGTGCATTTCTCATGACTAATTCTGATATAAAATGACGCGAGGAACGCGTTGGAAGCGACAGAATTGAGATCCGAGCAACCGTTGACGAGAAAATCGCGAGCATTCCCAAATCCTGATCTCATGTTTTTTGGGCTCCAGAACCGTGTTTGTGCATTTCTCATGACTAATTCTGATATAAAATGACGCGAGGAACGCGTTGGAAGCGACAGAATTGAGATCCGAGCAACCGTTGACGAGAAAATGGCGAGCATTCCCAAATCCTGATCTCATGTTTTTTGGGCTCCAGAAGCGTGTTTGTGCATTTCTCATGACTAATTCTGATATAAAATGACGCGACGAACGCGTTGGAAGCGACAGAATTGCGATCCGAGAAACCGTTGACGAGAAAATGGCGAGCATTCCCAAATCCTGATCTCGTGTGTTTTGGACTCCAGAAATGTGTTCCTGCATTTGTCGTCACTATTTCCGACGTAAAATGACGCGAGGAACGCGTTGGAAGCGACATAATTGAGATCCGAGCAACCGTTGACGAGAAAATGGCGAGCATTCCCAAATCCTGATCTCATGTTTTTTGGGCTCCAGAACCGTGTTTGTGCATTTCTCATGACTAATTCTGATATAAAGTGACGCGACGAACGCGTTGGAAGCGACAGAATTGCGATCCGAGCAACCGTTGACGAGAAAATCGCGAGCATTCCCAAATCCTGATCTCATGTTTTTTGGGCTCCAGAACCGTGTTTGTGCATTTCTCATGACTAATTCTGATATAAAATGACGCGAGGAACGCGTTGGAAGCGACAGAATTGAGATCCGAACAACCGTTGACGAGAAAATGGCGAGCATTCCCAAAACTTGATCTCATGTTTTTTGGGCTCCAGAACCGTGTTTGTGCATTTCTCAAGACGAATTCTGATATAAAATGACGCGAGGAACGCGTTGGAAGCGGCAGAATTGAGATCCGAGCAACCGTTGACGAGAAAATGGCGAGCATTCCCAAATCCTGATCTCATGTTTTTTGGGCTCCAGAACCGTGTTTGTGCGTTTCTCAAGACTAATTCCGACGTAAAATGACACGAGGAACACGTTGGAAGCGACAGAATTGCGATCCGAGAAACCGTTGACGAGAAAATGGCGAGCATTCCCCAATCCTGATCTCATGTTTTTTGGGCTCCAGAACCGTGTTTGTGCATTTCTCATGACTAATTCTGATATAAAATGACGCGAGGAACACGCTGGAAGCGACAGAATTGCGATCCGAGCAACCGTTGACGAGAAAATGGCGAGCATTCCCAAAACTTGATCTCGTGTTTATTGAACTCCAGAACCGTGTTTGTGCATTTCTCAAAACGAATTCCGACGTAAAATGACACGAGGAACACGTTGGAAGCGACAGGATTGCGATCCGAGAAACCGTTGACGACAAAATCGCGAGCATTCCCAAAACTTGATCTCGTGTTTTTTGGGCTCCAGAACCGTGTTTGTGCATTTCTCATGACCAATTCTGGTATAAAATGACGCGAGGAACACGCTGGAGGCGACAGAATTGAGATCCGAGCAACCGTTGACGAGAAAATGGCGAGCATTCCCAAATCCTGATCTCATGTTTTTTGGGCTCCAGAACCGTGTTTGTGCATTTCTCATGACTAATTCTGATATAAAATGACGCGAGGAACGCGTTGGAAGCGACAGAATTGAGATCCGAGCAACCGTTGACGAGAAAATCGCGAGCATTCCCAAATCCTGATCTCATGTTTTTTGGGCTCCAGAACCGTGTTTGTGCATTTCTCATGACTAATTCTGATATAAAATGACGCGAGGAACGCGTTGGAAGCGACAGAATTGAGATCCGAACAACCGTTGACGAGAAAATGGCGAGCATTCCCAAAACTTGATCTCATGTTTTTTGGGCTCCAGAACCGTGTTTGTGCATTTCTCATGACTAATTCTGATATAAAATGACGCGAGGAACACGCTGGAAGCGACAGAATTGCGATCCGAGAAACCGTTGACGAGAAAATGGCGAGCATTCCCCAATCCTGATCTCATGTTTTTTGGGCTCCAGAACCGTGTTTGTGCATTTCTCATGACTAATTCTGATATAAAATGACGCGAGGAACACGCTGGAAGCGACAGAATTGCGATCCGAGCAACCGTTGACGAGAAAATGGCGAGCATTCCCAAAACTTGATCTCGTGTTTATTGAACTCCAGAACCGTGTTTGTGCATTTCTCAAAACGAATTCCGACGTAAAATGACACGAGGAACACGTTGGAAGCGACAGGATTGCGATCCGAGAAACCGTTGACGACAAAATCGCGAGCATTCCCAAAACTTGATCTCGTGTTTTTTGGGCTCCAGAACCGTGTTTGTGCATTTCTCATGACTAATTCTGGTATAAAATGACGCGAGGAACACGCTGGAGGCGACAGAATTGAGATCCGAGCAACCGTTGACGAGAAAATGGCGAGCATTCCCAAATCCTGATCTCATGTTTTTTGGGCTCCAGAACCGTGTTTGTGCATTTCTCATGACTAATTCTGGTATAAAATGACGCGAGGAACACGCTGGAGGCGACAGAATTGAGATCCGAGCAACCGTTGACGAGAAAATGGCGAGCATTCCCAAATCCTGATCTCGTGTTTTTTGGGCTCCAGAACCGTGTTTCTGCATTTCTCATGACTAATTCCGATGTAAAATGACGCGAGGAACGCGCTGGAAGCGACAGAATTGCGATCCGAGCAACCGTTGACGAGAAAATGGCGAGCATTCCCAAAACTTGATCACGTGTTTATTGAACTCCAGAACCGTGTTTGTGCATTTCTCAAGACGAATTCTGATATAAAATGACGCGAGGAACGCGTTGGAAGGGGCAGAATTGAGATCCGAGAAACCGTTGACGACAAAATCGCGAGCATTCCCAAAACTTGATCTCGTGTTTTTTGGGCTCCAGAACCGTGTTTGTGCATTTCTCATGACTAATTCTGGTATAAAATGACGCGAGGAACACGCTGGAGGCGACAGAATTGAGATCCGAGCAACCGTTGACGAGAAAATGGCGAGCATTCCCAAATCCTGATCTCGTGTTTTTTGGGCTCCAGAACCGTGTTTCTGCATTTCTCATGACTAATTCCGATGTAAAATGACGCGAGGAACGCGCTGGAAGCGACAGAATTGCGATCCGAGCAACCGTTGACGAGAAAATGGCGAGCATTCCCAAAA
Source organism: Crossocerus cetratus (assembly GCA_963675795.1). Classification (NCBI taxonomy): domain Eukaryota; kingdom Metazoa; phylum Arthropoda; class Insecta; order Hymenoptera; family Crabronidae; genus Crossocerus; species Crossocerus cetratus. The sequence continues at coordinate 2,776,701 of OY776667.1, forward strand.
CTTGATCTCGTGTTTATTGAACTCCAGAACCGTGTTTGTGCATTTCTCAAGACGAATTCTGATATAAAATGACGCGAGGAACGCGTTGGAAGCGGCAGAATTGAGATCCGAGAAACCGTTGACGACAAAATCGCGAGCATTCCCAAAACTTGATCTCGTGTTTTTTGGGCTCCAGAACCGTGTTTGTGCATTTCTCATGACTAATTCTGGTATAAAATGACGCGAGGAACACGCTGGAGGCGACAGAATTGAGATCCGAGCAACCGTTGACGAGAAAATGGCGAGCATTCCCAAATCCTGATCTCATGTTTTTTGGGCTCCAGAACCGTGTTTGTGCATTTCTCATGACTAATTCTGATATAAAATGACGCGACGAACGCGTTGGAAGCGACAGAATTGCGATCCGAGCAACCGTTGACGAGAAAATGGCGAGCATTCCCAAATACTGATCTCATGTTTTTTGGGCTCCAGAACCGTGTTTGTGCATTTCTCATGACTAATTCTGATATAAAATGACGCGAGGAACGCGTTGGAAGCGACAGAATTGAGATCCGAGCAACCGTTGACGAGAAAATGGCGAGCATTCCCAAATCCTGATCTCATGTTTTTTGGACTCCAGAACCGTGTTTGTGCATTTCTCAAGACGAATTCTGATATAAAATGACGCGAGGAACGCGTTGGAAGCGGCAGAATTGAGATCCGAGCAACCGTTGACGAGAAAATGGCGAGCATTCCCAAATCCTGATCTCATGTTTTTTGGGCTCCAGAACCGTGTTTGTGCATTTCTCATGACTAATTCTGATATAAAATGACGCGAGGAACGCGTTGGAAGCGGCAGAATTGAGATCCGAGCAACCGTTGACGAGAAAATGGCGAGCATTCCCAAATCCTGATCTCATGTTTTTTGGGCTCCAGAACCGTGTTTGTGCATTTCTCATGACTAATTCTGATATAAAATGACGCGACGAACGCGTTGGAAGCGACAGAATTGCGATCAGAGAAACCGTTGACGAGAAAATGGCGAGCATTCCCAAATCCTGATCTCGTGTGTTTTGGACTCCAGAAATGTGTTCCTGCATTTGTCGTCACTATTTCCGACGTAAAATGACGCGAGGAACGCGTTGGAAGCGACATAATTGAGATCCGAGCAACCGTTGACGAGAAAATGGCGAGCATTCCCAAAACTTGATCTCGTGTTTATTGAACTCCAGAACCGTGTTTGTGCGTTTCTCAAGACTAATTCCGACGTAAAATGACACGAGGAACACGTTGGAAGCGACAGAATTGCGATCCGAGAAACCGTTGACGAGAAAATGGCGAGCATTCCCCAATCCTGATCTCATGTTTTTTGGGCTCCAGAACCGTGTTTGTGCATTTCTCATGACTAATTCTGATATAAAATGACGCGAGGAACACGCTGGAAGCGACAGAATTGCGATCCGAGCAACCGTTGACGAGAAAATGGCGAGCATTCCCAAAACTTGATCTCGTGTTTATTGAACTCCAGAACCGTGTTTGTGCATTTATCAAAACGAATTCCGACGTAAAATGACACGAGGAACACGTTGGAAGCGACAGGATTGCGATCCGAGAAACCGTTGACGAGAAAATGGCGAGCATTCCGAAATCCTGATCTCGTGTGTTTTGGACTCCAGAAATGTGTTCCTGCATTTGTCGTCACTATTTCCGACGTAAAATGTCACGAGGAACGCGTTGGAAGCGACATAATTGAGATCCGAGCAACCGTTGACGAGAAAATGGCGAGCATTCCCAAAACTTGATCTCGTGTTTATTGAACTCCAGAACCGTGTTTGTGCGTTTCTCAAGACTAATTCCGACGTAAAATGACACGAGGAACACGTTGGAAGCGACAGGATTGCGATCCGAGAAACCGTTGACGACAAAATCGCGAGCATTCCCAAAACTTGATCTCGTGTTTTTTGGGCTCCAGAACCGTGTTTGTGCATTTCTCATGACCAATTCTGGTATAAAATGACGTGAGGAACACGCTGGAGGCGACAGAATTGAGATCCGAGCAACCGTTGACGAGAAAATGGCGAGCATTCCCAAATCCTGATCTCATGTTTTTTGGGCTCCAGAACCGTGTTTGTGCATTTCTCATGACTAATTCTGATATAAAATGACGCGAGGAACGCGTTGGAAGCGACAGAATTGAGATCCGAGCAACCGTTGACGAGAAAATCGCGAGCATTCCCAAATCCTGATCTCATGTTTTTTGGGCTCCAGAACCGTGTTTGTGCATTTCTCATGACTAATTCTGATATAAAATGACGCGAGGAACGCGTTGGAAGCGACAGAATTGAGATCCGAACAACCGTTGACGAGAAAATGGCGAGCATTCCCAAAACTTGATCTCATGTTTTTTGGGCTCCAGAACCGTGTTTGTGCATTTCTCATGACTAATTCTGATATAAAATGACGCGAGGAACACGCTGGAAGCGACAGAATTGCGATCCGAGAAACCGTTGACGAGAAAATGGCGAGCATTCCCCAATCCTGATCTCATGTTTTTTGGGCTCCAGAACCGTGTTTGTGCATTTCTCATGACTAATTCTGATATAAAATGACGCGAGGAACACGCTGGAAGCGACAGAATTGCGATCCGAGCAACCGTTGACGAGAAAATGGCGAGCATTCCCAAAACTTGATCTCGTGTTTATTGAACTCCAGAACCGTGTTTGTGCATTTCTCAAAACGAATTCCGACGTAAAATGACACGAGGAACACGTTGGAAGCGACAGGATTGCGATCCGAGAAACCGTTGACGACAAAATCGCGAGCATTCCCAAAACTTGATCTCGTGTTTTTTGGGCTCCAGAACCGTGTTTGTGCATTTCTCATGACTAATTCTGGTATAAAATGACGCGAGGAACACGCTGGAGGCGACAGAATTGAGATCCGAGCAACCGTTGACGAGAAAATGGCGAGCATTCCCAAATCCTGATCTCATGTTTTTTGGGCTCCAGAACCGTGTTTGTGCATTTCTCATGACTAATTCTGGTATAAAATGACGCGAGGAACACGCTGGAGGCGACAGAATTGAGATCCGAGCAACCGTTGACGAGAAAATGGCGAGCATTCCCAAATCCTGATCTCGTGTTTTTTGGGCTCCAGAACCGTGTTTCTGCATTTCTCATGACTAATTCCGATGTAAAATGACGCGAGGAACGCGCTGGAAGCGACAGAATTGCGATCCGAGCAACCGTTGACGAGAAAATGGCGAGCATTCCCAAAACTTGATCACGTGTTTATTGAACTCCAGAACCGTGTTTGTGCATTTCTCAAGACGAATTCTGATATAAAATGACGCGAGGAACGCGTTGGAAGGGGCAGAATTGAGATCCGAGAAACCGTTGACGACAAAATCGCGAGCATTCCCAAAACTTGATCTCGTGTTTTTTGGGCTCCAGAACCGTGTTTGTGCATTTCTCATGACTAATTCTGGTATAAAATGACGCGAGGAACACGCTGGAGGCGACAGAATTGAGATCCGAGCAACCGTTGACGAGAAAATGGCGAGCATTCCCAAATCCTGATCTCGTGTTTTTTGGGCTCCAGAACCGTGTTTCTGCATTTCTCATGACTAATTCCGATGTAAAATGACGCGAGGAACGCGCTGGAAGCGACAGAATTGCGATCCGAGCAACCGTTGACGAGAAAATGGCGAGCATTCCCAAAACTTGATCTCGTGTTTATTGAACTCCAGAACCGTGTTTGTGCATTTCTCAAGACGAATTCTGATATAAAATGACGCGAGGAACGCGTTGGAAGCGGCAGAATTGAGATCCGAGAAACCGTTGACGACAAAATCGCGAGCATTCCCAAAACTTGATCTCGTGTTTTTTGGGCTCCAGAACCGTGTTTGTGCATTTCTCATGACTAATTCTGGTATAAAATGACGCGAGGAACACGCTGGAGGCGACAGAATTGAGATCCGAGCAACCGTTGACGAGAAAATGGCGAGCATTCCCAAATCCTGATCTCATGTTTTTTGGGCTCCAGAACCGTGTTTGTGCATTTCTCATGACTAATTCTGATATAAAATGACGCGACGAACGCGTTGGAAGCGACAGAATTGCGATCCGAGCAACCGTTGACGAGAAAATGGCGAGCATTCCCAAATACTGATCTCATGTTTTTTGGGCTCCAGAACCGTGTTTGTGCATTTCTCATGACTAATTCTGATATAAAATGACGCGAGGAACGCGTTGGAAGCGACAGAATTGAGATCCGAGCAACCGTTGACGAGAAAATGGCGAGCATTCCCAAATCCTGATCTCATGTTTTTTGGACTCCAGAACCGTGTTTGTGCATTTCTCAAGACGAATTCTGATATAAAATGACGCGAGGAACGCGTTGGAAGCGGCAGAATTGAGATCCGAGCAACCGTTGACGAGAAAATGGCGAGCATTCCCAAATCCTGATCTCATGTTTTTTGGGCTCCAGAACCGTGTTTGTGCATTTCTCATGACTAATTCTGATATAAAATGACGCGAGGAACGCGTTGGAAGCGGCAGAATTGAGATCCGAGCAACCGTTGACGAGAAAATGGCGAGCATTCCCAAATCCTGATCTCATGTTTTTTGGGCTCCAGAACCGTGTTTGTGCATTTCTCATGACTAATTCTGATATAAAATGACGCGACGAACGCGTTGGAAGCGACAGAATTGCGATCAGAGAAACCGTTGACGAGAAAATGGCGAGCATTCCCAAATCCTGATCTCGTGTGTTTTGGACTCCAGAAATGTGTTCCTGCATTTGTCGTCACTATTTCCGACGTAAAATGACGCGAGGAACGCGTTGGAAGCGACATAATTGAGATCCGAGCAACCGTTGACGAGAAAATGGCGAGCATTCCCAAAACTTGATCTCGTGTTTATTGAACTCCAGAACCGTGTTTGTGCGTTTCTCAAGACTAATTCCGACGTAAAATGACACGAGGAACACGTTGGAAGCGACAGAATTGCGATCCGAGAAACCGTTGACGAGAAAATGGCGAGCATTCCCCAATCCTGATCTCATGTTTTTTGGGCTCCAGAACCGTGTTTGTGCATTTCTCATGACTAATTCTGATATAAAATGACGCGAGGAACACGCTGGAAGCGACAGAATTGCGATCCGAGCAACCGTTGACGAGAAAATGGCGAGCATTCCCAAAACTTGATCTCGTGTTTATTGAACTCCAGAACCGTGTTTGTGCATTTATCAAAACGAATTCCGACGTAAAATGACACGAGGAACACGTTGGAAGCGACAGGATTGCGATCCGAGAAACCGTTGACGAGAAAATGGCGAGCATTCCGAAATCCTGATCTCGTGTGTTTTGGACTCCAGAAATGTGTTCCTGCATTTGTCGTCACTATTTCCGACGTAAAATGTCACGAGGAACGCGTTGGAAGCGACATAATTGAGATCCGAGCAACCGTTGACGAGAAAATGGCGAGCATTCCCAAAACTTGATCTCGTGTTTATTGAACTCCAGAACCGTGTTTGTGCGTTTCTCAAGACTAATTCCGACGTAAAATGACACGAGGAACACGTTGGAAGCGACAGAATTGCGATCCGAGAAACCGTTGACGAGAAAATGGCGAGCATTCCCCAATCCTGATCTCATGTTTTTTGGGCTCCAGAACCGTGTTTGTGCATTTCTCATGACTAATTCTGGTATAAAATGACGCGAGGAACACGCTGGAGGCGACAGAATTGCGATCCGAGAAACCGTTGACGAGAAAATGGCGAGCATTCCCCAATCCTGATCTCATGTTTTTTGGGCTCCAGAACCGTGTTTGTGCATTTCTCATGACTAATTCTGATATAAAATGACGCGAGGAACACGCTGGAAGCGACAGAATTGCGATCCGAGCAACCGTTGACGAGAAAATGGCGAGCATTCCCAAAACTTGATCTCGTGTTTATTGAACTCCAGAACCGTGTTTGTGCATTTCTCAAAATGAATTCCGACGTAAAATGACACGAGGAACACGTTGGAAGCGACAGGATTGCGATCCGAGAAACCGTTGACGACAAAATCGCGAGCATTCCCAAAACTTGATCTCGTGTTTTTTGGGCTCCAGAACCGTGTTTCTGCATTTCTCATGACTAATTCCGATGTAAAATGACGCGAGGAACGCGCTGGAAGCGACAGAATTGCGATCCGAGCAACCGTTGACGAGAAAATGGCGAGCATTCCCAAAACTTGATCTCGTGTTTTTTGGGCTCCAGAACCGTGTTTGTGCATTTCTCATGACTAATTCTGGTATAAAATGACGCGAGGAACACGCTGGAGGCGACAGAATTGAGATCCGAGCAACCGTTGACGAGAAAATGGCGAGCATTCCCAAATCCTGATCTCATGTTTTTTGGGCTCCAGAACCGTGTTTGTGCATTTCTCATGACTAATTCTGATATAAAATGACGCGACGAACGCGTTGGAAGCGACAGAATTGCGATCCGAGCAACCGTTGACGAGAAAATGGCGAGCATTCCCTAATCCTGATCTCATGTTTTTTGGGCTCCAGAACCGTGTTTGTGCATTTCTCATGACTAATTCTGATATAAAATGACGCGACGAACGCGTTGGAAGCGACAGAATTGCGATCCGAGCAACCGTTGACGAGAAAATGGCGAGCATTCCCAAATCCTGATCTCATGTTTTTTGGGCTCCAGAACCGTGTTTGTGCATTTCTCATGACTAATTCTGATATAAAATGACGCGAGGAACGCGTTGGAAGCGACAGAATTGAGATCCGAGCAACCGTTGACGAGAAAATGGCGAGCATTCCCAAACCCTGATCTCATGTTTTTTGGGCTCCAGAACCGTGTTTGTGCATTTCTCAAGACGAATTCTGATATAAAATGACGCGAGGAACGCGGTGGAAGCGGCAGAATTGAGATCCGAGCAACCGTTGACGAGAAAATGGCGAGCATTCCCAAATCCTGATCTCATGTTTTTTGGGCTCCAGAACCGTGTTTGTGCATTTCTCATGACTAATTCTGATATAAAATGACGCGAGGAACGAGTTGGAAGCGGCAGAATTGAGATCCGAGCAACCGTTGACGAGAAAATGGCGAGCATTCCCAAATCCTGATCTCATGTTTTTTGGGCTCCAGAACCGTGTTTGTGCATTTCTCATGACTAATTCTGATATAAAATGACGCGACGAACGCGTTGGAAGCGACAGAATTGCGATCAGAGAAACCGTTGACGAGAAAATGGCGAGCATTCCCAAATCCTGATCTCGTGTGTTTTGGACTCCAGAAATGTGTTCCTGCATTTGTCGTCACTATTTCCGACGTAAAATGACGCGAGGAACGCGTTGGAAGCGACATAATTGAGATCCGAGCAACCGTTGACGAGAAAATGGCGAGCATTCCCAAAACTTGATCTCGTGTTTATTGAACTCCAGAACCGTGTTTGTGCGTTTCTCAAGACTAATTCCGACGTAAAATGACACGAGGAACACGTTGGAAGCGACAGAATTGCGATCCGAGAAACCGTTGACGAGAAAATGGCGAGCATTCCCCAATCCTGATCTCATGTTTTTTGGGCTCCAGAACCGTGTTTGTGCATTTCTCATGACTAATTCTGATATAAAATGACGCGAGGAACACGCTGGAAGCGACAGAATTGCGATCCGAGCAACCGTTGACGAGAAAATGGCGAGCATTCCCAAAACTTGATCTCGTGTTTATTGAACTCCAGAACCGTGTTTGTGCATTTCTCAAAACGAATTCCGATGTAAAATGACACGAGGAACACGTTGGAAGCGACAGGATTGCGATCCGAGAAACCGTTGACGACAAAATCGCGAGCATTCCCAAAACTTGATCTCGTGTTTTTTGGGCTCCAGAACCGTGTTTGTGCATTTCTCATGACTAATTCTGGTATAAAATGACGCGAGGAACGCGTTGGAAGCGACAGAATTGAGATCCGAGCAACCGTTGACGAGAAAATGGCGAGCATTCCCAAATCCTGATCTCATGTTTTTTGGGCTCCAGAACCGTGTTTGTGCATTTCTCAAGACGTATTCTGATATAAAATGACGCGAGGAACGCGTTGGAAGCGGCAGAATTGAGATCCGAGCAACCGTTGACGAGAAAATGGCGAGCATTCCCAAATCCTGATCTCATGTTTTTTGGGCTCCAGAACCGTGTTTGTGCATTTCTCATGACTAATTCTGATATAAAGTGACGCGACGAACGCGTTGGAAGCGACAGAATTGCGATCCGAGCAACCGTTGACGAGAAAATCGCGAGCATTCCCAAATCCTGATCTCATGTTTTTTGGGCTCCAGAACCGTGTTTGTGCATTTCTCATGACTAATTCTGATATAAAATGACGCGAGGAACGCGTTGGAAGCGACAGAATTGAGATCCGAACAACCGTTGACGAGAAAATGGCGAGCATTCCCAAAACTTGATCTCATGTTTTTTGGGCTCCAGAACCGTGTTTGTGCATTTCTCAAGACGAATTCTGATATAAAATGACGCGAGGAACGCGTTGGAAGCGGCAGAATTGAGATCCGAGCAACCGTTGACGAGAAAATGGCGAGCATTCCCAAATCCTGATCTCATGTTTTTTGGGCTCCAGAACCGTGTTTGTGCATTTCTCATGACTAATTCTGATATAAAATGACGCGACGAACGCGTTGGAAGCGACAGAATTGCGATCCGAGCAACCGTTGACGAGAAAATCGCGAGCATTCCCAAAACCTGATCTCGTGTTTTTTGGACTCCAGAAACGTTTTCGTGCATTTGTCGTGACTATTTCCGACGTGAAATGACACGAGGAACACGCTTGAGGCGACAGAATTGCGATCCGAGAAACCGTTGACGAGAAAATGGCGAGCATTCCCCAATCCTGATCTCATGTTTTTTGGGCTCCAGAACCGTGGTTGTGGATTTCTCATGACTAATTCTGATATAAAATGACGCGACGAACGCGTTGGAAGCGACAGAATTGCGATCAGAGAAACCGTTGACGAGAAAATGGCGAGCATTCCCAAATCCTGATCTCATGTTTTTTGGGCTCCAGAACCGTGTTTGTGCGTTTCTCAAGACTAATTCCGACGTAAAATGACACGAGGAACACGTTGGAAGCGACAGAATTGCGATCCGAGAAACCGTTGACGAGAAAATGGCGAGCATTCCGAAATCCTGATCTCGTGTGTTTTGGACTCCAGAAATGTGTTCCTGCATTTGTCGTCACTATTTCCGACGTAAAATGACACGAGGAACGCGTTGGAAGCGACATAATTGAGATCCGAGCAACCGTTGACGAGAAAATGGCGAGCATTCCCAAAACTTGATCTCGTGTTTATTGAACTCCAGAACCGTGTTTGTGCGTTTCTCAAGACTAATTCCGACGTAAAATGACACGAGGAACACGTTGGAAGCGACAGAATTGCGATCCGAGAAACCGTTGACGAGAAAATGGCGAGCATTCCCCAATCCTGATCTCATGTTTTTTGGGCTCCAGAACCGTGTTTGTGCATTTCTCATGACTAATTCTGGTATAAAATGACGCGAGGAACACGCTGGAGGCGACAGAATTGCGATCCGAGAAACCGTTGACGAGAAAATGGCGAGCATTCCCCAATCCTGATCTCATGTTTTTTGGGCTCCAGAACCGTGTTTGTGCATTTCTCATGACTAATTCTGATATAAAATGACGCGAGGAACACGCTGGAAGCGACAGAATTGCGATCCGAGCAACCGTTGACGAGAAAATGGCGAGCATTCCCAAAACTTGATCTCGTGTTTATTGAACTCCAGAACCGTGTTTGGGCATTTCTCAAAATGAATTCCGACGTAAAATGACACGAGGAACACGTTGGAAGCGACAGGATTGCGATCCGAGAAACCGTTGACGACAAAATCGCGAGCATTCCCAAAACTTGATCTCGTGTTTTTTGGGCTCCAGAACAGTGTTTGTGCATTTCTCAAGACGAATTCCGACGTAAAATGACACGAGGAACACGTTGGAAGCGACAGGATTGCGTTCCGAGAAACCGTTGACGAGAAAATCGCGAGCATTCCCAAATCCTGATCTCGTGTTTTTTGGGCTCCAGAACCGTGTTTCTGCATTTCTCATGACTAATTCCGATGTAAAATGACGCGAGGAACGCGCTGGAAGCGACAGAATTGCGATCCGAGCAACCGTTGACGAGAAAATGGCGAGCATTCCCAAAACTTGATCTCGTGTTTTTTGGGCTCCAGAACCGTGTTTGTGCATTTCTCATGACTAATTCTGGTATAAAATGACGCGAGGAACACGCTGGAGGCGACAGAATTGAGATCCGAGCAACCGTTGACGAGAAAATGGCGAGCATTCCCAAATCCTGATCTCATGTTTTTTGGGCTCCAGAACCGTGTTTGTGCATTTCTCATGACTAATTCTGATATAAAATGACGCGACGAACGCGTTGGAAGCGACAGAATTGCGATCAGAGAAACCGTTGACGAGAAAATGGCGAGCATCCCCAAATCCTGATCTCGTGTGTTTTGGACTCCAGAAATGTGTTCCTGCATTTGTCGTCACTATTTCCGACGTAAAATGACGCGAGGAACGCGTTGGAAGCGACATAATTGAGATCCGAGCAACCGTTGACGAGAAAATGGCGAGCATTCCCAAAACTTGATCTCGTGTTTATTGAACTCCAGAACCGTGTTTGTGCGTTTCTCAAGACCAATTCCGACGTAAAATGACACGAGGAATACGTTGGAAGCGACAGAATTGCGATCCGAGAAACCGTTGACGACAAAATCGCGAGCATTCCCAAAACTTGATCTCGTGTTTTTTGGGCTTCAGAACCGTGTTTGTGCATTTCTCATGACTAATTCTGGTATAAAATGACGCGAGGAACACGCTGGAGGCGACAGAATTGAGATCCGAGCAACCGTTGACGAGAAAATGGCGAGCATTCCCAAATCCTGATCTCGTGTTTTTTGGGCTCCAGAACCGTGTTTCTGCATTTCTCATGACTAATTCCGATGTAAAATGACGCGAGGAACGCGCTGGAAGCGACAGAATTGCGATCCGAGCAACCGTTGACGAGAAAATGGCGAGCATTCCCAAAACTTGATCTCGTGTTTATTGAACTCCAGAACCGTGTTTGTGCATTTCTCAAGACGAATTCTGATATAAAATGACGCGAGGAACGCGTTGGAAGCGGCAGAATTGAGATCCGAGAAACCGTTGACGACAAAATCGCGAGCATTCGCAAATCCTGATCTCGTGTTTTTTGGGCTCCAGAACCGTGTTTCTGCATTTCTCATGACTAATTCCGATGTAAAATGACGCGAGGAACGCGCTGGAAGCGACAGAATTGCGATCCGAGCAACCGTTGACGAGAAAATGGCGAGCATTCCCAAAACTTGATCTCGTGTTTATTGAACTCCAGAACCGTGTTTGTGCATTTCTCAAAATGAATTCCGACGTAAAATGACACGAGGAACACGTTGGAAGCGACAGGATTGCGATCCGAGAAACCGTTGACGACAAAATCGCGAGCATTCCCAAAACTTGATCTCGTGTTTTTTGGGCTCCAGAACAGTGTTTGTGCATTTCTCAAGACGAATTCCGACGTAAAATGACACGAGGAACACGTTGGAAGCGACAGGATTGCGTTCCGAGAAACCGTTGACGAGAAAATCGCGAGCATTCCCAAATCCTGATCTCGTGTTTTTTGGGCTCCAGAACCGTGTTTCTGCATTTCTCATGACTAATTCCGATGTAAAATGACGCGAGGAACGCGCTGGAAGCGACAGAATTGCGATCCGAGCAACCGTTGACGAGAAAATGGCGAGCATTCCCAAAACTTGATCTCGTGTTTTGTGGGCTCCAGAACCGTGTTTGTGCATTTCTCATGACTAATTCTGGTATAAAATGACGCGAGGAACACGCTGGAGGCGACAGAATTGAGATCCGAGCAACCGTTGACGAGAAAATGGCGAGCATTCCCAAATCCTGATCTCATGTTTTTTGGGCTCCAGAACCGTGTTTGTGCATTTCTCATGACTAATTCTGATATAAAATGACGCGAGGAACGCGTTGGAAGCGGCAGAATTGAGATCCGAGAAACCGTTGACGACAAAATCGCGAGCATTCGCAAATCCTGATCTCGTGTTTTTTGGGCTCCAGAACCGTGTTTCTGCATTTCTCATGACTAATTCCGATGTAAAATGACGCGAGGAACGCGCTGGAAGCGACAGAATTGCGATCCGAGCAACCGTTGACGAGAAAATGGCGAGCATTCCCAAAACTTGATCTCGTGTTTATTGAACTCCAGAACCGTGTTTGTGCATTTCTCAAAATGAATTCCGACGTAAAATGACACGAGGAACACGTTGGAAGCGACAGGATTGCGATCCGAGAAACCGTTGACGACAAAATCGCGAGCATTCCCAAAACTTGATCTCGTGTTTTTTGGGCTCCAGAACAGTGTTTGTGCATTTCTCAAGACGAATTCCGACGTAAAATGACACGAGGAACACGTTGGAAGCGACAGGATTGCGTTCCGAGAAACCGTTGACGAGAAAATCGCGAGCATTCCCAAATCCTGATCTCGTGTTTTTTGGGCTCCAGAACCGTGTTTCTGCATTTCTCATGAATAATTCCGATGTAAAATGACGCGAGGAACGCGCTGGAAGCGACAGAATTGCGATCCGAGCAACCGTTGACGAGAAAATGGCGAGCATTCCCAAAACTTGATCACGTGTTTATTGAACTCCAGAACCGCGTTTGTGCATTTCTCAAGACGAATTCTGATATAAAATGACGCGAGGAACGCGTTGGAAGGGGCAGAATTGAGATCCGAGAAACCGTTGACGACAAAATCGCGAGCATTCCCAAAACTTGATCTCGTGTTTTTTGGGCTCCAGAACCGTGTTTGTGCATTTCTCATGACTAATTCTGGTATAAAATGACGCGAGGAACACGCTGGAGGCGACAGAATTGAGATCCGAGCAACCGTTGACGAGAAAATGGCGAGCATTCCCAAATCCTGATCTCGTGTTTTTTGGGCTCCAGAACCGTGTTTCTGCATTTCTCATGACTAATTCCGATGTAAAATGACGCGAGGAACGCGCTGGAAGCGACAGAATTGCGATCCGAGCAACCGTTGACGAGAAAATGGCGAGCATTCCCAAAACTTGATCTCGTGTTTATTGAACTCCAGAACCGTGTTTGTGCATTTCTCAAGACGAATTCTGATATAAAATGACGCGAGGAACGCGTTGGAAGCGGCAGAATTGAGATCCGAGAAACCGTTGACGACAAAATCGCGAGCATTCCCAAAACTTGATCTCGTGTTTTTTGGGCTCCAGAACCGTGTTTGTGCATTTCTCATGACTAATTCTGGTATAAAATGACGCGAGGAACACGCTGGAGGCGACAGAATTGAGATCCGAGCAACCGTTGACGAGAAAATGGCGAGCATTCCCAAATCCTGATCTCATGTTTTTTGGGCTCCAGAACCGTGTTTGTGCATTTCTCATGACTAATTCTGATATAAAATGACGCGACGAACGCGTTGGAAGCGACAGAATTGCGATCCGAGAAACCGTTGACGAGAAAATGGCGAGCATTCCCCAATCCTGATCTCATGTTTTTTGGGCTCCAGAACCGTGTTTGTGCATTTCTCATGACTAATTCTGATATAAAATGACGCGACGAACGCGTTGGAAGCGACAGAATTGCGATCAGAGAAACCGTTGACGAGAAAATGGCGAGCATTCCCAAATCCTGATCTCATGTTTTTTGGGCTCCAGAACCGTGTTTCTGCGTTTCTCAAGACTAATTCCGACGTAAAATGACACGAGGAACGCGTTGGAAGCGACAGAATTGCGATCCGAGCAACCGTTGACGAGAAAATGGCGAGCATTCCCAAAACTTGATCACGTGTTTATTGAACTCCAGAACCGTGTTTGTGCATTTCTCAAGACGAATTCTGATATAAAATGACGCGAGGAACGCGTTGGAAGGGGCAGAATTGAGATCCGAGAAACCGTTGACGACAAAATCGCGAGCATTCCCAAAACTTGATCTCGTGTTTTTTGGGCTCCAGAACCGTGTTTGTGCATTTCTCATGACTAATTCTGGTATAAAATGACGCGAGGAACACGCTGGAGGCGACAGAATTGAGATCCGAGCAACCGTTGACGAGAAAATGGCGAGCATTCCCAAATCCTGATCTCGTGTTTTTTGGGCTCCAGAACCGTGTTTCTGCATTTCTCATGACTAATTCCGATGTAAAATGACGCGAGGAACGCGCTGGAAGCGACAGAATTGCGATCCGAGCAACCGTTGACGAGAAAATGGCGAGCATTCCCAAAACTTGATCTCGTGTTTATTGAACTCCAGAACCGTGTTTGTGCATTTCTCAAGACGAATTCTGATATAAAATGACGCGAGGAACGCGTTGGAAGCGGCAGAATTGAGATCCGAGAAACCGTTGACGACAAAATCGCGAGCATTCCCAAAACTTGATCTCGTGTTTTTTGGGCTCCAGAACCGTGTTTGTGCATTTCTCATGACTAATTCTGGTATAAAATGACGCGAGGAACACGCTGGAGGCGACAGAATTGAGATCCGAGCAACCGTTGACGAGAAAATGGCGAGCATTCCCAAATCCTGATCTCATGTTTTTTGGGCTCCAGAACCGTGTTTGTGCATTTCTCATGACTAATTCTGATATAAAATGACGCGACGAACGCGTTGGAAGCGACAGAATTGCGATCCGAGCAACCGTTGACGAGAAAATGGCGAGCATTCCCAAATACTGATCTCATGTTTTTTGGGCTCCAGAACCGTGTTTGTGCATTTCTCATGACTAATTCTGATATAAAATGACGCGAGGAACGCGTTGGAAGCGACAGAATTGAGATCCGAGCAACCGTTGACGAGAAAATGGCGAGCATTCCCAAATCCTGATCTCATGTTTTTTGGACTCCAGAACCGTGTTTGTGCATTTCTCAAGACGAATTCTGATATAAAATGACGCGAGGAACGCGTTGGAAGCGGCAGAATTGAGATCCGAGCAACCGTTGACGAGAAAATGGCGAGCATTCCCAAATCCTGATCTCATGTTTTTTGGGCTCCAGAACCGTGTTTGTGCATTTCTCATGACTAATTCTGATATAAAATGACGCGAGGAACGCGTTGGAAGCGGCAGAATTGAGATCCGAGCAACCGTTGACGAGAAAATGGCGAGCATTCCCAAATCCTGATCTCATGTTTTTTGGGCTCCAGAACCGTGTTTGTGCATTTCTCATGACTAATTCTGATATAAAATGACGCGACGAACGCGTTGGAAGCGACAGAATTGCGATCAGAGAAACCGTTGACGAGAAAATGGCGAGCATTCCCAAATCCTGATCTCGTGTGTTTTGGACTCCAGAAATGTGTTCCTGCATTTGTCGTCACTATTTCCGACGTAAAATGACGCGAGGAACGCGTTGGAAGCGACATAATTGAGATCCGAGCAACCGTTGACGAGAAAATGGCGAGCATTCCCAAAACTTGATCTCGTGTTTATTGAACTCCAGAACCGTGTTTGTGCGTTTCTCAAGACTAATTCCGACGTAAAATGACACGAGGAACACGTTGGAAGCGACAGAATTGCGATCCGAGAAACCGTTGACGAGAAAATGGCGAGCATTCCCCAATCCTGATCTCATGTTTTTTGGGCTCCAGAACCGTGTTTGTGCATTTCTCATGACTAATTCTGATATAAAATGACGCGAGGAACACGCTGGAAGCGACAGAATTGCGATCCGAGCAACCGTTGACGAGAAAATGGCGAGCATTCCCAAAACTTGATCTCGTGTTTATTGAACTCCAGAACCGTGTTTGTGCATTTATCAAAACGAATTCCGACGTAAAATGACACGAGGAACACGTTGGAAGCGACAGGATTGCGATCCGAGAAACCGTTGACGAGAAAATGGCGAGCATTCCGAAATCCTGATCTCGTGTGTTTTGGACTCCAGAAATGTGTTCCTGCATTTGTCGTCACTATTTCCGACGTAAAATGTCACGAGGAACGCGTTGGAAGCGACATAATTGAGATCCGAGCAACCGTTGACGAGAAAATGGCGAGCATTCCCAAAACTTGATCTCGTGTTTATTGAGGGAGTGTCCACATTGCGCACGTTCCATCTTGCGCACACGTGGATTATTGGACACGGTGGAATTTGCGCACGTTGGAAGTTGACTCCAGTAGAATCAGGACACATTGGATATTGGACACATTGGAATTTGCGCACGTTGGAAATTTACTCCAGTGGAAGCAGGACACATCGACGGTGAAAGTTGTACACATCCCAGAAGAAACAGGACACACAGGATAACGCGAATAATGGAATTTGGACACACTAGATGAAAAAGATGTGTACATTGCGACAGTATGTATTCTCAGAACACATTTAATTGAAAAGCAATAAATAACAGTGAAATAATTAATGATTTGTAAGAAACACCAAAGTTGTTTATTCGTGAAAAAAGTGATTGCTTATATGACTATGATTAAATAAATATAAACAACGGGTGGTTATGAGTTTTAATTTATTAACAACCATTTTTATTTAATATAAGTACATAATAGTTAAGTATATAATATTCAGGGTTTTTTTAGGTTTGGCGAGCGAAACGATCATGCCCCCCCCCCCGGACTAGGGTTGGTTTGTGGTTCTTATTGAGACCAAACTTAGCATGCCCCCCCCCCCCCGGACTGGGTAAGGTGAGCTAGTAAGGTGAGCAAGTAAGGTAATAAAATATCAGATACACTCATAAAATCTAAGAATGATATTTTCGTGAACCCTAATTGATAAGGATATCTACCACTAGTAAATACAATGCAGCAAAATATCTTGCTGTTGTAATTAGCATGTGGCAATACATAATCAATTAAATTAACGGACGTCCATCTTTAGCCCTGAAACATTTCAACCGCAGAATTTTCCGATAATTGTTAATTGACAATGGCTAAATTCTACGTATGATTCTTGTAGAAATGTCTACACAGTATTTAGTGGCCAACTTCCACTTTCCATGTGGGAAAAGTCCTCTGTGTCCTCTATACACTGTGCGCAGTTTCCACTTGTAACGATATCTTATGTGGGCAATGTCCAATGTGCGCTGTTTCCATTGTGGGCAATGTCCAATGTGCGCAGTTTCCAATGTGGGCAATGTCCAATGTGCGCAGTTTCCAATGTGGGCAATGTGCAACGTGCGCTGTTTCCATGTGCGCAAGTTCCAAAAAAGGCCCGTGTCCAAAGTGGAACGTGCGCAAAGGAGACTCACTCACTAATTCTGATATAAAATGACGCGAGGAACACGCTGGAAGCGACAGAATTGCGATCCGAGCAACCGTTGACGAGAAAATGGCGAGCATTCCCAAAACTTGATCTCGTGTTTATTGAACTCCAGAACCGTGTTTGTGCATTTATCAAAACGAATTCCGACGTAAAATGACACGAGGAACACGTTGGAAGCGACAGGATTGCGATCCGAGAAACCGTTGACGAGAAAATGGCGAGCATTCCGAAATCCTGATCTCGTGTGTTTTGGACTCCAGAAATGTGTTCCTGCATTTGTCGTCACTATTTCCGACGTAAAATGTCACGAGGAACGCGTTGGAAGCGGCAGAATTGAGATCCGAGCAACCGTTGACGAGAAAATGGCGAGCATTCCCAAATCCTGATCTCATGTTTTTTGGGCTCCAGAACCGTGTTTGTGCATTTCTCATGACTAATTCTGATATAAAATGACGCGAGGAACGAGTTGGAAGCGGCAGAATTGAGATCCGAGCAACCGTTGACGAGAAAATGGCGAGCATTCCCAAATCCTGATCTCATGTTTTTTGGGCTCCAGAACCGTGTTTGTGCATTTCTCATGACTAATT
This sequence comes from Crossocerus cetratus, assembly GCA_963675795.1. Taxonomy (NCBI): domain Eukaryota; kingdom Metazoa; phylum Arthropoda; class Insecta; order Hymenoptera; family Crabronidae; genus Crossocerus; species Crossocerus cetratus. The sequence goes on from OY776667.1 coordinate 2,794,625, forward strand.
CTGATATAAAATGACGCGACGAACGCGTTGGAAGCGACAGAATTGCGATCAGAGAAACCGTTGACGAGAAAATGGCGAGCATTCCCAAATCCTGATCTCATGTTTTTTGGGCTCCAGAACCGTGTTTGTGCATTTCTCATGACTAATTCTGATATAAAATGACGCGACGAACGCGTTGGAAGCGACAGAATTGCGATCCGAGCAACCGTTGACGAGAAAATGGCGAGCATTCCCAAAACTTGATCTCGTGTTTATTGAACTCCAGAACCGTGTTTGTGCGTTTCTCAAGACTAATTCCGACGTAAAATGACACGAGGAACACGTTGGAAGCGACAGAATTGCGATCCGAGAAACCGTTGACGAGAAAATGGCGAGCATTCCCCAATCCTGATCTCATGTTTTTTGGGCTCCAGAACCGTGTTTGTGCATTTCTCATGACTAATTCTGATATAAAATGACGCGAGGAACACGCTGGAAGCGACAGAATTGCGATCCGAGCAACCGTTGACGAGAAAATGGCGAGCATTCCCAAAACTTGATCTCGTGTTTATTGAACTCCAGAACCGTGTTTGTGCATTTCTCAAAACGAATTCCGATGTAAAATGACACGAGGAACACGTTGGAAGCGACAGGATTGCGATCCGAGAAACCGTTGACGACAAAATCGCGAGCATTCCCAAAACTTGATCTCGTGTTTTTTGGGCTCCAGAACCGTGTTTGTGCATTTCTCATGACTAATTCTGGTATAAAATGACGCGAGGAACGCGTTGGAAGCGACAGAATTGAGATCCGAGCAACCGTTGACGAGAAAATGGCGAGCATTCCCAAATCCTGATCTCATGTTTTTTGGGCTCCAGAACCGTGTTTGTGCATTTCTCATGACTAATTCTGATATAAAGTGACGCGACGAACGCGTTGGAAGCGACAGAATTGCGATCCGAGCAACCGTTGACGAGAAAATCGCGAGCATTCCCAAATCCTGATCTCATGTTTTTTGGGCTCCAGAACCGTGTTTGTGCATTTCTCATGACTAATTCTGATATAAAATGACGCGAGGAACGCGTTGGAAGCGACAGAATTGAGATCCGAACAACCGTTGACGAGAAAATGGCGAGCATTCCCAAAACTTGATCTCATGTTTTTTGGGCTCCAGAACCGTGTTTGTGCATTTCTCAAGACGAATTCTGATATAAAATGACGCGAGGAACGCGTTGGAAGCGGCAGAATTGAGATCCGAGCAACCGTTGACGAGAAAATGGCGAGCATTCCCAAATCCTGATCTCATGTTTTTTGGGCTCCAGAACCGTGTTTGTGCATTTCTCATGACTAATTCTGATATAAAATGACGCGACGAACGCGTTGGAAGCGACAGAATTGCGATCCGAGCAACCGTTGACGAGAAAATCGCGAGCATTCCCAAAACCTGATCTCGTGTTTTTTGGACTCCAGAAACGTTTTCGTGCATTTGTCGTGACTATTTCCGACGTGAAATGACACGAGGAACACGCTTGAGGCGACAGAATTGCGATCCGAGAAACCGTTGACGAGAAAATGGCGAGCATTCCCCAATCCTGATCTCATGTTTTTTGGGCTCCAGAACCGTGGTTGTGGATTTCTCATGACTAATTCTGATATAAAATGACGCGACGAACGCGTTGGAAGCGACAGAATTGCGATCAGAGAAACCGTTGACGAGAAAATGGCGAGCATTCCCAAATCCTGATCTCATGTTTTTTGGGCTCCAGAACCGTGTTTGTGCGTTTCTCAAGACTAATTCCGACGTAAAATGACACGAGGAACACGTTGGAAGCGACAGAATTGCGATCCGAGAAACCGTTGACGAGAAAATGGCGAGCATTCCGAAATCCTGATCTCGTGTGTTTTGGACTCCAGAAATGTGTTCCTGCATTTGTCGTCACTATTTCCGACGTAAAATGACACGAGGAACGCGTTGGAAGCGACATAATTGAGATCCGAGCAACCGTTGACGAGAAAATGGCGAGCATTCCCAAAACTTGATCTCGTGTTTATTGAACTCCAGAACCGTGTTTGTGCGTTTCTCAAGACTAATTCCGACGTAAAATGACACGAGGAACACGTTGGAAGCGACAGAATTGCGATCCGAGAAACCGTTGACGAGAAAATGGCGAGTATTCCGAAATCCTGATCTCGTGTGTTTTGGACTCCAGAAATGTGTTCCTGCATTTGTCGTCACTATTTCCGACGTAAAATGACACGAGGAACGCGTTGGAAGCGACAGAATTGAGATCCGAGCAACCGTTGACGAGAAAATGGCGAGCATTCCCAAATCCTGATCTCATGTTTTTTGGGCTCCAGAACCGTGTTTGTGCATTTCTCATGACTAATTCTGATATAAAGTGACGCGACGAACGCGTTGGAAGCGACAGAATTGCGATCCGAGCAACCGTTGACGAGAAAATCGCGAGCATTCCCAAATCCTGATCTCATGTTTTTTGGGCTCCAGAACCGTGTTTGTGCATTTCTCATGACTAATTCTGATATAAAATGACGCGAGGAACGCGTTGGAAGCGACAGAATTGAGATCCGAACAACCGTTGACGAGAAAATGGCGAGCATTCCCAAAACTTGATCTCATGTTTTTTGGGCTCCAGAACCGTGTTTGTGCATTTCTCAAGACGAATTCTGATATAAAATGACGCGAGGAACGCGTTGGAAGCGGCAGAATTGAGATCCGAGCAACCGTTGACGAGAAAATGGCGAGCATTCCCAAATCCTGATCTCATGTTTTTTGGGCTCCAGAACCGTGTTTGTGCATTTCTCATGACTAATTCTGATATAAAATGACGCGACGAACGCGTTGGAAGCGACAGAATTGCGATCCGAGCAACCGTTGACGAGAAAATCGCGAGCATTCCCAAAACCTGATCTCGTGTTTTTTGGACTCCAGAAACGTTTTCGTGCATTTGTCGTGACTATTTCCGACGTGAAATGACACGAGGAACACGCTTGAGGCGACAGAATTGCGATCCGAGAAACCGTTGACGAGAAAATGGCGAGCATTCCCCAATCCTGATCTCATGTTTTTTGGGCTCCAGAACCGTGGTTGTGGATTTCTCATGACTAATTCTGATATAAAATGACGCGACGAACGCGTTGGAAGCGACAGAATTGCGATCAGAGAAACCGTTGACGAGAAAATGGCGAGCATTCCCAAATCCTGATCTCATGTTTTTTGGGCTCCAGAACCGTGTTTGTGCGTTTCTCAAGTCTAATTCCGACGTAAAATGACACGAGGAACACGTTGGAAGCGACAGAATTGCGATCCGAGAAACCGTTGACGAGAAAATGGCGAGCATTCCGAAATCCTGATCTCGTGTGTTTTGGACTCCAGAAATGTGTTCCTGCATTTGTCGTCACTATTTCCGACGTAAAATGACACGAGGAACGCGTTGGAAGCGACATAATTGAGATCCGAGCAACCGTTGACGAGAAAATGGCGAGCATTCCCAAAACTTGATCTCGTGTTTATTGAACTCCAGAACCGTGTTTGTGCGTTTCTCAAGACTAATTCCGACGTAAAATGACACGAGGAACACGTTGGAAGCGACAGAATTGCGATCCGAGAAACCGTTGACGAGAAAATGGCGAGCATTCCCCAATCCTGATCTCATGTTTTTTGGGCTCCAGAACCGTGTTTGTGCATTTCTCATGACTAATTCTGGTATAAAATGACGCGAGGAACACGCTGGAGGCGACAGAATTGCGATCCGAGAAACCGTTGACGAGAAAATGGCGAGCATTCCCCAATCCTGATCTCATGTTTTTTGGGCTCCAGAACCGTGTTTGTGCATTTCTCATGACTAATTCTGATATAAAATGACGCGAGGAACACGCTGGAAGCGACAGAATTGCGATCCGAGCAACCGTTGACGAGAAAATGGCGAGCATTCCCAAAACTTGATCTCGTGTTTATTGAACTCCAGAACCGTGTTTGGGCATTTCTCAAAATGAATTCCGACGTAAAATGACACGAGGAACACGTTGGAAGCGACAGGATTGCGATCCGAGAAACCGTTGACGACAAAATCGCGAGCATTCCCAAAACTTGATCTCGTGTTTTTTGGGCTCCAGAACAGTGTTTGTGCATTTCTCAAGACGAATTCCGACGTAAAATGACACGAGGAACACGTTGGAAGCGACAGGATTGCGTTCCGAGAAACCGTTGACGAGAAAATCGCGAGCATTCCCAAATCCTGATCTCGTGTTTTTTGGGCTCCAGAACCGTGTTTCTGCATTTCTCATGACTAATTCCGATGTAAAATGACGCGAGGAACGCGCTGGAAGCGACAGAATTGCGATCCGAGCAACCGTTGACGAGAAAATGGCGAGCATTCCCAAAACTTGATCTCGTGTTTTTTGGGCTCCAGAACCGTGTTTGTGCATTTCTCATGACTAATTCTGGTATAAAATGACGCGAGGAACACGCTGGAGGCGACAGAATTGAGATCCGAGCAACCGTTGACGAGAAAATGGCGAGCATTCCCAAATCCTGATCTCATGTTTTTTGGGCTCCAGAACCGTGTTTGTGCATTTCTCATGACTAATTCTGATATAAAATGACGCGACGAACGCGTTGGAAGCGACAGAATTGCGATCAGAGAAACCGTTGACGAGAAAATGGCGAGCATCCCCAAATCCTGATCTCGTGTGTTTTGGACTCCAGAAATGTGTTCCTGCATTTGTCGTCACTATTTCCGACGTAAAATGACGCGAGGAACGCGTTGGAAGCGACATAATTGAGATCCGAGCAACCGTTGACGAGAAAATGGCGAGCATTCCCAAAACTTGATCTCGTGTTTATTGAACTCCAGAACCGTGTTTGTGCGTTTCTCAAGACCAATTCCGACGTAAAATGACACGAGGAATACGTTGGAAGCGACAGAATTGCGATCCGAGAAACCGTTGACGACAAAATCGCGAGCATTCCCAAAACTTGATCTCGTGTTTTTTGGGCTCCAGAACCGTGTTTGTGCATTTCTCATGACTAATTCTGGTATAAAATGACGCGAGGAACACGCTGGAGGCGACAGAATTGAGATCCGAGCAACCGTTGACGAGAAAATGGCGAGCATTCCCAAATCCTGATCTCGTGTTTTTTGGGCTCCAGAACCGTGTTTCTGCATTTCTCATGACTAATTCCGATGTAAAATGACGCGAGGAACGCGCTGGAAGCGACAGAATTGCGATCCGAGCAACCGTTGACGAGAAAATGGCGAGCATTCCCAAAACTTGATCTCGTGTTTATTGAACTCCAGAACCGTGTTTGTGCATTTCTCAAGACGAATTCTGATATAAAATGACGCGAGGAACGCGTTGGAAGCGGCAGAATTGAGATCCGAGAAACCGTTGACGACAAAATCGCGAGCATTCGCAAATCCTGATCTCGTGTTTTTTGGGCTCCAGAACCGTGTTTCTGCATTTCTCATGACTAATTCCGATGTAAAATGACGCGAGGAACGCGCTGGAAGCGACAGAATTGCGATCCGAGCAACCGTTGACGAGAAAATGGCGAGCATTCCCAAAACTTGATCTCGTGTTTATTGAACTCCAGAACCGTGTTTGTGCATTTCTCAAAATGAATTCCGACGTAAAATGACACGAGGAACACGTTGGAAGCGACAGGATTGCGATCCGAGAAACCGTTGACGACAAAATCGCGAGCATTCCCAAAACTTGATCTCGTGTTTTTTGGGCTCCAGAACAGTGTTTGTGCATTTCTCAAGACGAATTCCGACGTAAAATGACACGAGGAACACGTTGGAAGCGACAGGATTGCGTTCCGAGAAACCGTTGACGAGAAAATCGCGAGCATTCCCAAATCCTGATCTCGTGTTTTTTGGGCTCCAGAACCGTGTTTCTGCATTTCTCATGACTAATTCCGATGTAAAATGACGCGAGGAACGCGCTGGAAGCGACAGAATTGCGATCCGAGCAACCGTTGACGAGAAAATGGCGAGCATTCCCAAAACTTGATCTCGTGTTTTTTGGGCTCCAGAACCGTGTTTGTGCATTTCTCATGACTAATTCTGGTATAAAATGACGCGAGGAACACGCTGGAGGCGACAGAATTGAGATCCGAGCAACCGTTGACGAGAAAATGGCGAGCATTCCCAAATCCTGATCTCATGTTTTTTGGGCTCCAGAACCGTGTTTGTGCATTTCTCATGACTAATTCTGATATAAAATGACGCGACGAACGCGTTGGAAGCGACAGAATTGCGATCAGAGAAACCGTTGACGAGAAAATGGCGAGCATCCCCAAATCCTGATCTCGTGTGTTTTGGACTCCAGAAATGTGTTCCTGCATTTGTCGTCACTATTTCCGACGTAAAATGACGCGAGGAACGCGTTGGAAGCGACATAATTGAGATCCGAGCAACCGTTGACGAGAAAATGGCGAGCATTCCCAAAACTTGATCTCGTGTTTATTGAACTCCAGAACCGTGTTTGTGCGTTTCTCAAGACCAATTCCGACGTAAAATGACACGAGGAATACGTTGGAAGCGACAGAATTGCGATCCGAGAAACCGTTGACGACAAAATCGCGAGCATTCCCAAAACTTGATCTCGTGTTTTTTGGGCTCCAGAACCGTGTTTGTGCATTTCTCATGACTAATTCTGGTATAAAATGACGCGAGGAACACGCTGGAGGCGACAGAATTGAGATCCGAGCAACCGTTGACGAGAAAATGGCGAGCATTCCCAAATCCTGATCTCGTGTTTTTTGGGCTCCAGAACCGTGTTTCTGCATTTCTCATGACTAATTCCGATGTAAAATGACGCGAGGAACGCGCTGGAAGCGACAGAATTGCGATCCGAGCAACCGTTGACGAGAAAATGGCGAGCATTCCCAAAACTTGATCTCGTGTTTATTGAACTCCAGAACCGTGTTTGTGCATTTCTCAAGACGAATTCTGATATAAAATGACGCGAGGAACGCGTTGGAAGCGGCAGAATTGAGATCCGAGAAACCGTTGACGACAAAATCGCGAGCATTCGCAAATCCTGATCTCGTGTTTTTTGGGCTCCAGAACCGTGTTTCTGCATTTCTCATGACTAATTCCGATGTAAAATGACGCGAGGAACGCGCTGGAAGCGACAGAATTGCGATCCGAGCAACCGTTGACGAGAAAATGGCGAGCATTCCCAAAACTTGATCTCGTGTTTATTGAACTCCAGAACCGTGTTTGTGCATTTCTCAAAATGAATTCCGACGTAAAATGACACGAGGAACACGTTGGAAGCGACAGGATTGCGATCCGAGAAACCGTTGACGACAAAATCGCGAGCATTCCCAAAACTTGATCTCGTGTTTTTTGGGCTCCAGAACAGTGTTTGTGCATTTCTCAAGACGAATTCCGACGTAAAATGACACGAGGAACACGTTGGAAGCGACAGGATTGCGTTCCGAGAAACCGTTGACGAGAAAATCGCGAGCATTCCCAAATCCTGATCTCGTGTTTTTTGGGCTCCAGAACCGTGTTTCTGCATTTCTCATGACTAATTCCGATGTAAAATGACGCGAGGAACGCGCTGGAAGCGACAGAATTGCGATCCGAGCAACCGTTGACGAGAAAATGGCGAGCATTCCCAAAACTTGATCTCGTGTTTTTTGGGCTCCAGAACCGTGTTTGTGCATTTCTCATGACTAATTCTGGAATAAAATGACGCGAGGAACACGCTGGAGGCGACAGAATTGAGATCCGAGCAACCGTTGACGAGAAAATGGCGAGCATTCCCAAATCCTGATCTCATGTTTTTTGGGCTCCAGAACCGTGTTTGTGCATTTCTCATGACTAATTCTGGTATAAAATGACGCGAGGAACACGCTGGAGGCGACAGAATTGAGATCCGAGCAACCGTTGACGAGAAAATGGCGAGCATTCCCAAATCCTGATCTCGTGTTTTTTGGGCTCCAGAACCGTGTTTCTGCATTTCTCATGACTAATTCCGATGTAAAATGACGCGAGGAACGCGCTGGAAGCGACAGAATTGCGATCCGAGCAACCGTTGACGAGAAAATGGCGAGCATTCCCAAAACTTGATCTCGTGTTTATTGAACTCCAGAACCGTGTTTGTGCATTTCTCAAGACGAATTCTGATATAAAATGACGCGAGGAACGCGTTGGAAGCGGCAGAATTGAGATCCGAGAAACCGTTGACGACAAAATCGCGAGCATTCGCAAATCCTGATCTCGTGTTTTTTGGGCTCCAGAACCGTGTTTCTGCATTTCTCATGACTAATTCCGATGTAAAATGACGCGAGGAACGCGCTGGAAGCGACAGAATTGCGATCCGAGCAACCGTTGACGAGAAAATGGCGAGCATTCCCAAAACTTGATCTCGTGTTTATTGAACTCCAGAACCGTGTTTGTGCATTTCTCAAGACGAATTCTGATATAAAATGACGCGAGGAACGCGTTGGAAGCGGCAGAATTGAGATCCGAGAAACCGTTGACGACAAAATCGCGAGCATTCGCAAAACTTGATCTCGTGTTTTTTGGGCTCCAGAACCGTGTTTGTGCATTTCTCATGACTAATTCTGGTATAAAATGACGCGAGGAACACGCTGGAGGCGACAGAATTGAGATCCGAGCAACCGTTGACGAGAAAATGGCGAGCATTCCCAAATCCTGATCTCATGTTTTTTGGGCTCCAGAACCGTGTTTGTGCATTTCTCATGACTAATTCTGATATAAAATGACGCGACGAACGCGTTGGAAGCGACAGAATTGCGATCCGAGCAACCGTTGACGAGAAAATGGCGAGCATTCCCAAAACTTGATCTCATGTTTTTTGGGCTCCAGAACCGTGTTTGTGCATTTCTCAAGACGAATTCTGATATAAAATGACGCGAGGAACGCGTTGGAAGCGGCAGAATTGAGATCCGAGCAACCGTTGACGAGAAAATGGCGAGCATTCCCAAATCCTGATCTCATGTTTTTTGGGCTCCAGAACCGTGTTTGTGCATTTCTCATGACTAATTCTGATATAAAATGACGCGAGGAACGCGTTGGAAGCGGCAGAATTGAGATCCGAGCAACCGTTGACGAGAAAATGGCGAGCATTCCCAAATCCTGATCTCATGTTTTTTGGGCTCCAGAACCGTGTTTGTGCATTTCTCATGACTAATTCTGATATAAAATGACGCGACGAACGCGTTGGAAGCGACAGAATTGCGATCAGAGAAACCGTTGACGAGAAAATGGCGAGCATTCCCAAATCCTGATCTCGTGTGTTTTGGACTCCAGAAATGTGTTCCTGCATTTGTCGTCACTATTTCCGACGTAAAATGACGCGAGGAACGCGTTGGAAGCGACATAATTGAGATCCGAGCAACCGTTGACGAGAAAATGGCGAGCATTCCCAAAACTTGATCTCGTGTTTATTGAACTCCAGAACCGTGTTTGGGCATTTCTCAAAATGAATTCCGACGTAAAATGACACGAGGAACACGTTGGAAGCGACAGGATTGCGATCCGAGAAACCGTTGACGACAAAATCGCGAGCATTCCCAAAACTTGATCTCGTGTTTTTTGGGCTCCAGAACAGTGTTTGTGCATTTCTCAAGACGAATTCCGACGTAAAATGACACGAGGAACACGTTGGAAGCGACAGGATTGCGTTCCGAGAAACCGTTGACGAGAAAATCGCGAGCATTCCCAAATCCTGATCTCGTGTTTTTTGGGCTCCAGAACCGTGTTTCTGCATTTCACATGACTAATTCCGATGTAAAATGACGCGAGGAACGCGCTGGAAGCGACAGAATTGCGATCCGAGCAACCGTTGACGAGAAAATGGCGAGCATTCCCAAAACTTGATCTCGTGTTTTTTGGGCTCCAGAACCGTGTTTGTGCATTTCTCATGACTAATTCTGGTATAAAATGACGCGAGGAACACGCTGGAGGCGACAGAATTGAGATCCGAGCAACCGTTGACGAGAAAATGGCGAGCATTCCCAAATCCTGATCTCATGTTTTTTGGGCTCCAGAACCGTGTTTGTGCATTTCTCATGACTAATTCTGATATAAAATGACGCGACGAACGCGTTGGAAGCGACAGAATTGCGATCAGAGAAACCGTTGACGAGAAAATGGCGAGCATCCCCAAATCCTGATCTCGTGTGTTTTGGACTCCAGAAATGTGTTCCTGCATTTGTCGTCACTATTTCCGACGTAAAATGACGCGAGGAACGCGTTGGAAGCGACATAATTGAGATCCGAGCAACCGTTGACGAGAAAATGGCGAGCATTCCCAAAACTTGATCTCGTGTTTATTGAACTCCAGAACCGTGTTTGTGCGTTTCTCAAGACCAATTCCGACGTAAAATGACACGAGGAATACGTTGGAAGCGACAGAATTGCGATCCGAGAAACCGTTGACGACAAAATCGCGAGCATTCCCAAAACTTGATCTCGTGTTTTTTGGGCTCCAGAACCGTGTTTGTGCATTTCTCATGACTAATTCTGGTATAAAATGACGCGAGGAACACGCTGGAGGCGACAGAATTGAGATCCGAGCAACCGTTGACGAGAAAATGGCGAGCATTCCCAAATCCTGATCTCGTGTTTTTTGGGCTCCAGAACCGTGTTTCTGCATTTCTCATGACTAATTCCGATGTAAAATGACGCGAGGAACGCGCTGGAAGCGACAGAATTGCGATCCGAGCAACCGTTGACGAGAAAATGGCGAGCATTCCCAAAACTTGATCTCGTGTTTATTGAACTCCAGAACCGTGTTTGTGCATTTCTCAAGACGAATTCTGATATAAAATGACGCGAGGAACGCGTTGGAAGCGGCAGAATTGAGATCCGAGAAACCGTTGACGACAAAATCGCGAGCATTCGCAAATCCTGATCTCGTGTTTTTTGGGCTCCAGAACCGTGTTTGTGCATTTCTCATGACTAATTCTGATATAAAATGACGCGACGAACGCGTTGGAAGCGACAGAATTGCGATCAGAGAAACCGTTGACGAGAAAATGGCGAGCATCCCCAAATCCTGATCTCGTGTGTTTTGGACTCCAGAAATGTGTTCCTGCATTTGTCGTCACTATTTCCGACGTAAAATGACGCGAGGAACGCGTTGGAAGCGACATAATTGAGATCCGAGCAACCGTTGACGAGAAAATGGCGAGCATTCCCAAAACTTGATCTCGTGTTTATTGAACTCCAGAACCGTGTTTGTGCGTTTCTCAAGACCAATTCCGACGTAAAATGACACGAGGAATACGTTGGAAGCGACAGAATTGCGATCCGAGAAACCGTTGACGACAAAATCGCGAGCATTCCCAAAACTTGATCTCGTGTTTTTTGGGCTCCAGAACCGTGTTTGTGCATTTCTCATGACTAATTCTGGTATAAAATGACGCGAGGAACACGCTGGAGGCGACAGAATTGAGATCCGAGCAACCGTTGACGAGAAAATGGCGAGCATTCCCAAATCCTGATCTCGTGTTTTTTGGGCTCCAGAACCGTGTTTCTGCATTTCTCATGACTAATTCCGATGTAAAATGACGCGAGGAACGCGCTGGAAGCGACAGAATTGCGATCCGAGCAACCGTTGACGAGAAAATGGCGAGCATTCCCAAAACTTGATCTCGTGTTTATTGAACTCCAGAACCGTGTTTGTGCATTTCTCAAGACGAATTCTGATATAAAATGACGCGAGGAACGCGTTGGAAGCGGCAGAATTGAGATCCGAGAAACCGTTGACGACAAAATCGCGAGCATTCGCAAATCCTGATCTCGTGTTTTTTGGGCTCCAGAACCGTGTTTCTGCATTTCTCATGACTAATTCCGATGTAAAATGACGCGAGGAACGCGCTGGAAGCGACAGAATTGCGATCCGAGCAACCGTTGACGAGAAAATGGCGAGCATTCCCAAAACTTGATCTCGTGTTTATTGAACTCCAGAACCGTGTTTGTGCATTTCTCAAAATGAATTCCGACGTAAAATGACACGAGGAACACGTTGGAAGCGACAGGATTGCGATCCGAGAAACCGTTGACGACAAAATCGCGAGCATTCCCAAAACTTGATCTCGTGTTTTTTGGGCTCCAGAACAGTGTTTGTGCATTTCTCAAGACGAATTCCGACGTAAAATGACACGAGGAACACGTTGGAAGCGACAGGATTGCGTTCCGAGAAACCGTTGACGAGAAAATCGCGAGCATTCCCAAATCCTGATCTCGTGTTTTTTGGGCTCCAGAACCGTGTTTCTGCATTTCTCATGACTAATTCCGATGTAAAATGACGCGAGGAACGCGCTGGAAGCGACAGAATTGCGATCCGAGCAACCGTTGACGAGAAAATGGCGAGCATTCCCAAAACTTGATCTCGTGTTTTTTGGGCTCCAGAACCGTGTTTGTGCATTTCTCATGACTAATTCTGGTATAAAATGACGCGAGGAACACGCTGGAGGCGACAGAATTGAGATCCGAGCAACCGTTGACGAGAAAATGGCGAGCATTCCCAAATCCTGATCTCATGTTTTTTGGGCTCCAGAACCGTGTTTGTGCATTTCTCATGACTAATTCTGATATAAAATGACGCGACGAACGCGTTGGAAGCGACAGAATTGCGATCAGAGAAACCGTTGACGAGAAAATGGCGAGCATCCCCAAATCCTGATCTCGTGTGTTTTGGACTCCAGAAATGTGTTCCTGCATTTGTCGTCACTATTTCCGACGTAAAATGACGCGAGGAACGCGTTGGAAGCGACATAATTGAGATCCGAGCAACCGTTGACGAGAAAATGGCGAGCATTCCCAAAACTTGATCTCGTGTTTATTGAACTCCAGAACCGTGTTTGTGCGTTTCTCAAGACCAATTCCGACGTAAAATGACACGAGGAATACGTTGGAAGCGACAGAATTGCGATCCGAGAAACCGTTGACGACAAAATCGCGAGCATTCCCAAAACTTGATCCCGTGTTTTTTGGGCTCCAGAACCGTGTTTGTGCATTTCTCATGACTAATTCTGGTATAAAATGACGCGAGGAACACGCTGGAGGCGACAGAATTGAGATCCGAGCAACCGTTGACGAGAAAATGGCGAGCATTCCCAAATCCTGATCTCGTGTTTTTTGGGCTCCAGAACCGTGTTTCTGCATTTCTCATGACTAATTCCGATGTAAAATGACGCGAGGAACGCGCTGGAAGCGACAGAATTGCGATCCGAGCAACCGTTGACGAGAAAATGGCGAGCATTCCCAAAACTTGATCTCGTGTTTATTGAACTCCAGAACCGTGTTTGTGCATTTCTCAAGACGAATTCTGATATAAAATGACGCGAGGAACGCGTTGGAAGCGGCAGAATTGAGATCCGAGAAACCGTTGACGACAAAATCGCGAGCATTCGCAAATCCTGATCTCGTGTTTTTTGGGCTCCAGAACCGTGTTTCTGCATTTCTCATGACTAATTCCGATGTAAAATGACGCGAGGAACGCGCTGGAAGCGACAGAATTGCGATCCGAGCAACCGTTGACGAGAAAATGGCGAGCATTCCCAAAACTTGATCTCGTGTTTATTGAACTCCAGAACCGTGTTTGTGCATTTCTCAAAATGAATTCCGACGTAAAATGACACGAGGAACACGTTGGAAGCGACAGGATTGCGATCCGAGAAACCGTTGACGACAAAATCGCGAGCATTCCCAAAACTTGATCTCGTGTTTTTTGGGCTCCAGAACAGTGTTTGTGCATTTCTCAAGACGAATTCCGACGTAAAATGACACGAGGAACACGTTGGAAGCGACAGGATTGCGTTCCGAGAAACCGTTGACGAGAAAATCGCGAGCATTCCCAAATCCTGATCTCGTGTTTTTTGGGCTCCAGAACCGTGTTTCTGCATTTCTCATGACTAATTCCGATGTAAAATGACGCGAGGAACGCGCTGGAAGCGACAGAATTGCGATCCGAGCAACCGTTGACGAGAAAATGGCGAGCATTCCCAAAACTTGATCTCGTGTTTTTTGGGCTCCAGAACCGTGTTTGTGCATTTCTCATGACTAATTCTGGAATAAAATGACGCGAGGAACACGCTGGAGGCGACAGAATTGAGATCCGAGCAACCGTTGACGAGAAAATGGCGAGCATTCCCAAATCCTGATCTCATGTTTTTTGGGCTCCAGAACCGTGTTTGTGCATTTCTCAAGACGAATTCTGATATAAAATGACGCGAGGAACGCGTTGGAAGCGGCAGAATTGAGATCCGAGAAACCGTTGACGACAAAATCGCGAGCATTCGCAAATCCTGATCTCGTGTTTTTTGGGCTCCAGAACCGTGTTTCTGCATTTCTCATGACTAATTCCGATGTAAAATGACGCGAGGAACGCGCTGGAAGCGACAGAATTGCGATCCGAGCAACCGTTGACGAGAAAATGGCGAGCATTCCCAAAACTTGATCTCGTGTTTATTGAACTCCAGAACCGTGTTTGTGCATTTCTCAAGACGAATTCTGATATAAAATGACGCGAGGAACGCGTTGGAAGCGGCAGAATTGAGATCCGAGAAACCGTTGACGACAAAATCGCGAGCATTCGCAAATCCTGATCTCGTGTTTTTTGGGCTCCAGAACCGTGTTTCTGCATTTCTCATGACTAATTCCGATGTAAAATGACGCGAGGAACGCGCTGGAAGCGACAGAATTGCGATCCGAGCAACCGTTGACGAGAAAATGGCGAGCATTCCCAAAACTTGATCTCGTGTTTATTGAACTCCAGAACCGTGTTTGTGCATTTCTCAAGACGAATTCTGATATAAAATGACGCGAGGAACGCGTTGGAAGCGGCAGAATTGAGATCCGAGAAACCGTTGACGACAAAATCGCGAGCATTCGCAAAACTTGATCTCGTGTTTTTTGGGCTCCAGAACCGTGTTTGTGCATTTCTCATGACTAATTCTGGTATAAAATGACGCGAGGAACACGCTGGAGGCGACAGAATTGAGATCCGAGCAACCGTTGACGAGAAAATGGCGAGCATTCCCAAATCCTGATCTCATGTTTTTTGGGCTCCAGAACCGTGTTTGTGCATTTCTCATGACTAATTCTGATATAAAATGACGCGACGAACGCGTTGGAAGCGACAGAATTGCGATCCGAGCAACCGTTGACGAGAAAATGGCGAGCATTCCCAAAACTTGATCTCATGTTTTTTGGGCTCCAGAACCGTGTTTGTGCATTTCTCAAGACGAATTCTGATATAAAATGACGCGAGGAACGCGTTGGAAGCGGCAGAATTGAGATCCGAGCAACCGTTGACGAGAAAATGGCGAGCATTCCCAAATCCTGATCTCATGTTTTTTGGGCTCCAGAACCGTGTTTGTGCATTTCTCATGACTAATTCTGATATAAAATGACGCGAGGAACGCGTTGGAAGCGGCAGAATTGAGATCCGAGCAACCGTTGACGAGAAAATGGCGAGCATTCCCAAATCCTGATCTCATGTTTTTTGGGCTCCAGAACCGTGTTTGTGCATTTCTCATGACTAATTCTGATATAAAATGACGCGACGAACGCGTTGGAAGCGACAGAATTGCGATCAGAGAAACCGTTGACGAGAAAATGGCGAGCATTCCCAAATCCTGATCTCGTGTGTTTTGGACTCCAGAAATGTGTTCCTGCATTTGTCGTCACTATTTCCGACGTAAAATGACGCGAGGAACGCGTTGGAAGCGACATAATTGAGATCCGAGCAACCGTTGACGAGAAAATGGCGAGCATTCCCAAAACTTGATCTCGTGTTTATTGAACTCCAGAACCGTGTTTGGGCATTTCTCAAAATGAATTCCGACGTAAAATGACACGAGGAACACGTTGGAAGCGACAGGATTGCGATCCGAGAAACCGTTGACGACAAAATCGCGAGCATTCCCAAAACTTGATCTCGTGTTTTTTGGGCTCCAGAACAGTGTTTGTGCATTTCTCAAGACGAATTCCGACGTAAAATGACACGAGGAACACGTTGGAAGCGACAGGATTGCGTTCCGAGAAACCGTTGACGAGAAAATCGCGAGCATTCCCAAATCCTGATCTCGTGTTTTTTGGGCTCCAGAACCGTGTTTCTGCATTTCTCATGACTAATTCCGATGTAAAATGACGCGAGGAACGCGCTGGAAGCGACAGAATTGCGATCCGAGCAACCGTTGACGAGAAAATGGCGAGCATTCCCAAAACTTGATCTCGTGTTTTTTGGGCTCCAGAACCGTGTTTGTGCATTTCTCATGACTAATTCTGGTATAAAATGACGCGAGGAACACGCTGGAGGCGACAGAATTGAGATCCGAGCAACCGTTGACGAGAAAATGGCGAGCATTCCCAAATCCTGATCTCATGTTTTTTGGGCTCCAGAACCGTGTTTGTGCATTTCTCATGACTAATTCTGATATAAAATGACGCGACGAACGCGTTGGAAGCGACAGAATTGCGATCAGAGAAACCGTTGACGAGAAAATGGCGAGCATCCCCAAATCCTGATCTCGTGTGTTTTGGACTCCAGAAATGTGTTCCTGCATTTGTCGTCACTATTTCCGACGTAAAATGACGCGAGGAACGCGTTGGAAGCGACATAATTGAGATCCGAGCAACCGTTGACGAGAAAATGGCGAGCATTCCCAAAACTTGATCTCGTGTTTATTGAACTCCAGAACCGTGTTTGTGCGTTTCTCAAGACCAATTCCGACGTAAAATGACACGAGGAATACGTTGGAAGCGACAGAATTGCGATCCGAGAAACCGTTGACGACAAAATCGCGAGCATTCCCAAAACTTGATCTCGTGTTTTTTGGGCTCCAGAACCGTGTTTGTGCATTTCTCATGACTAATTCTGGTATAAAATGACGCGAGGAACACGCTGGAGGCGACAGAATTGAGATCCGAGCAACCGTTGACGAGAAAATGGCGAGCATTCCCAAATCCTGATCTCGTGTTTTTTGGGCTCCAGAACCGTGTTTCTGCATTTCTCATGACTAATTCCGATGTAAAATGACGCGAGGAACGCGCTGGAAGCGACAGAATTGCGATCCGAGCAACCGTTGACGAGAAAATGGCGAGCATTCCCAAAACTTGATCTCGTGTTTATTGAACTCCAGAACCGTGTTTGTGCATTTCTCAAGACGAATTCTGATATAAAATGACGCGAGGAACGCGTTGGAAGCGGCAGAATTGAGATCCGAGAAACCGTTGACGACAAAATCGCGAGCATTCGCAAATCCTGATCTCGTGTTTTTTGGGCTCCAGAACCGTGTTTCTGCATTTCTCATGACTAATTCCGATGTAAAATGACGCGAGGAACGCGCTGGAAGCGACAGAATTGCGATCCGAGCAACCGTTGACGAGAAAATGGCGAGCATTCCCAAAACTTGATCTCGTGTTTATTGAACTCCAGAACCGTGTTTGTGCATTTCTCAAAATGAATTCCGACGTAAAATGACACGAGGAACACGTTGGAAGCGACAGGATTGCGATCCGAGAAACCGTTGACGACAAAATCGCGAGCATTCCCAAAACTTGATCTCGTGTTTTTTGGGCTCCAGAACAGTGTTTGTGCATTTCTCAAGACGAATTCCGACGTAAAATGACACGAGGAACACGTTGGAAGCGACAGGATTGCGTTCCGAGAAACCGTTGACGAGAAAATCGCGAGCATTCCCAAATCCTGATCTCGTGTTTTTTGGGCTCCAGAACCGTGTTTCTGCATTTCTCATGACTAATTCCGATGTAAAATGACGCGAGGAACGCGCTGGAAGCGACAGAATTGCGATCCGAGCAACCGTTGACGAGAAAATGGCGAGCATTCCCAAAACTTGATCTCGTGTTTTTTGGGCTCCAGAACCGTGTTTGTGCATTTCTCATGACTAATTCTGGTATAAAATGACGCGAGGAACACGCTGGAGGCGACAGAATTGAGATCCGAGCAACCGTTGACGAGAAAATGGCGAGCATTCCCAAATCCTGATCTCATGTTTTTTGGGCTCCAGAACCGTGTTTGTGCATTTCTCATGACTAATTCTGATATAAAATGACGCGACGAACGCGTTGGAAGCGACAGAATTGCGATCAGAGAAACCGTTGACGAGAAAATGGCGAGCATCCCCAAATCCTGATCTCGTGTGTTTTGGACTCCAGAAATGTGTTCCTGCATTTGTCGTCACTATTTCCGACGTAAAATGACGCGAGGAACGCGTTGGAAGCGACATAATTGAGATCCGAGCAACCGTTGACGAGAAAATGGCGAGCATTCCCAAAACTTGATCTCGTGTTTATTGAACTCCAGAACCGTGTTTGTGCGTTTCTCAAGACCAATTCCGACGTAAAATGACACGAGGAATACGTTGGAAGCGACAGAATTGCGATCCGAGAAACCGTTGACGACAAAATCGCGAGCATTCCCAAAACTTGATCTCGTGTTTTTTGGGCTCCAGAACCGTGTTTGTGCATTTCTCATGACTAATTCTGGTATAAAATGACGCGAGGAACACGCTGGAGGCGACAGAATTGAGATCCGAGCAACCGTTGACGAGAAAATGGCGAGCATTCCCAAATCCTGATCTCGTGTTTTTTGGGCTCCAGAACCGTGTTTCTGCATTTCTCATGACTAATTCCGATGTAAAATGACGCGAGGAACGCGCTGGAAGCGACAGAATTGCGATCCGAGCAACCGTTGACGAGAAAATGGCGAGCATTCCCAAAACTTGATCTCGTGTTTATTGAACTCCAGAACCGTGTTTGTGCATTTCTCAAGACGAATTCTGATATAAAATGACGCGAGGAACGCGTTGGAAGCGGCAGAATTGAGATCCGAGAAACCGTTGACGACAAAATCGCGAGCATTCGCAAATCCTGATCTCGTGTTTTTTGGGCTCCAGAACCGTGTTTCTGCATTTCTCATGACTAATTCCGATGTAAAATGACGCGAGGAACGCGCTGGAAGCGACAGAATTGCGATCCGAGCAACCGTTGACGAGAAAATGGCGAGCATTCCCAAAACTTGATCTCGTGTTTATTGAACTCCAGAACCGTGTTTGTGCATTTCTCAAAATGAATTCCGACGTAAAATGACACGAGGAACACGTTGGAAGCGACAGGATTGCGATCCGAGAAACCGTTGACGACAAAATCGCGAGCATTCCCAAAACTTGATCTCGTGTTTTTTGGGCTCCAGAACAGTGTTTGTGCATTTCTCAAGACGAATTCCGACGTAAAATGACACGAGGAACACGTTGGAAGCGACAGGATTGCGTTCCGAGAAACCGTTGACGAGAAAATCGCGAGCATTCCCAAATCCTGATCTCGTGTTTTTTGGGCTCCAGAACCGTGTTTCTGCATTTCTCATGACTAATTCCGATGTAAAATGACGCGAGGAACGCGCTGGAAGCGACAGAATTGCGATCCGAGCAACCGTTGACGAGAAAATGGCGAGCATTCCCAAAACTTGATCTCGTGTTTTTTGGGCTCCAGAACCGTGTTTGTGCATTTCTCATGACTAATTCTGGAATAAAATGACGCGAGGAACACGCTGGAGGCGACAGAATTGAGATCCGAGCAACCGTTGACGAGAAAATGGCGAGCATTCCCAAATCCTGATCTCATGTTTTTTGGGCTCCAGAACCGTGTTTGTGCATTTCTCATGACTAATTCTGGTATAAAATGACGCGAGGAACACGCTGGAGGCGACAGAATTGAGATCCGAGCAACCGTTGACGAGAAAATGGCGAGCATTCCCAAATCCTGATCTCGTGTTTTTTGGGCTCCAGAACCGTGTTTCTGCATTTCTCATGACTAATTCCGATGTAAAATGACGCGAGGAACGCGCTGGAAGCGACAGAATTGCGATCCGAGCAACCGTTGACGAGAAAATGGCGAGCATTCCCAAAACTTGATCTCGTGTTTATTGAACTCCAGAACCGTGTTTGTGCATTTCTCAAGACGAATTCTGATATAAAATGACGCGAGGAACGCGTTGGAAGCGGCAGAATTGAGATCCGAGAAACCGTTGACGACAAAATCGCGAGCATTCGCAAATCCTGATCTCGTGTTTTTTGGGCTCCAGAACCGTGTTTCTGCATTTCTCATGACTAATTCCGATGTAAAATGACGCGAGGAACGCGCTGGAAGCGACAGAATTGCGATCCGAGCAACCGTTGACGAGAAAATGGCGAGCATTCCCAAAACTTGATCTCGTGTTTATTGAACTCCAGAACCGTGTTTGTGCATTTCTCAAGACGAATTCTGATATAAAATGACGCGAGGAACGCGTTGGAAGCGGCAGAATTGAGATCCGAGAAACCGTTGACGACAAAATCGCGAGCATTCGCAAAACTTGATCTCGTGTTTTTTGGGCTCCAGAACCGTGTTTGTGCATTTCTCATGACTAATTCTGGTATAAAATGACGCGAGGAACACGCTGGAGGCGACAGAATTGAGATCCGAGCAACCGTTGACGAGAAAATGGCGAGCATTCCCAAATCCTGATCTCATGTTTTTTGGGCTCCAGAACCGTGTTTGTGCATTTCTCATGACTAATTCTGATATAAAATGACGCGACGAACGCGTTGGAAGCGACAGAATTGCGATCCGAGCAACCGTTGACGAGAAAATGGCGAGCATTCCCAAAACTTGATCTCATGTTTTTTGGGCTCCAGAACCGTGTTTGTGCATTTCTCAAGACGAATTCTGATATAAAATGACGCGAGGAACGCGTTGGAAGCGGCAGAATTGAGATCCGAGCAACCGTTGACGAGAAAATGGCGAGCATTCCCAAATCCTGATCTCATGTTTTTTGGGCTCCAGAACCGTGTTTGTGCATTTCTCATGACTAATTCTGATATAAAATGACGCGAGGAACGCGTTGGAAGCGGCAGAATTGAGATCCGAGCAACCGTTGACGAGAAAATGGCGAGCATTCCCAAATCCTGATCTCATGTTTTTTGGGCTCCAGAACCGTGTTTGTGCATTTCTCATGACTAATTCTGATATAAAATGACGCGACGAACGCGTTGGAAGCGACAGAATTGCGATCAGAGAAACCGTTGACGAGAAAATGGCGAGCATTCCCAAATCCTGATCTCATGTTTTTTGGGCTCCAGAACCGTGTTTGTGCATTTCTCATGACTAATTCTGATATAAAATGACGCGACGAACGCGTTGGAAGCGACAGAATTGCGATCCGAGCAACCGTTGACGAGAAAATGGCGAGCATTCCCAAAACTTGATCTCGTGTTTATTGAACTCCAGAACCGTGTTTGTGCGTTTCTCAAGACTAATTCCGACGTAAAATGACACGAGGAACACGTTGGAAGCGACAGAATTGCGATCCGAGAAACCGTTGACGAGAAAATGGCGAGCATTCCCCAATCCTGATCTCATGTTTTTTGGGCTCCAGAACCGTGTTTGTGCATTTCTCATGACTAATTCTGATATAAAATGACGCGAGGAACACGCTGGAAGCGACAGAATTGCGATCCGAGCAACCGTTGACGAGAAAATGGCGAGCATTCCCAAAACTTGATCTCGTGTTTATTGAACTCCAGAACCGTGTTTGTGCATTTCTCAAAACGAATTCCGATGTAAAATGACACGAGGAACACGTTGGAAGCGACAGGATTGCGATCCGAGAAACCGTTGACGACAAAATCGCGAGCATTCCCAAAACTTGATCTCGTGTTTTTTGGGCTCCAGAACCGTGTTTGTGCATTTCTCATGACTAATTCTGGTATAAAATGACGCGAGGAACGCGTTGGAAGCGACAGAATTGAGATCCGAGCAACCGTTGACGAGAAAATGGCGAGCATTCCCAAATCCTGATCTCATGTTTTTTGGGCTCCAGAACCGTGTTTGTGCATTTCTCAAGACGTATTCTGATATAAAATGACGCGAGGAACGCGTTGGAAGCGGCAGAATTGAGATCCGAGCAACCGTTGACGAGAAAATGGCGAGCATTCCCAAATCCTGATCTCATGTTTTTTGGGCTCCAGAACCGTGTTTGTGCATTTCTCATGACTAATTCTGATATAAAGTGACGCGACGAACGCGTTGGAAGCGACAGAATTGCGATCCGAGCAACCGTTGACGAGAAAATCGCGAGCATTCCCAAATCCTGATCTCATGTTTTTTGGGCTCCAGAACCGTGTTTGTGCATTTCTCATGACTAATTCTGATATAAAATGACGCGAGGAACGCGTTGGAAGCGACAGAATTGAGATCCGAACAACCGTTGACGAGAAAATGGCGAGCATTCCCAAAACTTGATCTCATGTTTTTTGGGCTCCAGAACCGTGTTTGTGCATTTCTCAAGACGAATTCTGATATAAAATGACGCGAGGAACGCGTTGGAAGCGGCAGAATTGAGATCCGAGCAACCGTTGACGAGAAAATGGCGAGCATTCCCAAATCCTGATCTCATGTTTTTTGGGCTCCAGAACCGTGTTTGTGCATTTCTCATGACTAATTCTGATATAAAATGACGCGACGAACGCGTTGGAAGCGACAGAATTGCGATCCGAGCAACCGTTGACGAGAAAATCGCGAGCATTCCCAAAACCTGATCTCGTGTTTTTTGGACTCCAGAAACGTTTTCGTGCATTTGTCGTGACTATTTCCGACGTGAAATGACACGAGGAACACGCTTGAGGCGACAGAATTGCGATCCGAGAAACCGTTGACGAGAAAATGGCGAGCATTCCCCAATCCTGATCTCATGT
This sequence comes from Crossocerus cetratus, assembly GCA_963675795.1. Taxonomy (NCBI): domain Eukaryota; kingdom Metazoa; phylum Arthropoda; class Insecta; order Hymenoptera; family Crabronidae; genus Crossocerus; species Crossocerus cetratus. The sequence continues at coordinate 2,817,372 of OY776667.1, forward strand.
TTTTTGGGCTCCAGAACCGTGGTTGTGGATTTCTCATGACTAATTCTGATATAAAATGACGCGACGAACGCGTTGGAAGCGACAGAATTGCGATCAGAGAAACCGTTGACGAGAAAATGGCGAGCATTCCCAAATCCTGATCTCATGTTTTTTGGGCTCCAGAACCGTGTTTGTGCGTTTCTCAAGACTAATTCCGACGTAAAATGACACGAGGAACACGTTGGAAGCGACAGAATTGCGATCCGAGAAACCGTTGACGAGAAAATGGCGAGCATTCCGAAATCCTGATCTCGTGTGTTTTGGACTCCAGAAATGTGTTCCTGCATTTGTCGTCACTATTTCCGACGTAAAATGACACGAGGAACGCGTTGGAAGCGACATAATTGAGATCCGAGCAACCGTTGACGAGAAAATGGCGAGCATTCCCAAAACTTGATCTCGTGTTTATTGAACTCCAGAACCGTGTTTGTGCGTTTCTCAAGACTAATTCCGACGTAAAATGACACGAGGAACACGTTGGAAGCGACAGAATTGCGATCCGAGAAACCGTTGACGAGAAAATGGCGAGCATTCCCCAATCCTGATCTCATGTTTTTTGGGCTCCAGAACCGTGTTTGTGCATTTCTCATGACTAATTCTGGTATAAAATGACGCGAGGAACACGCTGGAGGCGACAGAATTGCGATCCGAGAAACCGTTGACGAGAAAATGGCGAGCATTCCCCAATCCTGATCTCATGTTTTTTGGGCTCCAGAACCGTGTTTGTGCATTTCTCATGACTAATTCTGATATAAAATGACGCGAGGAACACGCTGGAAGCGACAGAATTGCGATCCGAGCAACCGTTGACGAGAAAATGGCGAGCATTCCCAAAACTTGATCTCGTGTTTATTGAACTCCAGAACCGTGTTTGGGCATTTCTCAAAATGAATTCCGACGTAAAATGACACGAGGAACACGTTGGAAGCGACAGGATTGCGATCCGAGAAACCGTTGACGACAAAATCGCGAGCATTCCCAAAACTTGATCTCGTGTTTTTTGGGCTCCAGAACAGTGTTTGTGCATTTCTCAAGACGAATTCCGACGTAAAATGACACGAGGAACACGTTGGAAGCGACAGGATTGCGTTCCGAGAAACCGTTGACGAGAAAATCGCGAGCATTCCCAAATCCTGATCTCGTGTTTTTTGGGCTCCAGAACCGTGTTTCTGCATTTCTCATGACTAATTCCGATGTAAAATGACGCGAGGAACGCGCTGGAAGCGACAGAATTGCGATCCGAGCAACCGTTGACGAGAAAATGGCGAGCATTCCCAAAACTTGATCTCGTGTTTTTTGGGCTCCAGAACCGTGTTTGTGCATTTCTCATGACTAATTCTGGTATAAAATGACGCGAGGAACACGCTGGAGGCGACAGAATTGAGATCCGAGCAACCGTTGACGAGAAAATGGCGAGCATTCCCAAATCCTGATCTCATGTTTTTTGGGCTCCAGAACCGTGTTTGTGCATTTCTCATGACTAATTCTGATATAAAATGACGCGACGAACGCGTTGGAAGCGACAGAATTGCGATCAGAGAAACCGTTGACGAGAAAATGGCGAGCATCCCCAAATCCTGATCTCGTGTGTTTTGGACTCCAGAAATGTGTTCCTGCATTTGTCGTCACTATTTCCGACGTAAAATGACGCGAGGAACGCGTTGGAAGCGACATAATTGAGATCCGAGCAACCGTTGACGAGAAAATGGCGAGCATTCCCAAAACTTGATCTCGTGTTTATTGAGGGAGTGTCCACATTGCGCACGTTCCATCTTGCGCACACGTGGATTATTGGACACGGTGGAATTTGCGCACGTTGGAAGTTGACTCCAGTAGAATCAGGACACATTGGATATTGGACACATTGGAATTTGCGCACGTTGGAAATTTACTCCAGTGGAAGCAGGACACATCGACGGTGAAAGTTGTACACATCCCAGAAGAAACAGGACACACAGGATAACGCGAATAATGGAATTTGGACACACTAGATGAAAAAGATGTGTACATTGCGACAGTATGTATTCTCAGAACACATTTAATTGAAAAGCAATAAATAACAGTGAAATAATTAATGATTTGTAAGAAACACCAAAGTTGTTTATTCGTGAAAAAAGTGATTGCTTATATGACTATGATTAAATAAATATAAACAACGGGTGGTTATGAGTTTTAATTTATTAACAACCATTTTTATTTAATATAAGTACATAATAGTTAAGTATATAATATTCAGGGTTTTTTTAGGTTTGGCGAGCGAAACGATCATGCCCCCCCCCCCCGGACTAGGGTTGGTTTGTGGTTCTTATTGAGACCAAACTTAGCATGCCCCCCCCCCCCGGACTGGGTAAGGTGAGCTAGTAAGGTGAGCAAGTAAGGTGAGCTAAAATTGAAAATAAAATATCAGATACACTCATAAAATCTAAGAATGATATTTTCGTGAACCCTAATTGATAAGGATATCTACCACTAGTAAATACAATGCAGCAAAATATCTTGCTGTTGTAATTAGCATGTGGCAATACATAATCAATTAAATTAACGGACGTCCATCTTTAGCCCTGAAACATTTCAACCGCAGAATTTTCCGATAATTGTTAATTGACAATGGCTAAATTCTACGTATGATTCTTGTAGAAATGTCTACACAGTATTTAGTGGCCAACTTCCACTTTCCATGTGGGAAAAGTCCTCTGTGTCCTCTATACACTGTGCGCAGTTTCCACTTGTAACGATATCTTATGTGGGCAATGTCCAATGTGCGCTGTTTCCATTGTGGGCAATGTCCAATGTGCGCAGTTTCCAATGTGGGCAATGTCCAATGTGCGCAGTTTCCAATGTGGGCAATGTGCAACGTGCGCTGTTTCCATGTGCGCAAGTTCCAAAAAAGGCCCGTGTCCAAAGTGGAACGTGCGCAAAGGAGACTCACTCAAATGGCGAGCATTCCCAAAACTTGATCTCGTGTTTATTGAACTCCAGAACCGTGTTTGTGCATTTATCAAAACGAATTCCGACGTAAAATGACACGAGGAACACGTTGGAAGCGACAGGATTGCGATCCGAGAAACCGTTGACGAGAAAATGGCGAGCATTCCCAAATCCTGATCTCGTGTTTTTTGGGCTCCAGAACCGTGTTTCTGCATTTCTCATGACTAATTCCGATGTAAAATGACGCGAGGAACGCGCTGGAAGCGACAGAATTGCGATCCGAGCAACCGTTGACGAGAAAATGGCGAGCATTCCCAAAACTTGATCTCGTGTTTATTGAACTCCAGAACCGTGTTTGTGCATTTCTCAAGACGAATTCTGATATAAAATGACGCGAGGAACGCGTTGGAAGCGGCAGAATTGAGATCCGAGAAACCGTTGACGACAAAATCGCGAGCATTCGCAAATCCTGATCTCGTGTTTTTTGGGCTCCAGAACCGTGTTTCTGCATTTCTCATGACTAATTCCGATGTAAAATGACGCGAGGAACGCGCTGGAAGCGACAGAATTGCGATCCGAGCAACCGTTGACGAGAAAATGGCGAGCATTCCCAAAACTTGATCTCGTGTTTATTGAACTCCAGAACCGTGTTTGTGCATTTCTCAAGACGAATTCTGATATAAAATGACGCGAGGAACGCGTTGGAAGCGGCAGAATTGAGATCCGAGAAACCGTTGACGACAAAATCGCGAGCATTCGCAAAACTTGATCTCGTGTTTTTTGGGCTCCAGAACCGTGTTTGTGCATTTCTCATGACTAATTCTGGTATAAAATGACGCGAGGAACACGCTGGAGGCGACAGAATTGAGATCCGAGCAACCGTTGACGAGAAAATGGCGAGCATTCCCAAATCCTGATCTCATGTTTTTTGGGCTCCAGAACCGTGTTTGTGCATTTCTCATGACTAATTCTGATATAAAATGACGCGACGAACGCGTTGGAAGCGACAGAATTGCGATCCGAGCAACCGTTGACGAGAAAATGGCGAGCATTCCCAAAACTTGATCTCATGTTTTTTGGGCTCCAGAACCGTGTTTGTGCATTTCTCAAGACGAATTCTGATATAAAATGACGCGAGGAACGCGTTGGAAGCGGCAGAATTGAGATCCGAGCAACCGTTGACGAGAAAATGGCGAGCATTCCCAAATCCTGATCTCATGTTTTTTGGGCTCCAGAACCGTGTTTGTGCATTTCTCATGACTAATTCTGATATAAAATGACGCGAGGAACGCGTTGGAAGCGGCAGAATTGAGATCCGAGCAACCGTTGACGAGAAAATGGCGAGCATTCCCAAATCCTGATCTCATGTTTTTTGGGCTCCAGAACCGTGTTTGTGCATTTCTCATGACTAATTCTGATATAAAATGACGCGACGAACGCGTTGGAAGCGACAGAATTGCGATCAGAGAAACCGTTGACGAGAAAATGGCGAGCATTCCCAAATCCTGATCTCATGTTTTTTGGGCTCCAGAACCGTGTTTGTGCATTTCTCATGACTAATTCTGATATAAAATGACGCGACGAACGCGTTGGAAGCGACAGAATTGCGATCCGAGCAACCGTTGACGAGAAAATGGCGAGCATTCCCAAAACTTGATCTCGTGTTTATTGAACTCCAGAACCGTGTTTGTGCGTTTCTCAAGACTAATTCCGACGTAAAATGACACGAGGAACACGTTGGAAGCGACAGAATTGCGATCCGAGAAACCGTTGACGAGAAAATGGCGAGCATTCCCCAATCCTGATCTCATGTTTTTTGGGCTCCAGAACCGTGTTTGTGCATTTCTCATGACTAATTCTGATATAAAATGACGCGAGGAACACGCTGGAAGCGACAGAATTGCGATCCGAGCAACCGTTGACGAGAAAATGGCGAGCATTCCCAAAACTTGATCTCGTGTTTATTGAACTCCAGAACCGTGTTTGTGCATTTCTCAAAACGAATTCCGATGTAAAATGACACGAGGAACACGTTGGAAGCGACAGGATTGCGATCCGAGAAACCGTTGACGACAAAATCGCGAGCATTCCCAAAACTTGATCTCGTGTTTTTTGGGCTCCAGAACCGTGTTTGTGCATTTCTCATGACTAATTCTGGTATAAAATGACGCGAGGAACGCGTTGGAAGCGACAGAATTGAGATCCGAGCAACCGTTGACGAGAAAATGGCGAGCATTCCCAAATCCTGATCTCATGTTTTTTGGGCTCCAGAACCGTGTTTGTGCATTTCTCAAGACGTATTCTGATATAAAATGACGCGAGGAACGCGTTGGAAGCGGCAGAATTGAGATCCGAGCAACCGTTGACGAGAAAATGGCGAGCATTCCCAAATCCTGATCTCATGTTTTTTGGGCTCCAGAACCGTGTTTGTGCATTTCTCATGACTAATTCTGATATAAAGTGACGCGACGAACGCGTTGGAAGCGACAGAATTGCGATCCGAGCAACCGTTGACGAGAAAATCGCGAGCATTCCCAAATCCTGATCTCATGTTTTTTGGGCTCCAGAACCGTGTTTGTGCATTTCTCATGACTAATTCTGATATAAAATGACGCGAGGAACGCGTTGGAAGCGACAGAATTGAGATCCGAACAACCGTTGACGAGAAAATGGCGAGCATTCCCAAAACTTGATCTCATGTTTTTTGGGCTCCAGAACCGTGTTTGTGCATTTCTCAAGACGAATTCTGATATAAAATGACGCGAGGAACGCGTTGGAAGCGGCAGAATTGAGATCCGAGCAACCGTTGACGAGAAAATGGCGAGCATTCCCAAATCCTGATCTCATGTTTTTTGGGCTCCAGAACCGTGTTTGTGCATTTCTCATGACTAATTCTGATATAAAATGACGCGACGAACGCGTTGGAAGCGACAGAATTGCGATCCGAGCAACCGTTGACGAGAAAATCGCGAGCATTCCCAAAACCTGATCTCGTGTTTTTTGGACTCCAGAAACGTTTTCGTGCATTTGTCGTGACTATTTCCGACGTGAAATGACACGAGGAACACGCTTGAGGCGACAGAATTGCGATCCGAGAAACCGTTGACGAGAAAATGGCGAGCATTCCCCAATCCTGATCTCATGTTTTTTGGGCTCCAGAACCGTGGTTGTGGATTTCTCATGACTAATTCTGATATAAAATGACGCGACGAACGCGTTGGAAGCGACAGAATTGCGATCAGAGAAACCGTTGACGAGAAAATGGCGAGCATTCCCAAATCCTGATCTCATGTTTTTTGGGCTCCAGAACCGTGTTTGTGCGTTTCTCAAGACTAATTCCGACGTAAAATGACACGAGGAACACGTTGGAAGCGACAGAATTGCGATCCGAGAAACCGTTGACGAGAAAATGGCGAGCATTCCGAAATCCTGATCTCGTGTGTTTTGGACTCCAGAAATGTGTTCCTGCATTTGTCGTCACTATTTCCGACGTAAAATGACACGAGGAACGCGTTGGAAGCGACATAATTGAGATCCGAGCAACCGTTGACGAGAAAATGGCGAGCATTCCCAAAACTTGATCTCGTGTTTATTGAACTCCAGAACCGTGTTTGTGCGTTTCTCAAGACTAATTCCGACGTAAAATGACACGAGGAACACGTTGGAAGCGACAGAATTGCGATCCGAGAAACCGTTGACGAGAAAATGGCGAGCATTCCCCAATCCTGATCTCATGTTTTTTGGGCTCCAGAACCGTGTTTGTGCATTTCTCATGACTAATTCTGGTATAAAATGACGCGAGGAACACGCTGGAGGCGACAGAATTGCGATCCGAGAAACCGTTGACGAGAAAATGGCGAGCATTCCCCAATCCTGATCTCATGTTTTTTGGGCTCCAGAACCGTGTTTGTGCATTTCTCATGACTAATTCTGATATAAAATGACGCGAGGAACACGCTGGAAGCGACAGAATTGCGATCCGAGCAACCGTTGACGAGAAAATGGCGAGCATTCCCAAAACTTGATCTCGTGTTTATTGAACTCCAGAACCGTGTTTGGGCATTTCTCAAAATGAATTCCGACGTAAAATGACACGAGGAACACGTTGGAAGCGACAGGATTGCGATCCGAGAAACCGTTGACGACAAAATCGCGAGCATTCCCAAAACTTGATCTCGTGTTTTTTGGGCTCCAGAACAGTGTTTGTGCATTTCTCAAGACGAATTCCGACGTAAAATGACACGAGGAACACGTTGGAAGCGACAGGATTGCGTTCCGAGAAACCGTTGACGAGAAAATCGCGAGCATTCCCAAATCCTGATCTCGTGTTTTTTGGGCTCCAGAACCGTGTTTCTGCATTTCTCATGACTAATTCCGATGTAAAATGACGCGAGGAACGCGCTGGAAGCGACAGAATTGCGATCCGAGCAACCGTTGACGAGAAAATGGCGAGCATTCCCAAAACTTGATCTCGTGTTTTTTGGGCTCCAGAACCGTGTTTGTGCATTTCTCATGACTAATTCTGGTATAAAATGACGCGAGGAACACGCTGGAGGCGACAGAATTGAGATCCGAGCAACCGTTGACGAGAAAATGGCGAGCATTCCCAAATCCTGATCTCATGTTTTTTGGGCTCCAGAACCGTGTTTGTGCATTTCTCATGACTAATTCTGATATAAAATGACGCGACGAACGCGTTGGAAGCGACAGAATTGCGATCAGAGAAACCGTTGACGAGAAAATGGCGAGCATCCCCAAATCCTGATCTCGTGTGTTTTGGACTCCAGAAATGTGTTCCTGCATTTGTCGTCACTATTTCCGACGTAAAATGACGCGAGGAACGCGTTGGAAGCGACATAATTGAGATCCGAGCAACCGTTGACGAGAAAATGGCGAGCATTCCCAAAACTTGATCTCGTGTTTATTGAGGGAGTGTCCACATTGCGCACGTTCCATCTTGCGCACACGTGGATTATTGGACACGGTGGAATTTGCGCACGTTGGAAGTTGACTCCAGTAGAATCAGGACACATTGGATATTGGACACATTGGAATTTGCGCACGTTGGAAATTTACTCCAGTGGAAGCAGGACACATCGACGGTGAAAGTTGTACACATCCCAGAAGAAACAGGACACACAGGATAACGCGAATAATGGAATTTGGACACACTAGATGAAAAAGATGTGTACATTGCGACAGTATGTATTCTCAGAACACATTTAATTGAAAAGCAATAAATAACAGTGAAATAATTAATGATTTGTAAGAAACACCAAAGTTGTTTATTCGTGAAAAAAGTGATTGCTTATATGACTATGATTAAATAAATATAAACAACGGGTGGTTATGAGTTTTAATTTATTAACAACCATTTTTATTTAATATAAGTACATAATAGTTAAGTATATAATATTCAGGGTTTTTTTAGGTTTGGCGAGCGAAACGATCATGCCCCCCCCCCCCGGACTAGGGTTGGTTTGTGGTTCTTATTGAGACCAAACTTAGCATGCCCCCCCCCCCCGGACTGGGTAAGGTGAGCTAGTAAGGTGAGCAAGTAAGGTGAGCTAAAATTGAAAATAAAATATCAGATACACTCATAAAATCTAAGAATGATATTTTCGTGAACCCTAATTGATAAGGATATCTACCACTAGTAAATACAATGCAGCAAAATATCTTGCTGTTGTAATTAGCATGTGGCAATACATAATCAATTAAATTAACGGACGTCCATCTTTAGCCCTGAAACATTTCAACCGCAGAATTTTCCGATAATTGTTAATTGACAATGGCTAAATTCTACGTATGATTCTTGTAGAAATGTCTACACAGTATTTAGTGGCCAACTTCCACTTTCCATGTGGGAAAAGTCCTCTGTGTCCTCTATACACTGTGCGCAGTTTCCACTTGTAACGATATCTTATGTGGGCAATGTCCAATGTGCGCTGTTTCCATTGTGGGCAATGTCCAATGTGCGCAGTTTCCAATGTGGGCAATGTCCAATGTGCGCAGTTTCCAATGTGGGCAATGTGCAACGTGCGCTGTTTCCATGTGCGCAAGTTCCAAAAAAGGCCCGTGTCCAAAGTGGAACGTGCGCAAAGGAGACTCACTCAAATGGCGAGCATTCCCAAAACTTGATCTCGTGTTTATTGAACTCCAGAACCGTGTTTGTGCATTTATCAAAACGAATTCCGACGTAAAATGACACGAGGAACACGTTGGAAGCGACAGGATTGCGATCCGAGAAACCGTTGACGAGAAAATGGCGAGCATTCCGAAATCCTGATCTCGTGTGTTTTGGACTCCAGAAATGTGTTCCTGCATTTGTCGTCACTATTTCCGACGTAAAATGTCACGAGGAACGCGTTGGAAGCGGCAGAATTGAGATCCGAGCAACCGTTGACGAGAAAATGGCGAGCATTCCCAAATCCTGATCTCATGTTTTTGGGCTCCAGAACCGTGTTTGTGCATTTCTCATGACTAATTCTGATATAAAATGACGCGAGGAACGAGTTGGAAGCGGCAGAATTGAGATCCGAGCAACCGTTGACGAGAAAATGGCGAGCATTCCCAAATCCTGATCTCATGTTTTTTGGGCTCCAGAACCGTGTTTGTGCATTTCTCATGACTAATTCTGATATAAAATGACGCGACGAACGCGTTGGAAGCGACAGAATTGCGATCAGAGAAACCGTTGACGAGAAAATGGCGAGCATTCCCAAATCCTGATCTCATGTTTTTTGGGCTCCAGAACCGTGTTTGTGCATTTCTCATGACTAATTCTGATATAAAATGACGCGACGAACGCGTTGGAAGCGACAGAATTGCGATCCGAGCAACCGTTGACGAGAAAATGGCGAGCATTCCCAAAACTTGATCTCGTGTTTATTGAACTCCAGAACCGTGTTTGTGCGTTTCTCAAGACTAATTCCGACGTAAAATGACACGAGGAACACGTTGGAAGCGACAGAATTGCGATCCGAGAAACCGTTGACGAGAAAATGGCGAGCATTCCCCAATCCTGATCTCATGTTTTTTGGGCTCCAGAACCGTGTTTGTGCATTTCTCATGACTAATTCTGATATAAAATGACGCGAGGAACACGCTGGAAGCGACAGAATTGCGATCCGAGCAACCGTTGACGAGAAAATGGCGAGCATTCCCAAAACTTGATCTCGTGTTTATTGAACTCCAGAACCGTGTTTGTGCATTTCTCAAAACGAATTCCGATGTAAAATGACACGAGAAACACGTTGGAAGCGACAGGATTGCGATCCGAGAAACCGTTGACGACAAAATCGCGAGCATTCCCAAAACTTGATCTCGTGTTTTTTGGGCTCCAGAACCGTGTTTGTGCATTTCTCATGACTAATTCTGGTATAAAATGACGCGAGGAACGCGTTGGAAGCGACAGAATTGAGATCCGAGCAACCGTTGACGAGAAAATGGCGAGCATTCCCAAATCCTGATCTCATGTTTTTTGGGCTCCAGAACCGTGTTTGTGCATTTCTCAAGACGTATTCTGATATAAAATGACGCGAGGAACGCGTTGGAAGCGGCAGAATTGAGATCCGAGCAACCGTTGACGAGAAAATGGCGAGCATTCCCAAATCCTGATCTCATGTTTTTTGGGCTCCAGAACCGTGTTTGTGCATTTCTCATGACTAATTCTGATATAAAGTGACGCGACGAACGCGTTGGAAGCGACAGAATTGCGATCCGAGCAACCGTTGACGAGAAAATCGCGAGCATTCCCAAATCCTGATCTCATGTTTTTTGGGCTCCAGAACCGTGTTTGTGCATTTCTCATGACTAATTCTGATATAAAATGACGCGAGGAACGCGTTGGAAGCGACAGAATTGAGATCCGAACAACCGTTGACGAGAAAATGGCGAGCATTCCCAAAACTTGATCTCATGTTTTTTGGGCTCCAGAACCGTGTTTGTGCATTTCTCAAGACGAATTCTGATATAAAATGACGCGAGGAACGCGTTGGAAGCGGCAGAATTGAGATCCGAGCAACCGTTGACGAGAAAATGGCGAGCATTCCCAAATCCTGATCTCATGTTTTTTGGGCTCCAGAACCGTGTTTGTGCATTTCTCATGACTAATTCTGATATAAAATGACGCGACGAACGCGTTGGAAGCGACAGAATTGCGATCCGAGCAACCGTTGACGAGAAAATCGCGAGCATTCCCAAAACCTGATCTCGTGTTTTTTGGACTCCAGAAACGTTTTCGTGCATTTGTCGTGACTATTTCCGACGTGAAATGACACGAGGAACACGCTTGAGGCGACAGAATTGCGATCCGAGAAACCGTTGACGAGAAAATGGCGAGCATTCCCCAATCCTGATCTCATGTTTTTTGGGCTCCAGAACCGTGGTTGTGGATTTCTCATGACTAATTCTGATATAAAATGACGCGACGAACGCGTTGGAAGCGACAGAATTGCGATCAGAGAAACCGTTGACGAGAAAATGGCGAGCATTCCCAAATCCTGATCTCATGTTTTTTGGGCTCCAGAACCGTGTTTGTGCGTTTCTCAAGACTAATTCCGACGTAAAATGACACGAGGAACACGTTGGAAGCGACAGAATTGCGATCCGAGAAACCGTTGACGAGAAAATGGCGAGCATTCCGAAATCCTGATCTCGTGTGTTTTGGACTCCAGAAATGTGTTCCTGCATTTGTCGTCACTATTTCCGACGTAAAATGACACGAGGAACGCGTTGGAAGCGACATAATTGAGATCCGAGCAACCGTTGACGAGAAAATGGCGAGCATTCCCAAAACTTGATCTCGTGTTTATTGAACTCCAGAACCGTGTTTGTGCGTTTCTCAAGACTAATTCCGACGTAAAATGACACGAGGAACACGTTGGAAGCGACAGAATTGCGATCCGAGAAACCGTTGACGAGAAAATGGCGAGCATTCCCCAATCCTGATCTCATGTTTTTTGGGCTCCAGAACCGTGTTTGTGCATTTCTCATGACTAATTCTGGTATAAAATGACGCGAGGAACACGCTGGAGGCGACAGAATTGCGATCCGAGAAACCGTTGACGAGAAAATGGCGAGCATTCCCCAATCCTGATCTCATGTTTTTTGGGCTCCAGAACCGTGTTTGTGCATTTCTCATGACTAATTCTGATATAAAATGACGCGAGGAACACGCTGGAAGCGACAGAATTGCGATCCGAGCAACCGTTGACGAGAAAATGGCGAGCATTCCCAAAACTTGATCTCGTGTTTATTGAACTCCAGAACCGTGTTTGGGCATTTCTCAAAATGAATTCCGACGTAAAATGACACGAGGAACACGTTGGAAGCGACAGGATTGCGATCCGAGAAACCGTTGACGACAAAATCGCGAGCATTCCCAAAACTTGATCTCGTGTTTTTTGGGCTCCAGAACAGTGTTTGTGCATTTCTCAAGACGAATTCCGACGTAAAATGACACGAGGAACACGTTGGAAGCGACAGGATTGCGTTCCGAGAAACCGTTGACGAGAAAATCGCGAGCATTCCCAAATCCTGATCTCGTGTTTTTTGGGCTCCAGAACCGTGTTTCTGCATTTCTCATGACTAATTCCGATGTAAAATGACGCGAGGAACGCGCTGGAAGCGACAGAATTGCGATCCGAGCAACCGTTGACGAGAAAATGGCGAGCATTCCCAAAACTTGATCTCGTGTTTTTTGGGCTCCAGAACCGTGTTTGTGCATTTCTCATGACTAATTCTGGTATAAAATGACGCGAGGAACACGCTGGAGGCGACAGAATTGAGATCCGAGCAACCGTTGACGAGAAAATGGCGAGCATTCCCAAATCCTGATCTCATGTTTTTTGGGCTCCAGAACCGTGTTTGTGCATTTCTCATGACTAATTCTGATATAAAATGACGCGACGAACGCGTTGGAAGCGACAGAATTGCGATCAGAGAAACCGTTGACGAGAAAATGGCGAGCATCCCCAAATCCTGATCTCGTGTGTTTTGGACTCCAGAAATGTGTTCCTGCATTTGTCGTCACTATTTCCGACGTAAAATGACGCGAGGAACGCGTTGGAAGCGACATAATTGAGATCCGAGCAACCGTTGACGAGAAAATGGCGAGCATTCCCAAAACTTGATCTCGTGTTTATTGAACTCCAGAACCGTGTTTGTGCGTTTCTCAAGACCAATTCCGACGTAAAATGACACGAGGAATACGTTGGAAGCGACAGAATTGCGATCCGAGAAACCGTTGACGACAAAATCGCGAGCATTCCCAAAACTTGATCTCGTATTTTTTGGGCTCCAGAACCGTGTTTGTGCATTTCTCATGACTAATTCTGGTATAAAATGACGCGAGGAACACGCTGGAGGCGACAGAATTGAGATCCGAGCAACCGTTGACGAGAAAATGGCGAGCATTCCCAAATCCTGATCTCGTGTTTTTTGGGCTCCAGAACCGTGTTTCTGCATTTCTCATGACTAATTCCGATGTAAAATGACGCGAGGAACGCGCTGGAAGCGACAGAATTGCGATCCGAGCAACCGTTGACGAGAAAATGGCGAGCATTCCCAAAACTTGATCTCGTGTTTATTGAACTCCAGAACCGTGTTTGTGCATTTCTCAAGACGAATTCTGATATAAAATGACGCGAGGAACGCGTTGGAAGCGGCAGAATTGAGATCCGAGAAACCGTTGACGACAAAATCGCGAGCATTCGCAAATCCTGATCTCGTGTTTTTTGGGCTCCAGAACCGTGTTTCTGCATTTCTCATGACTAATTCCGATGTAAAATGACGCGAGGAACGCGCTGGAAGCGACAGAATTGCGATCCGAGCAACCGTTGACGAGAAAATGGCGAGCATTCCCAAAACTTGATCTCGTGTTTATTGAACTCCAGAACCGTGTTTGTGCATTTCTCAAAATGAATTCCGACGTAAAATGACACGAGGAACACGTTGGAAGCGACAGGATTGCGATCCGAGAAACCGTTGACGACAAAATCGCGAGCATTCCCAAAACTTGATCTCGTGTTTTTTGGGCTCCAGAACAGTGTTTGTGCATTTCTCAAGACGAATTCCGACGTAAAATGACACGAGGAACACGTTGGAAGCGACAGGATTGCGTTCCGAGAAACCGTTGACGAGAAAATCGCGAGCATTCCCAAATCCTGATCTCGTGTTTTTTGGGCTCCAGAACCGTGTTTCTGCATTTCTCATGACTAATTCCGATGTAAAATGACGCGAGGAACGCGCTGGAAGCGACAGAATTGCGATCCGAGCAACCGTTGACGAGAAAATGGCGAGCATTCCCAAAACTTGATCTCGTGTTTTTTGGGCTCCAGAACCGTGTTTGTGCATTTCTCATGACTAATTCTGGTATAAAATGACGCGAGGAACACGCTGGAGGCGACAGAATTGAGATCCGAGCAACCGTTGACGAGAAAATGGCGAGCATTCCCAAATCCTGATCTCATGTTTTTTGGGCTCCAGAACCGTGTTTGTGCATTTCTCATGACTAATTCTGATATAAAATGACGCGACGAACGCGTTGGAAGCGACAGAATTGCGATCAGAGAAACCGTTGACGAGAAAATGGCGAGCATCCCCAAATCCTGATCTCGTGTGTTTTGGACTCCAGAAATGTGTTCCTGCATTTGTCGTCACTATTTCCGACGTAAAATGACGCGAGGAACGCGTTGGAAGCGACATAATTGAGATCCGAGCAACCGTTGACGAGAAAATGGCGAGCATTCCCAAAACTTGATCTCGTGTTTATTGAACTCCAGAACCGTGTTTGTGCGTTTCTCAAGACCAATTCCGACGTAAAATGACACGAGGAATACGTTGGAAGCGACAGAATTGCGATCCGAGAAACCGTTGACGACAAAATCGCGAGCATTCCCAAAACTTGATCTCGTGTTTTTTGGGCTCCAGAACCGTGTTTGTGCATTTCTCATGACTAATTCTGGTATAAAATGACGCGAGGAACACGCTGGAGGCGACAGAATTGAGATCCGAGCAACCGTTGACGAGAAAATGGCGAGCATTCCCAAATCCTGATCTCGTGTTTTTTGGGCTCCAGAACCGTGTTTCTGCATTTCTCATGACTAATTCCGATGTAAAATGACGCGAGGAACGCGCTGGAAGCGACAGAATTGCGATCCGAGCAACCGTTGACGAGAAAATGGCGAGCATTCCCAAAACTTGATCTCGTGTTTATTGAACTCCAGAACCGTGTTTGTGCATTTCTCAAGACGAATTCTGATATAAAATGACGCGAGGAACGCGTTGGAAGCGGCAGAATTGAGATCCGAGAAACCGTTGACGACAAAATCGCGAGCATTCGCAAATCCTGATCTCGTGTTTTTTGGGCTCCAGAACCGTGTTTCTGCATTTCTCATGACTAATTCCGATGTAAAATGACGCGAGGAACGCGCTGGAAGCGACAGAATTGCGATCCGAGCAACCGTTGACGAGAAAATGGCGAGCATTCCCAAAACTTGATCTCGTGTTTATTGAACTCCAGAACCGTGTTTGTGCATTTCTCAAAATGAATTCCGACGTAAAATGACACGAGGAACACGTTGGAAGCGACAGGATTGCGATCCGAGAAACCGTTGACGACAAAATCGCGAGCATTCCCAAAACTTGATCTCGTGTTTTTTGGGCTCCAGAACAGTGTTTGTGCATTTCTCAAGACGAATTCCGACGTAAAATGACACGAGGAACACGTTGGAAGCGACAGGATTGCGTTCCGAGAAACCGTTGACGAGAAAATCGCGAGCATTCCCAAATCCTGATCTCGTGTTTTTTGGGCTCCAGAACCGTGTTTCTGCATTTCTCATGACTAATTCCGATGTAAAATGACGCGAGGAACGCGCTGGAAGCGACAGAATTGCGATCCGAGCAACCGTTGACGAGAAAATGGCGAGCATTCCCAAAACTTGATCTCGTGTTTTTTGGGCTCCAGAACCGTGTTTGTGCATTTCTCATGACTAATTCTGGAATAAAATGACGCGAGGAACACGCTGGAGGCGACAGAATTGAGATCCGAGCAACCGTTGACGAGAAAATGGCGAGCATTCCCAAATCCTGATCTCATGTTTTTTGGGCTCCAGAACCGTGTTTGTGCATTTCTCATGACTAATTCTGATATAAAATGACGCGACGAACGCGTTGGAAGCGACAGAATTGCGATCAGAGAAACCGTTGACGAGAAAATGGCGAGCATTCCCAAATCCTGATCTCGTGTGTTTTGGACTCCAGAAATGTGTTCCTGCATTTGTCGTCACTATTTCCGACGTAAAATGACGCGAGGAACGCGTTGGAAGCGACATAATTGATATCCGAGCAACCGTTGACGAGAAAATGGCGAGCATTCCCAAAACTTGATCTCGTGTTTATTGAACTCCAGAACCGTGTTTGTGCGTTTCTCAAGACTAATTCCGACGTAAAATGACAC
Organism: Crossocerus cetratus; assembly: GCA_963675795.1. Classification (NCBI taxonomy): domain Eukaryota; kingdom Metazoa; phylum Arthropoda; class Insecta; order Hymenoptera; family Crabronidae; genus Crossocerus; species Crossocerus cetratus. Next base: position 2,833,801 of record OY776667.1, read on the forward strand.
GAGGAACACGTTGGAAGCGACAGAATTGCGATCCGAGAAACCGTTGACGACAAAATCGCGAGCATTCCCAAAACTTGATCTCGTGTTTTTTGGGCTCCAGAACCGTGTTTGTGCATTTCTCATGACTAATTCTGGTATAAAATGACGCGAGGAACACGCTGGAGGCGACAGAATTGAGATCCGAGCAACCGTTGACGAGAAAATGGCGAGCATTCCCAAATCCTGATCTCGTGTTTTTTGGGCTCCAGAACCGTGTTTCTGCATTTCTCATGACTAATTCCGATGTAAAATGACGCGAGGAACGCGCTGGAAGCGACAGAATTGCGATCCGAGCAACCGTTGACGAGAAAATGGCGAGCATTCCCAAAACTTGATCTCGTGTTTATTGAACTCCAGAACCGTGTTTGTGCATTTCTCAAGACGAATTCTGATATAAAATGACGCGAGGAACGCGTTGGAAGCGGCAGAATTGAGATCCGAGAAACCGTTGACGACAAAATCGCGAGCATTCGCAAATCCTGATCTCGTGTTTTTTGGGCTCCAGAACCGTGTTTCTGCATTTCTCATGACTAATTCCGATGTAAAATGACGCGAGGAACGCGCTGGAAGCGACAGAATTGCGATCCGAGCAACCGTTGACGAGAAAATGGCGAGCATTCCCAAAACTTGATCTCGTGTTTATTGAACTCCAGAACCGTGTTTGTGCATTTCTCAAGACGAATTCTGATATAAAATGACGCGAGGAACGCGTTGGAAGCGGCAGAATTGAGATCCGAGAAACCGTTGACGACAAAATCGCGAGCATTCGCAAAACTTGATCTCGTGTTTTTTGGGCTCCAGAACCGTGTTTGTGCATTTCTCATGACTAATTCTGGTATAAAATGACGCGAGGAACACGCTGGAGGCGACAGAATTGAGATCCGAGCAACCGTTGACGAGAAAATGGCGAGCATTCCCAAATCCTGATCTCATGTTTTTTGGGCTCCAGAACCGTGTTTGTGCATTTCTCATGACTAATTCTGATATAAAATGACGCGACGAACGCGTTGGAAGCGACAGAATTGCGATCCGAGCAACCGTTGACGAGAAAATGGCGAGCATTCCCAAAACTTGATCTCATGTTTTTTGGGCTCCAGAACCGTGTTTGTGCATTTCTCAAGACGAATTCTGATATAAAATGACGCGAGGAACGCGTTGGAAGCGGCAGAATTGAGATCCGAGCAACCGTTGACGAGAAAATGGCGAGCATTCCCAAATCCTGATCTCATGTTTTTTGGGCTCCAGAACCGTGTTTGTGTATTTCTCATGACTAATTCTGATATAAAATGACGCGACGAACGCATTGGAAGCGACAGAATTGCGATCCGAGCAACCGTTGACGAGAAAATCGCGAGCATTCCCAAAACCTGATCTCGTGTTTTTTGGACTCCAGAAACGTTTTCGTGCATTTGTCGTCACTATTTCCGACGTGAAATGACACGAGGAACACGCTTGAGGCGACAGAATTGCGATCCGAGAAACCGTTGACGAGAAAATGGCGAGCATTCCCCAATCCTGATCTCATGTTTTTTGGGCTCCAGAACCGTGTTTGTGCATTTCTCATGACTAATTCCGATGTAAAATGACGCGAGGAACGCGCTGGAAGCGACAGAATTGCGATCCGAGCAACCGTTGACGAGAAAATGGCGAGCATTCCCAAAACTTGATCTCGTGTTTTTTGGGCTCCAGAACCGTGTTTGTGCATTTCTCATGACTAATTCTGGTATAAAATGACGCGAGGAACACGCTGGAGGCGACAGAATTGAGATCCGAGCAACCGTTGACGAGAAAATGGCGAGCATTCCCAAATCCTGATCTCATGTTTTTTGGGCTCCAGAACCGTGTTTGTGCATTTCTCATGACTAATTCTGATATAAAATGACGCGAGGAACGCGTTGGAAGCGACAGAATTGAGATCCGAGCAACCGTTGACGAGAAAATGGCGAGCATTCCCAAACCCTGATCTCATGTTTTTTGGGCTCCAGAACCGTGTTTGTGCATTTCTCAAGACGAATTCTGATATAAAATGACGCGTGGAACGCGTTGGAAGCGGCAGAATTGAGATCCGAGCAACCGTTGACGAGAAAATGGCGAGCATTCCCAAATCCTGATCTCATGTTTTTTGGGCTCCAGAACCGTGTTTGTGCATTTCTCATGACTAATTCTGATATAAAATGACGCGAGGAACGCGTTGGAAGCGGCAGAATTGAGATCCGAGCAACCGCTGACGAGAAAATGGCGAGCATTCCCAAATCCTGATCTCATGTTTTTTGGGCTCCAGAACCGTGTTTGTGCATTTCTCATGACTAATTCTGATATAAAATGACGCGACGAACGCGTTGGAAGCGACAGAATTGCGATCAGAGAAACCGTTGACGAGAAAATGGCGAGCATTCCCAAATCCTGATCTCGTGTGTTTTGGACTCCAGAAATGTGTTCCTGCATTTGTCGTCACTATTTCCGACGTAAAATGACGCGAGGAACGCGTTGGAAGCGACATAATTGAGATCCGAGCAACCGTTGACGAGAAAATGGCGAGCATTCCCAAAACTTGATCTCGTGTTTATTGAACTCCAGAACCGTGTTTGTGCATTTCTCAAGACTAATTCCGACGTAAAATGACACGAGGAACACGTTGGAAGCGACAGAATTGCGATCCGAGCAACCGTTGACGAGAAAATGGCGAGCATTCCCAAATCCTGATCTCATGTTTTTTGGGCTCCAGAACCGTGTTTGTGCATTTCTCATGACTAATTCTGATATAAAATGACGCGAGGAACGCGTTGGAAGCGACACAATTGAGATCCGAGCAACCGTTGACGAGAAAATGGCGAGCATTCCCAAACCCTGATCTCATGTTTTTTGGGCTCCAGAACCGTGTTTGTGCATTTCTCAAGACGAATTCTGATATAAAATGACACGAGGAACGCGTTGGAAGCGGCAGAATTGAGATCCGAGCAACCGTTGACGAGAAAATGGCGAGCATTCCCAAATCCTGATCTCATGTTTTTTGGGCTCCAGAACCGTGTTTGTGCATTTCTCATGACTAATTCTGATATAAAATGACGCGAGGAACGCGTTGGAAGCGGCAGAATTGAGATCCGAGCAACCGTTGACGAGAAAATGGCGAGCATTCCCAAATCCTGATCTCGTGTGTTTTGGACTCCAGAAATGTGTTCCTGCATTTGTCGTCACTATTTCCGACGTAAAATGACGCGAGGAACGCGTTGGAAGCGACATAATTGAGATCGGAGCAACCGTTGACGAGAAAATGGCGAGCATTCCCAAAACTTGATCTCGTGTTTATTGAACTCCAGAACCGTGTTTGTGCGTTTCTCAAGACTAATTCCGACGTAAAATGACACGAGGAACACGTTGGAAGCGACAGAATTGCGATCCGAGAAACCGTTGACGAGAAAATGGCGAGCATTCCCCAATCCTGATCTCATGTTTTTTGGGCTCCAGAACCGTGTTTGTGCATTTCTCATGACTAATTCTGATATAAAATGACGCGAGGAACACGCTGGAAGCGACAGAATTGCGATCCGAGCAACCGTTGACGAGAAAATGGCGAGCATTCCCAAAACTTGATCTCGTGTTTATTGAACTCCAGAACCGTGTTTGTGCATTTCTCAAGACGAATTCTGATATAAAATGACGCGAGGAACGCGTTGGAAGCGGCAGAATTGAGATCCGAGAAACCGTTGACGACAAAATCGCGAGCATTCGCAAATCCTGATCTCGTGTTTTTTGGGCTCCAGAACCGTGTTTCTGCATTTCTCATGACTAATTCCGATGTAAAATGACGCGAGGAACGCGCTGGAAGCGACAGAATTGCGATCCGAGCAACCGTTGACGAGAAAATGGCGAGCATTCCCAAAACTTGATCTCGTGTTTATTGAACTCCAGAACCGTGTTTGTGCATTTCTCAAGACGAATTCTGATATAAAATGACGCGAGGAACGCGTTGGAAGCGGCAGAATTGAGATCCGAGAAACCGTTGACGACAAAATCGCGAGCATTCGCAAAACTTGATCTCGTGTTTTTTGGGCTCCAGAACCGTGTTTGTGCATTTCTCATGACTAATTCTGGTATAAAATGACGCGAGGAACACGCTGGAGGCGACAGAATTGAGATCCGAGCAACCGTTGACGAGAAAATGGCGAGCATTCCCAAATCCTGATCTCATGTTTTTTGGGCTCCAGAACCGTGTTTGTGCATTTCTCATGACTAATTCTGATATAAAATGACGCGACGAACGCGTTGGAAGCGACAGAATTGCGATCCGAGCAACCGTTGACGAGAAAATGGCGAGCATTCCCAAAACTTGATCTCATGTTTTTTGGGCTCCAGAACCGTGTTTGTGCATTTCTCAAGACGAATTCTGATATAAAATGACGCGAGGAACGCGTTGGAAGCGGCAGAATTGAGATCCGAGAAACCGTTGACGAGAAAATGGCGAGCATTCCCAAATCCTGATCTCATGTTTTTTGGGCTCCAGAACCGTGTTTGTGTATTTCTCATGACTAATTCTGATATAAAATGACGCGACGAACGCATTGGAAGCGACAGAATTGCGATCCGAGCAACCGTTGACGAGAAAATCGCGAGCATTCCCAAAACCTGATCTCGTGTTTTTTGGACTCCAGAAACGTTTTCGTGCATTTGTCGTCACTATTTCCGACGTGAAATGACACGAGGAACACGCTTGAGGCGACAGAATTGCGATCCGAGAAACCGTTGACGAGAAAATGGCGAGCATTCCCCAATCCTGATCTCATGTTTTTTGGGCTCCAGAACCGTGTTTGTGCATTTCTCATGACTAATTCCGATGTAAAATGACGCGAGGAACGCGCTGGAAGCGACAGAATTGCGATCCGAGCAACCGTTGACGAGAAAATGGCGAGCATTCCCAAAACTTGATCTCGTGTTTTTTGGGCTCCAGAACCGTGTTTGTGCATTTCTCATGACTAATTCTGGTATAAAATGACGCGAGGAACACGCTGGAGGCGACAGAATTGAGATCCGAGCAACCGTTGACGAGAAAATGGCGAGCATTCCCAAATCCTGATCTCATGTTTTTTGGGCTCCAGAACCGTGTTTGTGCATTTCTCATGACTAATTCTGATATAAAATGACGCGAGGAACGCGTTGGAAGCGACAGAATTGAGATCCGAGCAACCGTTGACGAGAAAATGGCGAGCATTCCCAAACCCTGATCTCATGTTTTTTGGGCTCCAGAACCGTGTTTGTGCATTTCTCAAGACGAATTCTGATATAAAATGACGCGTGGAACGCGTTGGAAGCGGCAGAATTGAGATCCGAGCAACCGTTGACGAGAAAATGGCGAGCATTCCCAAATCCTGATCTCATGTTTTTTGGGCTCCAGAACCGTGTTTGTGCATTTCTCATGACTAATTCTGATATAAAATGACGCGAGGAACGCGTTGGAAGCGGCAGAATTGAGATCCGAGCAACCGCTGACGAGAAAATGGCGAGCATTCCCAAATCCTGATCTCATGTTTTTTGGGCTCCAGAACCGTGTTTGTGCATTTCTCATGACTAATTCTGATATAAAATGACGCGACGAACGCGTTGGAAGCGACAGAATTGCGATCAGAGAAACCGTTGACGAGAAAATGGCGAGCATTCCCAAATCCTGATCTCGTGTGTTTTGGACTCCAGAAATGTGTTCCTGCATTTGTCGTCACTATTTCCGACGTAAAATGACGCGAGGAACGCGTTGGAAGCGACATAATTGAGATCCGAGCAACCGTTGACGAGAAAATGGCGAGCATTCCCAAAACTTGATCTCGTGTTTATTGAACTCCAGAACCGTGTTTGTGCATTTCTCAAGACTAATTCCGACGTAAAATGACACGAGGAACACGTTGGAAGCGACAGAATTGCGATCCGAGCAACCGTTGACGAGAAAATGGCGAGCATTCCCAAATCCTGATCTCATGTTTTTTGGGCTCCAGAACCGTGTTTGTGCATTTCTCATGACTAATTCTGATATAAAATGACGCGAGGAACGCGTTGGAAGCGACACAATTGAGATCCGAGCAACCGTTGACGAGAAAATGGCGAGCATTCCCAAACCCTGATCTCATGTTTTTTGGGCTCCAGAACCGTGTTTGTGCATTTCTCAAGACGAATTCTGATATAAAATGACACGAGGAACGCGTTGGAAGCGGCAGAATTGAGATCCGAGCAACCGTTGACGAGAAAATGGCGAGCATTCCCAAATCCTGATCTCATGTTTTTTGGGCTCCAGAACCGTGTTTGTGCATTTCTCATGACTAATTCTGATATAAAATGACGCGAGGAACGCGTTGGAAGCGGCAGAATTGAGATCCGAGCAACCGTTGACGAGAAAATGGCGAGCATTCCCAAATCCTGATCTCATGTTTTTTGGGCTCCAGAACCGTGTTTGTGCATTTCTCATGACTAATTCTGATATAAAATGACGCGACGAACGCGTTGGAAGCGACAGAATTGCGATCAGAGAAACCGTTGACGAGAAAATGGCGAGCATTCCCAAATCCTGATCTCGTGTGTTTTGGACTCCAGAAATGTGTTCCTGCATTTGTCGTCACTATTTCCGACGTAAAATGACGCGAGGAACGCGTTGGAAGCGACATAATTGAGATCCGAGCAACCGTTGACGAGAAAATGGCGAGCATTCCCAAAACTTGATCTCGTGTTTATTGAACTCCAGAACCGTGTTTGTGCGTTTCTCAAGACTAATTCCGACGTAAAATGACACGAGGAACACGTTGGAAGCGACAGAATTGCGATCCGAGAAACCGTTGACGAGAAAATGGCGAGCATTCCCCAATCCTGATCTCATGTTTTTTGGGCTCCAGAACCGTGTTTGTGCATTTCTCATGACTAATTCTGATATAAAATGACGCGAGGAACACGCTGGAAGCGACAGAATTGCGATCCGCGCAACCGTTGACGAGAAAATGGCGAGCATTCCCAAAACTTGATCTCGTGTTTATTGAACTCCAGAACCGTGTTTGTGCATTTCTCAAGACTAATTCCGACGTAAAATGACACGAGGAACACGTTGGAAGCGACAGAATTGCGATCCGAGCAACCGTTGACGAGAAAATGGCGAGCATTCCCAAATCCTGATCTCATGTTTTTTGGGCTCCAGAACCGTGTTTGTGCATTTCTCATGACTAATTCTGATATAAAATGACGCGACGAACGCGTTGGAAGCGACAGAATTGCGATCCGAGCAACCGTTGACGAGAAAATCGCGAGCATTCCCAAAACCTGATCTCGTGTTTTTTGGACTCCAGAAACGTTTTCGTGCATTTGTCGTCACTATTTCCGACGTGAAATGACACGAGGAACACGCTTGAGGCGACAGAATTGCGATCCGAGAAACCGTTGACGAGAAAATGGCGAGCATTCCCCAATCCTGATCTCATGTTTTTTGGGCTCCAGAACCGTGGTTGTGGATTTCTCATGACTAATTCTGATATAAAATGACGCGACGAACGCGTTGGAAGCGACAGAATTGCGATCCGAGCAACCGTTGACGAGAAAATCGCGAGCATTCCCAAATCCTGATCTCATGTTTTTTGGGCTCCAGAACCGTGTTTGTGCATTTCTCATGACTAATTCTGATATAAAATGACGCGAGGAACGCGTTGGAAGCGACAGAATTGAGATCCGAACAACCGTTGACGAGAAAATGGCGAGCATTCCCAAAACTTGATCTCATGTTTTTTGGGCTCCAGAACCGTGTTTGTGCATTTCTCAAGACGAATTCTGATATAAAATGACGCGAGGAACGCGTTGGAAGCGGCAGAATTGAGATCCGAGCAACCGTTTACGAGAAAATGGCGAGCATTCCCAAATCCTGATCTCATGTTTTTTGGGCTCCAGAACCGTGTTTGTGCATTTCTCATGACTAATTCTGATATAAAATGACGCGACGAACGCGTTGGAAGCGACAGAATTGCGATCCGAGCAACCGTTGACGAGAAAATCGCGAGCATTCCCAAAACCTGATCTCGTGTTTTTTGGACTCCAGAAACGTTTTCGTGCATTTGTCGTCACTATTTCCGACGTGAAATGACACGAGGAACACGCTTGAGGCGACAGAATTGCGATCCGAGAAACCGTTGACGAGAAAATGGCGAGCATTCCCCAATCCTGATCTCATGTTTTTTGGGCTCCAGAACCGTGGTTGTGGATTTCTCATGACTAATTCTGATATAAAATGACGCGACGAACGCGTTGGAAGCGACAGAATTGCGATCAGAGAAACCGTTGACGAGAAAATGGCGAGCATTCCCAAATCCTGATCTCATGTTTTTTGGGCTCCAGAACCGTGTTTGTGCGTTTCTCAAGACTAATTCCGACGTAAAATGACACGAGGAACACGTTGGAAGCGACAGAATTGCGATCCGAGAAACCGTTGACGAGAAAATGGCGAGCATTCCGAAATCCTGATCTCGTGTGTTTTGGACTCCAGAAATGTGTTCCTGCATTTGTCGTCACTATTTCCGACGTAAAATGACACGAGGAACGCGTTGGAAGCGACATGATTGAGATCCGAGCAACCGTTGACGAGAAAATGGCGAGCATTCCCAAAACTTGATCTCGTGTTTATTGAACTCCAGAACCGTGTTTGTGCGTTTCTCAAGACTAATTCCGACGTAAAATGACACGAGGAACACGTTGGAAGCGACAGAATTGCGATCCGAGAAACCGTTGACGAGAAAATGGCGAGCATTCCCAAAACTTGATCTCGTGTTTATTGAACTCCAGAACCGTGTTTGTGCGTTTCTCAAGACTAATTCCGACGTAAAATGACACGAGGAACACGTTGGAAGCGACAGAATTGCGATCCGAGCAACCGTTGACGAGAAAATGGCGAGCATTCCCAAATCCTGATCTCATGTTTTTTGGGCTCCAGAACCGTGTTTGTGCATTTCTCATGACTAATTCTGATATAAAATGACGCGAGGAACGCGTTGGAAGCGACACAATTGAGATCCGAGCAACCGTTGACGAGAAAATGGCGAGCATTCCCAAACCCTGATCTCATGTTTTTTGGGCTCCAGAACCGTGTTTGTGCATTTCTCAAGACGAATTCTGATATAAAATGACACGAGGAACGCGTTGGAAGCGGCAGAATTGAGATCCGAGCAACCGTTGACGAGAAAATGGCGAGCATTCCCAAATCCTGATCTCATGTTTTTTGGGCTCCAGAACCGTGTTTGTGCATTTCTCATGACTAATTCTGATATAAAATGACGCGAGGAACGCGTTGGAAGCGGCAGAATTGAGATCCGAGCAACCGTTGACGAGAAAATGGCGAGCATTCCCAAATCCTGATCTCATGTTTTTTGGGCTCCAGAACCGTGTTTGTGCATTTCTCATGACTAATTCTGATATAAAATGACGCGACGAACGCGTTGGAAGCGACAGAATTGCGATCAGAGAAACCGTTGACGAGAAAATGGCGAGCATTCCCAAATCCTGATCTCGTGTGTTTTGGACTCCAGAAATGTGTTCCTGCATTTGTCGTCACTATTTCCGACGTAAAATGACGCGAGGAACGCGTTGGAAGCGACATAATTGAGATCGGAGCAACCGTTGACGAGAAAATGGCGAGCATTCCCAAAACTTGATCTCGTGTTTATTGAACTCCAGAACCGTGTTTGTGCGTTTCTCAAGACTAATTCCGACGTAAAATGACACGAGGAACACGTTGGAAGCGACAGAATTGCGATCCGAGAAACCGTTGACGAGAAAATGGCGAGCATTCCCCAATCCTGATCTCATGTTTTTTGGGCTCCAGAACCGTGTTTGTGCATTTCTCATGACTAATTCTGATATAAAATGACGCGAGGAACACGCTGGAAGCGACAGAATTGCGATCCGAGCAACCGTTGACGAGAAAATGGCGAGCATTCCCAAAACTTGATCTCGTGTTTATTGAACTCCAGAACCGTGTTTGTGCATTTCTCAAGACTAATTCCGACGTAAAATGACACGAGGAACACGTTGGAAGCGACAGAATTGCGATCCGAGCAACCGTTGACGAGAAAATGGCGAGCATTCCCAAATCCTGATCTCATGTTTTTTGGGCTCCAGAACCGTGTTTGTGCATTTCTCATGACTAATTCTGATATAAAATGACGCGAGGAACGCGTTGGAAGCGACAGAATTGAGATCCGAGCAACCGTTGACGAGAAAATGGCGAGCATTTCCAAACCCTGATCTCATGTTTTTTGGGCTCCAGAACCGTGTTTGTGCATTTCTCAAGACGAATTCTGATATAAAATGACGCGAGGAACGCGTTGGAAGCGGCAGAATTGAGATCCGAGCAACCGTTGACGAGAAAATGGCGAGCATTCCCAAATCCTGATCTCATGTTTTTTGGGCTCCAGAACCGTGTTTGTGCATTTCTCATGACTAATTCTGATATAAAATGACGCGAGGAACGCGTTGGAAGCGGCAGAATTGAGATCCGAGCAACCGTTGACGAGAAAATGGCGAGCATTCCCAAATCCTGATCTCATGTTTTTTGGGCTCCAGAACCGTGTTTGTGCATTTCTCATGACTAATTCTGATATAAAATGACGCGACGAACGCGTTGGAAGCGACAGAATTGCGATCAGAGAAACCGTTGACGAGAAAATGGCGAGCATTCCCAAATCCTGATCTCGTGTGTTTTGGACTCCAGAAATGTGTTCCTGCATTTGTCGTCACTATTTCCGACGTAAAATGACGCGAGGAACGCGTTGGAAGCGACATAATTGAGATCCGAGCAACCGTTGACGAGAAAATGGCGAGCATTCCCAAAACTTGATCTCGTGTTTATTGAACTCCAGAACCGTGTTTGTGCGTTTCTCAAGACTAATTCCGACGTAAAATGACACGAGGAACACGTTGGAAGCGACAGAATTGCGATCCGAGAAACCGTTGACGAGAAAATGGCGAGCATTCCCCAATCCTGATCTCATGTTTTTTGGGCTCCAGAACCGTGTTTGTGCATTTCTCATGACTAATTCTGATATAAAATGACGCGAGGAACACGCTGGAAGCGACAGAATTGCGATCCGAGCAACCGTTGACGAGAAAATGGCGAGCATTCCCAAAACTTGATCTCGTGTTTATTGAACTCCAGAACCGTGTTTGTGCATTTCTCAAAACGAATTCCGACGTAAAATGACACGAGGAACACGTTGGAAGCGACAGGATTGCGATCCGAGAAACCGTTGACGACAAAATCGCGAGCATTCCCAAAACTTGATCTCGTGTTTTTTGGGCTCCAGAACCGTGTTTGTGCATTTCTCATGACTAATTCTGGTATAAAATGACGCGAGGAACACGCTGGAGGCGACAGAATTGAGATCCGAGCAACCGTTGACGAGAAAATGGCGAGCATTCCCAAATCCCGATCTCATGTTTTTTGGGCTCCAGAACCGTGTTTGTGCATTTCTCATGACTAATTCTGATATAAAATGACGCGAGGAACGCGTTGGAAGCGACAGAATTGAGATCCGAGCAACCGTTGACGAGAAAATGACGAGCATTCCCAAATCCTGATCTCATGTTTTTTGGGCTCCAGAACCGTGTTTGTGCATTTCTCAAGACGAATTCTGATATAAAATGACGCGAGGAACGCGTTGGAAGCGGCAGAATTGAGATCCGAGCAACCGTTGACGAGAAAATGGCGAGCATTCCCAAATCCTGATCTCATGTTTTTTGGGCTCCAGAACCGTGTTTGTGCATTTCTCATGACTAATTCTGATATAAAGTGACGCGACGAACGCGTTGGAAGCGACAGAATTGCGATCCGAGCAACCGTTGACGAGAAAATCGCGAGCATTCCCAAATCCTGATCTCATGTTTTTTGGGCTCCAGAACCGTGTTTGTGCATTTCTCATGACTAATTCTGATATAAAATGACGCGAGGAACGCGTTGGAAGCGACAGAATTGAGATCCGAACAACCGTTGACGAGAAAATGGCGAGCATTCCCAAAACTTGATCTCATGTTTTTTGGGCTCCAGAACCGTGTTTGTGCATTTCTCAAGACGAATTCTGATATAAAATGACGCGAGGAACGCGTTGGAAGCGGCAGAATTGAGATCCGAGCAACCGTTTACGAGAAAATGGCGAGCATTCCCAAATCCTGATCTCATGTTTTTTGGGCTCCAGAACCGTGTTTGTGCATTTCTCATGACTAATTCTGATATAAAATGACGCGAGGAACGCGTTGGAAGCGACACAATTGAGATCCGAGCAACCGTTGACGAGAAAATGGCGAGCATTCCCAAACCCTGATCTCATGTTTTTTGGGCTCGAGAACCGTGTTTGTGCATTTCTCAAGACGAATTCTGATATAAAATGACACGAGGAACGCGTTGGAAGCGGCAGAATTGAGATCCGAGCAACCGTTGACGAAAAAATGTCGAGCATTCCCAAATCCTGATCTCATGTTTTTTGGGCTCCAGAACCGTGTTTGTGCATTTCTCATGACTAATTCTGATATAAAATGACGCGACGAACGCGTTGGAAGCGACAGAATTGCGATCCGAGCAACCGTTGACGAGAAAATCGCGAGCATTCCCAAAACCTGATCTCGTGTTTTTTGGACTCCAGAAACGTTTTCGTGCATTTGTCGTCACTATTTCCGACGTGAAATGACACGAGGAACACGCTTGAGGCGACAGAATTGCGATCCGAGAAACCGTTGACGAGAAAATGGCGAGCATTCCCCAATCCTGATCTCATGTTTTTTGGGCTCCAGAACCGTGGTTGTGGATTTCTCATGACTAATTCTGATATAAAATGACGCGACGAACGCGTTGGAAGCGACAGAATTGCGATCAGAGAAACCGTTGACGAGAAAATGGCGAGCATTCCCAAATCCTGATCTCATGTTTTTTGGGCTCCAGAACCGTGTTTGTGCGTTTCTCAAGACTAATTCCGACGTAAAATGACACGAGGAACACGTTGGAAGCGACAGAATTGCGATCCGAGAAACCGTTGACGAGAAAATGGCGAGCATTCCGAAATCCTGATCTCGTGTGTTTTGGACTCCAGAAATGTGTTCCTGCATTTGTCGTCACTATTTCCGACGTAAAATGACACGAGGAACGCGTTGGAAGCGACATGATTGAGATCCGAGCAACCGTTGACGAGAAAATGGCGAGCATTCCCAAAACTTGATCTCGTGTTTATTGAACTCCAGAACCGTGTTTGTGCGTTTCTCAAGACTAATTCCGACGTAAAATGACACGAGGAACACGTTGGAAGCGACAGAATTGCGATCCGAGAAACCGTTGACGAGAAAATGGCGAGCATTCCCCAATCCTGATCTCATGTTTTTTGGGCTCCAGAACCGTGTTTGTGCATTTCTCATGACTAATTCTGGTATTAAATGACGCGAGGAACACGCTGGAGGCGACAGAATTGCGATCCGAGAAACCGTTGACGAGAAAATGGCGAGCATTCCCCAATCCTGATCTCATGTTTTTTGGGCTCCAGAACCGTGTTTGTGCATTTCTCATGACTAATTCTGATATAAAATGACGCGAGGAACACGCTGGAAGCGACAGAATTGCGATCCGAGCAACCGTTGACGAGAAAATGGCGAGCATTCCCAAAACTTGATCTCGTGTTTATTGAACTCCAGAACCGTGTTTGTGCATTTCTCAAAATGAATTCCGACGTAAAATGACACGAGGAACACGTTGGAAGCGACAGGATTGCGATCCGAGAAACCGTTGACGACAAAATCGCGAGCATTCCCAAAACTTGATCTCGTGTTTTTTGGGCTCCAGAACAGTGTTTGTGCATTTGTCAAGACGAATTCCGACGTAAAATGACACGAGGAACACGTTGGAAGCGACAGGATTGCGTTCCGAGAAACCGTTGACGAGAAAATCGCGAGCATTCCCAAATCCTGATCTCGTGTTTTTTGGGCTCCAGAACCGTGTTTCTGCATTTCTCATGACTAATTCCGATGTAAAATGACGCGAGGAACGCGCTGGAAGCGACAGAATTGCGATCCGAGCAACCGTTGACGAGAAAATGGCGAGCATTCCCAAAACTTGATCTCGTGTTTTTTGGGCTCCAGAACCGTGTTTGTGCATTTCTCATGACTAATTCTGGTATAAAATGACGCGAGGAACACGCTGGAGGCGACAGAATTGAGATCCGAGCAACCGTTGACGAGAAAATGGCGAGCATTCCCAAATCCTGATCTCGTGTTTTTTGGGCTCCAGAACCGTGTTTCTGCATTTCTCATGACTAATTCCGATGTAAAATGACGCGAGGAACGCGCTGGAAGCGACAGAATTGCGATCCGAGCAACCGTTGACGAGAAAATGGCGAGCATTCCCAAAACTTGATCTCGTGTTTATTGAACTCCAGAACCGTGTTTGTGCATTTCTCAAGACGAATTCTGATATAAAATGACGCGAGGAACGCGTTGGAAGCGGCAGAATTGAGATCCGAGAAACCGTTGACGACAAAATCGCGAGCATTCCCAAAACTTGATCTCGTGTTTTTTGGGCTCCAGAACCGTGTTTGTGCATTTCTCATGACTAATTCTGGTATAAAATGACGCGAGGAACACGCTGGAGGCGACAGAATTGAGATCCGAGCAACCGTTGACGAGAAAATGGCGAGCATTCCCAAATCCTGATCTCATGTTTTTTGGGCTCCAGAACCGTGTTTGTGCATTTCTCATGACTAATTCTGATATAAAATGACGCGACGAACGCGTTGGAAGCGACAGAATTGCGATCCGAGCAACCGTTGACGAGAAAATGGCGAGCATTCCCAAATTCTGATCTCATGTTTTTTGGGCTCCAGAACCGTGTTTGTGCATTTCTCATGACTAATTCTGATATAAAATGACGCGAGGAACGCGTTGGAAGCGACAGAATTGAGATCCGAGCAACCGTTGACGAGAAAATGGCGAGCATTCCCAAATCCTGATCTCATGTTTTTTGGGCTCCAGAACCGTGTTTGTGCATTTCTCAAGACGAATTCTGATATAAAATGACGCGAGGAACGCGTTGGAAGCGGCAGAATTGAGATCCGAGCAACCGTTGACGAGAAAATGGCGAGCATTCCCAAATACTGATCTCATGTTTTTTGGGCTCCAGAACCGTGTTTGTGCATTTCTCAAGACGAATTCTGATATAAAATGACGCGAGGAACGCGTTGGAAGCGGCAGAATTGAGATCCGAGCAACCGTTTACGAGAAAATGGCGAGCATTCCCAAATCCTGATCTCATGTTTTTTGGGCTCCAGAACCGTGTTTGTGCATTTCTCATGACTAATTCTGATATAAAATGACGCGAGGAACGCGTTGGAAGCGACACAATTGAGATCCGAGCAACCGTTGACGAGAAAATGGCGAGCATTCCCAAACCCTGATCTCATGTTTTTTGGGCTCCAGAACCGTGTTTGTGCATTTCTCAAGACGAATTCTGATATAAAATGACACGAGGAACGCGTTGGAAGCGGCAGAATTGAGATCCGAGCAACCGTTGACGAGAAAATGGCGAGCATTCCCAAATCCTGATCTCATGTTTTTTGGGCTCCAGAACCGTGTTTGTGCATTTCTCATGACTAATTCTGATATAAAATGACGCGAGGAACGCGTTGGAAGCGACAGAATTGAGATCCGAACAACCGTTGACGAGAAAATGGCGAGCATTCCCAAAACTTGATCTCATGTTTTTTGGGCTCCAGAACCGTGTTTGTGCATTTCTCAAGACGAATTCTGATATAAAATGACGCGAGGAACGCGTTGGAAGCGGCAGAATTGAGATCCGAGCAACCGTTTACGAGAAAATGGCGAGCATTCCCAAATCCTGATCTCATGTTTTTTGGGCTCCAGAACCGTGTTTGTGCATTTCTCATGACTAATTCTGATATAAAATGACGCGACGAACGCGTTGGAAGCGACAGAATTGCGATCCGAGCAACCGTTGACGAGAAAATCGCGAGCATTCCCAAAACCTGATCTCGTGTTTTTTGGACTCCAGAAACGTTTTCGTGCATTTGTCGTCACTATTTCCGACGTGAAATGACACGAGGAACACGCTTGAGGCGACAGAATTGCGATCCGAGAAACCGTTGACGAGAAAATGGCGAGCATTCCCCAATCCTGATCTCATGTTTTTTGGGCTCCAGAACCGTGGTTGTGGATTTCTCATGACTAATTCTGATATAAAATGACGCGACGAACGCGTTGGAAGCGACAGAATTGCGATCAGAGAAACCGTTGACGAGAAAATGGCGAGCATTCCCAAATCCTGATCTCATGTTTTTTGGGCTCCAGAACCGTGTTTGTGCGTTTCTCAAGACTAATTCCGACGTAAAATGACACGAGGAACACGTTGGAAGCGACAGAATTGCGATCCGAGAAACCGTTGACGAGAAAATGGCGAGCATTCCGAAATCCTGATCTCGTGTGTTTTGGACTCCAGAAATGTGTTCCTGCATTTGTCGTCACTATTTCCGACGTAAAATGACACGAGGAACGCGTTGGAAGCGACATGATTGAGATCCGAGCAACTGTTGACGAGAAAATGGCGAGCATTCCCAAAACTTGATCTCGTGTTTATTGAACTCCAGAACCGTGTTTGTGCGTTTCTCAAGACTAATTCCGACGTAAAATGACACGAGGAACACGTTGGAAGCGACAGAATTGCGATCCGAGAAACCGTTGACGAGAAAATGGCGAGCATTCCCCAATCCTGATCTCATGTTTTTTGGGCTCCAGAACCGTGTTTGTGCATTTCTCATGACTAATTCTGGTATTAAATGACGCGAGGAACACGCTGGAGGCGACAGAATTGCGATCCGAGAAACCGTTGACGAGAAAATGGCGAGCATTCCCCAATCCTGATCTCATGTTTTTTGGGCTCCAGAACCGTGTTTGTGCATTTCTCATGACTAATTCTGATATAAAATGACGCGAGGAACACGCTGGAAGCGACAGAATTGCGATCCGAGCAACCGTTGACGAGAAAATGGCGAGCATTCCCAAAACTTGATCTCGTGTTTATTGAACTCCAGAACCGTGTTTGTGCATTTCTCAAAATGAATTCCGACGTAAAATGACACGAGGAACACGTTGGAAGCGACAGGATTGCGATCCGAGAAACCGTTGACGACAAAATCGCGAGCATTCCCAAAACTTGATCTCGTGTTTTTTGGGCTCCAGAACAGTGTTTGTGCATTTGTCAAGACGAATTCCGACGTAAAATGACACGAGGAACACGTTGGAAGCGACAGGATTGCGTTCCGAGAAACCGTTGACGAGAAAATCGCGAGCATTCCCAAATCCTGATCTCGTGTTTTTTGGGCTCCAGAACCGTGTTTGTGCATTTCTCATGACTAATTCTGGTATAAAATGACGCGAGGAACACGCTGGAGGCGACAGAATTGAGATCCGAGCAACCGTTGACGAGAAAATGGCGAGCATTCCCAAATCCTGATCTCATGTTTTTTGGGCTCCAGAACCGTGTTTGTGCATTTCTCATGACTAATTCTGATATAAAATGACGCGACGAACGCGTTGGAAGCGACAGAATTGCGATCCGAGCAACCGTTGACGAGAAAATGGCGAGCATTCCCAAAACTTGATCTCATGTTTTTTGGGCTCCAGAACCGTGTTTGTGCATTTCTCAAGACGAATTCTGATATAAAATGACGCGAGGAACGCGTTGGAAGCGGCAGAATTGAGATCCGAGCAACCGTTGACGAGAAAATGGCGAGCATTCCCAAATCCTGATCTCATGTTTTTTGGGCTCCAGAACCGTGTTTGTGTATTTCTCATGACTAATTCTGATATAAAATGACGCGACGAACGCATTGGAAGCGACAGAATTGCGATCCGAGCAACCGTTGACGAGAAAATCGCGAGCATTCCCAAAACCTGATCTCGTGTTTTTTGGACTCCAGAAACGTTTTCGTGCATTTGTCGTCACTATTTCCGACGTGAAATGACACGAGGAACACGCTTGAGGCGACAGAATTGCGATCCGAGAAACCGTTGACGAGAAAATGGCGAGCATTCCCCAATCCTGATCTCATGTTTTTTGGGCTCCAGAACCGTGTTTGTGCATTTCTCATGACTAATTCCGATGTAAAATGACGCGAGGAACGCGCTGGAAGCGACAGAATTGCGATCCGAGCAACCGTTGACGAGAAAATGGCGAGCATTCCCAAAACTTGATCTCGTGTTTTTTGGGCTCCAGAACCGTGTTTGTGCATTTCTCATGACTAATTCTGGTATAAAATGACGCGAGGAACACGCTGGAGGCGACAGAATTGAGATCCGAGCAACCGTTGACGAGAAAATGGCGAGCATTCCCAAATCCTGATCTCATGTTTTTTGGGCTCCAGAACCGTGTTTGTGCATTTCTCATGACTAATTCTGATATAAAATGACGCGAGGAACGCGTTGGAAGCGACAGAATTGAGATCCGAGCAACCGTTGACGAGAAAATGGCGAGCATTCCCAAACCCTGATCTCATGTTTTTTGGGCTCCAGAACCGTGTTTGTGCATTTCTCAAGACGAATTCTGATATAAAATGACGCGTGGAACGCGTTGGAAGCGGCAGAATTGAGATCCGAGCAACCGTTGACGAGAAAATGGCGAGCATTCCCAAATCCTGATCTCATGTTTTTTGGGCTCCAGAACCGTGTTTGTGCATTTCTCATGACTAATTCTGATATAAAATGACGCGAGGAACGCGTTGGAAGCGGCAGAATTGAGATCCGAGCAACCGCTGACGAGAAAATGGCGAGCATTCCCAAATCCTGATCTCATGTTTTTTGGGCTCCAGAACCGTGTTTGTGCATTTCTCATGACTAATTCTGATATAAAATGACGCGACGAACGCGTTGGAAGCGACAGAATTGCGATCAGAGAAACCGTTGACGAGAAAATGGCGAGCATTCCCAAATCCTGATCTCGTGTGTTTTGGACTCCAGAAATGTGTTCCTGCATTTGTCGTCACTATTTCCGACGTAAAATGACGCGAGGAACGCGTTGGAAGCGACATAATTGAGATCCGAGCAACCGTTGACGAGAAAATGGCGAGCATTCCCAAAACTTGATCTCGTGTTTATTGAACTCCAGAACCGTGTTTGTGCATTTCTCAAGACTAATTCCGACGTAAAATGACACGAGGAACACGTTGGAAGCGACAGAATTGCGATCCGAGCAACCGTTGACGAGAAAATGGCGAGCATTCCCAAATCCTGATCTCATGTTTTTTGGGCTCCAGAACCGTGTTTGTGCATTTCTCATGACTAATTCTGATATAAAATGACGCGAGGAACGCGTTGGAAGCGACACAATTGAGATCCGAGCAACCGTTGACGAGAAAATGGCGAGCATTCCCAAACCCTGATCTCATGTTTTTTGGGCTCCAGAACCGTGTTTGTGCATTTCTCAAGACGAATTCTGATATAAAATGACACGAGGAACGCGTTGGAAGCGGCAGAATTGAGATCCGAGCAACCGTTGACGAGAAAATGGCGAGCATTCCCAAATCCTGATCTCATGTTTTTTGGGCTCCAGAACCGTGTTTGTGCATTTCTCATGACTAATTCTGATATAAAATGACGCGAGGAACGCGTTGGAAGCGGCAGAATTGAGATCCGAGCAACCGTTGACGAGAAAATGGCGAGCATTCCCAAATCCTGATCTCGTGTGTTTTGGACTCCAGAAATGTGTTCCTGCATTTGTCGTCACTATTTCCGACGTAAAATGACGCGAGGAACGCGTTGGAAGCGACATAATTGAGATCGGAGCAACCGTTGACGAGAAAATGGCGAGCATTCCCAAAACTTGATCTCGTGTTTATTGAACTCCAGAACCGTGTTTGTGCGTTTCTCAAGACTAATTCCGACGTAAAATGACACGAGGAACACGTTGGAAGCGACAGAATTGCGATCCGAGAAACCGTTGACGAGAAAATGGCGAGCATTCCCCAATCCTGATCTCATGTTTTTTGGGCTCCAGAACCGTGTTTGTGCATTTCTCATGACTAATTCTGATATAAAATGACGCGAGGAACACGCTGGAAGCGACAGAATTGCGATCCGAGCAACCGTTGACGAGAAAATGGCGAGCATTCCCAAAACTTGATCTCGTGTTTATTGAACTCCAGAACCGTGTTTGTGCATTTCTCAAGACGAATTCTGATATAAAATGACGCGAGGAACGCGTTGGAAGCGGCAGAATTGAGATCCGAGAAACCGTTGACGACAAAATCGCGAGCATTCGCAAATCCTGATCTCGTGTTTTTTGGGCTCCAGAACCGTGTTTCTGCATTTCTCATGACTAATTCCGATGTAAAATGACGCGAGGAACGCGCTGGAAGCGACAGAATTGCGATCCGAGCAACCGTTGACGAGAAAATGGCGAGCATTCCCAAAACTTGATCTCGTGTTTATTGAACTCCAGAACCGTGTTTGTGCATTTCTCAAGACGAATTCTGATATAAAATGACGCGAGGAACGCGTTGGAAGCGGCAGAATTGAGATCCGAGAAACCGTTGACGACAAAATCGCGAGCATTCGCAAAACTTGATCTCGTGTTTTTTGGGCTCCAGAACCGTGTTTGTGCATTTCTCATGACTAATTCTGGTATAAAATGACGCGAGGAACACGCTGGAGGCGACAGAATTGAGATCCGAGCAACCGTTGACGAGAAAATGGCGAGCATTCCCAAATCCTGATCTCATGTTTTTTGGGCTCCAGAACCGTGTTTGTGCATTTCTCATGACTAATTCTGATATAAAATGACGCGACGAACGCGTTGGAAGCGACAGAATTGCGATCCGAGCAACCGTTGACGAGAAAATGGCGAGCATTCCCAAAACTTGATCTCATGTTTTTTGGGCTCCAGAACCGTGTTTGTGCATTTCTCAAGACGAATTCTGATATAAAATGACGCGAGGAACGCGTTGGAAGCGGCAGAATTGAGATCCGAGAAACCGTTGACGAGAAAATGGCGAGCATTCCCAAATCCTGATCTCATGTTTTTTGGGCTCCAGAACCGTGTTTGTGTATTTCTCATGACTAATTCTGATATAAAATGACGCGACGAACGCATTGGAAGCGACAGAATTGCGATCCGAGCAACCGTTGACGAGAAAATCGCGAGCATTCCCAAAACCTGATCTCGTGTTTTTTGGACTCCAGAAACGTTTTCGTGCATTTGTCGTCACTATTTCCGACGTGAAATGACACGAGGAACACGCTTGAGGCGACAGAATTGCGATCCGAGAAACCGTTGACGAGAAAATGGCGAGCATTCCCCAATCCTGATCTCATGTTTTTTGGGCTCCAGAACCGTGTTTGTGCATTTCTCATGACTAATTCCGATGTAAAATGACGCGAGGAACGCGCTGGAAGCGACAGAATTGCGATCCGAGCAACCGTTGACGAGAAAATGGCGAGCATTCCCAAAACTTGATCTCGTGTTTTTTGGGCTCCAGAACCGTGTTTGTGCATTTCTCATGACTAATTCTGGTATAAAATGACGCGAGGAACACGCTGGAGGCGACAGAATTGAGATCCGAGCAACCGTTGACGAGAAAATGGCGAGCATTCCCAAATCCTGATCTCATGTTTTTTGGGCTCCAGAACCGTGTTTGTGCATTTCTCATGACTAATTCTGATATAAAATGACGCGAGGAACGCGTTGGAAGCGACAGAATTGAGATCCGAGCAACCGTTGACGAGAAAATGGCGAGCATTCCCAAACCCTGATCTCATGTTTTTTGGGCTCCAGAACCGTGTTTGTGCATTTCTCAAGACGAATTCTGATATAAAATGACGCGTGGAACGCGTTGGAAGCGGCAGAATTGAGATCCGAGCAACCGTTGACGAGAAAATGGCGAGCATTCCCAAATCCTGATCTCATGTTTTTTGGGCTCCAGAACCGTGTTTGTGCATTTCTCATGACTAATTCTGATATAAAATGACGCGAGGAACGCGTTGGAAGCGGCAGAATTGAGATCCGAGCAACCGCTGACGAGAAAATGGCGAGCATTCCCAAATCCTGATCTCATGTTTTTTGGGCTCCAGAACCGTGTTTGTGCATTTCTCATGACTAATTCTGATATAAAATGACGCGACGAACGCGTTGGAAGCGACAGAATTGCGATCAGAGAAACCGTTGACGAGAAAATGGCGAGCATTCCCAAATCCTGATCTCGTGTGTTTTGGACTCCAGAAATGTGTTCCTGCATTTGTCGTCACTATTTCCGACGTAAAATGACGCGAGGAACGCGTTGGAAGCGACATAATTGAGATCCGAGCAACCGTTGACGAGAAAATGGCGAGCATTCCCAAAACTTGATCTCGTGTTTATTGAACTCCAGAACCGTGTTTGTGCATTTCTCAAGACTAATTCCGACGTAAAATGACACGAGGAACACGTTGGAAGCGACAGAATTGCGATCCGAGCAACCGTTGACGAGAAAATGGCGAGCATTCCCAAATCCTGATCTCATGTTTTTTGGGCTCCAGAACCGTGTTTGTGCATTTCTCATGACTAATTCTGATATAAAATGACGCGAGGAACGCGTTGGAAGCGACACAATTGAGATCCGAGCAACCGTTGACGAGAAAATGGCGAGCATTCCCAAACCCTGATCTCATGTTTTTTGGGCTCCAGAACCGTGTTTGTGCATTTCTCAAGACGAATTCTGATATAAAATGACACGAGGAACGCGTTGGAAGCGGCAGAATTGAGATCCGAGCAACCGTTGACGAGAAAATGGCGAGCATTCCCAAATCCTGATCTCATGTTTTTTGGGCTCCAGAACCGTGTTTGTGCATTTCTCATGACTAATTCTGATATAAAATGACGCGAGGAACGCGTTGGAAGCGGCAGAATTGAGATCCGAGCAACCGTTGACGAGAAAATGGCGAGCATTCCCAAATCCTGATCTCATGTTTTTTGGGCTCCAGAACCGTGTTTGTGCATTTCTCATGACTAATTCTGATATAAAATGACGCGACGAACGCGTTGGAAGCGACAGAATTGCGATCAGAGAAACCGTTGACGAGAAAATGGCGAGCATTCCCAAATCCTGATCTCGTGTGTTTTGGACTCCAGAAATGTGTTCCTGCATTTGTCGTCACTATTTCCGACGTAAAATGACGCGAGGAACGCGTTGGAAGCGACATAATTGAGATCCGAGCAACCGTTGACGAGAAAATGGCGAGCATTCCCAAAACTTGATCTCGTGTTTATTGAACTCCAGAACCGTGTTTGTGCGTTTCTCAAGACTAATTCCGACGTAAAATGACACGAGGAACACGTTGGAAGCGACAGAATTGCGATCCGAGAAACCGTTGACGAGAAAATGGCGAGCATTCCCCAATCCTGATCTCATGTTTTTTGGGCTCCAGAACCGTGTTTGTGCATTTCTCATGACTAATTCTGATATAAAATGACGCGAGGAACACGCTGGAAGCGACAGAATTGCGATCCGCGCAACCGTTGACGAGAAAATGGCGAGCATTCCCAAAACTTGATCTCGTGTTTATTGAACTCCAGAACCGTGTTTGTGCATTTCTCAAGACTAATTCCGACGTAAAATGACACGAGGAACACGTTGGAAGCGACAGAATTGCGATCCGAGCAACCGTTGACGAGAAAATGGCGAGCATTCCCAAATCCTGATCTCATGTTTTTTGGGCTCCAGAACCGTGTTTGTGCATTTCTCATGACTAATTCTGATATAAAATGACGCGACGAACGCGTTGGAAGCGACAGAATTGCGATCCGAGCAACCGTTGACGAGAAAATCGCGAGCATTCCCAAAACCTGATCTCGTGTTTTTTGGACTCCAGAAACGTTTTCGTGCATTTGTCGTCACTATTTCCGACGTGAAATGACACGAGGAACACGCTTGAGGCGACAGAATTGCGATCCGAGAAACCGTTGACGAGAAAATGGCGAGCATTCCCCAATCCTGATCTCATGTTTTTTGGGCTCCAGAACCGTGGTTGTGGATTTCTCATGACTAATTCTGATATAAAATGACGCGACGAACGCGTTGGAAGCGACAGAATTGCGATCCGAGCAACCGTTGACGAGAAAATCGCGAGCATTCCCAAATCCTGATCTCATGTTTTTTGGGCTCCAGAACCGTGTTTGTGCATTTCTCATGACTAATTCTGATATAAAATGACGCGAGGAACGCGTTGGAAGCGACAGAATTGAGATCCGAACAACCGTTGACGAGAAAATGGCGAGCATTCCCAAAACTTGATCTCATGTTTTTTGGGCTCCAGAACCGTGTTTGTGCATTTCTCAAGACGAATTCTGATATAAAATGACGCGAGGAACGCGTTGGAAGCGGCAGAATTGAGATCCGAGCAACCGTTTACGAGAAAATGGCGAGCATTCCCAAATCCTGATCTCATGTTTTTTGGGCTCCAGAACCGTGTTTGTGCATTTCTCATGACTAATTCTGATATAAAATGACGCGACGAACGCGTTGGAAGCGACAGAATTGCGATCCGAGCAACCGTTGACGAGAAAATCGCGAGCATTCCCAAAACCTGATCTCGTGTTTTTTGGACTCCAGAAACGTTTTCGTGCATTTGTCGTCACTATTTCCGACGTGAAATGACACGAGGAACACGCTTGAGGCGACAGAATTGCGATCCGAGAAACCGTTGACGAGAAAATGGCGAGCATTCCCCAATCCTGATCTCATGTTTTTTGGGCTCCAGAACCGTGGTTGTGGATTTCTCATGACTAATTCTGATATAAAATGACGCGACGAACGCGTTGGAAGCGACAGAATTGCGATCAGAGAAACCGTTGACGAGAAAATGGCGAGCATTCCCAAATCCTGATCTCATGTTTTTTGGGCTCCAGAACCGTGTTTGTGCGTTTCTCAAGACTAATTCCGACGTAAAATGACACGAGGAACACGTTGGAAGCGACAGAATTGCGATCCGAGAAACCGTTGACGAGAAAATGGCGAGCATTCCGAAATCCTGATCTCGTGTGTTTTGGACTCCAGAAATGTGTTCCTGCATTTGTCGTCACTATTTCCGACGTAAAATGACACGAGGAACGCGTTGGAAGCGACATGATTGAGATCCGAGCAACCGTTGACGAGAAAATGGCGAGCATTCCCAAAACTTGATCTCGTGTTTATTGAACTCCAGAACCGTGTTTGTGCGTTTCTCAAGACTAATTCCGACGTAAAATGACACGAGGAACACGTTGGAAGCGACAGAATTGCGATCCGAGAAACCGTTGACGAGAAAATGGCGAGCATTCCCAAAACTTGATCTCGTGTTTATTGAACTCCAGAACCGTGTTTGTGCGTTTCTCAAGACTAATTCCGACGTAAAATGACACGAGGAACACGTTGGAAGCGACAGAATTGCGATCCGAGCAACCGTTGACGAGAAAATGGCGAGCATTCCCAAATCCTGATCTCATGTTTTTTGGGCTCCAGAACCGTGTTTGTGCATTTCTCATGACTAATTCTGATATAAAATGACGCGAGGAACGCGTTGGAAGCGACACAATTGAGATCCGAGCAACCGTTGACGAGAAAATGGCGAGCATTCCCAAACCCTGATCTCATGTTTTTTGGGCTCCAGAACCGTGTTTGTGCATTTCTCAAGACGAATTCTGATATAAAATGACACGAGGAACGCGTTGGAAGCGGCAGAATTGAGATCCGAGCAACCGTTGACGAGAAAATGGCGAGCATTCCCAAATCCTGATCTCATGTTTTTTGGGCTCCAGAACCGTGTTTGTGCATTTCTCATGACTAATTCTGATATAAAATGACGCGAGGAACGCGTTGGAAGCGGCAGAATTGAGATCCGAGCAACCGTTGACGAGAAAATGGCGAGCATTCCCAAATCCTGATCTCATGTTTTTTGGGCTCCAGAACCGTGTTTGTGCATTTCTCATGACTAATTCTGATATAAAATGACGCGACGAACGCGTTGGAAGCGACAGAATTGCGATCAGAGAAACCGTTGACGAGAAAATGGCGAGCATTCCCAAATCCTGATCTCGTGTGTTTTGGACTCCAGAAATGTGTTCCTGCATTTGTCGTCACTATTTCCGACGTAAAATGACGCGAGGAACGCGTTGGAAGCGACATAATTGAGATCGGAGCAACCGTTGACGAGAAAATGGCGAGCATTCCCAAAACTTGATCTCGTGTTTATTGAACTCCAGAACCGTGTTTGTGCGTTTCTCAAGACTAATTCCGACGTAAAATGACACGAGGAACACGTTGGAAGCGACAGAATTGCGATCCGAGAAACCGTTGACGAGAAAATGGCGAGCATTCCCCAATCCTGATCTCATGTTTTTTGGGCTCCAGAACCGTGTTTGTGCATTTCTCATGACTAATTCTGATATAAAATGACGCGAGGAACACGCTGGAAGCGACAGAATTGCGATCCGAGCAACCGTTGACGAGAAAATGGCGAGCATTCCCAAAACTTGATCTCGTGTTTATTGAACTCCAGAACCGTGTTTGTGCATTTCTCAAGACTAATTCCGACGTAAAATGACACGAGGAACACGTTGGAAGCGACAGAATTGCGATCCGAGCAACCGTTGACGAGAAAATGGCGAGCATTCCCAAATCCTGATCTCATGTTTTTTGGGCTCCAGAACCGTGTTTGTGCATTTCTCATGACTAATTCTGATATAAAATGACGCGAGGAACGCGTTGGAAGCGACAGAATTGAGATCCGAGCAACCGTTGACGAGAAAATGGCGAGCATTTCCAAACCCTGATCTCATGTTTTTTGGGCTCCAGAACCGTGTTTGTGCATTTCTCAAGACGAATTCTGATATAAAATGACGCGAGGAACGCGTTGGAAGCGGCAGAATTGAGATCCGAGCAACCGTTGACGAGAAAATGGCGAGCATTCCCAAATCCTGATCTCATGTTTTTTGGGCTCCAGAACCGTGTTTGTGCATTTCTCATGACTAATTCTGATATAAAATGACGCGAGGAACGCGTTGGAAGCGGCAGAATTGAGATCCGAGCAACCGTTGACGAGAAAATGGCGAGCATTCCCAAATCCTGATCTCATGTTTTTTGGGCTCCAGAACCGTGTTTGTGCATTTCTCATGACTAATTCTGATATAAAATGACGCGACGAACGCGTTGGAAGCGACAGAATTGCGATCAGAGAAACCGTTGACGAGAAAATGGCGAGCATTCCCAAATCCTGATCTCGTGTGTTTTGGACTCCAGAAATGTGTTCCTGCATTTGTCGTCACTATTTCCGACGTAAAATGACGCGAGGAACGCGTTGGAAGCGACATAATTGAGATCCGAGCAACCGTTGACGAGAAAATGGCGAGCATTCCCAAAACTTGATCTCGTGTTTATTGAACTCCAGAACCGTGTTTGTGCGTTTCTCAAGACTAATTCCGACGTAAAATGACACGAGGAACACGTTGGAAGCGACAGAATTGCGATCCGAGAAACCGTTGACGAGAAAATGGCGAGCATTCCCCAATCCTGATCTCATGTTTTTTGGGCTCCAGAACCGTGTTTGTGCATTTCTCATGACTAATTCTGATATAAAATGACGCGAGGAACACGCTGGAAGCGACAGAATTGCGATCCGAGCAACCGTTGACGAGAAAATGGCGAGCATTCCCAAAACTTGATCTCGTGTTTATTGAACTCCAGAACCGTGTTTGTGCATTTCTCAAAACGAATTCCGACGTAAAATGACACGAGGAACACGTTGGAAGCGACAGGATTGCGATCCGAGAAACCGTTGACGACAAAATCGCGAGCATTCCCAAAACTTGATCTCGTGTTTTTTGGGCTCCAGAACCGTGTTTGTGCATTTCTCATGACTAATTCTGGTATAAAATGACGCGAGGAACACGCTGGAGGCGACAGAATTGAGATCCGAGCAACCGTTGACGAGAAAATGGCGAGCATTCCCAAATCCCGATCTCATGTTTTTTGGGCTCCAGAACCGTGTTTGTGCATTTCTCATGACTAATTCTGATATAAAATGACGCGAGGAACGCGTTGGAAGCGACAGAATTGAGATCCGAGCAACCGTTGACGAGAAAATGACGAGCATTCCCAAATCCTGATCTCATGTTTTTTGGGCTCCAGAACCGTGTTTGTGCATTTCTCAAGACGAATTCTGATATAAAATGACGCGAGGAACGCGTTGGAAGCGGCAGAATTGAGATCCGAGCAACCGTTGACGAGAAAATGGCGAGCATTCCCAAATCCTGATCTCATGTTTTTTGGGCTCCAGAACCGTGTTTGTGCATTTCTCATGACTAATTCTGATATAAAGTGACGCGACGAACGCGTTGGAAGCGACAGAATTGCGATCCGAGCAACCGTTGACGAGAAAATCGCGAGCATTCCCAAATCCTGATCTCATGTTTTTTGGGCTCCAGAACCGTGTTTGTGCATTTCTCATGACTAATTCTGATATAAAATGACGCGAGGAACGCGTTGGAAGCGACAGAATTGAGATCCGAACAACCGTTGACGAGAAAATGGCGAGCATTCCCAAAACTTGATCTCATGTTTTTTGGGCTCCAGAACCGTGTTTGTGCATTTCTCAAGACGAATTCTGATATAAAATGACGCGAGGAACGCGTTGGAAGCGGCAGAATTGAGATCCGAGCAACCGTTTACGAGAAAATGGCGAGCATTCCCAAATCCTGATCTCATGTTTTTTGGGCTCCAGAACCGTGTTTGTGCATTTCTCATGACTAATTCTGATATAAAATGACGCGAGGAACGCGTTGGAAGCGACACAATTGAGATCCGAGCAACCGTTGACGAGAAAATGGCGAGCATTCCCAAACCCTGATCTCATGTTTTTTGGGCTCCAGAACCGTGTTTGTGCATTTCTCAAGACGAATTCTGATATAAAATGACACGAGGAACGCGTTGGAAGCGGCAGAATTGAGATCCGAGCAACCGTTGACGAAAAAATGTCGAGCATTCCCAAATCCTGATCTCATGTTTTTTGGGCTCCAGAACCGTGTTTGTGCATTTCTCATGACTAATTCTGATATAAAATGACGCGACGAACGCGTTGGAAGCGACAGAATTGCGATCCGAGCAACCGTTGACGAGAAAATCGCGAGCATTCCCAAAACCTGATCTCGTGTTTTTTGGACTCCAGAAACGTTTTCGTGCATTTGTCGTCACTATTTCCGACGTGAAATGACACGAGGAACACGCTTGAGGCGACAGAATTGCGATCCGAGAAACCGTTGACGAGAAAATGGCGAGCATTCCCCAATCCTGATCTCATGTTTTTTGGGCTCCAGAACCGTGGTTGTGGATTTCTCATGACTAATTCTGATATAAAATGACGCGACGAACGCGTTGGAAGCGACAGAATTGCGATCAGAGAAACCGTTGACGAGAAAATGGCGAGCATTCCCAAATCCTGATCTCATGTTTTTTGGGCTCCAGAACCGTGTTTGTGCGTTTCTCAAGACTAATTCCGACGTAAAATGACACGAGGAACACGTTGGAAGCGACAGAATTGCGATCCGAGAAACCGTTGACGAGAAAATGGCGAGCATTCCGAAATCCTGATCTCGTGTGTTTTGGACTCCAGAAATGTGTTCCTGCATTTGTCGTCACTATTTCCGACGTAAAATGACACGAGGAACGCGTTGGAAGCGACATGATTGAGATCCGAGCAACCGTTGACGAGAAAATGGCGAGCATTCCCAAAACTTGATCTCGTGTTTATTGAACTCCAGAACCGTGTTTGTGCGTTTCTCAAGACTAATTCCGACGTAAAATGACACGAGGAACACGTTGGAAGCGACAGAATTGCGATCCGAGAAACCGTTGACGAGAAAATGGCGAGCATTCCCCAATCCTGATCTCATGTTTTTTGGGCTCCAGAACCGTGTTTGTGCATTTCTCATGACTAATTCTGGTATTAAATGACGCGAGGAACACGCTGGAGGCGACAGAATTGCGATCCGAGAAACCGTTGACGAGAAAATGGCGAGCATTCCCCAATCCTGATCTCATGTTTTTTGGGCTCCAGAACCGTGTTTGTGCATTTCTCATGACTAATTCTGATATAAAATGACGCGAGGAACACGCTGGAAGCGACAGAATTGCGATCCGAGCAACCGTTGACGAGAAAATGGCGAGCATTCCCAAAACTTGATCTCGTGTTTATTGAACTCCAGAACCGTGTTTGTGCATTTCTCAAAATGAATTCCGACGTAAAATGACACGAGGAACACGTTGGAAGCGACAGGATTGCGATCCGAGAAACCGTTGACGACAAAATCGCGAGCATTCCCAAAACTTGATCTCGTGTTTTTTGGGCTCCAGAACAGTGTTTGTGCATTTGTCAAGACGAATTCCGACGTAAAATGACACGAGGAACACGTTGGAAGCGACAGGATTGCGTTCCGAGAAACCGTTGACGAGAAAATCGCGAGCATTCCCAAATCCTGATCTCGTGTTTTTTGGGCTCCAGAACCGTGTTTCTGCATTTCTCATGACTAATTCCGATGTAAAATGACGCGAGGAACGCGCTGGAAGCGACAGAATTGCGATCCGAGCAACCGTTGACGAGAAAATGGCGAGCATTCCCAAAACTTGATCTCGTGTTTTTTGGGCTCCAGAACCGTGTTTGTGCATTTCTCATGACTAATTCTGGTATAAAATGACGCGAGGAACACGCTGGAGGCGACAGAATTGAGATCCGAGCAACCGTTGACGAGAAAATGGCGAGCATTCCCAAATCCTGATCTCGTGTTTTTTGGGCTCCAGAACCGTGTTTCTGCATTTCTCATGACTAATTCCGATGTAAAATGACGCGAGGAACGCGCTGGAAGCGACAGAATTGCGATCCGAGCAACCGTTGACGAGAAAATGGCGAGCATTCCCAAAACTTGATCTCGTGTTTATTGAACTCCAGAACCGTGTTTGTGCATTTCTCAAGACGAATTCTGATATAAAATGACGCGAGGAACGCGTTGGAAGCGGCAGAATTGAGATCCGAGAAACCGTTGACGACAAAATCGCGAGCATTCCCAAAACTTGATCTCGTGTTTTTTGGGCTCCAGAACCGTGTTTGTGCATTTCTCATGACTAATTCTGGTATAAAATGACGCGAGGAACACGCTGGAGGCGACAGAATTGAGATCCGAGCAACCGTTGACGAGAAAATGGCGAGCATTCCCAAATCCTGATCTCATGTTTTTTGGGCTCCAGAACCGTGTTTGTGCATTTCTCATGACTAATTCTGATATAAAATGACGCGACGAACGCGTTGGAAGCGACAGAATTGCGATCCGAGCAACCGTTGACGAGAAAATGGCGAGCATTCCCAAATTCTGATCTCATGTTTTTTGGGCTCCAGAACCGTGTTTGTGCATTTCTCATGACTAATTCTGATATAAAATGACGCGAGGAACGCGTTGGAAGCGACAGAATTGAGATCCGAGCAACCGTTGACGAGAAAATGGCGAGCATTCCCAAATCCTGATCTCATGTTTTTTGGGCTCCAGAACCGTGTTTGTGCATTTCTCAAGACGAATTCTGATATAAAATGACGCGAGGAACGCGTTGGAAGCGGCAGAATTGAGATCCGAGCAACCGTTGACGAGAAAATGGCGAGCATTCCCAAATACTGATCTCATGTTTTTTGGGCTCCAGAACCGTGTTTGTGCATTTCTCAAGACGAATTCTGATATAAAATGACGCGAGGAACGCGTTGGAAGCGGCAGAATTGAGATCCGAGCAACCGTTTACGAGAAAATGGCGAGCATTCCCAAATCCTGATCTCATGTTTTTTGGGCTCCAGAACCGTGTTTGTGCATTTCTCATGACTAATTCTGATATAAAATGACGCGAGGAACGCGTTGGAAGCGACACAATTGAGATCCGAGCAACCGTTGACGAGAAAATGGCGAGCATTCCCAAACCCTGATCTCATGTTTTTTGGGCTCCAGAACCGTGTTTGTGCATTTCTCAAGACGAATTCTGATATAAAATGACACGAGGAACGCGTTGGAAGCGGCAGAATTGAGATCCGAGCAACCGTTGACGAGAAAATGGCGAGCATTCCCAAATCCTGATCTCATGTTTTTTGGGCTCCAGAACCGTGTTTGTGCATTTCTCATGACTAATTCTGATATAAAATGACGCGAGGAACGCGTTGGAAGCGACAGAATTGAGATCCGAACAACCGTTGACGAGAAAATGGCGAGCATTCCCAAAACTTGATCTCATGTTTTTTGGGCTCCAGAACCGTGTTTGTGCATTTCTCAAGACGAATTCTGATATAAAATGACGCGAGGAACGCGTTGGAAGCGGCAGAATTGAGATCCGAGCAACCGTTTACGAGAAAATGGCGAGCATTCCCAAATCCTGATCTCATGTTTTTTGGGCTCCAGAACCGTGTTTGTGCATTTCTCATGACTAATTCTGATATAAAATGACGCGACGAACGCGTTGGAAGCGACAGAATTGCGATCCGAGCAACCGTTGACGAGAAAATCGCGAGCATTCCCAAAACCTGATCTCGTGTTTTTTGGACTCCAGAAACGTTTTCGTGCATTTGTCGTCACTATTTCCGACGTGAAATGACACGAGGAACACGCTTGAGGCGACAGAATTGCGATCCGAGAAACCGTTGACGAGAAAATGGCGAGCATTCCCCAATCCTGATCTCATGTTTTTTGGGCTCCAGAACCGTGGTTGTGGATTTCTCATGACTAATTCTGATATAAAATGACGCGACGAACGCGTTGGAAGCGACAGAATTGCGATCAGAGAAACCGTTGACGAGAAAATGGCGAGCATTCCCAAATCCTGATCTCATGTTTTTTGGGCTCCAGAACCGTGTTTGTGCGTTTCTCAAGACTAATTCCGACGTAAAATGACACGAGGAACACGTTGGAAGCGACAGAATTGCGATCCGAGAAACCGTTGACGAGAAAATGGCGAGCATTCCGAAATCCTGATCTCGTGTGTTTTGGACTCCAGAAATGTGTTCCTGCATTTGTCGTCACTATTTCCGACGTAAAATGACACGAGGAACGCGTTGGAAGCGACATGATTGAGATCCGAGCAACTGTTGACGAGAAAATGGCGAGCATTCCCAAAACTTGATCTCGTGTTTATTGAACTCCAGAACCGTGTTTGTGCGTTTCTCAAGACTAATTCCGACGTAAAATGACACGAGGAACACGTTGGAAGCGACAGAATTGCGATCCGAGAAACCGTTGACGAGAAAATGGCGAGCATTCCCCAATCCTGATCTCATGTTTTTTGGGCTCCAGAACCGTGTTTGTGCATTTCTCATGACTAATTCTGGTATTAAATGACGCGAGGAACACGCTGGAGGCGACAGAATTGCGATCCGAGAAACCGTTGACGAGAAAATGGCGAGCATTCCCCAATCCTGATCTCATGTTTTTTGGGCTCCAGAACCGTGTTTGTGCATTTCTCATGACTAATTCTGATATAAAATGACGCGAGGAACACGCTGGAAGCGACAGAATTGCGATCCGAGCAACCGTTGACGAGAAAATGGCGAGCATTCCCAAAACTTGATCTCGTGTTTATTGAACTCCAGAACCGTGTTTGTGCATTTCTCAAAATGAATTCCGACGTAAAATGACACGAGGAACACGTTGGAAGCGACAGGATTGCGATCCGAGAAACCGTTGACGACAAAATCGCGAGCATTCCCAAAACTTGATCTCGTGTTTTTTGGGCTCCAGAACAGTGTTTGTGCATTTGTCAAGACGAATTCCGACGTAAAATGACACGAGGAACACGTTGGAAGCGACAGGATTGCGTTCCGAGAAACCGTTGACGAGAAAATCGCGAGCATTCCCAAATCCTGATCTCGTGTTTTTTGGGCTCCAGAACCGTGTTTCTGCATTTCTCATGACTAATTCCGATGTAAAATGACGCGAGGAACGCGCTGGAAGCGACAGAATTGCGATCCGAGCAACCGTTGACGAGAAAATGGCGAGCATTCCCAAAACTTGATCTCGTGTTTTTTGGGCTCCAGAACCGTGTTTGTGCATTTCTCATGACTAATTCTGGTATAAAATGACGCGAGGAACACGCTGGAGGCGACAGAATTGAGATCCGAGCAACCGTTGACGAGAAAATGGCGAGCATTCCCAAATCCTGATCTCGTGTTTTTTGGGCTCCAGAACCGTGTTTCTGCATTTCTCATGACTAATTCCGATGTAAAATGACGCGAGGAACGCGCTGGAAGCGACAGAATTGCGATCCGAGCAACCGTTGACGAGAAAATGGCGAGCATTCCCAAAACTTGATCTCGTGTTTATTGAACTCCAGAACCGTGTTTGTGCATTTCTCAAGACGAATTCTGATATAAAATGACGCGAGGAACGCGTTGGAAGCGGCAGAATTGAGATCCGAGAAACCGTTGACGACAAAATCGCGAGCATTCCCAAAACTTGATCTCGTGTTTTTTGGGCTCCAGAACCGTGTTTGTGCATTTCTCATGACTAATTCTGGTATAAAATGACGCGAGGAACACGCTGGAGGCGACAGAATTGAGATCCGAGCAACCGTTGACGAGAAAATGGCGAGCATTCCCAAATCCTGATCTCATGTTTTTTGGGCTCCAGAACCGTGTTTGTGCATTTCTCATGACTAATTCTGATATAAAATGACGCGACGAACGCGTTGGAAGCGACAGAATTGCGATCCGAGCAACCGTTGACGAGAAAATGGCGAGCATTCCCAAATTCTGATCTCATGTTTTTTGGGCTCCAGAACCGTGTTTGTGCATTTCTCATGACTAATTCTGATATAAAATGACGCGAGGAACGCGTTGGAAGCGACAGAATTGAGATCCGAGCAACCGTTGACGAGAAAATGGCGAGCATTCCCAAATCCTGATCTCATGTTTTTTGGGCTCCAGAACCGTGTTTGTGCATTTCTCAAGACGAATTCTGATATAAAATGACGCGAGGAACGCGTTGGAAGCGGCAGAATTGAGATCCGAGCAACCGTTGACGAGAAAATGGCGAGCATTCCCAAATACTGATCTCATGTTTTTTGGGCTCCAGAACCGTGTTTGTGCATTTCTCAAGACGAATTCTGATATAAAATGACGCGAGGAACGCGTTGGAAGCGGCAGAATTGAGATCCGAGAAACCGTTGACGACAAAATCGCGAGCATTCCCAAAACTTGATCTCGTGTTTTTTGGGCTCCAGAACCGTGTTTGTGCATTTCTCATGACTAATTCTGGTATAAAATGACGCGAGGAACACGCTGGAGGCGACAGAATTGAGATCCGAGCAACCGTTGACGAGAAAATGGCGAGCATTCCCAAATCCTGATCTCATGTTTTTTGGGCTCCAGAACCGTGTTTGTGCATTTCTCATGACTAATTCTGATATAAAATGACGCGACGAACGCGTTGGAAGCGACAGAATTGCGATCCGAGCAACCGTTGACGAGAAAATGGCGAGCATTCCCAAATCCTGATCTCATGTTTTTTGGGCTCCAGAACCGTGTTTGTGCATTTCTCATGACTAATTCTGATATAAAATGACGCGAGGAACGCGTTGGAAGCGACAGAATTGAGATCCGAGCAACCGTTGACGAGAAAATGGCGAGCATTCCCAAATCCTGATCTCATGTTTTTTGGGCTCCAGAACCGTGTTTGTGCATTTCTCAAGACGAATTCTGATATAAAATGACGCGAGGAACGCGTTGGAAGCGGCAGAATTGAGATCCGAGCAACCGTTGACGAGAAAATGGCGAGCATTCCCAAATCCTGATCTCATGTTTTTTGGGCTCCAGAACCGTGTTTGTGCATTTCTCATGACTAATTCTGGTATAAAATGACGCGAGGAACACGCTGGAGGCGACAGAATTGAGATCCGAGCAACCGTTGACGAGAAAATGGCGAGCATTCCCAAATCCTGATCTCGTGTTTTTTGGGCTCCAGAACCGTGTTTCTGCATTTCTCATGACTAATTCCGATGTAAAATGACGCGAGGAACGCGCTGGAAGCGACAGAATTGCGATCCGAGCAACCGTTGACGAGAAAATGGCGAGCATTCCCAAAACTTGATCTCGTGTTTATTGAACTCCAGAACCGTGTTTGTGCATTTCTCAAGACGAATTCTGATATAAAATGACGCGAGGAACGCGTTGGAAGCGGCAGAATTGAGATCCGAGAAACCGTTGACGACAAAATCGCGACCATTCCCAAAACTTGATCTCGTGTTTTTTGGGCTCCAGAACCGTGTTTGTGCATTTCTCATGACTAATTCTGGTATAAAATGACGCGAGGAACACGCTGGAGGCGACAGAATTGAGATCCGAGCAACCGTTGACGAGAAAATGGCGAGCATTCCCAAATCCTGATCTCATGTTTTTTGGGCTCCAGAACCGTGTTTGTGCATTTCTCATGACTAATTCTGATATAAAATGACGCGACGAACGCGTTGGAAGCGACAGAATTGCGATCCGAGCAACCGTTGACGAGAAAATGGCGAGCATTCCCAAATCCTGATCTCATGTTTTTTGGGCTCCAGAACCGTGTTTGT
The DNA here is from genome assembly GCA_963675795.1 of Crossocerus cetratus. Lineage (NCBI taxonomy): Eukaryota > Metazoa > Arthropoda > Insecta > Hymenoptera > Crabronidae > Crossocerus > Crossocerus cetratus. Next base: position 2,870,469 of record OY776667.1, read on the forward strand.
GCATTTCTCATGACTAATTCTGATATAAAATGACGCGAGGAACGCGTTGGAAGCGACAGAATTGAGATCCGAGCAACCGTTGACGAGAAAATGGCGAGCATTCCCAAATCCTGATCTCATGTTTTTTGGGCTCCAGAACCGTGTTTGTGCATTTCTCAAGACGAATTCTGATATAAAATGACGCGAGGAACGCGTTGGAAGCGGCAGAATTGAGATCCGAGCAACCGTTGACGAGAAAATGGCGAGCATTCCCAAATACTGATCTCATGTTTTTTGGGCTCCAGAACCGTGTTTGTGCATTTCTCAAGACGAATTCTGATATAAAATGACGCGAGGAACGCGTTGGAAGCGGCAGAATTGAGATCCGAGAAACCGTTGACGACAAAATCGCGAGCATTCCCAAAACTTGATCTCGTGTTTTTTGGGCTCCAGAACCGTGTTTGTGCATTTCTCATGACTAATTCTGGTATAAAATGACGCGAGGAACACGCTGGAGGCGACAGAATTGAGATCCGAGCAACCGTTGACGAGAAAATGGCGAGCATTCCCAAATCCTGATCTCATGTTTTTTGGGCTCCAGAACCGTGTTTGTGCATTTCTCATGACTAATTCTGATATAAAATGACGCGACGAACGCGTTGGAAGCGACAGAATTGCGATCCGAGCAACCGTTGACGAGAAAATGGCGAGCATTCCCAAATCCTGATCTCATGTTTTTTGGGCTCCAGAACCGTGTTTGTGCATTTCTCATGACTAATTCTGATATAAAATGACGCGAGGAACGCGTTGGAAGCGACAGAATTGAGATCCGAGCAACCGTTGACGAGAAAATGGCGAGCATTCCCAAATCCTGATCTCATGTTTTTTGGGCTCCAGAACCGTGTTTGTGCATTTCTCAAGACGAATTCTGATATAAAATGACGCGAGGAACGCGTTGGAAGCGGCAGAATTGAGATCCGAGCAACCGTTGACGAGAAAATGGCGAGCATTCCCAAATCCTGATCTCATGTTTTTTGGGCTCCAGAACCGTGTTTGTGCATTTCTCATGACTAATTCTGATATAAAATGACGCGACGAACGCGTTGGAAGCGACAGAATTGCGATCCGAGAAACCGTTGACGAGAAAATGGCGAGCATTCCCCAATCCTGATCTCATGTTTTTTGGGCTCCAGAACCGTGTTTCTGCGTTTCTCAAGACTAATTCCGACGTAAAATGACACGAGGAACGCGTTGGAAGCGACAGAATTGCGATCCGAGCAACCGTTGACGAGAAAATGGCGAGCATTCCCAAAACTTGATCACGTGTTTATTGAACTCCAGAACCGTGTTTGTGCATTTCTCAAGACGAATTCTGATATAAAATGACGCGAGGAACGCGTTGGAAGGGGCAGAATTGAGATCCGAGAAACCGTTGACGACAAAATCGCGAGCATTCCCAAAACTTGATCTCGTGTTTTTTGGGCTCCAGAACCGTGTTTGTGCATTTCTCATGACTAATTCTGGTATAAAATGACGCGAGGAACACGCTGGAGGCGACAGAATTGAGATCCGAGCAACCGTTGACGAGAAAATGGCGAGCATTCCCAAATCCTGATCTCGTGTTTTTTGGGCTCCAGAACCGTGTTTCTGCATTTCTCATGACTAATTCCGATGTAAAATGACGCGAGGAACGCGCTGGAAGCGACAGAATTGCGATCCGAGCAACCGTTGACGAGAAAATGGCGAGCATTCCCAAAACTTGATCTCGTGTTTATTGAACTCCAGAACCGTGTTTGTGCATTTCTCAAGACGAATTCTGATATAAAATGACGCGAGGAACGCGTTGGAAGCGGCAGAATTGAGATCCGAGAAACCGTTGACGACAAAATCGCGAGCATTCCCAAAACTTGATCTCGTGTTTTTTGGGCTCCAGAACCGTGTTTGTGCATTTCTCATGACTAATTCTGGTATAAAATGACGCGAGGAACACGCTGGAGGCGACAGAATTGAGATCCGAGCAACCGTTGACGAGAAAATGGCGAGCATTCCCAAATCCTGATCTCATGTTTTTTGGGCTCCAGAACCGTGTTTGTGCATTTCTCATGACTAATTCTGATATAAAATGACGCGACGAACGCGTTGGAAGCGACAGAATTGCGATCCGAGCAACCGTTGACGAGAAAATGGCGAGCATTCCCAAATACTGATCTCATGTTTTTTGGGCTCCAGAACCGTGTTTGTGCATTTCTCATGACTAATTCTGATATAAAATGACGCGAGGAACGCGTTGGAAGCGACAGAATTGAGATCCGAGCAACCGTTGACGAGAAAATGGCGAGCATTCCCAAATCCTGATCTCATGTTTTTTGGGCTCCAGAACCGTGTTTGTGCATTTCTGAGTGAGTCTCCTTTGCGCACGTTCCACTTTGGACACGGGCCTTTTTTGGAACTTGCGCACATGGAAACAGCGCACGTTGCACATTGCCCACATTGGAAACTGCGCACATTGGACATTGCCCACATTGGAAACTGCGCACATTGGACATTGCCCACATTGGAAACAGCGCACATTGGACATTGCCCACATAAGATATCGTTACAAGTGGAAACTGCGCACAGTGTATAGAGGACACAGTGGACTTTTCCTACATGGAAAGTGGAAGTTGGCCACTAAATACTGTGTAGACATTTCTACAAGAATCATACGTAGAATTTAGCCATTGTCAATTAACAATTATCGGAAAATTCTGCGGGTGAAATGTTTCAGGACTAAAGATGGACGTCCGTTAATTTAATTGATTATGTATTGCCACATGCTAATTACAACAGCAAGATATTTTGCTGCATTGTATTTACTAGTGGTAGATATCCTTATCAATTATGGTTCACGAAAATATCATTCTTAGATTTTATGAGTGTATCTGATATTTTATTTTCAATTTTAGCTCACCTTACTTGCTCACCTTACTAGCTCACCTTACCCAGTCCGGGTGGGCATGCTAAGTTTGGTCTCAATAAGAACCACAAACCAACCCTAGTCCGGGGAGGGGGCATGCTCGTTTCGCTCGCCAAACCTAAAAAAACCCTGAATATTATATACTTAACTATTATGTACTTATATTAAATAAAAATGGTTGTTAATAAATTAAAACTCATAACCACCCGTTGTTTATATTTATTTAATCATAGTCATATAAGCAATCACTTTTTTCACGAATAAACAACTTTGGTGTTTCTTACAAATCATTAATTATTTCACTGTTATTTATTGCATTCCAATTAAATGTGTTCTGAGAATACATACTGTCGCAATGTACACATCTTTTTCATCTAGTGTGTCCAAATTCCATTATTCGCGTTATCCTGTGTGTCCTGTTTCTTCTGGGATGTGTACAACTTCCACCGTCGATGTGTCCTGCTTCCACTGGAGTAAATTTCCAACGTGCGCAAATTCCAATTTGTCCAATATCCAATGTGTCCTGATTCTACTGGAGTCAACTTCCAACGTGCGCAAATTCCACCGTGTGCAATAATCCACGTGTGCGCAAGATGGAACGTGCGCAATGTGGACACTCCCGCATTTCTCAAGACGAATTCTGATATAAAATGACGCGAGGAACGCGTTGGAAGCGGCAGAATTGAGATCCGAGCAACCGTTGACGAGAAAATGGCGAGCATTCCCAAATCCTGATCTCATGTTTTTTGGGCTCCAGAACCGTGTTTGTGCATTTCTCATGACTAATTCTGATATAAAATGACGCGACGAACGCGTTGGAAGCGACAGAATTGCGATCCGAGAAACCGTTGACGAGAAAATGGCGAGCATTCCCCAATCCTGATCTCATGTTTTTTGGGCTCCAGAACCGTGTTTGTGCATTTCTCATGACTAATTCTGATATAAAATGACGCGACGAACGCGTTGGAAGCGACAGAATTGCGATCAGAGAAACCGTTGACGAGAAAATGGCGAGCATTCCCAAATCCTGATCTCATGTTTTTTGGGCTCCAGAACCGTGTTTCTACGTTTCTCAAGACTAATTCCGACGTAAAATGACACGAGGAACACGTTGGAAGCGACAGAATTGCGATCCGAGAAACCGTTGACGAGAAAATGGCGAGCATTCCCCAATCCTGATCTCATGTTTTTTGGGCTCCAGAACCGTGTTTGTGCATTTCTCATGACTAATTCTGGTATAAAATGACGCGAGGAACACGCTGGAGGCGACAGAATTGCGATCCGAGAAACCGTTGACGAGAAAATGGCGAGCATTCCCCAATCCTGATCTCATGTTTTTTGGGCTCCAGAACCGTGTTTGTGCATTTCTCATGACTAATTCTGATATAAAATGACGCGAGGAACACGCTGGAAGCGACAGAATTGCGATCCGAGCAACCGTTGACGAGAAAATGGCGAGCATTCCCAAAACTTGATCTCGTGTTTATTGAACTCCAGAACCGTGTTTGTGCATTTCTCAAAATGAATTCCGAAGTAAAATGACACGAGGAACACGTTGGAAGCGACAGAATTGCGATCCGAGAAACCGTTGACGACAAAATCGCGAGCATTCCCAAAACTTGATCTCGTGTTTTTTGGGCTCCAGAACCGTGTTTCTGCATTTCTCATGACTAATTCCGATGTAAAATGACGCGAGGAACGCGCTGGAAGCGACAGAATTGCGATCCGAGCAACCGTTGACGAGAAAATGGCGAGCATTCCCAAAACTTGATCTCGTGTTTTTTGGGCTCCAGAACCGTGTTTGTGCATTTCTCATGACTAATTCTGGTATAAAATGACGCGAGGAACACGCTGGAGGCGACAGAATTGCGATCCGAGAAACCGTTGACGAGAAAATGGCGAGCATTCCCCAATCCTGATCTCATGTTTTTTGGGCTCCAGAACCGTGTTTGTGCATTTCTCATGACTAATTCTGATATAAAATGACGCGAGGAACACGCTGGAAGCGACAGAATTGCGATCCGAGCAACCGTTGACGAGAAAATGGCGAGCATTCCCAAAACTTGATCTCGTGTTTATTGAACTCCAGAACCGTGTTTGTGCATTTCTCAAAATGAATTCCGACGTAAAATGACACGAGGAACACGTTGGAAGCGACAGGATTGCGATCCGAGAAACCGTTGACGACAAAATCGCGAGCATTCCCAAAACTTGATCTCGTGTTTTTTGGGCTCCAGAACCGTGTTTCTGCATTTCTCATGACTAATTCCGATGTAAAATGACGCGAGGAACGCGCTGGAAGCGACAGAATTGCGATCCGAGCAACCGTTGACGAGAAAATGGCGAGCATTCCCAAAACTTGATCTCGTGTTTTTTGGGCTCCAGAACCGTGTTTGTGCATTTCTCATGACTAATTCTGGTATAAAATGACGCGAGGAACACGCTGGAGGCGACAGAATTGCGATCCGAGAAACCGTTGACGAGAAAATGGCGAGCATTCCCCAATCCTGATCTCATGTTTTTTGGGCTCCAGAACCGTGTTTGTGCATTTCTCATGACTAATTCTGATATAAAATGACGCGAGGAACACGCTGGAAGCGACAGAATTGCGATCCGAGCAACCGTTGACGAGAAAATGGCGAGCATTCCCAAATCCTGATCTCATGTTTTTTGGGCTCCAGAACCGTGTTTGTGCATTTCTCATGACTAATTCTGATATAAAATGACGCGACGAACGCGTTGGAAGCGACAGAATTGCGATCCGAGCAACCGTTGACGAGAAAATGGCGAGCATTCCCAAATCCTGATCTCATGTTTTTTGGGCTCCAGAACCGTGTTTGTGCATTTCTCATGACTAATTCTGATATAAAATGACGCGAGGAACGCGTTGGAAGCGACAGAATTGAGATCCGAGCAACCGTTGACGAGAAAATGGCGAGCATTCCCAAACCCTGATCTCATGTTTTTTGGGCTCCAGAACCGTGTTTGTGCATTTCTCAAGACGAATTCTGATATAAAATGACGCGAGGAACGCGTTGGAAGCGGCAGAATTGAGATCCGAGCAACCGTTGACGAGAAAATGGCGAGCATTCCCAAATCCTGATCTCATGTTTTTTGGGCTCCAGAACCGTGTTTGTGCATTTCTCATGACTAATTCTGATATAAAATGACGCGAGGAACGCGTTGGAAGCGGCAGAATTGAGATCCGAGCAACCGTTGACGAGAAAATGGCGAGCATTCCCAAATCCTGATCTCATGTTTTTTGGGCTCCAGAACCGTGTTTGTGCATTTCTCATGACTAATTCTGATATAAAATGACGCGACGAACGCGTTGGAAGCGACAGAATTGCGATCAGAGAAACCGTTGACGAGAAAATGGCGAGCATTCCCAAATCCTGATCTCGTGTGTTTTGGACTCCAGAAATGTGTTCCTGCATTTGTCGTCACTATTTCCGACCTAAAATGACGCGAGGAACGCGTTGGAAGCGACATAATTGAGATCCGAGCAACCGTTGACGAGAAAATGGCGAGCATTCCCAAAACTTGATCTCGTGTTTATTGAACTCCAGAACCGTGTTTGTGCGTTTCTCAAGACTAATTCCGACGTAAAATGACACGAGGAACACGTTGGAAGCGACAGAATTGCGATCCGAGAAACCGTTGACGAGAAAATGGCGAGCATTCCCCAATCCTGATCTCATGTTTTTTGGGCTCCAGAACCGTGTTTGTGCATTTCTCATGACTAATTCTGATATAAAATGACGCGAGGAACACGCTGGAAGCGACAGAATTGCGATCCGAGCAACCGTTGACGAGAAAATGGCGAGCATTCCCAAAACTTGATCTCGTGTTTATTGAACTCCAGAACCGTGTTTGTGCATTTCTCAAAACGAATTCCGACGTAAAATGACACGAGGAACACGTTGGAAGCGACAGGATTGCGATCCGAGAAACCGTTGACGACAAAATCGCGAGCATTCCCAAAACTTGATCTCGTGTTTTTTGGGCTCCAGAACCGTGTTTGTGCATTTCTCATGACTAATTCTGGTATAAAATGACGCGAGGAACGCGTTGGAAGCGACAGAATTGAGATCCGAGCAACCGTTGACGAGAAAATGGCGAGCATTCCCAAATCCTGATCTCATGTTTTTTGGGCTCCAGAACCGTGTTTGTGCATTTCTCAAGACGTATTCTGATATAAAATGACGCGAGGAACGCGTTGGAAGCGGCAGAATTGAGATCCGAGCAACCGTTGACGAGAAAATGGCGAGCATTCCCAAATCCTGATCTCATGTTTTTTGGGCTCCAGAACCGTGTTTGTGCATTTCTCATGACTAATTCTGATATAAAATGACGCGAGGAACGCGTTGGAAGCGACAGAATTGAGATCCGAACAACCGTTGACGAGAAAATGGCGAGCATTCCCAAAACTTGATCTCATGTTTTTTGGGCTCCAGAACCGTGTTTGTGCATTTCTCAAGACGAATTCTGATATAAAATGACGCGAGGAACGCGTTGGAAGCGGCAGAATTGAGATCCGAGCAAGCGTTGACGAGAAAATGGCGAGCATTCCCAAATCCTGATCTCATGTTTTTTGGGCTCCAGAACCGTGTTTGTGCATTTCTCATGACTCATTCTGATATAAAATGACGCGACGAACGCGTTGGAAGCGACAGAATTGCGATCCGAGCAACCGTTGACGAGAAAATCGCGAGCATTCCCAAAACCTGATCTCGTGTTTTTTGGACTCCAGAAACGTTTTCGTGCATTTGTCGTCACTATTTCCGACGTGAAATGACACGAGGAACACGCTTGAGGCGACAGAATTGCGATCCGAGAAACCGTTGACGAGAAAATGGCGAGCATTCCCCAATCCTGATCTCATGTTTTTTGGGCTCCAGAACCGTGGTTGTGGATTTCTCATGACTAATTCTGATATAAAATGACGCGACGAACGCGTTGGAAGCGACAGAATTGCGATCAGAGAAACCGTTGACGAGAAAATGGCGAGCATTCCCAAATCCTGATCTCATGTTTTTTGGGCTCCAGAACCGTGTTTGTGCGTTTCTCAAGACTAATTCCGACGTAAAATGACACGAGGAACACGTTGGAAGCGACAGAATTGCGATCCGAGAAACCGTTGACGAGAAAATGGCGAGCATTCCGAAATCCTGATCTCGTGTGTTTTGGACTCCAGAAATGTGTTCCTGCATTTGTCGTCACTATTTCCGACGTAAAATGACACGAGGAACGCGTTGGAAGCGACATAATTGAGATCCGAGCAACCGTTGACGAGAAAATGGCGAGCATTCCCAAAACTTGATCTCGTGTTTATTGAACTCCAGAACCGTGTTTGTGCGTTTCTCAAGACTAATTCCGACGTAAAATGACACGAGGAACACGTTGGAAGCGACAGAATTGCGATCCGAGAAACCGTTGACGAGAAAATGGCGAGCATTCCCCAATCCTGATCTCATGTTTTTTGGGCTCCAGAACCGTGTTTGTGCATTTCTCATGACTAATTCTGGTATAAAATGACGCGAGGAACACGCTGGAGGCGACAGAATTGCGATCCGAGAAACCGTTGACGAGAAAATGGCGAGCATTCCCCAATCCTGATCTCATGTTTTTTGGGCTCCAGAACCGTGTTTGTGCATTTCTCATGACTAATTCTGATATAAAATGACGCGAGGAACACGCTGGAAGCGACAGAATTGCGATCCGAGCAACCGTTGACGAGAAAATGGCGAGCATTCCCAAAACTTGATCTCGTGTTTATTGAACTCCAGAACCGTGTTTGTGCATTTCTCAAAATGAATTCCGACGTAAAATGACACGAGGAACACGTTGGAAGCGACAGGATTGCGATCCGAGAAACCGTTGACGACAAAATCGCGAGCATTCCCAAAACTTGATCTCGTGTTTTTTGGGCTCCAGAACAGTGTTTGTGCATTTCTCAAGACGAATTCCGACGTAAAATGACACGAGGAACACGTTGGAAGCGACAGGATTGCGTTCCGAGAAACCGTTGACGAGAAAATCGCGAGCATTCCCAAATCCTGATCTCGTGTTTTTTGGGCTCCAGAACCGTGTTTCTGCATTTCTCATGACTAATTCCGATGTAAAATGACGCGAGGAACGCGCTGGAAGCGACAGAATTGCGATCCGAGCAACCGTTGACGAGAAAATGGCGAGCATTCCCAAAACTTGATCTCGTGTTTTTTGGGCTCCAGAACCGTGTTTGTGCATTTCTCATGACTAATTCTGGTATAAAATGACGCGAGGAACACGCTGGAGGCGACAGAATTGAGATCCGAGCAACCGTTGACGAGAAAATGGCGAGCATTCCCAAATCCTGATCTCATGTTTTTTGGGCTCCAGAACCGTGTTTGTGCATTTCTCATGACTAATTCTGATATAAAATGACGCGACGAACGCGTTGGAAGCGACAGAATTGCGATCCGAGCAACCGTTGACGAGAAAATGGCGAGCATTCCCAAATCCTGATCTCATGTTTTTTGGGCTCCAGAACCGTGTTTGTGCATTTCTCATGACTAATTCTGATATAAAATGACGCGAGGAACGCGTTGGAAGCGACAGAATTGAGATCCGAGCAACCGTTGACGAGAAAATGGCGAGCATTCCCAAACCCTGATCTCATGTTTTTTGGGCTCCAGAACCGTGTTTGTGCATTTCTCAAGACGAATTCTGATATAAAATGACGCGAGGAACGCGTTGGAAGCGGCAGAATTGAGATCCGAGCAACCGTTGACGAGAAAATGGCGAGCATTCCCAAATCCTGATCTCATGTTTTTTGGGCTCCAGAACCGTGTTTGTGCATTTCTCATGACTAATTCTGATATAAAATGACGCGAGGAACGCGTTGGAAGCGGCAGAATTGAGATCCGAGCAACCGTTGACGAGAAAATGGCGAGCATTCCCAAATCCTGATCTCATGTTTTTTGGGCTCCAGAACCGTGTTTGTGCATTTCTCATGACTAATTCTGATATAAAATGACGCGACGAACGCGTTGGAAGCGACAGAATTGCGATCAGAGAAACCGTTGACGAGAAAATGGCGAGCATTCCCAAATCCTGATCTCGTGTGTTTTGGACTCCAGAAATGTGTTCCTGCATTTGTCGTCACTATTTCCGACGTAAAATGACGCGAGGAACGCGTTGGAAGCGACATAATTGAGATCCGAGCAACCGTTGACGAGAAAATGGCGAGCATTCCCAAAACTTGATCTCGTGTTTATTGAACTCCAGAACCGTGTTTGTGCGTTTCTCAAGACTAATTCCGACGTAAAATGACACGAGGAACACGTTGGAAGCGACAGAATTGCGATCCGAGAAACCGTTGACGAGAAAATGGCGAGCATTCCCCAATCCTGATCTCATGTTTTTTGGGCTCCAGAACCGTGTTTGTGCATTTCTCATGACTAATTCTGATATAAAATGACGCGAGGAACACGCTGGAAGCGACAGAATTGCGATCCGAGCAACCGTTGACGAGAAAATGGCGAGCATTCCCAAAACTTGATCTCGTGTTTATTGAACTCCAGAACCGTGTTTGTGCATTTCTCAAAACGAATTCCGACGTAAAATGACACGAGGAACACGTTGGAAGCGACAGGATTGCGATCCGAGAAACCGTTGACGACAAAATCGCGAGCATTCCCAAAACTTGATCTCGTGTTTTTTGGGCTCCAGAACCGTGTTTGTGCATTTCTCATGACTAATTCTGGTATAAAATGACGCGTGGAACACGCTGGAGGCGACAGAATTGAGATCCGAGCAACCGTTGACGAGAAAATGGCGAGCATTCCCAAATCCTGATCTCGTGTTTTTTGGGCTCCAGAACCGTGTTTCTGCATTTCTCATGACTAATTCCGATGTAAAATGACGCGAGGAACGCGCTGGAAGCGACAGAATTGCGATCCGAGCAACCGTTGACGAGAAAATGGCGAGCATTCCCAAAACTTGATCTCGTGTTTATTGAACTCCAGAACCGTGTTTGTGCATTTCTCAAGACGAATTCTGATATAAAATGACGCGAGGAACGCGTTGGAAGCGGCAGAATTGAGATCCGAGAAACCGTTGACGACAAAATCGCGAGCATTCGCAAATCCTGATCTCGTGTTTTTTGGGCTCCAGAACCGTGTTTCTGCATTTCTCATGACTAATTCCGATGTAAAATGACGCGAGGAACGCGCTGGAAGCGACAGAATTGCGATCCGAGCAACCGTTGACGAGAAAATGGCGAGCATTCCCAAAACTTGATATCGTGTTTATTGAACTCCAGAACCGTGTTTGTGCATTTCTCAAGACGAATTCTGATATAAAATGACGCGAGGAACGCGTTGGAAGCGGCAGAATTGAGATCCGAGAAACCGTTGACGACAAAATCGCGAGCATTCACAAAACTTGATCTCGTGTTTTTTGGGCTCCAGAACCGTGTTTGTGCATTTCTCATGACTAATTCTGGTATAAAATGACGCGAGGAACACGCTGGAGGCGACAGAATTGAGATCCGAGCAACCGTTGACGAGAAAATGGCGAGCATTCCCAAATCCTGATCTCATGTTTTTTGGGCTCCAGAACCGTGTTTGTGCATTTCTCATGACTAATTCTGATATAAAATGACGCGACGAACGCGTTGGAAGCGACAGAATTGCGATCCGAGCAACCGTTGACGAGAAAATGGCGAGCATTCCCAAAACTTGATCTCATGTTTTTTGGGCTCCAGAACCGTGTTTGTGCATTTCTCAAGACGAATTCTGATATAAAATGACGCGAGGAACGCGTTGGAAGCGGCAGAATTGAGATCCGAGCAACCGTTGACGAGAAAATGGCGAGCATTCCCAAATCCTGATCTCATGTTTTTTGGGCTCCAGAACCGTGTTTGTGTATTTCTCATGACTAATTCTGATATAAAATGACGCGACGAACGCGTTGGAAGCGACAGAATTGCGATCCGAGCAACCGTTGACGAGAAAATGGCGAGCATTCCCCAATCCTGATCTCATGTTTTTTGGGCTCCAGAACCGTGTTTGTGCATTTCTCATGACTAATTCCGATGTAAAATGACGCGAGGAACGCGCTGGAAGCGACAGAATTGCGATCCGAGCAACCGTTGACGAGAAAATGGCGAGCATTCCCAAAACTTGATCTCGTGTTTTTTGGGCTCCAGAACCGTGTTTGTGCATTTCTCATGACTAATTCTGGTATAAAATGACGCGAGGAACACGCTGGAGGCGACAGAATTGAGATCCGAGCAACCGTTGACGAGAAAATGGCGAGCATTCCCAAATCCTGATCTCATGTTTTTTGGGCTCCAGAACCGTGTTTGTGCATTTCTCATGACTAATTCTGATATAAAATGACGCGAGGAACGCGTTGGAAGCGACAGAATTGAGATCCGAGCAACCGTTGACGAGAAAATGGCGAGCATTCCCAAACCCTGATCTCATGTTTTTTGGGCTCCAGAACCGTGTTTGTGCATTTCTCAAGACGAATTCTGATATAAAATGACGCGTGGAACGCGTTGGAAGCGGCAGAATTGAGATCCGAGCAACCGTTGACGAGAAAATGGCGAGCATTCCCAAATCCTGATCTCATGTTTTTTGGGCTCCAGAACCGTGTTTGTGCATTTCTCATGACTAATTCTGATATAAAATGACGCGAGGAACGCGTTGGAAGCGGCAGAATTGAGATCCGAGCAACCGTTGACGAGAAAATGGCGAGCATTCCCAAATCCTGATCTCATGTTTTTTGGGCTCCAGAACCGTGTTTGTGCATTTCTCATGACTAATTCTGATATAAAATGACGCGACGAACGCGTTGGAAGCGACAGAATTGCGATCAGAGAAACCGTTGACGAGAAAATGGCGAGCATTCCCAAATCCTGATCTCGTGTGTTTTGGACTCCAGAAATGTGTTCCTGCATTTGTCGTCACTATTTCCGACGTAAAATGACGCGAGGAACGCGTTGGAAGCGACATAATTGAGATCCGAGCAACCGTTGACGAGAAAATGGCGAGCATTCCCAAAACTTGATCTCGTGTTTATTGAACTCCAGAACCGTGTTTGTGCATTTCTCAAGACTAATTCCGACGTAAAATGACACGAGGAACACGTTGGAAGCGACAGAATTGCGATCCGAGCAACCGTTGACGAGAAAATGGCGAGCATTCCCAAATCCTGATCTCATGTTTTTTGGGCTCCAGAACCGTGTTTGTGCATTTCTCATGACTAATTCTGATATAAAATGACGCGAGGAACGCGTTGGAAGCGACAGAATTGAGATCCGAGCAACCGTTGACGAGAAAATGGCGAGCATTCCCAAACCCTGATCTCATGTTTTTTGGGCTCCAGAACCGTGTTTGTGCATTTCTCAAGACGAATTCTGATATAAAATGACGCGAGGAACGCGTTGGAAGCGGCAGAATTGAGATCCGAGCAACCGTTGACGAGAAAATGGCGAGCATTCCCAAATCCTGATCTCATGTTTTTTGGGCTCCAGAACCGTGTTTGTGCATTTCTCATGACTAATTCTGATATAAAATGACGCGAGGAACGCGTTGGAAGCGGCAGAATTGAGATCCGAGCAACCGTTGACGAGAAAATGGCGAGCATTCCCAAATCCTGATCTCATGTTTTTTGGGCTCCAGAACCGTGTTTGTGCATTTCTCATGACTAATTCTGATATAAAATGACGCGACGAACGCGTTGGAAGCGACAGAATTGCGATCAGAGAAACCGTTGACGAGAAAATGGCGAGCATTCCCAAATCCTGATCTCGTGTGTTTTGGACTCCAGAAATGTGTTCCTGCATTTGTCGTCACTATTTCCGACGTAAAATGACGCGAGGAACGCGTTGGAAGCGACATAATTGAGATCCGAGCAACCGTTGACGAGAAAATGGCGAGCATTCCCAAAACTTGATCTCGTGTTTATTGAACTCCAGAACCGTGTTTGTGCGTTTCTCAAGACTAATTCCGACGTAAAATGACACGAGGAACACGTTGGAAGCGACAGAATTGCGATCCGAGAAACCGTTGACGAGAAAATGGCGAGCATTCCCCAATCCTGATCTCATGTTTTTTGGGCTCCAGAACCGTGTTTGTGCATTTCTCATGACTAATTCTGATATAAAATGACGCGAGGAACACGCTGGAAGCGACAGAATTGCGATCCGAGCAACCGTTGACGAGAAAATGGCGAGCATTCCCAAAACTTGATCTCGTGTTTATTGAACTCCAGAACCGTGTTTGTGCATTTCTCAAGACTAATTCCGACGTAAAATGACACGAGGAACACGTTGGAAGCGACAGAATTGCGATCCGAGCAACCGTTGACGAGAAAATGGCGAGCATTCCCAAATCCTGATCTCATGTTTTTTGGGCTCCAGAACCGTGTTTGTGCATTTCTCATGACTAATTCTGATATAAAATGACGCGAGGAACGCGTTGGAAGCGACAGAATTGAGATCCGAGCAACCGTTGACGAGAAAATGGCGAGCATTCCCAAACCCTGATCTCATGTTTTTTGGGCTCCAGAACCGTGTTTGTGCATTTCTCAAGACGAATTCTGATATAAAATGACGCGAGGAACGCGTTGGAAGCGGCAGAATTGAGATCCGAGCAACCGTTGACGAGAAAATGGCGAGCATTCCCAAATCCTGATCTCATGTTTTTTGGGCTCCAGAACCGTGTTTGTGCATTTCTCATGACTAATTCTGATATAAAATGACGCGAGGAACGCGTTGGAAGCGGCAGAATTGAGATCCGAGCAACCGTTGACGAGAAAATGGCGAGCATTCCCAAATCCTGATCTCATGTTTTTTGGGCTCCAGAACCGTGTTTGTGCATTTCTCATGACTAATTCTGATATAAAATGACGCGACGAACGCGTTGGAAGCGACAGAATTGCGATCAGAGAAACCGTTGACGAGAAAATGGCGAGCATTCCCAAATCCTGATCTCGTGTGTTTTGGACTCCAGAAATGTGTTCCTGCATTTGTCGTCACTATTTCCGACGTAAAATGACGCGAGGAACGCGTTGGAAGCGACATAATTGAGATCCGAGCAACCGTTGACGAGAAAATGGCGAGCATTCCCAAAACTTGATCTCGTGTTTATTGAACTCCAGAACCGTGTTTGTGCGTTTCTCAAGACTAATTCCGACGTAAAATGACACGAGGAACACGTTGGACGCGACAGAATTGCGATCCGAGAAACCGTTGACGAGAAAATGGCGAGCATTCCCCAATCCTGATCTCATGTTTTTTGGGCTCCAGAACCGTGTTTGTGCATTGCTCATGACTAATTCTGATATAAAATGACGCGAGGAACACGCTGGAAGCGACAGAATTGCGATCCGAGCAACCGTTGACGAGAAAATGGCGAGCATTCCCAAAACTTGATCTCGTGTTTATTGAACTCCAGAACCGTGTTTGTGCATTTCTCAAGACTAATTCCGACGTAAAATGACACGATGAACACGTTGGAAGCGACAGAATTGCGATCCGAGCAACCGTTGACGAGAAAATGGCGAGCATTCCCAAATCCTGATCTCATGTTTTTTGGGCTCCAGAACCGTGTTTGTGCATTTCTCATGACTAATTCTGATATAAAATGACGCGAGGAACGCGTTGGAAGCGACAGAATTGAGATCCGAGCAACCGTTGACGAGAAAATGGCGAGCATTCCCAAACCCTGATCTCATGTTTTTTGGGCTCCAGAACCGTGTTTGTGCATTTCTCAAGACGAATTCTGATATAAAATGACGCGAGGAACGCGTTGGAAGCGGCAGAATTGAGATCCGAGCAACCGTTGACGAGAAAATGGCGAGCATTCCCAAATCCTGATCTCATGTTTTTTGGGCTCCAGAACCGTGTTTGTGCATTTCTCATGACTAATTCTGATATAAAATGACGCGAGGAACGCGTTGGAAGCGGCAGAATTGAGATCCGAGCAACCGTTGACGAGAAAATGGCGAGCATTCCCAAATCCTGATCTCATGTTTTTTGGGCTCCAGAACCGTGTTTGTGCATTTCTCATGACTAATTCTGATATAAAATGACGCGACGAACGCGTTGGAAGCGACAGAATTGCGATCAGAGAAACCGTTGACGAGAAAATGGCGAGCATTCCCAAATCCTGATCTCGTGTGTTTTGGACTTCAGAAATGTGTTCCTGCATTTGTCGTCACTATTTCCGACGTAAAATGACGCGAGGAACGCGTTGGAAGCGACATAATTGAGATCCGAGCAACCGTTGACGAGAAAATGGCGAGCATTCCCAAAACTTGATCTCGTGTTTATTGAACTCCAGAACCGTGTTTGTGCGTTTCTCAAGACTAATTCCGACGTAAAATGACACGAGGAACACGGTGGAAGCGACAGAATTGCGATCCGAGAAACCGTTGACGAGAAAATGGCGAGCATTCCCCAATCCTGATCTCATGTTTTTTGGACTCCAGAACCGTGTTTGTGCATTTCTCATGACTAATTCTGATATAAAATGACGCGAGGAACACGCTGGAAGCGACAGAATTGCGATCCGAGCAACCGTTGACGAGAAAATGGCGAGCATTCCCAAAACTTGATCTCGTGTTTATTGAACTCCAGAACCGTGTTTGTGCATTTCTCAAAACGAATTCCGACGTAAAATGACACGAGGAACACGTTAGAAGCGACAGGATTGCGATCCGAGAAACCGTTGACGACAAAATCGCGAGCATTCCCAAAACTTGATCTCGTGTTTTTTGGGCTCCAGAACCGTGTTTGTGCATTTCTCATGACTAATTCTGGTATAAAATGACGCGAGGAACACGCTGGAGGCGACAGAATTGAGATCCGAGCAACCGTTGACGAGAAAATGGCGAGCATTCCCAAATCCCGATCTCATGTTTTTTAGGCTCCAGAACCGTGTTTGTGCATTTCTCATGACTAATTCTGATATAAAATGACGCGAGGAACGCGTTGGAAGCGACAGAATTGAGATCCGAGCAACCGTTGACGAGAAAATGACGAGCATTCCCAAATCCTGATCTCATGTTTTTTGGGCTCCAGAACGGTGTTTGTGCATTTCTCAAGACGAATTCTGATATAAAATGACGCGAGGAACGCGTTGGAAGCGGCAGAATTGAGATCCGAGCAACCGTTGACGAGAAAATGGCGAGCATTCCCAAATCCTGATCTCATGTTTTTTGGGCTCCAGAACCGTGTTTGTGCATTTCTCATGACTAATTCTGATATAAAGTGACGCGACGAACGCGTTGGAAGCGACAGAATTGCGATCCGAGCAACCGTTGACGAGAAAATCGCGAGCATTCCCAAATCCTGATCTCATGTTTTTTGGGCTCCAGAACCGTGTTTGTGCATTTCTCATGACTAATTCTGATATAAAATGACGCGAGGAACGCGTTGGAAGCGACAGAATTGAGATCCGAACAACCGTTGACGAGAAAATGGCGAGCATTCCCAAAACTTGATCTCATGTTTTTTGGGCTCCAGAACCGTGTTTGTGCATTTCTCAAGACGAATTCTGATATAAAATGACGCGAGGAACGCGTTGGAAGCGGCAGAATTGAGATCCGAGCAACCGTTTACGAGAAAATGGCGAGCATTCCCAAATCCTGATCTCATGTTTTTTGGGCTCCAGAACCGTGTTTGTGCATTTCTCATGACTAATTCTGATATAAAATGACGCGACGAACGCGTTGGAAGCGACAGAATTGCGATCCGAGCAACCGTTGACGAGAAAATCGCGAGCATTCCCAAAACCTGATCTCGTGTTTTTTGGACTCCAGAAACGTTTTCGTGCATTTGTCGTCACTATTTCCGACGTGAAATGACACGAGGAACACGCTTGAGGCGACAGAATTGCGATCCGAGAAACCGTTGACGAGAAAATGGCGAGCATTCCCCAATCCTGATCTCATGTTTTTTGGGCTCCAGAACCGTGGTTGTGGATTTCTCATGACTAATTCTGATATAAAATGACGCGACGAACGCGTTGGAAGCGACAGAATTGCGATCAGAGAAACCGTTGACGAGAAAATGGCGAGCATTCCCAAATCCTGATCTCATGTTTTTTGGGCTCCAGAACCGTGTTTGTGCGTTTCTCAAGACTAATTCCGACGTAAAATGACACGAGGAACACGTTGGAAGCGACAGGATTGCGATCCGAGAAACCGTTGACGACAAAATCGCGAGCATTCCCAAAACTTGATCTCGTGTTTTTTGGGCTCCAGAACAGTGTTTGTGCATTTGTCAAGACGAATTCCGACGTAAAATGACACGAGGAACACGTTGGAAGCGACAGGATTGCGTTCCGAGAAACCGTTGACGAGAAAATCGCGAGCATTCCCAAATCCTGATCTCGTGTTTTTTGGGCTCCAGAACCGTGTTTCTGCATTTCTCATGACTAATTCCGATGTAAAATGACGCGAGGAACGCGCTGGAAGCGACAGAATTGCGATCCGAGCAACCGTTGACGAGAAAATGGCGAGCATTCCCAAAACTTGATCTCGTGTTTTTTGGGCTCCAGAACCGTGTTTGTGCATTTCTCATGACTAATTCTGGTATAAAATGACGCGAGGAACACGCTGGAGGCGACAGAATTGAGATCCGAGGAACCGTTGACGAGAAAATGGCGAGCATTCCCAAATCCTGATCTCATGTTTTTTGGGCTCCAGAACCGTGTTTGTGCATTTCTCATGACTAATTCTGATATAAAATGACGCGACGAACGCGTTGGAAGCGACAGAATTGCGATCCGAGCAACCGTTGACGAGAAAATGGCGAGCATTCCCAAATCCTGATCTCATGTTTTTTGGGCTCCAGAACCGTGTTTGTGCATTTCTCATGACTAATTCTGATATAAAATGACGCGAGGAACACGCTGGAAGCGACAGAATTGCGATCCGAGCAACCGTTGACGAGAAAATGGCGAGCATTCCCAAAACTTGATCTCGTGTTTATTGAACTCCAGAACCGTGTTTGTGCATTTCTCAAAACGAATTCCGACGTAAAATGACACGAGGAACACGTTGGAAGCGACAGGATTGCGATCCGAGAAACCGTTGACGACAAAATCGCGAGCATTCCCAAAACTTGATCTCGTGTTTTTTGGGCTCCAGAACCGTGTTTGTGCATTTCTCTTGACTAATTCTGGTATAAAATGACGCGAGGAACACGCTGGAGGCGACAGAATTGAGATCCGAGCAACCGTTGACGAGAAAATGGCGAGCATTCCCAAATCCTGATCTCATGTTTTTTGGGCTCCAGAACCGTGTTTGTGCATTTCTCATGACTAATTCTGATATAAAATGACGCGAGGAACGCGTTGGAAGCGACAGAATTGAGATCCGAGCAACCGTTGACGAGAAAATGGCGAGCATTCCCAAATCCTGATCTCATGTTTTTTGGGCTCCAGAACCGTGTTTGTGCATTTCTCAAGACGAATTCTGATATAAAATGACGCGAGGAACGCGTTGGAAGCGGCAGAATTGCGATCCGAGCAACCGTTGACGAAAAAATCGCGAGCATTCCCAAATCCTGATCTCATGTTTTTTGGGCTCCAGAACCGTGTTTGTGCATTTCTCATGACTAATTCTGATATAAAATGACGCGAGGAACGCGTTGGAAGCGACAGAATTGAGATCCGAACAACCGTTGACGAGAAAATGGCGAGCATTCCCAAAACTTGATCTCATGTTTTTTGGGCTCCAGAACCGTGTTTGTGCATTTCTCAAGACGAATTCTGATATAAAATGACGCGAGGAACGCGTTGGAAGCGGCAGAATTGAGATCCGAGCAACCGTTTACGAGAAAATGGCGAGCATTCCCAAATCCTGATCTCATGTTTTTTGGGCTCCAGAACCGTGTTTGTGCATTTCTCAAGACGAATTCTGATATAAAATGACGCGAGGAACGCGTTGGAAGCGGCAGAATTGAGATCCGAGCAACCGTTTACGAGAAAATGGCGAGCATTCCCAAATCCTGATCTCATGTTTTTTGGGCTCCAGAACCGTGTTTGTGCATTTCTCATGACTAATTCTGATATAAAGTGACGCGACGAACGCGTTGGAAGCGACAGAATTGCGATCCGAGCAACCGTTGACGAGAAAATCGCGAGCATTCCCAAATCCTGATCTCATGTTTTTTGGGCTCCAGAACCGTGTTTGTGCATTTCTCATGACTAATTCTGATATAAAATGACGCGAGGAACGCGTTGGAAGCGACAGAATTGAGATCCGAACAACCGTTGACGAGAAAATGGCGAGCATTCCCAAAACTTGATCTCATGTTTTTTGGGCTCCAGAACCGTGTTTGTGCATTTCTCAAGACGAATTCTGATATAAAATGACGCGAGGAACGCGTTGGAAGCGGCAGAATTGAGATCCGAGCAACCGTTTACGAGAAAATGGCGAGCATTCCCAAATCCTGATCTCATGTTTTTTGGGCTCCAGAACCGTGTTTGTGCATTTCTCATGACTAATTCTGATATAAAATGACGCGACGAACGCGTTGGAAGCGACAGAATTGCGATCCGAGCAACCGTTGACGAGAAAATCGCGAGCATTCCCAAAACCTGATCTCGTGTTTTTTGGACTCCAGAAACGTTTTCGTGCATTTGTCGTCACTATTTCCGACGTGAAATGACACGAGGAACACGCTTGAGGCGACAGAATTGCGATCCGAGAAACCGTTGACGAGAAAATGGCGAGCATTCCCCAATCCTGATCTCATGTTTTTTGGGCTCCAGAACCGTGGTTGTGGATTTCTCATGACTAATTCTGATATAAAATGACGCGACGAACGCGTTGGAAGCGACAGAATTGCGATCCGAGAAACCATTGACGAGAAAATGGCGAGCATTCCCCAATCCTGATCTCATGTTTTTTGGGCTCCAGAACCGTGTTTGTGCATTTCTCATGACTAATTCTGGTATTAAATGACGCGAGGAACACGCTGGAGGCGACAGAATTGCGATCCGAGAAACCGTTGACGAGAAAATGGCGAGCATTCCCCAATCCTGATCTCATGTTTTTTGGGCTCCAGAACCGTGTTTGTGCATTTCTCATGACTAATTCTGATATAAAATGACGCGAGGAACACGCTGGAAGCGACAGAATTGCGATCCGAGCAACCGTTGACGAGAAAATGGCGAGCATTCCCAAAACTTGATCTCGTGTTTATTGAACTCCAGAACCGTGTTTGTGCATTTGTCAAGACGAATTCCGACGTAAAATGACACGAGGAACACGTTGGAAGCGACAGGATTGCGTTCCGAGAAACCGTTGACGAGAAAATCGCGAGCATTCCCAAACCCTGATCTCGTGTTTTTTGGGCTCCAGAACCGTGTTTCTGCATTCCTCATGACTAATTCCGATGTAAAATGACGCGAGGAACGCGCTGGAAGCGACAGAATTGCGATCCGAGCAACCGTTGACGAGAAAATGGCGAGCATTCCCAAAACTTGATCTCGTGTTTTTTGGGCTCCAGAACCGTGTTTGTGCATTTCTCATGACTAATTCTGGTATAAAATGACGCGAGGAACGCGTTGGAAGCGACAGAATTGCGATCAGAGAAACCGTTGACGAGAAAATGGCGAGCATTCCCAAATCCTGATCTCGTGTGTTTTGGACTCCAGAAATGTGTTCCTGCATTTGTCGTCACTATTTCCGACGTAAAATGACGCGAGGAACGCGTTGGAAGCGACATAATTGAGATCCGAGCAACCGTTGACGAGAAAATGGCGAGCATTCCCAAAACTTGATCTCGTGTTTATTGAACTCCAGAACCGTGTTTGTGCATTTCTCATGACTAATTCTGGTATAAAATGACGCGAGGAACACGCTGGAGGCGACAGAATTGAGATCCGAGCAACCGTTGACGAGAAAATGGCGAGCATTCCCAAATCCTGATCTCATGTTTTTTGGGCTCCAGAACCGTGTTTGTGCATTTCTCATGACTAATTCTGATATAAAATGACGCGACGAACGCGTTGGAAGCGACAGAATTGCGATCAGAGAAACCGTTGACGAGAAAATGGCGAGCATTCCCAAATCCTGATCTCGTGTGTTTTGGACTCCAGAAATGTGTTCCTGCATTTGTCGTCACTATTTCCGACGTAAAATGACACGAGGAACACGTTGGAAGCGACAGAATTGCGATCCGAGAAACCGTTGACGAGAAAATGGCGAGCATTCCCCAATCCTGATCTCATGTTTTTTGGGCTCCAGAACCGTGTTTGTGCATTTCTCATGACTAATTCTGATATAAAATGACGCGAGGAACACGCTGGAAGCGACAGAATTGCGATCCGAGCAACCGTTGACGAGAAAATGGCGAGCATTCCCAAAACATGATCTCGTGTTTATTGAACTCCAGAACCGTGTTTGTGCATTTCTCAAAACGAATTCCGACGTAAAATGACACGAGGAACACGTTGGAAGCGACAGGATTGCGATCCGAGAAACCGTTGACGACAAAATCGCGAGCATTCCCAAAACTTGATCTCGTGTTTTTTGGGCTCCAGAACCGTGTTTGTGCATTTCTCATGACTAATTCTGGTATAAAATGACGCGAGGAACACGCTGGAGGCGACAGAATTGAGATCCGAGCAACCGTTGACGAGAAAATGGCGAGCATTCCCAAATCCTGATCTCGTGTTTTTTGGGCTCCAGAACCGTGTTGGTGCATTTCTCATGACTAATTCTGATATAAAATGACGCGAGGAACACGCTGGAAGCGACAGAATTGCGATCCGAGCAACCGTTGACGAGAAAATGGCGAGCATTCCCAAAACTTGATCTCGTGTTTATTGAACTCCAGAACCGTGTTTGTGCATTTCTCAAAATGAATTCCGACGTAAAATGACACGAGGAACACGTTGGAAGCGACAGGATTGCGATCCGAGAAACCGTTGACGACAAAATCGCGAGCATTCCCAAAACTTGATCTCGTGTTTTTTGGGCTCCAGAACAGTGTTTGTGCATTTCTCAAGACGAATTCCGACGTAAAATGACACGAGGAACACGTTGGAAGCGACAGGATTGCGTTCCGAGAAACCGTTGACGAGAAAATCGCGAGCATTCCCAAATCCTGATCTCGTGTTTTTTGGGCTCCAGAACCGTGTTTCTGCATTTCTCATGACTAATTCCGATGTAAAATGACGCGAGGAACGCGCTGGAAGCGACAGAATTGCGATCCGAGCAACCGTTGACGAGAAAATGGCGAGCATTCCCAAAACTTGATCTCGTGTTTTTTGGGCTCCAGAACCGTGTTTGTGCATTTCTCATGACTAATTCTGGTATAAAATGACGCGAGGAACACGCTGGAGGCGACAGAATTGAGATCCGAGGAACCGTTGACGAGAAAATGGCGAGCATTCCCAAATCCTGATCTCATGTTTTTTGGGCTCCAGAACCGTGTTTGTGCATTTCTCATGACTAATTCTGATATAAAATGACGCGACGAACGCGTTGGAAGCGACAGAATTGCGATCCGAGCAACCGTTGACGAGAAAATGGCGAGCATTCCCAAATCCTGATCTCATGTTTTTTGGGCTCCAGAACCGTGTTTGTGCATTTCTCATGACTAATTCTGATATAAAATGACGCGAGGAACGCGTTGGAAGCGACAGAATTGAGATCCGAGCAACCGTTGACGAGAAAATGGCGAGCATTCCCAAACCCTGATCTCATGTTTTTTGGGCTCCAGAACCGTGTTTGTGCATTTCTCAAGACGAATTCTGATATAAAATGACGCGAGGAACGCGTTGGAAGCGACAGAATTGCGATCAGAGAAACCGTTGACGAGAAAATGGCGAGCATTCCCAAAACTTGATCTCGTGTTTATTGAACTCCAGAACCGTGTTTGTGCATTTCTCATAACTAATTCTGGTATAAAATGACGCGAGGAACACGCTGGAGGCGACAGAATTGAGATCCGAGCAACCGTTGACGAGAAAATGGCGAGCATTCCCAAATCCTGATCTCATGTTTTTTGGGCTCCAGAACCGTGTTTGTGCAATTCTCATGACTAATTCTGATATAAAATGACGCGACGAACGCGTTGGAAGCGACAGAATTGCGATCAGAGAAACCGTTGACGAGAAAATGGCGAGCATTCCCAAATCCTGATCTCGTGTGTTTTGGACTCCAGAAATGTGTTCCTGCATTTGTCGTCACTATTTCCGACGTAAAATGACACGAGGAACACGTTGGAAGCGACAGAATTGCGATCCGAGAAACCGTTGACGAGAAAATGGCGAGCATTCCCCAATCCTGATCTCATGTTTTTTGGGCTCCAGAACCGTGTTTGTGCATTTCTCATGACTAATTCTGATATAAAATGACGCGAGGAACACGCTGGAAGCGACAGAATTGCGATCCGAGCAACCGTTGACGAGAAAATGGCGAGCATTCCCAAAACTTGATCTCGTGTTTATTGAACTCCAGAACCGTGTTTGTGCATTTCTCAAAACGAATTCCGACGTAAAATGACACGAGGAACACGTTGGAAGCGACAGGATTGCGATCCGAGAAACCGTTGACGACAAAATCGCGAGCATTCCCAAAACTTGATCTCGTGTTTTTTGGGCTCCAGAACCGTGTTTGTGCATTTCTCATGACTAATTCTGGTATAAAATGACGCGAGGAACACGCTGGAGGCGACAGAATTGAGATCCGAGCAACCGTTGACGAGAAAATGGCGAGCATTCCCAAATCCTGATCTCGTGTTTTTTGGGCTCCAGAACCGTGTTTCTGCATTTCTCATGACTAATTCCGATGTAAAATGACGCGAGGAACGCGCTGGAAGCGACACAATTGCGATCCGAGCAACCGTTGACGAGAAAATGGCGAGCATTCCCAAAACTTGATCTCGTCTTTATTGAACTCCAGAACCGTGTTTGTGCATTTCTCAAGACGAATTCTGATATAAAATGACGCGAGGAACGCGTTGGAAGCGGCAGAATTGAGATCCGAGAAACCGTTGACGACAAAATCGCGAGCATTCCCAAAACTTGATCTCGTGTTTTTTGGGCTCCAGAACCGTGTTTGTGCATTTCTCATGACTAATTCTGGTATAACATGACGCGAGGAACACGCTGGAGGCGACACAATTGCGATCCGAGCAACCGTTGACGAGAAAATGGCGAGCATTCCCAAAACTTGATCTCGTCTTTATTGAACTCCAGAACCGTGTTTGTGCATTTCTCAAGACGAATTCTGATATAAAATGACGCGAGGAACGCGTTGGAAGCGGCAGAATTGAGATCCGAGAAACCGTTGACGACAAAATCGCGAGCATTCCCAAAACTTGATCTCGTGTTTTTTGGGCTCCAGAACCGTGTTTGTGCATTTCTCATGACTAATTCTGATATAAAATGACGCGAGGAACGCGTTGGAAGCGACAGAATTGAGATCCGAGCAACCGTTGACGAGAAAATGGCGAGCATTCCCAAAACTTGATCTCAT
This sequence comes from Crossocerus cetratus, assembly GCA_963675795.1. NCBI lineage: Eukaryota > Metazoa > Arthropoda > Insecta > Hymenoptera > Crabronidae > Crossocerus > Crossocerus cetratus. The sequence continues at coordinate 2,895,901 of OY776667.1, forward strand.
GTTTTTTGGGCTCCAGAACCGTGTTTGTGCATTTCTCAAGACGAATTCTGATATAAAATGACGCGAGGAACAAGTTGGAAGCGGCAGAATTGAGATCCGAGCAACCGTTGACGAGAAAATGGCGAGCATTCCCAAATCCTGATCTCATGTTTTTTGGGCTCCAGAACCGTGTTTGTGCATTTCTCATGACTAATTCTGATATAAAGTGACGCGACGAACGCGTTGGAAGCGACAGAATTGCGATCCGAGCAACCGTTGACGAGAAAATCGCGAGCATTCCCAAATCCTGATCTCATGTTTTTTGGGCTCCAGAACCGTGTTTGTGCATTTCTCATGACTAATTCTGATATAAAATGACGCGAGGAACGCGTTGGAAGCGACAGAATTGAGATCCGAACAACCGTTGAAGAGAAAATGGCGAGCATTCCCAAAACTTGATCTCATGTTTTTTGGGCTCCAGAACCGTGTTTGTGCATTTCTCAAGACGAATTCTGATATAAAATGACGCGAGGAACGCGTTGGAAGCGGCAGAATTGAGATCCGAGCAACCGTTGACGAGAAAATGGCGAGCATTCCCAAATCCTGATCTCATGTTTTTTGGGCTCCAGAACCGTGTTTGTGTATTTCTCATGACTAATTCTGATATAAAATGACGCGACGAACGCGTTGGAAGCGACAGAATTGCGATCCGAGCAACCGTTGACGAGAAAATCGCGAGCATTCCCAAAACCTGATCTCGTGTTTTTTGGACTCCAGAAACGTTTTCGTGCATTTGTCGTCACTATTTCCGACGTGAAGTGACACGAGGAACACGCTTGAGGCGACAGAATTGCGATCCGAGAAACCGTTGACGAGAAAATGGCGAGCATTCCCCAATCCTGATCTCATGTTTTTTGGGCTCCAGAACCGTGTTTGTGCATTTCTCATGACTAATTCTGATATAAAATGACGCGACGAACGCGTTGGAAGCGACAGAATTGCGATCAGAGAAACCGTTGACGAGAAAATGGCGAGCATTCCCAAATCCTGATCTCATGTTTTTTGGGCTCCAGAACCGTGTTTGTGCGTTTCTCAAGACTAATTCCGACGTAAAATGACACGAGGAACACGTTGGAAGCGACAGAATTGCGATCCGAGAAACCGTTGACGAGAAAATGGCGAGCATTCCGAAATCCTGATCTCGTGTGTTTTGGACTCCAGAAATGTGTTCCTGCATTTGTCGTCACTATTTCCGACGTAAAATGACACGAGGAACGCGTTGGAAGCGACATAATTGAGATCCGAGCAACCGTTGACGAGAAAATGGCGAGCATTCCCAAAACTTGATCTCGTGTTTATTGAACTCCAGAACCGTGTTTGTGCGTTTCTCAAGACTAATTCGGACGTAAAATGACACGAGGAACACGTTGGAAGCGACAGAATTGCGATCCGAGAAACCGTTGACGAGAAAATGGCGAGCATTCCCCAATCCTGATCTCATGTTTTTTGGGCTCCAGAACCGTGTTTGTGCATTTCTCATGACTAATTCTGGTATAAAATGACGCGAGGAACACGCTGGAGGCGACAGAATTGCGATCCGAGAAACCGTTGACGAGAAAATGGCGAGCATTCCCCAATCCTGATCTCATGTTTTTTGGGCTCCAGAACCGTGTTTGTGCATTTCTCATGACTAATTCTGATATAAAATGACGCGAGGAACACGCTGGAAGCGACAGAATTGCGATCCGAGCAACCGTTGACGAGAAAATCGCAAGCATTCCCAAAACTTGATCTCGTGTTTTTTGGGCTCCAGAACCGTGTTTGTGCATTTCTCATGACTAATTCTGGTATAAAATGACGCGAGGAACACGCTGGAGGCGACAGAATTGAGATCCGAGCAACCGTTGACGAGAAAATGGCGAGCATTCCCAAATCCTGATCTCATGTTTTTTGGGCTCCAGAACCGTGTTTGTGCATTTCTCATGACTAATTCTGATATAAAATGACGCGAGGAACGCGTTGGAAGCGGCAGAATTGAGATCCGAGCAACCGTTGACGAGAAAATGGCGAGCATTCCCAAATCCTGATCTCGTGTGTTTTGGACTCCAGAAATGTGTTCCTGCATTTGTCGTCACTATTTCCGACGTAAAATGACGCGAGGAACGCGTTGGAAGCGACAGAATTGAGATCCGAGCAACCGTTGACGAGAAAATGGCGAGCATTCCCAAAACTTGATCTCGTGTTTATTGAACTCCAGAACCGTGTTTGTGCGTTTCTCAAGACTAATTCCGACGTAAAATGACACGAGGAACACGTTGGAAGCGACAGAATTGCGATCCGAGAAACCGTTGACGAGAAAATGGCGAGCATTCCCCAATCCTGATCTCATGTTTTTTGGGCTCCAGAACCGTGTTTGTGCATTTCTCATGACTAATTCTGGTATAAAATGACGCGAGGAACACGCTGGAGGCGACAGAATTGAGATCCGAGCAACCGTTGACGAGAAAATGGCGAGCATTCCCAAATCCTGATCTCATGTTTTTTGGGCTCCAGAACCGTGTTTGTGCATTTCTCATGACTAATTCTGATATAAAATGACGCGAGGAACGCGTTGGAAGCGGCAGAATTGAGATCCGAGCAACCGTTGACGAGAAAATGGCGAGCATTCCCAAATCCTGATCTCGTGTGTTTTGGACTCCAGAAATGTGTTCCTGCATTTGTCGTCACTATTTCCGACGTAAAATGACGCGAGGAACGCGTTGGAAGCGACAGAATTGAGATCCGAGCAACCGTTGACGAGAAAATGGCGAGCATTCCCAAATCCTGATCTCGTGTGTTTTGGACTCCAGAAATGTGTTCCTGCATTTGTCGTCACTATTTCCGACGTAAAATGACGCGAGGAACGCGTTGGAAGCGACAGAATTGAGATCCGAGCAACCGTTGACGAGAAAATGGCGAGCATTCCCAAAACTTGATCTCGTGTTTATTGAACTCCAGAACCGTGTTTGTGCGTTTCTCAAGACTAATTCCGACGTAAAATGACACGAGGAACACGTTGGAAGCGACAGGATTGCGATCCGAGCAACCGTTGACGAGAAAATGGCGAGCATTCCCAAATCCTGATCTCGTGTGTTTTGGGCTCCAGAACCGTGTTTGTGCATTTCTCATGACTAATTCTGATATAAAATGACGCGAGGAACGCGTTGGAAGCGGCAGAATTGAGATCCGAGCAACCGTTGACGAGAAAATGGCGAGCATTCCCAAATCCTGATCTCGTGTGTTTTGGACTCCAGAAATGTGTTCCTGCATTTGTCGTCACTATTTCCGACGTAAAATGACGCGAGGAACGCGTTGGAAGCGACAGAATTGAGATCCGAGCAACCGTTGACGAGAAAATGGCGAGCATTCCCAAAACTTGATCTCGTGTTTATTGAACTCCAGAACCGTGTTTGTGCGTTTCTCAAGACTAATTCCGACGTAAAATGACACGAGGAACACGTTGGAAGCGACAGGATTGCGATCCGAGCAACCGTTGACGAGAAAATCGCAAGCATTCCCAAAACTTGATCTCGTGTTTTTTGGGCTCCAGAACCGTGTTTGTGCATTTCTCATGACTAATTCTGGTATAAAATGACGCGAGGAACACGCTGGAGGCGACAGAATTGAGATCCGAGCAACCGTTGACGAGAAAATGGCGAGCATTCCCAAATCCTGATCTCATGTTTTTTGGGCTCCAGAACCGTGTTTGTGCATTTCTCATGACTAATTCTGATATAAAATGACGCGAGGAACGCGTTGGAAGCGGCAGAATTGAGATCCGAGCAACCGTTGACGAGAAAATGGCGAGCATTCCCAAATCCTGATCTCGTGTGTTTTGGACTCCAGAAATGTGTTCCTGCATTTGTCGTCACTATTTCCGACGTAAAATGACGCGAGGAACGCGTTGGAAGCGACAGAATTGAGATCCGAGCAACCGTTGACGAGAAAATGGCGAGCATTCCCAAAACTTGATCTCGTGTTTATTGAACTCCAGAACCGTGTTTGTGCGTTTCTCAAGACTAATTCCGACGTAAAATGACACGAGGAACACGTTGGAAGCGACAGAATTGCGATCCGAGAAACCGTTGACGAGAAAATGGCGAGCATTCCCCAATCCTGATCTCATGTTTTTTGGGCTCCAGAACCGTGTTTGTGCATTTCTCATGACTAATTCTGATATAAAATCACGCGAGGAACACGCTGGAAGCGACAGAATTGCGATCCGAGCAACCGTTGACGAGAAAATGGCGAGCATTCCGAAATCCTGATCTCGTGTGTTTTGGACTCCAGAAATGTGTTCCTGCATTTGTCGTCACTATTTCCGACGTAAAATGACGCGAGGAACGCGTTGGAAGCGACAGAATTGAGATCCGAGCAACCGTTGACGAGAAAATGGCGAGCATTCCCAAAACTTGATCTCGTGTTTATTGAACTCCAGAACCGTGTTTGTGCGTTTCTCAAGACTAATTCCGACGTAAAATGACACGAGGAACACGTTGGAAGCGACAGAATTGCGATCCGAGAAACCGTTGACGAGAAAATGGCGAGCATTCCCCAATCCTGATCTCATGTTTTTTGGGCTCCAGAACCGTGTTTGTGCATTTCTCATGACTAATTCTGATATAAAATCACGCGAGGAACACGCTGGAAGCGACAGAATTGCGATCCGAGCAACCGTTGACGAGAAAATGGCGAGTATTCTCAAAACTTGATCTCGTGTTTATTGAACTCCAGAACCGTGTTTGTGCATTTCTCAAGACGAATTCTGATATAAAATGACGCGAGGAACGCGTTGGAAGCGGCAGAATTGAGATCCGAGAAACCGTTGACGACAAAATCGCGAGCATTCCCAAAACTTGATCTCGTGTTTTTTGGGCTCCAGAACCGTGTTTGTGCATTTCTCATGACTAATTCTGGTATAAAATGAGGCGAGGAACACGCTGGAGGCGACAGAATTGAGATCCGAGCAACCGTTGACGAGAAAATGGCGAGCATTCCCAAATCCTGATCTCATGTTTTTTGGGCTCCAGATCCGTGTTTGTGCATTTCTCATGACTAATTCTGATATAAAATGACGCGACGAACGCGTTGGAAGCGACAGAATTGCGATCAGAGAAACCGTTGACGAGAAAATGGCGAGCATTCCCAAATCCTGATCTCATGTTTTTTGGGCTCCAGAACCGTGTTTGTGCGTTTCTCAAGACTAATTCCGACGTAAAATGACACGAGGAACACGTTGGAAGCGACAGAATTGCGATCCGAGAAACCGTTGACGAGAAAATGGCGAGCATTCCGAAATCCTGATCTCGTGTGTTTTGGACTCCAGAAATGTGTTCCTGCATTTGTCGTCACTATTTCCGACGTAAAATGACGTGAGGAACGCGTTGGAAGCGACAGAATTGAGATCCGAGCAACCGTTGACGAGAAAATGGCGAGCATTCCCAAAACTTGATCTCGTGTTTATTGAACTCCAGAACCGTGTTTGTGCGTTTCTCAAGACTAGTTCCGACGTAAAATGACACGAGGAACACGTTGGAAGCGACAGAATTGCGATCCGAGAAACCGTTGACGAGAAAATGGCGAGCATTCCCCAATCCTGATATCATGTTTTTTGGGCTCCAGAACCGTGTTTGTGCATTTCTCATGACTAATTCTGGTATAAAATGAGGCGAGGAACACGCTGGAGGCGACAGAATTGAGATCCGAGCAACCGTTGACGAGAAAATGGCGAGCATTCCCAAATCCTGATCTCATGTTTTTTGGGCTCCAGATCCGTGTTTGTGCATTTCTCATGACTAATTCTGATATAAAATGACGCGACGAACGCGTTGGAAGCGACAGAATTGCGATCAGAGAAACCGTTGACGAGAAAATGGCGAGCATTCCCAAATCCTGATCTCATGTTTTTTGGGCTCCAGAACCGTGTTTGTGCGTTTCTCAAGACTAATTCCGACGTAAAATGACACGAGGAACACGTTGGAAGCGACAGAATTGCGATCCGAGAAACCGTTGACGAGAAAATGGCGAGCATTCCGAAATCCTGATCTCGTGTGTTTTGGACTCCAGAAATGTGTTCCTGCATTTGTCGTCACTATTTCCGACGTAAAATGACGTGAGGAACGCGTTGGAAGCGACAGAATTGAGATCCGAGCAACCGTTGACGAGAAAATGGCGAGCATTCCCAAAACTTGATCTCGTGTTTATTGAACTCCAGAACCGTGTTTGTGCGTTTCTCAAGACTAGTTCCGACGTAAAATGACACGAGGAACACGTTGGAAGCGACAGAATTGCGATCCGAGAAACCGTTGACGAGAAAATGGCGAGCATTCCCCAATCCTGATATCATGTTTTTTGGGCTCCAGAACCGTGTTTGTGCATTTCACATGACTAATTCTGGTATAAAATGACGCGAGGAACACGCTGGAGGCGACAGAATTGCGATCCGAGAAACCGTTGACGAGAAAATGGCGAGCATTCCCCAATCCTGATCTCATGTTTTTTGGGCTCCAGAACCGTGTTTGTGCATTTCTCATGACTAATTCTGATATAAAATCACGCGAGGAACACGCTGGAAGCGACAGAATTGCGATCCGAGCAACCGTTGACGAGAAAATGGTGAGCATTCCCAAAACTTGATCTCGTGTTTATTGAACTCCAGAACCGTGTTTGTGCATTTCTCAAAACGAATTCCGACGTAAAATGACACGAGGAACACGTTGGAAGCGACAGAATTGCGATCCGAGAAACCGTTGACGAGAAAATGGCGAGCATTCCCCAATCCTGATATCGTGTTTTTTGGGCTCCAGAACCGTGTTTGTGCATTTCTCAAGACGAATTCTGATATAAAATAACGCGAGGAACGCGTTGGAAGCGGCAGAATTGAGATCCGAGCAACCGTTGACGAGAAAATGGCGAGCATTCCCAAATCCTGATCTCATGTTTTTTGGGCTCCAGAACCGTGTTTGTGCATTTCTCATGACTAATTCTGATATAAAGTGACGCGACGAACGAGTTGGAAGCGACAGAATTGCGATCCGAGCAACCGTTGACGAGAAAATCGCGAGCATTCCCAAATCCTGATCTCATGTTTTTTGGGCTCCAGAACTGTGTTTGTGCATTTCTCATGACTAATTCTGATATAAAATGACGCGAGGAACGCGTTGGAAGCGACAGAATTGAGATCCGAGCAACCGTTGACGAGAAAATGGCGAGCATTCCCAAATCCTGATCTCGTGTTTTTTGGGCTCCAGAACCGTGTTTCTGCATTTCTCATGACTAATTCCGATGTAAAATGACGCGAGGAACGCGCTGGAAGCGACAGAATTGCGATCCGAGCAACCGTTGACGAGAAAATGGCGAGCATTCCCAAAACTTGATCTCGTGTTTTTTGGGCTCCAGAACCGTGTTTGTGCATTTCTCATGACTAATTCTGGTATAAAATGACGCGAGGAACACGCTGGAGGCGACAGAATTGCGATCCGAGAAACCGTTGACGAGAAAATGGCGAGCATTCCCCAATCCTGATCTCATGTTTTTTGGGCTCCAGATCCGTGTTTGTGCATTTCTCATGACTAATTCTGATATAAAATGACGCGACGAACGCGTTGGAAGCGACAGAATTGCGATCAGAGAAACCGTTGACGAGAAAATGGCGAGCATTCCCAAATCCTGATCTCATGTTTTTTGGGCTCCAGAACCGTGTTTGTGCGTTTCTCAAGACTAATTCCGACGTAAAATGACACGAGGAACACGTTGGAAGCGACAGAATTGCGATCCGAGAAACCGTTGACGAGAAAATGGCGAGCATTCCGAAATCCTGATCTCGTGTGTTTTGGACTCCAGAAATGTGTTCCTGCATTTGTCGTCACTATTTCCGACGTAAAATGACGTGAGGAACGCGTTGGAAGCGACAGAATTGAGATCCGAGCAACCGTTGACGAGAAAATGGCGAGCATTCCCAAAACTTGATCTCGTGTTTATTGAACTCCAGAACCGTGTTTGTGCGTTTCTCAAGACTAGTTCCGACGTAAAATGACACGAGGAACACGTTGGAAGCGACAGAATTGCGATCCGAGAAACCGTTGACGAGAAAATGGCGAGCATTCCCCAATCCTGATATCATGTTTTTTGGGCTCCAGAACCGTGTTTGTGCATTTCACATGACTAATTCTGGTATAAAATGACGCGAGGAACACGCTGGAGGCGACAGAATTGCGATCCGAGAAACCGTTGACGAGAAAATGGCGAGCATTCCCCAATCCTGATCTCATGTTTTTTGGGCTCCAGAACCGTGTTTGTGCATTTCTCATGACTAATTCTGATATAAAATCACGCGAGGAACACGCTGGAAGCGACAGAATTGCGATCCGAGCAACCGTTGACGAGAAAATGGTGAGCATTCCCAAAACTTGATCTCGTGTTTATTGAACTCCAGAACCGTGTTTGTGCATTTCTCAAAACGAATTCCGACGTAAAATGACACGAGGAACACGTTGGAAGCGACAGAATTGCGATCCGAGAAACCGTTGACGAGAAAATGGCGAGCATTCCCCAATCCTGATATCGTGTTTTTTGGGCTCCAGAACCGTGTTTGTGCATTTCTCAAGACGAATTCTGATATAAAATAACGCGAGGAACGCGTTGGAAGCGGCAGAATTGAGATCCGAGCAACCGTTGACGAGAAAATGGCGAGCATTCCCAAATCCTGATCTCATGTTTTTTGGGCTCCAGAACCGTGTTTGTGCATTTCTCATGACTAATTCTGATATAAAGTGACGCGACGAACGCGTTGGAAGCGACAGAATTGCGATCCGAGCAACCGTTGACGAGAAAATCGCGAGCATTCCCAAATCCTGATCTCATGTTTTTTGGGCTCCAGAACCGTGTTTGTGCATTTCTCATGACTAATTCTGATATAAAATGACGCGAGGAACGCGTTGGAAGCGACAGAATTGAGATCCGAGCAACCGTTGACGAGAAAATGGCGAGCATTCCCAAATCCTGATCTCGTGTTTTTTGGGCTCCAGAACCGTGTTTCTGCATTTCTCATGACTAATTCCGATGTAAAATGACGCGAGGAACGCGCTGGAAGCGACAGAATTGCGATCCGAGCAACCGTTGACGAGAAAATGGCGAGCATTCCCAAAACTTGATCTCGTGTTTTTTGGGCTCCAGAACCGTGTTTGTGCATTTCTCATGACTAATTCTGGTATAAAATGACGCGAGGAACACGCTGGAGGCGACAGAATTGCGATCCGAGAAACCGTTGACGAGAAAATGGCGAGCATTCCCCAATCCTGATCTCATGTTTTTTGGGCTCCAGAACCGTGTTTGTGCATTTCTCATGACTAATTCTGATATAAAATGACGCGACGAACGCGTTGGAAGCGACAGAATTGCGATCAGAGAAACCGTTGACGAGAAAATGGCGAGCATTCCCAAATCCTGATCTCATGTTTTTTGGGCTCCAGAACCGTGTTTGTGCGTTTCTCAAGACTAATTCCGACGTAAAATGACACGAGGAACACGTTGGAAGCGACAGAATTGCGATCCGAGAAACCGTTGACGAGAAAATGGCGAGCATTCCGAAATCCTGATCTCGTGTGTTTTGGACTCCAGAAATGTGTTCCTGCATTTGTCGTCACTATTTCCGACGTAAAATGACGCGAGGAACGCGTTGGAAGCGACAGAATTGAGATCCGAGCAACCGTTGACGAGAAAATGGCGAGCATTCCCAAAACTTGATCTCGTGTTTATTGAACTCCAGAACCGTGTTTGTGCGTTTCTCAAGACTAATTCCGACGTAAAATGACACGAGGAACACGTTGGAAGCGACAGAATTGCGATCCGAGAAACCGTTGACGAGAAAATGGCGAGCATTCCCCAATCCTGATATCATGTTTTTTGGGCTCCAGAACCGTGTTTGTGCATTTCTCATGACTAATTCTGGTATAAAATGACGCGAGGAACACGCTGGAGGCGACAGAATTGCGATCCGAGAAACCGTTGACGAGAAAATGGCGAGCATTCCCCAATCCTGATCTCATGTTTTTTGGGCTCCAGAACCGTGTTTGTGCATTTCTCATGACTAATTCTGATATAAAATCACGCGAGGAACACGCTGGAAGCGACAGAATTGCGATCCGAGCAACCGTTGACGAGAAAATGGCGAGCATTCCCAAAACTTGATCTCGTGTTTATTGAACTCCAGAACCGTGTTTGTGCATTTCTCATGACTAATTCTGATATAAAATCACGCGAGGAACACGCTGGAAGCGACAGAATTGCGATCCGAGCAACCGTTGACGAGAAAATGGCGAGCATTCCCAAAACTTGATCTCGTGTTTATTGAACTCCAGAACCGTGTTTGTGCATTTCTCAAAACGAATTCCGACGTAAAATGACACGAGGAACACATTGGAAGCGACAGGATTGCGTTCCGAGAAACCGTTGACGAGAAAATCGCGAGCATTCCCAAATCCTGATCTCGTGTTTTTTGGACTCCAGAAACGTTTTCGTGCATTTGTCGTCACTATTTCCGACGTGAGATGACACGAGGAACACGCTGGAGGCGACAGAATTGCGATCCGAGAAACCGTTGACGAGAAAATGGCGAGCATTCCCCAATCCTGATCTCATGTTTTTTGGGCTCCAGAACCGTGTTTGTGCATTTCTCATGACTAATTCTGATATAAAATGACGCGAGGAACGCGTTGGAAGCGACAGAATTGCGATCAGAGAAACCGTTGACGAGAAAATGGCGAGCATTCCCAAATCCTGATCTCATGTTTTTTGGGCTCCAGAACCGTGTTTGTGCGTTTCTCAAGACTAATTCCGACGTAAAATGACACGAGGAACACGTTGGAAGCGACAGAATTGCGATCCGAGAAACCGTTGACGAGAAAATGGCGAGCATTCCGAAATCCTGATCTCGTGTGTTTTGGACTCCAGAAATGTGTTCCTGCATTTGTCGTCACTATTTCCGACGTAAAATGACGCGAGGAACGCGCTGGAAGCGACAGAATTGAGATCCGAGCAACCGTTGACGAGAAAATGGCGAGCATTCCCAAATCCTGATCTCATGTTTTTTGGGCTCCAGAACCGTGTTTGTGCATTTCTCATGACTAATTCTGATATAAAATGACGCAACGAACGCGTTGGAAGCGACAGAATTGCGATCCGAGCAACCGTTGACGAGAAAATGGCGAGCATTCCCAAATCCTGATCTCATGTTTTTTGGGCTCCAGAACCGTGTTTGTGCATTTCTCATGACTAATTCTGATATAAAATGACGCGAGGAACGCGTTGGAAGCGACAGAATTGAGATCCGAGCAACCGTTGACGAGAAAATGGCGAGCATTCCCAAAACTTGATCTCATGTTTTTTGGGCTCCAGACCCGTGTTTGTGCATTTCTCAAGACGAATTCTGATATAAAATGACGCGAGGAACGCGTTGGAAGCGGCAGAATTGAGATCCGAGCAACGGTTGACGAGAAAATGGCGAGCATTCCCAAATCCTGATCTCATGTTTTTTGGGCTCCAGAACCGTGTTTGTGCATTTCTCATGACTAATTCTGATATAAAGTGACGCGACGAACGCGTTGGAAGCGATAGAATTGCGATCCGAGCAACCGTTGACGAGAAAATCGCGAGCATTCCCAAATCCTGATCTCATGTTTTTTGGGCTCCAGAACCGTGTTTGTGCATTTCTCATGACTAATTCTGATATAAAATGACGCGAGGAACGCGTTGGAAGCGACAGAATTGAGATCCGAACAACCGTTGACGAGAAAATGGCGAGCATTCCCAAAACTTGATCTCATGTTTTTTGGGCTCCAGAACCGTGTTTGTGCATTTCTCAAGACGAATTCTGATATAAAATGACGCGAGGAACGCGTTGGAAGCGGCAGAATTGAGATCCGAGCAACCGTTGACGAGAAAATGGCGAGCATTGCCAAATCCTGATCTCATGTTTTTTGGGCTCCAGAACCGTGTTTGTGCATTTCTCATGACTAATTCTGATATAAAATGACGCGACGAACGCGTTGGAAGCGACAGAATTGAGATCCGAGCAACCGTTGACGAGAAAATGGCGACCATTCCCAAATCCTGATCTCATGTTTTTTGGGCTCCAGAACCGTGTTTGTGCATTTCTCATGACTAATTCTGATATAAAATGACGCGACGAACGCGTTGGAAGCGACAGAATTGCGATCCGAGCAACCGTTGACGAGAAAATGGCGAGCATTCCCAAATCCTGATCTCATGTTTTTTGGACTCCAGAACCGTGTTTGTGCATTTCCCATGACTAATTCTGATATAAAATGACGCGACGAACGCGTTGGAAGCGACAGAATTGCGATCAGAGAAACCGTTGACGAGAAAATGGCGAGCATTCCCAAATCCTGATCTCATGTTTTTTGGGCTCCAGAACCGTGTTTGTGCGTTTCTCAAGACTAATTCCGACGTAAAATGACACGAGGAACACGTTGGAAGCGACAGAATTGCGATCCGAGAAACCGTTGACGAGAAAATGGCGAGCATTCCGAAATCCTGATCTCGTGTGTTTTGGACTCCAGAAATGTGTTCCTGCATATGTCGTCACTATTTCCGACGTAAAATGACGCGAGGAACGCGCTGGAAGCGACAGAATTGCGATCCGAGCAACCGTTGACGAGAAAATGGCGAGCATTCTCAAAACTTGATCTCGTGTTTATTGAACTCCAGAACCGTGTTTGTGCATTTCTCAAGACGAATTCTGATATAAAATGACGCGAGGAACGCGTTGGAAGCGGCAGAATTGAGATCCGAGAAACCGTTGACGACAAAATCGCGAGCATTCCCAAAACTTGATCTCGTGTTTTTTGGGCTCCAGAACCGTGTTTGTGCATTTCTCATGACTAATTCTGGTATAAAATGACGCGAGGAACACGCTGGAGGCGACAGAATTGAGATCCGAGCAACCGTTGACGAGAAAATGGCGAGCATTCCCAAATCCTGATCTCATGTTTTTTGGGCTCCAGAACCGTGTTTGTGCGTTTCTCAAGACTAATTCCGACGTAAAATGACACGAGGAACACGTTGGAAGCGACAGAATTGCGATCCGAGAAACCGTTGACGAGAAAATGGGGAGCATTCCGAAATCCTGATCTCGTGTGTTTTGGACTCCAGAAATGTGTTCCTGCATTTGTCGTCACTATTTCCGACGTAAAATGACGCGAGGAACGCGTTGGAAGCGACAGAATTGAGATCCGAGCAACCGTTGACGAGAAAATGGCGAGCATTCCCAAAACTTGATCTCGTGTTTATTGAACTCCAGAACCGTGTTTGTGCGTTTCTCAAGACTAATTCCGACGTAAAATGACACGAGGAACACGTTGGAAGCGACAGAATTGCGATCCGAGAAACCGTTGACGAGAAAATGGCGAGCATTCCCCAATCCTGATATCATGTTTTTTGGGCTCCAGAACCGTGTTTGTGCATTTCTCATGACTAATTCTGGTATAAAATGACGCGAGGAACACGCTGGAGGCGACAGAATTGCGATCCGAGAAACCGTTGACGAGAAAATGGCGAGCATTCCCCAATCCTGATCTCATGTTTTTTGGGCTCCAGAACCGTGTTTGTGCATTTCTCATGACTAATTCTGATATAAAATCACGCGAGGAACACGCTGGAAGCGACAGAATTGCGATCCGAGCAACCGTTGACGAGAAAATGGCGAGCATTCCAAAAACTTGATCTCGTGTTTATTGAACTCCAGAACCGTGTTTGTGCATTTCTCAAAACGAATTCCGACGTAAAATGACACGAGGAACACGTTGGAAGCGACAGGATTGCAATCCGAGAAACCGTTGACGACAAAATCGCGAGCATTCCCAAAACTTGATCTCGTGTTTTTTGGGCTCCAGAACCGTGTTTGTGCGTTTCTCAAGACTAATTCCGACGTAAAATGACACGAGGAACACGTTGGAAGCGACAGAATTGCGATCCGAGAAACCGTTGACGAGAAAATGGCGAGCATTCCCCAATCCTGATATCATGTTTTTTGGGCTCCAGAACCGTGTTTGTGCATTTCTCATGACTAATTCTGGTATAAAATGACGCGAGGAACACGCTGGAGGCGACAGAATTGCGATCCGAGAAACCGTTGACGAGAAAATGGCGAGCATTCCCCAATCCTGATCTCATGTTTTTTGGGCTCCAGAACCGTGTTTGTGCATTTCTCATGACTAATTCTGATATAAAATCACGCGAGGAACACGCTGGAAGCGACAGAATTGCGATCCGAGCAACCGTTGACGAGAAAATGGCGAGCATTCCCAAAACTTGATCTCGTGTTTATTGAACTCCAGAACCGTGTTTGTGCATTTCTCAAAACGAATTCCGACGTAAAATGACACGAGGAACACGTTGGAAGCGACAGGATTGCGATCCGAGAAACCGTTGACGACAAAATCGCGAGCATTCCCAAAACTTGATCTCGTGTTTTTTGGGCTCCAGAACAGTGTTTGTGCATTTCTCAAGACGAATTCCGACGTAAAATGACACGAGGAACACGTTGGAAGCGACAGGATTGCGTTCCGAGAAACCGTTGACGAGAAAATCGCGAGCATTCCCAAATCCTGATCTCGTGTTTTTTGGGCTCCAGAACCGTGTTTCTGCATTTCTCATGACTAATTCCGATGTAAAATGACGCGAGGAACGCGCTGGAAGCGACAGAATTGCGATCCGAGCAACCGTTGACGAGAAAATGGCGAGCATTCTCAAAACTTGATCTCGTGTTTATTGAACTCCAGAACCATGTTTGTGCATTTCTCAAGACGAATTCTGATATAAAATGACGCGAGGAACGCGTTGGAAGCGGCAGAATTGAGATCCGAGAAACCGTTGACGACAAAATCGCGAGCATTCCCAAAACTTGATCTCGTGTTTTTTGGGCTCCAGAACCGTGTTTGTGCATTTCTCATGACTAATTCTGGTATAAAATGACGCGAGGAACACGCTGGAGGCGACAGAATTGAGATCCGAGCAACCTTTGACGAGAAAATGGCGAGCATTCCCAAATCCTGATCTCATGTTTTTTGGGCTCCAGATCCGTGTTTGTGCATTTCTCATGACTAATTCTGATATAAAATGACGCGACGAACGCGTTGGAAGCGACAGAATTGCGATCAGAGAAACCGTTGACGAGAAAATGGCGAGCATTCCCAAATCCTGATCTCATGTTTTTTGGGCTCCAGAACCGTGTTTGTGCGTTTCTCAAGACTAATTCCGACGTAAAATGACACGAGGAACACGTTGGAAGCGACAGAATTGCGATCCGAGAAACCGTTGACGAGAAAATGGCGAGCATTCCGAAATCCTGATCTCGTGTGTTTTGGACTCCAGAAATGTGTTCCTGCATTTGTCGTCACTATTTCCGACGTAAAATGACGTGAGGAACGCGTTGGAAGCGACAGAACTGAGATCCGAGCAACCGTTGACGAGAAAATGGCGAGCATTCCCAAAACTTGATCTCGTGTTTATTGAACTCCAGAACCGTGTTTGTGCGTTTCTCAAGACTAATTCCGACGTAAAATGACACGAGGAACACGTTGGAAGCGACAGAATTGCGATCCGAGAAACCGTTGACGAGAAAATGGCGAGCATTCCCCAATCCTGATATCATGTTTTTTGGGCTCCAGAACCGTGTTTGTGCATTTCTCATGACTAATTCTGGTATAAAATGACGCGAGGAACACGCTGGAGGCGACAGAATTGCGATCCGAGAAACCGTTGACGAGAAAATGGCGAGCATTCCCCAATCCTGATCTCATGTTTTTTGGGCTCCAGAACCGTGTTTGTGCATTTCTCATGACTAATTCTGATATAAAATGACGCGAGGAACGCGTTGGAAGCGGCAGAATTGAGATCCGAGCAACCGTTGACGAGAAAATGGCGAGCATTCCCAAATCCTGATCTCATGTTTTTTGGGCTCCAAAACCGTGTTTGTGCATTTCTCATGACTAATTCTGATATAAAATGACGCGACGAACACGTTGGAAGCGACAGAATTGCGATCAGAGAAACCGTTGACGAGAAAATGGCGAGCATTCCCAAATCCTGATCTCGTGTTTTTTGGGCTCCAGAACCGTGTTTCTGCATTTCTCATGACTAATTCCGATGTAAAATGACGCGAGGAACGCGCTGGAAGCGACAGAATTGCGATCCGAGCAACCGTTGACGAGAAAATGGCGAGCATTCTCAAAACTTGATCTCGTGTTTATTGAACTCCAGAACCATGTTTGTGCATTTCTCAAGACGAATTCTGATATAAAATGACGCGAGGAACGCGTTGGAAGCGGCAGAATTGAGATCCGAGAAACCGTTGACGACAAAATCGCGAGCATTCCCAAAACTTGATCTCGTGTTTTTTGGGCTCCAGAACCGTGTTTGTGCATTTCTCATGACTAATTCTGGTATAAAATGACGCGAGGAACACGCTGGAGGCGACAGAATTGAGATCCGAGCAACCGTTGACGAGAAAATGGCGAGCATTCCCAAAACTTGATCTCGTGTTTATTGAACTCCAGAACCGTGTTTGTGCATTTCTCAAAACGAATTCCGACGTAAAATGACACGAGGAACACGTTGGAAGCGACAGGATTGCGATCAGAGAAACCGTTGACGAGAAAATCGCGAGCATTCCCAAATCCTGATCTCGTGTTTTTTGGGCTCCAGAACCGTGTTTCTGCATTTCTCATGACTAATTCCGATGTAAAATGACGCGAGGAATGCGCTGGAAGCGACAGAATTGCGATCCGAGCAACCGTTGACGAGAAAATGGCGAGCATTCTCAAAACTTGATCTCGTGTTTATTGAACTCCAGAACCGTGTTTGTGCATTTCTCAAGACGAATTCTGATATAAAATGACGCGAGGAACGCGTTGGAAGCGGCAGAATTGAGATCCGAGAAACCGTTGACGACAAAATCGCGAGCATTCCCAAAACTTGATCTCGTGTTTTTTGGGCTCCAGAACCGTGTTTGTGCATTTCTCATGACTAATTCTGGTATAAAATGACGCGAGGAACACGCTGGAGGCGACAGAATTGAGATCCGAACAACCGTTGACGAGAAAATGGCGAGCATTCCCAAAACTTGATCTCATGTTTTTTGGGCTCCAGAACCGTGTTTGTGCATTTCTCAAGACGAATTCTGATATAAAATGACGCGAGGAACGCGTTGGAAGCGGCAGAATTGAGATCCGAGCAACCGTTGACGAGAAAATGGCGAGCATTCCCAAATCCTGATCTCATGTTTTTTGGGCTCCAGAACCGTGTTTGTGCATTTCTCATGACTAATTCTGATATAAAATGACGCGACGAACGCGTTGGAAGCGACAGAATTGCGATCCGAGCAACCGTTGACGAGAAAATCGCGAGCATTCCCAAAACCTGATCTCGTGTTTTTTGGACTCCAGAAACGTTTTCGTGCATTTGTCGTCACTATTTCCGACGTGAAATGACACGAGGAACACGCTTGAGGCGACAGAATTGCGATCCGAGAAACCGTTGACGAGAAAATGGCGAGCATTCCCCAATCCTGATCTCATGTTTTTTGGGCTCCAGAACCGTGTTTGTGCATTTCTCATGACTAATTCTGATATAAAATGACGCGAGGAACGCGTTGGAAGCGGCAGAATTGAGATCCGAGCAACCGTTGACGAGAAAATGGCGAGCATTCCCCAATCCTGATCTCATGTTTTTTGGGCTCCAGAACCGTGTTTGTGCATTTCTCATGACTAATTCTGATATAAAATGACGCGAGGAACGCGTTGGAAGCGGCAGAATTGAGATCCGAGCAACCGTTGACGAGAAAATGGCGAGCATTCCCAAATCCTGATCTCATGTTTTTTGGGCTCCAAAACCGTGTTTGTGCATTTCTCATGACTAATTCTGATATAAAATGACGCGACGAACACGTTGGAAGCGACAGAATTGCGATCAGAGAAACCGTTGACGAGAAAATGGCGAGCATTCCCAAATCCTGATCTCGTGTTTTTTGGGCTCCAGAACCGTGTTTCTGCATTTCTCATGACTAATTCCGATGTAAAATGACGCGAGGAACGCGCTGGAAGCGACAGAATTGCGATCCGAGCAACCGTTGACGAGAAAATGGCGAGCATTCTCAAAACTTGATCTCGTGTTTATTGAACTCCAGAACCATGTTTGTGCATTTCTCAAGACGAATTCTGATATAAAATGACGCGAGGAACGCGTTGGAAGCGGCAGAATTGAGATCCGAGAAACCGTTGACGACAAAATCGCGAGCATTCCCAAAACTTGATCTCGTGTTTTTTGGGCTCCAGAACCGTGTTTGTGCATTTCTCATGACTAATTCTGGTATAAAATGACGCGAGGAACACGCTGGAGGCGACAGAATTGAGATCCGAGCAACCGTTGACGAGAAAATGGCGAGCATTCCCAAATCCTGATCTCATGTTTTTTGGGCTCCAGATCCGTGTTTGTGCATTTCTCATGACTAATTCTGATATAAAATGACGCGACGAACGCGTTGGAAGCGACAGAATTGCGATCAGAGAAACCGTTGACGAGAAAATGGCGAGCATTCCCAAATCCTGATCTCATGTTTTTTGGGCTCCAGAACCGTGTTTGTGCGTTTCTCAAGACTAATTCCGACGTAAAATGACACGAGGAACACGTTGGAAGCGACAGAATTGCGATCCGAGAAACCGTTGACGAGAAAATGGCGAGCATTCCGAAATCCTGATCTCGTGTGTTTTGGACTCCAGAAATGTGTTCCTGCATTTGTCGTCACTATTTCCGACGTAAAATGACGTGAGGAACGCGTTGGAAGCGACAGAACTGAGATCCGAGCAACCGTTGACGAGAAAATGGCGAGCATTCCCAAAACTTGATCTCGTGTTTATTGAACTCCAGAACCGTGTTTGTGCGTTTCTCAAGACTAATTCCGACGTAAAATGACACGAGGAACACGTTGGAAGCGACAGAATTGCGATCCGAGAAACCGTTGACGAGAAAATGGCGAGCATTCCCCAATCCTGATATCATGTTTTTTGGGCTCCAGAACCGTGTTTGTGCATTTCTCATGACTAATTCTGGTATAAAATGACGCGAGGAACACGCTGGAGGCGACAGAATTGCGATCCGAGAAACCGTTGACGAGAAAATGGCGAGCATTCCCCAATCCTGATCTCATGTTTTTTGGGCTCCAGAACCGTGTTTGTGCATTTCTCATGACCAATTCTGATATAAAATCACGCGAGGAACACGCTGGAAGCGACAGAATTGCGATCCGAGCAACCGTTGACGAGAAAATGGCGAGCATTCCCAAAACTTGATCTCGTGTTTATTGAACTCCAGAACCGTGTTTGTGCATTTCTCAAAACGAATTCCGACGTAAAATGACACGAGGAACACGTTGGAAGCGACAGGATTGCGATCAGAGAAACCGTTGACGAGAAAATCGCGAGCATTCCCAAATCCTGATCTCGTGTTTTTTGGGCTCCAGAACCGTGTTTCTGCATTTCTCATGACTAATTCCGATGTAAAATGACGCGAGGAATGCGCTGGAAGCGACAGAATTGCGATCCGAGCAACCGTTGACGAGAAAATGGCGAGCATTCTCAAAACTTGATCTCGTGTTTATTGAACTCCAGAACCGTGTTTGTGCATTTCTCAAGACGAATTCTGATATAAAATGACGCGAGGAACGCGTTGGAAGCGGCAGAATTGAGATCCGAGAAACCGTTGACGACAAAATCGCGAGCATTCCCAAAACTTGATCTCGTGTTTTTTGGGCTCCAGAACCGTGTTTGTGCATTTCTCATGACTAATTCTGGTATAAAATGACGCGAGGAACACGCTGGAGGCGACAGAATTGAGATCCGAACAACCGTTGACGAGAAAATGGCGAGCATTCCCAAAACTTGATCTCATGTTTTTTGGGCTCCAGAACCGTGTTTGTGCATTTCTCAAGACGAATTCTGATATAAAATGACGCGAGGAACGCGTTGGAAGCGGCAGAATTGAGATCCGAGCAACCGTTGACGAGAAAATGGCGAGCATTCCCAAATCCTGATCTCATGTTTTTTGGGCTCCAGAACCGTGTTTGTGCATTTCTCATGACTAATTCTGATATAAAATGACGCGACGAACGCGTTGGAAGCGACAGAATTGCGATCCGAGCAACCGTTGACGAGAAAATCGCGAGCATTCCCAAAACCTGATCTCGTGTTTTTTGGACTCCAGAAACGTTTTCGTGCATTTGTCGTCACTATTTCCGACGTGAAATGACACGAGGAACACGCTTGAGGCGACAGAATTGCGATCCGAGAAACCGTTGACGAGAAAATGGCGAGCATTCCCCAATCCTGATCTCATGTTTTTTGGGCTCCAGAACCGTGTTTGTGCATTTCTCATGACTAATTCTGATATAAAATGACGCGAGGAACGCGTTGGAAGCGGCAGAATTGAGATCCGAGCAACCGTTGACGAGAAAATGGCGAGCATTCCCAAATCCTGATCTCATGTTTTTTGGGCTCCAAAACCGTGTTTGTGCATTTCTCATGACTAATTCTGATATAAAATGACGCGACGAACACGTTGGAAGCGACAGAATTGCGATCAGAGAAACCGTTGACGAGAAAATGGCGAGCATTCCCAAATCCTGATCTCATGTTTTTTGGGCTCCAGAACCGTGTTTGTGCGTTTCTCAAGACTAATTCCGACGTAAAATGACACGAGGAACACGTTGGAAGCGACAGAATTGCGATCCGAGAAACCGTTGACGAGAAAATGGCGAGCATTCCGAAATCCTGATCTCGTGTGTTTTGGACTCCAGAAATGTGTTCCTGCATTTGTCGTCACTATTTCCGACGTAAAATGACGCGAGGAACGCGTTGGAATCGACATAATTGAGATCCGAGCAACCGTTGACGAGAAAATGGCGAGCATTCCCAAATCCTGATCTCATGTTTTTTGGGCTCCAGAACCGTGTTTGTGCATTTCTCATGACTAATTCTGGTATAAAATGACGCGAGGAACACGCTGGAGGCGACAGAATTGCGATCCGAGAAACCGTTGACGAGAAAATGGCGAGCATTCCCCAATCCTGATCTCATGTTTTTTGGGCTCCAGAACCGTGTTTGTGCATTTCTCATGACTAATTCTGATATAAAATGACGCGAGGAACACGCTGGAAGCGACAGAATTGCGATCCGAGCAACCGTTGACGAGAAAATGGCGAGCATTCCCAAAACTTGATCTCGTGTTTATTGAACTCCAGAACCGTGTTTGTGCATTTCTCAAAACGAATTCCGACGTAAAATGACACGAGGAACACGTTGGAAGCGACAGGATTGCGATCCGAGAAACCGTTGACGACAAAATCGCGAGCATTCCCAAAACTTGATCTCGTGTTTTTTGGGCTCCAGAACAGTGTTTGTGCATTTCTCAAGACTAATTCCGACGTAAAATGACACGAGGAACACGTTGGAAGCGACAGGATTGCGTTCCGAGAAACCGTTGACGAGAAAATCGCGAGCATTCCCAAATCCTGATCTCGTGTTTTTTGGGCTCCAGAACCGTGTTTCTGCATTTCTCATGACTAATTCCGATGTAAAATGACGCGAGGAACGCGCTGGAAGCGGCAGAATTGAGATCCGAGCAACCGTTGACGAGAAAATGGCGAGCATTCCCAAATCCTGATCTCATGTTTTTTGGGCTCCAAAACCGTGTTTGTGCATTTCTCATGACTAATTCTGATATAAAATGACGCGACGAACACGTTGGAAGCGACAGAATTGCGATCAGAGAAACCGTTGACGAGAAAATGGCGAGCATTCCCAAATCCTGATCTCATGTTTTTTGGGCTCCAGAACCGTGTTTGTGCGTTTCTCAAGACTAATTCCGACGTAAAATGACACGAGGAACACGTTGGAAGCGACAGAATTGCGATCCGAGAAACCGTTGACGAGAAAATGGCGAGCATTCCGAAATCCTGATCTCGTGTGTTTTGGACTCCAGAAATGTGTTCCTGCATTTGTCGTCACTATTTCCGACGTAAAATGACGCGAGGAACGCGTTGGAATCGACATAATTGAGATCCGAGCAACCGTTGACGAGAAAATGGCGAGCATTCCCAAATCCTGATCTCATGTTTTTTGGGCTCCAGAACCGTGTTTGTGCATTTCTCATGACTAATTCTGGTATAAAATGACGCGAGGAACACGCTGGAGGCGACAGAATTGCGATCCGAGAAACCGTTGACGAGAAAATGGCGAGCATTCCCCAATCCTGATCTCATGTTTTTTGGGCTCCAGAACCGTGTTTGTGCATTTCTCATGACTAATTCTGATATAAAATGACGCGAGGAACACGCTGGAAGCGACAGAATTGCGATCCGAGCAACCGTTGACGAGAAAATGGCGAGCATTCCCAAAACTTGATCTCGTGTTTATTGAACTCCAGAACCGTGTTTGTGCATTTCTCAAAACGAATTCCGACGTAAAATGACACGAGGAACACGTTGGAAGCGACAGGATTGCGATCCGAGAAACCGTTGACGACAAAATCGCGAGCATTCCCAAAACTTGATCTCGTGTTTTTTGGGCTCCAGAACAGTGTTTGTGCATTTCTCAAGACTAATTCCGACGTAAAATGACACGAGGAACACGTTGGAAGCGACAGGATTGCGTTCCGAGAAACCGTTGACGAGAAAATCGCGAGCATTCCCAAATCCTGATCTCGTGTTTTTTGGGCTCCAGAACCGTGTTTCTGCATTTCTCATGACTAATTCCGATGTAAAATGACGCGAGGAACGCGCTGGAAGCGACAGAATTGCGATCCGAGCAACCGTTGACGAGAAAGTGGCGAGCATTCCCAAAACTTGATCTCGTGTTTTTTGGGCTCCAGAACCGTGTTTGTGCATTTCTCATGACTAATTCTGGTATAAAATGACGCGAGGAACACGCTGGAGGCGACAGAATTGAGATCCGAGCAACCGTTGACGAGAAAATGGCGAGCATTCCCAAATCCTGATCTCATGTTTTTTGGGCTCCAGAACCGTGTTTGTGCATTTCTCATGACTAATTCTGATATAAAATGACGCGACGAACGCGTTGGAAGCGACAGAATTGCGATCCGAGCAACCGTTGACGAGAAAATTGCGAGCATTCCCAAATCCTGATCTCATGTTTTTTGGGCTCCAGAACCGTGTTTGTGCATTTCTCATGACTAATTCTGATATAAAATGACGGGAGGAACGCGTTGGAAGCGACAGAATTGAGATCCGAGCAACCGTTGACGAGAAAATGGCGAGCATTCCCAAACCCTGATCTCATGTTTTTTGGGCTCCAGAACCGTGTTTGTGCATTTCTCAAGACGAATTCTGATATAAAATGACGCGAGGAACGCGTTGGAAGCGGCAGAATTGAGATCCGAGCAACCGTTGACGAGAAAATGGCGAGCATTCCCAAATCCTGATCTCATGTTTTTTGGGCTCCAGAACCGTGTTTGTGCATTTCTCATGACTAATTCTGATATAAAATGACGCGAGGAACGCGTTGGAAGCGGCAGAATTGAGATCCGAGCAACCGTTGACGAGAAAATGGCGAGCATTCCCAAATCCTGATCTCATGTTTTTTGGGCTCCAGAACCGTGTTTGTGCATTTCTCATGACTAATTCTGATATAAAATGACGCGACGAACGCGTCGAGAAAATGGCGAGCATTCCCAAATCCTGATCTCGTGTGTTTTGGACTCCAGAAATGTGTTCCTGCATTTGTCGTCACTATTTCCGACGTAAAATGACGCGAGGAACGCGTTGGAAGCGACATAATTGAGATCCGAGCAACCGTTGACGAGAAAATGGCGAGCATTCCCAAAACTTGATCTCGTGTTTATTGAACTCCAGAACCGTGTTTGTGCATTTATCAAGGCGAATTCCGACGTAAAATGACACGAGGAACACGCTGGAGGCGACAGAATTGCGATCCGAGAAACCGTTGACGAGAAAATGGCGAGTATTCCCCAATCCTGTTCTCATGTTTTTTGGGTTCCAGAACCGTGTTTGTGCTTTTCTCATGACTAAATCTGATATAAAATGACGCGAGGAACACGCTGGAAGCGACAGAATTGCGATCCGAGCAACCGTTGACGAGAAAATGGCGAGCATTCCCAAAACTTGATCTCGTGTTTATTGAACTCCAGAACCGTGTTTGTGCATTTCTCAAAACGAATTCCGACGTAAAATGACACGAGGAACACGTTGGAAGCGACAGGATTGCGATCCGAGAAACCGTTGACGACAAAATCGCGAGCATTCCCAAAACTTGATCTCGTGTTTTTTGGGTTCCAGAACCGTGTTTGTGCATTTCTCATGACTAATTCTGATGTAAAATGACGCGAGGACCGCGGTGGAAGAGACAGAATTGAGATCCGAGCAACCGTTGACGAGAAAATGGCGAGCATTCCCAAATCCTGATCTCATGTTTTTTATGCTCCAGAACCGTGTTTGTGCATTTCTCATGACTAATTCTGATATAAAATGACGCGACGAACGCGTTGGAAGCGACAGAATTGCGATCCGAGCAACCGTTGACGAGAAAATGGCGAGCATTCCCAAATCCTGATCTCATGTTTTTTGGGCTCCAGAACCGTGTTTCTGCATTTCTCATGACTAATTCTGATATAAAATGACGCGACGAACGCGTTGGAAGCGACAGAATTGCGATCCGAGCAACCGTTGACGAGAAAATCGCGAGCATTCCCAAAACCTGATCTCATGTTTTTTGGGCTCCAGAACCGTGTTTGTGCATTTCTCATGACTAATTCTGATATAAAATGACGCGACGAACGCGTTGGAAGCGACAGAATTGCGATCAGACAAACCGTTGACGAGAAAATGGCGAGCATTCCCAAATCCTGATCTCATGTTTTTTGGGCTCCAGAACCGTGTTTGTGCGTTTCTCAAGACTAATTCCGACGTAAAATGACACGACGAACACGTTGGAAGCGACAGAATTGCGATCCGAGAAACCGTTGACGAGAAAATGGCGAGCATTCCGAAATCCTGATCTCGTGTGTTTTGGACTCCAGAAACGTGTTCCTGCATTTGTCGTCACTATTTCCGACGTAAAATGACGCGAGGAACGCGTTGGAAGCGACAGAATTGAGATCCGAGCAACCGTTGACGAGAAAATGGCGAGCATTCCCAAAACTTGATCTCGTGTTTATTGAACTCCAGAACCGTGTTTGTGCGTTTCTCAAGACTAATTCCGACGTAAAATGACACGAGGAACACGTTGGAAGCGACAGAATTGCGATCCGAGAAACCGTTGACGAGAAAATGGCGAGCATTCCCCAATCCTGATATCATGTTTTTTGGGCTCCAGAACCGTGTTTGTGCATTTCTCATGACTAATTCTGGTATAAAATGACGCGAGGAACACGCTGGAGGCGACAGAATTGCGATCCGAGAAACCGTTGACGAGAAAATGGCGAGCATTCCCCAATCCTGATATCATGTTTTTTGGGCTCCAGAACCGTGTTTGTGCATTTCTCATGACTAATTCTGATATAAAATCACGCGAGGAACACGCTGGAGGCGACAGAATTGAGATCCGAGCAACCGTTGACGAGAAAATGGCGAGCATTCAAAAAACTTGATCTCGTGTTTATTGAACTCCAGAACCGTGTTTGTGCATTTCTCAAAACGAATTCCGACGTAAAATGACACGAGGAACACGTTGGAAGCGACAGGATTGCGATCCGAGAAACCGTTGACGACAAAATCGCGAGCATTCCCAAAACTTGATCTCGTGTTTTTTGGGCTCCAGAACAGTGTTTGTGCATTTCTCAAGACGAATTCCGACGTATAATGACGCGAGGAACGCGCTGGAAGCGACAGAATTGCGATCCGAGCAACCGTTGACGAGAAAATGGCGAGCATTCTCAAAACTTGATCTCGTGTTTATTGAACTCCAGAACCGTGTTTGTGCATTTCTCAAGACGAATTCTGATATAAAATGACGCGAGGAACGCGTTGGAAGCGGCAGAATTGAGATCCGAGAAACCGTTGACGACAAAATCGCGAGCATTCCCAAAACTTGATCTCGTGTTTTTTGAGCTCCAGAACCGTGTTTGTGCATTTCTCATGACTAATTCTGGTATAAAATGACGCGAGGAACACGCTGGAGGCGACAGAATTGAGATCCGAGCAACCGTTGACGAGAAAATGGCGAGCATTCCCAAATCCTGATCTCATGTTTTTTGGGCTCCAGAACCGTGTTTGTGCATTTCTCATGACTAATTCTGATATAAAATGACGCGACGAACGCGTTGGAAGCGACAGAATTGCGATCCGAGCAACCGTTGACGAGAAAATGGCGAGCATTCCCAAATCCTGATCTCATGTTTTTTGGGCTCCAGAACCGTGTTTG
Source organism: Crossocerus cetratus (assembly GCA_963675795.1). Classification (NCBI taxonomy): domain Eukaryota; kingdom Metazoa; phylum Arthropoda; class Insecta; order Hymenoptera; family Crabronidae; genus Crossocerus; species Crossocerus cetratus. Next base: position 2,922,384 of record OY776667.1, read on the forward strand.
TGCATTTCTCATGACTAATTCTGATATAAAATGACGCGACGAACGCGTTGGAAGCGAAAGAATTGCGATCCGAGCAACCGTTGACGAGAAAATCGCGAGCATTCCCAAAACCTGATCTCGTGTTTTTTGGACTCCAGAAACGTTTTCGTGCATTTGTCGTCACTATTTCCGACGTGAGATGACACGAGGAACACGCTGGAGGCGACAGAATTGCGATCCGAGAAACCGTTGACGAGAAAATGGCGAGCATTCCCCAATCCTGATCTCATGTTTTTTGGGCTCCAGAACCGTGTTTGTGCATTTCTCATGACTAATTCTGATATAAAATGACGCGAGGAACGCGTTGGAAGCGGCAGAATTGAGATCCGAGCAACCGTTGACGAGAAAATGGCGAGCATTCCCAAATCCTGATCTCATGTTTTTTGGGCTCCAGAACCGTGTTTGTGCGTTTCTCAAGACTAATTCCGACGTAAAATGACACGAGGAACACGTTGGAAGCGACAGAATTGCGATCCGAGAAACCGTTGACGAGAAAATGGCGAGCATTCCGAAATCCTGATCTCGTGTGTTTTGGACTCCAGAAATATGTTCCTGCATTTGTCGTCACTATTTCCGACGTAAAATGACGCGAGGAACGCGTTGGAAGCGACAGAATTGAGATCCGAGCAACCGTTGACGAGAAAATGGCGAGCATTCCCAAAACTTGATCTCGTGTTTATTGAACTCCAGAACCGTGTTTGTGCGTTTCTCAAGACTAATTCCGACGTAAAATGACACGAGGAACACGTTGGAAGCGACAGAATTGCGATCCGAGAAACCGTTGACGAGAAAATGGCGAGCATTCCCCAATCCTGATATCATGTTTTTTGGGCTCCATAACCGTGTTTGTGCATTTCTCATGACTAATTCTGGTATAAAATGACGCGAGGAACACGCTGGAGGCGACAGAATTGCGATCCGAGAAACCGTTGACGAGAAAATGGCGAGCATTCCCCAATCCTGATCTCATGTTTTTTGGGCTCCAGAACCGTGTTTGTGCATTTCTCATGACTAATTCTGATATAAAATCACGCGAGGAACACGCTGGAAGCGACAGAATTGCGATCCGAGCAACCGTTGACGAGAAAATGGCGAGCATTCCCAAAACTTGATCTCGTGTTTATTGAACTCCAGAACCGTGTTTGTGCATTTCTCAAAACGAATTCCGACGTAAAATGACACGAGGAACACGTTGGAAGCGACAGGATTGCGATCCGAGAAACCGTTGACGACAAAATCGCGAGCATTCCCAAAACTTGATCTCGTGTTTTTTGGGCTCCAGAACAGTGTTTGTGCATTTCTCAAGACGAATTCCGACGTAAAATGACACGAGGAACACGTTGGAAGCGACAGGATTGCGTTCCGAGAAACCGTTGACGAGAAAATCGCGAGCATTCCCAAATCCTGATCTCGTGTTTTTTGGGCTCCAGAACCGTGTTTCTGCATTTCTCATGACTAATTCCGATGTAAAATGACGCGAGGAACGCGCTGGAAGCGACAGAATTGCGATCCGAGCAACCGTTGACGAGAAAATGGCGAGCATTCTCAAAACTTGATCTCGTGTTTATTGAACTCCAGAACCGTGTTTGTGCATTTCTCAAGACCAATTCTGATATAAAATGACGCGAGGAACGCGTTGGAAGCGGCAGAATTGAGATCCGAGAAACCGTTGACGACAAAATCGCGAGCATTCCCAAAACTTGATCTCGTGTTTTTTGGGCTCCAGAACCGTGTTTGTGCATTTCTCATGACTAATTCTGGTATAAAATGACGCGAGGAACACGCTGGAGGCGACAGAATTGAGATCCGAGCAACCGTTGACGAGAAAATGGCGAGCATTCCGAAATCCTGATCTCGTGTGTTTTGGACTCCAGAAATGTGTTCCTGCATTTGTCGTCACTATTTCCGACGTAAAATGACGTGAGGAACGCGTTGGAAGCGACAGAACTGAGATCCGAGCAACCGTTGACGAGAAAATGGCGAGCATTCCCAAAACTTGATCTCGTGTTTATTGAACTCCAGAACCGTGTTTGTGCGTTTCTCAAGACTAATTCCGACGTAAAATGACACGAGGAACACGTTGGAAGCGACAGAATTGCGATCCGAGAAACCGTTGACGAGAAAATGGCGAGCATTCCCCAATCCTGATATCATGTTTTTTGGGCTCCAGAACCGTGTTTGTGCATTTCTCATGACTAATTCTGGTATAAAATGACGCGAGGAACACGCTGGAGGCGACAGAATTGCGATCCGAGAAACCGTTGACGAGAAAATGGCGGGCATTCCCCAATCCTGATCTCATGTTTTTTGGGCTCCAGAACCGTGTTTGTGCATTTCTCAAAACGAATTCCGACGTAAAATGACACGAGGAACACGTTGGAAGCGACAGGATTGCGATCCGAGAAACCGTTGACGACAAAATCGCGAGCATTCCCAAAACTTGATCTCGTGTTTTTTGGGCTCCAGAACAGTGTTTGTGCATTTCTCAAGACGAATTCCGACGTAAAATGACACGAGGAACACGTTGCAAGCGACAGGATTGCGTTCAGAGAAACCGTTGACGAGAAAATCGCGAGCATTCCCAAATCCTGATCTCGTGTTTTTTGGGCTCCAGAACCGTGTTTCTGCATTTCTCATGACTAATTCCGATGTAAAATGACGCGAGGAATGCGCTGGAAGCGACAGAATTGCGATCCGAGCAACGGTTGACGAGAAAATGGCGAGCATTCTCAAAACTTGATCTCGTGTTTATTGAACTCCAGAACCGTGTTTGTGCATTTCTCAAGACGAATTCTGATATAAAATGACGCGAGGAACGCGTTGGAAGCGGCAGAATTGAGATCCGAGAAACCGTTGACGACAAAATCGCGAGCATTCCCAAAACTTGATCTCGTGTTTTTTGGGCTCCAGAACCGTGTTTGTGCATTTCTCATGACTAATTCTGGTATAAAATAACGCGAGGAACACGCTGGAGGCGACAGAATTGAGATCCGAGCAACCGTTGACGAGAAAATGGCGAGCATTCCCAAATCCTGATCTCATGTTTTTTGGGCTCCAGAACCGTGTTTGTGCATTTCTCATGACTAATTCTGATATAAAATGACGCGACGAACGCGTTGGAAGCGACAGAATTGCGATCCGAGCAACCGTTGACGAGAAAATAGCGAGCATTCCCAAATCCTGATCTCATGTTTTTTGGGCTCCAGAACCGTGTTTGTGCATTTCTCATGACTAATTCTGATATAAAGTGACGCGACGAACGCGTTGGAAGCGACAGAATTGCGATCCGAGCAACCGTTGACGAGAAAATCGCGAGCATTCCCAAATCCTGATCTCATGTTTTTTGGGCTCCAGAACCGTGTTTGTGCATTTCTCATGACTAATTCTGATATAAAATGACGCGAGGGACGCGTTGGAAGCGACAGAATTGAGATCCGAACAACCGTTGACGAGAAAATGGCGAGCATTCCGAAATCCTGATCTCGTGTGTTTTGGACTCCAGAAATGTGTTCCTGCATTTGTCGTCACTATTTCCGACGTAAAATGACGTGAGGAACGCGTTGGAAGCGACAGAACTGAGATCCGAGCAACCGTTGACGAGAAAATGGCGAGCATTCCCAAAACTTGATCTCTTGTTTATTGAACTCCAGAACCGTGTTTGTGCGTTTCTCAAGACTAATTCCGACGTAAAATGACACGAGGAACACGTTGGAAGCGACAGAATTGCGATCCGAGAAACCGTTGACGAGAAAATGGCGAGCATTCCCCAATCCTGATATCATGTTTTTTGGGCTCCAGAACCGTGTTTGTGCATTTCTCATGACTAATTCTGGTATAAAATGACGCGAGGAACACGCTGGAGGCGACAGAATTGCGATCCGAGAAACCGTTGACGAGAAAATGGCGAGCATTCCCCAATCCTGATCTCATGTTTTTTGGGCTCCAGAACCGTGTTTGTGCATTTCTCAAAACGAATTCCGACGTAAAATGACACGAGGAACACGTTGGAAGCGACAGGATTGCGATCCGAGAAACCGTTGACGACAAAATCGCGAGCATTCCCAAAACTTGATCTCGTGTTTTTTGGGCTCCAGAACAGTGTTTGTGCATTTCTCAAGACGAATTCCGACGTAAAATGACACGAGGAACACGTTGGAAGCGACAGGATTGCGTTCAGAGAAACCGTTGACGAGAAAATCGCGAGCATTCCCAAATCCTGATCTCGTGTTTTTTGGGCTCCAGAACCGTGTTTCTGCATTTCTCATGACTAATTCCGATGTAAAATGACGCGAGGAATGCGCTGGAAGCGACAGAATTGCGATCCGAGCAACCGTTGACGAGAAAATGGCGAGCATTCTCAAAACTTGATCTCGTGTTTATTGAACTCCAGAACCGTGTTTGTGCATTTCTCAAGACGAATTCTGATATAAAATGACGCGAGGAACGCGTTGGAAGCGGCAGAATTAAGATCCGAGAAACCGTTGACGACAAAATCGCGAGCATTCCCAAAACTTGATCTCGTGTTTTTTGGGCTCCAGAACCGTGTTTGTGCATTTCTCATGACTAATTCTGGTATAAAATGACGCGAGGAACACGCTGGAGGCGACAGAATTGAGATCCGAGCAACCGTTGACGAGAAAATGGCGAGCATTCCCAAATCCTGATCTCATGTTTTTTGGGCTCCAGAACCGTGTTTGTGCATTTCTCATGACTAATTCTGATATAAAATGACGCGACGAACGCGTTGGAAGCGACAGAATTGCGATCCGAGCAACCGTTGACGAGAAAATAGCGAGCATTCCCAAATCCTGATCTCATGTTTTTTGGGCTCCAGAACCGTGTTTGTGCATTTCTCATGACTAATTCTGATATAAAGTGACGCGACGAACGCGTTGGAAGCGACAGAATTGCGATCCGAGCAACCGTTGACGAGAAAATCGCGAGCATTCCCAAATCCTGATCTCATGTTTTTTGGGCTCCAGAACCGTGTTTGTGCATTTCTCATGACTAATTCTGATATAAAATGACGCGAGGGACGCGTTGGAAGCGACAGAATTGAGATCCGAACAACCGTTGACGAGAAAATGGCGAGCATTCCCAAAACTTGATCTCATGTTTTTTGGGCTCCAGAACCGTGTTTGTGCATTTCTCAAGACGAATTCTGATATAAAATGACGCGAGGAACGCGTTGGAAGCGGCAGAATTGAGAACCGAGCAACCGTTGACGAGAAAATGGCGAGCATTCCCAAATCCTGATCTCATGTTTTTTGGGCTCCAGAACCGTGTTTGTGCATTTCTCATGACTAATTCTGATATAAAATGACGCGACGAACGCGTTGGAAGCGACAGAATTGCGATCAGAGAAACCGTTGACGAGAAAATGGCGAGCATTCCCAAATCCTGATCTCATGTTTTTTGGGCTCCAGAACCGTGTTTGTGCGTTTCTCAAGACTAATTCCGACGTAAAATGACACGAGGAACACGTTGGAAGCGACAGAATTGCGATCCGAGAAACCGTTGACGAGAAAATGGCGAGCATTCCGAAATCCTGATCTCGTGTGTTTTGGACTCCAGAAATGTGTTCCTGCATTTGTCGTCACTATTTCCGACGTAAAATGACGCGAGGAACGCGTTGGAAGCGACATAATTGAGATCCGAGCAACCGTTGACGAGAAAATGGCGAGCATTCCCAAATCCTGATCTCATGTTTTTTGGGCTCCAGAACCGTGTTTGTGCATTTCTCATGACTAATTCTGGTATAAAATGACGCGAGGAACACGCTGGAGGCGACAGAATTGCGATCCGAGAAACCGTTGACGAGAAAATGGCGAGCATTCCCCAATCCTGATCTCATGTTTTTTGGGCTCCAGAACCGTGTTTGTGCATTTCTCATGACTAATTCTGATATAAAATGACGCGAGGAACACGCTGGAAGCGACAGAATTGCGATCCGAGCAACCGTTGACGAGAAAATGGCGAGCATTCCCAAAACTTGATCTCGTGTTTATTGCACTCCAGAACCGTGTTTGTGCATTTCTCAAAACGAATTCCGACGTAAAATGACACGAGGAACACGTTGGAAGCGACAGGATTGCGATCCGAGAAACCGTTGACGACAAAATCGCGAGCATTCCCAAAACTTGATCTCGTGTTTTTTGGGCTCCAGAACAGTGTTTGTGCATTTCTCAAGACGAATTCCGACGTAAAATGACACGAGGAACACGTTGGAAGCGACAGGATTGCGTTCCGAGAAACCGTTGACGAGAAAATCGCGAGCATTCCCAAATCCTGATCTCGTGTTTTTTGGGCTCCAGAACCGTGTTTCTGCATTTCTCATGACTAATTCCGATGTAAAATGACGCGAGGAACGCGCTGGAAGCGACAGAATTGCGATCCGAGCAACCGTTGACGAGAAAATCGCGAGCATTCCCAAATCCTGATCTCATGTTTTTTGGGCTCCAGAACCGTGTTTGTGCATTTCTCATGACTAATTCTGGTATAAAATGACGCGAGGAACACGCTGGAGGCGACAGAATTGAGATCCGAGCAACCGTTGACGAGAAAATGGCGAGCATTCCCAAATCCTGATCTCATGTTTTTTGGGCTCCAGAACCGTGTTTGTGCATTTCTCATGACTAATTCTGATATAAAATGACGCGACGAACGCGTTGGAAGCGACAGAATTGCGATCCGAGCAACCGTTGACGAGAAAATTGCGAGCATTCCCAAATCCTGATCTCATGTTTTTTGGGCTCCAGAACCGTGTTTGTGCATTTCTCATGACTAATTCTGATATAAAATGACGCGAGGAACGCGTCGAGAAAATGGCGAGCATTCCCAAATCCTGATCTCGTGTGTTTTGGACTCCAGAAATGTGTTCCTGCATTTGTCGTCACTATTTCCGACGTAAAATGACGCGAGGAACGCGTTGGAAGCGACATAATTGAGATCCGAGCAACCGTTGACGAGAAAATGGCAAGCATTCCCAAAACTTGATCTCGTGTTTATTGAACTCCAGAACCGTGTTTGTGCATTTATCAAGGCGAATTCCGACGTAAAATGACACGAGGAACACGCTGGAGGCGACAGAATTGCGATCCGAGAAACCGTTGACGAGAAAATGGCGAGCATTCCCCAATCCTGTTCTCATGTTTTTTGGGTTCCAGAACCGTGTTTGTGCATTTCTCATGACTAAATCTGATATAAAATGACGCGAGGAACACGCTGGAAGCGACAGAATTGCGATCCGAGCAACCGTTGACGAGAAAATGGCGAGCATTCCCAAAACTTGATCTCGTGTTTATTGAACTCCAGAACCGTGTTTGTGCATTTCTCAAAACGAATTCCGACGTAAAATGACACGAGGAACACGTTGGAAGCGACAGGATTGCGATCCGAGAAACCGTTGACGACAAAATCGCGAGCATTCCCAAAACTTGATCTCGTGTTTTTTGGGCTCCAGAACCGTGTTTGTGCATTTATCAAGACGAATTCCGACGTAAAATGACACGAGGAACACGCTGGAGGCGACAGAATTGCGATCCGAGAAACCGTTGACGAGAAAATGGCGAGCATTCCCCAATCCTGTTCTCATGTTTTTTGGGTTCCAGAACCGTGTTTGTGCATTTCTCATGACTAATTCTGATGTAAAATGACGCGAGGAACGCGCTGGAAGCGACAGAATTGAGATCCGAGCAACCGTTGACGAGAAAATCGCGAGCATTCCCAAATCCTGATCTCATGTTTTTTGGGCTCCAGAACCGTGTTTGTGCATTTCTCATGACTAATTCTGGTATAAAATGACGCGAGGAACACGCTGGAGGCGACAGAATTGAGATCCGAGCAACCGTTGACGAGAAAATGGCGAGCATTCCCAAATCCTGATCTCATGTTTTTTGGGCTCCAGAACCGTGTTTGTGCATTTCTCATGACTAATTCTGATATAAAATGACGCGACGAACGCGTTGGAAGCGACAGAATTGCGATCCGAGCAACCGTTGACGAGAAAATTGCGAGCATTCCCAAATCCTGATCTCATGTTTTTTGGGCTCCAGAACCGTGTTTGTGCATTTCTCATGACTAATTCTGATATAAAATGACGCGAGGAACGCGTCGAGAAAATGGCGAGCATTCCCAAATCCTGATCTCGTGTGTTTTGGACTCCAGAAATGTGTTCCTGCATTTGTCGTCACTATTTCCGACGTAAAATGACGCGAGGAACGCGTTGGAAGCGACATAATTGAGATCCGAGCAACCGTTGACGAGAAAATGGCAAGCATTCCCAAAACTTGATCTCGTGTTTATTGAACTCCAGAACCGTGTTTGTGCATTTATCAAGGCGAATTCCGACGTAAAATGACACGAGGAACACGTTGGAAGCGACAGGATTGCGATCCGAGAAACCGTTGACGACAAAATCGCGAGCATTCCCAAAACTTGATCTCGTGTTTTTTGGGCTCCAGAACCGTGTTTGTGCATTTATCAAGACGAATTCCGACGTAAAATGACACGAGGAACACGCTGGAGGCGACAGAATTGCGATCCGAGAAACCGTTGACGAGAAAATGGCGAGCATTCCCCAATCCTGTTCTCATGTTTTTTGGGTTCCAGAACCGTGTTTGTGCATTTCTCATGACTAATTCTGATGTAAAATGACGCGAGGAACGCGCTGGAAGCGACAGAATTGAGATCCGAGCAACCGTTGACGAGAAAATGGCGAGCATTCCCAAAACTTGATCTCGTGTTTATTGAACTCCAGAACCGTGTTTGTGCATTTCTCAAGACGAATTCTGATATAAAATGACGCGAGGAACGCGTTGGAAGCGGCAGAATTGAGATCCGAGAAACCGTTGACGACAAAATCGCGAGCATTCCCAAAACTTGATCTCGTGTTTTTTGGGCTCCAGAACCGTGTTTGTGCATTTCTCATGACTAATTCTGATATAAAATGACGCGAGGAACGCGTCGAGAAAATGGCGAGCATTCCCAAATCCTGATCTCGTGTGTTTTGGACTCCAGAAATGTGTTCCTGCATTTGTCGTCACTATTTCCGACGTAAAATGACGCGAGGAACGCGTTGGAAGCGACATAATTGAGATCCGAGCAACCGTTGACGAGAAAATGGCAAGCATTCCCAAAACTTGATCTCGTGTTTATTGAACTCCAGAACCGTGTTTGTGCATTTATCAAGGCGAATTCCGACGTAAAATGACACGAGGAACACGCTGGAGGCGACAGAATTGCGATCCGAGAAACCGTTGACGAGAAAATGGCGAGCATTCCCCAATCCTGTTCTCATGTTTTTTGGGTTCCAGAACCGTGTTTGTGCATTTCTCATGACTAAATCTGATATAAAATGACGCGAGGAACACGCTGGAAGCGACAGAATTGCGATCCGAGCAACCGTTGACGAGAAAATGGCGAGCATTCCCAAAACTTGATCTCGTGTTTATTGAACTCCAGAACCGTGTTTGTGCATTTCTCAAAACGAATTCCGACGTAAAATGACACGAGGAACACGTTGGAAGCGACAGGATTGCGATCCGAGAAACCGTTGACGACAAAATCGCGAGCATTCCCAAAACTTGATCTCGTGTTTTTTGGGCTCCAGAACCGTGTTTGTGCATTTATCAAGACGAATTCCGACGTAAAATGACACGAGGAACACGCTGGAGGCGACAGAATTGCGATCCGAGAAACCGTTGACGAGAAAATGGCGAGCATTCCCCAATCCTGTTCTCATGTTTTTTGGGTTCCAGAACCGTGTTTGTGCATTTCTCATGACTAATTCTGATGTAAAATGACGCGAGGAACGCGGTGGAAGAGACAGAATTGAGATCCGAGCAACCGTTGACGAGAAAATGGCGAGCATTCCCAAATCCTGATCTCATGTTTTTTATGCTCCAGAACCGTGTTTGTGCATTTCTCATGACTAATTCTGATATAAAATGACGCGACGAACGCGTTGGAAGCGACAGAATTGCGATCCGAGCAACCGTTGACGAGAAAATGGCGAGCATTCCCAAATCCTGATCTCATGTTTTTTGGGCTCCAGAACCGTGTTTCTGCATTTCTCATGACTAATTCTGATATAAAATGACGCGACGAACGCGTTGGAAGCGACAGAATTGCGATCCGAGCAACCGTTGACGAGAAAATCGCGAGCATTCCCAAAACCTGATCTCATGTTTTTTGGGCTCCAGAACCGTGTTTGTGCATTTCTCATGACTAATTCTGATATAAAATGACGCGACGAACGCGTTGGAAGCGACAGAATTGCGATCAGAGAAACCGTTGACGAGAAAATGGCGAGCATTCCCAAATCCTGATCTCATGTTTTTTGGGCTCCAGAACCGTGTTTGTGCGTTTCTCAAGACTAATTCCGACGTAAAATGACACGAGGAACACGTTGGAAGCGACAGAATTGCGATCCGAGAAACCGTTGACGAGAAAATGGCGAGCATTCCGAAATCCTGATCTCGTGTGTTTTGGACTCCAGAAACGTGTTCCTGCATTTGTCGTCAGTATTTCCGACGTAAAATGACGCGAGGAACGCGTTGGAAGCGACAGAATTGAGATCCGAGCAACCGTTGACGAGAAAATGGCGAGCATTCCCAAAACTTGATCTCGTGTTTATTGAACTCCAGAACCGTGTTTGTGCGTTTCTCAAGACTAATTCCGACGTAAAATGACACGAGGAACACGTTGGAAGCGACAGAATTGCGATCCGAGAAACCGTTGACGAGAAAATGGCGAGCATTCCCCAATCCTGATATCATGTTTTTTGGGCTCCAGAACCGTGTTTGTGCATTTCTCATGACTAATTCTGGTATAAAATGACGCGAGGAACACGCTGGAGGCGACAGAATTGCGATCCGAGAAACCGTTGACGAGAAAATGGCGAGCATTCCCCAATCCTGATCTCATGTTTTTTGGGCTCCAGAACCGTGTTTGTGCATTTCTCATGACCAATTCTGATATAAAATCACGCGAGGAACACGCTGGAAGCGACAGAATTGCGATCCGAGCAACCGTTGACGAGAAAATGGCGAGCATTCCCAAAACTTGATCTCGTGTTTATTGAACTCCAGAACCGTGTTTGTGCATTTCTCAAAACGAATTCCGACGTAAAATGACACGAGGAACACGTTGGAAGCGACAGGATTGCGATCCGAGAAACCGTTGACGACAAAATCGCGAGCATTCCCAAAATTTGATCTCGTGTTTTTTGGGCTCCAGAACCGTGTTTGTGCATTTATCAAGACGAATTCCGACGTAAAATGACACGAGGAACACGCTGGAGGCGACAGAATTGCGATCCGAGAAACCGTTGACGAGAAAATGGCGAGCATTCCCCAATCCTGTTCTCATGTTTTTTGGGTTCCAGAACCGTGTTTGTGCATTTCTCATGACTAATTCTGATGTAAAATGACGCGAGGAACGCGGTGGAAGAGACAGAATTGAGATCCGAGCAACCGTTGACGAGAAAATGGCGAGCATTCCCAAATCCTGATCTCATGTTTTTTGGGCTCCAGAACCGTGTTTGTGCATTTCTCATGACTAATTCTGATATAAAATGACGCGACGAACGCGTTGGAAGCGACAGAATTGCGATCCGAGCAACCGTTGACGAGAAAATGGCGAGCATTCCCAAAACTTGATCTCGTGTTTTTTGGGCTCCAGAACAGTGTTTGTGCATTTCTCAAGACGAATTCCGACGTAAAATGACACGAGGAACACGTTGGAAGCGACAGGATTGCGTTCCGAGAAACCGTTGACGAGAAAATCGCGAGCATTCCCAAATCCTGATCTCGTGTTTTTTGGGCTCCAGAACCGTGTTTCTGCATTTCTCATGACTAATTCCGATGTAAAATGACGCGAGGAACGCGCTGGAAGCGACAGAATTGAGATCCGAGAAACCGTTGACGACAAAATCGCGAGCATTCCCAAAACTTGATCTCGTGTTTTTTGGGCTCCAGAACCGTGTTTGTGCATTTCTCATGACTAATTCTGGTATAAAATGACGCGAGGAACACGCTGGAGGCGACAGAATTGAGATCCGAGCAACCGTTGACGAGAAAATGGCGAGCATTCCCAAATCCTGATCTCATGTTTTTTGGGCTCCAGAACCGTGTTTGTGCATTTCTCATGACTAATTCTGATATAAAATGACGCGAGGAACGCGTCGAGAAAATGGCGAGCATTCCCAAATCCTGATCTCGTGTGTTTTGGACTCCAGAAATGTGTTCCTGCATTTGTCGTCACTATTTCCGACGTAAAATGACGCGAGGAACGCGTTGGAAGCGACATAATTGAGATCCGAGCAACCGTTGACGAGAAAATGGCAAGCATTCCCAAAACTTGATCTCGTGTTTATTGAACTCCAGAACCGTGTTTGTGCATTTATCAAGGCGAATTCCGACGTAAAATGACACGAGGAACACGCTGGAGGCGACAGAATTGCGATCCGAGAAACCGTTGACGAGAAAATGGCGAGCATTCCCCAATCCTGTTCTCATGTTTTTTGGGTTCCAGAACCGTGTTTGTGCATTTCTCATGACTAAATCTGATATAAAATGACGCGAGGAACACGCTGGAAGCGACAGAATTGCGATCCGAGCAACCGTTGACGAGAAAATGGCGAGCATTCCCAAAACTTGATCTCGTGTTTATTGAACTCCAGAACCGTGTTTGTGCATTTCTCAAAACGAATTCCGACGTAAAATGACACGAGGAACACGTTGGAAGCGACAGGATTGCGATCCGAGAAACCGTTGACGACAAAATCGCGAGCATTCCCAAAACTTGATCTCGTGTTTTTTGGGCTCCAGAACCGTGTTTGTGCATTTATCAAGACGAATTCCGACGTAAAATGACACGAGGAACACGCTGGAGGCGACAGAATTGCGATCCGAGAAACCGTTGACGAGAAAATGGCGAGCATTCCCCAATCCTGTTCTCATGTTTTTTGGGTTCCAGAACCGTGTTTGTGCATTTCTCATGACTAATTCTGATGTAAAATGACGCGAGGAACGCGCTGGAAGCGACAGAATTGAGATCCGAGCAACCGTTGACGAGAAAATGGCGAGCATTCCCAAAACTTGATCTCGTGTTTATTGAACTCCAGAACCGTGTTTGTGCATTTCTCAAGACGAATTCTGATATAAAATGACGCGAGGAACGCGTTGGAAGCGGCAGAATTGAGATCCGAGAAACCGTTGACGACAAAATCGCGAGCATTCCCAAAACTTGATCTCGTGTTTTTTGGGCTCCAGAACCGTGTATGTGCATTTCTCATGACTAATTCTGATATAAAATGACGCGAGGAACGCGTCGAGAAAATGGCGAGCATTCCCAAATCCTGATCTCGTGTGTTTTGGACTCCAGAAATGTGTTCCTGCATTTGTCGTCACTATTTCCGACGTAAAATGACGCGAGGAACGCGTTGGAAGCGACATAATTGAGATCCGAGCAACCGTTGACGAGAAAATGGCAAGCATTCCCAAAACTTGATCTCGTGTTTATTGAACTCCAGAACCGTGTTTGTGCATTTATCAAGGCGAATTCCGACGTAAAATGACACGAGGAACACGCTGGAGGCGACAGAATTGCGATCCGAGAAACCGCTGACGAGAAAATGGCGAGCATTCCCCAATCCTGTTCTCATGTTTTTTGGGTTCCAGAACCGTGTTTGTGCATTTCTCATGACTAAATCTGATATAAAATGACGCGAGGAACACGCTGGAAGCGACAGAATTGCGATCCGAGCAACCGTTGACGAGAAAATGGCGAGCATTCCCAAAACTTGATCTCGTGTTTATTGAACTCCAGAACCGTGTTTGTGCATTTCTCAAAACGAATTCCGACGTAAAATGACACGAGGAACACGTTGGAAGCGACAGGATTGCGATCCGAGAAACCGTTGACGACAAAATCGCGAGCATTCCCAAAACTTGATCTCGTGTTTTTTGGGCTCCAGAACCGTGTTTGTGCATTTATCAAGACGAATTCCGACGTAAAATGACACGAGGAACACGCTGGAGGCGACAGAATTGCGATCCGAGAAACCGTTGACGAGAAAATGGCGAGCATTCCCCAATCCTGTTCTCATGTTTTTTGGGTTCCAGAACCGTGTTTGTGCATTTCTCATGACTAATTCTGATGTAAAATGACGCGAGGAACGCGGTGGAAGAGACAGAATTGAGATCCGAGCAACCGTTGACGAGAAAATGGCGAGCATTCCCAAATCCTGATCTCATGTTTTTTATGCTCCAGAACCGTGTTTGTGCATTTCTCATGACTAATTCTGATATAAAATGACGCGACGAACGCGTTGGAAGCGACAGAATTGCGATCCGAGCAACCGTTGACGAGAAAATGGCGAGCATTCCCAAATCCTGATCTCATGTTTTTTGGGCTCCAGAACCGTGTTTCTGCATTTCTCATGACTAATTCTGATATAAAATGACGCGACGAACGCGTTGGAAGCGACAGAATTGCGATCCGAGCAACCGTTGACGAGAAAATCGCGAGCATTCCCAAAACCTGATCTCATGTTTTTTGGGCTCCAGAACCGTGTTTGTGCATTTCTCATGACTAATTCTGATATAAAATGACGCGACGAACGCGTTGGAAGCGACAGAATTGCGATCAGAGAAACCGTTGACGAGAAAATGGCGAGCATTCCCAAATCCTGATCTCATGTTTTTTGGGCTCCAGAACCGTGTTTGTGCGTTTCTCAAGACTAATTCCGACGTAAAATGACACGAGGAACACGTTGGAAGCGACAGAATTGCGATCCGAGAAACCGTTGACGAGAAAATGGCGAGCATTCCGAAATCCTGATCTCGTGTGTTTTGGACTCCAGAAACGTGTTCCTGCATTTGTCGTCAGTATTTCCGACGTAAAATGACGCGAGGAACGCGTTGGAAGCGACAGAATTGAGATCCGAGCAACCGTTGACGAGAAAATGGCGAGCATTCCCAAAACTTGATCTCGTGTTTATTGAACTCCAGAACCGTGTTTGTGCGTTTCTCAAGACTAATTCCGACGTAAAATGACACGAGGAACACGTTGGAAGCGACAGAATTGCGATCCGAGAAACCGTTGACGAGAAAATGGCGAGCATTCCCCAATCCTGATATCATGTTTTTTGGGCTCCAGAACCGTGTTTGTGCATTTCTCATGACTAATTCTGGTATAAAATGACGCGAGGAACACGCTGGAGGCGACAGAATTGCGATCCGAGAAACCGTTGACGAGAAAATGGCGAGCATTCCCCAATCCTGATCTCATGTTTTTTGGGCTCCAGAACCGTGTTTGTGCATTTCTCATGACCAATTCTGATATAAAATCACGCGAGGAACACGCTGGAAGCGACAGAATTGCGATCCGAGCAACCGTTGACGAGAAAATGGCGAGCATTCCCAAAACTTGATCTCGTGTTTATTGAACTCCAGAACCGTGTTTGTGCATTTCTCAAAACGAATTCCGACGTAAAATGACACGAGGAACACGTTGGAAGCGACAGGATTGCGATCCGAGAAACCGTTGACGACAAAATCGCGAGCATTCCCAAAACTTGATCTCGTGTTTTTTGGGCTCCAGAACCGTGTTTGTGCATTTATCAAGACGAATTCCGACGTAAAATGACACGAGGAACACGCTGGAGGCGACAGAATTGCGATCCGAGAAACCGTTGACGAGAAAATGGCGAGCATTCCCCAATCCTGTTCTCATGTTTTTTGGGTTCCAGAACCGTGTTTGTGCATTTCTCATGACTAATTCTGATGTAAAATGACGCGAGGAACGCGGTGGAAGAGACAGAATTGAGATCCGAGCAACCGTTGACGAGAAAATGGCGAGCATTCCCAAATCCTGATCTCATGTTTTTTGGGCTCCAGAACCGTGTTTGTGCATTTCTCATGACTAATTCTGATATAAAATGACGCGACGAACGCGTTGGAAGCGACAGAATTGCGATCCGAGCAACCGTTGACGAGAAAATGGCGAGCATTCCCAAAACTTGATCTCGTGTTTTTTGGGCTCCAGAACAGTGTTTGTGCATTTCTCAAGACGAATTCCGACGTAAAATGACACGAGGAACACGTTGGAAGCGACAGGATTGCGTTCCGAGAAACCGTTGACGAGAAAATCGCGAGCATTCCCAAATCCTGATCTCGTGTTTTTTGGGCTCCAGAACCGTGTTTCTGCATTTCTCATGACTAATTCCGATGTAAAATGACGCGAGGAACGCGCTGGAAGCGACAGAATTGAGATCCGAGAAACCGTTGACGACAAAATCGCGAGCATTCCCAAAACTTGATCTCGTGTTTTTTGGGCTCCAGAACCGTGTTTGTGCATTTCTCATGACTAATTCTGGTATAAAATGACGCGAGGAACACGCTGGAGGCGACAGAATTGAGATCCGAGCAACCGTTGACGAGAAAATGGCGAGCATTCCCAAATCCTGATCTCATGTTTTTTGGGCTCCAGAACCGTGTTTGTGCATTTCTCATGACTAATTCCGATGTAAAATGACGCGAGGAACGCGCTGGAAGCGACAGAATTGCGATCCGAGCAACCGTTGACGAGAAAATGGCGAGCATTCCCAAAACTTGATCTCGTGTTTATTGAACTCCAGAACCGTGTTTGTGCATTTCTCAAGACGAATTCTGATATAAAATGACGCGAGGAACGCGTTGGAAGCGGCAGAATTGAGATCCGAGAAACCGTTGACGACAAAATCGCGAGCATTCCCAAAACTTGATCTCGTGTTTTTTGGGCTCCAGAACCGTGTTTGTGCATTTCTCATGACTAATTCTGGTATAAAATGACGCGAGGAACACGCTGGAGGCGACAGAATTGAGATCCGAGCAACCGTTGACGAGAAAATGGCGAGCATTCCCAAATCCTGATCTCATGTTTTTTGGGCTCCAGAACCGTGTTTGTGCATTTCTCATGACTAATTCTGATATAAAATGACGCGACGAACGCGTTGGAAGCGACAGAATTGCGATCCGAGCAACCGTTGACGAGAAAATGGCGAGCATTCCCAATTCCTGATCTCATGTTTTTTGGGCTCCAGAACCGTGTTTGTGCATTTCTCATGACTAATTCTGATATAAAATGACGCGAGGAACGCGTTGGAAGCGACAGAATTGAGATCCGAGCAACCGTTGACGAGAAAATGGCGAGCATTCCCAAAACTTGATCTCGTGTTTATTGAACTCCAGAACCGTGTTTGTGCATTTCTCAAAACGAATTCCGACGTAAAATGACACGAGGAACACGTTGGAAGCGACAGGATTGCGATCCGAGAAACCGTTGACGACAAAATCGCGAGCATTCCCAAAACTCGATCTCGTGTTTTTTGGGCTCCAGAACCGTGTTTGTGCATTTATCAAGACGAATTCCGACGTAAAATGACACGAGGAACACGCTGGAGGCGACAGAATTGCGATCCGAGAAACCGTTGACGAGAAAATGGCGAGCATTCCCCAATCCTGTTCTCATGTTTTTTGGGTTCCAGAACCGTGTTTGTGCATTTCTCATGACTAATTCTGATGTAAAATGACGCGAGGAACGCGGTGGAAGAGACAGAATTGAGATCCGAGCAACCGTTGACGAGAAAATGGCGAGCATTCCCAAATCCTGATCTCATGTTTTTTATGCTCCAGAACCGTGTTTGTGCATTTCTCATGACTAATTCTGATATAAAATGACGCGACGAACGCGTTGGAAGCGACAGAATTGCGATCCGAGCAACCGTTGACGAGAAAATGGCGAGCATTCCCAAATCCTGATCTCATGTTTTTTGGGCTCCAGAACCGTGTTTCTGCATTTCTCATGACTAATTCTGATATAAAATGACGCGACGAACGCGTTGGAAGCGACAGAATTGCGATCCGAGCAACCGTTGACGAGAAAATCGCGAGCATTCCCAAAACCTGATCTCATGTTTTTTGGGCTCCAGAACCGTGTTTGTGCATTTCTCATGACTAATTCTGATATAAAATGACGCGACGAACGCGTTGGAAGCGACAGAATTGCGATGAGAGAAACCATTGACGAGAAAATGGCGAGCATTCCCAAATCCTGATCTCATGTTTTTTGGGCTCCAGAACCGTGTTTGTGCGTTTCTCAAGACTAATTCCGACGTAAAATGACACGAGGAACACGTTGGAAGCGACAGAATTGCGATCCGAGAAACCGTTGACGAGAAAATGGCGAGCATTCCGAAATCCTGATCTCGTGTGTTTTGGACTCCAGAAACGTGTTCCTGCATTTGTCGTCCCTATTTCCGACGTAAAATGACGCGAGGAACGCGTTGGAAGCGACAGAATTGAGATCCGAGCAACCGTTGACGAGAAAATGGCGAGCATTCCCAAAACTTGATCTCGTGTTTATTGAACTCCAGAACCGTGTTTGTGCGTTTCTCAAGACTAATTCCGACGTAAAATGACACGAGGAACACGTTGGAAGCGACAGAATTGCGATCCGAGAAACCGTTGACGAGAAAATGGCGAGCATTCCCCAATCCTGATATCATGTTTTTTGGGCTCCAGAACCGTGTTTGTGCATTTCTCATGACTAATTCTGGTATAAAATGACGCGAGGAACACGCTGGAGGCGACAGAATTGCGATCCGAGAAACCGTTGACGAGAAAATGGCGAGCATTCCCCAATCCTGATCTCATGTTTTTTGGGCTCCAGAACCGTGTTTGTGCATTTCTCATGACCAATTCTGATATAAAATCACGCGAGGAACACGCTGGAAGCGACAGAATTGCGATCCGAGCAACCGTTGACGAGAAAATGGCGAGCATTCCCAAAACTTGATCTCGTGTTTATTGAACTCCAGAACCGTGTTTGTGCATTTCTCAAAACGAATTCCGACGTAAAATGACACGAGGAACACGTTGGAAGCGACAGGATTGCGATCCGAGAAACCGTTGACGACAAAATCGCGAGCATTCCCAAAACTTGATCTCGTGTTTTTTGGGCTCCAGAACCGTGTTTGTGCATTTATCAAGACGAATTCCGACGTAAAATGACACGAGGAACACGTTGGAAGCGACAGAATTGCGATCCGAGAAACCGTTGACGAGAAAATGGCGAGCATTCCCCAATCCTGTTCTCATGTTTTTTGGGTTCCAGAACCGTGTTTGTGCATTTCTCATGACTAATTCTGATGTAAAATGACGCGAGGAACGCGATGGAAGAGACAGAATTGAGATCCGAGCAACCGTTGACGAGAAAATGGCGAGCATTCCCAAATCCTGATCTCATGTTTTTTGGGCTCCAGAACCGTGTTTGTGCATTTCTCATGACTAATTCTGATATAAAATGACGCGACGAACGCGTTGGAAGCGACAGAATTGCGATGCGAGCAACCGTTGACGAGAAAATGGCGAGCATTCCCAAAACTTGATCTCGTGTTTTTTGGGCTCCAGAACAGTGTTTGTGCATTTCTCAAGACGAATTCCGACGTAAAATGACACGAGGAACACGTTGGAAGCGACAGGATTGCGTTCCGAGAAACCGTTGACGAGAAAATCGCGAGCATTCCCAAATCCTGATCTCGTGTTTTTTGGGCTCCAGAACCGTGTTTCTGCATTTCTCATGACTAATTCCGATGTAAAATGACGCGAGGAACGCGCTGGAAGCGACAGAATTGCGATCCGAGCAACCGTTGACGAGAAAATGGCGAGCATTCCCAAAACTTGATCTCGTGTTTATTGAACTCCAGAACCGTGTTTGTGCATTTCTCAAGACGAATTCTGATATAAAATGACGCGAGGAACGCGTTGGAAGCGGCAGAATTGAGATCCGAGAAACCGTTGACGACAAAATCGCGAGCATTCCCAAAACTTGATCTCGTGTTTTTTGGGCTCCAGAACCGTGTTTGTGCATTTCTCATGACTAATTCTGGTATAAAATGACGCGAGGAACACGCTGGAGGCGACAGAATTGAGATCCGAGCAACCGTTGACGAGAAAATGGCGAGCATTCCCAAATCCTGATCTCATGTTTTTTGGGCTCCAGAACCGTGTTTGTGCATTTCTCATGACTAATTCTGATATAAAATGACGCGACGAACGCGTTGGAAGCGACAGAATTGCGATCCGAGCAACCGTTGACGAGAAAATGGCGAGCATTCCCAATTCCTGATCTCATGTTTTTTGGGCTCCAGAACCGTGTTTGTGCATTTCTCATGACTAATTCTGATATAAAATGACGCGAGGAACGCGTTGGAAGCGACAGAATTGAGATCCGAGCAACCGTTGACGAGAAAATGGCGAGCATTCCCAAAACTTGATCTCATGTTTTTTGGGCTCCAGAACCGTGTTTGTGCATTTCTCAAGACGAATTCTGATATAAAATGACGCGAGGAACGCGTTGGAAGCGGCAGAATTGAGATCCGAGCAACCGTTGACGAGAAAATGGCGAGCATTCCCAAATCCTGATCTCATGTTTTTTGGGCTCCAGAACCGTGTTTGTGCATTTCTCATGACTAATTCTGATATAAAGTGACGCGACGAACGCGTTGGAAGCGACAGAATTGCGATCCGAGCAACCGTTGACGAGAAAATCGCGAGCATTCCCAAATCCTGATCTCATGTTTTTTGGGCTCCAGAACCGTGTTTGTGCATTTCTCATGACTAATTCTGGTATAAAATGACGCGAGGAACACGCTGGAGGCGACAGAATTGAGATCCGAGCAACCGTTGACGAGAAAATGGCGAGCATTCCCAATTCCTGATCTCATGTTTTTTGGGCTCCAGAACCGTGTTTGTGCATTTCTCATGACTAATTCTGATATAAAATGACGCGAGGAACGCGTTGGAAGCGACAGAATTGAGATCCGAGCAACCGTTGACGAGAAAATGGCGAGCATTCCCAAAACTTGATCTCATGTTTTTTGGGCTCCAGAACCGTGTTTGTGCATTTCTCAAGACGAATTCTGATATAAAATGACGCGAGGAACGCGTTGGAAGCGGCAGAATTGCGATCCGAGCAACCGTTGACGAGAAAATCGCGAGCATTCCCAAATCCTGATCTCATGTTTTTTGGGCTCCAGAACCGTGTTTGTGCATTTCTCATGACTAATTCTGATATAAAATGACGCGAGGAACGCGTTGGAAGCGACAGAATTGAGATCCGAACAACCGTTGACGAGAAAATGGCGAGCATTCCCAAAACTTGATCTCATGTTTTTTGGGCTCCAGAACCGTGTTTGTGCATTTCTGAAGACGAATTCTGATATAAAATGACGCGAGGAACGCGTTGGAAGCGACAGAATTGCGATCAGAGAAACCGTTGACGAGAAAATGGCGAGCATTCCCAAATCTTGATCTCATGTTTTTTGGGCTCCAGAACCGTGTTTGTGCGTTTCTCAAGACTAATTCCGACGTAAAATGACACGAGGAACACGTTGGAAGCGACAGAATTGCGATCCGCGAAACCGTTGACGAGAAAATGGCGAGCATTCCCAAAACTTGATCTCGTGTTTATTGAACTCCAGAACCGTGTTTGTGCGTTTCTCAAGACTAATTCCGACGTAAAATGACACGAGGAACACGTTGGAAGCGACAGAATTGCGATCCGAGAAACCGTTGACGAGAAAATGGCGAGCATTCCCCAATCCTGATCTCATGTTTTTTGGGCTCCAGAACCGTGTTTGTGCATTTCTCATGACTAATTCTGATATAAAATGACGCGAGGAACACGCTGGAAGCGACAGAATTGCGATCCGAGCAACCGTTGACGAGAAAATGGCGAGCATTCCCAAAACTTGATCTCGTGTTTATTGAACTCCAGAACCGTGTTTGTGCATTTCTCAAAATGAATTCCGACGTAAAATGACACGAGGAACACGTTGGAAGCGACAGGATTGCGATCCGAGAAACCGTTGACGACAAAATCGCGAGCATTCCCAAAACTTGATCTCGTGTTTTTTGGGCTCCAGAACAGTGTTTGTGCATTTCTCAAGACGAATTCCGACGTAAAATGACACGAGGAACACGTTGGAAGCGACAGGATTGCGTTCCGAGAAACCGTTGACGAGAAAATCGCGAGCATTCCCAAATCCTGATCTCGTGTTTTTTGGGCTCCAGAACCGTGTTTCTGCATTTCTCATGACTAATTCCGATGTAAAATGACGCGAGGAACGCGCTGGAAGCGACAGATTTGCGATCCGAGCAACCGTTGACGAGAAAATGGCGAGCATTCCCAAAACTTGATCTCGTGTTTTTTGGGCTCCAGAACCGTGTTTGTGCATTTCTCATGACTAATTCTGGTATAAAATGACGCGAGGAACACGCTGGAGGCGACAGAATTGACATCCGAGGAACCGTTGACGAGAAAATGGCGAGCATTCCCAAATCCTGATCTCATGTTTTTTGGGCTCCAGAACCGTGTTTGTGCATTTCTCATGACTAATTCTGATATAAAATGACGCGAGGAACGCGTTGGAAACGACAGAATTGAGATCCGAGCAACCGTTGACGAGAAAATGGCGAGCATTCCCAAACCCTGATCTCATGTTTTTTGGGCTCCAGAACCGTGTTTGTGCATTTCTCATGACTAATTCTGATATAAAATGACGCGACGAACGCGTTGGAAGCGACAGAATTGCGATCAGAGAAACCGTTGACGAGAAAATGGCGAGCATTCCCAAATCCTTATCTCGTGTGTTTTGGACTCCAGAAATGTGTTCCTGCATTTGTCGTCACTATTTCCGACGTAAAATGACGCGAGGAACGCGTTGGAAGCGACATAATTGAGATCCGAGCAACCGTTGACGAGAAAATGGCGAGCATTCCCAAAACTTGATCTCGTGTTTATTGAACTCCAGAACCGTGTTTGTGCGTTTCTCAAGACTAATTCCGACGTAAAATGACACGAGGAACACGTTGGAAGCGACAGAATTGCGATCCGAGAAACCGTTTACGAGAAAATGGCGAGCATTCCCCAATCCTGATCTCATGTTTTTTGGGCTCCAGAACCGTGTTTGTGCATTTCTCATGACTAATTCGGATATAAAATGACGCGAGGAACACGCTGGAAGCGACAGAATTGCGATCCGAGCAACCGTTGACGAGAAAATGGCGAGCATTCCCAAAACTTGATCTCGTGTTTATTGAACTCCAGAACCGTGTTTGTGCATTTCTCAAAACGAATTCCGACGTAAAATGACACGAGGAACACGTTGGAAGCGACAGGATTGCGATCCGAGAAACCGTTGACGACAAAATCGCGAGCATTCCCAAAACTTGATCTCGTGTTTTTTGGGCTCCAGAACAGTGTTTGTGCATTTCTCAAGACGAATTCCGACGTAAAATGACACGAGGAACACGTTGGAAGCGACAGGATTGCGTTCCGAGAAACCGTTGACGAGAAAATCGCGAGCATTCCCAAATCCTGATCTCGTATTTTTTGGGCTCCAGAACCGTGTTTGTGCATTTCTCATGACTAATTCTGATATAAAGTGACGCGACGAACGCGTTGGAAGCGACAGAATTGCGATCCGAGCAACCGTTGACGAGAAAATCGCGAGCATTCCCAAATCCTGATCTCATGTTTTTTGGGCTCCAGAAACGTGTTTGTGCATATCTCATGACTAATTTTGGTATAAAATGACGCGAGGAACACGCTGGAGGCGACAGAATTGAGATCCGAGCAACCGTTGACGAGAAAATGGCGAGCATTCCCAAATCCTGATCTCATGTTTTTTGGGCTCCAGAACCGTGTTTGTGCATTTCTCATGACTAATTCTGATATAAAATGACGCGAGGAACGCGTTGGAAGCGACAGAATTGAGATCCGAGCAACCGTTGACGAGAAAATGGCGAGCATTCCCAAAACTTGATCTCATGTTTTTTGGGCTCCAGAACCGTGTTTGTGCATTTCTCAAGACGAATTCTGATATAAAATGACGCGAGGAACGCGTTGGAAGCGGCAGAATTGAGATCCGAGCAACCGTTGACGAGAAAATGGCGAGCATTCCCAAATCCTGATCTCATGTTTTTTGGGCTCCAGAACCGTGTTTGTGCATTTCTCATGACTAATTCTGATATAAAGTGACGCGACGAACGCGTTGGAACCGACAGAATTGCGATCCGAGCAACCGTTGACGAGAAAATCGCGAGCATTCCCAAATCCTGATCTCATGTTTTTTGGGCTCCAGAACCGTGTTTGTGCATTTCTCATGACTAATTCTGATATAAAATGACGCGAGGAACGCGTTGGAAGCGACAGAATTGAGATCCGAACAACCGTTGACGAGAAAATGGCGAGCATTCCCAAAACTTGATCTCATGTTTTTTGGGCTCCAGAACCGTGTTTGTGCATTTCTCAAGACGAATTCTGATATAAAATGACGCGAGGAACGCGTTGGAAGCGACAGAATTGCGATCAGAGAAACCGTTGACGAGAAAATGGCGAGCATTCCCAAATCCTGATCTCATGTTTTTTGGGCTCCAGAACCGTGTTTGTGCGTTTCTCAAGACTAATTCCGACGTAAAATGACACGAGGAACACGTTGGAAGCGACAGAATTGCGATCCGCGAAACCGTTGACGAGAAAATGGCGAGCATTCCCAAAACTTGATCTCGTGTTTATTGAACTCCAGAACCGTGTTTGTGCGTTTCTCAAGACTAA
Source organism: Crossocerus cetratus (assembly GCA_963675795.1). Classification (NCBI taxonomy): domain Eukaryota; kingdom Metazoa; phylum Arthropoda; class Insecta; order Hymenoptera; family Crabronidae; genus Crossocerus; species Crossocerus cetratus. Next base: position 2,947,086 of record OY776667.1, read on the forward strand.
TTCCGACGTAAAATGACACGAGGAACACGTTGGAAGCGACAGAATTGCGATCCGAGAAACCGTTGACGAGAAAATGGCGAGCATTCCCCAATCCTGATCTCATGTTTTTTGGGCTCCAGAACCGTGTTTGTGCATTTCTCATGACTAATTCTGATATAAAATGACGCGAGGAACACGCTGGAAGCGACAGAATTGTGATCCGAGCAACCGTTGACGAGAAAATGGCGAGCATTCCCAAAACTTGATCTCGTGTTTATTGAACTCCAGAACCGTGTTTGTGCATTTCTCAAAATGAATTCCGACGTAAAATGACACGAGGAACACGTTGGAAGCGACAGGATTGCGATCCGAGAAACCGTTGACGACAAAATCGGGAGCATTCCCAAAACTTGATCTCGTGTTTTTTGGGCTCCAGAACAGTGTTTGTGCATTTCTCAAGACGAATTCCGACGTAAAATGACACGAGGAACACGTTGGAAGCGACAGGATTGCGTTCCGAGAAACCGTTGACGAGAAAATCGCGAGCATTCCCAAATCCTGATCTCGTGTTTTTTGGGCTCCAGAACCGTGTTTCTGCATTTCTCATGACTAATTCCGATGTAAAATGACGCGAGGAACGCGCTGGAAGCGACAGATTTGCGATCCGAGCAACCGTTGACGAGAAAATGGCGAGCATTCCCAAAACTTGATCTCGTGTTTTTTGGGCTCCAGAACCGTGTTTGTGCATTTCTCATGACTAATTCTGGTATAACATGACGCGAGGAACACGCTGGAGGCGACAGAATTGACATCCGAGCAACCGTTGACGAGAAAATGGCGAGCATTCCCAAATCCTGATCTCATGTTTTTTGGGCTCCAGAACCGTGTTTGTGCATTTCTCATAACTAATTCTGATATAAAATGACGCGAGGAACGCGTTGGAAGCGACAGAATTGAGATCCGAGCAACCGTTGACGAGAAAATGGCGAGCATTCCCAAACCCTGATCTCATGTTTTTTGGGCTCCAGAACCGTGTTTGTGCATTTCTCATGACTAATTCTGATATAAAATGACGCGAGGAACGCGTTGGAAGCGGCAGAATTGAGATCCGAGCAACCGTTGACGAGAAAATGGCGAGCATTCCCAAATCCTGATCTCATGTTTTTTGGGCTCCAGAACCGTGTTTGTGCATTTCTCATGACTAATTCTGATATAAAATGACGCGACGAACGCGTTGGAAGCGACAGAATTGCGATCAGAGAAACCGTTGACGAGAAAATGGCGAGCATTCCCAAATCCTTATCTCGTGTGTTTTGGACTCCAGAAATGTGTTCCTGCATTTGTCGTCACTATTTCCGACGTAAAATGACGCGAGGAACGCGTTGGAAGCGACATAATTGAGATCCGAGCAACCGTTGACGAGAAAATGGCGAGCATTCCCAAAACTTGATCTCGTGTTTATTGAACTCCAGAACCGTGTTTGTGCGTTTCTCAAGACTAATTCCGACGTAAAATGACACGAGGAACACGTTGGAAGCGACAGAATTGCGATCCGAGAAACCGTTTACGAGAAAATGGCGAGCATTCCCCAATCCTGATCTCATGTTTTTTGGGCTCCAGAACCGTGTTTGTGCATTTCTCATGACTAATTCGGATATAAAATGACGCGAGGAACACGCTGGAAGCGACAGAATTGCGATCCGAGCAACCGTTGACGAGAAAATGGCGAGCATTCCCAAAACTTGATCTCGTGTTTATTGAACTCCAGAACCGTGTTTGTGCATTTCTCAAAACGAATTCCGACGTAAAATGACACGAGGAACACGTTGGAAGCGACAGGATTGCGTTCCGAGAAACCGTTGACGAGAAAATCGCGAGCATTCCCAAATCCTGATCTCGTGTTTTTTGGGCTCCAGAACCGTGTTTCTGCATTTCTCATGACTAATTCCGATGTAAAATGATGCGAGGAACGCGCTGGAAGCGACAGAATTGCGATCCGAGCAACCGTTGACGAGAAAATGGCGAGCATTCCCAAAACTTGATCTCATGTTTTTTGGGCTCCAGAACCGTGTTTGTGCATTTCTCAAGACGAATTCTGATATAAAATGACGCGAGGAACGCGTTGGAAGCGGCAGAATTGAGATCCGAGCAACCGTTGACGAGAAAATGGCGAGCATTCCCAAATCCTGATCTCATGTTTTTTGGGCTCCAGAATCGTGTTTGTGCATTTCTCATGACTAATTCTGATATAAAATGACGCGACGAACGCGTTGGAAGCGACAGAATTGCGATCCGAGCAATCGTTGACGAGAAAATGGCGAGCATTCCCAAATCCTGATCTCATGTTTTTTGGGCTCCAGAACCGTGTTTGTGCATTTCTCATGACTAATTCTGATATAAAATGACGCGAGTAACGCGTTGGAAGCGACAGAATTGAGATCCGAGCAACCGTTGACGAGAAAATGGCGAGCATTCCCAAAACTTGATCTCATGTTTTTTGGGCTCCAGAACCGTGTTTGTGCATTTCTCAAGACGAATTCTGATATAAAATGACGCGAGGAACGCGTTGGAAGCGACAGAATTGCGATCCGAGCAACCGTTGACGAGAAAATGGCGAGCATTCCCAAATCCTGATCTCATGTTTTTTGGGCTCCAGAACCGTGTTTGTGCATTTCTCATGACTAATTCTGATATAAAATGACGCGAGGAACGCGTTGGAAGCGACAGAATTGAGATCCGAGCAACCGTTGACGAGAAAATGGCGAGCATTCCCAAACCCTGATCTCATGTTTGTTGGGCTCCAGAACCGTGTTTGTGCATTTCTCAAGACGAATTCTGATATAGAATGACGCGAGGAACGCGTTGGAAGCGGCAGAATTGAGATCCGAGCAACCGTTGACGAGAAAATGGCGAGCATTCCCAAATCCTGATCTCATGTTTTTTGGGCTCCAGAACCGTGTTTGTGCATTTCTCATGACTAATTCTGATATAAAATGACGCGAGGAACGCGTTGGAAGGGGCAGAATTGAGATCCGAGCAACCGTTGACGAGAAAATGGCGAGCATTCCCAAATCCTGATCTCATGTTTTTTGGGCTCCAGAACCGTGTTTGTGCATTTCTCATGACTAATTCTGATATAAAATGACGCGACGAACGCGTTGGAAGCGACAGAATTGCGATCAGAGAAACCGTTGATGAGAAAATGGCGAGCATTCCCAAATCCTGATCTCGTGTGTTTTGGACTCCAGAAATGTGTTCCTGCATTTGTCGTCACTATTTCCGACGTAAAATGACGCGAGGAACGCGTTGGAAGCGACATAATTGAGATCCGAGCAACCGTTGACGAGAAAATGGCGAGCATTCCCAAAACTTGATCTCGTGTTTATTGAACTCCAGAACCGTGTTTGTGCGTTTCTCAAGACTAATTCCGACGTAAAATGACACGAGGAACACGTTGGAAGCGACGGAATTGCGATCCGAGAAACCGTTGACGAGAAAATGGCGAGCATTCCCCAATCCTGATCTCATGTTTTTTGGGCTCCAGAACCGTGTTTGTGCATTTCTCATGACTAATTCTGATATAAAATGACGCGAGGAACACGCTGGAAGCGACAGAATTGCGATCCGAGCAACCGTTGACGAGAAAATGGCGAGCATTCCCAAAACTTGATCTCGTGTTTATTGAACTCCAGAACCGTGTTTGTGCATTTCTCAAAACGAATTCCGACGTAAAATGACACGAGGAACACGTTGGAAGCGACAGGATTGCGATCCGAGAAACCGTTGACGACAAAATCGCGAGCATTCCCAAAACTTGATCTCGTGTTTTTTGGGCTCCAGAACAGTGTTTGTGCATTTCTCAAGACGAATTCCGACGTAAAATGACACGAGGAACACGTTGGAAGCGACAGGATTGCGATCCGAGAAACCGTTTACGAGAAAATGGCGAGCATTCCCCAATCCTGATCTCATGTTTTTTGGGCTCCAGAACCGTGTTTGTGCATTTCTCATGACTAATTCGGATATAAAATGACGCGAGGAACACGCTGGAAGCGACAGAATTGCGATCCGAGCAACCGTTGACGAGAAAATGGCGAGCATTCCCAAATCCTGATCTCATGTTTTTTGGGCTCCAGAACCGTGTTTGTGCATTTCTCATGACTAATTCTGATATAAAATGACGCGAGGAACAAGTTGGAAGCGGCAGAATTGAGATCCGAGCAACCGTTGACGAGAAAATGGCGACCATTCCCAAATCCTGATCTCATGTTTTTTGGGCTCCAGAAACGTTTTCGTGCATTTGTCGTCACTATTTCCGACGTAAAATGACACGAGGAACACGTTGGAAGCGACAGAATTGCGATCCGAGAAACCGTTTACGAGAAAATGGCGAGCATTCCCCAATCCTGATCTCATGTTTTTTGGGCTCCAGAACCGTGTTTGTGCATTTCTCATGACTAATTCGGATATAAAATGACGCGAGGAACACGCTGGAAGCGACAGAATTGCGATCCGAGCAACCGTTGACGAGAAAATGGCGAGCATTCCCAAAACTTGATCTCGTGTTTATTGAACTCCAGAACCGTGTTTGTGCATTTCTCAAAACGAATTCCGACGTAAAATGACACGAGGAACACGTTGGAAGCGACAGGATTGCGTTCCGAGAAACCGTTGACGAGAAAATCGCGAGCATTCCCAAATCCTGATCTCGTGTTTTTTGGGCTCCAGAACCGTGTTTCTGCATTTCTCATGACTAATTCCGATGTAAAATGATGCGAGGAACGCGCTGGAAGCGACAGAATTGCGATCCGAGCAACCGTTGACGAGAAAATGGCGAGCATTCCCAAAACTTGATCTCATGTTTTTTGGGCTCCAGAACCGTGTTTGTGCATTTCTCAAGACGAATTCTGATATAAAATGACGCGAGGAACGCGTTGGAAGCGACAGAATTGCGATCAGAGAAACCGTTGATGAGAAAATGGCGAGCATTCCCAAATCCTGATCTCGTGTGTTTTGGACTCCAGAAATGTGTTCCTGCATTTGTCGTCACTATTTCCGACGTAAAATGACGCGAGGAACGCGTTGGAAGCGACATAATTGAGATCCGAGCAACCGTTGACGAGAAAATGGCGAGCATTCCCAAAACTTGATCTCGTGTTTATTGAACTCCAGAACCGTGTTTGTGCATTTCTCAAAACGAATTCCGACGTAAAATGACACGAGGAACACGTTGGAAGCGACAGGATTGCGATCCGAGAAACCGTTGACGACAAAATCGCGAGCATTCCCAAAACTTGATCTCGTGTTTTTTGGGCTCCAGAACAGTGTTTGTGCATTTCTCAAGACGAATTCCGACGTAAAATGACACGAGGAACACGTTGGAAGCGACAGGATTGCGTTCCGAGAAACCGTTGACGAGAAAATCGCGAGCATTCCCAAATCCTGATCTCGTGTTTTTTGGGCTCCAGAACCGTGTTTCTGCATTTCTCATGACTAATTCCGATGTAAAATGACGCGAGGAACGCGCTGGAAGCGACAGAATTGCGATCCGAGCAACCGTTGACGAGAAAATGGCGAGCAGTCCCAAAACTTGATCTCGTGTTTATTGAACTCCAGAACCGTGTTTGTGCATTTCTCAAGACGAATTCTGATATAAAATGACGCGAGGAACGCGTTGGAAGCGGCAGAATTGAGATCCGAGAAACCGTTGACGACAAAATCGCGAGCATTCCCAAAACTTGATCTCGTGTTTTTTGGGCTCCAGAACCGTGTTTGTGCATTTCTCATGACTAATTCTGGTATAAAATGACGCGAGGAACACGCTGGAGGCGACAGAATTGAGATCCGAGCAACCGTTGACGAGAAAATGGCGAGCATTCCCAAATCCTGATCTCATGTTTTTTGGGCTCCAGAACCGTGTTTGTGCATTTCTCATGACTAATTCTGATATAAAATGACGCGACGAACGCGTTGGAAGCGACAGAATTGCGATCCGAGCAACCGTTGACGAGAAAATGGCGAGCATTCCCAAATCCTGATCTCATGTTTTTTGGGCTCCAGAACCGTGTTTCTGCATTTCTCATGACTAATTCTGATATAAAATGACGCGAGGAACGCGTTGGAAGCGACAGAATTGAGATCCGAGCAACCGTTGACGAGAAAATGGCGAGCATTCCCAAAACTTGATCTCATGTTTTTTGGGCTCCAGAACCGTGTTTGTGCATTTCTCAAGACGAATTCTGATATAAAAGGACGCGAGGAACGCGTTGGAAGCGGCAGAATTGAGATCCGAGCAACCGTTGACGAGAAAATGGCGAGCATTCCCAAATCCTGATCTCATGTTTTTTGGGCTCCAGAATCGTGTTTGTGCATTTCTCATGACTAATTCTGATATAAAATGACGCGACGAACGCGTTGGAAGCGACAGAATTGCGATCCGAGCAACCGTTGACGAGAAAATGGCGAGCATTCCCAAATCCTGATCTCATGTTTTTTGGGCTCCAGAACCGTGTTTGTGCATTTCTCATGACTAATTCTGATATAAAATGACGCGAGGAACGCGTTGGAAGCGACAGAATTGAGATCCGAGCAACCGTTGACGAGAAAATGGCGAGCATTCCCAAACCCTGATCTCATGTTTGTTGGGCTCCAGAACCGTGTTTGTGCATTTCTCAAGACGAATTCTGATATAAAATGACGCGAGGAACGCGTTGGAAGCGGCAGAATTGAGATCCGAGCAACCGTTGACGAGAAAATGGCGAGCATTCCCAAATCCTGATCTCATGTTTTTTGGGCTCCAGAACCGTGTTTGTGCATTTCTCATGACTAATTCTGATATAAAATGACGCGAGGAACGCGTTGGAAGCGGCAGAATTGAGATCCGAGCAACCGTTGACGAGAAAATGGCGAGCATTCCCAAATCCTGATCTCATGTTTTTTGGGCTCCAGAACCGTGTTTGTGCATTTCTCATGACTAATTCTGATATAAAATGACGCGACGAACGCGTTGGAAGCGACAGAATTGCGATCAGAGAAACCGTTGATGAGAAAATGGCGAGCATTCCCAAATCCTGATCTCGTGTGTTTTGGACTCCAGAAATGTGTTCCTGCATTTGTCGTCACTATTTCCGACGTAAAATGACGCGAGGAACGCGTTGGAAGCGACATAATTGAGATCCGAGCAACCGTTGACGAGAAAATGGCGAGCATTCCCAAAACTTGATCTCGTGTTTATTGAACTCCAGAACCGTGTTTGTGCATTTCTCAAAACGAATTCCGACGTAAAATGACACGAGGAACACGTTGGAAGCGACAGGATTGCGATCCGAGAAACCGTTGACGACAAAATCGCGAGCATTCCCAAAACTTGATCTCGTGTTTTTTGGGCTCCAGAACAGTGTTTGTGCACTTCTCAAGACGAATTCCGACGTAAAATGACACGAGGAACACGTTGGAAGCGACAGGATTGCGTTCCGAGAAACCGTTGACGAGAAAATCGCGAGCATTCCCAAATCCTGATCTCGTGTTTTTTGGGCTCCAGAACCGTGTTTCTGCATTTCTCATGACTAATTCCGATGTAAAATGACGCGAGGAACGCGCTGGAAGCGACAGAATTGCGATCCGAGCAATCGTTGACGAGAAAATGGCGAGCAGTCCCAAAACTTGATCTCGTGTTTATTGAACTCCAGAACCGTGTTTGTGCATTTCTCAAGACGAATTCTGATATAAAATGACGCGAGGAACGCGTTGGAAGCGGCAGAATTGAGATCCGAGAAACCGTTGACGACAAAATCGCGAGCATTCCCAAAACTTGATCTCGTGTTTTTTGGGCTCCAGAACCGTGTTTGTGCATTTCTCATGACTAATTCTGGTATAAAATGACGCGAGGAACACGCTGGAGGCGACAGAATTGAGATCCGAGCAACCGTTGACGAGAAAATGGCGAGCATTCCCAAATCCTGATCTCATGTTTTTTGGGCTCCAGAACCGTGTTTGTGCATTTCTCATGACTAATTCTGATATAAAATGACGCGACGAACGCGTTGGAAGCGACAGAATTGCGATCCGAGCAACCGTTGACGAGAAAATGGCGAGCATTCCCAAATCCTGATCTCATGTTTTTTGGGCTCCAGAACCGTGTTTCTGCATTTCTCATGACTAATTCTGATATAAAATGACGCGAGGAACGCGTTGGAAGCGACAGAATTGAGATCCGAGCAACCGTTGACGAGAAAATGGCGAGCATTCCCAAAACTTGATCTCATGTTTTTTGGGCTCCAGAACCGTGTTTGTGCATTTCTCAAGACGAATTCTGATATAAAATGACGCGAGGAACGCGTTGGAAGCGGCAGAATTGAGATCCGAGCAACCGTTGACGAGAAAATGGCGAGCATTCCCAAATCCTGATCTCATGTTTTTTGGGCTCCAGAATCGTGTTTGTGCATTTCTCATGACTAATTCTGATATAAAATGACGCGACGAACGCGTTGGAAGCGACAGAATTGCGATCCGAGCAACCGTTGACGAGAAAATGGCGAGCATTCCCAAATCCTGATCTCATGTTTTTTGGGCTCCAGAACCGTGTTTGTGCATTTCTCATGACTAATTCTGATATAAAATGACGCGAGGAACGCGTTGGAAGCGACAGAATTGAGATCCGAGCAACCGTTGACGAGAAAATGGCGAGCATTCCCAAACCCTGATCTCATGTTTGTTGGGCTCCAGAACCGTGTTTGTGCATTTCTCATGACTAATTCTGATATAAAATGACGCGAGGAACGCGTTGGAAGGGGCAGAATTGAGATCCGAGCAACCGTTGACGAGAAAATGGCGAGCATTCCCAAATCCTGATCTCATGTTTTTTGGGCTCCAGAACCGTGTTTGTGCATTTCTCATGACTAATTCTGATATAAAATGACGCGACGAACGCGTTGGAAGCGACAGAATTGCGATCAGAGAAACCGTTGATGAGAAAATGGCGAGCATTCCCAAATCCTGATCTCGTGTGTTTTGGACTCCAGAAATGTGTTCCTGCATTTGTCGTCACTATTTCCGACGTAAAATGACGCGAGGAACGCGTTGGAAGCGACATAATTGAGATCCGAGCAACCGTTGACGAGAAAATGGCGAGCATTCCCAAAACTTGATCTCGTGTTTATTGAACTCCAGAACCGTGTTTGTGCGTTTCTCAAGACTAATTCCGACGTAAAATGACACGAGGAACACGTTGGAAGCGACGGAATTGCGATCCGAGAAACCGTTGACGAGAAAATGGCGAGCATTCCCCAATCCTGATCTCATGTTTTTTGGGCTCCAGAACCGTGTTTGTGCATTTCTCATGACTAATTCTGATATAAAATGACGCGAGGAACACGCTGGAAGCGACAGAATTGCGATCCGAGCAACCGTTGACGAGAAAATGGCGAGCATTCCCAAAACTTGATCTCGTGTTTATTGAACTCCAGAACCGTGTTTGTGCATTTCTCAAAACGAATTCCGACGTAAAATGACACGAGGAACACGTTGGAAGCGACAGGATTGCGATCCGAGAAACCGTTGACGACAAAATCGCGAGCATTCCCAAAACTTGATCTCGTGTTTTTTGGGCTCCAGAACAGTGTTTGTGCATTTCTCAAGACGAATTCCGACGTAAAATGACACGAGGAACACGTTGGAAGCGACAGGATTGCGATCCGAGAAACCGTTTACGAGAAAATGGCGAGCATTCCCCAATCCTGATCTCATGTTTTTTGGGCTCCAGAACCGTGTTTGTGCATTTCTCATGACTAATTCGGATATAAAATGACGCGAGGAACACGCTGGAAGCGACAGAATTGCGATCCGAGCAACCGTTGACGAGAAAATGGCGAGCATTCCCAAATCCTGATCTCATGTTTTTTGGGCTCCAGAACCGTGTTTGTGCATTTCTCATGACTAATTCTGATATAAAATGACGCGAGGAACAAGTTGGAAGCGGCAGAATTGAGATCCGAGCAACCGTTGACGAGAAAATGGCGACCATTCCCAAATCCTGATCTCATGTTTTTTGGGCTCCAGAAACGTTTTCGTGCATTTGTCGTCACTATTTCCGACGTAAAATGACACGAGGAACACGTTGGAAGCGACAGAATTGCGATCCGAGAAACCGTTTACGAGAAAATGGCGAGCATTCCCCAATCCTGATCTCATGTTTTTTGGGCTCCAGAACCGTGTTTGTGCATTTCTCATGACTAATTCGGATATAAAATGACGCGAGGAACACGCTGGAAGCGACAGAATTGCGATCCGAGCAACCGTTGACGAGAAAATGGCGAGCATTCCCAAAACTTGATCTCGTGTTTATTGAACTCCAGAACCGTGTTTGTGCATTTCTCAAAACGAATTCCGACGTAAAATGACACGAGGAACACGTTGGAAGCGACAGGATTGCGTTCCGAGAAACCGTTGACGAGAAAATCGCGAGCATTCCCAAATCCTGATCTCGTGTTTTTTGGGCTCCAGAACCGTGTTTCTGCATTTCTCATGACTAATTCCGATGTAAAATGATGCGAGGAACGCGCTGGAAGCGACAGAATTGCGATCCGAGCAACCGTTGACGAGAAAATGGCGAGCATTCCCAAAACTTGATCTCATGTTTTTTGGGCTCCAGAACCGTGTTTGTGCATTTCTCAAGACGAATTCTGATATAAAATGACGCGAGGAACGCGTTGGAAGCGACAGAATTGCGATCAGAGAAACCGTTGATGAGAAAATGGCGAGCATTCCCAAATCCTGATCTCGTGTGTTTTGGACTCCAGAAATGTGTTCCTGCATTTGTCGTCACTATTTCCGACGTAAAATGACGCGAGGAACGCGTTGGAAGCGACATAATTGAGATCCGAGCAACCGTTGACGAGAAAATGGCGAGCATTCCCAAAACTTGATCTCGTGTTTATTGAACTCCAGAACCGTGTTTGTGCATTTCTCAAAACGAATTCCGACGTAAAATGACACGAGGAACACGTTGGAAGCGACAGGATTGCGATCCGAGAAACCGTTGACGACAAAATCGCGAGCATTCCCAAAACTTGATCTCGTGTTTTTTGGGCTCCAGAACAGTGTTTGTGCATTTCTCAAGACGAATTCCGACGTAAAATGACACGAGGAACACGTTGGAAGCGACAGGATTGCGTTCCGAGAAACCGTTGACGAGAAAATCGCGAGCATTCCCAAATCCTGATCTCGTGTTTTTTGGGCTCCAGAACCGTGTTTCTGCATTTCTCATGACTAATTCCGATGTAAAATGACGCGAGGAACGCGCTGGAAGCGACAGAATTGCGATCCGAGCAACCGTTGACGAGAAAATGGCGAGCAGTCCCAAAACTTGATCTCGTGTTTATTGAACTCCAGAACCGTGTTTGTGCATTTCTCAAGACGAATTCTGATATAAAATGACGCGAGGAACGCGTTGGAAGCGGCAGAATTGAGATCCGAGAAACCGTTGACGACAAAATCGCGAGCATTCCCAAAACTTGATCTCGTGTTTTTTGGGCTCCAGAACCGTGTTTGTGCATTTCTCATGACTAATTCTGGTATAAAATGACGCGAGGAACACGCTGGAGGCGACAGAATTGAGATCCGAGCAACCGTTGACGAGAAAATGGCGAGCATTCCCAAATCCTGATCTCATGTTTTTTGGGCTCCAGAACCGTGTTTGTGCATTTCTCATGACTAATTCTGATATAAAATGACGCGACGAACGCGTTGGAAGCGACAGAATTGCGATCCGAGCAACCGTTGACGAGAAAATGGCGAGCATTCCCAAATCCTGATCTCATGTTTTTTGGGCTCCAGAACCGTGTTTCTGCATTTCTCATGACTAATTCTGATATAAAATGACGCGAGGAACGCGTTGGAAGCGACAGAATTGAGATCCGAGCAACCGTTGACGAGAAAATGGCGAGCATTCCCAAAACTTGATCTCATGTTTTTTGGGCTCCAGAACCGTGTTTGTGCATTTCTCAAGACGAATTCTGATATAAAAGGACGCGAGGAACGCGTTGGAAGCGGCAGAATTGAGATCCGAGCAACCGTTGACGAGAAAATGGCGAGCATTCCCAAATCCTGATCTCATGTTTTTTGGGCTCCAGAATCGTGTTTGTGCATTTCTCATGACTAATTCTGATATAAAATGACGCGACGAACGCGTTGGAAGCGACAGAATTGCGATCCGAGCAACCGTTGACGAGAAAATGGCGAGCATTCCCAAATCCTGATCTCATGTTTTTTGGGCTCCAGAACCGTGTTTGTGCATTTCTCATGACTAATTCTGATATAAAATGACGCGAGGAACGCGTTGGAAGCGACAGAATTGAGATCCGAGCAACCGTTGACGAGAAAATGGCGAGCATTCCCAAACCCTGATCTCATGTTTGTTGGGCTCCAGAACCGTGTTTGTGCATTTCTCAAGACGAATTCTGATATAAAATGACGCGAGGAACGCGTTGGAAGCGGCAGAATTGAGATCCGAGCAACCGTTGACGAGAAAATGGCGAGCATTCCCAAATCCTGATCTCATGTTTTTTGGGCTCCAGAACCGTGTTTGTGCATTTCTCATGACTAATTCTGATATAAAATGACGCGAGGAACGCGTTGGAAGCGGCAGAATTGAGATCCGAGCAACCGTTGACGAGAAAATGGCGAGCATTCCCAAATCCTGATCTCATGTTTTTTGGGCTCCAGAACCGTGTTTGTGCATTTCTCATGACTAATTCTGATATAAAATGACGCGACGAACGCGTTGGAAGCGACAGAATTGCGATCAGAGAAACCGTTGATGAGAAAATGGCGAGCATTCCCAAATCCTGATCTCGTGTGTTTTGGACTCCAGAAATGTGTTCCTGCATTTGTCGTCACTATTTCCGACGTAAAATGACGCGAGGAACGCGTTGGAAGCGACATAATTGAGATCCGAGCAACCGTTGACGAGAAAATGGCGAGCATTCCCAAAACTTGATCTCGTGTTTATTGAACTCCAGAACCGTGTTTGTGCATTTCTCAAAACGAATTCCGACGTAAAATGACACGAGGAACACGTTGGAAGCGACAGGATTGCGATCCGAGAAACCGTTGACGACAAAATCGCGAGCATTCCCAAAACTTGATCTCGTGTTTTTTGGGCTCCAGAACAGTGTTTGTGCACTTCTCAAGACGAATTCCGACGTAAAATGACACGAGGAACACGTTGGAAGCGACAGGATTGCGTTCCGAGAAACCGTTGACGAGAAAATCGCGAGCATTCCCAAATCCTGATCTCGTGTTTTTTGGGCTCCAGAACCGTGTTTCTGCATTTCTCATGACTAATTCCGATGTAAAATGACGCGAGGAACGCGCTGGAAGCGACAGAATTGCGATCCGAGCAATCGTTGACGAGAAAATGGCGAGCAGTCCCAAAACTTGATCTCGTGTTTATTGAACTCCAGAACCGTGTTTGTGCATTTCTCAAGACGAATTCTGATATAAAATGACGCGAGGAACGCGTTGGAAGCGGCAGAATTGAGATCCGAGAAACCGTTGACGACAAAATCGCGAGCATTCCCAAAACTTGATCTCGTGTTTTTTGGGCTCCAGAACCGTGTTTGTGCATTTCTCATGACTAATTCTGGTATAAAATGACGCGAGGAACACGCTGGAGGCGACAGAATTGAGATCCGAGCAACCGTTGACGAGAAAATGGCGAGCATTCCCAAATCCTGATCTCATGTTTTTTGGGCTCCAGAACCGTGTTTGTGCATTTCTCATGACTAATTCTGATATAAAATGACGCGACGAACGCGTTGGAAGCGACAGAATTGCGATCCGAGCAACCGTTGACGAGAAAATGGCGAGCATTCCCAAATCCTGATCTCATGTTTTTTGGGCTCCAGAACCGTGTTTCTGCATTTCTCATGACTAATTCTGATATAAAATGACGCGAGGAACGCGTTGGAAGCGACAGAATTGAGATCCGAGCAACCGTTGACGAGAAAATGGCGAGCATTCCCAAAACTTGATCTCATGTTTTTTGGGCTCCAGAACCGTGTTTGTGCATTTCTCAAGACGAATTCTGATATAAAATGACGCGAGGAACGCGTTGGAAGCGGCAGAATTGAGATCCGAGCAACCGTTGACGAGAAAATGGCGAGCATTCCCAAATCCTGATCTCATGTTTTTTGGGCTCCAGAATCGTGTTTGTGCATTTCTCATGACTAATTCTGATATAAAATGACGCGACGAACGCGTTGGAAGCGACAGAATTGCGATCCGAGCAACCGTTGACGAGAAAATGGCGAGCATTCCCAAATCCTGATCTCATGTTTTTTGGGCTCCAGAACCGTGTTTGTGCATTTCTCATGACTAATTCTGATATAAAATGACGCGAGGAACGCGTTGGAAGCGACAGAATTGAGATCCGAGCAACCGTTGACGAGAAAATGGCGAGCATTCCCAAAACTTGATCTCGTGTTTTTTGGGCTCCAGAACCGTGTTTGTGCATTTCTCAAGACGAATTCTGATACAAAATGACGCGAGGAACGCGTTGGAAGCGGCAGAATTGAGATCCGAGCAACCGTTGACGAGAAAATGGCGAGCATTCCCAAATCCTGATCTCATGTTTTTTGGGCTCCAGAATCGTGTTTGTGCATTTCTCATGACTAATTCTGATATAAAATGACGCGACGAACGCGTTGGAAGCGACAGAATTGCGATCCGAGCAACCGTTGACGAGAAAATGGCGAGCATTCCCAAATCCTGATCTCATGTTTTTTGGGCTCCAGAACCGTGTTTGTGCATATCTCATGACTAATTCTGATATAAAATGACGCGAGGAACGCGTTGGAAGCGACAGAATTGAGATCCGAGCAACCGTTGACGAGAAAATGGCGACCATTCCCAAATCCTGATCTCATGTTTTTTGGGCTCCAGAACCGTGTTTGTGCGTTTCTCAAGACTAATTCCGACGTAAAATGATACGAGGAACACGTTGGAAGCGACAGAATTGCGATCCGAGAAACCGTTGACGAGAAAATGGCGAGCATTCCGAAATCCTGATCTCGTGTGTTTTGGACTCCTGAAATGTGTTCCTGCATTTGTCGTCACTATTTCCGACGTAAAATGACGCGAGGAACGCGTTGGAAGCGACATAATTGAGATCCGAGCAACCGTTGACGAGAAAATGGCGAGCATTCCCAAAACTTGATCTCGTGTTTATTGAACTCCAGAACCGTGTTTGTGCGTTTCTCAAGACTAATTCGGACGTAAAATGACACGAGGAACACGTTGGAAGCGACAGAATTGCGATCCGAGAAACCGTTGACGAGAAAATGGCGAGCATTCCCCAATCCTGATCTCATGTTTTTTGGGCTCCAGAACCGTGTTTGTGCATTTCTCATGACTAATTCTGGTATAAAATGACGCGAGGAACGCGTTGGAAGCGGCAGAATTGAGATCCGAGAAACCGTTGACGACAAAATCGCGAGCATTCCCAAAACTTGATGTCGTGTTTTTTGGGCTCCAGAACCGTGTTTGTGCATTTCTCAAGACGAATTCCGACGTAAAATGACACGAGGAACACGTTGGAAGCGACAGGATTGAGATCCGAGCAACCGTTGACGAGAAAATGGCGAGCATTCCCAAATCCTGATCTCATGTTTTTTGGGCTCCAGAACCGTGTTTGTGCATTTCTCATGACTAATTCTGATATAAAATGACGCGACGAACGCGTTGGAAGCGACAGAATTGCGATCCGAGCAACCGTTGACGAGAAAATGGCGAGCATTCCCAAATCCTGATCTCATGTTTTTTGGGCTCCAGAACCGTGTTTGTGCATTTCTCCTGACTAATTCTGATATAAAATGACGCGAGGAACGCGTTGGAAGCGACAGAATTGAGATCCGAACAACCGTTGACGAGAAAATGGCGAGCATTCCCAAAACTTGATCTCATGTTTTTTGGGCTCCAGAACCGTGTTTGTGCATTTCTCAAGACGAATTCTGATATAAAATGACGCGAGGAACGCGTTGGAAGCGGCAGAATTGAGATCCGAGCAACCGTTGACGAGAAAATGGCGAGCATTCCCAAATCCTGATCTCATGTTTTTTGGGCTCCAGAACCGTGTTTGTGCATTTCTCATGACTAATTCTGATATAAAATGACGCGACGAACGCGTTGGAAGCGACAGAATTGCGATCCGAGCAACCGTTGACGAGAAAATGGCGAGCATTCCCAAATCCTGATCTCAAGTTTTTTGGGCTCCAGAACCGTGTTTGTGCATTTCTCATGACTAATTCTGATATAAAATGACGGGACGAACGCGTTGGAAGCGACAGAATTGCGATCCGAGCAACCGTTGACGAGAAAATGGCGAGCATTCCCAAAACTTGATCTCGTGTTTATTGAACTCCAGAACCGTGTTTGTGCATTTCTCAAGACGAATTCTGACGTAAAATGACACGAGGAACATGTTGGAAGCGACAGGATTGCGATCCGAGAAACCGTTGATGACAAAATCGCGAGCAACTCGTGGTTTTTGGACTCCAGAAACGTTTTCGTGCATTTGTCGTGACTATTTCCGACGCAAAATGACATGAGGAACACGCTGGAGGCGACAGAATTGCGATCCGAGAAACCGTTGACGAGAAAATGGCGAGCATTCCCCAATCCTGATCTCATGTTTGTTGGGCTCCAGAACCGTGTTTGTGCATTTCTCATGACTAATTCTGGTATAAAATGACGCGAGGAACACGCTGGAGGCGACAGAATTGCGATCCGAGAAACCGTTGACGAGAAAATGACGAGCATTCCCCAATCCTGATCATATGTTTTTTGGGCTCCAGAACCGTGTTTGTGCATTTTTCAAGACGAATTCTGATATAAAATGACGCGAGGAACGCGTTGGAAGCGACAGAATTGCGATCCGAGCAACCGTTGACGAGAAAATGGCGAGCATTCCCAAATCCTGATCTCATGTTTTTTGGGCTCCAGAACCGTGTTTGTGCATTTCTCCTGACTAATTCTGATATAAAATGACGCGAGGAACGCGTTGGAAGCGACAGAATTGAGATCCGAACAACCGTTGACGAGAAAATGGCGAGCATTCCCAAAACTTGATCTCATGTTTTTTGGGCTCCAGAACCGTGTTTGTGCATTTCTCAAGACGAATTCTGATATAAAATGACGCGAGGAACGCGTTGGAAGCGGCAGAATTGAGATCCGAGCAACCGTTGACGAGAAAATGGCGAGCATTCCCAAATCCTGATCTCATGTTTTTTGGGCTCCAGAACCGTGTTTGTGCATTTCTCATGACTAATTCTGATATAAAATGACGCGACGAACGCGTTGGAAGCGACAGAATTGCGATCCGAGCAACCGTTGACGAGAAAATGGCGAGCATTCCCAAATCCTGATCTCAAGTTTTTTGGGCTCCAGAACCGTGTTTGTGCATTTCTCATGACTAATTCTGATATAAAATGACGCGACGAACGCGTTGGAAGCGACAGAATTGCGATCCGAGCAACCGTTGACGAGAAAATGGCGAGCATTCCCAAAACTTGATCTCGTGTTTATTGAACTCCAGAACCGTGTTTGTGCATTTCTCAAGACGAATTCCGACGTAAAATGACACGAGGAACATGTTGGAAGCGACAGGATTGCGATCCGAGAAACCGTTGATGACAAAATCGCGAGCAACTCGTGGTTTTTGGACTCCAGAAACGTTTTCGTGCATTTGTCGTGACTATTTCCGACGCAAAATGACATGAGGAACACGCTGGAGGCGACAGAATTGCGATCCGAGAAACCGTTGACGAGAAAATGGCGAGCATTCCCCAATCCTGATCTCATGTTTGTTGGGCTCCAGAACCGTGTTTGTGCATTTCTCATGACTAATTCTGGTATAAAATGACGCGAGGAACACGCTGGAGGCGACAGAATTGCGATCCGAGAAACCGTTGACGAGAAAATGACGAGCATTCCCCAATCCTGATCTCATGTTTTTTGGGCTCCAGAACCGTGTTTGTGCATTTCTCATGACTAATTCTGATATAAAATGACGCGAGGAACACGCTGGGGGCGACAGAATTGCGATCCGAGAAACCGTTGACGAGAAAATGGCGAGCATTCCCCAATCCTGATCTCATGTTTTTTGGGCTCCAGAACCGTGTTTGTGCATTTCTCAAGACGAATTCTGATATAAAATGACGCGAGGAACACGTTGGAAGCGACAGGATTGAGATCCGAGCAACCGTTGACGAGAAAATGGCGAGCATTCCCAAATCCTGATCTCATGTTTTTTGGGCTCCAGAACCGTGTTTGTGCATTTCTCATGAATAATTCTGATATAAAATGACGCGACGAACGCGTTGGAAGCGACAGAATTGCGATCCGAGCAACCGTTGACGAGAAAATGGCGAGCATTCCCAAATCCTGATCTCATATTTTTTGGGCTCCCGAACCGTGTTTGTGCATTTCTCCTGACTAATTCTGATATAAAATGACGCGAGGAACGCGTTGGAAGCGACAGAATTGAGATCCGAACAACCGTTGACGAGAAAATGGCGAGCATTCCCAAAACTTGATCTCATGTTTTTTGGGCTCCAGAACCGTGTTTGTGCATTTCTCAAGACGAATTCTGATATAAAATGACGCGAGGAACGCGTTGGAAGCGGCAGAATTGAGATCCGAGCAACCGTTGACGAGAAAATGGCGAGCATTCCCAAATCCTGATCTCATGTTTTTTGGGCTCCAGAACCGTGTTTGTGCATTTCTCATGACTAATTCTGATATAAAATGATGCGACGAACGCGTTGGAAGCGACAGAATTGCGATCCGAGCAACCGTTGACGAGAAAATGGCGAGCATTCCCAAATCCTGATCTCAAGTTTTTTGGGCTCCAGAACCGTGTTTGTGCATTTCTCATGACTAATTCTGATATAAAATGACGCGACGAACGCGTTGGAAGCGACAGAATTGCGATCCGAGCAACCGTTGACGAGAAAATGGCGAGCATTCCCAAATCCTGATCTCATGTTTTTTGGGCTCCAGAACCGTGTTTGTGCATTTCTCATGACTAATTCTGATATAAAATGATGCGACGAACGCGTTGGAAGCGACAGAATTGCGATCCGAGCAACCGTTGACGAGAAAATGGCGAGCATTCCCAAATCCTGATCTCAAGTTTTTTGGGCTCCAGAACCGTGTTTGTGCATTTCTCATGACTAATTCTGATATAAAATGACGCGACGAACGCGTTGGAAGCGACAGAATTGCGATCCGAGCAACCGTTGACGAGAAAATGGCGAGCATTCCCAAATCCTGATCTCAAGTTTTTTGGGCTCCAGAACCGTGTTTGTGCATTTCTCAAGACGAATTCCGACGTAAAATGACACGAGGAACATGTTGGAAGCGACAGGATTGCGATCCGAGAAACCGTTGATGACAAAATCGCGAGCATTCCCAAAACCTGAACTCGTGGTTTTTGGACTCCAGAAACGTTTTCGTGCATTTGTCGTGACTATTTCCGACGCAAAATGACATGAGGAACACGCTGGAGGCGACAGAATTGCGATCCGAGAAACCGTTGATGAGAAAATGGCGAGCATTCCCCAATCCTGATCTCATGTTTGTTGGGCTCCAGAACCGTGTTTGTGCATTTCTCATGACTAATTCTGGTATAAAATGACGCGAGGAACACGCTGGAGGCGACAGAATTGCGATCCGAGAAACCGTTGACGAGAAAATGGCGAGCATTCCCCAATCCTGATCTCATGTTTTTTGGGCTCCAGAACCGTGTTTGTGCATTTCTCATGACTAATTCTGATATAAAATGACGCGAGGAACACGCTGGAAGCGACAGAATTGCGATCCGAGAAACCGTTGACGAGAAAATGGCGAGCATTCCCCAATCCTGATCTCATGTTTTTTGGGCTCCAGAACCGTGTTTGTGCATTTCTCAAGACGAATTCTGATATAAAATGACGCGAGGAACACGTTGGAAGCGACAGGATTGAGATCCGAGCAACCGTTGACGAGAAAATGGCGAGCATTCCCAAATCCTGATCTCATGTTTTTTGGGCTCCAGAACCGTGTTTGTGCATTTCTCATGAATAATTCTGATATAAAATGACGCGACGAACGCGTTGGAAGCGACAGAATTGCGATCCGAGCAACCGTTGCGAGAAAATGGCGAGCATTCCCAAATCCTGATCTCATATTTTTTGGGCTCCCGAACCGTGTTTGTGCATTTCTCCTGACTAATTCTGATATAAAATGACGCGAGGAACGCGTTGGAAGCGACAGAATTGAGATCCGAACAACCGTTGACGAGAAAATGGCGAGCATTCCCAAAACTTGATCTCATGTTTTTTGGGCTCCAGAACCGTGTTTGTGCATTTCTCAAGACGAATTCTGATATAAAATGACGCGAGGAACGCGTTGGAAGCGGCAGAATTGAGATCCGAGCAACCGTTGACGAGAAAATGGCGAGCATTCCCAAATCCTGATCTCATGTTTTTTGGGCTCCAGAACCGTGTTTGTGCATTTCTCATGACTAATTCTGATATAAAATGATGCGACGAACGCGTTGGAAGCGACAGAATTGCGATCCGAGCAACCGTTGACGAGAAAATGGCGAGCATTCCCAAATCCTGATCTCAAGTTTTTTGGGCTCCAGAACCGTGTTTGTGCATTTCTCATGACTAATTCTGATATAAAATGACGCGACGAACGCGTTGGAAGCGACAGAATTGCGATCCGAGCAACCGTTGACGAGAAAATGGCGAGCATTCCCAAATCCTGATCTCAAGTTTTTTGGGCTCCAGAACCGTGTTTGTGCATTTCTCAAGACGAATTCTGATATAAAATGACGCGAGGAACGCGTTGGAAGCGACAGAATTGAGATCCGAACAACCGTTGACGAGAAAATGGCGAGCATTCCCAAAACTTGATCTCATGTTTTTTGGGCTCCAGAACCGTGTTTGTGCATTTCTCAAGACGAATTCTGATATAAAATGACGCGAGGAACGCGTTGGAAGCGGCAGAATTGAGATCCGAGCAACCGTTGACGAGAAAATGGCGAGCATTCCCAAATCCTGATCTCATGTTTTTTGGGCTCCAGAACCGTGTTTGTGCATTTCTCATGACTAATTCTGATATAAAATGACGCGACGAACGCGTTGGAAGCGACAGAATTGCGATCCGAGCAACCGTTGACGAGAAAATGGCGAGCATTCCCAAATCCTGATCTCAAGTTTTTTGGGCTCCAGAACCGTGTTTGTGCATTTCTCATGACTAATTCTGATATAAAATGACGCGACGAACGCGTTGGAAGCGACAGAATTGCGATCCGAGCAACCGTTGACGAGAAAATGGCGAGCATTCCCAAAACTTGATCTCGTGTTTATTGAACTCCAGAACCGTGTTTGTGCATTTCTCAAGACGAATTCCGACGTAAAATGACACGAGGAACATGTTGGAAGCGACAGGATTGCGATCCGAGAAACCGTTGATGACAAAATCGCGAGCAACTCGTGGTTTTTGGACTCCAGAAACGTTTTCGTGCATTTGTCGTGACTATTTCCGACGCAAAATGACATGAGGAACACGCTGGAGGCGACAGAATTGCGATCCGAGAAACCGTTGACGAGAAAATGGCGAGCATTCCCCAATCCTGATCTCATGTTTGTTGGGCTCCAGAACCGTGTTTGTGCATTTCTCATGACTAATTCTGGTATAAAATGACGCGAGGAACACGCTGGAGGCGACAGAATTGCGATCCGAGAAACCGTTGACGAGAAAATGACGAGCATTCCCCAATCCTGATCTCATGTTTTTTGGGCTCCAGAACCGTGTTTGTGCATTTCTCATGACTAATTCTGATATAAAATGACGCGAGGAACACGCTGGGGGCGACAGAATTGCGATCCGAGAAACCGTTGACGAGAAAATGGCGAGCATTCCCCAATCCTGATCTCATGTTTTTTGGGCTCCAGAACCGTGTTTGTGCATTTCTCAAGACGAATTCTGATATAAAATGACGCGAGGAACACGTTGGAAGCGACAGGATTGAGATCCGAGCAACCGTTGACGAGAAAATGGGGAGCATTCCCAAATCCTGATCTCATGTTTTTTGGGCTCCAGAACCGTGTTTGTGCATTTCTCATGAATAATTCTGATATAAAATGACGCGACGAACGCGTTGGAAGCGACAGAATTGCGATCCGAGCAACCGTTGACGAGAAAATGGCGAGCATTCCCAAATCCTGATCTCATATTTTTTGGGCTCCCGAACCGTGTTTGTGCATTTCTCCTGACTAATTCTGATATAAAATGACGCGAGGAACGCGTTGGAAGCGACAGAATTGAGATCCGAACAACCGTTGACGAGAAAATGGCGAGCATTCCCAAAACTTGATCTCATGTTTTTTGGGCTCCAGAACCGTGTTTGTGCATTTCTCAAGACGAATTCTGATATAAAATGACGCGAGGAACGCGTTGGAAGCGGCAGAATTGAGATCCGAGCAACCGTTGACGAGAAAATGGCGAGCATTCCCAAATCCTGATCTCATGTTTTTTGGGCTCCAGAACCGTGTTTGTGCATTTCTCATGACTAATTCTGATATAAAAGGATGCGACGAACGCGTTGGAAGCGACAGAATTGCGATCCGAGCAACCGTTGACGAGAAAATGGCGAGCATTCCCAAATCCTGATCTCAAGTTTTTTGGGCTCCAGAACCGTGTTTGTGCATTTCTCATGACTAATTCTGATATAAAATGACGCGACGAACGCGTTGGAAGCGACAGAATTGCGATCCGAGCAACCGTTGACGAGAAAATGGCGAGCATTCCCCAATCCTGATCTCATGTTTGTTGGGCTCCAGAACCGTGTTTGTGCATTTCTCATGACTAATTCTGGTATAAAATGACGCGAGGAACACGCTGGAGGCGACAGAATTGCGATCCGAGAAACCGTTGACGAGAAAATGGCGAGCATTCCCCAATCCTGATCTCATGTTTTTTGGGCTCCAGAACCGTGTTTGTGCATTTCTCATGACTAATTCTGATATAAAATGACGCGAGGAACACGCTGGAAGCGACAGAATTGCGATCCGAGAAACCGTTGACGAGAAAATGGCGAGCATTCCCCAATCCTGATCTCATGTTTTTTGGGCTCCAGAACCGTGTTTGTGCATTTCTCAAGACGAATTCTGATATAAAATGACGCGAGGAACACGTTGGAAGCGACAGGATTGAGATCCGAGCAACCGTTGACGAGAAAATGGCGAGCATTCCCAAATCCTGATCTCATGTTTTTTGGGCTCCAGAACCGTGTTTGTGCATTTCTCATGAATAATTCTGATATAAAATGACGCGACGAACGCGTTGGAAGCGACAGAATTGCGATCCGAGCAACCGTTGACGAGAAAATGGCGAGCATTCCCAAATCCTGATCTCATATTTTTTGGGCTCCCGAACCGTGTTTGTGCATTTCTCCTGACTAATTCTGATATAAAATGACGCGAGGAACGCGTTGGAAGCGACAGAATTGAGATCCGAACAACCGTTGACGAGAAAATGGCGAGCATTCCCAAAACTTGATCTCATGTTTTTTGGGCTCCAGAACCGTGTTTGTGCATTTCTCAAGACGAATTCTGATATAAAATGACGCGAGGAACGCGTTGGAAGCGGCAGAATTGAGATCCGAGCAACCGTTGACGAGAAAATGGCGAGCATTCCCAAATCCTGATCTCATGTTTTTTGGGCTCCAGAACCGTGTTTGTGCATTTCTCATGACTAATTCTGATATAAAATGATGCGACGAACGCGTTGGAAGCGACAGAATTGCGATCCGAGCAACCGTTGACGAGAAAATGGCGAGCATTCCCAAATCCTGATCTCAAGTTTTTTGGGCTCCAGAACCGTGTTTGTGCATTTCTCATGACTAATTCTGATATAAAATGACGCGACGAACGCGTTGGAAGCGACAGAATTGCGATCCGAGCAACCGTTGACGAGAAAATGGCGAGCATTCCCAAATCCTGATCTCAAGTTTTTTGGGCTCCAGAACCGTGTTTGTGCATTTCTCAAGACGAATTCCGACGTAAAATGACACGAGGAACATGTTGGAAGCGACAGGATTGCGATCCGAGAAACCGTTGATGACAAAATCGCGAGCATTCCCAAAACCTGAACTCGTGGTTTTTGGACTCCAGAAACGTTTTCGTGCATTTGTCGTGACTATTTCCGACGCAAAATGACATGAGGAACACGCTGGAGGCGACAGAATTGCGATCCGAGAAACCGTTGATGAGAAAATGGCGAGCATTCCCCAATCCTGATCTCATGTTTGTTGGGCTCCAGAACCGTGTTTGTGCATTTCTCATGACTAATTCTGATATAAAATGACGCGAGGAACACGCTGGAAGCGACAGAATTGCGATCCGAGCAACCGTTGACGAGAAAATGGCGAGCATTCCCAAATCCTGATCTCATGTTTTTTGGGCTCCAGAACCGTGTTTGTGCATTTCTCATGACTAATTCTGATATAAAATGACGCGACGAACGCGTTGGAAGCGACAGAATTGCGATCCGAGCAACCGTTGACGAGAAAATGGCGAGCATTCCCAAAACTTGATCTCGTGTTTATTGAACTCCAGAACCGTGTTTGTGCATTTCTCAAGACGAATTCCGACGTAAAATGACACGAGGAACATGTTGGAAGCGACAGGATTGCGATCCGAGAAACCGTTGATGACAAAATCGCGAGCAACTCGTGGTTTTTGGACTCCAGAAACGTTTTCGTGCATTTGTCGTGACTATTTCCGACGCAAAATGACATGAGGAACACGCTGGAGGCGACAGAATTGCGATCCGAGAAACCGTTGACGAGAAAATGGCGAGCATTCCCCAATCCTGATCTCATGTTTGTTGGGCTCCAGAACCGTGTTTGTGCATTTCTCATGACTAATTCTGGTATAAAATGACGCGAGGAACACGCTGGAGGCGACAGAATTGCGATCCGAGAAACCGTTGACGAGAAAATGACGAGCATTCCCCAATCCTGATCTCATGTTTTTTGGGCTCCAGAACCGTGTTTGTGCATTTCTCATGACTAATTCTGATATAAAATGACGCGAGGAACACGCTGGGGGCGACAGAATTGCGATCCGAGAAACCGTTGACGAGAAAATGGCGAGCATTCCCCAATCCTGATCTCATGTTTTTTGGGCTCCAGAACCGTGTTTGTGCATTTCTCAAGACGAATTCTGATATAAAATGACGCGAGGAACACGTTGGAAGCGACAGGATTGAGATCCGAGCAACCGTTGACGAGAAAATGGCGAGCATTCCCAAATCCTGATCTCATGTTTTTTGGGCTCCAGAACCGTGTTTGTGCATTTCTCATGAATAATTCTGATATAAAATGACGCGACGAACGCGTTGGAAGCGACAGAATTGCGATCCGAGCAACCGTTGACGAGAAAATGGCGAGCATTCCCAAATCCTGATCTCATATTTTTTGGGCTCCCGAACCGTGTTTGTGCATTTCTCCTGACTAATTCTGATATAAAATGACGCGAGGAACGCGTTGGAAGCGACAGAATTGAGATCCGAACAACCGTTGACGAGAAAATGGCGAGCATTCCCAAAACTTGATCTCATGTTTTTTGGGCTCCAGAACCGTGTTTGTGCATTTCTCAAGACGAATTCTGATATAAAATGACGCGAGGAACGCGTTGGAAGCGGCAGAATTGAGATCCGAGCAACCGTTGACGAGAAAATGGCGAGCATTCCCAAATCCTGATCTCATGTTTTTTGGGCTCCAGAACCGTGTTTGTGCATTTCTCATGACTAATTCTGATATAAAATGATGCGACGAACGCGTTGGAAGCGACAGAATTGCGATCCGAGCAACCGTTGACGAGAAAATGGCGAGCATTCCCAAATCCTGATCTCAAGTTTTTTGGGCTCCAGAACCGTGTTTGTGCATTTCTCATGACTAATTCTGATATAAAATGACGCGACGAACGCGTTGGAAGCGACAGAATTGCGATCCGAGCAACCGTTGACGAGAAAACGGCGAGCATTCCCAAATCCTGATCTCAAGTTTTTTGGGCTCCAGAACCGTGTTTGTGCATTTCTCAAGACGAATTCCGACGTAAAATGACACGAGGAACATGTTGGAAGCGACAGGATTGCGATCCGAGAAACCGTTGATGACAAAATCGCGAGCATTCCCAAAACCTGAACTCGTGGTTTTTGGACTCCAGAAACGTTTTCGTGCATTTGTCGTGACTATTTCCGACGCAAAATGACATGAGGAACACGCTGGAGGCGACAGAATTGCGATCCGAGAAACCGTTGATGAGAAAATGGCGAGCATTCCCCAATCCTGATCTCATGTTTGTTGGGCTCCAGAACCGTGTTTGTGCATTTCTCATGACTAATTCTGGTATAAAATGACGCGAGGAACACGCTGGAGGCGACAGAATTGCGATCCGAGAAACCGTTGACGAGAAAATGGCGAGCATTCCCCAATCCTGATCTCAT
Organism: Crossocerus cetratus; assembly: GCA_963675795.1. Taxonomy (NCBI): domain Eukaryota; kingdom Metazoa; phylum Arthropoda; class Insecta; order Hymenoptera; family Crabronidae; genus Crossocerus; species Crossocerus cetratus. Next base: position 2,973,624 of record OY776667.1, read on the forward strand.
GTTTTTTGGGCTCCAGAACCGTGTTTGTGCATTTCTCATGACTAATTCTGATATAAAATGACGCGAGGAACACGCTGGAAGCGACAGAATTGCGATCCGAGCAACCGTTGACGAGAAAATGGCGAGCATTCCCAAATCCTGATCTCATGTTTTTTGGGCTCCAGAACCGTGTTTGTGCATTTCTCATGACTAATTCTGATATAAAATGACGCGAGGAACAAGTTGGAAGCGGCAGAATTGAGATCCGAGCAACCGTTGACGAGAAAATGGCGACCATTCCCAAATCCTGATCTCATGTTTTTTGGGCTCCAGAACCGTGTTTGTGCATTTCTCATGACTAATTCTGATATAAAATGACGCGAGGAACAAGTTGGAAGCGGCAGAATTGAGATCCGAGCAACCGTTGACGAGAAAATGGCGACCATTCCCAAATCCTGATCTCATGTTTTTTGGGCTCCAGAACCGTGTTTGTGCATTTCTCATGACTAATTCTGATATAAAATGACGCGACGAACGCGTTGGAAGCGACAGAATTGCGATCCGAGCAACCGTTGACGAGAAAATGGCGAGCATTCCCAAATCCTGATCTCAAGTTTTTTGGGCTCCAGAACCGTGTTTGTGCATTTCTCATGACTAATTCTGATATAAAATGACGCGACGAACGCGTTGGAAGCGACAGAATTGCGATCCGAGCAACCGTTGACGAGAAAATGGCGAGCATTCCCAAAACTTGATCTCGTGTTTATTGAACTCCAGAACCGTGTTTGTGCATTTCTCAAGACGAATTCCGACGTAAAATGACACGAGGAACATGTTGGAAGCGACAGGATTGCGATCCGAGAAACCGTTGATGACAAAATCGCGAGCAACTCGTGGTTTTTGGACTCCAGAAACGTTTTCGTGCATTTGTCGTGACTATTTCCGACGCAAAATGACATGAGGAACACGCTGGAGGCGACAGAATTGCGATCCGAGAAACCGTTGACGAGAAAATGGCGAGCATTCCCCAATCCTGATCTCATGTTTGTTGGGCTCCAGAACCGTGTTTGTGCATTTCTCATGACTAATTCTGGTATAAAATGACGCGAGGAACACGCTGGAGGCGACAGAATTGCGATCCGAGAAACCGTTGACGAGAAAATGACGAGCATTCCCCAATCCTGATCTCATGTTTTTTGGGCTCCAGAACCGTGTTTGTGCATTTCTCATGACTAATTCTGATATAAAATGACGCGAGGAACACGCTGGGGGCGACAGAATTGCGATCCGAGAAACCGTTGACGAGAAAATGGCGAGCATTCCCCAATCCTGATCTCATGTTTTTTGGGCTCCAGAACCGTGTTTGTGCATTTCTCAAGACGAATTCTGATATAAAATGACGCGAGGAACACGTTGGAAGCGACAGGATTGAGATCCGAGCAACCGTTGACGAGAAAATGGCGAGCATTCCCAAATCCTGATCTCATGTTTTTTGGGCTCCAGAACCGTGTTTGTGCATTTCTCATGACTAATTCTGATATAAAATGACGCGACGAACGCGTTGGAAGCGACAGAATTGCGATCCGAGCAACCGTTGACGAGAAAATGGCGAGCATTCCCAAATCCTGATCTCATGTTTTTTGGGCTCCAGAACCGTGTTTGTGCATTTCTCCTGACTAATTCTGATATAAAATGACGCGAGGAACGCGTTGGAAGCGACAGAATTGAGATCCGAACAACCGTTGACGAGAAAATGGCGAGCATTCCCAAAACTTGATCTCATGTTTTTTGGGCTCCAGAACCGTGTTTGTGCATTTCTCAAGACGAATTCTGATATAAAATGACGCGAGGAACGCGTTGGAAGCGGCAGAATTGAGATCCGAGCAACCGTTGACGAGAAAATGGCGAGCATTCCCAAATCCTGATCTCAAGTTTTTTGGGCTCCAGAACCGTGTTTGTGCATTTCTCATGACTAATTCTGATATAAAATGACGCGACGAACGCGTTGGAAGCGACAGAATTGCGATCCGAGCAACCGTTGACGAGAAAATGGCGAGCATTCCCAAATCCTGATCTCAAGTTTTTTGGGCTCCAGAACCGTGTTTGTGCATTTCTCAAGACGAATTCCGACGTAAAATGACACGAGGAACATGTTGGAAGCGACAGGATTGCGATCCGAGAAACCGTTGATGACAAAATCGCGAGCATTCCCAAAACCTGAACTCGTGGTTTTTGGACTCCAGAAACGTTTTCGTGCATTTGTCGTGACTATTTCCGACGCAAAATGACATGAGGAACACGCTGGAGGCGACAGAATTGCGATCCGAGAAACCGTTGATGAGAAAATGGCGAGCATTCCCCAATCCTGATCTCATGTTTGTTGGGCTCCAGAACCGTGTTTGTGCATTTCTCATGACTAATTCTGGTATAAAATGACGCGAGGAACACGCTGGAGGCGACAGAATTGCGATCCGAGAAACCGTTGACGAGAAAATGGCGAGCATTCCCCAATCCTGATCTCATGTTTTTTGGGCTCCAGAACCGTGTTTGTGCATTTCTCATGACTAATTCTGATATAAAATGACGCGAGGAACACGCTGGAAGCGACAGAATTGCGATCCGAGCAACCGTTGACGAGAAAATGGCGAGCATTCCCAAATCCTGATCTCATGTTTTTTGGGCTCCAGAACCGTGTTTGTGCATTTCTCATGACTAATTCTGATATAAAATGACGCGAGGAACAAGTTGGAAGCGGCAGAATTGAGATCCGAGCAACCGTTGACGAGAAAATGGCGACCATTCCCAAATCCTGATCTCATGTTTTTTGGGCTCCAGAAACGTTTTCGTGCATTTGTCGTCACTATTTCCGACGTAAAATGACACGAGGAACACGCTGGAGGCGACAGAATTGCGATCCGAGAAACCGTTGACGAGAAAATGGCGAGCATTCCCCAATCCTGTTCTCATGTTTTTTGGGCTCCAGAACCGTGTTTGTGCATTTCTCATGACTAATTCTGATATAAAATGACGCGAGGAACGCGTTGGAAGCGACAGAATTGAGATCCGAATAACCGTTGACGAGAAAATGGCGAGCATTCCCAAAACTTGATCTCATGTTTTTTGGGCTCCAGAACCGTGTTTGTGCATTTCTCATGACTAATTCTGATATAAAATGACGCGAGGAACACGCTGGAAGCGACAGAATTGCGATCCGAGCAACCGTTGACGAGAAAATGGCGAGCATTCCCCAATCCTGATCTCATGTTTTTTGGGCTCCAGAACCGTGTTTGTGCATTTCTCAAGACGAATTCCGACGTAAAATGACACGAGGAACGCGTTGGAAGCGACAGGATTGCGTTCCGAGAAACCGTTGACGAGAAAATCGCGAGCATTCCCAAATCCTGATCTCGTGTTTTTTGGGCTCCAGAACCGTGTTTCTGCATTTCTCATGACTAATTCCGATGTAAAATGACGCGAGGAACGCGCTGGAAGCGACAGAATTGCGATCCGAGCACCCGTTGACGAGAAAATGGCGAGCATTCCCAAAACTTGATCTCGTGTTTATTCAACTCCAGAACCGTGTTTGTGCATTTCTCAAGACGAATTCTGATATAAAATGACGCGAGGAACGCGTTGGAAGCGGCAGAATTGAGATCCGAGAAACCGTTGATGACAAAATCGCGAGCATTCCCAAAACCTGAACTCGTGGTTTTTGGACTCCAGAAACGTTTTCGTGCATTTGTCGTGACTATTTCCGACGCAAAATGACATGAGGAACACGCTGGAGGCGACAGAATTGCGATCCGAGAAACCGTTGATGAGAAAATGGCGAGCATTCCCCAATCCTGATCTCATGTTTGTTGGGCTCCAGAACCGTGTTTGTGCATTTCTCATGACTAATTCTGGTATAAAATGACGCGAGGAACACGCTGGAGGCGACAGAATTGCGATCCGAGAAACCGTTGACGAGAAAATGGCGAGCATTCCCCAATCCTGAACTCATGTTTTTTGGGCTCCAGAACCGTGTTTGTGCATTTCTCATGACTAATTCTGATATAAAATGACGCGAGGAACACGCTGGAAGCGACAGAATTGCGATCCGAGCAACCGTTGACGAGAAAATGGCGAGCATTCCCAAATCCTGATCTCATGTTTTTTGGGCTCCAGAACCGTGTTTGTGCATTTCTCATGACTAATTCTGATATAAAATGACGCGAGGAACAAGTTGGAAGCGGCAGAATTGAGATCCGAGCAACCGTTGACGAGAAAATGGCGACCATTCCCAAATCCTGATCTCATGTTTTTTGGGCTCCAGAACCGTGTTTGTGCATTTCTCATGACTAATTCTGATATAAAATGACGCGACGAACGCGTTGGAAGCGACAGAATTGCGATCCGAGCAACCGTTGACGAGAAAATGGCGAGCATTCCCAAATCCTGATCTCAAGTTTTTTGGGCTCCAGAACCGTGTTTGTGCATTTCTCATGACTAATTCTGATATAAAATGACGCGAGGAACACGCTGGGGGCGACAGAATTGCGATCCGAGAAACCGTTGACGAGAAAATGGCGAGCATTCCCCAATCCTGATCTCATGTTTTTTGGGCTCCAGAACCGTGTTTGTGCATTTCTCAAGACGAATTCTGATATAAAATGACGCGAGGAACACGTTGGAAGCGACAGGATTGAGATCCGAGCAACCGTTGACGAGAAAATGGCGAGCATTCCCAAATCCTGATCTCATGTTTTTTGGGCTCCAGAACCGTGTTTGTGCATTTCTCATGACTTATTCTGATATAAAATGACGCGACGAACGCGTTGGAAGCGACAGAATTGCGATCCGAGCAACCGTTGACGAGAAAATGGCGAGCATTCCCAAATCCTGATCTCATGTTTTTTGGGCTCCAGAACCGTGTTTGTGCATTTCTCCTGACTAATTCTGATATAAAATGACGCGAGGAACGCGTTGGAAGCGACAGAATTGAGATCCGAACAACCGTTGACGAGAAAATGGCGAGCATTCCCAAAACTTGATCTCATGTTTTTTGGGCTCCAGAACCGTGTTTGTGCATTTCTCAAGACGAATTCTGATATAAAATGACGCGAGGAACGCGTTGGAAGCGGCAGAATTGAGATCCGAGCAACCGTTGACGAGAAAATGGCGAGCATTCCCAAATCCTGATCTCAAGTTTTTTGGGCTCCAGAACCGTGTTTGTGCATTTCTCATGACTAATTCTGATATAAAATGACGCGACGAACGCGTTGGAAGCGACAGAATTGCGATCCGAGCAACCGTTGACGAGAAAATGGCGAGCATTCCCAAATCCTGATCTCAAGTTTTTTGGGCTCCAGAACCGTGTTTGTGCATTTCTCAAGACGAATTCCGACGTAAAATGACACGAGGAACATGTTGGAAGCGACAGGATTGCGATCCGAGAAACCGTTGATGACAAAATCGCGAGCATTCCCAAAACCTGAACTCGTGGTTTTTGGACTCCAGAAACGTTTTCGTGCATTTGTCGTGACTATTTCCGACGCAAAATGACATGAGGAACACGCTGGAGGCGACAGAATTGCGATCCGAGAAACCGTTGATGAGAAAATGGCGAGCATTCCCCAATCCTGATCTCATGTTTGTTGGGCTCCAGAACCGTGTTTGTGCATTTCTCATGACTAATTCTGATATAAAATGACGCGAGGAACACGCTGGAAGCGACAGAATTGCGATCCGAGCAACCGTTGACGAGAAAATGGCGAGCATTCCCAAATCCTGATCTCATGTTTTTTGGGCTCCAGAACCGTGTTTGTGCATTTCTCATGACTAATTCTGATATAAAATGACGCGAGGAACAAGTTGGAAGCGGCAGAATTGAGATCCGAGCAACCGTTGACGAGAAAATGGCGACCATTCCCAAATCCTGATCTCATGTTTTTTGGGCTCCAGAACCGTGTTTGTGCATTTCTCATGACTAATTCTGATATAAAATGACGCGAGGAACAAGTTGGAAGCGGCAGAATTGAGATCCGAGCAACCGTTGACGAGAAAATGGCGACCATTCCCAAATCCTGATCTCATGTTTTTTGGGCTCCAGAACCGTGTTTGTGCATTTCTCATGACTAATTCTGATATAAAATGACGCGACGAACGCGTTGGAAGCGACAGAATTGCGATCCGAGCAACCGTTGACGAGAAAATGGCGAGCATTCCCAAATCCTGATCTCAAGTTTTTTGGGCTCCAGAACCGTGTTTGTGCATTTCTCATGACTAATTCTGATATAAAATGACGCGACGAACGCGTTGGAAGCGACAGAATTGCGATCCGAGCAACCGTTGACGAGAAAATGGCGAGCATTCCCAAAACTTGATCTCGTGTTTATTGAACTCCAGAACCGTGTTTGTGCATTTCTCAAGACGAATTCCGACGTAAAATGACACGAGGAACATGTTGGAAGCGACAGGATTGCGATCCGAGAAACCGTTGATGACAAAATCGCGAGCAACTCGTGGTTTTTGGACTCCAGAAACGTTTTCGTGCATTTGTCGTGACTATTTCCGACGCAAAATGACATGAGGAACACGCTGGAGGCGACAGAATTGCGATCCGAGAAACCGTTGACGAGAAAATGGCGAGCATTCCCCAATCCTGATCTCATGTTTGTTGGGCTCCAGAACCGTGTTTGTGCATTTCTCATGACTAATTCTGGTATAAAATGACGCGAGGAACACGCTGGAGGCGACAGAATTGCGATCCGAGAAACCGTTGACGAGAAAATGACGAGCATTCCCCAATCCTGATCTCATGTTTTTTGGGCTCCAGAACCGTGTTTGTGCATTTCTCATGACTAATTCTGATATAAAATGACGCGAGGAACACGCTGGGGGCGACAGAATTGCGATCCGAGAAACCGTTGACGAGAAAATGGCGAGCATTCCCCAATCCTGATCTCATGTTTTTTGGGCTCCAGAACCGTGTTTGTGCATTTCTCAAGACGAATTCTGATATAAAATGACGCGAGGAACACGTTGGAAGCGACAGGATTGAGATCCGAGCAACCGTTGACGAGAAAATGGCGAGCATTCCAAAATCCTGATCTCATGTTTTTTGGGCTCCAGAACCGTGTTTGTGCATTTCTCATGACTAATTCTGATATAAAATGACGCGACGAACGCGTTGGAAGCGACAGAATTGCGATCCGAGCAACCGTTGACGAGAAAATGGCGAGCATTCCCAAATCCTGATCTCATGTTTTTTGGGCTCCAGAACCGTGTTTGTGCATTTCTCCTGACTAATTCTGATATAAAATGACGCGAGGAACGCGTTGGAAGCGACAGAATTGAGATCCGAACAACCGTTGACGAGAAAATGGCGAGCATTCCCAAAACTTGATCTCATGTTTTTTGGGCTCCAGAACCGTGTTTGTGCATTTCTCAAGACGAATTCTGATATAAAATGACGCGAGGAACGCGTTGGAAGCGGCAGAATTGAGATCCGAGCAACCGTTGACGAGAAAATGGCGAGCATTCCCAAATCCTGATCTCAAGTTTTTTGGGCTCCAGAACCGTGTTTGTGCATTTCTCATGACTAATTCTGATATAAAATGACGCGACGAACGCGTTGGAAGCGACAGAATTGCGATCCGAGCAACCGTTGACGAGAAAATGGCGAGCATTCCCAAATCCTGATCTCAAGTTTTTTGGGCTCCAGAACCGTGTTTGTGCATTTCTCAAGACGAATTCCGACGTAAAATGACACGAGGAACATGTTGGAAGCGACAGGATTGCGATCCGAGAAACCGTTGATGACAAAATCGCGAGCATTCCCAAAACCTGAACTCGTGGTTTTTGGACTCCAGAAACGTTTTCGTGCATTTGTCGTGACTATTTCCGACGCAAAATGACATGAGGAACACGCTGGAGGCGACAGAATTGCGATCCGAGAAACCGTTGATGAGAAAATGGCGAGCATTCCCCAATCCTGATCTCATGTTTGTTGGGCTCCAGAACCGTGTTTGTGCATTTCTCATGACTAATTCTGGTATAAAATGACGCGAGGAACACGCTGGAGGCGACAGAATTGCGATCCGAGAAACCGTTGACGAGAAAATGGCGAGCATTCCCCAATCCTGATCTCATGTTTTTTGGGCTCCAGAACCGTGTTTGTGCATTTCTCATGACTAATTCTGATATAAAATGACGCGAGGAACACGCTGGAAGCGACAGAATTGCGATCCGAGCAACCGTTGACGAGAAAATGGCGAGCATTCCCAAATCCTGATCTCATGTTTTTTGGGCTCCAGAACCGTGTTTGTGCATTTCTCATGACTAATTCTGATATAAAATGACGCGAGGAACAAGTTGGAAGCGGCAGAATTGAGATCCGAGCAACCGTTGACGAGAAAATGGCGACCATTCCCAAATCCTGATCTCATGTTTTTTGGGCTCCAGAACCGTGTTTGTGCATTTCTCATGACTAATTCTGATATAAAATGACGCGACGAACGCGTTGGAAGCGACAGAATTGCGATCCGAGCAACCGTTGACGAGAAAATGGCGAGCATTCCCAAATCCTGATCTCAAGTTTTTTGGGCTCCAGAACCGTGTTTGTGCATTTCTCATGACTAATTCTGATATAAAATGACGCGACGAACGCGTTGGAAGCGACAGAATTGCGATCCGAGCAACCGTTGACGAGAAAATGGCGAGCATTCCCAAAACTTGATCTCGTGTTTATTGAACTCCAGAACCGTGTTTGTGCATTTCTCAAGACGAATTCCGACGTAAAATGACACGAGGAACATGTTGGAAGCGACAGGATTGCGATCCGAGAAACCGTTGATGACAAAATCGCGAGCAACTCGTGGTTTTTGGACTCCAGAAACGTTTTCGTGCATTTGTCGTGACTATTTCCGACGCAAAATGACATGAGGAACACGCTGGAGGCGACAGAATTGCGATCCGAGAAACCGTTGACGAGAAAATGGCGAGCATTCCCCAATCCTGATCTCATGTTTGTTGGGCTCCAGAACCGTGTTTGTGCATTTCTCATGACTAATTCTGGTATAAAATGACGCGAGGAACACGCTGGAGGCGACAGAATTGCGATCCGAGAAACCGTTGACGAGAAAATGACGAGCATTCCCCAATCCTGATCTCATGTTTTTTGGGCTCCAGAACCGTGTTTGTGCATTTCTCATGACTAATTCTGATATAAAATGACGCGAGGAACACGCTGGGGGCGACAGAATTGCGATCCGAGAAACCGTTGACGAGAAAATGGCGAGCATTCCCCAATCCTGATCTCATGTTTTTTGGGCTCCAGAACCGTGTTTGTGCATTTCTCAAGACGAATTCTGATATAAAATGACGCGAGGAACACGTTGGAAGCGACAGGATTGAGATCCGAGCAACCGTTGACGAGAAAATGGCGAGCATTCCCAAATCCTGATCTCATGTTTTTTGGGCTCCAGAACCGTGTTTGTGCATTTCTCATGACTAATTCTGATATAAAATGACGCGACGAACGCGTTGGAAGCGACAGAATTGCGATCCGAGCAACCGTTGACGAGAAAATGGCGAGCATTCCCAAATCCTGATCTCATGTTTTTTGGGCTCCAGAACCGTGTTTGTGCATTTCTCCTGACTAATTCTGATATAAAATGACGCGAGGAACGCGTTGGAAGCGACAGAATTGAGATCCGAACAACCGTTGACGAGAAAATGGCGAGCATTCCCAAAACTTGATCTCATGTTTTTTGGGCTCCAGAACCGTGTTTGTGCATTTCTCAAGACGAATTCTGATATAAAATGACGCGAGGAACGCGTTGGAAGCGGCAGAATTGAGATCCGAGCAACCGTTGACGAGAAAATGGCGAGCATTCCCAAATCCTGATCTCAAGTTTTTTGGGCTCCAGAACCGTGTTTGTGCATTTCTCATGACTAATTCTGATATAAAATGACGCGACGAACGCGTTGGAAGCGACAGAATTGCGATCCGAGCAACCGTTGACGAGAAAATGGCGAGCATTCCCAAATCCTGATCTCAAGTTTTTTGGGCTCCAGAACCGTGTTTGTGCATTTCTCAAGACGAATTCCGACGTAAAATGACACGAGGAACATGTTGGAAGCGACAGGATTGCGATCCGAGAAACCGTTGATGACAAAATCGCGAGCATTCCCAAAACCTGAACTCGTGGTTTTTGGACTCCAGAAACGTTTTCGTGCATTTGTCGTGACTATTTCCGACGCAAAATGACATGAGGAACACGCTGGAGGCGACAGAATTGCGATCCGAGAAACCGTTGATGAGAAAATGGCGAGCATTCCCCAATCCTGATCTCATGTTTGTTGGGCTCCAGAACCGTGTTTGTGCATTTCTCATGACTAATTCTGGTATAAAATGACGCGAGGAACACGCTGGAGGCGACAGAATTGCGATCCGAGAAACCGTTGACGAGAAAATGGCGAGCATTCCCCAATCCTGATCTCATGTTTTTTGGGCTCCAGAACCGTGTTTGTGCATTTCTCATGACTAATTCTGATATAAAATGACGCGAGGAACACGCTGGAAGCGACAGAATTGCGATCCGAGCAACCGTTGACGAGAAAATGGCGAGCATTCCCAAATCCTGATCTCATGTTTTTTGGGCTCCAGAACCGTGTTTGTGCATTTCTCATGACTAATTCTGATATAAAATGACGCGAGGAACAAGTTGGAAGCGGCAGAATTGAGATCCGAGCAACCGTTGACGAGAAAATGGCGACCATTCCCAAATCCTGATCTCATGTTTTTTGGGCTCCAGAAACGTTTTCGTGCATTTGTCGTCACTATTTCCGACGTAAAATGACACGAGGAACACGCTGGAGGCGACAGAATTGCGATCCGAGAAACCGTTGACGAGAAAATGGCGAGCATTCCCCAATCCTGTTCTCATGTTTTTTGGGCTCCAGAACCGTGTTTGTGCATTTCTCATGACTAATTCTGATATAAAATGACGCGAGGAACGCGTTGGAAGCGACAGAATTGAGATCCGAGTAACCGTTGACGAGAAAATGGCGAGCATTCCCAAAACTTGATCTCGTGTTTATTGAACTCCAGAACCGTGTTTGTGCATTTCTCAAGACGAATTCTGATATAAAATGACGCGAGGAACGCGTTGGAAGCGGCAGAATTGAGATCCGAGCAACCGTTGACGAGAAAATGGCGAGCATTCCCAAATCCTGATCTCATGTTTTTTGGGCTCCAGAACCGTGTTTGTGCATTTCTCAAGACGAATTCCGACGTAAAATGACACGAGGAACGCGTTGGAAGCGACAGGATTGCGTTCCGAGAAACCGTTGACGAGAAAATCGCGAGCATTCCCAAATCCTGATCTCGTGTTTTTTGGGCTCCAGAACCGTGTTTCTGCATTTCTCATGACTAATTCCGATGTAAAATGACGCGAGGAACGCGCTGGAAGCGACAGAATTGCGATCCGAGCAACCGTTGACGAGAAAATGGCGAGCATTCCCAAAACTTGATCTCGTGTTTATTGAACTCCAGAACCGTGTTTGTGCATTTCTCAAGACGAATTCTGATATAAAATGACGCGAGGAACGCGTTGGAAGCGGCAGAATTGAGATCCGAGAAACCGTTGACGACAAAATCGCGAGCATTCCCAAAACTTGATCTCGTGTTTTTTGGGCTCCAGAACCGTGTTTGTGCATTTCTCAAGACGAATTCCGACGTAAAATGACACGAGGAACACGTTGGAAGCGACAGGATTGAGATCCGAGCAACCGTTGACGAGAAAATGGCGAGCATTCCCAAATCCTGATCTCATGTTTTTTGGGCTCCAGAACCGTGTTTGTGCATTTCTCATGACTAATTCTGATATAAAATGACGCGACGAACGCGTTGGAAGCGACAGAATTGCGATCCGAGCAACCGTTGACGAGAAAATGGCGAGCATTCCCAAATCCTGATCTCATGTTTTTTGGGCTCCAGAACCGTGTTTGTGCATTTCTCATGACTAATTCTGATATAAAATGACGCGAGGAACGCGTTGGAAGCGGCAGAATTGAGATCCGAGCAACCGTTGACGAGAAAATGGCGAGCATTCCCAAAACTTGATCTCGTGTCTATTGAACTCCAGAACCGTGTTTGTGCATTTCTCAAGAAGAATTCTGATATAAAATGACGCGAGGAACGCGTTGGAAGCGGCAGAATTGCGATCCGAGAAACCGTTGACGAGAAAATGGCGAGCATTCCCCAATCCTGATCTCATGTTTTTTGGGCTCCAGAACCGTGTTTGTGCATTTCTCAAGACGAATTCCGACGTAAAATGACACGAGGAACACGCTGGAAGCGACAGAATTGCGATCCGAGCAACCGTTGACGAGAAAATGGCGAGCATTCCCAAAACTTGATCTCGTGTCTATTGAACTCCAGAACCGTGTTTGTGCATTTCTCAAGAAGAATTCTGATATAAAATGACGCGAGGAACGCGTTGGAAGCGGCAGAATTGAGATCCGAGAAACCGTTAACGACAAAATCGCGAGCATTCCCAAAACTTGATCTCGTGTTTTTTGGGCTCCAGAACCGTGTTTGTGCATTTCTCATGACTAATTCTGGTATAAAATGACGCGAGGAACACGCTGGAGGCGACAGAATTGAGATCCGAGCAACCGTTGACGAGAAAATGGCGAGCATTCCCAAATCCTGATCTCATGTTTTTTGGGCTCCAGAACCGTGTTTGTGCATTTCTCATGACTAATTCTGATATAAAATGACGCGACGAACGCGTTGGAAGCGACAGAATTGCGATCCGAGCAACCGTTGACGAGAAAATGGCGAGCATTCCCAAATCCTGATCTCAAGTTTTTTGGGCTCCAGAACCGTGTTTGTGCATTTCTCATGACTAATTCTGATATAAAATGACGCGACGAACGCGTTGGAAGCGACAGAATTGCGATCCGAGCAACCGTTGACGAGAAAATGGCGAGCATTCGCAAAACTTGATCTCGTGTTTATTGAACTCCAGAACCGTGTTTGTGCATTTCTCAAGACGAATTCCGACGTAAAATGACACGAGGAACATGTTGGAAGCGACAGGATTGCGATCCGAGAAACCGTTGATGACAAAATCGCGAGCATTCCCAAAACCTGAACTCGTGGTTTTTGGACTCCAGAAACGTTTTCGTGCATTTGTCGTGACTATTTCCGACGCAAAATGACATGAGGAACACGCTGGAGGCGACAGAATTGCGATCCGAGAAACCGTTGACGAGAAAATGGCGAGCATTCCCCAATACTGATCTCATGTTTGTTGGGCTCCAGAACCGTGTTTGTGCATTTCTCATGACTAATTCTGGTATAAAATGACGCGAGGAACACGCTGGAGGCGACAGAATTGCGATCCGAGAAACCGTTGACGAGAAAATGGCGAGCATTCCCCAATCCTGATCTCATGTTTTTTGGGCTCCAGAACCGTGTTTGTGCATTTCTCATGACTAATTCTGATATAAAATGACGCGAGGAACACGCTGGAAGCGACAGAATTGCGATCCGAGCAACCGTTGACGAGAAAATGGCGAGCATTCCCAAATCCTGATCTCATGTTTTTTGGGCTCCAGAACCGTGTTTGTGCATTTCTCATGACTAATTCTGATATAAAATGACGCGAGGAACAAGTTGGAAGCGGCAGAATTGAGATCCGAGCAACCGTTGACGAGAAAATGGCGACCATTCCCAAATCCTGATCTCATGTTTTTTGGGCTCCAGAACCGTGTTTGTGCATTTCTCATGACTAATTCTGATATAAAATGACGCGACGAACGCGTTGGAAGCGACAGAATTGCGATCAGAGAAACCGTTGACGAGAAAATGGCGAGCATTCCCAAATCCTGATCTCGTGTTTTTTGGACTCCAGAAACGTTTTCGTGCATTTGTCGTCACTATTTCCGACGTAAAATGACACGAGGAACACGCTGGAGGCGACAGAATTGCGATCCGAGAAACCGTTGACGAGAAAATGGCGAGCATTCCCCAATCCTGTTCTCATGTTTTTTGGGCTCCAGAACCGTGTTTGTGCATTTCTCATGACTAATTCTGATATAAAATGACGCGAGGAACGCGTTGGAAGCGACAGAATTGAGATCCGAGTAACCGTTGACGAGAAAATGGCGAGCATTCCCAAAACTTGATCTCGTGTTTATTGAACTCCAGAACCGTGTTTGTGCATTTCTCAAGACGAATTCTGATATAAAATGACGCGAGGAACGCGTTGGAAGCGGCAGAATTGAGATCCGAGCAACCGTTGACGAGAAAATGGCGAGCATTCCCAAATCCTGATCTCATGTTTTTTGGGCTCCAGAACCGTGTTTGTGCATTTCTCATGACTAATTCTGATATAAAATGACGCGACGAACGCGTTGGAAGCGACAGAATTGCCATCAGAGAAACCGTTGACGAGAAAATGGCGAGCATTCCCAAATCCTGATCTCGTGATTTTTGGACTCCAGAAACGTTTTCGTGCATTTGTCGTCACTATTTCCGATGTAAAATGACACGAGGAACACGCTGGAGGCGACAGAATTGCGATCCGAGAAACCGTTGACGAGAAAATGGCGAGCATTCCCCAATCCTGATCTCATGTTTTTTGGGCTCCAGAACCGTGTTTGTGCATTTCTCAAGACGAATTCCGACGTAAAATGACACGAGGAACGCGTTGGAAGCGACAGGATTGCGTTCCGAGAAACCGTTGACGAGAAAATCGCGAGCATTCCCAAATCCTGATCTCGTGTTTTTTGGGCTCCAGAACCGTGTTTCTGCATTTCTCATGACTAATTCCGATGTAAAATGACGCGAGGAACGCGCTGGAAGCGACAGAATTGCGATCCGAGCAACCGTTGACGAGAAAATGGCGATCATTCCCAAAACTTGATCTCGTGTTTATTGAACTCCAGAACCGTGTTTGTGCATTTCTCAAGACGAATTCTGATATAAAATGACGCGAGGAACGCGTTGGAAGCGGCAGAATTGAGATCCGAGAAACCGTTGACGACAAAATCGCGAGCATTCCCAAAACTTGATCTCGTGTTTTTTGGGCTCCAGAACCGTGTTTGTGCATTTCTCAAGACGAATTCCGACGTAAAATGACACGAGGAACACGTTGGAAGCGACAGGATTGAGATCCGAGCAACCGTTGACGAGAAAATGGCGAGCATTCCCAAATCCTGATCTCATGTTTTTTGGGCTCCAGAACCGTGTTTGTGCATTTCTCATGACTAATTCTGATATAAAATGACGCGACGAACGCGTTGGAAGCGACAGAATTGCGATCCGAGCAACCGTTGACGAGAAAATGGCGAGCATTCCCAAATCCTGATCTCATGTTTTTTGGGCTCCAGAACCGTGTTTGTGCATTTCTCCTGACTAATTCTGATATAAAATGACGCGAGGAACGCGTTGGAAGCGACAGAATTGAGATCCGAACAACCGTTGACGAGAAAATGGCGAGCATTCCCAAAACTTGATCTCATGTTTTTTGGGCTCCAGAACCGTGTTTGTGCATTTCTCAAGACGAATTCTGATATAAAATGATGCGAGGAACGCGTTGGAAGCGGCAGAATTGAGATCCGAGCAACCGTTGACGAGAAAATGGCGAGCATTCCCAAATCCTGATCTCATGTTTTTTGGGCTCCAGAACCGTGTTTGTGCATTTCTCATGACTAATTCTGATATAAAATGACGCGAGGAACGCGTTGGAAGCGATAGAATTGAGATCCGAGTAACCGTTGACGAGAAAATGGCGAGCATTCCCAAAAGTTGATCTCGTGTTTATTGAACTCCAGAACCGTGTTTGTGCATTTCTCAAGACGAATTCTGATATAAAATGACGCGAGGAACACGTTGGAAGCGACAGGATTGCGTTCCGAGAAACCGTTGACGAGAAAATCGCGAGCATTCCCAAATCCTGATCTCGTGTTTTTTGGGCTCCAGAACCGTGTTTCTGCATTTCTCATGACTAATTCCGACGTAAAATGACACGAGGAACACGTTGGAAGCGACAGGATTGCGTTCCGAGAAACCGTTGACGAGAAAATGGCGATCAGTCCCAAAACTTGATCTCGTGTTTATTGAACTCCAGAACCGTGTTTGTGCATTTCTCAAGACGAATTCTGATATAAAATGACGCGAGGAACGCGTTGGAAGCGGCAGAATTGAGATCCGAGAAACCGTTGACGACAAAATCGCGAGCATTCCCAAAACTTGATCTCGTGTTTTTTGGGCTCCAGAACCGTGTTTGTGCATTTCTCATGACTAATTCTGGTATAAAATGACGCGAGGAACACGCTGGAGGCGACAGAATTGAGATCCGAGCAACCGTTGACGAGAAAATGGCGAGCATTCCCAAATCCTGATCTCATGTTTTTTGGGCTCCAGAACCGTGTTTGTGCATTTCTCATGACTAATTCTGATATAAAATGACGCGACGAACGCGTTGGAAGCGACAGAATTGCGATCCGAGCAACTGTTGACGAGAAAATGGCGAGCATTCCCAAATCCTGATCTCATGTTTTTTGGGCTCCAGAACCGTGTTTCTGCATTTCTCATGACTAATTCTGATATAAAATGACGCGAGGAACGCGTTGGAAGCGACAGAATTGAGATCCGAGCAACCGTTGACGAGAAAATGGCGACCATTCCCAAATCCTGATCTCATGTTTTTTGGGCTCCAGAACCGTGTTTGTGCGTTTCTCAAGACTAATTCCGACGTAAAATGATACGAGGAACACGTTGGAAGCGACAGAATTGCGATCCGAGAAACCGTTGACGAGAAAATGGCGAGCATTCCCAAATCCTGATCTCATGTTTTTTGGGCTCCAGAACAGTGTTTGTGCATTTCTCAAGACGAATTCCGACGTAAAATGACACGAGGAACACGTTGGAAGCGACAGGATTGCGTTCCGAGAAACCGTTGACGAGAAAATCGCGAGCATTCCCAAATCCTGATCTCGTGTTTTTTGGGCTCCAGAACCGTGTTTCTGCATTTCTCATGACTAATTCCGACGTAAAATGACACGAGGAACACGTTGGAAGCGACAGGATTGCGTTCCGAGAAACCGTTGACGAGAAAATGGCGATCAGTCCCAAAACTTGATCTCGTGTTTATTGAACTCCAGAACCGTGTTTGTGCATTTCTCAAGACGAATTCTGATATAAAATGACGCGAGGAACGCGTTGGAAGCGGCAGAATTGAGATCCGAGAAACCGTTGACGACAAAATCGCGAGCATTCCCAAAACTTGATCTCGTGTTTTTTGGGCTCCAGAACCGTGTTTGTGCATTTCTCATGACTAATTCTGGTATAAAATGACGCGAGGAACACGCTGGAGGCGACAGAATTGAGATCCGAGCAACCGTTGACGAGAAAATGGCGAGCATTCCCAAATCCTGATCTCATGTTTTTTGGGCTCCAGAACCGTGTTTGTGCATTTCTCATGACTAATTCTGATATAAAATGACGCGACGAACGCGTTGGAAGCGACAGAATTGCGATCCGAGCAACTGTTGACGAGAAAATGGCGAGCATTCCCAAATCCTGATCTCATGTTTTTTGGGCTCCAGAACCGTGTTTCTGCATTTCTCATGACTAATTCTGATATAAAATGACGCGAGGAACGCGTTGGAAGCGACAGAATTGAGATCCGAGCAACCGTTGACGAGAAAATGGCGACCATTCCCAAATCCTGATCTCATGTTTTTTGGGCTCCAGAACCGTGTTTGTGCGTTTCTCAAGACTAATTCCGACGTAAAATGATACGAGGAACACGTTGGAAGCGACAGAATTGCGATCCGAGAAACCGTTGACGAGAAAATGGCGAGCATTCCCAAATCCTGATCTCATGTTTTTTGGGCTCCAGAACAGTGTTTGTGCATTTCTCAAGACGAATTCCGACGTAAAATGACACGAGGAACACGTTGGAAGCGACAGGATTGCGTTCCGAGAAACCGTTGACGAGAAAATCGCGAGCATTCCCAAATCCTGATCTCGTGTTTTTTGGGCTCCAGAACCGTGTTTCTGCATTTCTCATGACTAATTCCGATGTAAAATGACGCGAGGAACGCGCTGGAAGCGACAGGATTGCGTTCCGAGCAACCGTTGACGAGAAAATGGCGAGCATTCCCAAATCCTGATCTCATGTTTTTTGGGCTCCAGAACCGTGTTTCTGCATTTCTCATGACTAATTCTGATATAAAATGACGCGAGGAACGCGTTGGAAGCGACAGAATTGAGATCCGAGCAACCGTTGACGAGAAAATGGCGACCATTCCCAAATCCTGATCTCATGTTTTTTGGGCTCCAGAACCGTGTTTGTGCGTTTCTCAAGACTAATTCCGACGTAAAATGATACGAGGAACACGTTGGAAGCGACAGAATTGCGATCCGAGCAACCGTTGACGAGAAAATGGCGAGCAGTCCCAAAACTTGATCTCGTGTTTATTGAACTCCAGAACCGTGTTTGTGCATTTCTCAAGACGAATTCTGATATAAAATGACGCGAGGAACGCGTTGGAAGCGGCAGAATTGAGATCCGAGCAACCGTTGACGAGAAAATGGCGAGCATTCCCAAAACTTGATCTCATGTTTTTTGGGCTCCAGAACCGTGTTTGTGCATTTCTCAAGACGAATTCTGATATAAAATGATGCGAGGAACGCGTTGGAAGCGGCAGAATTGAGATCCGAACAACCGTTGACGAGAAAATGGCGAGCATTCCCAAAACTTGATCTCATGTTTTTTGGGCTCCAGAACCGTGTTTGTGCATTTCTCAAGACGAATTCTGATATAAAATGACGCGAGGAACGCGTTGGAAGCGGCAGAATTGAGATCCGAGCAACCGTTGACGAGAAAATGGCGAGCATTCCCAAATCCTGATCTCATGTTTTTTGGGCTCCAGAACCGTGTTTGTGCATTTCTCATGACTAATTCTGATATAAAATGATGCGACGAACGCGTTGGAAGCGACAGAATTGCGATCCGAGCAACCGTTGACGAGAAAATGGCGAGCATTCCCAAATCCTGATCTCAAGTTTTTTGGGCTCCAGAACCGTGTTTGTGCATTTCTCATGACTAATTCTGATATAAAATGACGCGACGAACGCGTTGGAAGCGACAGAATTGCGATCCGAGCAACCGTTGACGAGAAAATGGCGAGCATTCCCAAATCCTGATCTCAAGTTTTTTGGGCTCCAGAACCGTGTTTGTGCATTTCTCAAGACGAATTCCGACGTAAAATGACACGAGGAACATGTTGGAAGCGACAGGATTGCGATCCGAGAAACCGTTGATGACAAAATCGCGAGCATTCCCAAAACCTGAACTCGTGGTTTTTGGACTCCAGAAACGTTTTCGTGCATTTGTCGTGACTATTTCCGACGCAAAATGACATGAGGAACACGCTGGAGGCGACAGAATTGCGATCCGAGAAACCGTTGATGAGAAAATGGCGAGCATTCCCCAATCCTGATCTCATGTTTGTTGGGCTCCAGAACCGTGTTTGTGCATTTCTCATGACTAATTCTGGTATAAAATGACGCGAGGAACACGCTGGAGGCGACAGAATTGCGATCCGAGAAACCGTTGACGAGAAAATGGCGAGCATTCCCCAATCCTGATCTCATGTTTTTTGGGCTCCAGAACCGTGTTTGTGCATTTCTCATGACTAATTCTGATATAAAATGACGCGAGGAACACGCTGGAAGCGACAGAATTGCGATCCGAGCAACCGTTGACGAGAAAATGGCGAGCATTCCCAAATCCTGATCTCATGTTTTTTGGGCTCCAGAACCGTGTTTGTGCATTTCTCATGACTAATTCTGATATAAAATGACGCGAGGAACAAGTTGGAAGCGGCAGAATTGAGATCCGAGCAACCGTTGACGAGAAAATGGCGACCATTCCCAAATCCTGATCTCATGTTTTTTGGGCTCCAGAACCGTGTTTGTGCATTTCTCATGACTAATTCTGATATAAAATGACGCGAGGAACAAGTTGGAAGCGGCAGAATTGAGATCCGAGCAACCGTTGACGAGAAAATGGCGACCATTCCCAAATCCTGATCTCATGTTTTTTGGGCTCCAGAACCGTGTTTGTGCATTTCTCATGACTAATTCTGATATAAAATGACGCGACGAACGCGTTGGAAGCGACAGAATTGCGATCCGAGCAACCGTTGACGAGAAAATGGCGAGCATTCCCAAATCCTGATCTCAAGTTTTTGGGCTCCAGAACCGTGTTTGTGCATTTCTCATGACTAATTCTGATATAAAATGACGCGACGAACGCGTTGGAAGCGACAGAATTGCGATCCGAGCAACCGTTGACGAGAAAATGGCGAGCATTCCCAAAACTTGATCTCGTGTTTATTGAACTCCAGAACCGTGTTTGTGCATTTCTCAAGACGAATTCCGACGTAAAATGACACGAGGAACATGTTGGAAGCGACAGGATTGCGATCCGAGAAACCGTTGATGACAAAATCGCGAGCAACTCGTGGTTTTTGGACTCCAGAAACGTTTTCGTGCATTTGTCGTGACTATTTCCGACGCAAAATGACATGAGGAACACGCTGGAGGCGACAGAATTGCGATCCGAGAAACCGTTGACGAGAAAATGGCGAGCATTCCCCAATCCTGATCTCATGTTTGTTGGGCTCCAGAACCGTGTTTGTGCATTTCTCATGACTAATTCTGGTATAAAATGACGCGAGGAACACGCTGGAGGCGACAGAATTGCGATCCGAGAAACCGTTGACGAGAAAATGACGAGCATTCCCCAATCCTGATCTCATGTTTTTTGGGCTCCAGAACCGTGTTTGTGCATTTCTCATGACTAATTCTGATATAAAATGACGCGAGGAACACGCTGGGGGCGACAGAATTGCGATCCGAGAAACCGTTGACGAGAAAATGGCGAGCATTCCCCAATCCTGATCTCATGTTTTTTGGGCTCCAGAACCGTGTTTGTGCATTTCTCAAGACGAATTCTGATATAAAATGACGCGAGGAACACGTTGGAAGCGACAGGATTGAGATCCGAGCAACCGTTGACGAGAAAATGGCGAGCATTCCCAAATCCTGATCTCATGTTTTTTGGGCTCCAGAACCGTGTTTGTGCATTTCTCATGACTAATTCTGATATAAAATGACGCGACGAACGCGTTGGAAGCGACAGAATTGCGATCCGAGCAACCGTTGACGAGAAAATGGCGAGCATTCCCAAATCCTGATCTCATGTTTTTTGGGCTCCAGAACCGTGTTTGTGCATTTCTCCTGACTAATTCTGATATAAAATGACGCGAGGAACGCGTTGGAAGCGACAGAATTGAGATCCGAACAACCGTTGACGAGAAAATGGCGAGCATTCCCAAAACTTGATCTCATGTTTTTTGGGCTCCAGAACCGTGTTTGTGCATTTCTCAAGACGAATTCTGATATAAAATGACGCGAGGAACGCGTTGGAAGCGGCAGAATTGAGATCCGAGCAACCGTTGACGAGAAAATGGCGAGCATTCCCAAATCCTGATCTCAAGTTTTTTGGGCTCCAGAACCGTGTTTGTGCATTTCTCATGACTAATTCTGATATAAAATGACGCGACGAACGCGTTGGAAGCGACAGAATTGCGATCCGAGCAACCGTTGACGAGAAAATGGCGAGCATTCCCAAATCCTGATCTCAAGTTTTTTGGGCTCCAGAACCGTGTTTGTGCATTTCTCAAGACGAATTCCGACGTAAAATGACACGAGGAACATGTTGGAAGCGACAGGATTGCGATCCGAGAAACCGTTGATGACAAAATCGCGAGCATTCCCAAAACCTGAACTCGTGGTTTTTGGACTCCAGAAACGTTTTCGTGCATTTGTCGTGACTATTTCCGACGCAAAATGACATGAGGAACACGCTGGAGGCGACAGAATTGCGATCCGAGAAACCGTTGATGAGAAAATGGCGAGCATTCCCCAATCCTGATCTCATGTTTGTTGGGCTCCAGAACCGTGTTTGTGCATTTCTCATGACTAATTCTGGTATAAAATGACGCGAGGAACACGCTGGAGGCGACAGAATTGCGATCCGAGAAACCGTTGACGAGAAAATGGCGAGCATTCCCCAATCCTGATCTCATGTTTTTTGGGCTCCAGAACCGTGTTTGTGCATTTCTCATGACTAATTCTGATATAAAATGACGCGAGGAACACGCTGGAAGCGACAGAATTGCGATCCGAGCAACCGTTGACGAGAAAATGGCGAGCATTCCCAAATCCTGATCTCATGTTTTTTGGGCTCCAGAACCGTGTTTGTGCATTTCTCATGACTAATTCTGATATAAAATGACGCGAGGAACAAGTTGGAAGCGGCAGAATTGAGATCCGAGCAACCGTTGACGAGAAAATGGCGACCATTCCCAAATCCTGATCTCATGTTTTTTGGGCTCCAGAAACGTTTTCGTGCATTTGTCGTCACTATTTCCGACGTAAAATGACACGAGGAACACGCTGGAGGCGACAGAATTGCGATCCGAGAAACCGTTGACGAGAAAATGGCGAGCATTCCCCAATCCTGTTCTCATGTTTTTTGGGCTCCAGAACCGTGTTTGTGCATTTCTCATGACTAATTCTGATATAAAATGACGCGAGGAACGCGTTGGAAGCGACAGAATTGAGATCCGAGTAACCGTTGACGAGAAAATGGCGAGCATTCCCAAAACTTGATCTCATGTTTTTTGGGCTCCAGAACCGTGTTTGTGCATTTCTCATGACTAATTCTGATATAAAATGACGCGAGGAACACGCTGGAAGCGACAGAATTGCGATCCGAGCAACCGTTGACGAGAAAATGGCGAGCATTCCCCAATCCTGATCTCATGTTTTTTGGGCTCCAGAACCGTGTTTGTGCATTTCTCAAGACGAATTCCGACGTAAAATGACACGAGGAACGCGTTGGAAGCGACAGGATTGCGTTCCGAGAAACCGTTGACGAGAAAATCGCGAGCATTCCCAAATCCTGATCTCGTGTTTTTTGGGCTCCAGAACCGTGTTTCTGCATTTCTCATGACTAATTCCGATGTAAAATGACGCGAGGAACGCGCTGGAAGCGACAGAATTGCGATCCGAGCAACCGTTGACGAGAAAATGGCGAGCATTCCCAAAACTTGATCTCGTGTTTATTGAACTCCAGAACCGTGTTTGTGCATTTCTCAAGACGAATTCTGATATAAAATGACGCGAGGAACGCGTTGGAAGCGGCAGAATTGAGATCCGAGAAACCGTTGATGACAAAATCGCGAGCATTCCCAAAACCTGAACTCGTGGTTTTTGGACTCCAGAAACGTTTTCGTGCATTTGTCGTGACTATTTCCGACGCAAAATGACATGAGGAACACGCTGGAGGCGACAGAATTGCGATCCGAGAAACCGTTGATGAGAAAATGGCGAGCATTCCCCAATCCTGATCTCATGTTTGTTGGGCTCCAGAACCGTGTTTGTGCATTTCTCATGACTAATTCTGGTATAAAATGACGCGAGGAACACGCTGGAGGCGACAGAATTGCGATCCGAGAAACCGTTGACGAGAAAATGGCGAGCATTCCCCAATCCTGATCTCATGTTTTTTGGGCTCCAGAACCGTGTTTGTGCATTTCTCATGACTAATTCTGATATAAAATGACGCGAGGAACACGCTGGAAGCGACAGAATTGCGATCCGAGCAACCGTTGACGAGAAAATGGCGAGCATTCCCAAATCCTGATCTCATGTTTTTTGGGCTCCAGAACCGTGTTTGTGCATTTCTCATGACTAATTCTGATATAAAATGACGCGAGGAACACGCTGGAAGCGACAGAATTGCGATCCGAGCAACCGTTGACGAGAAAATGGCGAGCATTCCCAAATCCTGATCTCATGTTTTTTGGGCTCCAGAACCGTGTTTGTGCATTTCTCATGACTAATTCTGATATAAAATGACGCGAGGAACAAGTTGGAAGCGGCAGAATTGAGATCCGAGCAACCGTTGACGAGAAAATGGCGACCATTCCCAAATCCTGATCTCATGTTTTTTGGGCTCCAGAAACGTTTTCGTGCATTTGTCGTCACTATTTCCGACGTAAAATGACACGAGGAACACGCTGGAGGCGACAGAATTGCGATCCGAGAAACCGTTGACGAGAAAATGGCGAGCATTCCCAAATCCTGATCTCATGTTTGTTGGGCTCCAGAACCGTGTTTGTGCATTTCTCATGACTAATTCTGGTATAAAATGACGCGAGGAACACGCTGGAGGCGACAGAATTGCGATCCGAGAAACCGTTGACGAGAAAATGGCGAGCATTCCCCAATCCTGATCTCATGTTTTTTGGGCTCCAGAACCGTGTTTGTGCATTTCTCATGACTAATTCTGATATAAAATGACGCGAGGAACACGCTGGAAGCGACAGAATTGCGATCCGAGCAACCGTTGACGAGAAAATGGCGAGCATTCCCAAATCCTGATCTCATGTTTTTTGGGCTCCAGAACCGTGTTTGTGCATTTCTCATGACTAATTCTGATATAAAATGACGCGAGGAACAAGTTGGAAGCGGCAGAATTGAGATCCGAGCAACCGTTGACGAGAAAATGGCGACCATTCCCAAATCCTGATCTCATGTTTTTTGGGCTCCAGAAACGTTTTCGTGCATTTGTCGTCACTATTTCCGACGTAAAATGACACGAGGAACACGCTGGAGGCGACAGAATTGCGATCCGAGAAACCGTTGACGAGAAAATGGCGAGCATTCCCCAATCCTGTTCTCATGTTTTTTGGGCTCCAGAACCGTGTTTGTGCATTTCTCATGACTAATTCTGATATAAAATGACGCGAGGAACGCGTTGGAAGCGACAGAATTGAGATCCGAGTAACCGTTGACGAGAAAATGGCGAGCATTCCCAAAACTTGATCTCATGTTTTTTGGGCTCCAGAACCGTGTTTGTGCATTTCTCATGACTAATTCTGATATAAAATGACGCGAGGAACACGCTGGAAGCGACAGAATTGCGATCCGAGCAACCGTTGACGAGAAAATGGCGAGCATTCCCCAATCCTGATCTCATGTTTTTTGGGCTCCAGAACCGTGTTTGTGCATTTCTCAAGACGAATTCCGACGTAAAATGACACGAGGAACGCGTTGGAAGCGACAGGATTGCGTTCCGAGAAACCGTTGACGAGAAAATCGCGAGCATTCCCAAATCCTGATCTCGTGTTTTTTGGGCTCCAGAACCGTGTTTCTGCATTTCTCATGACTAATTCCGATGTAAAATGACGCGAGGAACGCGCTGGAAGCGACAGAATTGCGATCCGAGCAACCGTTGACGAGAAAATGGCGAGCATTCCCAAAACTTGATCTCGTGTTTATTGAACTCCAGAACCGTGTTTGTGCATTTCTCAAGACGAATTCTGATATAAAATGACGCGAGGAACGCGTTGGAAGCGGCAGAATTGAGATCCGAGAAACCGTTGATGACAAAATCGCGAGCATTCCCAAAACCTGAACTCGTGGTTTTTGGACTCCAGAAACGTTTTCGTGCATTTGTCGTGACTATTTCCGACGCAAAATGACATGAGGAACACGCTGGAGGCGACAGAATTGCGATCCGAGAAACCGTTGATGAGAAAATGGCGAGCATTCCCCAATCCTGATCTCATGTTTGTTGGGCTCCAGAACCGTGTTTGTGCATTTCTCATGACTAATTCTGGTATAAAATGACGCGAGGAACACGCTGGAGGCGACAGAATTGCGATCCGAGAAACCGTTGACGAGAAAATGGCGAGCATTCCCCAATCCTGATCTCATGTTTTTTGGGCTCCAGAACCGTGTTTGTGCATTTCTCATGACTAATTCTGATATAAAATGACGCGAGGAACACGCTGGAAGCGACAGAATTGCGATCCGAGCAACCGTTGACGAGAAAATGGCGAGCATTCCCAAATCCTGATCTCATGTTTTTTGGGCTCCAGAACCGTGTTTGTGCATTTCTCATGACTAATTCTGATATAAAATGACGCGAGGAACACGCTGGAAGCGACAGAATTGCGATCCGAGCAACCGTTGACGAGAAAATGGCGAGCATTCCCAAATCCTGATCTCATGTTTTTTGGGCTCCAGAACCGTGTTTGTGCATTTCTCATGACTAATTCTGATATAAAATGACGCGAGGAACAAGTTGGAAGCGGCAGAATTGAGATCCGAGCAACCGTTGACGAGAAAATGGCGACCATTCCCAAATCCTGATCTCATGTTTTTTGGGCTCCAGAAACGTTTTCGTGCATTTGTCGTCACTATTTCCGACGTAAAATGACACGAGGAACACGCTGGAGGCGACAGAATTGCGATCCGAGAAACCGTTGACGAGAAAATGGCGAGCATTCCCCAATCCTGTTCTCATGTTTTTTGGGCTCCAGAACCGTGTTTGTGCATTTCTCATGACTAATTCTGATATAAAATGACGCGAGGAACGCGTTGGAAGCGACAGAATTGAGATCCGAGTAACCGTTGACGAGAAAATGGCGAGCATTCCCAAAACTTGATCTCATGTTTTTTGGGCTCCAGAACCGTGTTTGTGCATTTCTCATGACTAATTCTGATATAAAATGACGCGAGGAACACGCTGGAAGCGACAGAATTGCGATCCGAGCAACCGTTGACGAGAAAATGGCGAGCATTCCCCAATCCTGATCTCATGTTTTTTGGGCTCCAGAACCGTGTTTGTGCATTTCTCAAGACGAATTCCGACGTAAAATGACACGAGGAACGCGTTGGAAGCGACAGGATTGCGTTCCGAGAAACCGTTGACGAGAAAATCGCGAGCATTCCCAAATCCTGATCTCGTGTTTTTTGGGCTCCAGAACCGTGTTTCTGCATTTCTCATGACTAATTCCGATGTAAAATGACGCGAGGAACGCGCTGGAAGCGACAGAATTGCGATCCGAGCAACCGTTGACGAGAAAATGGCGAGCATTCCCAAAACTTGATCTCGTGTTTATTGAACTCCAGAACCGTGTTTGTGCATTTCTCAAGACGAATTCTGATATAAAATGACGCGAGGAACGCGTTGGAAGCGGCAGAATTGAGATCCGAGAAACCGTTGATGACAAAATCGCGAGCATTCCCAAAACCTGAACTCGTGGTTTTTGGACTCCAGAAACGTTTTCGTGCATTTGTCGTGACTATTTCCGACGCAAAATGACATGAGGAACACGCTGGAGGCGACAGAATTGCGATCCGAGAAACCGTTGATGAGAAAATGGCGAGCATTCCCCAATCCTGATCTCATGTTTGTTGGGCTCCAGAACCGTGTTTGTGCATTTCTCATGACTAATTCTGGTATAAAATGACGCGAGGAACACGCTGGAGGCGACAGAATTGCGATCCGAGAAACCGTTGACGAGAAAATGGCGAGCATTCCCCAATCCTGATCTCATGTTTTTTGGGCTCCAGAACCGTGTTTGTGCATTTCTCATGACTAATTCTGATATAAAATGACGCGAGGAACACGCTGGAAGCGACAGAATTGCGATCCGAGCAACCGTTGACGAGAAAATGGCGAGCATTCCCAAATCCTGATCTCATGTTTTTTGGGCTCCAGAACCGTGTTTGTGCATTTCTCATGACTAATTCTGATATAAAATGACGCGAGGAACAAGTTGGAAGCGGCAGAATTGAGATCCGAGCAACCGTTGACGAGAAAATGGCGACCATTCCCAAATCCTGATCTCATGTTTTTTGGGCTCCAGAACCGTGTTTGTGCATTTCTCATGACTAATTCTGATATAAAATGACGCGACGAACGCGTTGGAAGCGACAGAATTGCGATCCGAGCAACCGTTGACGAGAAAATGGCGAGCATTCCCAAATCCTGATCTCAAGTTTTTTGGGCTCCAGAACCGTGTTTGTGCATTTCTCATGACTAATTCTGATATAAAATGACGCAACGAACGCGTTGGAAGCGACAGAATTGCGATCCGAGCAACCGTTGACGAGAAAATGGCGAGCATTCCCAAAACTTGATCTCGTGTTTATTGAACTCCAGAACCGTGTTTGTGCATTTCTCAAGACGAATTCCGACGTAAAATGACACGAGGAACATGTTGGAAGCGACAGGATTGCGATCCGAGAAACCGTTGATGACAAAATCGCGAGCAACTCGTGGTTTTTGGACTCCAGAAACGTTTTCGTGCATTTGTCGTGACTATTTCCGACGCAAAATGACATGAGGAACACGCTGGAGGCGACAGAATTGCGATCCGAGAAACCGTTGACGAGAAAATGGCGAGCATTCCCCAATCCTGATCTCATGTTTGTTGGGCTCCAGAACCGTGTTTGTGCATTTCTCATGACTAATTCTGGTATAAAATGACGCGAGGAACACGCTGGAGGCGACAGAATTGCGATCCGAGAAACCGTTGACGAGAAAATGACGAGCATTCCCCAATCCTGATCTCATGTTTTTTGGGCTCCAGAACCGTGTTTGTGCATTTCTCATGACTAATTCTGATATAAAATGACGCGAGGAACACGCTGGGGGCGACAGAATTGCGATCCGAGAAACCGTTGACGAGAAAATGGCGAGCATTCCCCAATCCTGATCTCATGTTTTTTGGGCTCCAGAACCGTGTTTGTGCATTTCTCAAGACGAATTCTGATATAAAATGACGCGAGGAACACGTTGGAAGCGACAGGATTGAGATCCGAGCAACCGTTGACGAGAAAATGGCGAGCATTCCCAAATCCTGATCTCATGTTTTTTGGGCTCCAGAACCGTGTTTGTGCATTTCTCATGACTAATTCTGATATAAAATGACGCGACGAACGCGTTGGAAGCGACAGAATTGCGATCCGAGCAACCGTTGACGAGAAAATGGCGAGCATTCCCAAATCCTGATCTCATGTTTTTTGGGCTCCAGAACCGTGTTTGTGCATTTCTCCTGACTAATTCTGATATAAAATGACGCGAGGAACGCGTTGGAAGCGACAGAATTGAGATCCGAACAACCGTTGACGAGAAAATGGCGAGCATTCCCAAAACTTGATCTCATGTTTTTTGGGCTCCAGAACCGTGTTTGTGCATTTCTCAAGACGAATTCTGATATAAAATGACGCGAGGAACGCGTTGGAAGCGGCAGAATTGAGATCCGAGCAACCGTTGACGAGAAAATGGCGAGCATTCCCAAATCCTGATCTCAAGTTTTTTGGGCTCCAGAACCGTGTTTGTGCATTTCTCATGACTAATTCTGATATAAAATGACGCGACGAACGCGTTGGAAGCGACAGAATTGCGATCCGAGCAACCGTTGACGAGAAAATGGCGAGCATTCCCAAATCCTGATCTCAAGTTTTTTGGGCTCCAGAACCGTGTTTGTGCATTTCTCAAGACGAATTCCGACGTAAAATGACACGAGGAACATGTTGGAAGCGACAGGATTGCGATCCGAGAAACCGTTGATGACAAAATCGCGAGCATTCCCAAAACCTGAACTCGTGGTTTTTGGACTCCAGAAACGTTTTCGTGCATTTGTCGTGACTATTTCCGACGCAGAATGACATGAGGAACACGCTGGAGGCGACAGAATTGCGATCCGAGAAACCGTTGATGAGAAAATGGCGAGCATTCCCCAATCCTGATCTCATGTTTGTTGGGCTCCAGAACCGTGTTTGTGCATTTCTCATGACTAATTCTGGTATAAAATGACGCGAGGAACACGCTGGAGGCGACAGAATTGCGATCCGAGAAACCGTTGACGAGAAAATAGCGAGCATTCCCCAATCCTGATCTCATGTTTTTTGGGCTCCAGAACCGTGTTTGTGCATTTCTCATGACTAATTCTGATATAAAATGACGCGAGGAACACGCTGGAAGCGACAGAATTGCGATCCGAGCAACCGTTGACGAGAAAATGGCGAGCATTCCCAAATCCTGATCTCATGTTTTTTGGGCTCCAGAACCGTGTTTGTGCATTTCTCATGACTAATTCTGATATAAAATGACGCGAGGAACAAGTTGGAAGCGGCAGAATTGAGATCCGAGCAACCGTTGACGAGAAAATGGCGACCATTCCCAAATCCTGATCTCATGTTTTTTGGGCTCCAGAAACGTTTTCGTGCATTTGTCGTCACTATTTCCGACGTAAAATGACACGAGGAACACGCTGGAGGCGACAGAATTGCGATCCGAGAAACCGTTGACGAGAAAATGGCGAGCATTCCCCAATCCTGTTCTCATGTTTTTTGGGCTCCAGAACCGTGTTTGTGCATTTCTCATGACTAATTCTGATCTAAAATGACGCGAGGAACGCGTTGGAAGCGACAGAATTGAGATCCGAGTAACCGTTGACGAGAAAATGGCGAGCATTCCCAAAACTTGATCTCGTGTTTATTGAACTCCAGAACCGTGTTTGTGCATTTCTCAAGACGAATTCTGATATAAAATGACGCGAGGAACGCGTTGGAAGCGGCAGAATTGAGATCCGAGCAACCGTTGACGAGAAAATGGCGAGCATTCCCAAATCCTGATCTCATGTTTTTTGGGCTCCAGAACCGTGTTTGTGCATTTCTCATGACTAATTCTGATATAAAATGACGCGACGAACGCGTTGGAAGCGACAGAATTGCCATCAGAGAAACCGTTGACGAGAAAATGGCGAGCATTCCCAAATCCTGATCTCGTGTTTTTTGGACTCCAGAAACGTTTTCGTGCATTTGTCGTCACTATTTCCGACGTAAAATGACACGAGGAACACGCTGGAGGCGACAGAATTGCGATCCGAGAAACCGTTGACGAGAAAATGGCGAGCATTCCCCAATCCTGATCTCATGTTTTTTGGGCTCCAGAACCGTGTTTGTGCATTTCTCAAGACGAATTCCGACGTAAAATGACACGAGGAACGCGTTGGAAGCGACAGGATTGCGTTCCGAGAAACCGTTGACGAGAAAATCGCGAGCATTCCCAAATCCTGATCTCGTGTTTTTTGGGCTCCAGAACCGTGTTTCTGCATTTCTCATGACTAATTCCGATGTAAAATGACGCGAGGAACGCGCTGGAAGCGACAGAATTGCGATCCGAGCAACCGTTGACGAGAAAATGGCGAGCATTCCCAAAACTTGATCTCGTGTTTTTTGGGCTCCAGAACCGTGTTTGTGCATTTCTCAAGACGAATTCCGACGTAAAATGACACGAGGAACACGTTGGAAGCGACAGGATTGAGATCCGAGCAACCGTTGACGAGAAAATGGCGAGCATTCCCAAATCCTGATCTCATGTTTTTTGGGCTCCAGAACCGTGTTTGTGCATTTCTCATGACTAATTCTGATATAAAATGACGCGACGAACGCGTTGGAAGCGACAGAATTGCGATCCGAGCAACCGTTGACGAGAAAATGGCGAGCATTCCCAAATCCTGATCTCATGTTTTTTGGGCTCCAGAACCGTGTTTGTGCATTTCTCCTGACTAATTCTGATATAAAATGACGCGAGGAACGCGTTGGAAGCGACAGAATTGAGATCCGAACAACCGTTGACGAGAAAATGGCGAGCATTCCCAAAACTTGATCTCATGTTTTTTGGGCTCCAGAACCGTGTTTGTGCATTTCTCAAGACGAATTCTGATATAAAATGACGCGAGGAACGCGTTGGAAGCGGCAGAATTGAGATCCGAGCAACCGTTGACGAGAAAATGGCGAGCATTCCCAAAACTTGATCTCGTGTCTATTGAACTCCAGAACCGTGTTTGTGCATTTCTCAAGAAGAATTCTGATATAAAATGACGCGAGGAACGCGTTGGAAGCGGCAGAATTGCGATCCGAGAAACCGTTGACGAGAAAATGGCAAGCATTCCCCAATCCTGATCTCATGTTTTTTGGGCTCCAGAACCGTGTTTGTGCATTTCTCAAGACGAATTCCGACGTAAAATGACACGAGGAACACGCTGGAAGCGACAGAATTGCGATCCGAGCAACCGTTGACGAGAAAATGGCGAGCATTCCCAAAACTTGATCTCGTGTCTATTGAACTCCAGAACCGTGTTTGTGCATTTCTCAAGAAGAATTCTGATATAAAATGACGCGAGGAACGCGTTGGAAGCGGCAGAATTGAGATCCGAGAAACCGTTAACGACAAAATCGCGAGCATTCCCAAAACTTGATCTCGTGTTTTTTGGGCTCCAGAACCGTGTTTGTGCATTTCTCATGACTAATTCTGGTATAAAATGACGCGAGGAACACGCTGGAGGCGACAGAATTGAGATCCGAGCAACCGTTGACGAGAAAATGGCGAGCATTCCCAAATCCTGATCTCATGTTTTTTGGGCTCCAGAACCGTGTTTGTGCATTTCTCATGACTAATTCTGATATAAAATGACGCGACGAACGCGTTGGAAGCGACAGAATTGCGATCCGAGCAACCGTTGACGAGAAAATGGCGAGCATTCCCAAATCCTGATCTCAAGTTTTTTGGGCTCCAGAACCGTGTTTGTGCATTTCTCATGACTAATTCTGATATAAAATGACGCGACGAACGCGTTGGAAGCGACAGAATTGCGATCCGAGCAACCGTTGACGAGAAAATGGCGAGCATTCCCAAAACTTGATCTCGTGTTTATTGAACTCCAGAACCGTGTTTGTGCATTTCTCAAGACGAATTCCGACGTAAAATGACACGAGGAACATGTTGGAAGCGACAGGATTGCGATCCGAGAAACCGTTGATGACAAAATCGCGAGCATTCCCAAAACCTGAACTCGTGGTTTTTGGACTCCAGAAACGTTTTCGTGCATTTGTCGTGACTATTTCCGACGCAAAATGACATGAGGAACACGCTGGAGGCGACAGAATTGCGATCCGAGAAACCGTTGACGAGAAAATGGCGAGCATTCCCCAATACTGATCTCATGTTTGTTGGGCTCCAGAACCGTGTTTGTGCATTTCTCATGACTAATTCTGGTATAAAATGACGCGAGGAACACGCTGGAGGCGACAGAATTGCGATCCGAGAAACCGTTGACGAGAAAATGGCGAGCATTCCCCAATCCTGATCTCATGTTTTTTGGGCTCCAGAACCGTGTTTGTGCATTTCTCATGACTAATTCTGATATAAAATGACGCGAGGAACACGCTGGAAGCGACAGAATTGCGATCCGAGCAACCGTTGACGAGAAAATGGCGAGCATTCCCAAAACTTGATCTCATGTTTTTTGGGCTCCAGAACCGTGTTTGTGCATTTCTCAAGACGAATTCTGATATAAAATGACGCGAGGAACGCGTTGGAAGCGGCAGAATTGAGATCCGAGCAACAGTTGACGAGAAAATGGCGAGCATTCCCAAATTCTGATCTCATGTTTTTTGGGCTCCAGAATCGTGTTTGTGCATTTCTCATGACTAATTCTGATATAAAATGACGCGACGAACGCGTTGGAAGCGACAGAATTGCGATCCGAGCAACCGTTGACGAGAAAATGGCGAGCATTCCCAAATCCTGATCTCATGTTTTTTGGGCTCCAGAACCGTGTTTGTGCATTTCTCATGACTAATTCTGATATAAAATGACGCGAGGAACGCGTTGGAAGCGACAGAATTGAGATCCGAGCAACCGTTGACGAGAAAATGGCGAGCATTCCCAAATCCTGATCTCATGTTTTTTGGGCTCCAGAACCGTGTTTGTGCATTTCTCATGACTAATTCTGATATAAAATGACGCGAGGAACGCGTTGGAAGCGACAGAATTGAGATCCGAGAAACCGTTGACGAGAAAATGGCGAGCATTCCCCAATCCTGATCTCATGTTTTTTGGGCTCCAGAACCGTGTTTGTGCATTTCTCAAGACGAATTCCGACGTAAAATGACGCGAGGAACGCGTTGGAAGCGACAGAATTGAGATCCGAGTAACCGTTGACGAGAAAATGGCGAGCATTCCCAAAACTTGATCTCGTGTTTATTGAACTCCAGAACCGTGTTTGTGCATTTCTCAAGACGAATTCTGATATAAAATGACGCGAGGAACGCGTTGGAAGCGGCAGAATTGAGATCCGAGCAACCGTTGACGAGAAAATGGCGAGCATTCCCAAATCCTGATCTCATGTTTTTTGGGCTCCAGAACCGTGTTTGTGCATTTCTCATGACTAATTCTGATATAAAATGACGCGACGAACGCGTTGGAAGCGACAGAATTGCCATCAGAGAAACCGTTGACGAGAAAATGGCGAGCATTCCCAAATCCTGATCTCGTGTTTTTTGGACTCCAGAAACGTTTTCGTGCATTTGTCGTCACTATTTCCGACGTAAAATGACACGAGGAACACGCTGGAGGCGACAGAATTGCGATCCGAGAAACCGTTGACGAGAAAATGGCGAGCATTCCCCAATCCTGATCTCATGTTTTTTGGGCTCCAGAACCGTGTTTGTGCATTTCTCAAGACGAATTCCGACGTAAAATGACACGAGGAACGCGTTGGAAGCGACAGGATTGCGTTCCGAGAAACCGTTGACGAGAAAATCGCGAGCATTCCCAAATCCTGATCTCGTGTTTTTTGGGCTCCAGAACCGTGTTTCTGCATTTCTCATGACTAATTCCGATGTAAAATGACGCGAGGAACGCGCTGGAAGCGACAGAATTGCGATCCGAGCAACCGTTGACGAGAAAATGGCGAGCATTCCCAAAACTTGATCTCGTGTTTTTTGGGCTCCAGAACCGTGTTTGTGCATTTCTCAAGACGAATTCCGACGTAAAATGACACGAGGAACACGTTGGAAGCGACAGGATTGAGATCCGAGCAACCGTTGACGAGAAAATGGCGAGCATTCCCAAATCCTGATCTCATGTTTTTTGGGCTCCAGAACCGTGTTTGTGCATTTCTCATGACTAATTCTGATATAAAATGACGCGACGAACGCGTTGGAAGCGACAGAATTGCGATCCGAGCAACCGTTGACGAGAAAATGGCGAGCATTCCCAAATCCTGATCTCATGTTTTTTGGGCTCCAGAACCGTGTTTGTGCATTTCTCCTGACTAATTCTGATATAAAATGACGCGAGGAACGCGTTGGAAGCGACAGAATTGAGATCCGAACAACCGTTGACGAGAAAATGGCGAGCATTCCCAAAACTTGATCTCATGTTTTTTGGGCTCCAGAACCGTGTTTGTGCATTTCTCAAGACGAATTCTGATATAAAATGACGCGAGGAACGCGTTGGAAGCGGCAGAATTGAGATCCGAGCAACCGTTGACGAGAAAATGGCGAGCATTCCCAAAACTTGATCTCGTGTCTATTGAACTCCAGAACCGTGTTTGTGCATTTCTCAAGAAGAATTCTGATATAAAATGACGCGAGGAACGCGTTGGAAGCGGCAGAATTGCGATCCGAGAAACCGTTGACGAGAAAATGGCAAGCATTCCCCAATCCTGATCTCATGTTTTTTGGGCTCCAGAACCGTGTTTGTGCATTTCTCAAGACGAATTCCGACGTAAAATGACACGAGGAACACGCTGGAAGCGACAGAATTGCGATCCGAGCAACCGTTGACGAGAAAATGGCGAGCATTCCCAAAACTTGATCTCGTGTCTATTGAACTCCAGAACCGTGTTTGTGCATTTCTCAAGAAGAATTCTGAAATAAAATGACGCGAGGAACGCGTTGGAAGCGGCAGAATTGAGATCCGAGAAACCGTTAACGACAAAATCGCGAGCATTCCCAAAACTTGATCTCGTGTTTTTTGGGCTCCAGAACCGTGTTTGTGCATTTCTCATGACTAATTCTGGTATAAAATGACGCGAGGAACACGCTGGAGGCGACAGAATTGAGATCCGAGCAACCGTTGACGAGAAAATGGCGAGCATTCCCAAATCCTGATCTCATGTTTTTTGGGCTCCAGAACCGTGTTTGTGCATTTCTCATGACTAATTCTGATATAAAATGACGCGACGAACGCGTTGGAAGCGACAGAATTGCGATCCGAGCAACCGTTGACGAGAAAATGGCGAGCATTCCCAAATCCTGATCTCAAGTTTTTTGGGCTCCAGAACCGTGTTTGTGCATTTCTCATGACTAATTCTGATATAAAATGACGCGACGAACGCGTTGGAAGCGACAGAATTGCGATCCGAGCAACCGTTGACGAGAAAATGGCGAGCATTCCCAAAACTTGATCTCGTGTTTATTGAACTCCAGAACCGTGTTTGTGCATTTCTCAAGACGAATTCCGACGTAAAATGACACGAGGAACATGTTGGAAGCGACAGGATTGCGATCCGAGAAACCGTTGATGACAAAATCGCGAGCATTCCCAAAACCTGAACTCGTGGTTTTTGGACTCCAGAAACGTTTTCGTGCATTTGTCGTGACTATTTCCGACGCAAAATGACATGAGGAACACGCTGGAGGCGACAGAATTGCGATCCGAGAAACCGTTGACGAGAAAATGGCGAGCATTCCCCAATACTGATCTCATGTTTGTTGGGCTCCAGAACCGTGTTTGTGCATTTCTCATGACTAATTCTGGTATAAAATGACGCGAGGAACACGCTGGAGGCGACAGAATTGCGATCCGAGAAACCGTTGACGAGAAAATGGCGAGCATTCCCCAATCCTGATCTCATGTTTTTTGGGCTCCAGAACCGTGTTTGTGCATTTCTCATGACTAATTCTGATATAAAATGACGCGAGGAACACGCTGGAAGCGACAGAATTGCGATCCGAGCAACCGTTGACGAGAAAATGGCGAGCATTCCCAAAACTTGATCTCATGTTTTTTGGGCTCCAGAACCGTGTTTGTGCATTTCTCAAGACGAATTCTGATATAAAATGACGCGAGGAACGCGTTGGAAGCGGCAGAATTGAGATCCGAGCAACAGTTGACGAGAAAATGGCGAGCATTCCCAAATTCTGATCTCATGTTTTTTGGGCTCCAGAATCGTGTTTGTGCATTTCTCATGACTAATTCTGATATAAAATGACGCGACGAACGCGTTGGAAGCGACAGAATTGCGATCCGAGCAACCGTTGACGAGAAAATGGCGAGCATTCCCAAATCCTGATCTCATGTTTTTTGGGCTCCAGAACCGTGTTTGTGCATTTCTCATGACTAATTCTGATATAAAATGACGCGAGGAACGCGTTGGAAGCGACAGAATTGAGATCCGAGCAACCGTTGACGAGAAAATGGCGAGCATTCCCAAATCCTGATCTCATGTTTTTTGGGCTCCAGAACCGTGTTTGTGCATTTCTCATGACTAATTCTGATATAAAATGACGCGAGGAACGCGTTGGAAGCGACAGAATTGAGATCCGAGAAACCGTTGACGAGAAAATGGCGAGCATTCCCCAATCCTGATCTCATGTTTTTTGGGCTCCAGAACCGTGTTTGTGCATTTCTCAAGACGAATTCCGACGTAAAATGACACGAGGAACGCGTTGGAAGCGACAGGATTGCGTTCCGAGAAACCGTTGACGAGAAAATCGCGAGCATTCCCAAATCCTGATCTCGTGTTTTTTGGGCTCCAGAACCGTGTTTCTGCATTTCTCATGACTAATTCCGATGTAAAATGACGCGAGGAACGCGCTGGAAGCGACAGAATTGCGATCCGAGCAACCGTTGACGAGAAAATGGCGAGCATTCCCAAAACTTGATCTCGTGTTTATTGAACTCCAGAACCGTGTTTGTGCATTTCTCAAGACGAATTCTGATATAAAATGACGCGAGGAAGGCGTTGGAAGCGGCAGAATTGAGATCCGAGAAACCGTTGACGACACAATCGCGAGCATTCCCAAAACTTGATCTCGTGTTTTTTGGGCTCCAGAACCGTGTTTGTGCATTTCTCAAGACGAATTCCGACGTAAAATGACACGAGGAACACGTTGGAAGCGACAGGATTGAGATCCGAGCAACCGTTGACGAGAAAATGGCGAGCATTCCCAAATCCTGATCTCATGTTTTTTGGGCTCCAGAACCGTGTTTGTGCATTTCTCATGACTAATTCTGATATAAAATGACGCGACGAACGCGTTGGAAGCGACAGAATTGCGATCCGAGCAACCGTTGACGAGAAAATGGCGAGCATTCCCAAATCCTGATCTCATGTTTTTTGGGCTCCAGAACCGTGTTTGTGCATTTCTCCTGACTAATTCTGATATAAAATGACGCGAGGAACGCGTTGGAAGCGACAGAATTGAGATCCGAACAACCGTTGACGAGAAAATGGCGAGCATTCCCAAAACTTGATCTCATGTTTTTTGGGCTCCAGAACCGTGTTTGTGCATTTCTCAAGACGAATTCTGATATAAAATGACGCGAGGAACGCGTTGGAAGCGGCAGAATTGAGATCCGAGCAACCGTTGACGAGAAAATGGCGAGCATTCCCAAATCCTGATCTCATGTTTTTTGGGCTCCAGAACCGTGTTTGTGCATTTCTCATGACTAATTCTGATATAAAATGACGCGAGGAACGCGTTGGAAGCGATAGAATTGAGATCCGAGTAACCGTTGACGAGAAAATGGCGAGCATTCCCAAAACTTGATCTCGTGTTTATTGAACTCCAGAACCGTGTTTGTGCATTTCTCAAGACGAATTCTGATATAAAATGACGCGAGGAACACGTTGGAAGCGACAGGATTGCGTTCCGAGAAACCGTTGACGAGAAAATCGCGAGCATTCCCAAATCCTGATCTCGTGTTTTTTGGGCTCCAGAACCGTGTTTCTGCATTTCTCATGACTAATTCCGATGTAAAATGACGCGAGGAACGCGCTGGAAGCGACAGAATTGCGATCCGAGCAACCGTTGACGAGAAAATGGCGAGCAGTCCCAAAACTTGATCTCGTGTTTATTGAACTCCAGAACCGTGTTTGTGCATTTCTCAAGACGAATTCTGATATAAAATGACGCGAGGAACGCGTTGGAAGCGGCAGAATTGAGATCCGAGAAACCGTTGACGACAAAATCGCGAGCATTCCCAAAACTTGATCTCGTGTTTTTTGGGCTCCAGAACCGTGTTTGTGCATTTCTCATGACTAATTCTGGTATAAAATGACGCGAGGAACACGCTGGAGGCGACAGAATTGAGATCCGAGCAACCGTTGACGAGAAAATGGCGAGCATTCCCAAATCCTGATCTCATGTTTTTTGGGCTCCAGAACCGTGTTTGTGCATTTCTCATGACTAATTCTGATATAAAATGACGCGACGAACGCGTTGGAAGCGACAGAATTGCGATCCGAGCAACTGTTGACGAGGAAATGGCGAGCATTCCCAAATCCTGATCTCATGTTTTTTGGGCTCCAGAACCGTGTTTCTGCATTTCTCATGACTAATTCTGATATAAAATGACGCGAGGAACACGTTGGAAGCGACAGAATTGAGATCCGAGCAACCGTTGACGAGAAAATGGCGACCATTCCCAAATCCTGATCTCATGTTTTTTGGGCTCCAGAACCGTGTTTGTGCATTTCTCAAGACGAA
The DNA here is from genome assembly GCA_963675795.1 of Crossocerus cetratus. Taxonomy (NCBI): domain Eukaryota; kingdom Metazoa; phylum Arthropoda; class Insecta; order Hymenoptera; family Crabronidae; genus Crossocerus; species Crossocerus cetratus. Next base: position 3,013,114 of record OY776667.1, read on the forward strand.
TTCTGATATAAAATGATGCGAGGAACGCGTTGGAAGCGGCAGAATTGAGATCCGAACAACCGTTGACGAGAAAATGGCGAGCATTCCCAAAACTTGATCTCATGTTTTTTGGGCTCCAGAACCGTGTTTGTGCATTTCTCAAGACGAATTCTGATATAAAATGACGCGAGGAACGCGTTGGAAGCGGCAGAATTGAGATCCGAGCAACCGTTGACGAGAAAATGGCGAGCATTCCCAAATCCTGATCTCATGTTTTTTGGGCTCCAGAACCGTGTTTGTGCATTTCTCATGACTAATTCTGATATAAAATGATGCGACGAACGCGTTGGAAGCGACAGAATTGCGATCCGAGCAACCGTTGACGAGAAAATGGCGAGCATTCCCAAATCCTGATCTCATGTTTTTTGGGCTCCAGAACCGTGTTTGTGCATTTCTCATGACTAATTGTGATATAAAATGATGCGACGAACGCGTTGGAAGCGACAGAATTGCGATCCGAGCAACCGTTGACGAGAAAATGGCGAGCATTCCCAAATCCTGATCTCAAGTTTTTTGGGCTCCAGAACCGTGTTTGTGCATTTCTCATGACTAATTCTGATATAAAATGACGCGACGAACGCGTTGGAAGCGACAGAATTGCGATCCGAGCAACCGTTGACGAGAAAATGGCGAGCATTCCCAAATCCTGATCTCAAGTTTTTTGGGCTCCAGAACCGTGTTTGTGCATTTCTCAAGACGAATTCCGACGTAAAATGACACGAGGAACATGTTGGAAGCGACAGGATTGCGATCCGAGAAACCGTTGATGACAAAATCGCGAGCATTCCCAAAACCTGAACTCGTGGTTTTTGGACTCCAGAAACGTTTTCGTGCATTTGTCGTGACTATTTCCGACGCAAAATGACATGAGGAACACGCTGGAGGCGACAGAATTGCGATCCGAGAAACCGTTGATGAGAAAATGGCGAGCATTCCCCAATCCTGATCTCATGTTTGTTGGGCTCCAGAACCGTGTTTGTGCATTTCTCATGACTAATTCTGGTATAAAATGACGCGAGGAACACGCTGGAGGCGACAGAATTGCGATCCGAGAAACCGTTGACGAGAAAATGGCGAGCATTCCCCAATCCTGATCTCATGTTTTTTGGGCTCCAGAACCGTGTTTGTGCATTTCTCATGACTAATTCTGATATAAAATGACGCGAGGAACACGCTGGAAGCGACAGAATTGCGATCCGAGCAACCGTTGACGAGAAAATGGCGAGCATTCCCAAATCCTGATCTCATGTTTTTTGGGCTCCAGAACCGTGTTTGTGCATTTCTCATGACTAATTCTGATATAAAATGACGCGAGGAACAAGTTGGAAGCGGCAGAATTGAGATCCGAGCAACCGTTGACGAGAAAATGGCGACCATTCCCAAATCCTGATCTCATGTTTTTTGGGCTCCAGAACCGTGTTTGTGCATTTCTCATGACTAATTCTGATATAAAATGACGCGAGGAACAAGTTGGAAGCGGCAGAATTGAGATCCGAGCAACCGTTGACGAGAAAATGGCGACCATTCCCAAATCCTGATCTCATGTTTTTTGGGCTCCAGAACCGTGTTTGTGCATTTCTCATGACTAATTCTGATATAAAATGACGCGACGAACGCGTTGGAAGTGACAGAATTGCGATCCGAGCAACCGTTGACGAGAAAATGGCGAGCATTCCCAAATCCTGATCTCAAGTTTTTTGGGCTCCAGAACCGTGTTTGTGCATTTCTCATGACTAATTCTGATATAAAATGACGCGACGAACGCGTTGGAAGCGACAGAATTGCGATCCGAGCAACCGTTGACGAGAAAATGGCGAGCATTCCCAAAACTTGATCTCGTGTTTATTGAACTCCAGAACCGTGTTTGTGCATTTCTCAAGACGAATTCCGACGTAAAATGACACGAGGAACATGTTGGAAGCGACAGGATTGCGATCCGAGAAACCGTTGATGACAAAATCGCGAGCAACTCGTGGTTTTTGGACTCCAGAAACGTTTTCGTGCATTTGTCGTGACTATTTCCGACGCAAAATGACATGAGGAACACGCTGGAGGCGACAGAATTGCGATCCGAGAAACCGTTGACGAGAAAATGGCGAGCATTCCCCAATCCTGATCTCATGTTTGTTGGGCTCCAGAACCGTGTTTGTGCATTTCTCATGACTAATTCTGGTATAAAATGACGCGAGGAACACGCTGGAGGCGACAGAATTGCGATCCGAGAAACCGTTGACGAGAAAATGACGAGCATTCCCCAATCCTGATCTCATGTTTTTTGGGCTCCAGAACCGTGTTTGTGCATTTCTCATGACTAATTCTGATATAAAATGACGCGAGGAACACGCTGGAAGCGACAGAATTGCGATCCGAGCAACCGTTGACGAGAAAATGGCGAGCATTCCCAAATCCTGATCTCATGTTTTTTGGGCTCCAGAACCGTGTTTGTGCATTTCTCATGACTAATTCTGATATAAAATGACGCGAGGAACAAGTTGGAAGCGGCAGAATTGAGATCCGAGCAACCGTTGACGAGAAAATGGCGACCATTCCCAAATCCTGATCTCATGTTTTTTGGGCTCCAGAAACGTTTTCGTGCATTTGTCGTCACTATTTCCGACGTAAAATGACACGAGGAACACGCTGGAGGCGACAGAATTGCGATCCGAGAAACCGTTGACGAGAAAATGGCGAGCATTCCCCAATCCTGTTCTCATGTTTTTTGGGCTCCAGAACCGTGTTTGTGCATTTCTCATGACTAATTCTGATATAAAATGACGCGAGGAACGCGTTGGAAGCGACAGAATTGAGATCCGAGTAACCGTTGACGAGAAAATGGCGAGCATTCCCAAAACTTGATCTCATGTTTTTTGGGCTCCAGAACCGTGTTTGTGCATTTCTCATGACTAATTCTGATATAAAATGACGCGAGGAACACGCTGGAAGCGACAGAATTGCGATCCGAGCAACCGTTGACGAGAAAATGGCGAGCATTCCCCAATCCTGATCTCATGTTTTTTGGGCTCCAGAACCGTGTTTGTGCATTTCTCAAGACGAATTCCGACGTAAAATGACACGAGGAACGCGTTGGAAGCGACAGGATTGCGTTCCGAGAAACCGTTGACGAGAAAATCGCGAGCATTCCCAAATCCTGATCTCGTGTTTTTTGGGCTCCAGAACCGTGTTTCTGCATTTCTCATGACTAATTCCGATGTAAAATGACGCGAGGAACGCGCTGGAAGCGACAGAATTGCGATCCGAGCAACCGTTGACGAGAAAATGGCGAGCATTCCCAAAACTTGATCTCGTGTTTATTGAACTCCAGAACCGTGTTTGTGCATTTCTCAAGACGAATTCTGATATAAAATGACGCGAGGAACGCGTTGGAAGCGGCAGAATTGAGATCCGAGAAACCGTTGATGACAAAATCGCGAGCATTCCCAAAACCTGAACTCGTGGTTTTTGGACTCCAGAAACGTTTTCGTGCATTTGTCGTGACTATTTCCGACGCAAAATGACATGAGGAACACGCTGGAGGCGACAGAATTGCGATCCGAGAAACCGTTGATGAGAAAATGGCGAGCATTCCCCAATCCTGATCTCATATTTGTTGGGCTCCAGAACCGTGTTTGTGCATTTCTCATGACTAATTCTGGTATAAAATGACGCGAGGAACACGCTGGAGGCGACAGAATTGCGATCCGAGAAACCGTTGACGAGAAAATGGCGAGCATTCCCCAATCCTGATCTCATGTTTTTTGGGCTCCAGAACCGTGTTTGTGCATTTCTCATGACTAATTCTGATATAAAATGACGCGAGGAACACGCTGGAAGCGACAGAATTGCGATCCGAGCAACCGTTGACGAGAAAATGGCGAGCATTCCCAAATCCTGATCTCATGTTTTTTGGGCTCCAGAACCGTGTTTGTGCATTTCTCATGACTAATTCTGATATAAAATGACGCGAGGAACAAGTTGGAAGCGGCAGAATTGAGATCCGAGCAACCGTTGACGAGAAAATGGCGACCATTCCCAAATCCTGATCTCATGTTTTTTGGGCTCCAGAACCGTGTTTGTGCATTTCTCATGACTAATTCTGATATAAAATGACGCGACGAACGCGTTGGAAGCGACAGAATTGCGATCCGAGCAACCGTTGACGAGAAAATGGCGAGCATTCCCAAATCCTGATCTCAAGTTTTTTGGGCTCCAGAACCGTGTTTGTGCATTTCTCATGACTAATTCTGATATAAAATGACGCGACGAACGCGTTGGAAGCGACAGAATTGCGATCCGAGCAACCGTTGACGAGAAAATGGCGAGCATTCCCAAAACTTGATCTCGTGTTTATTGAACTCCAGAACCGTGTTTGTGCATTTCTCAAGACGAATTCCGACGTAAAATGACACGAGGAACATGTTGGAAGCGACAGGATTGCGATCCGAGAAACCGTTGATGACAAAATCGCGAGCAACTCGTGGTTTTTGGACTCCAGAAACGTTTTCGTGCATTTGTCGTGACTATTTCCGACGCAAAATGACATGAGGAACACGCTGGAGGCGACAGAATTGCGATCCGAGAAACCGTTGACGAGAAAATGGCGAGCATTCCCCAATCCTGATCTCATGTTTGTTGGGCTCCAGAACCGTGTTTGTGCATTTCTCATGACTAATTCTGGTATAAAATGACGCGAGGAACACGCTGGAGGCGACAGAATTGCGATCCGAGAAACCGTTGACGAGAAAATGACGAGCATTCCCCAATCCTGATCTCATGTTTTTTGGGCTCCAGAACCGTGTTTGTGCATTTCTCATGACTAATTCTGATATAAAATGACGCGAGGAACACGCTGGGGGCGACAGAATTGCGATCCGAGAAACCGTTGACGAGAAAATGGCGAGCATTCCCCAATCCTGATCTCATGTTTTTTGGGCTCCAGAACCGTGTTTGTGCATTTCTCAAGACGAATTCTGATATAAAATGACGCGAGGAACACGTTGGAAGCGACAGGATTGAGATCCGAGCAACCGTTGACGAGAAAATGGCGAGCATTCCCAAATCCTGATCTCATGTTTTTTGGGCTCCAGAACCGTGTTTGTGCATTTCTCATGACTAATTCTGATATAAAATGACGCGACGAACGCGTTGGAAGCGACAGAATTGCGATCCGAGCAACCGTTGACGAGAAAATGGCGAGCATTCCCAAATCCTGATCTCATGTTTTTTGGGCTCCAGAACCGTGTTTGTGCATTTCTCCTGACTAATTCTGATATAAAATGACGCGAGGAACGCGTTGGAAGCGACAGAATTGAGATCCGAACAACCGTTGACGAGAAAATGGCGAGCATTCCCAAAACTTGATCTCATGTTTTTTGGGCTCCAGAACCGTGTTTGTGCATTTCTCAAGACGAATTCTGATATAAAATGACGCGAGGAACGCGTTGGAAGCGGCAGAATTGAGATCCGAGCAACCGTTGACGAGAAAATGGCGAGCATTCCCAAATCCTGATCTCAAGTTTTTTGGGCTCCAGAACCGTGTTTGTGCATTTCTCATGACTAATTCTGATATAAAATGACGCGACGAACGCGTTGGAAGCGACAGAATTGCGATCCGAGCAACCGTTGACGAGAAAATGGCGAGCATTCCCAAATCCTGATCTCAAGTTTTTTGGGCTCCAGAACCGTGTTTGTGCATTTCTCAAGACGAATTCCGACGTAAAATGACACGAGGAACATGTTGGAAGCGACAGGATTGCGATCCGAGAAACCGTTGATGACAAAATCGCGAGCATTCCCAAAACCTGAACTCGTGGTTTTTGGACTCCAGAAACGTTTTCGTGCATTTGTCGTGACTATTTCCGACGCAAAATGACATGAGGAACACGCTGGAGGCGACAGAATTGCGATCCGAGAAACCGTTGATGAGAAAATGGCGAGCATTCCCCAATCCTGATCTCATGTTTGTTGGGCTCCAGAACCGTGTTTGTGCATTTCTCATGACTAATTCTGGTATAAAATGACGCGAGGAACACGCTGGAGGCGACAGAATTGCGATCCGAGAAACCGTTGACGAGAAAATGGCGAGCATTCCCCAATCCTGATCTCATGTTTTTTGGGCTCCAGAACCGTGTTTGTGCATTTCTCATGACTAATTCTGATATAAAATGACGCGAGGAACACGCTGGAAGCGACAGAATTGCGATCCGAGCAACCGTTGACGAGAAAATGGCGAGCATTCCCAAATCCTGATCTCATGTTTTTTGGGCTCCAGAACCGTGTTTGTGCATTTCTCATGACTAATTCTGATATAAAATGACGCGAGGAACAAGTTGGAAGCGGCAGAATTGAGATCCGAGCAACCGTTGACGAGAAAATGGCGACCATTCCCAAATCCTGATCTCATGTTTTTTGGGCTCCAGAAACGTTTTCGTGCATTTGTCGTCACTATTTCCGACGTAAAATGACACGAGGAACACGCTGGAGGCGACAGAATTGCGATCCGAGAAACCGTTGACGAGAAAATGGCGAGCATTCCCCAATCCTGTTCTCATGTTTTTTGGGCTCCAGAACCGTGTTTGTGCATTTCTCATGACTAATTCTGATATAAAATGACGCGAGGAACGCGTTGGAAGCGACAGAATTGAGATCCGAGAAACCGTTGACGACAAAATCGCGAGCATTCCCAAAACTTGATCTCGTGTTTTTTGGGCTCCAGAACCGTGTTTGTGCATTTCTCAAGACGAATTCCGACGTAAAATGACACGAGGAACACGTTGGAAGCGACAGGATTGAGATCCGAGCAACCGTTGACGAGAAAATGGCGAGCATTCCCAAATCCTGATCTCATGTTTTTTGGGCTCCAGAACCGTGTTTGTGCATTTCTCATGACTAATTCTGATATAAAATGACGCGACGAACGCGTTGGAAGCGACAGAATTGCGATCCGAGCAACCGTTGACGAGAAAATGGCGAGCATTCCCAAATCCTGATCTCATGTTTTTTGGGCTCCAGAACCGTGTTTGTGCATTTCTCCTGACTAATTCTGATATAAAATGACGCGAGGAACGCGTTGGAAGCGACAGAATTGAGATCCGAACAACCGTTGACGAGAAAATGGCGAGCATTCCCAAAACTTGATCTCATGTTTTTTGGGCTCCAGAACCGTGTTTGTGCATTTCTCAAGACGAATTCTGATATAAAATGACGCGAGGAACGCGTTGGAAGCGGCAGAATTGAGATCCGAGCAACCGTTGACGAGAAAATGGCGAGCATTCCCAAAACTTGATCTCGTGTCTATTGAACTCCAGAACCGTGTTTGTGCATTTCTCAAGAAGAATTCTGATATAAAATGACGCGAGGAACGCGTTGGAAGCGGCAGAATTGCGATCCGAGAAACCGTTGACGAGAAAATGGCAAGCATTCCCCAATCCTGATCTCATGTTTTTTGGGCTCCAGAACCGTGTTTGTGCATTTCTCAAGACGAATTCCGACGTAAAATGACACGAGGAACACGCTGGAAGCGACAGAATTGCGATCCGAGCAACCGTTGACGAGAAAATGGCGAGCATTCCCAAAACTTGATCTCGTGTCTATTGAACTCCAGAACCGTGTTTGTGCATTTCTCAAGAAGAATTCTGATATAAAATGACGCGAGGAACGCGTTGGAAGCGGCAGAATTGAGATCCGAGAAACCGTTAACGACAAAATCGCGAGCATTCCCAAAACTTGATCTCGTGTTTTTTGGGCTCCAGAACCGTGTTTGTGCATTTCTCATGACTAATTCTGGTATAAAATGACGCGAGGAACACGCTGGAGGCGACAGAATTGAGATCCGAGCAACCGTTGACGAGAAAATGGCGAGCATTCCCAAATCCTGATCTCATGTTTTTTGGGCTCCAGAACCGTGTTTGTGCATTTCTCATGACTAATTCTGATATAAAATGACGCGACGAACGCGTTGGAAGCGACAGAATTGCGATCCGAGCAACCGTTGACGAGAAAATGGCGAGCATTCCCAAATCCTGATCTCAAGTTTTTTGGGCTCCAGAACCGTGTTTGTGCATTTCTCATGACTAATTCTGATATAAAATGACGCGACGAACGCGTTGGAAGCGACAGAATTGCGATCCGAGCAACCGTTGACGAGAAAATGGCGAGCATTCCCAAAACTTGATCTCGTGTTTATTGAACTCCAGAACCGTGTTTGTGCATTTCTCAAGACGAATTCCGACGTAAAATGACACGAGGAACATGTTGGAAGCGACAGGATTGCGATCCGAGAAACCGTTGATGACAAAATCGCGAGCATTCCCAAAACCTGAACTCGTGGTTTTTGGACTCCAGAAACGTTTTCGTGCATTTGTCGTGACTATTTCCGACGCAAAATGACATGAGGAACACGCTGGAGGCGACAGAATTGCGATCCGAGAAACCGTTGACGAGAAAATGGCGAGCATTCCCCAATACTGATCTCATGTTTGTTGGGCTCCAGAACCGTGTTTGTGCATTTCTCATGACTAATTCTGGTATAAAATGACGCGAGGAACACGCTGGAGGCGACAGAATTGCGATCCGAGAAACCGTTGACGAGAAAATGGCGAGCATTCCCCAATCCTGATCTCATGTTTTTTGGGCTCCAGAACCGTGTTTGTGCATTTCTCATGACGAATTCTGATATAAAATGACGCGAGGAACACGCTGGAAGCGACAGAATTGCGATCCGAGCAACCGTTGACGAGAAAATGGCGAGCATTCCCAAAACTTGATCTCATGTTTTTTGGGCTCCAGAACCGTGTTTGTGCATTTCTCAAGACGAATTCTGATATAAAATGACGCGAGGAACGCGTTGGAAGCGGCAGAATTGAGATCCGAGCAACAGTTGACGAGAAAATGGCGAGCATTCCCAAATTCTGATCTCATGTTTTTTGGGCTCCAGAATCGTGTTTGTGCATTTCTCATGACTAATTCTGATATAAAATGACGCGACGAACGCGTTGGAAGCGACAGAATTGCGATCCGAGCAACCGTTGACGAGAAAATGGCGAGCATTCCCAAATCCTGATCTCATGTTTTTTGGGCTCCAGAACCGTGTTTGTGCATTTCTCATGACTAATTCTGATATAAAATGACGCGAGGAACGCGTTGGAAGCGACAGAATTGAGATCCGAGCAACCGTTGACGAGAAAATGGCGAGCATTCCCAAATCCTGATCTCATGTTTTTTGGGCTCCAGAACCGTGTTTGTGCATTTCTCATTTCTAATTCTGATATAAAATGACGCGAGGAACGCGGTGGAAGCGACAGAATTGAGATCCGAGAAACCGTTGACGAGAAAATGGCGAGCATTCCCCAATCCTGATCTCATGTTTTTTGGGCTCCAGAACCGTGTTTGTGCATTTCTCAAGACGAATTCCGACGTAAAATGACACGAGGAACGCGTTGGAAGCGACAGGATTGCGTTCCGAGAAACCGTTGACGAGAAAATCGCGAGCATTCCCAAATCCTGATCTCGTGTTTTTTGGGCTCCAGAACCGTGTTTCTGCATTTCTCATGACTAATTCCGATGTAAAATGACGCGAGGAACGCGCTGGAAGCGACAGAATTGCGATCCGAGCAACCGTTGACGAGAAAATGGCGAGCATTCCCAAAACTTGATCTCGTGTTTATTGAACTCCAGAACCGTGTTTGTGCATTTCTCAAGACGAATTCTGATATAAAATGACGCGAGGAAGGCGTTGGAAGCGGCAGAATTGAGATCCGAGAAACCGTTGACGACAAAATCGCGAGCATTCCCAAAACTTGATCTCGTGTTTTTTGGGCTCCAGAACCGTGTTTGTGCATTTCTCAAGACGAATTCCGACGTGAAATGACACGAGGAACACGTTGGAAGCGACAGGATTGAGATCCGAGCAACCGTTGACGAGAAAATGGCGAGCATTCCCAAATCCTGATCTCATGTTTTTTGGGCTCCAGAACCGTGTTTGTGCATTTCTCATGACTAATTCTGATATAAAATGACGCGACGAACGCGTTGGAAGCGACAGAATTGCGATCCGAGCAACCGTTGACGAGAAAATGGCGAGCATTCCCAAATCCTGATCTCATGTTTTTTGGGCTCCAGAACCGTGTTTGTGCATTTCTCCTGACTAATTCTGATATAAAATGACGCGAGGAACGCGTTGGAAGCGACAGAATTGAGATCCGAACAACCGTTGACGAGAAAATGGCGAGCATTCCCAAAACTTGATCTCATGTTTTTTGGGCTCCAGAACCGTGTTTGTGCATTTCTCAAGACGAATTCTGATATAAAATGACGCGAGGAACGCGTTGGAAGCGGCAGAATTGAGATCCGAGCAACCGTTGACGAGAAAATGGCGAGCATTCCCAAATCCTGATCTCATGTTTTTTGGGCTCCAGAACCGTGTTTGTGCATTTCTCATGACTAATTCTGATATAAAATGACGCGAGGAACGCGTTGGAAGCGATAGAATTGAGATCCGAGTAACCGTTGACGAGAAAATGGCGAGCATTCCCAAAACTTGATCTCGTGTTTATTGAACTCCAGAACCGTGTTTGTGCATTTCTCAAGACGAATTCTGATATAAAATGACGCGAGGAACACGTTGGAAGCGACAGGATTGCGTTCCGAGAAACCGTTGACGAGAAAATCGCGAGCATTCCCAAATCCTGATCTCGTGTTTTTTGGGCTCCAGAACCGTGTTTCTGCATTTCTCATGACTAATTCCGATGTAAAATGACGCGAGGAACGCGCTGGAAGCGACAGAATTGCGATCCGAGCAACCGTTGACGAGAAAATGGCGAGCAGTCCCAAAACTTGATCTCGTGTTTATTGAACTCCAGAACCGTGTTTGTGCATTTCTCAAGACGAATTCTGATATAAAATGACGCGAGGAACGCGTTGGAAGCGGCAGAATTGAGATCCGAGAAACCGTTGACGACAAAATCGCGAGCATTCCCAAAACTTGATCTCGTGTTTTTTGGGCTCCAGAACCGTGTTTGTGCATTTCTCATGACTAATTCTGGTATAAAATGACGCGAGGAACACGCTGGAGGCGACAGAATTGAGATCCGAGCAACCGTTGACGAGAAAATGGCGAGCATTCCCAAATCCTGATCTCATGTTTTTTGGGCTCCAGAACCGTGTTTGTGCATTTCTCATGACTAATTCTGATATAAAATGACGCGACGAACGCGTTGGAAGCGACAGAATTGCGATCCGAGCAACTGTTGACGAGAAAATGGCGAGCATTCCCAAATCCTGATCTCATGTTTTTTGGGCTCCAGAACCGTGTTTCTGCATTTCTCATGACTAATTCTGATATAAAATGACGCGAGGAACACGTTGGAAGCGACAGAATTGAGATCCGAGCAACCGTTGACGAGAAAATGGCGACCATTCCCAAATCCTGATCTCATGTTTTTTGGGCTCCAGAACCGTGTTTGTGCGTTTCTCAAGACTAATTCCGACGTAAAATGATACGAGGAACACGTTGGAAGCGACAGAATTGCGATCCGAGAAACCGTTGACGAGAAAATGGCGAGCATTCCCAAATCCTGATCTCATGTTTTTTGGGCTCCAGAACAGTGTTTGTGCATTTCTCAAGACGAATTCCGACGTAAAATGACACGAGGAACACGTTGGAAGCGACAGGATTGCGTTCCGAGAAACCGTTGACGAGAAAATCGCGAGCATTCCCAAATCCTGATCTCGTGTTTTTTGGGCTCCAGAACCGTGTTTCTGCATTTCTCATGACTAATTCCGATGTAAAATGACGCGAGGAACGCGCTGGAAGCGACAGAATTGCGATCCGAGCAACCGTTGACGAGAAAATGGCGAGCATTCCCAAATCCTGATCTCATGTTTTTTGGGCTCCAGAACCGTGTTTCTGCATTTCTCATGACTAATTCTGATATAAAATGACGCGAGGAACGCGTTGGAAGCGACAGAATTGAGATCCGAGCAACCGTTGACGAGAAAATGGCGACCATTCCCAAATCCTGATCTCATGTTTTTTGGGCTCCAGAACCGTGTTTGTGCGTTTCTCAAGACTAATTCCGACGTAAAATGATACGAGGAACACGTTGGAAGCGACAGAATTGCGATCCGAGCAACCGTTGACGAGAAAATGGCGAGCAGTCCCAAAACTTGATCTCGTGTTTATTGAACTCCAGAACCGTGTTTGTGCATTTCTCAAGACGAATTCTGATATAAAATGACGCGAGGAACGCGTTGGAAGCGGCAGAATTGAGATCCGAGCAACCGTTGACGAGAAAATGGCGAGCATTCCCAAAACTTGATCTCGTGTTTTTTGGGCTCCAGAACCGTGTTTGTGCATTTCTCATGACTAATTCTGGTATAAAATGACGCGAGGAACACGCTGGAGGCGACAGAATTGAGATCCGAGCAACCGTTGACGAGAAAATGGCGAGCATTCCCAAATCCTGATCTCATGTTTTTTGGGCTCCAGAACCGTGTTTGTGCATTTCTCATGACTAATTCTGATATAAAATGACGCGACGAACGCGTTGGAAGCGACAGAATTGCGATCCGAGCAACCGTTGACGAGAAAATGGCGAGCATTCCCAAATCCTGATCTCATGTTTTTTGGGCTCCAGAACCGTGTTTCTGCATTTCTCATGACTAATTCTGATATAAAATGACGCGAGGAACGCGTTGGAAGCGACAGAATTGAGATCCGAGCAACCGTTGACGAGAAAATGGCGAGCATTCCCAAAACTTGATCTCATGTTTTTTGGGCTCCAGAACCGTGTTTGTGCATTTCTCAAGACGAATTCTGATATAAAATGACGCGAGGAACGCGTTGGAAGCGGCAGAATTGAGATCCGAGCAACCGTTGACGAGAAAATGGCGAGCATTCCCAAATCCTGATCTCATGTTTTTTGGGCTCCAGAATCGTGTTTGTGCATTTCTCATGACTAATTCTGATATAAAATGACGCGACGAACGCGTTGGAAGCGACAGAATTGCGATCCGAGCAACCGTTGACGAGAAAATGGCGAGCATTCCCAAATCCTGATCTCATGTTTTTTGGGCTCCAGAACCGTGTTTGTGCATTTCTCATGACTAATTCTGATATAAAATGACGCGAGGAACGCGTTGGAAGCGACAGAATTGAGATCCGAGCAACCGTTGACGAGAAAATGGCGAGCATTCCCAAAACTTGATCTCATGTTTTTTGGGCTCCAGAACCGTGTTTGTGCATTTCTCAAGACGAATTCTGATATAAAATGACGCGACGAACGCGTTGGAAGCGACAGAATTGCGATCCGAGCAACCGTTGACGAGAAAATGGCGAGCATTCCCAAATCCTGATCTCATGTTTTTTGGGCTCCAGAACCGTGTTTGTGCATTTCTCATGACTAATTCTGATATAAAATGACGCGAGGAATGCGTTGGAAGCGACAGAATTGAGATCCGAGCAACCGTTGACGAGAAAATGGCGACCATTCCCAAATCCTGATCTCATGTTTTTTGGGCTCCAGAACCGTGTTTGTGCGTTTCTCAAGACTAATTCCGACGTAAAATGATACGAGGAACACGTTGGAAGCGACAGAATTGCGATCCGAGAAACCGTTGACGAGAAAATGGCGAGCATTCCGAAATCCTGATCTCGTGTGTTTTGGACTCCTGAAATGTGTTCCTGCATTTGTCGTCACTATTTCCGACGTAAAATGACGCGAGGAACGCGTTGGAAGCGACATAATTGAGATCCGAGCAACCGTTGACGAGAAAATGGCGAGCATTCCCAAAACTTGATCTCGTGTTTATTGAACTCCAGAACCGTGTTTGTGCGTTTCTCAAGACTAATTCCGACGTAAAATGACACGAGGAACACGTTGGAAGCGACAGAATTGCGATCCGAGAAACCGTTGACGAGAAAATGGCGAGCATTCCCCAATCCTGATCTCATGTTTTTTGGGCTCCAGAACCGTGTTTGTGCATTTCTCATGACTAATTCTGGTATAAAATGACGCGAGGAACACGCTGGAGGCGACAGAATTGCGATCCGAGAAACCGTTGACGAGAAAATGGCGAGCATTCCCAAAACTTGATCTCGTGTTTATTGAACTCCAGAACCGTGTTTGTGCGTTTCTCAAGACTAATTCCGACGTAAAATGACACGAGGAACACGTTGGAAGCGACAGAATTGAGATCCGAACAACCGTTGACGAGAAAATGGCGAACATTCCCAAAACTTGATCTCATGTTTTTTGGGCTCCAGAACCGTGTTTGTGCATTTCTCATGACTAATTCTGATATAAAATGACGCGAGGAACACGCTGGAAGCGACAGCATTGCGATCCGAGCAACCGTTGACGAGAAAATGGCGAGCATTCCCAAAACTTGATCTCGTGTTTATTGAATTCCAGAACCGTGTTTGTGCATTTCTCAAAACGAATTCCGACGTAAAATGACACGAGGAACACGTTGGAAGCGATAGGATTGCGATCCGAGAAACCGTTGACGACAAAATCGCGAGCATTCCCAAAACTTGATCTCGTGTTTTTTGGGCTCCAGAACAGTGTTTGTGCATTTCTCAAGACGAATTCCGACGTAAAATGACACGAGGAACACGTTGGAAGCGACAGGATTGCGTTCCGAGAAACCGTTGACGAGAAAATCGCGAGCATTCCCAAATCCTGATCTCGTGTTTTTTGGGCTCCAGAACCGTGTTTCTGCATTTCTCATGACTAATTCCGATGTAAAATGACGCGAGGAACGCGCTGGAAGCGACAGAATTGCGATCCGAGCAACCGTTGACGAGAAAATGGCGAATATTCCCAAAACATGATCTCGTGTTTTTTGGGCTCCAGAACCGTGTTTGTGCATTTCTCATGACTAATTCTGGTATAAAATGACGCGAGGAACACGCTGGAGGCGACAGAATTGAGATCCGAGCAACCGTTGACGAGAAAATGGCGAGCATTCCCAAATCCTGATCTCATGTTTTTTGGGCTCCAGAACCGTGTTTGTGCATTTCTCATGACTAATTCTGATATAAAATGACGCGAGGAACGCGTTGGAAGCGACAGAATTTAGATCCGAGCAACCGTTGACGAGAAAATGGCGAGCATTCCCAAATCCTGATCTCATGTTTTTTGGGCTCCAGAACCGTGTTTGTGCATTTCTCATGACTAATTCTGATATAAAATGACGCGAGGAACGCGTTGGAAGCGACAGAATTGAGATCCGAGCAACCGTTGACGAGAAAATGGCGAGCATTCCCAAACCCTGATCTCATGTTTTTTTGGCTCCAGAACCGTGTTTGTGTATTTCTCAAGACGAATTCTGATATAAAATGACGCGAGGAACGCGTTGGAAGCGGCAGAATTGAGATCCGAGCAACCGTTGACGAGAAAATGGCGAGCATTCCCAAATCCTGATCTCGTGTGTTTTGGACTCCAGAAATGTGTTCCTGCATTTGTCGTCACTATTTCCGACGTAAAATGACGCGAGGAACGCGTTGGAAGCGACATAATTGAGATCCGAGCAACCGTTGACGAGAAAATGGCGAGCATTCCCAAAACTTGATCTCGTGTTTATTGAACTCCAGAACCGTGTTTGTGCGTTTCTCAAGACTAATTCCGACGTAAAATGACACGAGGAACACGTTGGAAGCGACAGAATTGCGATCCGAGAAACCGTTGACGAGAAAATGGCGAGCATTCCCCAATCCTGATCTCATGTTTTTTGGGCTCCAGAGCCATGTTTGTGCATTTCTCATGACTAATTCTGATATAAAATGACGCGAGGAACGCGCTGGAAGCGACAGAATTGCGATCCGAGCAACCGTTGTCGAGAAAATGGCGAGCATTCCCAAAACTTGATCTCGTGTTTATTGAACTCCAGAACCGTGTTTGTGCATTTCTCAAAACGAATTCCGACGTAAAATGACACGAGGAACACGCTGGAAGCGACAGAATTGCGATCCGAGCAACCGTTGACGAGAAAATGGCGAGCATTCCCAAAACTTGATCTCGTGTCTATTGAACTCCAGAACCGTGTTTGTGCATTTCTCAAGAAGAATTCTGATATAAAATGACGCGAG
The DNA here is from genome assembly GCA_963675795.1 of Crossocerus cetratus. NCBI lineage: Eukaryota > Metazoa > Arthropoda > Insecta > Hymenoptera > Crabronidae > Crossocerus > Crossocerus cetratus. The sequence goes on from OY776667.1 coordinate 3,029,240, forward strand.
GAACGCGTTGGAAGCGGCAGAATTGAGATCCGAGCAACCGTTGACGAGAAAATGGCGAGCATTCCCAAAACTTGATCTCGTGTTTTTTGGGCTCCAGAACCGTGTTTGTGCATTTCTCATGACTAATTCTGGTATAAAATGACGCGAGGAACACGCTGGAGGCGACAGAATTGAGATCCGAGCAACCGTTGACGAGAAAATGGCGAGCATTCCCAAATCCTGATCTCATGTTTTTTGGGCTCCAGAACCGTGTTTGTGCATTTCTCATGACTAATTCTGATATAAAATGACGCGACGAACGCGTTGGAAGCGACAGAATTGCGATCCGAGCAACCGTTGACGAGAAAATGGCGAGCATTCCCAAATCCTGATCTCATGTTTTTTGGGCTCCAGAACCGTGTTTGTGCATTTCTCATGACTAATTCTGATATAAAATGACGCGAGGAACGCGTTGGAAGCGACAGAATTGAGATCCGAGGAACCGTTGACGAGAAAATGGCGACCATTCCCAAATCCTGATCTCATGTTTTTTGGGCTCCAGAACCGTGTTTCTGCATTTCTCATGACTAATTCTGATATAAAATGACGCGACGAACGCGTTGGAAGCGACAGAAGTGCGATCAGAGAAACCGTTGACGAGAAAATGGCGAGCATTCCCAAATCCTGATCTCGTATTTTTTGGACTCCAGAAACGTTTTCGTGCATTTCTCATGACTAATTCTGATATAAAATGACGCGAGGAACGCGTTGGAAGCGACAGAATTGAGATCCGAGCAACCGTTGACGAGAAAATGGCGACCATTCCCAAATCCTGATCTCATGTTTTTTGGGCTCCAGAACCGTGTTTCTGCATTTCTCATGACTAATTCTGATATAAAATGACGCGACGAACGCGTTGGAAGGGACAGAATTGAGATCCGAGCAACCGTTGACGAGAAAATGGCGACCATTCCCAAATCCTGATCTCATGTTTTTTGGGCTCCAGAACCGTGTTTCTGCATTTCTCATGACTAATTCTGATATAAAATGACGCGACGAACGCGTTGGAAGCGACAGAAGTGCGATCAGAGAAACCGTTGACGAGAAAATGGCGAGCATTCCCAAATCCTGATCTCGTATTTTTTGGACTCCAGAAACGTTTTCGTGCATTTGTCGTGACTATTTCCGACGCAAAATGACACGAGGAACACGCTGGAAGCGACAGAATTGCGATCCGAGAAACCGTTGACGAGAAAATGGTGAGCATTCCCAAATCCTGATCTCATGTTTTTTGGGCTCCAGAACCGTGTTTGTGCATTTCTCATGACTAATTCTGATATAAAATGACGCGACGAACGCGTTGGAAGCGACAGAATTGCGATCCGAGCAACCGTTGACGAGAAAATCGCGAGCATTCCCAAATCCTGATCTCGTATTTTTTGGACTCCAGAAACGTTTTCGTGCATTTGTCATCACTATTTCCGACGTAAAATGACACGAGGAACACGCTGGAGGCGACAGAATTGCGATCCGAGAAACCGTTGACGAGAAAATGGCGAGCATTCCCCAATCCTGATCTCATGTTTTTTGGGCTCCAGAACCGTGTTTGTGCATTTCTCAAGACGAATTCCGACGTAAAATGACACGAGGAACGCGTTGGAAGCGACAGGATTGCGTTCCGAGAAACCGTTGACGAGAAAATCGCGAGCATTCCCAAATCCTGATCTCGTGTTTTTTGGGCTCCAGAACCGTGTTTGTGCATTTCTCATGACTAATTCTGGTATAAAATGACGCGAGGAGCACGCTGGAGGCGACAGAATTGAGATCCGAGCAACCGTTGACGAGAAAATGGCGAGCATTCCCAAATCCTGATCTCATGTTTTTTGGGCTCCAGAACCGTGTTTGTGCATTTCTCATGACTAATTCTGATATAAAATGACGCGACGAACGCGTTGGAAGCGACAGAATTGCGATCCGAGCAACCGTTGACGAGAAAATGGCGAGCATTCCCAAATCCTGATCTCAAGTTTTTTGGGCTCCAGAACCGTGTTTGTGCATTTCTCATGACTAATTCTGATATAAAATGACGCGACGAACGCGTTGGAAGCGACAGAATTGCGATCCGAGCAACCGTTGACGAGAAAATGGCGAGCATTCCCAAAACTTGATCTCGTGTTTATTGAACTCCAGAACCGTGTTTGTGCATTTCTCAAGACGAATTCCGACGTAAAATGACACGAGGAACATGTTGGAAGCGACAGGATTGCGATCCGAGAAACCGTTGATGACAAAATCGCGAGCATTCCCAAAACCAGAACTCGTGGTTTTTGGACTCCAGAAACGTTTTCGTGCATTTGTCGTGACTATTTCCGACGCAAAATGACATGAGGAACACGCTGGAGGCGACAGAATTGCGATCCGAGAAACCGTTGACGAGAAAATGGCGAGCATTCCCCAATACTGATCTCATGTTTGTTGGGCTCCAGAACCGTGTTTGTGCATTTCTCATGACTAATTCTGGTATAAAATGACGCGAGGAACACGCTGGAGGCGACAGAATTGCGATCCGAGAAACCGTTGACGAGAAAATGGCGAGCATTCCCCAATCCTGATCTCATGTTTTTTGGGCTCCAGAACCGTGTTTGTGCATTTCTCATGACTAATTCTGATATAAAATGACGCGAGGAACACGCTGGAAGCGACAGAATTGCGATCCGAGCAACCGTTGACGAGAAAATCGCGAGCATTCCCAAATCCTGATCTCATGTTTTTTGGGCTCCAGAACCGTGTTTGTGCATTTCTCATGACTAATTCTGATATAAAATGACGCGAGGAACAAGTTGGAAGCGGCAGAATTGAGATCCGAGCAACCGTTGACGAGAAAATGGCGACCATTCCCAAATCCTGATCTCATGTTTTTTGGGCTCCAGAACCGTGTTTGTGCATTTCTCATGACTAATTCTGATATAAAATGACGCGACGAACGCGTTGGAAGCGACAGAATTGCGATCAGAGAAACCGTTGACGAGAAAATGGCGAGCATTCCCAAATCCTGATCTCGTGTTTTTTGGACTCCAGAAACGTTTTCGTGCATTTGTCGTCACTATTTCCGACGTAAAATGACACGAGGAACACGCTGGAGGCGACAGAATTGCGATCCGAGAAACCGTTGACGAGAAAATGGCGAGCATTCCCCAATCCTGTTCTCATGTTTTTTGGGCTCCAGAACCGTGTTTGTGCATTTCTCATGACTAATTCTGATATAAAATGACGCGAGGAACGCGTTGGAAGCGACAGAATTGAGATCCGAGTAACCGTTGACGAGAAAATGGCGAGCATTCCCAAAACTTGATCTCGTGTTTATTGAACTCCAGAACCGTGTTTGTGCATTTCTCAAGACGAATTCTGATATAAAATGACGCGAGGAACGCGTTGGAAGCGGCAGAATTGAGATCCGAGCAACCGTTGACGAGAAAATGGCGAGCATTCCCAAATCCTGATCTCATGTTTTTTGGGCTCCAGAACCGTGTTTGTGCATTTCTCATGACTAATTCTGATATAAAATGACGCGACGAACGCGTTGGAAGCGACAGAATTGCCATCAGAGAAACCGTTGACGAGAAAATGGCGAGCATTCCCAAATCCTGATCTCGTGATTTTTGGACTCCAGAAACGTTTTCGTGCATTTGTCGTCACTATTTCCGATGTAAAATGACACGAGGAACACGCTGGAGGCGACAGAATTGCGATCCGAGAAACCGTTGACGAGAAAATGGCGAGCATTCCCCAATCCTGATCTCATGTTTTTTGGGCTCCAGAACCGTGTTTGTGCATTTCTCAAGACGAATTCCGACGTAAAATGACACGAGGAACGCGTTGGAAGCGACAGGATTGCGTTCCGAGAAACCGTTGACGAGAAAATCGCGAGCATTCCCAAATCCTGATCTCGTATTTTTTGGGCTCCAGAACCGTGTTTCTGCATTTCTCATGACTAATTCCGATGTAAAATGACGCGAGGAACGCGCTGGAAGCGACAGAATTGCGATCCGAGCAACCGTTGACGAGAAAATGGCGATCATTCCCAAAACTTGATCTCGTGTTTATTGAACTCCAGAACCGTGTTTGTGCATTTCTCAAGACGAATTCTGATATAAAATGACGCGAGGAACGCGTTGGAAGCGGCAGAATTGAGATCCGAGAAACCGTTGACGACAAAATCGCGAGCATTCCCAAAACTTGATCTCGTGTTTTTTGGGCTCCAGAACCGTGTTTGTGCATTTCTCAAGACGAATTCCGACGTAAAATGACACGAGGAACACGTTGGAAGCGACAGGATTGAGATCCGAGCAACCGTTGACGAGAAAATGGCGAGCATTCCCAAATCCTGATCTCATGTTTTTTGGGCTCCAGAACCGTGTTTGTGCATTTCTCATGACTAATTCTGATATAAAATGACGCGACGAACGCGTTGGAAGCGACAGAATTGCGATCCGAGCAACCGTTGACGAGAAAATGGCGAGCATTCCCAAATCCTGATCTCATGTTTTTTGGGCTCCAGAACCGTGTTTGTGCATTTCTCCTGACTAATTCTGATATAAAATGACGCGAGGAACGCGTTGGAAGCGACAGAATTGAGATCCGAACAACCGTTGACGAGAAAATGGCGAGCATTCCCAAAACTTGATCTCATGTTTTTTGGGCTCCAGAACCGTGTTTGTGCATTTCTCAAGACGAATTCTGATATAAAATGATGCGAGGAACGCGTTGGAAGCGGCAGAATTGAGATCCGAGCAACCGTTGACGAGAAAATGGCGAGCATTCCCAAATCCTGATCTCATGTTTTTTGGGCTCCAGAACCGTGTTTGTGCATTTCTCATGACTAATTCTGATATAAAATGACGCGAGGAACGCGTTGGAAGCGATAGAATTGAGATCCGAGTAACCGTTGACGAGAAAATGGCGAGCATTCCCAAAAGTTGATCTCGTGTTTATTGAACTCCAGAACCGTGTTTGTGCATTTCTCAAGACGAATTCTGATATAAAATGACGCGAGGAACACGTTGGAAGCGACAGGATTGCGTTCCGAGAAACCGTTGACGAGAAAATCGCGAGCATTCCCAAATCCTGATCTCGTGTTTTTTGGGCTCCAGAACCGTGTTTCTGCATTTCTCATGACTAATTCCGACGTAAAATGACACGAGGAACACGTTGGAAGCGACAGGATTGCGTTCCGAGAAACCGTTGACGAGAAAATGGCGAGCAGTCCCAAAACTTGATCTCGTGTTTATTGAACTCCAGAACCGTGTTTGTGCATTTCTCAAGACGAATTCTGATATAAAATGACGCGAGGAACGCGTTGGAAGCGGCAGAATTGAGATCCGAGAAACCGTTGACGACAAAATCGCGAGCATTCCCAAAACTTGATCTCGTGTTTTTTGGGCTCCAGAACCGTGTTTGTGCATTTCTCATGACTAATTCTGGTATAAAATGACGCGAGGAACACGCTGGAGGCGACAGAATTGAGATCCGAGCAACCGTTGACGAGAAAATGGCGAGCATTCCCAAATCCTGATCTCATGTTTTTTGGGCTCCAGAACCGTGTTTGTGCATTTCTCATGACTAATTCTGATATAAAATGACGCGACGAACGCGTTGGAAGCGACAGAATTGCGATCCGAGCAACTGTTGACGAGAAAATGGCGAGCATTCTCAAATCCTGATCTCATGTTTTTTGGGCTCCAGAACCGTGTTTCTGCATTTCTCATGACTAATTCTGATATAAAATGACGCGAGGAACGCGTTGGAAGCGACAGAATTGAGATCCGAGCAACCGTTGACGAGAAAATGGCGACCATTCCCAAATCCTGATCTCATGTTTTTTGGGCTCCAGAACCGTGTTTGTGCGTTTCTCAAGACTAATTCCGACGTAAAATGATACGAGGAACACGTTGGAAGCGACAGAATTGCGATCCGAGAAACCGTTGACGAGAAAATGGCGAGCATTCCCAAATCCTGATCTCATGTTTTTTGGGCTCCAGAACAGTGTTTGTGCATTTCTCAAGACGAATTCCGACGTAAAATGACACGAGGAACACGTTGGAAGCGACAGGATTGCGTTCCGAGAAACCGTTGACGAGAAAATCGCGAGCATTCCCAAATCCTGATCTCGTGTTTTTTGGGCTCCAGAACCGTGTTTCTGCATTTCTCATGACTAATTCCGATGTAAAATGACGCGAGGAACGCGCTGGAAGCGACAGGATTGCGTTCCGAGCAACCGTTGACGAGAAAATGGCGAGCATTCCCAAATCCTGATCTCATGTTTTTTGGGCTCCAGAACCGTGTTTCTGCATTTCTCATGACTAATTCTGATATAAAATGACGCGAGGAACGCGTTGGAAGCGACAGAATTGAGATCCGAGCAACCGTTGACGAGAAAATGGCGACCATTCCCAAATCCTGATCTCATGTTTTTTGGGCTCCAGAACCGTGTTTGTGCGTTTCTCAAGACTAATTCCGACGTAAAATGATACGAGGAACACGTTGGAAGCGACAGAATTGCGATCCGAGCAACCGTTGACGAGAAAATGGCGAGCAGTCCCAAAACTTGATCTCGTGTTTATTGAACTCCAGAACCGTGTTTGTGCATTTCTCAAGACGAATTCTGATATAAAATGACGCGAGGAACGCGTTGGAAGCGGCAGAATTGAGATCCGAGCAACCGTTGACGAGAAAATGGCGAGCATTCCCAAAACTTGATCTCGTGTTTTTTGGGCTCCAGAACCGTGTTTGTGCATTTCTCATGACTAATTCTGGTATAAAATGACGCGAGGAACACGCTGGAGGCGACAGAATTGAGATCCGAGCAACCGTTGACGAGAAAATGGCGAGCATTCCCAAATCCTGATCTCATGTTTTTTGGGCTCCAGAACCGTGTTTGTGCATTTCTCATGACTAATTCTGATATAAAATGACGCGACGAACGCGTTGGAAGCGACAGAATTGCGATCCGAGCAACCGTTGACGAGAAAATGGCGAGCATTCCCAAATCCTGATCTCATGTTTTTTGGGCTCCAGAACCGTGTTTCTGCATTTCTCATGACTAATTCTGATATAAAATGACGCGAGGAACGCGTTGGAAGCGACAGAATTGAGATCCGAGCAACCGTTGACGAGAAAATGGCGAGCATTCCCAAAACTTGATCTCATGTTTTTTGGGCTCCAGAACCGTGTTTGTGCATTTCTCAAGACGAATTCTGATATAAAATGACGCGAGGAACGCGTTGGAAGCGGCAGAATTGAGATCCGAGCAACCGTTGACGAGAAAATGGCGAGCATTCCCAAATCCTGATCTCATGTTTTTTGGGCTCCAGAATCGTGTTTGTGCATTTCTCATGACTAATTCTGATATAAAATGACGCGACGAACGCGTTGGAAGCGACAGAATTGCGATCCGAGCAACCGTTGACGAGAAAATGGCGAGCATTCCCAAATCCTGATCTCATGTTTTTTGGGCTCCAGAACCGTGTTTGTGCATTTCTCATGACTAATTCTGATATAAAATGACGCGAGGAACGCGTTGGAAGCGACAGAATTGAGATCCGAGCAACCGTTGACGAGAAAATGGCGAGCATTCCCAAAACTTGATCTCATGTTTTTTGGGCTCCAGAACCGTGTTTGTGCATTTCTCAAGACGAATTCTGATATAAAATGACGCGAGGAACGCGTTGGAAGCGGCAGAATTGAGATCCGAGCAACAGTTGACGAGAAAATGGCGAGCATTCCCAAATTCTGATCTCATGTTTTTTGGGCTCCAGAATCGTGTTTGTGCATTTCTCATGACTAATTCTGATATAAAATGACGCGACGAACGCGTTGGAAGCGACAGAATTGCGATCCGAGCAACCGTTGACGAGAAAATGGCGAGCATTCCCAAATCCTGATCTCATGTTTTTTGGGCTCCAGAACCGTGTTTGTGCATTTCTCATGACTAATTCTGATATAAAATGACGCGAGGAACGCGTTGGAAGCGACAGAATTGAGATCCGAGAAACCGTTGACGAGAAAATGGCGAGCATTCCCCAATCCTGATCTCATGTTTTTTGGGCTCCAGAACCGTGTTTGTGCATTTCTCAAGACGAATTCCGACGTAAAATGACACGAGGAACGCGTTGGAAGCGACAGGATTGCGTTCCGAGAAACCGTTGACGAGAAAATCGCGAGCATTCCCAAATCCTGATCTCGTGTTTTTTGGGCTCCAGAACCGTGTTTCTGCATTTCTCATGACTAATTCCGATGTAAAATGACGCGAGGAACGCGCTGGAAGCGACAGAATTGCGATCCGAGCAACCGTTGACGAGAAAATGGCGAGCATTCCCAAAACTTGATCTCGTGTTTATTGAACTCCAGAACCGTGTTTGTGCATTTCTCAAGACGAATTCTGATATAAAATGACGCGAGGAAGGCGTTGGAAGCGGCAGAATTGAGATCCGAGAAACCGTTGACGACAAAATCGCGAGCATTCCCAAAACTTGATCTCGTGTTTTTTGGGCTCCAGAACCGTGTTTGTGCATTTCTCAAGACGAATTCCGACGTAAAATGACACGAGGAACACGTTGGAAGCGACAGGATTGAGATCCGAGCAACCGTTGACGAGAAAATGGCGAGCATTCCCAAATCCTGATCTCATGTTTTTTGGGCTCCAGAACCGTGTTTGTGCATTTCTCATGACTAATTCTGATATAAAATGACGCGACGAACGCGTTGGAAGCGACAGAATTGCGATCCGAGCAACCGTTGACGAGAAAATGGCGAGCATTCCCAAATCCTGATCTCATGTTTTTTGGGCTCCAGAACCGTGTTTGTGCATTTCTCCTGACTAATTCTGATATAAAATGACGCGAGGAACGCGTTGGAAGCGACAGAATTGAGATCCGAACAACCGTTGACGAGAAAATGGCGAGCATTCCCAAAACTTGATCTCATGTTTTTTGGGCTCCAGAACCGTGTTTGTGCATTTCTCAAGACGAATTCTGATATAAAATGACGCGAGGAACGCGTTGGAAGCGGCAGAATTGAGATCCGAGCAACCGTTGACGAGAAAATGGCGAGCATTCCCAAATCCTGATCTCATGTTTTTTGGGCTCCAGAACCGTGTTTGTGCATTTCTCATGACTAATTCTGATATAAAATGACGCGAGGAACGCGTTGGAAGCGATAGAATTGAGATCCGAGTAACCGTTGACGAGAAAATGGCGAGCATTCCCAAAACTTGATCTCGTGTTTATTGAACTCCAGAACCGTGTTTGTGCATTTCTCAAGACGAATTCTGATATAAAATGACGCGAGGAACACGTTGGAAGCGACAGGATTGCGTTCCGAGAAACCGTTGACGAGAAAATCGCGAGCATTCCCAAATCCTGATCTCGTGTTTTTTGGGCTCCAGAACCGTGTTTCTGCATTTCTCATGACTAATTCCGATGTAAAATGACGCGAGGAACGCGCTGGAAGCGACAGAATTGCGATCCGAGCAACCGTTGACGAGAAAATGGCGAGCAGTCCCAAAACTTGATCTCGTGTTTATTGAACTCCAGAACCGTGTTTGTGCATTTCTCAAGACGAATTCTGATATAAAATGACGCGAGGAACGCGTTGGAAGCGGCAGAATTGAGATCCGAGAAACCGTTGACGACAAAATCGCGAGCATTCCCAAAACTTGATCTCGTGTTTTTTGGGCTCCAGAACCGTGTTTGTGCATTTCTCATGACTAATTCTGGTATAAAATGACGCGAGGAACACGCTGGAGGCGACAGAATTGAGATCCGAGCAACCGTTGACGAGAAAATGGCGAGCATTCCCAAATCCTGATCTCATGTTTTTTGGGCTCCAGAACCGTGTTTGTGCATTTCTCATGACTAATTCTGATATAAAATGACGCGACGAACGCGTTGGAAGCGACAGAATTGCGATCCGAGCAACTGTTGACGAGAAAATGGCGAGCATTCCCAAATCCTGATCTCATGTTTTTTGGGCTCCAGAACCGTGTTTCTGCATTTCTCATGACTAATTCTGATATAAAATGACGCGAGGAACGCGTTGGAAGCGACAGAATTGAGATCCGAGCAACCGTTGACGAGAAAATGGCGACCATTCCCAAATCCTGATCTCATGTTTTTTGGGCTCCAGAACCGTGTTTGTGCGTTTCTCAAGACTAATTCCGACGTAAAATGATACGAGGAACACGTTGGAAGCGACAGAATTGCGATCCGAGAAACCGTTGACGAGAAAATGGCGAGCATTCCCAAATCCTGATCTCATGTTTTTTGGGCTCCAAAACAGTGTTTGTGCATTTCTCAAGACGAATTCCGACGTAAAATGACACGAGGAACACGTTGGAAGCGACAGGATTGCGTTCCGAGAAACCGTTGACGAGAAAATCGCGAGCATTCCCAAATCCTGATCTCGTGTTTTTTGGGCTCCAGAACCGTGTTTCTGCATTTCTCATGACTAATTCCGATGTAAAATGACGCGAGGAACGCGCTGGAAGCGACAGAATTGCGATCCGAGCAACCGTTGACGAGAAAATGGCGAGCATTCCCAAATCCTGATCTCATGTTTTTTGGGCTCCAGAACCGTGTTTCTGCATTTCTCATGACTAATTCTGATATAAAATGACGCGAGGAACGCGTTGGAAGCGACAGAATTGAGATCCGAGCAACCGTTGACGAGAAAATGGCGACCATTCCCAAATCCTGATCTCATGTTTTTTGGGCTCCAGAACCGTGTTTGTGCGTTTCTCAAGACTAATTCCGACGTAAAATGATACGAGGAACACGTTGGAAGCGACAGAATTGCGATCCGAGCAACCGTTGACGAGAAAATGGCGAGCAGTCCCAAAACTTGATCTCGTGTTTATTGAACTCCAGAACCGTGTTTGTGCATTTCTCAAGACGAATTCTGATATAAAATGACGCGAGGAACGCGTTGGAAGCGGCAGAATTGAGATCCGAGCAACCGTTGACGAGAAAATGGCGAGCATTCCCAAAACTTGATCTCGTGTTTTTTGGGCTCCAGAACCGTGTTTGTGCATTTCTCATGACTAATTCTGGTATAAAATGACGCGAGGAACACGCTGGAGGCGACAGAATTGAGATCCGAGCAACCGTTGACGAGAAAATGGCGAGCATTCCCAAATCCTGATCTCATGTTTTTTGGGCTCCAGAACCGTGTTTGTGCATTTCTCATGACTAATTCTGATATAAAATGACGCGACGAACGCGTTGGAAGCGACAGAATTGCGATCCGAGCAACCGTTGACGAGAAAATGGCGAGCATTCCCAAATCCTGATCTCATATTTTTTGGGCTCCAGAACCGTGTTTCTGCATTTCTCATGACTAATTCTGATATAAAATGACGCGAGGAACGCGTTGGAAGCGACAGAATTGAGATCCGAGCAACCGTTGACGAGAAAATGGCGAGCATTCCCAAAACTTGATCTCATGTTTTTTGGGCTCCAGAACCGTGTTTGTGCATTTCTCAAGACGAATTCTGATATAAAATGACGCGAGGAACGCGTTGGAAGCGGCAGAATTGAGATCCGAGCAACCGTTGACGAGAAAATGGCGAGCATTCCCAAATCCTGATCTCATGTTTTTTGGGCTCCAGAATCGTGTTTGTGCATTTCTCATGACTAATTCTGATATAAAATGACGCGACGAACGCGTTGGAAGCGACAGAATTGCGATCCGAGCAACCGTTGACGAGAAAATGGCGAGCATTCCCAAATCCTGATCTCATGTTTTTTGGGCTCCAGAACCGTGTTTGTGCATTTCTCATGACTAATTCTGATATAAAATGACGCGAGGAACGCGTTGGAAGCGACAGAATTGAGATCCGAGCAACCGTTGACGAGAAAATGGCGAGCATTCCCAAAACTTGATCTCATGTTTTTTGGGCTCCAGAACCGTGTTTGTGCATTTCTCAAGACGAATTCTGATATAAAATGACGCGACGAACGCGTTGGAAGCGACAGAATTGCGATCCGAGCAACCGTTGACGAGAAAATGGCGAGCATTCCCAAATCCTGATCTCATGTTTTTTGGGCTCCAGAACCGTGTTTGTGCATTTCTCATGACTAATTCTGATATAAAATGACGCGAGGAATGCGTTGGAAGCGACAGAATTGAGATCCGAGCAACCGTTGACGAGAAAATGGCGACCATTCCCAAATCCTGATCTCATGTTTTTTGGGCTCCAGAACCGTGTTTGTGCGTTTCTCAAGACTAATTCCGACGTAAAATGATACGAGGAACACGTTGGAAGCGACAGAATTGCGATCCGAGAAACCGTTGACGAGAAAATGGCGAGCATTCCGAAATCCTGATCTCGTGTGTTTTGGACTCCTGAAATGTGTTCCTGCATTTGTCGTCACTATTTCCGACGTAAAATGACGCGAGGAACGCGTTGGAAGCGACATAATTGAGATCCGAGCAACCGTTGACGAGAAAATGGCGAGCATTCCCAAAACTTGATCTCGTGTTTATTGAACTCCAGAACCGTGTTTGTGCGTTTCTCAAGACTAATTCCGACGTAAAATGACACGAGGAACACGTTGGAAGCGACAGAATTGCGATCCGAGAAACCGTTGACGAGAAAATGGCGAGCATTCCCCAATCCTGATCTCATGTTTTTTGGGCTCCAGAACCGTGTTTGTGCATTTCTCATGACTAATTCTGGTATAAAATGACGCGAGGAACACGCTGGAGGCGACAGAATTGCGATCCGAGAAACCGTTGACGAGAAAATGGCGAGCATTCCCAAAACTTGATCTCGTGTTTATTGAACTCCAGAACCGTGTTTGTGCGTTTCTCAAGACTAATTCCGACGTAAAATGACACGAGGAACACGTTGGAAGCGACAGAATTGAGATCCGAACAACCGTTGACGAGAAAATGGCGAGCATTCCCAAAACTTGATCTCATGTTTTTTGGGCTCCAGAACCGTGTTTGTGCATTTCTCATGACTAATTCTGATATAAAATGACGCGAGGAACACGCTGGAAGCGACAGAATTGCGATCCGAGCAACCGTTGACGAGAAAATGGCGAGCATTCCCAAAACTTGATCTCGTGTTTATTGAATTCCAGAACCGTGTTTGTGCATTTCTCAAAACGAATTCCGACGTAAAATGACACGAGGAACACGTTGGAAGCGATAGGATTGCGATCCGAGAAACCGTTGACGACAAAATCGCGAGCATTCCCAAAACTTGATCTCGTGTTTTTTGGGCTCCAGAACAGTGTTTGTGCATTTCTCAAGACGAATTCCGACGTAAAATGACACGAGGAACACGTTGGAAGCGACAGGATTGCGTTCCGAGAAACCGTTGACGAGAAAATCGCGAGCATTCCCAAATCCTGATCTCGTGTTTTTTGGGCTCCAGAACCGTGTTTGTGCATTTCTCATGACTAATTCTGGTATAAAATGACGCGAGGAACACGCTGGAGGCGACAGAATTGAGATCCGAGCAACCGTTGACGAGAAAATGGCGAGCATTCCCAAATCCTGATCTCATGTTTTTTGGGCTCCAGAACCGTGTTTGTGCATTTCTCATGACTAATTCTGATATAAAATGACGCGAGGAACGCGTTGGAAGCGACAGAATTTAGATCCGAGCAACGGTTGACGAGAAAATGGCGAGCATTCCCAAATCCTGATCTCATGTTTTTTGGGCTCCAGAACCGTGTTTGTGCATTTCTCATGACTAATTCTGATATAAAATGACGCGAGGAACGCGTTGGAAGCGACAGAATTGAGATCCGAGCAACCGTTGACGAGAAAATGGCGAGCATTCCCAAACCCTGATCTCATGTTTTTTTGGCTCCAGAACCGTGTTTGTGTATTTCTCAAGACGAATTCTGATATAAAATGACGCGAGGAACGCGTTGGAAGCGGCAGAATTGAGATCCGAGCAACCGTTGACGAGAAAATGGCGAGCATTCCCAAATCCTGATCTCATGTTTTTTGGGCTCCAGAACCGTGTTTCTGCATTTCTCATGACTAATTCTGATATAAAATGACGCGAGGAACGCGTTGGAAGCGACAGAATTGAGATCCGAGCAACCGTTGACGAGAAAATGGCGAGCATTCCCAAAACTTGATCTCATGTTTTTTGGGCTCCAGAACCGTGTTTGTGCATTTCTCAAGACGAATTCTGATATAAAATGACGCGAGGAACGCGTTGGAAGCGGCAGAATTGAGATCCGAGCAACCGTTGACGAGAAAATGGCGAGCATTCCCAAATCCTGATCTCATGTTTTTTGGGCTCCAGAATCGTGTTTGTGCATTTCTCATGACTAATTCTGATATAAAATGACGCGACGAACGCGTTGGAAGCGACAGAATTGCGATCCGAGCAACCGTTGACGAGAAAATGGCGAGCATTCCCAAATCCTGATCTCATGTTTTTTGGGCTCCCGAACCGTGTTTGTGCATTTCTCATGACTAATTCTGATATAAAATGACGCGAGGAACGCGTTGGAAGCGACAGAATTGAGATCCGAGCAACCGTTGACGAGAAAATGGCGAGCATTCCCAAAACTTGATCTCATGTTTTTTGGGCTCCAGAACCGTGTTTGTGCATTTCTCAAGACGAATTCTGATATAAAATGACGCGAGGAACGCGTTGGAAGCGGCAGAATTGAGATCCGAGCAACAGTTGACGAGAAAATGGCGAGCATTCCCAAATTCTGATCTCATGTTTTTTGGGCTCCAGAATCGTGTTTGTGCATTTCTCATGACTAATTCTGATATAAAATGACGCGACGAACGCGTTGGAAGCGACAGAATTGCGATCCGAGCAACCGTTGACGAGAAAATGGCGAGCATTCCCAAATCCTGATCTCATGTTTTTTGGGCTCCAGAACCGTGTTTGTGCATTTCTCATGACTAATTCTGATATAAAATGACGCGAGGAACGCGTTGGAAGCGACAGAATTGAGATCCGAGAAACCGTTGACGAGAAAATGGCGAGCATTCCCCAATCCTGATCTCATGTTTTTTGGGCTCCAGAACCGTGTTTGTGCATTTCTCAAGACGAATTCCGACGTAAAATGACACGAGGAACGCGTTGGAAGCGACAGGATTGCGTTCCGAGAAACCGTTGACGAGAAAATCGCGAGCATTCCCAAATCCTGATCTCGTGTTTTTTGGGCTCCAGAACCGTGTTTCTGCATTTCTCATGACTAATTCCGATGTAAAATGACGCGAGGAACGCGCTGGAAGCGACAGAATTGCGATCCGAGCAACCGTTGACGAGAAAATGGCGAGCATTCCCAAAACTTGATCTCGTGTTTATTGAACTCCAGAACCGTGTTTGTGCATTTCTCAAGACGAATTCTGATATAAAATGACGCGAGGAACGCGTTGGAAGCGGCAGAATTGAGATCCGAGCAACCGTTGACGAGAAAATGGCGAGCATTCCCAAATCCTGATCTCATGTTTTTTGGGCTCCAGAATCGTGTTTGTGCATTTCTCATGACTAATTCTGATATAAAATGACGCGACGAACGCGTTGGAAGCGACAGAATTGCGATCCGAGCAACCGTTGACGAGAAAATGGCGAGCATTCCCAAATCCTGATCTCATGTTTTTTGGGCTCCCGAACCGTGTTTGTGCATTTCTCATGACTAATTCTGATATAAAATGACGCGAGGAACGCGTTGGAAGCGACAGAATTGAGATCCGAGCAACCGTTGACGAGAAAATGGCGAGCATTCCCAAAACTTGATCTCATGTTTTTTGGGCTCCAGAACCGTGTTTGTGCATTTCTCAAGACGAATTCTGATATAAAATGACGCGAGGAACGCGTTGGAAGCGGCAGAATTGAGATCCGAGCAACAGTTGACGAGAAAATGGCGAGCATTCCCAAATTCTGATCTCATGTTTTTTGGGCTCCAGAATCGTGTTTGTGCATTTCTCATGACTAATTCTGATATAAAATGACGCGACGAACGCGTTGGAAGCGACAGAATTGCGATCCGAGCAACCGTTGACGAGAAAATGGCGAGCATTCCCAAATCCTGATCTCATGTTTTTTGGGCTCCAGAACCGTGTTTGTGCATTTCTCATGACTAATTCTGATATAAAATGACGCGAGGAACGCGTTGGAAGCGACAGAATTGAGATCCGAGAAACCGTTGACGAGAAAATGGCGAGCATTCCCCAATCCTGATCTCATGTTTTTTGGGCTCCAGAACCGTGTTTGTGCATTTCTCAAGACGAATTCCGACGTAAAATGACACGAGGAACGCGTTGGAAGCGACAGGATTGCGTTCCGAGAAACCGTTGACGAGAAAATCGCGAGCATTCCCAAATCCTGATCTCGTGTTTTTTGGGCTCCAGAACCGTGTTTCTGCATTTCTCATGACTAATTCCGATGTAAAATGACGCGAGGAACGCGCTGGAAGCGACAGAATTGCGATCCGAGCAACCGTTGACGAGAAAATGGCGAGCATTCCCAAAACTTGATCTCGTGTTTATTGAACTCCAGAACCGTGTTTGTGCATTTCTCAAGACGAATTCTGATATAAAATGAGGCGAGGAAGGCGTTGGAAGCGGCAGAATTGAGATCCGAGAAACCGTTGACGACAAAATCGCGAGCATTCCCAAAACTTGATCTCGTGTTTTTTGGGCTCCAGAACCGTGTTTGTGCATTTCTCAAGACGAATTCCGACGTAAAATGACACGAGGAACACGTTGGAAGCGACAGGATTGAGATCCGAGCAACCGTTGACGAGAAAATGGCGAGCATTCCCAAATCCTGATCTCATGTTTTTTGGGCTCCAGAACCGTGTTTGTGCATTTCTCATGACTAATTCTGATATAAAATGACGCGACGAACGCGTTGGAAGCGACAGAATTGCGATCCGAGCAACCGTTGACGAGAAAATGGCGAGCATTCCCAAATCCTGATCTCATGTTTTTTGGGCTCCAGAACCGTGTTTGTGCATTTCTCCTGACTAATTCTGATATAAAATGACGCGAGGAACGCGTTGGAAGCGACAGAATTGAGATCCGAACAACCGTTGACGAGAAAATGGCGAGCATTCCCAAAACTTGATCTCATGTTTTTTGGGCTCCAGAACCGTGTTTGTGCATTTCTCAAGACGAATTCTGATATAAAATGACGCGAGGAACGCGTTGGAAGCGGCAGAATTGAGATCCGAGCAACCGTTGACGAGAAAATGGCGAGCATTCCCAAATCCTGATCTCATGTTTTTTGGGCTCCAGAACCGTGTTTGTGCATTTCTCATGACTAATTCTGATATAAAATGACGCGAGGAACGCGTTGGAAGCGATAGAATTGAGATCCGAGTAACCGTTGACGAGAAAATGGCGAGCATTCCCAAAACTTGATCTCGTGTTTATTGAACTCCAGAACCGTGTTTGTGCATTTCTCAAGACGAATTCTGATATAAAATGACGCGAGGAACACGTTGGAAGCGACAGGATTGCGTTCCGAGAAACCGTTGACGAGAAAATCGCGAGCATTCCCAAATCCTGATCTCGTGTTTTTTGGGCTCCAGAACCGTGTTTCTGCATTTCTCATGACTAATTCCGATGTAAAATGACGCGAGGAACGCGCTGGAAGCGACAGAATTGCGATCCGAGCAACCGTTGACGAGAAAATGGCGAGCAGTCCCAAAACTTGATCTCGTGTTTATTGAACTCCAGAACCGTGTTTGTGCATTTCTCAAGACGAATTCTGATATAAAATGACGCGAGGAACGCGTTGGAAGCGGCAGAATTGAGATCCGAGAAACCGTTGACGACAAAATCGCGAGCATTCCCAAAACTTGATCTCGTGTTTTTTGGGCTCCAGAACCGTGTTTGTGCATTTCTCATGACTAATTCTGGTATAAAATGACGCGAGGAACACGCTGGAGGCGACAGAATTGAGATCCGAGCAACCGTTGACGAGAAAATGGCGAGCATTCCCAAATCCTGATCTCATGTTTTTTGGGCTCCAGAACCGTGTTTGTGCATTTCTCATGACTAATTCTGATATAAAATGACGCGACGAACGCGTTGGAAGCGACAGAATTGCGATCCGAGCAACTGTTGACGAGAAAATGGCGAGCATTCCCAAATCCTGATCTCATGTTTTTTGGGCTCCAGAACCGTGTTTCTGCATTTCTCATGACTAATTCTGATATAAAATGACGCGAGGAACGCGTTGGAAGCGACAGAATTGAGATCCGAGCAACCGTTGACGAGAAAATGGCGACCATTCCCAAATCCTGATCTCATGTTTTTTGGGCTCCAGAACCGTGTTTGTGCGTTTCTCAAGACTAATTCCGACGTAAAATGATACGAGGAACACGTTGGAAGCGACAGAATTGCGATCCGAGAAACCGTTGACGAGAAAATGGCGAGCATTCCCAAATCCTGATCTCATGTTTTTTGGGCTCCAAAACAGTGTTTGTGCATTTCTCAAGACGAATTCCGACGTAAAATGACACGAGGAACACGTTGGAAGCGACAGGATTGCGTTCCGAGAAACCGTTGACGAGAAAATCGCGAGCATTCCCAAATCCTGATCTCGTGTTTTTTGGGCTCCAGAACCGTGTTTCTGCATTTCTCATGACTAATTCCGATGTAAAATGACGCGAGGAACGCGCTGGAAGCGACAGAATTGCGATCCGAGCAACCGTTGACGAGAAAATGGCGAGCATTCCCAAATCCTGATCTCATGTTTTTTGGGCTCCAGAACCGTGTTTCTGCATTTCTCATGACTAATTCTGATATAAAATGACGCGAGGAACGCGTTGGAAGCGACAGAATTGAGATCCGAGCAACCGTTGACGAGAAAATGGCGACCATTCCCAAATCCTGATCTCATGTTTTTTGGGCTCCAGAACCGTGTTTGTGCGTTTCTCAAGACTAATTCCGACGTAAAATGATACGAGGAACACGTTGGAAGCGACAGAATTGCGATCCGAGCAACCGTTGACGAGAAAATGGCGAGCAGTCCCAAAACTTGATCTCGTGTTTATTGAACTCCAGAACCGTGTTTGTGCATTTCTCAAGACGAATTCTGATATAAAATGACGCGAGGAACGCGTTGGAAGCGGCAGAATTGAGATCCGAGCAACCGTTGACGAGAAAATGGCGAGCATTCCCAAAACTTGATCTCGTGTTTTTTGGGCTCCAGAACCGTGTTTGTGCATTTCTCATGACTAATTCTGGTATAAAATGACGCGAGGAACACGCTGGAGGCGACAGAATTGAGATCCGAGCAACCGTTGACGAGAAAATGGCGAGCATTCCCAAATCCTGATCTCATGTTTTTTGGGCTCCAGAACCGTGTTTGTGCATTTCTCATGACTAATTCTGATATAAAATGACGCGACGAACGCGTTGGAAGCGACAGAATTGCGATCCGAGCAACCGTTGACGAGAAAATGGCGAGCATTCCCAAATCCTGATCTCATGTTTTTTGGGCTCCAGAACCGTGTTTCTGCATTTCTCATGACTAATTCTGATATAAAATGACGCGAGGAACGCGTTGGAAGCGACAGAATTGAGATCCGAGCAACCGTTGACGAGAAAATGGCGAGCATTCCCAAAACTTGATCTCATGTTTTTTGGGCTCCAGAACCGTGTTTGTGCATTTCTCAAGACGAATTCTGATATAAAATGACGCGAGGAACGCGTTGGAAGCGGCAGAATTGAGATCCGAGCAACCGTTGACGAGAAAATGGCGAGCATTCCCAAATCCTGATCTCATGTTTTTTGGGCTCCAGAATCGTGTTTGTGCATTTCTCATGACTAATTCTGATATAAAATGACGCGACGAACGCGTTGGAAGCGACAGAATTGCGATCCGAGCAACCGTTGACGAGAAAATGGCGAGCATTCCCAAATCCTGATCTCATGTTTTTTGGGCTCCAGAACCGTGTTTGTGCATTTCTCATGACTAATTCTGATATAAAATGACGCGAGGAACGCGTTGGAAGCGACAGAATTGAGATCCGAGCAACCGTTGACGAGAAAATGGCGAGCATTCCCAAAACTTGATCTCATGTTTTTTGGGCTCCAGAACCGTGTTTGTGCATTTCTCAAGACGAATTCTGATATAAAATGACGCGACGAACGCGTTGGAAGCGACAGAATTGCGATCCGAGCAACCGTTGACGAGAAAATGGCGAGCATTCCCAAATCCTGATCTCATGTTTTTTGGGCTCCAGAACCGTGTTTGTGCATTTCTCATGACTAATTCTGATATAAAATGACGCGAGGAATGCGTTGGAAGCGACAGAATTGAGATCCGAGCAACCGTTGACGAGAAAATGGCGACCATTCCCAAATCCTGATCTCATGTTTTTTGGGCTCCAGAACCGTGTTTGTGCGTTTCTCAAGACTAATTCCGACGTAAAATGATACGAGGAACACGTTGGAAGCGACAGAATTGCGATCCGAGAAACCGTTGACGAGAAAATGGCGAGCATTCCGAAATCCTGATCTCGTGTGTTTTGGACTCCTGAAATGTGTTCCTGCATTTGTCGTCACTATTTCCGACGTAAAATGACGCGAGGAACGCGTTGGAAGCGACATAATTGAGATCCGAGCAACCGTTGACGAGAAAATGGCGAGCATTCCCAAAACTTGATCTCGTGTTTATTGAACTCCAGAACCGTGTTTGTGCGTTTCTCAAGACTAATTCCGACGTAAAATGACACGAGGAACACGTTGGAAGCGACAGAATTGCGATCCGAGAAACCGTTGACGAGAAAATGGCGAGCATTCCCCAATCCTGATCTCATGTTTTTTGGGCTCCAGAACCGTGTTTGTGCATTTCTCATGACTAATTCTGGTATAAAATGACGCGAGGAACACGCTGGAGGCGACAGAATTGCGATCCGAGAAACCGTTGACGAGAAAATGGCGAGCATTCCCAAAACTTGATCTCGTGTTTATTGAACTCCAGAACCGTGTTTGTGCGTTTCTCAAGACTAATTCCGACGTAAAATGACACGAGGAACACGTTGGAAGCGACAGAATTGAGATCCGAACAACCGTTGACGAGAAAATGGCGAGCATTCCCAAAACTTGATCTCATGTTTTTTGGGCTCCAGAACCGTGTTTGTGCATTTCTCATGACTAATTCTGATATAAAATGACGCGAGGAACACGCTGGAAGCGACAGAATTGCGATCCGAGCAACCGTTGACGAGAAAATGGCGAGCATTCCCAAAACTTGATCTCGTGTTTATTGAATTCCAGAACCGTGTTTGTGCATTTCTCAAAACGAATTCCGACGTAAAATGACACGAGGAACACGTTGGAAGCGATAGGATTGCGATCCGAGAAACCGTTGACGACAAAATCGCGAGCATTCCCAAAACTTGATCTCGTGTTTTTTGGGCTCCAGAACAGTGTTTGTGCATTTCTCAAGACGAATTCCGACGTAAAATGACACGAGGAACACGTTGGAAGCGACAGGATTGCGTTCCGAGAAACCGTTGACGAGAAAATCGCGAGCATTCCCAAATCCTGATCTCGTGTTTTTTGGGCTCCAGAACCGTGTTTCTGCATTTCTCATGACTAATTCCGATGTAAAATGACGCGAGGAACGCGCTGGAAGCGACAGAATTGCGATCCGAGCAACCGTTGACGAGAAAATGGCGAGCATTCCCAAAACATGATCTCGTGTTTTTTGGGCTCCAGAACCGTGTTTGTGCATTTCTCATGACTAATTCTGGTATAAAATGACGCGAGGAACACGCTGGAGGCGACAGAATTGAGATCCGAGCAACCGTTGACGAGAAAATGGCGAGCATTCCCAAATCCTGATCTCATGTTTTTTGGGCTCCAGAACCGTGTTTGTGCATTTCTCATGACTAATTCTGATATAAAATGACGCGAGGAACGCGTTGGAAGCGACAGAATTTAGATCCGAGCAACGGTTGACGAGAAAATGGCGAGCATTCCCAAATCCTGATCTCATGTTTTTTGGGCTCCAGAACCGTGTTTGTGCATTTCTCATGACTAATTCTGATATAAAATGACGCGAGGAACGCGTTGGAAGCGACAGAATTGAGATCCGAGCAACCGTTGACGAGAAAATGGCGAGCATTCCCAAACCCTGATCTCATGTTTTTTTGGCTCCAGAACCGTGTTTGTGTATTTCTCAAGACGAATTCTGATATAAAATGACGCGAGGAACGCGTTGGAAGCGGCAGAATTGAGATCCGAGCAACCGTTGACGAGAAAATGGCGAGCATTCCCAAATCCTGATCTCGTGTGTTTTGGACTCCAGAAATGTGTTCCTGCATTTGTCGTCACTATTTCCGACGTAAAATGACGCGAGGAACGCGTTGGAAGCGACATAATTGAGATCCGAGCAACCGTTGACGAGAAAATGGCGAGCATTCCCAAAACTTGATCTCGTGTTTATTGAACTCCAGAACCGTGTTTGTGCGTTTCTCAAGACTAATTCCGACGTAAAATGACACGAGGAACACGTTGGAAGCGACAGAATTGCGATCCGAGAAACCGTTGACGAGAAAATGGCGAGCATTCCCCAATCCTGATCTCATGTTTTTTGGGCTCCAGAGCCATGTTTGTGCATTTCTCATGACTAATTCTGATATAAAATGACGCGAGGAACGCGCTGGAAGCGACAGAATTGCGATCCGAGCAACCGTTGACGAGAAAATGGCGAGCATTCCCAAAACTTGATCTCGTGCTTATTGAACTCCAGAACCGTGTTTGTGCATTTCTCAAAACGAATTCCGACGTAAAATGACACGAGGAACACGCTGGAAGCGACAGAATTGCGATCCGAGCAACCGTTGACGAGAAAATGGCGAGCATTCCCAAAACTTGATCTCGTGTCTATTGAACTCCAG
Organism: Crossocerus cetratus; assembly: GCA_963675795.1. Lineage (NCBI taxonomy): Eukaryota > Metazoa > Arthropoda > Insecta > Hymenoptera > Crabronidae > Crossocerus > Crossocerus cetratus. Next base: position 3,052,129 of record OY776667.1, read on the forward strand.
AACCGTGTTTGTGCATTTCTCAAGAAGAATTCTGATATAAAATGACGCGAGGAACGCGTTGGAAGCGGCAGAATTGAGATCCGAGCAACCGTTGACGAGAAAATGGCGAGCATTCCCAAAACTTGATCTCGTGTTTTTTGGGCTCCAGAACCGTGTTTGTGCATTTCTCATGACTAATTCTGGTATAAAATGACGCGAGGAACACGCTGGAGGCGACAGAATTGAGATCCGAGCAACCGTTGACGAGAAAATGGCGAGCATTCCCAAATCCTGATCTCATGTTTTTTGGGCTCCAGAACCGTGTTTGTGCATTTCTCATGACTAATTCTGATATAAAATGACGCGACGAACGCGTTGGAAGCGACAGAATTGCGATCCGAGCAACCGTTGACGAGAAAATGGCGAGCATTCCCAAATCCTGATCTCATGTTTTTTGGGCTCCAGAACCGTGTTTGTGCATTTCTCATGACTAATTCTGATATAAAATGACGCGAGGAACGCGTTGGAAGCGACAGAATTGAGATCCGAGGAACCGTTGACGAGAAAATGGCGACCATTCCCAAATCCTGATCTCATGTTTTTTGGGCTCCAGAACCGTGTTTCTGCATTTCTCATGACTAATTCTGGTATAAAATGACGCGAGGAACACGCTGGAGGCGACAGAATTGCGATCCGAGAAACCGTTGACGAGAAAATGGCGAGCATTCCCAAAACTTGATCTCGTGTTTATTGAACTCCAGAACCGTGTTTGTGCGTTTCTCAAGACTAATTCCGACGTAAAATGACACGAGGAACACGTTGGAAGCGACAGAATTGAGATCCGAACAACCGTTGACGAGAAAATGGCGAGCATTCCCAAAACTTGATCTCATGTTTTTTGGGCTCCAGAACCGTGTTTGTGCATTTCTCATGACTAATTCTGATATAAAATGACGCGAGGAACACGCTGGAAGCGACAGAATTGCGATCCGAGCAACCGTTGACGAGAAAATGGCGAGCATTCCCAAAACTTGATCTCGTGTTTATTGAATTCCAGAACCGTGTTTGTGCATTTCTCAAAACGAATTCCGACGTAAAATGACACGAGGAACACGTTGGAAGCGATAGGATTGCGATCCGAGAAACCGTTGACGACAAAATCGCGAGCATTCCCAAAACTTGATCTCGTGTTTTTTGGGCTCCAGAACAGTGTTTGTGCATTTCTCAAGACGAATTCCGACGTAAAATGACACGAGGAACACGTTGGAAGCGACAGGATTGCGTTCCGAGAAACCGTTGACGAGAAAATCGCGAGCATTCCCAAATCCTGATCTCGTGTTTTTTGGGCTCCAGAACCGTGTTTCTGCATTTCTCATGACTAATTCCGATGTAAAATGACGCGAGGAACGCGCTGGAAGCGACAGAATTGCGATCCGAGCAACCGTTGACGAGAAAATGGCGAGCATTCCCAAAACATGATCTCGTGTTTTTTGGGCTCCAGAACCGTGTTTGTGCATTTCTCATGACTAATTCTGGTATAAAATGACGCGAGGAACACGCTGGAGGCGACAGAATTGAGATCCGAGCAACCGTTGACGAGAAAATGGCGAGCATTCCCAAATCCTGATCTCATGTTTTTTGGGCTCCAGAACCGTGTTTGTGCATTTCTCATGACTAATTCTGATATAAAATGACGCGAGGAACGCGTTGGAAGCGACAGAATTTAGATCCGAGCAACCGTTGACGAGAAAATGGCGAGCATTCCCAAATCCTGATCTCATGTTTTTTGGGCTCCAGAACCGTGTTTGTGCATTTCTCATGACTAATTCTGATATAAAATGACGCGAGGAACGCGTTGGAAGCGACAGAATTGAGATCCGAGCAACCGTTGACGAGAAAATGGCGAGCATTCCCAAACCCTGATCTCATGTTTTTTTGGCTCCAGAACCGTGTTTGTGTATTTCTCAAGACGAATTCTGATATAAAATGACGCGAGGAACGCGTTGGAAGCGGCAGAATTGAGATCCGAGCAACCGTTGACGAGAAAATGGCGAGCATTCCCAAATCCTGATCTCGTGTGTTTTGGACTCCAGAAATGTGTTCCTGCATTTGTCGTCACTATTTCCGACGTAAAATGACGCGAGGAACGCGTTGGAAGCGACATAATTGAGATCCGAGCAACCGTTGACGAGAAAATGGCGAGCATTCCCAAAACTTGATCTCGTGTTTATTGAACTCCAGAACCGTGTTTGTGCGTTTCTCAAGACTAATTCCGACGTAAAATGACACGAGGAACACGTTGGAAGCGACAGAATTGCGATCCGAGAAACCGTTGACGAGAAAATGGCGAGCATTCCCCAATCCTGATCTCATGTTTTTTGGGCTCCAGAGCCATGTTTGTGCATTTCTCATGACTAATTCTGATATAAAATGACGCGAGGAACGCGCTGGAAGCGACAGAATTGCGATCCGAGCAACCGTTGACGAGAAAATGGCGAGCATTCCCAAAACTTGATCTCGTGCTTATTGAACTCCAGAACCGTGTTTGTGCATTTCTCAAAACGAATTCCGACGTAAAATGACACGAGGAACACGCTGGAAGCGACAGAATTGCGATCCGAGCAACCGTTGACGAGAAAATGGCGAGCATTCCCAAAACTTGATCTCGTGTCTATTGAACTCCAGAACCGTGTTTGTGCATTTCTCAAGAAGAATTCTGATATAAAATGACGCGAGGAACGCGTTGGAAGCGGCAGAATTGAGATCCGAGCAACCGTTGACGAGAAAATGGCGAGCATTCCCAAAACTTGATCTCGTGTTTTTTGTGCTCCAGAACCGTGTTTGTGCATTTCTCATGACTAATTCTGGTATAAAATGACGCGAGGAACACGCTGGAGGCGACAGAATTGAGATCCGAGCAACCGTTGACGAGAAAATGGCGAGCATTCCCAAATCCTGATCTCATGTTTTTTGGGCTCCAGAACCGTGTTTGTGCATTTCTCATGACTAATTCTGATATAAAATGACGCGACGAACGCGTTGGAAGCGACAGAATTGCGATCCGAGCAACCGTTGACGAGAAAATGGCGAGCATTCCCAAATCCTGATCTCATGTTTTTTGGGCTCCAGAACCGTGTTTGTGCATTTCTCATGACTAATTCTGATATAAAATGACGCGAGGAACGCGTTGGAAGCGACAGAATTGAGATCCGAGGAACCGTTGACGAGAAAATGGCGACCATTCCCAAATCCTGATCTCATGTTTTTTGGGCTCCAGAACCGTGTTTCTGCATTTCTCATGACTAATTCTGATATAAAATGACGCGACGAACGCGTTGGAAGCGACAGAAGTGCGATCAGAGAAACCGTTGACGAGAAAATGGCGAGCATTCCCAAATCCTGATCTCGTATTTTTTGGACTCCAGAAACGTTTTCGTGCATTTCTCATGACTAATTCTGATATAAAATGACGCGAGGAACGCGTTGGAAGCGACAGAATTGAGATCCGAGCAACCGTTGACGAGAAAATGGCGACCATTCCCAAATCCTGATCTCATGTTTTTTGGGCTCCAGAACCGTGTTTCTGCATTTCTCATGACTAATTCTGATATAAAATGACGCGACGAACGCGTTGGAAGGGACAGAATTGAGATCCGAGCAACCGTTGACGAGAAAATGGCGACCATTCCCAAATCCTGATCTCATGTTTTTTGGGCTCCAGAACCGTGTTTCTGCATTTCTCATGACTAATTCTGATATAAAATGACGCGACGAACGCGTTGGAAGCGACAGAAGTGCGATCAGAGAAACCGTTGACGAGAAAATGGCGAGCATTCCCAAATCCTGATCTCGTATTTTTTGGACTCCAGAAACGTTTTCGTGCATTTGTCGTGACTATTTCCGACGCAAAATGACACGAGGAACACGCTGGAAGCGACAGAATTGCGATCCGAGAAACCGTTGACGAGAAAATGGTGAGCATTCCCAAATCCTGATCTCATGTTTTTTGGGCTCCAGAACCGTGTTTGTGCATTTCTCATGACTAATTCTGATATAAAATGACGCGACGAACGCGTTGGAAGCGACAGAATTGCGATCCGAGCAACCGTTGACGAGAAAATCGCGAGCATTCCCAAAACCTGATCTCGTGTTTTTTGGACTCCAGAAACGTTTTCGTGCATTTGTCATCACTATTTCCGACGTAAAATGACACGAGGAACACGCTGGAGGCGACAGAATTGCGATCCGAGAAACCGTTGACGAGAAAATGGCGAGCATTCCCCAATCCTGATCGCATGTTTTTTGGGCTCCAGAACCGTGTTTGTGCATTTCTCAAGACGAATTCCGACGTAAAATGACACGAGGAACGCGTTGGAAGCGACAGGATTGCGTTCCGAGAAACCGTTGACGAGAAAATCGCGAGCATTCCCAAATCCTGATCTCGTGTTTTTTGGGCTCCAGAACCGTGTTTCTGCATTTCTCATGACTAATTCCGATGTAAAATGACGCGAGGAACGCGCTGGAAGCGACAGAATTGCGATCCGAGCAACCGTTGACGAGAAAATGGCGAGCATTCCCAAAACTTGATCTCGTGTTTATTGAACTCCAGAACCGTGTTTGTGCATTTCTCAAGACGAATTCTGATATAAAATGACGCGAGGAACGCGTTGGAAGCGGCAGAATTGAGATCCGAGAAACCGTTGACGACAAAATCGCGAGCATTCCCAAAACTTGATCTCGTGTTTTTTGGGCTCCAGAACCGTGTTTGTGCATTTCTCAAGACGAATTCCGACGTAAAATGACACGAGGAACACGTTGGAAGCGACAGGATTGAGATCCGAGCAACCGTTGACGAGAAAATGGCGAGCATTCCCCAATCCTGATCTCATGTTTTTTGGGCTCCAGAACCGTGTTTGTGCATTTCTCATGACTAATTCTGATATAAAATGACGCGACGAACGCGTTGGAAGCGACAGAATTGCGATCCGAGCAACCGTTGACGAGAAAATAGCGAGCATTCCCAAATCCTGATCTCATGTTTTTTGGGCTCCAGAACCGTGTTTGTGCATTTCTCCTGACTAATTCTGATATAAAATGACGCGAGGAACGCGTTGGAAGCGACAGAATTGAGATCCGAACAACCGTTGACGAGAAAATGGCGAGCATTCCCAAAACTTGATCTCATGTTTTTTGGGCTCCAGAACCGTGTTTGTGCATTTCTCAAGACGAATTCTGATATAAAATGACGCGAGGAACGCGTTGGAAGCGGCAGAATTGAGATCCGAGCAACCGTTGACGAGAAAATGGCGAGCATTCCCAAATCCTGATCTCATGTTTTTTGGGCTCCAGAACCGTGTTTGTGCATTTCTCATGACTAATTCTGATATAAAATGACGCGACGAACGCGTTGGAAGCGACAGAATTGCGATCCGAGCAACCGTTGACGAGAAAATGGCGAGCATTCCCAAATCCTGATCTCAAGTTTTTTGGGCTCCAGAACCGTGTTTGTGCATTTCTCATGACTAATTCTGATATAAAATGACGCGACGAACGCGTTGGAAGCGACAGAATTGCGATCCGAGCAACCGTTGACGAGAAAATGGCGAGCATTCCCAAAACTTGATCTCGTGTTTATTGAACTCCAGAACCGTGTTTGTGCATTTCTCAAGACGAATTCCGACGTAAAATGACACGAGGAACATGTTGGAAGCGACAGGATTGCGATCCGAGAAACCGTTGATGACAAAATCGCGAGCAACTCGTGGTTTTTGGACTCCAGAAACGTTTTCGTGCATTTGTCGTGACTATTTCCGACGCAAAATGACATGAGGAACACGCTGGAGGCGACAGAATTGCGATCCGAGAAACCGTTGACGAGAAAATGGCGAGCATTCCCCAATCCTGATCTCATGTTTGTTGGGCTCCAGAACCGTGTTTGTGCATTTCTCATGACTAATTCTGGTATAAAATGACGCGAGGAACACGCTGGAGGCGACAGAATTGCGATCCGAGAAACCGTTGACGAGAAAATGACGAGCATTCCCCAATCCTGATCTCATGTTTTTTGGGCTCCAGAACCGTGTTTGTGCATTTCTCATGACTAATTCTGATATAAAATGACGCGAGGAACACGCTGGAGGCGACAGAATTGCGATCCGAGAAACCGTTGACGAGAAAATGGCGAGCATTCCCCAATCCTGATCATATGTTTTTTGGGCTCCAGAACCGTGTTTGTGCATTTCTCAAGACGAATTCTGATATAAAATGACGCGAGGAACGCGTTGGAAGCGACAGAATTGCGATCCGAGCAACCGTTGACGAGAAAATGGCGAGCATTCCCAAATCCTGATCTCATGTTTTTTGGGCTCCAGAACCGTGTTTGTGCATTTCTCCTGACTAATTCTGATATAAAATGACGCGAGGAACGCGTTGGAAGCGACAGAATTGAGATCCGAACAACCGTTGACGAGAAAATGGCGAGCATTCCCAAAACTTGATCTCATGTTTTTTGGGCTCCAGAACCGTGTTTGTGCATTTCTCAAGACGAATTCTGATATAAAATGACGCGAGGAACGCGTTGGAAGCGGCAGAATTGAGATCCGAGCAACCGTTGACGAGAAAATGGCGAGCATTCCCAAATCCTGATCTCATGTTTTTTGGGCTCCAGAACCGTGTTTGTGCATTTCTCATGACTAATTCTGATATAAAATGACGCGACGAACGCGTTGGAAGCGACAGAATTGCGATCCGAGCAACCGTTGACGAGAAAATGGCGAGCATTCCCAAATCCTGATCTCAAGTTTTTTGGGCTCCAGAACCGTGTTTGTGCATTTCTCATGACTAATTCTGATATAAAATGACGCGACGAGCGCGTTGGAAGCGACAGAATTGCGATCCGAGCAACCGTTGACGAGAAAATGGCGAGCATTCCCAAAACTTGATCTCGTGTTTATTGAACTCCAGAACCGTGTTTGTGCATTTCTCAAGACGAATTCCGACGTAAAATGACACGAGGAACATGTTGGAAGCGACAGGATTGCGATCCGAGAAACCGTTGATGACAAAATCGCGAGCAACTCGTGGTTTTTGGACTCCAGAAACGTTTTCGTGCATTTGTCGTGACTATTTCCGACGCAAAATGACATGAGGAACACGCTGGAGGCGACAGAATTGCGATCCGAGAAACCGTTGACGAGAAAATGGCGAGCATTCCCCAATCCTTATCTCATGTTTGTTGGGCTCCAGAACCGTGTTTGTGCATTTCTCATGACTAATTCTGGTATGAAATGACGCGAGGAACACGCTGGAGGCGACAGAATTGCGATCCGAGAAACCGTTGACGAGAAAATGACGAGCATTCCCCAATCCTGATCTCATGTTTTTTGGGCTCCAGAACCGTGTTTGTGCATTTCTCATGACTAATTCTGATATAAAATGACACGAGGAACATGCTGGGGGCGACAGAATTGCGATCCGAGGAACCGTTGACGAGAAAATGGCGAGCATTCCCCAATCCTGATCTCATGTTTTTTGGGCTCCAGAACCGTGTTTGTGCATTTCTCAAGACGAATTCTGATATAAAATGACGCGAGGAACACGTTGGAAGCGACAGGATTGAGATCCGAGCAACCGTTGACGAGAAAATGGCGAGCATTCCCAAATCCTGATCTCATGTTTTTTGGGCTCCAGAACCGTGTTTGTGCATTTCTCATGACTAATTCTGATATAAAATGACGCGACGAACGCGTTGGAAGCGACAGAATTGCGATCCGAGCAACCGTTGACGAGAAAATGGCGAGCATTCCCAAATCCTGATCTCATGTTTTTTGGGCTCCAGAACCGTGTTTGTGCATTTCTCCTGACTAATTCTGATATAAAATGACGCGAGGAACGCGTTGGAAGCGACAGAATTGAGATCCGAACAACCGTTGACGAGAAAATGGCGAGCATTCCCAAAACTTGATCTCATGTTTTTTGGGCTCCAGAACCGTGTTTGTGCATTTCTCAAGACGAATTCTGATATAAAATGACGCGAGGAACGCGTTGGAAGCGGCAGAATTGAGATCCGAGCAACCGTTGACGAGAAAATGGCGAGCATTCCCAAATCCTGATCTCATGTTTTTTGGGCTCCAGAACCGTGTTTGTGCATTTCTCATGACTAATTCTGATATAAAATGATGCGACGAACGCGTTGGAAGCGACAGAATTGCGATCCGAGCAACCGTTGACGAGAAAATGGCGAGCATTCCCAAAACTTGATCTCGTGTCTATTGAACTCCAGAACCGTGTTTGTGCATTTCTCAAGAAGAATTCTGATACAAAATGACGCGAGGAACGCGTTGGAAGCGGCAGAATTGAGATCCGAGAAACCGTTAACGACAAAATCGCGAGCATTCCCAAAACTTGATCTCGTGTTTTTTGGGCTCCAGAACCGTGTTTGTGCATTTCTCATGACTAATTCTGGTATAAAATGACGCGAGGAACACGCTGGAGGCGACAGAATTGAGATCCGAGCAACCGTTGACGAGAAAATGGCGAGCATTCCCAAATCCTGATCTCATGTTTTTTGGGCTCCAGAACCGTGTTTGTGCATTTCTCATGACTAATTCTGATATAAAATGACGCGACGAACGCGTTGGAAGCGACAGAATTGCGATCCGAGCAACCGTTGACGAGAAAATGGCGAGCATTCCCAAATCCTGATCTCATGTTTTTTGGGCTCCAGAACCGTGTTTGTGCATTTCTCATGACTAATTCTGATATAAAATGACGCGAGGAACGCGTTGGAAGCGACAGAATTGAGATCCGAGAAACCGTTGACGAGAAAATGGCGAGCATTCCCCAATCCTGATCTCATGTTTTTTGGGCTCCAGAACCGTGTTTGTGCATTTCTCAAGACGAATTCTGATATAAAATGACGCGAGGAACACGTTGGAAGCGACAGGATTGAGATCCGAGCAAACCGTTGACGAGAAAATGGCGAGCATTCCCAAATCCTGATCTCATGTTTTTTGGGCTCCAGAACCGTGTTTGTGCATTTCTCATGACTAATTCTGATATAAAATGACGCGACGAACGCGTTGGAAGCGACAGAATTGCGATCCGAGCAACCGTTGACGAGAAAATGGCGAGCATTCCCAAATCCTGATCTCATGTTTTTTGGGCTCCAGAACCGTGTTTGTGCATTTCTCCTGACTAATTCTGATATAAAATGACGCGAGGAACGCGTTGGAAGCGACAGAATTGAGATCCGAACAACCGTTGACGAGAAAATGGCGAGCATTCCCAAAACTTGATCTCATGTTTTTTGGGCTCCAGAACCGTGTTTGTGCATTTCTCAAGACGAATTCTGATATAAAATGACGCGAGGAACGCGTTGGAAGCGGCAGAATTGAGATCCGAGCAACCGTTGACGAGAAAATGGCGAGCATTCCCAAATCCTGATCTCATGTTTTTTGGGCTCCAGAACCGTGTTTGTGCATTTCTCATGACTAATTCTGATATAAAATGATGCGACGAACGCGTTGGAAGCGACAGAATTGCGATCCGAGCAACCGTTGACGAGAAAATGGCGAGCATTCCCAAAACTTGATCTCGTGTCTATTGAACTCCAGAACCGTGTTTGTGCATTTCTCAAGAAGAATTCTGATATAAAATGACGCGAGGAACGCGTTGGAAGCGGCAGAATTGAGATCCGAGAAACCGTTAACGACAAAATCGCGAGCATTCCCAAAACTTGATCTCGTGTTTTTTGGGCTCCAGAACCGTGTTTGTGCATTTCTCATGACTAATTCTGGTATAAAATGACGCGAGGAACACGCTGGAGGCGACAGAATTGAGATCCGAGCAACCGTTGACGAGAAAATGGCGAGCATTCCCAAATCCTGATCTCATGTTTTTTGGGCTCCAGAACCGTGTTTCTGCATTTCTCATGACTAATTCTGATATAAAATGACGCGAGGAACGCGTTGGAAGCGACAGAATTGAGATCCGAGCAACCGTTGACGAGAAAATGGCGAGCATTCCCAAAACTTGATCTCATGTTTTTTGGGCTCCAGAACCGTGTTTGTGCATTTCTCAAGACGAATTCTGATATAAAATGACGCGAGGAACGCGTTGGAAGCGGCAGAATTGAGATCCGAGCAACCGTTGACGAGAAAATGGCGAGCATTCCCAAATCCTGATCTCATGTTTTTTGGGCTCCAGAATCGTGTTTGTGCATTTCTCATGACTAATTCTGATATAAAATGACGCGACGAACGCGTTGGAAGCGACAGAATTGCGATCCGAGCAACCGTTGACGAGAAAATGGCGAGCATTCCCAAATCCTGATCTCATGTTTTTTGGGCTCCAGAACCGTGTTTGTGCATTTCTCATGACTAATTCTGATATAAAATGACGCGAGGAACGCGTTGGAAGCGACAGAATTGAGATCCGAGCAACCGTTGACGAGAAAATGGCGAGCATTCCCAAAACTTGATCTCATGTTTTTTGGGCTCCAGAACCGTGTTTGTGCATTTCTCAAGACGAATTCTGATATAAAATGACGCGACGAACGCGTTGGAAGCGACAGAATTGCGATCCGAGCAACCGTTGACGAGAAAATGGCGAGCATTCCCAAATCCTGATCTCATGTTTTTTGGGCTCCAGAACCGTGTTTGTGCATTTCTCATGACTAATTCTGATATAAAATGACGCGAGGAATGCGTTGGAAGCGACAGAATTGAGATCCGAGCAACCGTTGACGAGAAAATGGCGACCATTCCCAAATCCTGATCTCATGTTTTTTGGGCTCCAGAACCGTGTTTGTGCGTTTCTCAAGACTAATTCCGACGTAAAATGATACGAGGAACACGTTGGAAGCGACAGAATTGCGATCCGAGAAACCGTTGACGAGAAAATGGCGAGCATTCCCAAATCCTGATCTCATGTTTTTTGGGCTCCAGAACCGTGTTTGTGCATTTCTCATGACTAATTCTGATATAAAATGACGCGAGGAACGCGTTGGAAGCGACAGAATTGAGATCCGAGCAACCGTTGACGAGAAAATGGCGACCATTCCCAAATCCTGATCTCATGTTTTTTGGGCTCCAGAACCGTGTTTCTGCATTTCTCATGACTAATTCTGATATAAAATGACGCGACGAACGCGTTGGAAGCGACAGAAGTGCGATCAGAGAAACCGTTGACGAGAAAATGGCGAGCATTCCCAAATCCTGATCTCGTATTTTTTGGACTCCAGAAACGTTTTCGTGCATTTCTCATGACTAATTCTGATATAAAATGACGCGAGGAACGCGTTGGAAGCGACAGAATTGAGATCCGAGCAACCGTTGACGAGAAAATGGCGACCATTCCCAAATCCTGATCTCATGTTTTTTGGGCTCCAGAACCGTGTTTCTGCATTTCTCATGACTAATTCTGATATAAAATGACGCGACGAACGCGTTGGAAGGGACAGAATTGAGATCCGAGCAACCGTTGACGAGAAAATGGCGACCATTCCCAAATCCTGATCTCATGTTTTTTGGGCTCCAGAACCGTGTTTCTGCATTTCTCATGACTAATTCTGATATAAAATGACGCGACGAACGCGTTGGAAGCGACAGAAGTGCGATCAGAGAAACCGTTGACGAGAAAATGGCGAGCATTCCCAAATCCTGATCTCGTATTTTTTGGACTCCAGAAACGTTTTCGTGCATTTGTCGTGACTATTTCCGACGCAAAATGACACGAGGAACACGCTGGAAGCGACAGAATTGCGATCCGAGAAACCGTTGACGAGAAAATGGTGAGCATTCCCAAATCCTGATCTCATGTTTTTTGGGCTCCAGAACCGTGTTTGTGCATTTCTCATGACTAATTCTGATATAAAATGACGCGACGAACGCGTTGGAAGCGACAGAATTGCGATCCGAGCAACCGCTGACGAGAAAATCGCGAGCATTCCCAAAACCTGATCTCGTGTTTTTTGGTCTCCAGAAACGTTTTCGTGCATTTGTCATCACTATTTCCGACGTAAAATGACACGAGGAACACGCTGGAGGCGACAGAATTGCGATCCGAGAAACCGTTGACGAGAAAATGGCGAGCATTCCCCAATCCTGATCTCATGTTTTTTGGGCTCCAGAACCGTGTTTGTGCATTTCTCAAGACGAATTCCGACGTAAAATGACACGAGGAACACGCTGGAAGCGACAGAATTGCGATCCGAGCAACCGTTGACGAGAAAATGGCGAGCATTCCCAAAACTTGATCTCGTGTCTATTGAACTCCAGAACCGTGTTTGTGCATTTCTCAAGAAGAATTCTGATATAAAATGACGCGAGGAACGCGTTGGAAGCGGCAGAATTGAGATCCGAGAAACCGTTAACGACAAAATCGCGAGCATTCCCAAAACTTGATCTCGTGTTTTTTGGGCTCCAGAACCGTGTTTGTGCATTTCTCATGACTAATTCTGGTATAAAATGACGCGAGGAACACGCTGGAGGCGACAGAATTGAGATCCGAGCAACCGTTGACGAGAAAATGGCGAGCATTCCCAAATCCTGATCTCATGTTTTTTGGGCTCCAGAACCGTGTTTGTGCATTTCTCATGACTAATTCTGATATAAAATGACGCGACGAACGCGTTGGAAGCGACAGAATTGCGATCCGAGCAACCGTTGACGAGAAAATGGCGAGCATTCCCAAATCCTGATCTCATGTTTTTTGGGCTCCAGAACCGTGTTTGTGCATTTCTCATGACTAATTCTGATATAAAATGACGCGAGGAACGCGTTGGAAGCGACAGAATTGAGATCCGAGCAACCGTTGACGAGAAAATGGCGACCATTCCCAAATCCTGATCTCATGTTTTTTGGGCTCCAGAACCGTGTTTCTGCATTTCTCATGACTAATTCTGATATAAAATGACGCGACGAACGCGTTGGAAGCGACAGAAGTGCGATCAGAGAAACCGTTGACGAGAAAATGGCGAGCATTCCCGAATCCTGATCTCGTATTTTTTGGACTCCAGAAACGTTTTCGTGCATTTCTCATGACTAATTCTGATATAAAATGACGCGAGGAACGCGTTGGAAGCGACAGAATTGAGATCCGAGCAACCGTTGACGAGAAAATGGCGACCATTCCCAAATCCTGATCTCATGTTTTTTGGGCTCCAGAACCGTGTTTCTGCATTTCTCATGACTAATTCTGATATAAAATGACGCGACGAACGCGTTGGAAGCGACAGAATTGCGATCCGAGCAACCGTTGACGAGAAAATCGCGAGCATTCCCAAAACCTGATCTCGTGTTTTTTGGACTCCAGAAACGTTTTCGTGCATTTGTCATCACTATTTCCGACGTAAAATGACACGAGGAACACGCTGGAGGCGACAGAATTGCGATCCGAGAAACCGTTGACGAGAAAATGGCGAGCATTCCCCAATCCTGATCTCATGTTTTTTGGGCTCCAGAACCGTGTTTGTGCATTTCTCAAGACGAATTCCGACGTAAAATGACGCGAGGAACGCGCTGGAAGCGACAGAATTGCGATCCGAGCAACCGTTGACGAGAAAATGGCGAGCATTCCCAAAACTTGATCTCGTGTTTATTGAACTCCAGAACCGTGTTTGTGCATTTCTCAAGACGAATTCTGATATAAAATGACGCGAGGAACGCGTTGGAAGCGGCAGAATTGAGATCCGAGAAACCGTTGACGACAAAATCGCGAGCATTCCCAAAACTTGATCTCGTGTTTTTTGGGCTCCAGAACCGTGTTTGTGCATTTCTCAAGACTAATTCTGGTATAAAATGACGCGAGGAACACGCTGGAGGCGACAGAATTGAGATCCGAGCAACCGTTGACGAGAAAATGGCGAGCATTCCCAAATCCTGATCTCATGTTTTTTGGGCTCCAGAACCGTGTTTGTGCATTTCTCATGACTAATTCTGATATAAAATGACGCGACGAACGCGTTGGAAGCGACAGAATTGCGATCCGAGAAACCGTTGACGAGAAAATGGTGAGCATTCCCAAATCCTGATCTCATGTTTTTTGGGCTCCAGAACCGTGTTTGTGCATTTCTCATGACTAATTCTGATATAAAATGACGCGAGGATCGCGTTGGAAGCGACAGAATTGAGATCCGAGCAACCGTTGACGAGAAAATGGCGACCATTCCCAAATCCTGATCTCATGTTTTTTGGGCTCCAGAACCGTGTTTCTGCATTTCTCATGACTAATTCTGATATAAAATGACGCGACGAACGCGTTGGAAGCGACAGAAGTGCGATCAGAGAAACCGTTGACGAGAAAATGGCGAGCATTCCCAAATCCTGATCTCGTATTTTTTGGACTCCAGAAACGTTTTCGTGCATTTCTCATGACTAATTCTGATATAAAATGACGCGAGGAACGCGTTGGAAGCGACAGAATTGAGATCCGAGCAACCGTTGACGAGAAAATGGCGACCATTCCCAAATCCTGATCTCATGTTTTTTGGGCTCCAGAACCGTGTTTCTGCATTTCTCATGACTAATTCTGATATAAAATGACGCGACGAACGCGTTGGAAGCGACAGAATTGCGATCCGAGCAACCGTTGACGAGAAAATCGCGAGCATTCCCAAAACCTGATCTCGTGTTTTTTGGACTCCAGAAACGTTTTCGTGCATTTGTCATCACTATTTCCGACGTAAAATGACACGAGGAACACGCTGGAGGCGACAGAATTGCGATCCGAGAAACCGTTGACGAGAAAATGGCGAGCATTCCCCAATCCTGATCTCATGTTTTTTGGGCTCCAGAACCGTGTTTGTGCATTTCTCAAGACGAATTCCGACGTAAAATGACACGAGGAACGCGCTGGAAGCGACAGAATTGCGATCCGAGCAACCGTTGACGAGAAAATGGCGAGCATTCCCAAAACTTGATCTCGTGTTTATTGAACTCCAGAACCGTGTTTGTGCATTTCTCAAGACGAATTCTGATATAAAATGACGCGAGGAACGCGTTGGAAGCGGCAGAATTGAGATCCGAGAAACCGTTGACGACAAAATCGCGAGCATTCCCAAAACTTGATCTCGTGTTTTTTGGGCTCCAGAACCGTGTTTGTGCATTTCTCAAGACGAATTCCGACGTAAAATGACACGAGGAACACGTTGGAAGCGACAGGATTGAGATGCGAGCAACCGTTGACGAGAAAATGGCGAGCATTCCCAAATCCTGATCTCATGTTTTTTGGGCTCCAGAACCGTGTTTGTGCATTTCTCATGACTAATTCTGATATAAAATGACGCGACGAACGCGTTGGAAGCGACAGAATTGCGATCCGAGCAACCGTTGACGAGAAAATGGCGAGCATTCCCAAATCCTGATCTCATGTTTTTTGGGCTCCAGAACCGTGTTTGTGCATTTCTCCTGACTAATTCTGATATAAAATGACGCGAGGAACGCGTTGGAAGCGACAGAATTGAGATCCGAACAACCGTTGACGAGAAAATGGCGAGCATTCCCAAAACTTGATCTCATGTTTTTTGGGCTCCAGAACCGTGTTTGTGCATTTCTCAAGACGAATTCTGATATAAAATGACGCGAGGAACGCGTTGGAAGCGGCAGAATTGAGATCCGAGCAACCGTTGACGAGAAAATGGCGAGCATTCCCAAATCCTGATCTCATGTTTTTTGGGCTCCAGAACCGTGTTTGTGCATTTCTCATGACTAATTCTGATATAAAATGACGCGACGAACGCGTTGGAAGCGACAGAATTGCGATCCGAGCAACCGTTGACGAGAAAATGGCGAGCATTCCCAAATCCTGATCTCAAGTTTTTTGGGCTCCAGAACCGTGTTTGTGCATTTCTCATGACTAATTCTGATATAAAATGACGCGACGAACGCGTTGGAAGCGACAGAATTGCGATCCGAGCAACCGTTGACGAGAAAATGGCGAGCATTCCCAAAACTTGATCTCGTGTTTATTGAACTCCAGAACCGTGTTTGTGCATTTCTCAAGACGAATTCCGACGTAAAATGACACGAGGAACATGTTGGAAGCGACAGGATTGCGATCCGAGAAACCGTTGATGACAAAATCGCGAGCAACTCGTGGTTTTTGGACTCCAGAAACGTTTTCGTGCATTTGTCGTGACTATTTCCGACGCAAAATGACATGAGGAACACGCTGGAGGCGACAGAATTGCGATCCGAGAAACCGTTGACGAGAAAATGGCGAGCATTCCCCAATCCTGATCTCATGTTTGTTGGGCTCCAGAACCGTGTTTGTGCATTTCTCATGACTAATTCTGGTATAAAATGACGCGAGGAACACGCTGGAGGCGACAGAATTGCGATCCGAGAAACCGTTGACGAGAAAATGACGAGCATTCCCCAATCCTGATCTCATGTTTTTTGGGCTCCAGAACCGTGTTTGTGCATTTCTCATGACTAATTCTGATATAAAATGACGCGAGGAACACGCTGGAGGCGACAGAATTGCGATCCGAGAAACCGTTGACGAGAAAATGGCGAGCATTCCCCAATCCTGATCATATGTTTTTTGGGCTCCAGAACCGTGTTTGTGCATTTCTCAAGACGAATTCTGATATAAAATGACGCGAGGAACGCGTTGGAAGCGACAGAATTGCGATCCGAGCAACCGTTGACGAGAAAATGGCGAGCATTCCCAAATCCTGATCTCATGTTTTTTGGGCTCCAGAACCGTGTTTGTGCATTTCTCCTGACTAATTCTGATATAAAATGACGCGAGGAACGCGTTGGAAGCGACAGAATTGAGATCCGAACAACCGTTGACGAGAAAATGGCGAGCATTCCCAAAACTTGATCTCATGTTTTTTGGGCTCCAGAACCGTGTTTGTGCATTTCTCAAGACGAATTCTGATATAAAATGACGCGAGGAACGCGTTGGAAGCGGCAGAATTGAGATCCGAGCAACCGTTGACGAGAAAATGGCGAGCATTCCCAAATCCTGATCTCATGTTTTTTGGGCTCCAGAACCGTGTTTGTGCATTTCTCATGACTAATTCTGATATAAAATGACGCGACGAACGCGTTGGAAGCGACAGAATTGCGATCCGAGCAACCGTTGACGAGAAAATGGCGAGCATTCCCAAATCCTGATCTCAAGTTTTTTGGGCTCCAGAACCGTGTTTGTGCATTTCTCATGACTAATTCTGATATAAAATGACGCGACGAACGCGTTGGAAGCGACAGAATTGCGATCCGAGCAACCGTTGACGAGAAAATGGCGAGCATTCCCAAAACTTCATCTCGTGTTTATTGAACTCCAGAACCGTGTTTGTGCATTTCTCAAGACGAATTCCGACGTAAAATGACACGAGGAACATGTTGGAAGCGACAGGATTGCGATCCGAGAAACCGTTGATGACAAAATCGCGAGCAACTCGTGGTTTTTGGACTCCAGAAACGTTTTCGTGCATTTGTCGTGACTATTTCCGACGCAAAATGACATGAGGAACACGCTGGAGGCGACAGAATTGCGATCCGAGAAACCGTTAACGAGAAAATGGCGAGCATTCCCCAATCCTGATCTCATGTTTGTTGGGCTCCAGAACCGTGTTTGTGCATTTCTCATGACTAATTCTGGTATAAAATGACGCGAGGAACACGCTGGAGGCGACAGAATTGCGATCCGAGAAACCGTTGACGAGAAAATGACGAGCATTCCCCAATCCTGATCTCATGTTTTTTGGGCTCCAGAACCGTGTTTGTGCATTTCTCATGACTAATTCTGATATAAAATGACGCGAGGAACACGCTGGGGGCGACAGAATTGCGATCCGAGAAACCGTTGACGAGAAAATGGCGAGCATTCCCCAATCCTGATCTCATGTTTTTTGGGCTCCAGAACCGTGTTTGTGCATTTCTCAAGACGAATTCTGATATAAAATGACGCGAGGAACACGTTGGAAGCGACAGGATTGAGATCCGAGCAACCGTTGACGAGAAAATGGCGAGCATTCCCAAATCCTGATCTCATGTTTTTTGGGCTCCAGAACCGTGTTTGTGCATTTCTCATGACTAATTCTGATATAAAATGACGCGACGAACGCGTTGGAAGCGACAGAATTGCGATCCGAGCAACCGTTGACGAGAATAATGGCGAGCATTCCCAAATCCTGATCTCATGTTTTTTGGGCTCCAGAACCGTGTTTGTGCATTTCTCCTGACTAATTCTGATATAAAATGACGCGAGGAACGCGTTGGAAGCGACAGAATTGAGATCCGAACAACCGTTGACGAGAAAATGGCGAGCATTCCCAAAACTTGATCTCATGTTTTTTGGGCTCCAGAACCGTGTTTGTGCATTTCTCAAGACGAATTCTGATATAAAATGACGCGAGGAACGCGTTGGAAGCGGCAGAATTGAGATCCGAGCAACCGTTGACGAGAAAATGGCGAGCATTCCCAAATCCTGATCTCATGTTTTTTGGGCTCCAGAACCGTGTTTGTGCATTTCTCATGACTAATTCTGATATAAAATGATGCGACGAACGCGTTGGAAGCGACAGAATTGCGATCCGAGCAACCGTTGACGAGAAAATGGCGAGCATTCCCAAATCCTGATCTCAAGTTTTTTGGGCTCCAGAACCGTGTTTGTGCATTTCTCATGACTAATTCTGATATAAAATGACGCGACGAACGCGTTGGAAGCGACAGAATTGCGATCCGAGCAACCGTTGACGAGAAAATGGCGAGCATTCCCAAATCCTGATCTCAAGTTTTTTGGGCTCCAGAACCGTGTTTGTGCATTTCTCAAGACGAATTCCGACGCAAAATGACATGAGGAACACGCTGGAGGCGACAGAATTGCGATCCGAGAAACCGTTGATGAGAAAATGGCGAGCATTCCCCAATCCTGATCTCATGTTTGTTGGGCTCCAGAACCGTGTTTGTGCATTTCTCATGACTAATTCTGGTATAAAATGACGCGAGGAACACGCTGGAGGCGACAGAATTGCGATCCGAGAAACCGTTGACGAGAAAATGGCGAGCATTCCCCAATCCTGATCTCATGTTTTTTGGGCTCCAGAACCGTGTTTGTGCATTTCTCATGACTAATTCTGATATAAAATGACGCGAGGAACACGCTGGAAGCGACAGAATTGCGATCCGAGCAACCGTTGACGAGAAAATGGCGAGCATTCCCAAATCCTGATCTCATGTTTTTTGGGCTCCAGAACCGTGTTTCTGCATTTCTCATGACTAATTCTGATATAAAATGACGCGACGAACGCGTTGGAAGCGACAGAATTGCCATCAGAGAAACCGTTGACGAGAAAATGGCGAGCATTCCCAAATCCTGATCTCGTGTTTTTTGGACTCCAGAAACGTTTTCGTGCATTTGTCGTCACTATATCCGACGTAAAATGACACGAGGAACACGCTGGAGGCGACAGAATTGCGATCCGAGAAACCGTTGACGAGAAAATGGCGAGCATTCCCCAATCCTGTTCTCATGTTTTTTGGGCTCCAGAACCGTGTTTGTGCATTTCTCATGACTAATTCTGATATAAAATGACGCGAGGAACGCGTTGGAAGCGACAGAATTGAGATCCGAGTAACCGTTGACGAGAAAATGGCGAGCATTCCCAAAACTTGATCTCGTGTTTATTGAACTCCAGAACCGTGTTTGTGCATTTCTCAAGACGAATTCTGATATAAAATGACGCGAGGAACGCGTTGGAAGCGGCAGAATTGAGATCCGAGCAACCGTTGACGAGAAAATGGCGAGCATTCCCAAATCCTGATCTCATGTTTTTTGGGCTCCAGAACCGTGTTTGTGCATTTCTCATGACTAATTCTGATATAAAATGACGCGACGAACGCGTTGGAAGCGACAGAATTGAGATCCGAGCAACCGTTGACGAGAAAATGGCGACCATTCCCAAATCCTGATCTCATGTTTTTTGGGCTCCAGAACCGTGTTTCTGCATTTCTCATGACTAATTCTGATATAAAATGACGCGACGAACGCGTTGGAAGCGACAGAAGTGCGATCAGAGAAACCGTTGACGAGAAAATGGCGAGCATTCCCGAATCCTGATCTCGTATTTTTTGGACTCCAGAAACGTTTTCGTGCATTTCTCATGACTAATTCTGATATAAAATGACGCGAGGAACGCGTTGGAAGCGACAGAATTGAGATCCGAGCAACCGTTGACGAGAAAATGGCGACCATTCCCAAATCCTGATCTCATGTTTTTTGGGCTCCAGAACCGTGTTTCTGCATTTCTCATGACTAATTCTGATATAAAATGACGCGACGAACGCGTTGGAAGCGACAGAATTGCGATCCGAGCAACCGTTGACGAGAAAATCGCGAGCATTCCCAAAACCTGATCTCGTGTTTTTTGGACTCCAGAAACGTTTTCGTGCATTTGTCATCACTATTTCCGACGTAAAATGACACGAGGAACACGCTGGAGGCGACAGAATTGCGATCCGAGAAACCGTTGACGAGAAAATGGCGAGCATTCCCCAATCCTGATCTCATGTTTTTTGGGCTCCAGAACCGTGTTTGTGCATTTCTCAAGACGAATTCCGACGTAAAATGACACGAGGAACGCGTTGGAAGCGACAGGATTGCGTTCCGAGAAACCGTTGACGAGAAAATCGCGAGCATTCCCAAATCCTGATCTCGTGTTTTTTGGGCTCCAGAACCGTGTTTCTGCATTTCTCATGACTAATTCCGATGTAAAATGACGCGAGGAACGCGCTGGAAGCGACAGAATTGCGATCCGAGCAACCGTTGACGAGAAAATGGCGAGCATTCCCAAAACTTGATCTCGTGTTTATTGAACTCCAGAACCGTGTTTGTGCATTTCTCAAGACGAATTCTGATATAAAATGACGCGAGGAACGCGTTGGAAGCGGCAGAATTGAGATCCGAGAAACCGTTGACGACAAAATCGCGAGCATTCCCAAAACTTGATCTCGTGTTTTTTGGGCTCCAGAACCGTGTTTGTGCATTTCTCAAGACGAATTCCGACGTAAAATGACACGAGGAACACGTTGGAAGCGACAGGATTGAGATCCGAGCAACCGTTGACGAGAAAATGGCGAGCATTCCCAAATCCTGATCTCATATTTTTTGGGCTCCAGAACCGTGTTTGTGCATTTCTCGTGACTAATTCTGATATAAAATGACGCGACGAACGCGTTGGAAGCGACAGAATTGCGATCCGAGCAACCGTTGACGAGAAAATGGCGAGCATTCCCAAATCCTGATCTCATGTTTTTTGGGCTCCAGAACCGTGTTTCTGCATTTCTCATGACTAATTCTGATATAAAATGACGCGACGAACGCGTTGGAAGGGACAGAATTGAGATCCGAGCAACCGTTGACGAGAAAATGGCGACCATTCCCAAATCCTGATCTCATGTTTTTTGGGCTCCAGAACCGTGTTTCTGCATTTCTCATGACTAATTCTGATATAAAATGACGCGACGAACGCGTTGGAAGCGACAGAAGTGCGATCAGAGAAACCGTTGACGAGAAAATGGCGAGCATTCCCAAATCCTGATATCGTATTTTTTGGACTCCAGAAACGTTTTCGTGCATTTGTCATCACTATTTCCGACGTAAAATGACACGAGGAACACGCTGGAGGCGACAGAATTGCGATCCGAGAAACCGTTGACGAGAAAATGGCGAGCATTCCCCAATCCTGATCTCATGTTTTTTGGGCTCCAGAACCGTGTTTGTGCATTTCTCAAGACGAATTCCGACGTAAAATGACACGAGGAACACGCTGGAAGCGACAGAATTGCGATCCGAGCAACCGTTGACGAGAAAATGGCGAGCATTCCCAAAACTTGATCTCGTGTCTATTGAACTCCAGAACCGTGTTTGTGCATTTCTCAAGAAGAATTCTGATATAAAATGACGCGAGGAACGCGTTGGAAGCGGCAGAATTGAGATCCGAGAAACCGTTAACGACAAAATCGCGAGCATTCCCAAAACTTGATCTCGTGTTTTTTGGGCTCCAGAACCGTGTTTGTGCATTTCTCATGACTAATTCTGGTATAAAATGACGCGACGAACGCGTTGGAAGCGACAGAATTGCGATCCGAGCAACCGTTGACGAGAAAATGGCGACCATTCCCAAATCCTGATCTCATGTTTTTTGGGCTCCAGAACCGTGTTTCTGCATTTCTCATGACTAATTCTGATATAAAATGACGCGACGAACGCGTTGGAAGCGACAGAATTGCGATCCGAGCAACCGTTGACGAGAAAATCGCGAGCATTCCCAAAACCTGATCTCGTGTTTTTTGGACTCCAGAAACGTTTTCGTGCATTTGTCATCACTATTTCCGACGTAAAATGACACGAGGAACACGCTGGAGGCGACAGAATTGCGATCCGAGAAACCGTTGACGAGAAAATGGCGAGCATTCCCCAATCCTGATCTCATGTTTTTTGGGCTCCAGAACCGTGTTTGTGCATTTCTCAAGACGAATTCCGACGTAAAATGACACGAGGAACGCGTTGGAAGCGACAGGATTGCGTTCCGAGAAACCGTTGACGAGAAAATCGCGAGCATTCCCAAATCCTGATCTCGTGTTTTTTGGGCTCCAGAACCGTGTTTCTGCATTTCTCCTGACTAATTCCGATGTAAAATGACGCGAGGAACGCGCTGGAAGCGACAGAATTGCGATCCGAGCAACCGTTGACGAGAAAATGGCGAGCATTCCCAAAACTTGATCTCGTGTTTATTGAACTCCAGAACCGTGTTTGTGCATTTCTCAAGACGAATTCTGATATAAAATGACGCGAGGAACGCGTTGGAAGCGGCAGAATTGAGATCCGAGAAACCGTTGACGACAAAATCGCGAGCATTCCCAAAACTTGATCTCGTGTTTTTTGGGCTCCAGAACCGTGTTTGTGCATTTCTCAAGACGAATTCCGACGTAAAATGACACGAGGAACACGTTGGAAGCGACAGGATTGAGATCCGAGCAACCGTTGACGAGAAAATGGCGAGCATTCCCAAATCCTGATCTCATGTTTTTTGGGCTCCAGAACCGTGTTTGTGCATTTCTCATGACTAATTCTGATATAAAATGACGCGACGAACGCGTTGGAAGCGACAGAATTGCGATCCGAGCAACCGTTGACGAGAAAATGGCGAGCATTCCCAAATCCTGATCTCATGTTTTTTGGGCTCCAGAACCGTGTTTGTGCATTTCTCCTGACTAATTCTGATATAAAATGACGCGAGGAACGCGTTGGAAGCGACAGAATTGAGATCCGAACAACCGTTGACGAGAAAATGGCGAGCATTCCCAAAACTTGATCTCATGTTTTTTGGGCTCCAGAACCGTGTTTGTGCATTTCTCAAGACGAATTCTGATATAAAATGACGCGAGGAACGCGTTGGAAGCGGCAGAATTGAGATCCGAGCAACCGTTGACGAGAAAATGGCGAGCATTCCCAAATCCTGATCTCATGTTTTTTGGGCTCCAGAACCGTGTTTGTGCATTTCTCATGACTAATTCTGATATAAAATGACGCGACGAACGCGTTGGAAGCGACAGAATTGCGATCCGAGCAACCGTTGACGAGAAAATGGCGAGCATTCCCAAATCCTGATCTCAAGTTTTTTGGGCTCCAGAACCGTGTTTGTGCATTTCTCATGACTAATTCTGATATAAAATGACGCGACGAACGCGTTGGAAGCGACAGAATTGCGATCCGAGCAACCGTTGACGAGAAAATGGCGAGCATTCCCAAAACTTGATCTCGTGTTTATTGAACTCCAGAACCGTGTTTGTGCATTTCTCAAGACGAATTCCGACGTAAAATGACACGAGGAACATGTTGGAAGCGACAGGATTGCGATCCGAGAAACCGTTGATGACAAAATCGCGAGCAACTCGTGGTTTTTGGACTCCAGAAACGTTTTCGTGCATTTGTCGTGACTATTTCCGACGCAAAATGACATGAGGAACACGCTGGAGGCGACAGAATTGCGATCCGAGAAACCGTTGACGAGAAAATGGCGAGCATTCCCCAATCCTGATCTCATGTTTGTTGGGCTCCAGAACCGTGTTTGTGCATTTCTCATGACTAATTCTGGTATAAAATGACGCGAGGAACACGCTGGAGGCGACAGAATTGCGATCCGAGAAACCGTTGACGAGAAAATGACGAGCATTCCCCAATCCTGATCTCATGTTTTTTGGGCTCCAGAACCGTGTTTGTGCATTTCTCATGACTAATTCTGATATAAAATGACGCGAGGAACACGCTGGAGGCGACAGAATTGCGATCCGAGAAACCGTTGACGAGAAAATGGCGAGCATTCCCCAATCCTGATCATATGTTTTTTGGGCTCCAGAACCGTGTTTGTGCATTTCTCAAGACGAATTCAGATATAAAATGACGCGAGGAACGCGTTGGAAGCGACAGAATTGCGATCCGAGCAACCGTTGACGAGAAAATGGCGAGCATTCCCAAATCCTGATCTCATGTTTTTTGGGCTCCAGAACCGTGTTTGTGCATTTCTCCTGACTAATTCTGATATAAAATGACGCGAGGAACGCGTTGGAAGCGACAGAATTGAGATCCGAACAACCGTTGACGAGAAAATGGCGAGCATTCCCAAAACTTGATCTCATGTTTTTTGGGCTCCAGAACCGTGTTTGTGCATTTCTCAAGACGAATTCTGATATAAAATGACGCGAGGAACGCGTTGGAAGCGGCAGAATTGAGATCCGAGCAACCGTTGACGAGAAAATGGCGAGCATTCCCAAATCCTGATCTCATGTTTTTTGGGCTCCAGAACCGTGTTTGTGCATTTCTCATGACTAATTCTGATATAAAATGACGCGACGAACGCGTTGGAAGCGACAGAATTGCGATCCGAGCAACCGTTGACGAGAAAATGGCGAGCATTCCCAAATCCTGATCTCAAGTTTTTTGGGCTCCAGAACCGTGTTTGTGCATTTCTCATGACTAATTCTGATATAAAATGACGCGACGAACTCGTTGGAGGCGACAGAATTGCGATCCGAGAAACCGTTGACGAGAAAATGACGAGCATTCCCCAATCCTGATCTCATGTTTTTTGGGCTCCAGAACCGTGTTTGTGCATTTCTCATGACTAATTCTGATATAAAATGACGCGAGGAACACGCTGGAGGCGACAGAATTGCGATCCGAGAAACCGTTGACGAGAAAATGGCGAGCATTCCCCAATCCTGATCATATGTTTTTTGGGCTCCAGAACCGTGTTTGTGCATTTCTCAAGACGAATTCTGATATAAAATGACGCGAGGAACGCGTTGGAAGCGACAGAATTGCGATCCGAGCAACCGTTGACGAGAAAATGGCGAGCATTCCCAAATCCTGATCTCATGTTTTTTGGGCTCCAGAACCGTGTTTGTGCATTTCTCCTGACTAATTCTGATATAAAATGACGCGAGGAACGCGTTGGAAGCGACAGAATTGAGATCCGAACAACCGTTGACGAGAAAATGGCGAGCATTCCCAAAACTTGATCTCATGTTTTTTGGGCTCCAGAACCGTGTTTGTGCATTTCTCAAGACGAATTCTGATATAAAATGACGCGAGGAACGCGTTGGAAGCGGCAGAATTGAGATCCGAGCAACCGTTGACGAGAAAATGGCGAGCATTCCCAAATCCTGATCTCATGTTTTTTGGGCTCCAGAACCGTGTTTGTGCATTTCTCATGACTAATTCTGATATAAAATGACGCGACGAACGCGTTGGAAGCGACAGAATTGCGATCCGAGCAACCGTTGACGAGAAAATGGCGAGCATTCCCAAATCCTGATCTCAAGTTTTTTGGGCTCCAGAACCGTGTTTGTGCATTTCTCATGACTAATTCTGATATAAAATGACGCGACGAACGCGTTGGAAGCGACAGAATTGCGATCCGAGCAACCGTTGACGAGAAAATGGCGAGCATTCCCAAAACTTCATCTCGTGTTTATTGAACTCCAGAACCGTGTTTGTGCATTTCTCAAGACGAATTCCGACGTAAAATGACACGAGGAACATGTTGGAAGCGACAGGATTGCGATCCGAGAAACCGTTGATGACAAAATCGCGAGCAACTCGTGGTTTTTGGACTCCAGAAACGTTTTCGTGCATTTGTCGTGACTATTTCCGACGCAAAATGACATGAGGAACACGCTGGAGGCGACAGAATTGCGATCCGAGAAACCGTTGACGAGAAAATGGCGAGCATTCCCCAATCCTGATCTCATGTTTGTTGGGCTCCAGAACCGTGTTTGTGCATTTCTCATGACTAATTCTGGTATAAAATGACGCGAGGAACACGCTGGAGGCGACAGAATTGCGATCCGAGAAACCGTTGACGAGAAAATGACGAGCATTCCCCAATCCTGATCATATGTTTTTTGGGCTCCAGAACCGTGTTTGTGCATTTCTCAAGACGAATTCAGATATAAAATGACGCGAGGAACGCGTTGGAAGCGACAGAATTGCGATCCGAGCAACCGTTGACGAGAAAATGGCGAGCATTCCCAAATCCTGATCTCATGTTTTTTGGGCTCCAGAACCGTGTTTGTGCATTTCTCCTGACTAATTCTGATATAAAATGACGCGAGGAACGCGTTGGAAGCGACAGAATTGAGATCCGAACAACCGTTGACGAGAAAATGGCGAGCATTCCCAAAACTTGATCTCATGTTTTTTGGGCTCCAGAACCGTGTTTGTGCATTTCTCAAGACGAATTCTGATATAAAATGACGCGAGGAACGCGTTGGAAGCGGCAGAATTGAGATCCGAGCAACCGTTGACGAGAAAATGGCGAGCATTCCCAAATCCTGATCTCATGTTTTTTGGGCTCCAGAACCGTGTTTGTGCATTTCTCATGACTAATTCTGATATAAAATGACGCGACGAACGCGTTGGAAGCGACAGAATTGCGATCCGAGCAACCGTTGACGAGAAAATGGCGAGCATTCCCAAATCCTGATCTCAAGTTTTTTGGGCTCCAGAACCGTGTTTGTGCATTTCTCATGACTAATTCTGATATAAAATGACGCGACGAACTCGTTGGAGGCGACAGAATTGCGATCCGAGAAACCGTTGACGAGAAAATGGCGAGCATTCCCCAATCCTGATCTCATGTTTTTTGGGCTCCAGAACCGTGTTTGTGCATTTCTCATGACTAATTCTGATATAAAATGACGCGAGGAACACGCTGGAAGCGACAGAATTGCGATCCGAGCAACCGTTGACGAGAAAATGGCGAGCATTCCCAAATCCTGATCTCATGTTTTTTGGGCTCCAGAACCGTGTTTGTGCATTTCTCATGACTAATTCTGATATAAAATGACACGAGGAACATGTTGGAAGCGACAGGATTGCGATCCGAGAAACCGTTGATGACAAAATCGCGAGCAACTCGTGGTTTTTGGACTCCAGAAACGTTTTCGTGCATTTGTCGTGACTATTTCCGACGCAAAATGACATGAGGAACACGCTGGAGGCGACAGAATTGCGATCCGAGAAACCGTTGACGAGAAAATGGCGAGCATTCCCCAATCCTGATCTCATGTTTGTTGGGCTCCAGAACCGTGTTTGTGCATTTCTCATGACTAATTCTGGTATAAAATGACGCGAGGAACACGCTGGAGGCGACAGAATTGCGATCCGAGAAACCGTTGACGAGAAAATGACGAGCATTCCCCAATCCTGATCATATGTTTTTTGGGCTCCAGAACCGTGTTTGTGCATTTCTCAAGACGAATTCAGATATAAAATGACGCGAGGAACGCGTTGGAAGCGACAGAATTGCGATCCGAGCAACCGTTGACGAGAAAATGGCGAGCATTCCCAAATCCTGATCTCATGTTTTTTGGGCTCCAGAACCGTGTTTGTGCATTTCTCCTGACTAATTCTGATATAAAATGACGCGAGGAACGCGTTGGAAGCGACAGAATTGAGATCCGAACAACCGTTGACGAGAAAATGGCGAGCATTCCCAAAACTTGATCTCATGTTTTTTGGGCTCCAGAACCGTGTTTGTGCATTTCTCAAGACGAATTCTGATATAAAATGACGCGAGGAACGCGTTGGAAGCGGCAGAATTGAGATCCGAGCAACCGTTGACGAGAAAATGGCGAGCATTCCCAAATCCTGATCTCATGTTTTTTGGGCTCCAGAACCGTGTTTGTGCATTTCTCATGACTAATTCTGATATAAAATGACGCGACGAACGCGTTGGAAGCGACAGAATTGCGATCCGAGCAACCGTTGACGAGAAAATGGCGAGCATTCCCAAATCCTGATCTCAAGTTTTTTGGGCTCCAGAACCGTGTTTGTGCATTTCTCATGACTAATTCTGATATAAAATGACGCGACGAACTCGTTGGAGGCGACAGAATTGCGATCCGAGAAACCGTTGACGAGAAAATGACGAGCATTCCCCAATCCTGATCTCATGTTTTTTGGGCTCCAGAACCGTGTTTGTGCATTTCTCATGACTAATTCTGATATAAAATGACGCGAGGAACACGCTGGAGGCGACAGAATTGCGATCCGAGAAACCGTTGACGAGAAAATGGCGAGCATTCCCCAATCCTGATCATATGTTTTTTGGGCTCCAGAACCGTGTTTGTGCATTTCTCAAGACGAATTCTGATATAAAATGACGCGAGGAACGCGTTGGAAGCGACAGAATTGCGATCCGAGCAACCGTTGACGAGAAAATGGCGAGCATTCCCAAATCCTGATCTCATGTTTTTTGGGCTCCAGAACCGTGTTTGTGCATTTCTCCTGACTAATTCTGATATAAAATGACGCGAGGAACGCGTTGGAAGCGACAGAATTGAGATCCGAACAACCGTTGACGAGAAAATGGCGAGCATTCCCAAAACTTGATCTCATGTTTTTTGGGCTCCAGAACCGTGTTTGTGCATTTCTCAAGACGAATTCTGATATAAAATGACGCGAGGAACGCGTTGGAAGCGGCAGAATTGAGATCCGAGCAACCGTTGACGAGAAAATGGCGAGCATTCCCAAATCCTGATCTCATGTTTTTTGGGCTCCAGAACCGTGTTTGTGCATTTCTCATGACTAATTCTGATATAAAATGACGCGACGAACGCGTTGGAAGCGACAGAATTGCGATCCGAGCAACCGTTGACGAGAAAATGGCGAGCATTCCCAAATCCTGATCTCAAGTTTTTTGGGCTCCAGAACCGTGTTTGTGCATTTCTCATGACTAATTCTGATATAAAATGACGCGACGAACGCGTTGGAAGCGACAGAATTGCGATCCGAGCAACCGTTGACGAGAAAATGGCGAGCATTCCCAAAACTTCATCTCGTGTTTATTGAACTCCAGAACCGTGTTTGTGCATTTCTCAAGACGAATTCCGACGTAAAATGACACGAGGAACATGTTGGAAGCGACAGGATTGCGATCCGAGAAACCGTTGATGACAAAATCGCGAGCAACTCGTGGTTTTTGGACTCCAGAAACGTTTTCGTGCATTTGTCGTGACTATTTCCGACGCAAAATGACATGAGGAACACGCTGGAGGCGACAGAATTGCGATCCGAGAAACCGTTGACGAGAAAATGGCGAGCATTCCCCAATCCTGATCTCATGTTTGTTGGGCTCCAGAACCGTGTTTGTGCATTTCTCATGACTAATTCTGGTATAAAATGACGCGAGGAACACGCTGGAGGCGACAGAATTGCGATCCGAGAAACCGTTGACGAGAAAATGACGAGCATTCCCCAATCCTGATCTCATGTTTTTTGGGCTCCAGAACCGTGTTTGTGCATTTCTCATGACTAATTCTGATATAAAATGACGCGAGGAACACGCTGGGGGCGACAGAATTGCGATCCGAGAAACCGTTGACGAGAAAATGGCGAGCATTCCCCAATCCTGATCTCATGTTTTTTGGGCTCCAGAACCGTGTTTGTGCATTTCTCAAGACGAATTCTGATATAAAATGACGCGAGGAACACGTTGGAAGCGACAGGATTGAGATCCGAGCAACCGTTGACGAGAAAATGGCGAGCATTCCCAAATCCTGATCTCATGTTTTTTGGGCTCCAGAACCGTGTTTGTGCATTTCTCATGACTAATTCTGATATAAAATGACGCGACGAACGCGTTGGAAGCGACAGAATTGCGATCCGAGCAACCGTTGACGAGAAAATGGCGAGCATTCCCAAATCCTGATCTCATGTTTTTTGGGCTCCAGAACCGTGTTTGTGCATTTCTCCTGACTAATTCTGATATAAAATGACGCGAGGAACGCGTTGGAAGCGACAGAATTGAGATCCGAACAACCGTTGACGAGAAAATGGCGAGCATTCCCAAAACTTGATCTCATGTTTTTTGGGCTCCAGAACCGTGTTTGTGCATTTCTCAAGACGAATTCTGATATAAAATGACGCGAGGAACGCGTTGGAAGCGGCAGAATTGAGATCCGAGCAACCGTTGACGAGAAAATGGCGAGCATTCCCAAATCCTGATCTCATGTTTTTTGGGCTCCAGAACCGTGTTTGTGCATTTCTCATGACTAATTCTGATATAAAATGATGCGACGAACGCGTTGGAAGCGACAGAATTGCGATCCGAGCAACCGTTGACGAGAAAATGGCGAGCATTCCCAAATCCTGATCTCAAGTTTTTTGGGCTCCAGAACCGTGTTTGTGCATTTCTCATGACTAATTCTGATATAAAATGACGCGACGAACGCGTTGGAAGCGACAGAATTGCGATCCGAGCAACCGTTGACGAGAAAATGGCGAGCATTCCCAAATCCTGATCTCAAGTTTTTTGGGCTCCAGAACCGTGTTTGTGCATTTCTCAAGACGAATTCCGACGTAAAATGACACGAGGAACATGTTGGAAGCGACAGGATTGCGATCCGAGAAACCGTTGATGACAAAATCGCGAGCATTCCCAAAACCTGAACTCGTGGTTTTTGGACTCCAGAAACGTTTTCGTGCATTTGTCGTGACTATTTCCGACGCAAAATGACATGAGGAACACGCTGGAGGCGACAGAATTGCGATCCGAGAAACCGTTGATGAGAAAATGGCGAGCATTCCCCAATCCTGATCTCATGTTTGTTGGGCTCCAGAACCGTGTTTGTGCATTTCTCATGACTAATTCTGGTATAAAATGACGCGAGGAACACGCTGGAGGCGACAGAATTGCGATCCGAGAAACCGTTGACGAGAAAATGGCGAGCATTCCCCAATCCTGATCTCATGTTTTTTGGGCTCCAGAACCGTGTTTGTGCATTTCTCATGACTAATTCTGATATAAAATGACGCGAGGAACACGCTGGAAGCGACAGAATTGCGATCCGAGCAACCGTTGACGAGAAAATGGCGAGCATTCCCAAATCCTGATCTCATGTTTTTTGGGCTCCAGAACCGTGTTTCTGCATTTCTCATGACTAATTCTGATATAAAATGACGCGACGAACGCGTTGGAAGCGACAGAATTGCGATCAGAGAAACCGTTGACGAGAAAATGGCGAGCATTCCCAAATCCTGATCTCGTGTTTTTTGGACTCCAGAAACGTTTTCGTGCATTTGTCGTCACTATTTCCGACGTAAAATGACACGAGGAACACGCTGGAGGCGACAGAATTGCGATCCGAGAAACCGTTGACGAGAAAATGGCGAGCATTCCCCAATCCTGTTCTCATGTTTTTTGGGCTCCAGAACCGTGTTTGTGCATTTCTCATGACTAATTCTGATATAAAATGACGCGAGGAACGCGTTGGAAGCGACAGAATTGAGATCCGAGTAACCGTTGACGAGAAAATGGCGAGCATTCCCAAAACTTGATCTCGTGTTTATTGAACTCCAGAACCGTGTTTGTGCATTTCTCAAGACGAATTCTGATATAAAATGACGCGAGGAACGCGTTGGAAGCGGCAGAATTGAGATCCGAGCAACCGTTGACGAGAAAATGGCGAGCATTCCCAAATCCTGATCTCATGTTTTTTGGGCTCCAGAAACGTTTTCGTGCATTTGTCGTCACTATTTCCGACGTAAAATGACACGAGGAACACGCTGGAGGCGACAGAATTGCGATCCGAGAAACCGTTGACGAGAAAATGGCGAGCATTCCCCAATCCTGATCTCATATTTTTTGGGCTCCAGAACCGTGTTTGTGCATTTCTCAAGACGAATTCCGACGTAAAATGACACGAGGAACGCGTTGTAAGCGACAGGATTGCGTTCCGAGAAACCGTTGACGAGAAAATGGCGAGCATTCCCAAATCCTGATCTCGTGTTTTTTGGGCTCCAGAACCGTGTTTCTGCATTTCTCATGACTAATTCCGATGTAAAATGACGCGAGGAACGCGCTGGAAGCGACAGGATTGCGTTCCGAGAAACCGTTGACGAGAAAATCGCGAGCATTCCCAAATCCTGATCTCGTGTTTTTTGGGCTCCAGAACCGTGTTTCTGCATTTCTCATGACTAATTCCGATGTAAAATGACGCGAGGAACGCGCTGGAAGCGACAGAATTGCGATCCGAGCAACCGTTGACGAGAAAATCGCGAGCATTCCCAAAACTTGATCTCGTGTTTTTTGGGCTCCAGAACCGTGTTTGTGCATTTCTCAAGACGAATTCCGACGTAAAATGACACGAGTAACACGTTGGAAGCGACAGGATTGAGATCCGAGCAACCGTTGACGAGAAAATGGCGAGCATTCCCAAATCCTGATCTCATGTTTTTTGGGCTCCAGAACCGTGTTTGTGCATTTCTCATGACTAATTCTGATATAAAATGACGCGACGAACGCGTTGGAAGCGACAGAATTGCGATCCGAGCAACCGTTGACGAGAAAATGGCGAGCATTCCCAAATCCTGATCTCATGTTTTTTGGGCTCCAGAACCGTGTTTGTGCATTTCTCCTGACTAATTCTGATATAAAATGACGCGAGGAACGCGTTGGAAGCGACAGAATTGAGATCCGAACAACCGTTGACGAGAAAATGGCGAGCATTCCCAAAACTTGATCTCATGTTTTTTGGGCTCCAGAACCGTGTTTGTGCATTTCTCAAGACGAATTCTGATATAAAATGACGCGAGGAACGCGTTGGAAGCGGCAGAATTGAGATCCGAGCAACCGTTTCCGAGAAAATGGCGAGCATTCCCAAATCCTGATCTCATGTTTTTTGGGCTACAGAACCGTGTTTGTGCATTTCTCATGACTAATTCTGATATAAAATGACGCGACGAACGCGTTGGAAGCGACAGAATTGCGATCCGAGCAACCGTTGACGAGAAAATGGCGAGCATTCCCAAATCCTGATCTCAAGTTTTTTGGGCTCCAGAACCGTGTTTGTGCATTTCTCATGACTAATTCTGATATAAAATGACGCGACGAACGCGTTGGAAGCGACAGAATTGCGATCCGAGCAACCGTTGACGAGAAAATGGCGAGCATTCCCAAAACTTGATCTCGTGTTTATTGAACTCCAGAACCGTGTTTGTGCATTTCTCAAGACGAATTCCGACGTAAAATGACACGAGGAACATGTTGGAAGCGACAGGATTGCGATCCGAGAAACCGTTGATGACAAAATCGCGAGCATTCCCAAAACCTGAACTCGTGGTTTTTGGACTCCAGAAACGTTTTCGTGCATTTGTCGTGACTATTTCCGACGCAAAATGACATGAGGAACACGCTGGAGGCGACAGAATTGCGATCCGAGAAACCGTTGACGAGAAAATGGCGAGCATTCCCCAATCCTGATCTCATGTTTGTTGGGCTCCAGAACCGTGTTTGTGCATTTCTCATGACTAATTCTGGTATAAAATGACGCGAGGAACACGCTGGAGGCGACAGAATTGCGATCCGAGAAACCGTTGACGAGAAAATGGCGAGCATTCCCCAATCCTGATCTCATGTTTTT
This sequence comes from Crossocerus cetratus, assembly GCA_963675795.1. Lineage (NCBI taxonomy): Eukaryota > Metazoa > Arthropoda > Insecta > Hymenoptera > Crabronidae > Crossocerus > Crossocerus cetratus. The sequence goes on from OY776667.1 coordinate 3,086,049, forward strand.
TGGGCTCCAGAACCGTGTTTGTGCATTTCTCATGACTAATTCTGATATAAAATGACGCGAGGAACACGCTGGAAGCGACAGAATTGCGATCCGAGCAACCGTTGACGAGAAAATGGCGAGCATTCCCCAATCCTGATCTCATGTTTGTTGGGCTCCAGAACCGTGTTTGTGCATTTCTCATGACTAATTCTGGTATAAAATGACGCGAGGAACACGCTGGAGGCGACAGAATTGCGATCCGAGAAACCGTTGACGAGAAAATGACGAGCATTCCCCAATCCTGATCTCATGTTTTTTGGGCTCCAGAACCGTGTTTGTGCATTTCTCATGACTAATTCTGATATAAAATGACGCGAGGAACACGCTGGAGGCGACAGAATTGCGATCCGAGCAACCGTTGACGAGAAAATGGCGAGCATTCCCAAAACTTGATCTCGTGTTTATTGAACTCCAGAACCGTGTTTGTGCATTTCTCAAGACGAATTCTGATATAAAATGACGCGAGGAACGCGTTGGAAGCGGCAGAATTGAGATCCGAGAAACCGTTGACGACAAAATCGCGAGCATTCCCAAAACTTGATCTCGTGTTTTTTGGGCTCCAGAACCGTGTTTGTGCATTTCTCAAGACGAATTCCGACGTAAAATGACACGAGTAACACGTTGGAAGCGACAGGATTGAGATCCGAGCAACCGTTGACGAGAAAATGGCGAGCATTCCCAAATCCTGATCTCATGTTTTTTGGGCTCCAGAACCGTGTTTGTGCATTTCTCATGACTAATTCTGATATAAAATGACGCGAGGAACGCGTTGGAAGCGACAGAATTGAGATCCGAACAACCGTTGACGAGAAAATGGCGAGCATTCCCAAAACTTGATCTCATGTTTTTTGGGCTCCAGAACCGTGTTTGTGCATTTCTCAAGACGAATTCTGATATAAAATGACGCGAGGAACGCGTTGGAAGCGGCAGAATTGAGATCCGAGCAACCGTTTCCGAGAAAATGGCGAGCATTCCCAAATCCTGATCTCATGTTTTTTGGGCTACAGAACCGTGTTTGTGCATTTCTCATGACTAATTCTGATATAAAATGACGCGAAGAACGCGTTGGAAGCGACAGAATTGCGATCCGAGCAACCGTTGACGAGAAAATGGCGAGCATTCCCAAATCCTGATCTCAAGTTTTTTGGGCTCCAGAACCGTGTTTGTGCATTTCTCATGACTAATTCTGATATAAAATGACGCGACGAACGCGTTGGAAGCGACAGAATTGCGATCCGAGCAACCGTTGACGAGAAAATGGCGAGCATTCCCAAAACTTGATCTCGTGTTTATTGAACTCCAGAACCGTGTTTGTGCATTTCTCAAGACGAATTCCGACGTAAAATGACACGAGGAACATGTTGGAAGCGACAGGATTGCGATCCGAGAAACCGTTGATGACAAAATCGCGAGCATTCCCAAAACCTGAACTCGTGGTTTTTGGACTCCAGAAACGTTTTCGTGCATTTGTCGTGACTATTTCCGACGCAAAATGACATGAGGAACACGCTGGAGGCGACAGAATTGCGATCCGAGAAACCGTTGACGAGAAAATGGCGAGCATTCCCCAATCCTGATCTCATGTTTGTTGGGCTCCAGAACCGTGTTTGTGCATTTCTCATGACTAATTCTGGTATAAAATGACGCGAGGAACACGCTGGAGGCGACAGAATTGCGATCCGAGAAACCGTTGACGAGAAAATGGCGAGCATTCCCCAATCCTGATCTCATGTTTTTTGGGCTCCAGAACCGTGTTTGTGCATTTCTCATGACTAATTCTGATATAAAATGACGCGAGGAACACGCTGGAAGCGACAGAATTGCGATCCGAGCAACCGTTGACGAGAAAATGGCGAGCATTCCCAAATCCTGATCTCATGTTTTTTGGGCTCCAGAACCGTGTTTGTGCATTTCTCATGACTAATTCTGATATAAAATGACGCGAGGAACAAGTTGGAAGCGGCAGAATTGAGATCCGAGCAACCGTTGACGAGAAAATGGCGACCATTCCCAAATCCTGATCTCATGTTTTTTGGGCTCCAGAACCGTGTTTGTGCATTTCTCATGACTAATTCTGATATAAAATGACGCGACGAACGCGTTGGAAGCGACAGAATTGCGATCAGAGAAACCGTTGACGAGAAAATGGCGAGCATTCCCAAATCCTGATCTCGTGTTTTTTGGACTCCAGAAACGTTTTCGTGCATTTGTCGTCACTATTTCCGACGTAAAATGACACAAGGAACACGCTGGAGGCGACAGAATTGCGATCCGAGAAACCGTTGACGAGAAAATGGCGAGCATTCCCCAATCCTGTTCTCATGTTTTTTGGGCTCCAGAACCGTGTTTGTGCATTTCTCATGACTAATTCTGATATAAAATGACGCGAGGAACGCGTTGGAAGCGACAGAATTGAGATCCGAGTAACCGTTGACGAGAAAATGGCGAGCATTCCCAAAACTTGATCTCGTGTTTATTGAACTCCAGAACCGTGTTTGTGCATTTCTCAAGACGAATTCTGATATAAAATGACGCGAGGAACGCGTTGGAAGCGGCAGAATTGAGATCCGAGCAACCGTTGACGAGAAAATGGCGAGCATTCCCCAATCCTGTTCTCATGTTTTTTGGGCTCCAGAACCGTGTTTGTGCATTTCTCATGACTAATTCTGATATAAAATGACGCGAGGAACGCGTTGGAAGCGGCAGAATTGAGATCCGAGCAACCGTTGACGAGAAAATGGCGAGCATTCCCAAATCCTGATCTCATGTTTTTTGGGCTCCAGAACCGTGTTTGTGCATTTCTCAAGACGAATTCCGACGTAAAATGACACGAGGAACGCGTTGGAAGCGACAGGATTGCGTTCCGAGAAACCGTTGACGAGAAAATCGCGAGCATTCCCAAATCCTGATCTCGTGTTTTTTGGGCTCCAGAACCGTGTTTGTGCATTTCTCAAGACGAATTCTGATATAAAATGACGCGAGGAACGCGTTGGAAGCGGCAGAATTGAGATCCGAGAAACCGTTGACGACAAAATCGCGAGCATTCCCAAAACTTGATCTCGTGTTTTTTGGGCTCCGGAACCGTGTTTGTGCATTTCTCAAGACGAATTCCGTCGTAAAATGACACGAGGAACACGTTGGAGGCGACAGGATTGAGATCCGAGCAACCGTTGACGAGAAAATGGCGAGCATTCCCAAATCCTGATCTCATGTTTTTTGGGCTCCAGAACCGTGTTTGTGCATTTCTCATGACTAATTCTGATATAAAATGACGCGACGAACGCGTTGGAAGCGACAGAATTGCGATCCGAGCAACCGTTGACGAGAAAATGGCGAGCATTCCCAAATCCTGATCTCATGTTTTTTGGGCTCCAGAACCGTGTTTGTGCATTTCTCCTGACTAATTCTGATATAAAATGACGCGAGGAACGCGTTGGAAGCGACAGAATTGAGATCCGAACAACCGTTGACGAGAAAATGGCGAGCATTCCCAAAACTTGATCTCATGTTTTTTGGGCTCCAGAACCGTGTTTGTGCATTTCTCAAGACGAATTCTGATATAAAATGACGCGAGGAACGCGTTGGAAGCGGCAGAATTGAGATCCGAGCAACCGTTGACGAGAAAATGGCGAGCATTCCCAAATCCTGATCTCATGTTTTTTGGGCTCCAGAACCGTGTTTGTGCATTTCTCATGACTAATTCTGATATAAAATGACGCGACGAACGCGTTGGGAGCGACAGAATTGCGATCCGAGCAACCGTTGACGAGAAAATGGCGAGCATTCCCAAATCCTGATCTCAAGTTTTTTGGGCTCCAGAACCGTGTTTGTGCATTTCTCATGACTAATTCTGATATAAAATGACGCGACGAACGCGTTGGAAGCGACAGAATTGCGATCCGAGCAACCGTTGACGAGAAAATGGCGAGCATTCCCAAAACTTGATCTCGTGTTTATTGAACTCCAGAACCGTGTTTGTGCATTTCTCAAGACGAATTCCGACGTAAAATGACACGAGGAACATGTTGGAAGCGACAGGATTGCGATCCGAGAAACCGTTGATGACAAAATCGCGAGCATTCCCAAAACCTGAAATCGTGGTTTTTGGACTCCAGAAACGTTTTCGTGCATTTGTCGTGACTATTTCCGACGCAAAATGACATGAGGAACACGCTGGAGGCGACAGAATTGCGATCCGAGAAACCGTTGACGAGAAAATGGCGAGCATTCCCCAATCCTGTTCTCATGTTTTTTGGGCTCCAGAACCGTGTTTGTGCATTTCTCATGACTAATTCTGATATAAAATGACGCGAGGAACGCGTTGGAAGCGACAGAATTGAGATCCGAGTAACCGTTGACGAGAAAATGGCGAGCATTCCCAAAACTTGATCTCGTGTTTATTGAACTCCAGAACCGTGTTTGTGCATTTCTCAAGACGAATTCTGATATAAAATGACGCGAGGAACGCGTTGGAAGCGGCAGAATTGAGATCCGAGCAACCTTTGACGAGAAAATGGCGAGCATTCCCAAATCCTGATCTCATGTTTTTTGGGCTCCAGAACCGTGTTTGTGCATTTCTCATGACTAATTCTGATATAAAATGACGCGACGAACGCGTTGGAAGCGACAGAATTGCGATCCGAGCAACCGTTGACGAGAAAATGGCGAGCATTCCCAAATCCTGATCTCAAGTTTTTTGGGCTCCAGAACCGTGTTTGTGCATTTCTCATGACTAATTCTGATATAAAATGACGCGACGAACGCGTTGGAAGCGACAGAATTGCGATCCGAGCAACCGTTGACGAGAAAATGGCGAGCATTCCCAAAACTTGATCTCGTGTTTATTGAACTCCAGAACCGTGTTTGTGCATTTCTCAAGACGAATTCCGACGTAAAATGACACGAGGAACATGTTGGAAGCGACAGGATTGCGATCCGAGAAACCGTTGATGACAAAATCGCGAGCATTCCCAAAACCTGAAATCGTGGTTTTTGGACTCCAGAAACGTTTTCGTGCATTTGTCGTGACTATTTCCGACGCAAAATGACATGAGGAACACGCTGGAGGCGACAGAATTGCGATCCGAGAAACCGTTGACGAGAAAATGGCGAGCATTCCCCAATCCTGTTCTCATGTTTTTTGGGCTCCAGAACCGTGTTTGTGCATTTCTCATGACTAATTCTGATATAAAATGACGCGAGGAACGCGTTGGAAGCGACAGAATTGAGATCCGAGTAACCGTTGACGAGAAAATGGCGAGCATTCCCAAAACTTGATCTCGTGTTTATTGAACTCCAGAACCGTGTTTGTGCATTTCTCAAGACGAATTCTGATATAAAATGACGCGAGGAACGCGTTGGAAGCGGCAGAATTGAGATCCGAGCAACCGTTGACGAGAAAATGGCGAGCATTCCCAAATCCTGATCTCATGTTTTTTGGGCTCCAGAACCGTGTTTGTGCATTTCTCATGACTAATTCTGATATAAAATGACGCGACGAACGCGTTGGGAGCGACAGAATTGCGATCCGAGCAACCGTTGACGAGAAAATGGCGAGCATTCCCAAATCCTGATCTCAAGTTTTTTGGGCTCCAGAACCGTGTTTGTGCATTTCTCATGACTAATTCTGATATAAAATGACGCGACGAACGCGTTGGAAGCGACAGAATTGCGATCCGAGCAACCGTTGACGAGAAAATGGCGAGCATTCCCAAAACTTGATCTCGTGTTTATTGAACTCCAGAACCGTGTTTGTGCATTTCTCAAGACGAATTCCGACGTAAAATGACACGAGGAACATGTTGGAAGCGACAGGATTGCGATCCGAGAAACCGTTGATGACAAAATCGCGAGCATTCCCAAAACCTGAAATCGTGGTTTTTGGACTCCAGAAACGTTTTCGTGCATTTGTCGTGACTATTTCCGACGCAAAATGACATGAGGAACACGCTGGAGGCGACAGAATTGCGATCCGAGAAACCGTTGACGAGAAAATGGCGAGCATTCCCCAATCCTGTTCTCATGTTTTTTGGGCTCCAGAACCGTGTTTGTGCATTTCTCATGACTAATTCTGATATAAAATGACGCGAGGAACGCGTTGGAAGCGACAGAATTGAGATCCGAGTAACCGTTGACGAGAAAATGGCGAGCATTCCCAAAACTTGATCTCGTGTTTATTGAACTCCAGAACCGTGTTTGTGCATTTCTCAAGACGAATTCTGATATAAAATGACGCGAGGAACGCGTTGGAAGCGGCAGAATTGAGATCCGAGCAACCTTTGACGAGAAAATGGCGAGCATTCCCAAATCCTGATCTCATGTTTTTTGGGCTCCAGAACCGTGTTTGTGCATTTCTCATGACTAATTCTGATATAAAATGACGCGACGAACGCGTTGGAAGCGACAGAATTGCGATCCGAGCAACCGTTGACGAGAAAATGGCGAGCATTCCCAAATCCTGATCTCGTGTTTTTTGGACTCCAGAAACGTTTTCGTGCATTTGTCGTCACTATTTCCGACGTAAAATGACACGAGGAACACGCTGGAGGCGACAGAATTGCGATCCGAGAAACCGTTGACGAGAAAATGGCGAGCATTCCCCAATCCTGTTCTCATGTTTTTTGGGCTCCAGAACCGTGTTTGTGCATTTCTCATGACTAATTCTGATATAAAATGACGCGAGGAACGCGTTGGAAGCGACAGAATTGAGATCCGAGCAACCGTTGACGAGAAAATGGCGAGCATTCCCAAAACTTGATCTCATGTTTTTTGGGCTCCAGAACCGTGTTTGTGCATTTCTCAAGACGAATTCTGATATAAAATGACGCGAGGAACGCGTTGGAAGCGGCAGAATTGAGATCCGAGCAACCGTTGACGAGAAAATGGCGAGCATTCCCAAATCCTGATCTCATGTTTTTTGGGCTCCAGAACCGTGTTTGTGCATTTCTCATGACTAATTCTGATATAAAATGACGCGACGAACGCGTTGGAAGCGACAGAATTGCGATCCGAGCAACCGTTGACGAGAAAATGGCGAGCATTCCCAAAACTTGATCTCGTGTTTATTGAACTCCAGAACCGTGTTTGTGCATTTCTCAAGACGAATTCCGACGTAAAATGATACGAGGAACATGTTGGAAGCGACAGGATTGCGATCCGAGAAACCGTTGATGACAAAATCGCGAGCAACTCGTGGTTTTTGGACTCCAGAAACGTTTTCGTGCATTTGTCGTGACTATTTCCGACGCAAAATGACATGAGGAACACGCTGGAGGCGACAGAATTGCGATCCGAGAAACCGTTGACGAGAAAATGGCGAGCATTCCCCAATCCTGATCTCATGTTTGTTGGGCCCCAGAACCGTGTTTGTGCATTTCTCATGATTAATTCTGGTATAAAATGACGCGAGGAACACGCTGGAGGCGACAGAATTGCGATCCGAGAAACCGTTGACGAGAAAATGACGAGCATTCCCCAATCCTGATCTCATGTTTTTTGGGCTCCAGAACCGTGTTTGTGCATTTCTCATGACTAATTCTGATATAAAATGACGCGAGGAACACGCTGGAGGCGACAGAATTGCGATCCGAGAAACCGTTGACGAGAAAATGGCGAGCATTCCCCAATCCTGATCATATGTTTTTTGGGCTCCAGAACCGTGTTTGTGCATTTCTCAAGACGAATTCTGATATAAAATGACGCGAGGAACGCGTTGGAAGCGACAGAATTGCGATCCGAGCAACCGTTGACGAGAAAATGGCGAGCATTCCCAAATCCTGATCTCATGTTTTTTGGGCTCCAGAACCGTGTTTGTGCATTTCTCCTGACTAATTCTGATATAAAATGACGCGAGGAACGCGTTGGAAGCGACAGAATTGAGATCCGAACAACCGTTGACGAGAAAATGGCGAGCATTCCCAAAACTTGATCTCATGTTTTTTGGGCTCCAGAACCGTGTTTGTGCATTTCTCAAGACGAATTCTGATATAAAATGACGCGAGGAACGCGTTGGAAGCGGCAGAATTGAGATCCGAGCAACCGTTGACGAGAAAATGGCGAGCATTCCCAAATCCTGATCTCATGTTTTTTGGGCTCCAGAACCGTGTTTGTGCATTTCTCATGACTAATTCTGATATAAAATGACGCGACGAACGCGTTGGAAGCGACAGAATTGCGATCCGAGCAACCGTTGACGAGAAAATGGCGAGCATTCCCAAATCCTGATCTCAAGTTTTTTGGGCTCCAGAACCGTGTTTGTGCATTTCTCATGACTAATTCTGATATAAAATGACGCGACGAACGCGTTGGAAGCGACAGAATTGCGATCCGAGCAACCGTTGACGAGAAAATGGCGAGCATTCCCAAAACTTGATCTCGTGTTTATTGAACTCCAGAACCGTGTTTGTGCATTTCTCAAGACGAATTCCGACGTAAAATGACACGAGGAACATGTTGGAAGCGACAGGATTGCGATCCGAGAAACCGTTGATGACAAAATCGCGAGCAACTTGTGGTTTTTGGACTCCAGAAACGTTTTCGTGCATTTGTCGTGACTATTTCCGACGCAAAATGACATGAGGAACACGCTGGAGGCGACAGAATTGCGATCCGAGAAACCGTTGACGAGAAAATGGCGAGCATTCCCCAATCCTGATCTCATGTTTGTTGGGCTCCAGAACCGTGTTTGTGCATTTCTCATGACTAATTCTGGTATAAAATGACGCGAGGAACACGCTGGAGGCGACAGAATTGCGATCCGAGAAACCGTTGACGAGAAAATGACGAGCATTCCCCAATCCTGATCTCATGTTTTCTGGGCTCCAGAACCGTGTTTGTGCATTTCTCATGACTAATTCTGATATAAAATGACGCGAGGAACACGCTGGGGGCGACAGAATTGCGATCCGAGAAACCGTTGACGAGAAAATGGCGAGCATTCCCCAATCCTGATCTCATGTTTTTTGGGCTCCAGAACCGTGTTTGTGCATTTCTCAAGACGAATTCTGATATAAAATGACGCGAGGAACACGTTGGAAGCGACAGGATTGAGATCCGAGCAACCGTTGACGAGAAAATGGCGAGCATTCCCAAATCCTGATCTCATGTTTTTTGGGCTCCAGAACCGTGTTTGTGCATTTCTCATGACTAATTCTGATATAAAATGACGCGACGAACGCGTTGGAAGCGACAGAATTGCGATCCGAGCAACCGTTGACGAGAAAATGGCGAGCATTCCCAAATCCTGATCTCATGTTTTTTGGGCTCCAGAACCGTGTTTGTGCATTTCTCCTGACTAATTCTGATATAAAATGACGCGAGGAACGCGTTGGAAGCGACAGAATTGAGATCCGAACAACCGTTGACGAGAAAATGGCGAGCATTCCCAAAACTTGATCTCATGTTTTTTGGGCTCCAGAACCGTGTTTGTGCATTTCTCAAGACGAATTCTGATATAAAATGACGCGAGGAACGCGTTGGAAGCGGCAGAATTGAGATCCGAGCAACCGTTGACGAGAAAATGGCGAGCATTCCCAAATCCTGATCTCATGTTTTTTGGGCTCCAGAACCGTGTTTGTGCATTTCTCATGACTAATTCTGATATAAAATGACGCGACGAACGCGTTGGAAGCGACAGAATTGCGATCCGAGCAACCGTTGACGAGAAAATGGCGAGCATTCCCAAATCCTGATCTCAAGTTTTTTGGGCTCCAGAACCGTGTTTGTGCATTTCTCAAGACGAATTCCGACGTAAAATGACACGAGGAACATGTTGGAAGCGACAGGATTGCGATCCGAGAAACCGTTGGTGACAAAATCGCGAGCATTCCCAAAACCTGAACTCGTGGTTTTTGGACTCCAGAAACGTTTTCGTGCATTTGTCGTGACTATTTCCGACGCAAAATGACATGAGGAACACGCTGGAGGCGACAGAATTGCGATCCGAGAAACCGTTGATGAGAAAATGGCGAGCATTCCCCAATCCTGATCTCATGTTTGTTGGGCTCCAGAACCGTGTTTGTGCATTTCTCATGACTAATTCTGGTATAAAATGACGCGAGGAACACGCTGGAGGCGACAGAATTGCGATCCGAGAAACCGTTGACGAGAAAATGGCGAGCATTCCCCAATCCTGATCTCATGTTTTTTGGGCTCCAGAACCGTGTTTGTGCATTTCTCATGACTAATTCTGATATAAAATGACGCGAGGAACACGCTGGAAGCGACAGAATTGCGATCCGAGCAACCGTTGACGAGAAAATGGCGAGCATTCCCAAATCCTGATCTCATGTTTTTTGGGCTCCAGAACCGTGTTTCTGCATTTCTCATGACTAATTCTGATATAAAATGACGCGACGAACGCGTTGGAAGCGACAGAATTGCGATCAGAGAAACCGTTGACGAGAAAATGGCGAGCATTCCCAAATCCTGATCTCGTGTTTTTTGGACTCCAGAAACGTTTTCGTGCATTTGTCGTCACTATTTCCGACGTAAAATGACACGAGGAACACGCTGGAGGCGACAGAATTGCGATCCGAGAAACCGTTGACGAGAAAATGGCGAGCATTCCCCAATCCTGTTCTCATGTTTTTTGGGCTCCAGAACCGTGTTTGTGCATTTCTCATGACTAATTCTGATATAAAATGACGCGAGGAACGCGTTGGAAGCGACAGAATTGAGATCCGAGTAACCGTTGACGAGAAAATGGCGAGCATTCCCAAAACTTGATCTCGTGTTTATTGAACTCCAGAACCGTGTTTGTGCATTTCTCAAGACGAATTCTGATATAAAATGACGCGAGGAACGCGTTGGAAGCGGCAGAATTGAGATCCGAGCAACCGTTGACGAGAAAATGGCGAGCATTCCCAAATCCTGATCTCATGTTTTTTGGGCTCCAGAACCGTGTTTGTGCATTTCTCATGACTAATTCTGATATAAAATGACGCGACGAACGCGTTGGAAGCGACAGAATTGCCATCAGAGAAACCGTTGACGAGAAAATGGCGAGCATTCCCAAATCCTGATCTCGTGTTTTTTGGACTCCAGAAACGTTTTCGTGCATTTGTCGTCACTATTTCCGACGTAAAATGACACGAGGAACACGCTGGAGGCGACAGAATTGCGATCCGAGAAACCGTTGACGAGAAAATGGCGAGCATTCCCCAATCCTGATCTCATATTTTTTGGGCTCCAGAACCGTGTTTGTGCATTTCTCAAGACGAATTCCGACGTAAAATGACACGAGGAACGCGTTGGAAGCGACAGGATTGCGTTCCGAGAAACCGTTGACGAGAAAATGGCGAGCATTCCCAAATCCTGATCTCGTGTTTTTTGGGCTCCAGAACCGTGTTTCTGCATTTCTCATGACTAATTCCGATGTAAAATGACGCGAGGAACGCGCTGGAAGCGACAGGATTGCGTTCCGAGAAACCGTTGACGAGAAAATCGCGAGCATTCCCAAATCCTGATCTCGTGTTTTTTGGGCTCCAGAACCGTGTTTCTGCATTTCTCATGACTAATTCCGATGTAAAATGACGCGAGGAACGCGCTGGAAGCGACAGAATTGCGATCCGAGCAACCGTTGACGAGAAAATGGCGAGCATTCCCAAAACTTGATCTCGTGTTTATTGAACTCCAGAACCGTGTTTGTGCATTTCTCAAGACGAATTCTGATATAAAATGACGCGAGGAACGCGTTGGAAGCGGCAGAATTGAGATCCGAGAAACCGTTGACGACAAAATCGCGAGCATTCCCAAAACTTGATCTCGTGTTTTTTGGGCTCCAGAACCGTGTTTGTGCATTTCTCAAGACGAATTCCGACGTAAAATGACACGAGTAACACGTTGGAAGCGACAGGATTGAGATCCGAGCAACCGTTGACGAGAAAATGGCGAGCATTCCCAAATCCTGATCTCATGTTTTTTGGGCTCCAGAACCGTGTTTGTGCATTTCTCATGACTAATTCTGATATAAAGTGACGCGAGGAACACGCTGGAGGCGACAGAATTGCGATCCGAGCAACCGTTGACGAGAAAATGGCGAGCATTCCCAAAACTTGATCTCGTGTTTATTGAACTCCAGAACCGTGTTTGTGCATTTCTCAAGACGAATTCCGACGTAAAATGACACGAGGAACATGTTGGAAGCGACAGGATTGCGATCCGAGAAACCGTTGATGACAAAATCGCGAGCAACTTGTGGTTTTTGGACTCCAGAAACGTTTTCGTGCATTTGTCGTGACTATTTCCGACGCAAAATGACATGAGGAACACGCTGGAGGCGACAGAATTGCGATCCGAGAAACCGTTGACGAGAAAATGGCGAGCATTCCCCAATCCTGATCTCATGTTTGTTGGGCTCCAGAACCGTGTTTGTGCATTTCTCATGACTAATTCTGGTATAAAATGACGCGAGGAACACGCTGGAGGCGACAGAATTGCGATCCGAGAAACCGTTGACGAGAAAATGACGAGCATTCCCCAATCCTGATCTCATGTTTTCTGGGCTCCAGAACCGTGTTTGTGCATTTCTCATGACTAATTCTGATATAAAATGACGCGAGGAACACGCTGGGGGCGACAGAATTGCGATCCGAGAAACCGTTGACGAGAAAATGGCGAGCATTCCCCAATCCTGATCTCATGTTTTTTGGGCTCCAGAACCGTGTTTGTGCATTTCTCAAGACGAATTCTGATATAAAATGACGCGAGGAACACGTTGGAAGCGACAGGATTGAGATCCGAGCAACCGTTGACGAGAAAATGGCGAGCATTCCCAAATCCTGATCTCATGTTTTTTGGGCTCCAGAACCGTGTTTGTGCATTTCTCATGACTAATTCTGATATAAAATGACGCGACGAACGCGTTGGAAGCGACAGAATTGCGATCCGAGCAACCGTTGACGAGAAAATGGCGAGCATTCCCAAATCCTGATCTCATGTTTTTTGGGCTCCAGAACCGTGTTTGTGCATTTCTCCTGACTAATTCTGATATAAAATGACGCGAGGAACGCGTTGGAAGCGACAGAATTGAGATCCGAACAACCGTTGACGAGAAAATGGCGAGCATTCCCAAAACTTGATCTCATGTTTTTTGGGCTCCAGAACCGTGTTTGTGCATTTCTCAAGACGAATTCTGATATAAAATGACGCGAGGAACGCGTTGGAAGCGGCAGAATTGAGATCCGAGCAACCGTTGACGAGAAAATGGCGAGCATTCCCAAATCCTGATCTCATGTTTTTTGGGCTCCAGAACCGTGTTTGTGCATTTCTCATGACTAATTCTGATATAAAATGATGCGACGAACGCGTTGGAAGCGACAGAATTGCGATCCGAGCAACCGTTGACGAGAAAATGGCGAGCATTCCCAAATCCTGATCTCAAGTTTTTTGGGCTCCAGAACCGTGTTTGTGCATTTCTCATGACTAATTCTGATATAAAATGACGCGACGAACGCGTTGGAAGCGACAGAATTGCGATCCGAGCAACCGTTGACGAGAAAATGGCGAGCATTCCCAAATCCTGATCTCAAGTTTTTTGGGCTCCAGAACCGTGTTTGTGCATTTCTCAAGACGAATTCCGACGTAAAATGACACGAGGAACATGTTGGAAGCGACAGGATTGCGATCCGAGAAACCGTTGATGACAAAATCGCGAGCATTCCCAAAACCTGAACTCGTGGTTTTTGGACTCCAGAAACGTTTTCGTGCATTTGTCGTGACTATTTCCGACGCAAAATGACATGAGGAACACGCTGGAGGCGACAGAATTGCGATCCGAGAAACCGTTGATGAGAAAATGGCGAGCATTCCCCAATCCTGATCTCATGTTTGTTGGGCTCCAGAACCGTGTTTGTGCATTTCTCATGACTAATTCTGGTATAAAATGACGCGAGGAACACGCTGGAGGCGACAGAATTGCGATCCGAGAAACCGTTGACGAGAAAATGGCGAGCATTCCCCAATCCTGATCTCATGTTTTTTGGGCTCCAGAACCGTGTTTGTGCATTTCTCATGACTAATTCTGATATAAAATGACGCGAGGAACACGCTGGAAGCGACAGAATTGCGATCCGAGCAACCGTTGACGAGAAAATGGCGAGCATTCCCAAATCCTGATCTCATGTTTTTTGGGCTCCAGAACCGTGTTTCTGCATTTCTCATGACTAATTCTGATATAAAATGACGCGACGAACGCGTTGGAAGCGACAGAATTGCGATCAGAGAAACCGTTGACGAGAAAATGGCGAGCATTCCCAAATCCTGATCTCGTGTTTTTTGGACTCCAGAAACGTTTTCGTGCATTTGTCGTCACTATTTCCGACGTAAAATGACACGAGGAACACGCTGGAGGCGACAGAATTGCGATCCGAGAAACCGTTGACGAGAAAATGGCGAGCATTCCCCAATCCTGATCTCATATTTTTTGGGCTCCAGAACCGTGTTTGTGCATTTCTCAAGACGAATTCCGACGTAAAATGACACGAGGAACGCGTTGGAAGCGACAGGATTGCGTTCCGAGAAACCGTTGACGAGAAAATGGCGAGCATTCCCAAATCCTGATCTCGTGTTTTTTGGGCTCCAGAACCGTGTTTCTGCATTTCTCATGACTAATTCCGATGTAAAATGACGCGAGGAACGCGCTGGAAGCGACAGGATTGCGTTCCGAGAAACCGTTGACGAGAAAATCGCGAGCATTCCCAAATCCTGATCTCGTGTTTTTTGGGCTCCAGAACCGTGTTTCTGCATTTCTCATGACTAATTCCGATGTAAAATGACGCGAGGAACGCGCTGGAAGCGACAGAATTGCGATCCGAGCAACCGTTGACGAGAAAATGGCGAGCATTCCCAAAACTTGATCTCGTGTTTATTGAACTCCAGAACCGTGTTTGTGCATTTCTCAAGACGAATTCTGATATAAAATGACGCGAGGAACGCGTTGGAAGCGGCAGAATTGAGATCCGAGAAACCGTTGACGACAAAATCGCGAGCATTCCCAAAACTTGATCTCGTGTTTTTTGGGCTCCAGAACCGTGTTTGTGCATTTCTCAAGACGAATTCCGACGTAAAATGACACGAGTAACACGTTGGAAGCGACAGGATTGAGATCCGAGCAACCGTTGACGAGAAAATGGCGAGCATTCCCAAATCCTGATCTCATGTTTTTTGGGCTCCAGAACCGTGTTTGTGCATTTCTCATGACTAATTCTGATATAAAATGACGCGACGAACGCGTTGGAAGCGACAGAATTGCGATCCGAGCAACCGTTGACGAGAAAATGGCGAGCATTCCCAAATCCTGATCTCATGTTTTTTGGGCTCCAGAACCGTGTTTGTGCATTTCTCCTGACTAATTCTGATATAAAATGACGCGAGGAACGCGTTGGAAGCGACAGAATTGAGATCCGAACAACCGTTGACGAGAAAATGGCGAGCATTCCCAAAACTTGATCTCATGTTTTTTGGGCTCCAGAACCGTGTTTGTGCATTTCTCAAGACGAATTCTGATATAAAATGACGCGAGGAACGCGTTGGAAGCGGCAGAATTGAGATCCGAGCAACCGTTTCCGAGAAAATGGCGAGCATTCCCAAATCCTGATCTCATGTTTTTTGGGCTACAGAACCGTGTTTGTGCATTTCTCATGACTAATTCTGATATAAAATGACGCGACGAACGCGTTGGAAGCGACAGAATTGCGATCCGAGCAACCGTTGACGAGAAAATGGCGAGCATTCCCAAATCCTGATCTCAAGTTTTTTGGGCTCCAGAACCGTGTTTGTGCATTTCTCATGACTAATTCTGATATAAAATGACGCGACGAACGCGTTGGAAGCGACAGAATTGCGATCCGAGCAACCGTTGACGAGAAAATGGCGAGCATTCCCAAAACTTGATCTCGTGTTTATTGAACTCCAGAACCGTGTTTGTGCATTTCTCAAGACGAATTCCGACGTAAAATGACACGAGGAACATGTTGGAAGCGACAGGATTGCGATCCGAGAAACCGTTGATGACAAAATCGCGAGCATTCCCAAAACCTGAACTCGTGGTTTTTGGACTCCAGAAACGTTTTCGTGCATTTGTCGTGACTATTTCCGACGCAAAATGACATGAGGAACACGCTGGAGGCGACAGAATTGCGATCCGAGAAACCGTTGACGAGAAAATGGCGAGCATTCCCCAATCCTGATCTCATGTTTGTTGGGCTCCAGAACCGTGTTTGTGCATTTCTCATGACTAATTCTGGTATAAATTGACGCGAGGAACACGCTGGAGGCGACAGAATTGCGATCCGAGAAACCGTTGACGAGAAAATGGCGAGCATTCCCCAATCCTGATCTCATGTTTTTTGGGCTCCAGAACCGTGTTTGTGCATTTCTCATGACTAATTCTGATATAAAATGACGCGAGGAACACGCTGGAAGCGACAGAATTGCGATCCGAGCAACCGTTGACGAGAAAATGGCGAGCATTCCCAAATCCTGATCTCATGTTTTTTGGGCTCCAGAACCGTGTTTGTGCATTTCTCATGACTAATTCTGATATAAAATGACGCGAGGAACAAGTTGGAAGCGGCAGAATTGAGATCCGAGCAACCGTTGACGAGAAAATGGCGACCATTCCCAAATCCTGATCTCATGTTTTTTGGGCTCCAGAACCGTGTTTGTGCATTTCTCATGACTAATTCTGATATAAAATAACGCGACGAACGCGTTGGAAGCGACAGAATTGCGATCAGAGAAACCGTTGACGAGAAAATGGCGAGCATTCCCAAATCCTGATCTCGTGTTTTTTGGACTCCAGAAACGTTTTCGTGCATTTGTCGTCACTATTTCCGACGTAAAATGACACGAGGAACACGCTGGAGGCGACAGAATTGCGATCCGAGAAACCGTTGACGAGAAAATGGCGAGCATTCCCCAATCCTGTTCTCATGTTTTTTGGGCTCCAGAACCGTGTTTGTGCATTTCTCATGACTAATTCTGATATAAAATGACGCGAGGAACGCGTTGGAAGCGACAGAATTGAGATCCGAGTAACCGTTGACGAGAAAATGGCGAGCATTCCCAAAACTTGATCTCGTGTTTATTGAACTCCAGAACCGTGTTTGTGCATTTCTCAAGACGAATTCTGATATAAAATGACGCGAGGAACGCGTTGGAAGCGGCAGAATTGAGATCCGAGCAACCGTTGACGAGAAAATGGCGAGCATTCCCCAATCCTGTTCTCATGTTTTTTGGGCTCCAGAACCGTGTTTGTGCATTTCTCATGACTAATTCTGATATAAAATGACGCGAGGAACGCGTTGGAAGCGGCAGAATTGAGATCCGAGCAACCGTTGACGAGAAAATGGCGAGCATTCCCAAATCCTGATCTCATGTTTTTTGGGCTCCAGAACCGTGTTTGTGCATTTCTCAAGACGAATTCCGACGTAAAATGACACGAGGAACGCGTTGGAAGCGACAGGATTGCGTTCCGAGAAACCGTTGACGAGAAAATCGCGAGCATTCCCAAATCCTGATCTCGTGTTTTTTGGGCTCCAGAACCGTGTTTGTGCATTTCTCAAGACGAATTCTGATATAAAATGACGCGAGGAACGCGTTGGAAGCGGCAGAATTGAGATCCGAAAAACCGTTGACGACAAAATCGCGAGCATTCCCAAAACTTGATCTCGTGTTTTTTGGGCTCCAGAACCGTGTTTGTGCATTTCTCAAGACGAATTCCGACGTAAAATGACACGAGGAACACGTTGGAGGCGACAGGATTGAGATCCGAGCAACCGTTGACGAGAAAATGGCGAGCATTCCCAAATCCTGATCTCATGTTTTTTGGGCTCCAGAACCGTGTTTGTGCATTTCTCATGACTAATTCTGATATAAAATGACGCGACGAACGCGTTGGAAGCGACAGAATTGCGATCCGAGCAACCGTTGACGAGAAAATGGCGAGCATTCCCAAATCCTGATCTCATGTTTTTTGGGCTCCAGAACCGTGTTTGTGCATTTCTCCTGACTAATTCTGATATAAAATGACGCGAGGAACGCGTTGGAAGCGACAGAATTGAGATCCGAACAACCGTTGACGAGAAAATGGCGAGCATTCCCAAAACTTGATCTCATGTTTTTTGGGCTCCAGAACCGTGTTTGTGCATTTCTCAAGACGAATTCTGATATAAAATGACGCGAGGAACGCGTTGGAAGCGGCAGAATTGAGATCCGAGCAACCGTTGACGAGAAAATGGCGAGCATTCCCAAATCCTGATCTCATGTTTTTTGGGCTCCAGAACCGTGTTTGTGCATTTCTCATGACTAATTCTGATATAAAATGACGCGACGAACGCGTTGGGAGCGACAGAATTGCGATCCGAGCAACCGTTGACGAGAAAATGGCGAGCATTCCCAAATCCTGATCTCAAGTTTTTTGGGCTCCAGAACCGTGTTTGTGCATTTCTCATGACTAATTCTGATATAAAATGACGCGACGAACGCGTTGGAAGCGACAGAATTGCGATCCGAGCAACCGTTGACGAGAAAATGGCGAGCATTCCCAAAACTTGATCTCGTGTTTATTGAACTCCAGAACCGTGTTTGTGCATTTCTCAAGACGAATTCCGACGTAAAATGACACGAGGAACATGTTGGAAGCGACAGGATTGCGATCCGAGAAACCGTTGATGACAAAATCGCGAGCATTCCCAAAACCTGAAATCGTGGTTTTTGGACTCCAGAAACGTTTTCGTGCATTTGTCGTGACTATTTCCGACGCAAAATGACTTGAGGAACACGCTGGAGGCGACAGAATTGCGATCCGAGAAACCGTTGACGAGAAAATGGCGAGCATTCCCCAATCCTGTTCTCATGTTTTTTGGGCTCCAGAACCGTGTTTGTGCATTTCTCATGACTAATTCTGATATAAAATGACGCGAGGAACGCGTTGGAAGCGACAGAATTGAGATCCGAGTAACCGTTGACGAGAAAATGGCGAGCATTCCCAAAACTTGATCTCGTGTTTATTGAACTCCAGAACCGTGTTTGTGCATTTCTCAAGACGAATTCTGATATAAAATGACGCGAGGAACGCGTTGGAAGCGGCAGAATTGAGATCCGAGCAACCGTTGACGAGAAAATGGCGAGCATTCCCAAATCCTGATCTCATGTTTTTTGGGCTCCAGAACCGTGTTTGTGCATTTCTCATGACTAATTCTGATATAAAATGACGCGACGAACGCGTTGGAAGCGACAGAATTGCGATCCGAGCAACCGTTGA
The DNA here is from genome assembly GCA_963675795.1 of Crossocerus cetratus. NCBI lineage: Eukaryota > Metazoa > Arthropoda > Insecta > Hymenoptera > Crabronidae > Crossocerus > Crossocerus cetratus. The sequence goes on from OY776667.1 coordinate 3,105,352, forward strand.
CGAGAAAATGGCGAGCATTCCCAAATCCTGATCTCGTGTTTTTTGGACTCCAGAAACGTTTTCGTGCATTTGTCGTCACTATTTCCGACGTAAAATGACACGAGGAACACGCTGGAGGCGACAGAATTGCGATCCGAGAAACCGTTGACGAGAAAATGGCGAGCATTCCCCAATCCTGTTCTCATGTTTTTTGGGCTCCAGAACCGTGTTTGTGCATTTCTCATGACTAATTCTGATATAAAATGACGCGAGGAACGCGTTGGAAGCGACAGAATTGAGATCCGAGCAACCGTTGACGAGAAAATGGCGAGCATTCCCAAAACTTGATCTCGTGTTTATTGAACTCCAGAACCGTGTTTGTGCATTTCTCAAGACGAATTCTGACATAAAATGACGCGAGAAACGCGCTGGAAGCGACAGAATTGCGATCCGAGCAACCGTTGACGAGAAAATGGCGAGCATTCCCAAAACTTGATCTCGTGTTTATTGAACTCCAGAACCGTGTTTGTGCATTTCTCAAGACGAATTCTGATATAAAATGACGCGAGGAACGCGTTGGAAGCGGCAGAATTGAGATCCGAGAAACCGTTGACGACAAAATCGCGAGCATTCCCAAAACTTGATCTCGTGTTTTTTGGGCTCCAAAACCGTGTTTGTGCATTTCTCAAGACGAATTCCGACGTAAAATGACACGAGGAACACGTTGGAAGCGACAGGATTGAGATCCGAGCAACCGTTGACGAGAAAATGGCGAGCATTCCCAAATCCTGATCTCATGTTTTTTGGGCTCCAGAACCGTGTTTGTGCATTTCTCATGACTAATTCTGATATAAAATGACGCGACGAACGCGTTGGAAGCGACAGAATTGCGATCCGAGCAACCGTTGACGAGAAAATGGCGAGCATTCGCAAATCCTGATCTCATGTTTTTTGGGCTCCAGAACCGTGTTTGTGCATTTCTCCTGACTAATTCTGATATAAAATGACGCGAGGAACGCGTTGGAAGCGACAGAATTGAGATCCGAACAACCGTTGACGAGAAAATGGCGAGCATTCCCAAAACTTGATCTCATGTTTTTTGGGCTCCAGAACCGTGTTTGTGCATTTCTCAAGACGAATTCTGATATAAAATGACGCGAGGAACGCGTTGGAAGCGGCAGAATTGAGATCCGAGCAACCGTTGACGAGAAAATGGCGAGCATTCCCAAATCCTGATCTCATGTTTTTTGGGCTCCAGAACCGTGTTTGTGCATTTCTCATGACTAATTCTGATATAAAATGACGCGACGAACGCGTTGGGAGCGACAGAATTGCGATCCGAGCAACCGTTGACGAGAAAATGGCGAGCATTCCCAAATCCTGATCTCAAGTTTTTTGGGCTCCAGAACCGTGTTTGTGCATTTCTCATGACTAATTCTGATATAAAATGACGCGACGAACGCGTTGGAAGCGACAGAATTGCGATCCGAGCAACCGTTGACGAGAAAATGGCGAGCATTCCCAAAACTTGATCTCGTGTTTATTGAACTCCAGAACCGTGTTTGTGCATTTCTCAAGACGAATTCCGACGTAAAATGACACGAGGAACATGTTGGAAGCGACAGGATTGCGATCCGAGAAACCGTTGATGACAAAATCGCGAGCATTCCCAAAACCTGAACTCGTGGTTTTTGGACTCCAGAAACGTTTTCGTGCATTTGTCGTGACTATTTCCGACGCAAAATGACATGAGGAACACGCTGGAGGCGACAGAATTGCGATCCGAGAAACCGTTGACGAGAAAATGGCGAGCATTCCCCAATCCTGTTCTCATGTTTTTTGGGCTCCAGAACCGTGTTTGTGCATTTCTCATGACTAATTCTGATATAAAATGACGCGAGGAACGCGTTGGAAGCGACAGAATTGAGATCCGAGTAACCGTTGACGAGAAAATGGCGAGCATTCCCAAAACTTGATCTCGTGTTTATTGAACTCCAGAACCGTGTTTGTGCATTTCTCAAGACGAATTCTGATATAAAATGACGCGAGGAACGCGTTGGAAGCGGCAGAATTGAGATCCGAGCAACCGTTGACGAGAAAATGGCGAGCATTCCCAAATCCTGATCTCATGTTTTTTGGGCTCCAGAACCGTGTTTGTGCATTTCTCATGACTAATTCTGATATAAAATGACGCGACGAACGCGTTGGAAGCGACAGAATTGCGATCCGAGCAACCGTTGACGAGAAAATGGCGAGCATTCCCAAATCCTGATCTCGTGTTTTTTGGACTCCAGAAACGTTTTCGTGCATTTGTCGTCACTATTTCCGACGTAAAATGACACGAGGAACACGCTGGAGGCGACAGAATTGCGATCCGAGAAACCGTTGACGAGAAAATGGCGAGCATTCCCCAATCCTGTTCTCATGTTTTTTGGGCTCCAGAACCGTGTTTGTGCATTTCTCATGACTAATTCTGATATAAAATGACGCGAGGAACGCGTTGGAAGCGACAGAATTGAGATCCGAGCAACCGTTGACGAGAAAATGGCGAGCATTCCCAAAACTTGATCTCGTGTTTATTGAACTCCAGAACCGTGTTTGTGCATTTCTCAAGACGAATTCTGACATAAAATGACGCGAGGAACGCGTTGGAAGCGGCAGAATTGAGATCCGAGCAACCGTTGACGAGAAATGGCGAGCATTCCCAAATCCTGATCTCATGTTTTTTGGGCTCCAGAACCGCGTTTGTGCATTTCTCATAACCAATTCTGATATAAAATGACGCGACGAACGCGTTGGAAGCGACAGAATTGCGATCCGAGCAACCGTTGACGAGAAAATGGCGAGCATTCCCAAATCCTGATCTCATGTTTTTTGGGCTCCAGGACCGTGTTTGTGCATTTCTCATGACTAATTCTGATATAAAATGACGCGAGGAACGCGTTGGAAGCGACAGAATTGAGATCCGAGCAACCGTTGACGAGAAAATGGCGAGCATTCCCAAAATTTGATCTCATGTTTTTTGGGCTCCAGAACCGTGTTTGTGCATTTCTCATGACTAATTCTGATATAAAATGACGCGACGAACGCGTTGGAAGCGACAGAATTGCGATCAGAGAAACCGTTGACGACAAAATGGCGAGCATTCCCAAATCCTGATCTCGTGTTTTTTGGACTCCAGAAACGTTTTCGTGCATTTGTCGTCACTATTTCCGACGTAAAATGACACGAGGAACACGCTGGAGGCGACAGAATTGCGATCCGAGAAACCGTTGACGAGAAAATGGCGAGCATTCCCCAATCCTGTTCTCATGTTTTTTGGGCTCCAGAACCGTGTTTGTGCATTTCTCATGACTAATTCTGACGTAAAATGACGCGAGGAACGCGTTGGAAGCGACAGAATTGAGATCCGAGCAACCGTTGACGAGAAAATGGCGAGCATTCCCAAATCCTGATCTCATGTTTTTTGGGCTCCAGAACCGTGCTTGTGCATTTCTCATGACTAATTCTGATATAAAATGACGCGACGAACGCGTTGGAAGCGACAGAATTGTGATCCGAGCAACCGTTGACGAGAAAATGGCGAGCATTCCCAAATCCTGATCTCATGTTTTTTGGGCTCCAGAACCGTGTTTGTGCATTTCTCTTGACTAATTCTGATATAAAATGACGCGAGGAACGCGTTGGAAGCGACAGAATTGAGATCCGAGCAACCGTTGACGAGAAAATGGCGAGCATTCCCAAAACTTGATCTCATGTTTTTTGGGCTCCAGAAGCGTGTTTGTGAATTTCTCAAGACGAATTCTGATATAAAATGACGCGAGGAACGCGTTAGAAGCGGCAGAATTGAGATCCGAGCAACCGTTGACGAGAAAATGGCGAGCATTCCCAAATCCTGATCTCATGTTTTTTGGGCTCCAGAACCGTGTTTGTGCATTTCTCATGACTAATTCTGATATAAAATGACGCGACGAACGCGTTGGAAGCGACAGAATTGCCATCAGAGAAACCGTTGACGAGAAAATGGCGAGCATTCCCAAATCCTGATCTCGTGTTTTTTGGACTCCAGAAACGTTTTCGTGCATTTGTCGTCACTATTTCCGACGTAAAATGACACGAGGAACACGCTGGAGGCGACAGAATTGCGATCCGAGAAACCGTTGACGAGAAAATGGCGAGCATTCCCCAATCCTGATCTCATGTTTTTTGGGCTCCAGAACCGTGTTTGTGCATTTCTCAAGACGAATTCCGACGTAAAATGACACGAGGAACGCGTTGGAAGCGACAGGATTGCGTTCCGAGAAACCGTTGACGAGAAAATCGCGAGCATTCCCAAATCCTGATCTCGTGTTTTTTGGGCTCCAGAACCGTGTTTCTGCATTTCTCATGACTAATTCCGATGTAAAATGACGCGAGGAACGCGCTGGAAGCTACAGAATTGCGATCCGAGCAACCGTTGACGAGAAAATGGCGAGCATTCCCAAAACTTGATCTCGTGTTTATTGAACTCCAGAACCGTGTTTGTGCATTTCTCAAGACGAATTCTGATATAAAATGACGCGAGGAACGCGTTGGAAGCGGCAGAATTGAGATCCGAGAAACCGTTGACGACAAAATCGCGAGCATTCCCAAAACTTGATCTCGTGTTTTTTGGGCTCCAGAACCGTGTTTGTGCATTTCTCATGACTAATTCTGATATAAAATGACGCGAGGAACGCGTTGGAAGCGGCAGAATTGAGATCCGAGCAACCGTTGACGAGAAAATGGCGAGCATTCCCAAATCCTGATCTCATGTTTTTTGGGCTCCAGAACCGTGTTTGTGCATTTCTCAAGACGAATTCCGACGTAAAATGACACGAGGAACGCGTTGGAAGCGACAGGATTGCGTTCCGAGAAACCGTTGACGAGAAAATCGCGAGCATTCCCAAATCCTGATCTCGTGTTTTTTGGGCTCCAGAACCGTGTTTGTGCATTTCTCAAGACGAATTCTGATATAAAATGACGCGAGGAACGCGTTGGAAGCGGCAGAATTGAGATCCGAAAAACCGTTGACGACAAAATCGCGAGCATTCCCAAAACTTGATCTCGTGTTTTTTGGGCTCCAGAACCGTGTTTGTGCATTTCTCAAGACGAATTCCGACGTAAAATGACACGAGGAACACGTTGGAGGCGACAGGATTGAGATCCGAGCAACCGTTGACGAGAAAATGGCGAGCATTCCCAAATCCTGATCTCATGTTTTTTGGGCTCCAGAACCGTGTTTGTGCATTTCTCATGACTAATTCTGATATAAAATGACGCGACGAACGCGTTGGAAGCGACAGAATTGCGATCCGAGCAACCGTTGACGAGAAAATGGCGAGCATTCCCAAATCCTGATCTCATGTTTTTTGGGCTCCAGAACCGTGTTTGTGCATTTCTCCTGACTAATTCTGATATAAAATGACGCGAGGAACGCGTTGGAAGCGACAGAATTGAGATCCGAACAACCGTTGACGAGAAAATGGCGAGCATTCCCAAAACTTGATCTCATGTTTTTTGGGCTCCAGAACCGTGTTTGTGCATTTCTCAAGACGAATTCTGATATAAAATGACGCGAGGAACGCGTTGGAAGCGGCAGAATTGAGATCCGAGCAACCGTTGACGAGAAAATGGCGAGCATTCCCAAATCCTGATCTCATGTTTTTTGGGCTCCAGAACCGTGTTTGTGCATTTCTCATGACTAATTCTGATATAAAATGACGCGACGAACGCGTTGGGAGCGACAGAATTGCGATCCGAGCAACCGTTGACGAGAAAATGGCGAGCATTCCCAAATCCTGATCTCAAGTTTTTTGGGCTCCAGAACCGTGTTTGTGCATTTCTCATGACTAATTCTGATATAAAATGACGCGACGAACGCGTTGGAAGCGACAGAATTGCGATCCGAGCAACCGTTGACGAGAAAATGGCGAGCATTCCCAAAACTTGATCTCGTGTTTATTGAACTCCAGAACCGTGTTTGTGCATTTCTCAAGACGAATTCCGACGTAAAATGACACGAGGAACATGTTGGAAGCGACAGGATTGCGATCCGAGAAACCGTTGATGACAAAATCGCGAGCATTCCCAAAACCTGAAATCGTGGTTTTTGGACTCCAGAAACGTTTTCGTGCATTTGTCGTGACTATTTCCGACGCAAAATGACTTGAGGAACACGCTGGAGGCGACAGAATTGCGATCCGAGAAACCGTTGACGAGAAAATGGCGAGCATTCCCCAATCCTGTTCTCATGTTTTTTGGGCTCCAGAACCGTGTTTGTGCATTTCTCATGACTAATTCTGATATAAAATGACGCGAGGAACGCGTTGGAAGCGACAGAATTGAGATCCGAGTAACCGTTGACGAGAAAATGGCGAGCATTCCCAAAACTTGATCTCGTGTTTATTGAACTCCAGAACCGTGTTTGTGCATTTCTCAAGACGAATTCTGATATAAAATGACGCGAGGAACGCGTTGGAAGCGGCAGAATTGAGATCCGAGCAACCGTTGACGAGAAAATGGCGAGCATTCCCAAATCCTGATCTCATGTTTTTTGGGCTCCAGAACCGTGTTTGTGCATTTCTCATGACTAATTCTGATATAAAATGACGCGACGAACGCGTTGGAAGCGACAGAATTGCGATCCGAGCAACCGTTGACGAGAAAATGGCGAGCATTCCCAAATCCTGATCTCGTGTTTTTTGGACTCCAGAAACGTTTTCGTGCATTTGTCGTCACTATTTCCGACGTAAAATGACACGAGGAACACGCTGGAGGCGACAGAATTGCGATCCGAGAAACCGTTGACGAGAAAATGGCGAGCATTCCCCAATCCTGTTCTCATGTTTTTTGGGCTCCAGAACCGTGTTTGTGCATTTCTCATGACTAATTCTGATATAAAATGACGCGAGGAACGCGTTGGAAGCGACAGAATTGAGATCCGAGCAACCGTTGACGAGAAAATGGCGAGCATTCCCAAAACTTGATCTCGTGTTTATTGAACTCCAGAACCGTGTTTGTGCATTTCTCAAGACGAATTCTGACATAAAATGACGCGAGAAACGCGCTGGAAGCGACAGAATTGCGATCCGAGCAACCGTTGACGAGAAAATGGCGAGCATTCCCAAAACTTGATCTCGTGTTTATTGAACTCCAGAACCGTGTTTGTGCATTTCTCAAGACGAATTCTGATATAAAATGACGCGAGGAACGCGTTGGAAGCGGCAGAATTGAGATCCGAGAAACCGTTGACGACAAAATCGCGAGCATTCCCAAAACTTGATCTCGTGTTTTTTGGGCTCCAAAACCGTGTTTGTGCATTTCTCAAGACGAATTCCGACGTAAAATGACACGAGGAACACGTTGGAAGCGACAGGATTGAGATCCGAGCAACCGTTGACGAGAAAATGGCGAGCATTCCCAAATCCTGATCTCATGTTTTTTGGGCTCCAGAACCGTGTTTGTGCATTTCTCATGACTAATTCTGATATAAAATGACGCGACGAACGCGTTGGAAGCGACAGAATTGCGATCCGAGCAACCGTTGACGAGAAAATGGCGAGCATTCGCAAATCCTGATCTCATGTTTTTTGGGCTCCAGAACCGTGTTTGTGCATTTCTCCTGACTAATTCTGATATAAAATGACGCGAGGAACGCGTTGGAAGCGACAGAATTGAGATCCGAACAACCGTTGACGAGAAAATGGCGAGCATTCCCAAAACTTGATCTCATGTTTTTTGGGCTCCAGAACCGTGTTTGTGCATTTCTCAAGACGAATTCTGATATAAAATGACGCGAGGAACGCGTTGGAAGCGGCAGAATTGAGATCCGAGCAACCGTTGACGAGAAAATGGCGAGCATTCCCAAATCCTGATCTCATGTTTTTTGGGCTCCAGAACCGTGTTTGTGCATTTCTCATGACTAATTCTGATATAAAATGACGCGACGAACGCGTTGGGAGCGACAGAATTGCGATCCGAGCAACCGTTGACGAGAAAATGGCGAGCATTCCCAAATCCTGATCTCAAGTTTTTTGGGCTCCAGAACCGTGTTTGTGCATTTCTCATGACTAATTCTGATATAAAATGACGCGACGAACGCGTTGGAAGCGACAGAATTGCGATCCGAGCAACCGTTGACGAGAAAATGGCGAGCATTCCCAAAACTTGATCTCGTGTTTATTGAACTCCAGAACCGTGTTTGTGCATTTCTCAAGACGAATTCCGACGTAAAATGACACGAGGAACATGTTGGAAGCGACAGGATTGCGATCCGAGAAACCGTTGATGACAAAATCGCGAGCATTCCCAAAACCTGAACTCGTGGTTTTTGGACTCCAGAAACGTTTTCGTGCATTTGTCGTGACTATTTCCGACGCAAAATGACATGAGGAACACGCTGGAGGCGACAGAATTGCGATCCGAGAAACCGTTGACGAGAAAATGGCGAGCATTCCCCAATCCTGTTCTCATGTTTTTTGGGCTCCAGAACCGTGTTTGTGCATTTCTCATGACTAATTCTGATATAAAATGACGCGAGGAACGCGTTGGAAGCGACAGAATTGAGATCCGAGTAACCGTTGACGAGAAAATGGCGAGCATTCCCAAAACTTGATCTCGTGTTTATTGAACTCCAGAACCGTGTTTGTGCATTTCTCAAGACGAATTCTGATATAAAATGACGCGAGGAACGCGTTGGAAGCGGCAGAATTGAGATCCGAGCAACCGTTGACGAGAAAATGGCGAGCATTCCCAAATCCTGATCTCATGTTTTTTGGGCTCCAGAACCGTGTTTGTGCATTTCTCATGACTAATTCTGATATAAAATGACGCGACGAACGCGTTGGAAGCGACAGAATTGCGATCCGAGCAACCGTTGACGAGAAAATGGCGAGCATTCCCAAATCCTGATCTCGTGTTTTTTGGACTCCAGAAACGTTTTCGTGCATTTGTCGTCACTATTTCCGACGTAAAATGACACGAGGAACACGCTGGAGGCGACAGAATTGCGATCCGAGAAACCGTTGACGAGAAAATGGCGAGCATTCCCCAATCCTGTTCTCATGTTTTTTGGGCTCCAGAACCGTGTTTGTGCATTTCTCATGACTAATTCTGATATAAAATGACGCGAGGAACGCGTTGGAAGCGACAGAATTGAGATCCGAGCAACCGTTGACGAGAAAATGGCGAGCATTCCCAAAACTTGATCTCGTGTTTATTGAACTCCAGAACCGTGTTTGTGCATTTCTCAAGACGAATTCTGACATAAAATGACGCGAGGAACGCGTTGGAAGCGGCAGAATTGAGATCCGAGCAACCGTTGACGAGAAATGGCGAGCATTCCCAAATCCTGATCTCATGTTTTTTGGGCTCCAGAACCGCGTTTGTGCATTTCTCATAACCAATTCTGATATAAAATGACGCGACGAACGCGTTGGAAGCGACAGAATTGCGATCCGAGCAACCGTTGACGAGAAAATGGCGAGCATTCCCAAATCCTGATCTCATGTTTTTTGGGCTCCAGGACCGTGTTTGTGCATTTCTCATGACTAATTCTGATATAAAATGACGCGAGGAACGCGTTGGAAGCGACAGAATTGAGATCCGAGCAACCGTTGACGAGAAAATGGCGAGCATTCCCAAAATTTGATCTCATGTTTTTTGGGCTCCAGAACCGTGTTTGTGCATTTCTCATGACTAATTCTGATATAAAATGACGCGACGAACGCGTTGGAAGCGACAGAATTGCGATCAGAGAAACCGTTGACGACAAAATGGCGAGCATTCCCAAATCCTGATCTCGTGTTTTTTGGACTCCAGAAACGTTTTCGTGCATTTGTCGTCACTATTTCCGACGTAAAATGACACGAGGAACACGCTGGAGGCGACAGAATTGCGATCCGAGAAACCGTTGACGAGAAAATGGCGAGCATTCCCCAATCCTGTTCTCATGTTTTTTGGGCTCCAGAACCGTGTTTGTGCATTTCTCATGACTAATTCTGACGTAAAATGACGCGAGGAACGCGTTGGAAGCGACAGAATTGAGATCCGAGCAACCGTTGACGAGAAAATGGCGAGCATTCCCAAATCCTGATCTCATGTTTTTTGGGCTCCAGAACCGTGCTTGTGCATTTCTCATGACTAATTCTGATATAAAATGACGCGACGAACGCGTTGGAAGCGACAGAATTGTGATCCGAGCAACCGTTGACGAGAAAATGGCGAGCATTCCCAAATCCTGATCTCATGTTTTTTGGGCTCCAGAACCGTGTTTGTGCATTTCTCTTGACTAATTCTGATATAAAATGACGCGAGGAACGCGTTGGAAGCGACAGAATTGAGATCCGAGCAACCGTTGACGAGAAAATGGCGAGCATTCCCAAAACTTGATCTCATGTTTTTTGGGCTCCAGAAGCGTGTTTGTGAATTTCTCAAGACGAATTCTGATATAAAATGACGCGAGGAACGCGTTAGAAGCGGCAGAATTGAGATCCGAGCAACCGTTGACGAGAAAATGGCGAGCATTCCCAAATCCTGATCTCATGTTTTTTGGGCTCCAGAACCGTGTTTGTGCATTTCTCATGACTAATTCTGATATAAAATGACGCGACGAACGCGTTGGAAGCGACAGAATTGCCATCAGAGAAACCGTTGACGAGAAAATGGCGAGCATTCCCAAATCCTGATCTCGTGTTTTTTGGACTCCAGAAACGTTTTCGTGCATTTGTCGTCACTATTTCCGACGTAAAATGACACGAGGAACACGCTGGAGGCGACAGAATTGCGATCCGAGAAACCGTTGACGAGAAAATGGCGAGCATTCCCCAATCCTGATCTCATGTTTTTTGGGCTCCAGAACCGTGTTTGTGCATTTCTCAAGACGAATTCCGACGTAAAATGACACGAGGAACGCGTTGGAAGCGACAGGATTGCGTTCCGAGAAACCGTTGACGAGAAAATCGCGAGCATTCCCAAATCCTGATCTCGTGTTTTTTGGGCTCCAGAACCGTGTTTCTGCATTTCTCATGACTAATTCCGATGTAAAATGACGCGAGGAACGCGCTGGAAGCTACAGAATTGCGATCCGAGCAACCGTTGACGAGAAAATGGCGAGCATTCCCAAAACTTGATCTCGTGTTTATTGAACTCCAGAACCGTGTTTGTGCATTTCTCAAGACGAATTCTGATATAAAATGACGCGAGGAACGCGTTGGAAGCGGCAGAATTGAGATCCGAGAAACCGTTGACGACAAAATCGCGAGCATTCCCAAAACTTGATCTCGTGTTTTTTGGGCTCCAGAACCGTGTTTGTGCATTTCTCAAGACGAATTCCGACGTAAAATGACACGAGGAACACGTTGGAAGCGACAGGATTGAGATCCGAGCAACCGTTGACGAGAAAATGGCGAGCATTCCCAAATCCTGATCTCATGTTTTTTGGGCTCCAGAACCGTGTTTGTGCATTTCTCATGACTAATTCTGATATAAAATGACGCGACGAACGCGTTGGAAGCGACAGAATTGCGATCCGAGCAACCGTTGACGAGAAAATGGCGAGCATTCCCAAATCCTGATCTCATGTCTTTTGGGCTCCAGAACCGTGTTTGTGCATTTCTCCTGACTAATTCTGATATAAAATGACGCGAGGAACGCGTTGGAAGCGACAGAATTGAGATCCGAACAACCGTTGACGAGAAAATGGCGAGCATTCCCAAAACTTGATCACATGTTTTTTGGGCTCCAGAACCGTGCTTGTGCATTTCTCATGACTAATTCTGATATAAAATCACGCGACGAACGTGTTGGAAGCGACAGAATTGCGATCCGAGCAACCGTTGACGAGAAAATGGCGAGCATTCCCAAATCTTGATCTCATGTTTTTTGGGCTCCAGAACCGTGTTTGTGCATTTCTCATGACTAATTCTGATATAAAATGACGCGAGGAACGCGTTGGAAGCGACAGAATTGCGATCCGAGCAACCGTTGACGAGAAAATGGCGAGCATTCCCAAAACTTGATCTCGTGTTTATTGAACTCCAGAACCGTGTTTGTGCATTTCTCAAGACGAATTCTGATATAAAATGACGCGAGGAACGCGTTGGAAGCGGCAGAATTGAGATCCGAGAAACCGTTGACGACAAAACCGCGAGCATTCCCAAAACTTGATCTCGTGTTTTTTGGGCTCCAGAACCGTGTTTGTGCATTTCTCAAGACGAATTCCGACGTAAAATGACACGAGGAACACGTTGGAAGCGACAGGATTGAGATCCGAGCAACCGTTGACGAGAAAATGGCGAGCATTCCCAAATCCTGATCTCATGTTTTTTGGACTCCAGAACCGTGTTTGTGCATTTCTCATGACTAATTCTGATATAAAATGACGCGACGAACGCGTTGGAAGCGACAGAATTGCGATCCGAGCAACCGTTGACGAGAAAATGGCGAGCATTCCCAAATCCTGATCTCATGTTTTTTGGGCTCCAGAACCGTGTTTGTGCATTTCTCCTGACTAATTCTGATATAAAATGACGCGAGGAACGCGTTGGAAGCGACAGAATTGAGATCCGAACAACCGTTGACGAGAAAATGGCGAGCATTCCCAAAACTTGATCTCATGTTTTTTGGGCTCCAGAACCGTGTTTGTGCATTTCTCAAGACGAATTCTGATATAAAATGACGCGAGGAACGCGTTGGAAGCGGCAGAATTGAGATCCGAGCAACCGTTGACGAGAAAATGGCGAGCATTCCCAAATCCTGATCTCATGTTTTTTGGGCTCCAGAACCGTGTTTGTGCATTTCTCATGACTAATTCTGATATAAAATGACGCGAGGAACGCGTTGGAAGCGACAGAATTGCGATCCGAGCAACCGTTGACGAGAAAATGGCGAGCATTCCCAAATCCTGATCTCAAGTTTTTTGGGCTCCAGAACCGTGTTTGTGCATTTCTCATGACTAATTCTGATATAAAATGACGCGACGAACGCGTTGGAAGCGACAGAATTGCGATCCGAGCAACCGTTGACGAGAAAATGGCAAGCATTCCCAAAACTTGATCTCGTGTTTATTGAACTTCAGAACCGTGTTTGTGCATTTCTCAAGACGAATTCCGACGTAAAATGACACGAGGAACATGTTGGAAGCGACAGGATTGCGATCCGAGAAACCGTTGATGACAAAATCGCGAGCATTCCCAAAACCTGAACTCGTGGTTTTTGGACTCCAGAAACGTTTTCGTGCATTTGTCGTGACTATTTCCGACGCAAAATGACATGAGGAACACGCTGGAGGCGACAGAATTGCGATCCGAGAAACCGTTGACGAGAAAATGGCGAGCATTCCCCAATCCTGATCTCATGTTTGTTGGGCTCCAGAACCGTGTTTGTGCATTTCTCATGACTAATTCTGGTATAAAATGACGCGAGGAACACGCTGGAGGCGACAGAATTACGATCCGAGAAACCGTTGACGAGAAAATGGCGAGCATTCCCCAATCCTGATCTCATGTTTTTTGGGCTCCAGAACCGTGTTTGTGCATTTCTCATGACTAATTCTGATATAAAATGACGCGAGGAACAAGTTGGAAGCGGCAGAATTGAGATCCGAGCAACCGTTGACGAGAAAATGGCGACCATTCCCAAATCCTGATCTCATGTTTTTTGGGCTCCAGAACCGTGTTTCTGCATTTCTCATGACTAATTCTGATATAAAATGACGCGACGAACGCGTTGGAAGCGACAGAATTGCGATCAGAGAAACCGTTGACGAGAAAATGGCGAGCATTCCCAAATCCTGATCTCGTGTTTTTTGGACTCCAGAAACGTTTTCGTGCATTTGTCGTCACTATTTCCGACGTAAAATGACACGAGGAACACGCTGGAGGCGACAGAATTGCGATCCGAGAAACCGTTGACGAGAAAATGGCGAGCATTCCCCAATCCTGTTCTCATGTTTTTTGGGCTCCAGAACCGTGTTTGTGCATTTCTCATGACTAATTCTGATATAAAATGACGCGAGGAACGCGTTGGAAGCGACAGAATTGAGATCCGAGTAACCGTTGACGAGAAAATGGCGAGCATTCCCAAAACTTGATCTCGTGTTTATTGAACTCCAGAACCGTGTTTGTGCATTTCTCAAGACGAATTCTGATATAAAATGACGCGAGGAACGCGTTGGAAGCGGCAGAATTGAGATCCGAGCAACCGTTGACGAGAAAATGGCGAGCATTCCCAAATCCTGATCTCATGTTTTTTGGGCTCCAGAACCGTGTTTGTGCATTTCTCATGACTAATTCTGATATAAAATGACGCGACGAACGCGTTGGAAGCGACAGAATTGCGATCCGAGCAACCGTTGACGAGAAAATGGCGAGCATTCCCAAATCCTGATCTCAAGTTTTTTGGGCTCCAGAACCGTGTTTGTGCATTTCTCATGACTAATTCTGATATAAAATGACGCGACGAACGCGTTGGAAGCGACAGAATTGCGATCCGAGCAACCGTTGACGAGAAAATGGCGAGCATTCCCAAAACTTGATCTCGTGTTTATTGAACTCCAGAACCGTGTTTGTGCATTTCTCAAGACGAATTCCGACGTAAAATGACACGAGGAACATGTTGGAAGCGACAGGATTGCGATCCGAGAAACCGTTGATGACAAAATCGCGAGCATTCCCAAAACCTGAACTCGTGGTTTTTGGACTCCAGAAACGTTTTCGTGCATTTGTCGTGACTATTTCCGACGCAAAATGACATGAGGAACACGCTGGAGGCGACAGAATTGCGATCCGAGAAACCGTTGACGAGAAAATGGCGAGCATTCCCCAATCCTGATCTCATGTTTGTTGGGCTCCAGAACCGTGTTTGTGCATTTCTCATAACTAATTCTGGTATAAAATGACGCGAGGAACACGCTGGAGGCGACAGAATTGCGATCCGAGAAACCGTTGACGAGAAAATGGCGAGCATTCCCCAATCCTGATCTCATGTTTTTTGGGCTCCAGAACCGTGTTTGTGCATTTCTCATGACTAATTCTGATATAAAATGACGCGACGAACGCGTTGGAAGCGACAGAATTGCGATCCGAGCAACCGTTGACGAGAAAATGGCGAGCATTCCCAAATCCTGATCTCGTGTTTTTTGGACTCCAGAAACGTTTTCGTGCATTTGTCGTCACTATTTCCGACGTAAAATGACACGAGGAACACGCTGGAGGCGACAGAATTGCGATCCGAGAAACCGTTGACGAGAAAATGGCGAGCATTCCCCAATCCTGATCTCATGTTTTTTGGGCTCCAGAACCGTGTTTGTGCATTTCTCAAGACGAATTCCGACGTAAAATGACGCGACGAACGCGTTGGAAGCGACAGAATTGCGATCCGAGCAACCGTTGACGAGAAAATGGCGAGCATTCCCAAATCCTGATCTCGTGTTTTTTGGACTCCAGAAACGTTTTCGTGCATTTGTCGTGACTATTTCCGACGCAAAATGACATGAGGAACACGCTGGAGGCGACAGAATTGCGATCCGAGAAACCGTTGACGAGAAAATGGCGAGCATTCCCCAATCCTGATCTCATGTTTGTTGGGCTCCAGAACCGTGTTTGTGCATTTCTCATAACTAATTCTGGTATAAAATGACGCGAGGAACACGCTGGAGGCGACAGAATTGCGATCCGAGAAACCGTTGACGAGAAAATGGCGAGCATTCCCCAATCCTGATCTCATGTTTTTTGGGCTCCAGAACCGTGTTTGTGCATTTCTCATGACTAATTCTGATATAAAATGACGCGACGAACGCGTTGGAAGCGACAGAATTGCGATCCGAGCAACCGTTGACGAGAAAATGGCGAGCATTCCCAAATCCTGATCTCGTGTTTTTTGGGCTCCAGAAGCGTGTTTGTGAATTTCTCAAGACGAATTCTGATATAAAATGACGCGAGGAACGCGTTAGAAGCGGCAGAATTGAGATCCGAGCAACCGTTGACGAGAAAATGGCGAGCATTCCCAAATCCTGATCTCATGTTTTTTGGGCTCCAGAACCGTGTTTGTGCATTTCTCATGACTAATTCTGATATAAAATGACGCGACGAACGCGTTGGAAGCGACAGAATTGCCATCAGAGAAACCGTTGACGAGAAAATGGCGAGCATTCCCAAATCCTGATCTCGTGTTTTTTGGACTCCAGAAACGTTTTCGTGCATTTGTCGTCACTATTTCCGACGTAAAATGACACGAGGAACACGCTGGAGGCGACAGAATTGCGATCCGAGAAACCGTTGACGAGAAAATGGCGAGCATTCCCCAATCCTGATCTCATGTTTTTTGGGCTCCAGAACCGTGTTTGTGCATTTCTCAAGACGAATTCCGACGTAAAATGACACGAGGAACGCGTTGGAAGCGACAGGATTGCGTTCCGAGAAACCGTTGACGAGAAAATCGCGAGCATTCCCAAATCCTGATCTCGTGTTTTTTGGGCTCCAGAACCGTGTTTCTGCATTTCTCATGACTAATTCCGATGTAAAATGACGCGAGGAACGCGCTGGAAGCTACAGAATTGCGATCCGAGCAACCGTTGACGAGAAAATGGCGAGCATTCCCAAAACTTGATCTCGTGTTTATTGAACTCCAGAACCGTGTTTGTGCATTTCTCAAGACGAATTCTGATATAAAATGACGCGAGGAACGCGTTGGAAGCGGCAGAATTGAGATCCGAGAAACCGTTGACGACAAAATCGCGAGCATTCCCAAAACTTGATCTCGTGTTTTTTGGGCTCCAGAACCGTGTTTGTGCATTTCTCAAGACGAATTCCGACGTAAAATGACACGAGGAACACGTTGGAAGCGACAGGATTGAGATCCGAGCAACCGTTGACGAGAAAATGGCGAGCATTCCCAAATCCTGATCTCATGTTTTTTGGGCTCCAGAACCGTGTTTGTGCATTTCTCATGACTAATTCTGATATAAAATGACGCGACGAACGCGTTGGAAGCGACAGAATTGCGATCCGAGCAACCGTTGACGAGAAAATGGCGAGCATTCCCAAATCCTGATCTCATGTCTTTTGGGCTCCAGAACCGTGTTTGTGCATTTCTCCTGACTAATTCTGATATAAAATGACGCGAGGAACGCGTTGGAAGCGACAGAATTGAGATCCGAACAACCGTTGACGAGAAAATGGCGAGCATTCCCAAAACTTGATCACATGTTTTTTGGGCTCCAGAACCGTGCTTGTGCATTTCTCATGACTAATTCTGATATAAAATCACGCGACGAACGTGTTGGAAGCGACAGAATTGCGATCCGAGCAACCGTTGACGAGAAAATGGCGAGCATTCCCAAATCTTGATCTCATGTTTTTTGGGCTCCAGAACCGTGTTTGTGCATTTCTCATGACTAATTCTGATATAAAATGACGCGAGGAACGCGTTGGAAGCGACAGAATTGCGATCCGAGCAACCGTTGACGAGAAAATGGCGAGCATTCCCAAAACTTGATCTCGTGTTTATTGAACTCCAGAACCGTGTTTGTGCATTTCTCAAGACGAATTCTGATATAAAATGACGCGAGGAACGCGTTGGAAGCGGCAGAATTGAGATCCGAGAAACCGTTGACGACAAAACCGCGAGCATTCCCAAAACTTGATCTCGTGTTTTTTGGGCTCCAGAACCGTGTTTGTGCATTTCTCAAGACGAATTCCGACGTAAAATGACACGAGGAACACGTTGGAAGCGACAGGATTGAGATCCGAGCAACCGTTGACGAGAAAATGGCGAGCATTCCCAAATCCTGATCTCATGTTTTTTGGACTCCAGAACCGTGTTTGTGCATTTCTCATGACTAATTCTGATATAAAATGACGCGACGAACGCGTTGGAAGCGACAGAATTGCGATCCGAGCAACCGTTGACGAGAAAATGGCGAGCATTCCCAAATCCTGATCTCATGTTTTTTGGGCTCCAGAACCGTGTTTGTGCATTTCTCCTGACTAATTCTGATATAAAATGACGCGAGGAACGCGTTGGAAGCGACAGAATTGAGATCCGAACAACCGTTGACGAGAAAATGGCGAGCATTCCCAAAACTTGATCTCATGTTTTTTGGGCTCCAGAACCGTGTTTGTGCATTTCTCAAGACGAATTCTGATATAAAATGACGCGAGGAACGCGTTGGAAGCGGCAGAATTGAGATCCGAGCAACCGTTGACGAGAAAATGGCGAGCATTCCCAAATCCTGATCTCATGTTTTTTGGGCTCCAGAACCGTGTTTGTGCATTTCTCATGACTAATTCTGATATAAAATGACGCGAGGAACGCGTTGGAAGCGACAGAATTGCGATCCGAGCAACCGTTGACGAGAAAATGGCGAGCATTCCCAAATCCTGATCTCAAGTTTTTTGGGCTCCAGAACCGTGTTTGTGCATTTCTCATGACTAATTCTGATATAAAATGACGCGACGAACGCGTTGGAAGCGACAGAATTGCGATCCGAGCAACCGTTGACGAGAAAATGGCGAGCATTCCCAAAACTTGATCTCGTGTTTATTGAACTTCAGAACCGTGTTTGTGCATTTCTCAAGACGAATTCCGACGTAAAATGACACGAGGAACATGTTGGAAGCGACAGGATTGCGATCCGAGAAACCGTTGATGACAAAATCGCGAGCATTCCCAAAACCTGAACTCGTGGTTTTTGGACTCCAGAAACGTTTTCGTGCATTTGTCGTGACTATTTCCGACGCAAAATGACATGAGGAACACGCTGGAGGCGACAGAATTGCGATCCGAGAAACCGTTGACGAGAAAATGGCGAGCATTCCCCAATCCTGATCTCATGTTTGTTGGGCTCCAGAACCGTGTTTGTGCATTTCTCATGACTAATTCTGGTATAAAATGACGCGAGGAACACGCTGGAGGCGACAGAATTACGATCCGAGAAACCGTTGACGAGAAAATGGCGAGCATTCCCCAATCCTGATCTCATGTTTTTTGGGCTCCAGAACCGTGTTTGTGCATTTCTCATGACTAATTCTGATATAAAATGACGCGAGGAACACGCTGGAAGCGACAGAATTGCGATCCGAGCAACCGTTGACGAGAAAATGGCGAGCATTCCCAAATCCTGATCTCATGTTTTTTGGACTCCAGAAACGTTTTCGTGCATTTGTCGTCACTATTTCCGACGTAAAATGACACGAGGAACACGCTGGAGGCGACAGAATTGCGATCCGAGAAACCGTTGACGAGAAAATGGCGAGCATTCCCCAATCCTGTTCTCATGTTTTTTGGGCTCCAGAACCGTGTTTGTGCATTTCTCATGACTAATTCTGATATAAAATGACGCGAGGAACGCGTTGGAAGCGACAGAATTGAGATCCGAGTAACCGTTGACGAGAAAATGGCGAGCATTCCCAAAACTTGATCTCGTGTTTATTGAACTCCAGAACCGTGTTTGTGCATTTCTCAAGACGAATTCTGATATAAAATGACGCGAGGAACGCGTTGGAAGCGGCAGAATTGAGATCCGAGCAACCGTTGACGAGAAAATGGCGAGCATTCCCAAATCCTGATCTCATGTTTTTTGGGCTCCAGAACCGTGTTTGTGCATTTCTCATGACTAATTCTGATATAAAATGACGCGACGAACGCGTTGGAAGCGACAGAATTGCGATCCGAGCAACCGTTGACGAGAAAATGGCGAGCATTCCCAAATCCTGATCTCAAGTTTTTTGGGCTCCAGAACCGTGTTTGTGCATTTCTCATGACTAATTCTGATATAAAATGACGCGACGAACGCGTTGGAAGCGACAGAATTGCGATCCGAGCAACCGTTGACGAGAAAATGGCGAGCATTCCCAAAACTTGATCTCGTGTTTATTGAACTCCAGAACCGTGTTTGTGCATTTCTCAAGACGAATTCCGACGTAAAATGACACGAGGAACATGTTGGAAGCGACAGGATTGCGATCCGAGAAACCGTTGATGACAAAATCGCGAGCATTCCCAAAACCTGAACTCGTGGTTTTTGGACTCCAGAAACGTTTTCGTGCATTTGTCGTGACTATTTCCGACGCAAAATGACATGAGGAACACGCTGGAGGCGACAGAATTGCGATCCGAGAAACCGTTGACGAGAAAATGGCGAGCATTCCCCAATCCTGATCTCATGTTTGTTGGGCTCCAGAACCGTGTTTGTGCATTTCTCATAACTAATTCTGGTATAAAATGACGCGAGGAACACGCTGGAGGCGACAGAATTGCGATCCGAGAAACCGTTGACGAGAAAATGGCGAGCATTCCCCAATCCTGATCTCATGTTTTTTGGGCTCCAGAACCGTGTTTGTGCATTTCTCATGACTAATTCTGATATAAAATGACGCGACGAACGCGTTGGAAGCGACAGAATTGCGATCCGAGCAACCGTTGACGAGAAAATGGCGAGCATTCCCAAATCCTGATCTCGTGTTTTTTGGACTCCAGAAACGTTTTCGTGCATTTGTCGTCACTATTTCCGACGTAAAATGACACGAGGAACACGCTGGAGGCGACAGAATTGCGATCCGAGAAACCGTTGGCGAGAAAATGGCGAGCATTCCCCAATCCTGTTCTCATGTTTTTTGGGCTCCAGAACCGTGTTTGTGCATTTCTCATGACTAATTCTGATATAAAATGACGCGAGGAACACGCTGGAAGCGACAGAATTGCGATCCGAGCAACCGTTGACGAGAAAATGGCGAGCATTCCCAAATCCTGATCTCATGTTTTTTGGACTCCAGAAACGTTTTCGTGCATTTGTCGTCACTATTTCCGACGTAAAATGACACGAGGAACACGCTGGAGGCGACAGAATTGCGATCCGAGAAACCGTTGACGAGAAAATGGCGAGCATTCCCCAATCCTGTTCTCATGTTTTTTGGGCTCCAGAACCGTGTTTGTGCATTTCTCATGACTAATTCTGATATAAAATGACGCGAGGAACGCGTTGGAAGCGACAGAATTGAGATCCGAGTAACCGTTGACGAGAAAATGGCGAGCATTCCCAAAACTTGATCTCGTGTTTATTGAACTCCAGAACCGTGTTTGTGCATTTCTCAAGACGAATTCTGATATAAAATGACGCGAGGAACGCGTTGGAAGCGGCAGAATTGAGATCCGAGCAACCGTTGACGAGAAAATGGCGAGCATTCCCAAATCCTGATCTCATGTTTTTTGGGCTCCAGAACCGTGTTTGTGCATTTCTCATGACTAATTCTGATATAAAATGACGCGACGAACGCGTTGGAAGCGACAGAATTGCGATCCGAGCAACCGTTGACGAGAAAATGGCGAGCATTCCCAAATCCTGATCTCAAGTTTTTTGGGCTCCAGAACCGTGTTTGTGCATTTCTCATGACTAATTCTGATATAAAATGACGCGACGAACGCGTTGGAAGCGACAGAATTGCGATCCGAGCAACCGTTGACGAGAAAATGGCGAGCATTCCCAAAACTTGATCTCGTGTTTATTGAACTCCAGAACCGTGTTTGTGCATTTCTCAAGACGAATTCCGACGTAAAATGACACGAGGAACATGTTGGAAGCGACAGGATTGCGATCCGAGAAACCGTTGATGACAAAATCGCGAGCATTCCCAAAACCTGAACTCGTGGTTTTTGGACTCCAGAAACGTTTTCGTGCATTTGTCGTGACTATTTCCGACGCAAAATGACATGAGGAACACGCTGGAGGCGACAGAATTGCGATCCGAGAAACCGTTGACGAGAAAATGGCGAGCATTCCCCAATCCTGATCTCATGTTTGTTGGGCTCCAGAACCGTGTTTGTGCATTTCTCATAACTAATTCTGGTATAAAATGACGCGAGGAACACGCTGGAGGCGACAGAATTGCGATCCGAGAAACCGTTGACGAGAAAATGGCGAGCATTCCCCAATCCTGATCTCATGTTTTTTGGGCTCCAGAACCGTGTTTGTGCATTTCTCATGACTAATTCTGATATAAAATGACGCGACGAACGCGTTGGAAGCGACAGAATTGCGATCCGAGCAACCGTTGACGAGAAAATGGCGAGCATTCCCAAATCCTGATCTCGTGTTTTTTGGACTCCAGAAACGTTTTCGTGCATTTGTCGTCACTATTTCCGACGTAAAATGACACGAGGAACACGCTGGAGGCGACAGAATTGCGATCCGAGAAACCGTTGGCGAGAAAATGGCGAGCATTCCCCAATCCTGTTCTCATGTTTTTTGGGCTCCAGAACCGTGTTTGTGCATTTCTCATGACTAATTCTGATATAAAATGACGCGACGAACGCGTTGGAAGCGACAGAATTGCGATCAGAGAAACCGTTGACGACAAAATGGCGAGCATTCCCAAATCCTGATCTCGTGTTTTTTGGACTCCAGAAACGTTTTCGTGCATTTGTCGTCACTATTTCCGACGTAAAATGACACGAGGAACACGCTGGAGGCGACAGAATTGCGATCCGAGAAACCGTTGACGAGAAAATGGCGAGCATTCCCCAATCCTGTTCTCATGTTTTTTGGGCTCCAGAACCGTGTTTGTGCATTTCTCATGACTAATTCTGACGTAAAATGACGCGAGGAACGCGTTGGAAGCGACAGAATTGCGATCCGAGCAACCGTTGACGAGAAAATGGCGAGCATTCCCAAATCCTGATCTCATGTTTTTTGGGCTCCAGAACCGTGCTTGTGCATTTCTCATGACTAATTCTGATATAAAATGACGCGACGAACGCGTTGGAAGCGACAGAATTGTGATCCGAGCAACCGTTGACGAGAAAATGGCGAGCATTCCCAAATCCTGATCTCATGTTTTTTGGGCTCCAGAACCGTGTTTGTGCATTTCTCATGACTAATTCTGATATAAAATGACGCGAGGAACGCGTTGGAAGCGACAGAATTGAGATCCGAGCAACCGTTGACGAGAAAATGGCGAGCATTCCCAAAACTTGATCTCATGTTTTTTGGGCTCCAGAAGCGTGTTTGTGCATTTCTCAAGACGAATTCTGATATAAAATGACGCGAGGAACGCGTTAGAAGCGGCAGAATTGAGATCCGAGCAACCGTTGACGAGAAAATGGCGAGCATTCCCAAATCCTGATCTCATGTTTTTTGGGCTCCAGAACCGTGTTTCTGCATTTCTCATGACTAATTCTGATATAAAATGACGCGACGAACGCGTTGGAAGCGACAGAATTGCGATCCGAGCAACCGTTGACGAGCAAATGGCGAGCATTCCCAAATCCTGATCTCATGTTTTTTGGGCTCCAGAACCGTGTTTGTGCATTTCTCATGACTAATTCTGATATAAAATGACGCGAGGAACGCGTTGGAAGCGACAGAATTGAGATCCGAGCAACCGTTGACGAGAAAATGGCGACCATTCCCAAATCCTGATCTCATGTTTTTTGGGCTCCAGAACCGTGTTTGTGCATTTCTCATGACTAATTCTGATATAAAATGACGCGACGAACGCGTTGAAAGCGACAGAATTGCGATCCGAGCAACCGTTGACGAGAAAATGGCGAGCATTCCCAAATCCTGATCTCGTGTTTTTTGGACTCCAGAAACGTTTTCGTGCATTTGTCGTCACTATTTCCGACGTAAAATGACACGAGGAACACGCTGGAGGCGACAGGATTGAGATCCGAGCAACCGTTGACGAGAAAATGGCGAGCATTCCCAAATCCTGATCTCATGTTTTTTGGGCTCCAGAACCGTGTTTGTGCATTTCTCATGACTAATTCTGATATAAAATGACGCGACGAACGCGTTGGAAGCGACAGAATTGCGATCCGAGCAACCGTTGACGAGAAAATGGCGAGCATTCCCAAATCCTGATCTCATGTCTTTTGGGCTCCAGAACCGTGTTTGTGCATTTCTCCTGACTAATTCTGATATAAAATGACGCGAGGAACGCGTTGGAAGCGACAGAATTGAGATCCGAACAACCGTTGACGAGAAAATGGCGAGCATTCCCAAAACTTGATCACATGTTTTTTGGGCTCCAGAACCGTGCTTGTGCATTTCTCATGACTAATTCTGATATAAAATCACGCGACGAACGTGTTGGAAGCGACAGAATTGCGATCCGAGCAACCGTTGACGAGAAAATGGCGAGCATTCCCAAATCTTGATCTCATGTTTTTTGGGCTCCAGAACCGTGTTTGTGCATTTCTCATGACTAATTCTGATATAAAATGACGCGAGGAACGCGTTGGAAGCGACAGAATTGCGATCCGAGCAACCGTTGACGAGAAAATGGCGAGCATTCCCAAAACTTGATCTCGTGTTTATTGAACTCCAGAACCGTGTTTGTGCATTTCTCAAGACGAATTCTGATATAAAATGACGCGAGGAACGCGTTGGAAGCGGCAGAATTGAGATCCGAGAAACCGTTGACGACAAAACCGCGAGCATTCCCAAAACTTGATCTCGTGTTTTTTGGGCTCCAGAACCGTGTTTGTGCATTTCTCAAGACGAATTCCGACGTAAAATGACACGAGGAACACGTTGGAAGCGACAGGATTGAGATCCGAGCAACCGTTGACGAGAAAATGGCGAGCATTCCCAAATCCTGATCTCATGTTTTTTGGACTCCAGAACCGTGTTTGTGCATTTCTCATGACTAATTCTGATATAAAATGACGCGACGAACGCGTTGGAAGCGACAGAATTGCGATCCGAGCAACCGTTGACGAGAAAATGGCGAGCATTCCCAAATCCTGATCTCATGTTTTTTGGGCTCCAGAACCGTGTTTGTGCATTTCTCCTGACTAATTCTGATATAAAATGACGCGAGGAACGCGTTGGAAGCGACAGAATTGAGATCCGAACAACCGTTGACGAGAAAATGGCGAGCATTCCCAAAACTTGATCTCATGTTTTTTGGGCTCCAGAACCGTGTTTGTGCATTTCTCAAGACGAATTCTGATATAAAATGACGCGAGGAACGCGTTGGAAGCGGCAGAATTGAGATCCGAGCAACCGTTGACGAGAAAATGGCGAGCATTCCCAAATCCTGATCTCATGTTTTTTGGGCTCCAGAACCGTGTTTGTGCATTTCTCATGACTAATTCTGATATAAAATGACGCGAGGAACGCGTTGGAAGCGACAGAATTGCGATCCGAGCAACCGTTGACGAGAAAATGGCGAGCATTCCCAAATCCTGATCTCAAGTTTTTTGGGCTCCAGAACCGTGTTTGTGCATTTCTCATGACTAATTCTGATATAAAATGACGCGACGAACGCGTTGGAAGCGACAGAATTGCGATCCGAGCAACCGTTGACGAGAAAATGGCGAGCATTCCCAAAACTTGATCTCGTGTTTATTGAACTTCAGAACCGTGTTTGTGCATTTCTCAAGACGAATTCCGACGTAAAATGACACGAGGAACATGTTGGAAGCGACAGGATTGCGATCCGAGAAACCGTTGATGACAAAATCGCGAGCATTCCCAAAACCTGAACTCGTGGTTTTTGGACTCCAGAAACGTTTTCGTGCATTTGTCGTGACTATTTCCGACGCAAAATGACATGAGGAACACGCTGGAGGCGACAGAATTGCGATCCGAGAAACCGTTGACGAGAAAATGGCGAGCATTCCCCAATCCTGATCTCATGTTTGTTGGGCTCCAGAACCGTGTTTGTGCATTTCTCATGACTAATTCTGGTATAAAATGACGCGAGGAACACGCTGGAGGCGACAGAATTACGATCCGAGAAACCGTTGACGAGAAAATGGCGAGCATTCCCCAATCCTGATCTCATGTTTTTTGGGCTCCAGAACCGTGTTTGTGCATTTCTCATGACTAATTCTGATATAAAATGACGCGAGGAACACGCTGGAAGCGACAGAATTGCGATCCGAGCAACCGTTGACGAGAAAATGGCGAGCATTCCCAAATCCTGATCTCATGTTTTTTGGACTCCAGAAACGTTTTCGTGCATTTGTCGTCACTATTTCCGACGTAAAATGACACGAGGAACACGCTGGAGGCGACAGAATTGCGATCCGAGAAACCGTTGACGAGAAAATGGCGAGCATTCCCCAATCCTGTTCTCATGTTTTTTGGGCTCCAGAACCGTGTTTGTGCATTTCTCATGACTAATTCTGATATAAAATGACGCGAGGAACGCGTTGGAAGCGACAGAATTGAGATCCGAGTAACCGTTGACGAGAAAATGGCGAGCATTCCCAAAACTTGATCTCGTGTTTATTGAACTCCAGAACCGTGTTTGTGCATTTCTCAAGACGAATTCTGATATAAAATGACGCGAGGAACGCGTTGGAAGCGGCAGAATTGAGATCCGAGCAACCGTTGACGAGAAAATGGCGAGCATTCCCAAATCCTGATCTCATGTTTTTTGGGCTCCAGAACCGTGTTTGTGCATTTCTCATGACTAATTCTGATATAAAATGACGCGACGAACGCGTTGGAAGCGACAGAATTGCGATCCGAGCAACCGTTGACGAGAAAATGGCGAGCATTCCCAAATCCTGATCTCAAGTTTTTTGGGCTCCAGAACCGTGTTTGTGCATTTCTCATGACTAATTCTGATATAAAATGACGCGACGAACGCGTTGGAAGCGACAGAATTGCGATCCGAGCAACCGTTGACGAGAAAATGGCGAGCATTCCCAAAACTTGATCTCGTGTTTATTGAACTCCAGAACCGTGTTTGTGCATTTCTCAAGACGAATTCCGACGTAAAATGACACGAGGAACATGTTGGAAGCGACAGGATTGCGATCCGAGAAACCGTTGATGACAAAATCGCGAGCATTCCCAAAACCTGAACTCGTGGTTTTTGGACTCCAGAAACGTTTTCGTGCATTTGTCGTGACTATTTCCGACGCAAAATGACATGAGGAACACGCTGGAGGCGACAGAATTGCGATCCGAGAAACCGTTGACGAGAAAATGGCGAGCATTCCCCAATCCTGATCTCATGTTTGTTGGGCTCCAGAACCGTGTTTGTGCATTTCTCATAACTAATTCTGGTATAAAATGACGCGAGGAACACGCTGGAGGCGACAGAATTGCGATCCGAGAAACCGTTGACGAGAAAATGGCGAGCATTCCCCAATCCTGATCTCATGTTTTTTGGGCTCCAGAACCGTGTTTGTGCATTTCTCATGACTAATTCTGATATAAAATGACGCGACGAACGCGTTGGAAGCGACAGAATTGCGATCCGAGCAACCGTTGACGAGAAAATGGCGAGCATTCCCAAATCCTGATCTCGTGTTTTTTGGACTCCAGAAACGTTTTCGTGCATTTGTCGTCACTATTTCCGACGTAAAATGACACGAGGAACACGCTGGAGGCGACAGAATTGCGATCCGAGAAACCGTTGGCGAGAAAATGGCGAGCATTCCCCAATCCTGTTCTCATGTTTTTTGGGCTCCAGAACCGTGTTTGTGCATTTCTCATGACTAATTCTGATATAAAATGACGCGACGAACGCGTTGGAAGCGACAGAATTGCGATCAGAGAAACCGTTGACGACAAAATGGCGAGCATTCCCAAATCCTGATCTCGTGTTTTTTGGACTCCAGAAACGTTTTCGTGCATTTGTCGTCACTATTTCCGACGTAAAATGACACGAGGAACACGCTGGAGGCGACAGAATTGCGATCCGAGAAACCGTTGACGAGAAAATGGCGAGCATTCCCCAATCCTGTTCTCATGTTTTTTGGGCTCCAGAACCGTGTTTGTGCATTTCTCATGACTAATTCTGACGTAAAATGACGCGAGGAACGCGTTGGAAGCGACAGAATTGCGATCCGAGCAACCGTTGACGAGAAAATGGCGAGCATTCCCAAATCCTGATCTCATGTTTTTTGGGCTCCAGAACCGTGCTTGTGCATTTCTCATGACTAATTCTGATATAAAATGACGCGACGAACGCGTTGGAAGCGACAGAATTGTGATCCGAGCAACCGTTGACGAGAAAATGGCGAGCATTCCCAAATCCTGATCTCATGTTTTTTGGGCTCCAGAACCGTGTTTGTGCATTTCTCATGACTAATTCTGATATAAAATGACGCGAGGAACGCGTTGGAAGCGACAGAATTGAGATCCGAGCAACCGTTGACGAGAAAATGGCGAGCATTCCCAAAACTTGATCTCATGTTTTTTGGGCTCCAGAAGCGTGTTTGTGCATTTCTCAAGACGAATTCTGATATAAAATGACGCGAGGAACGCGTTAGAAGCGGCAGAATTGAGATCCGAGCAACCGTTGACGAGAAAATGGCGAGCATTCCCAAATCCTGATCTCATGTTTTTTGGGCTCCAGAACCGTGTTTCTGCATTTCTCATGACTAATTCTGATATAAAATGACGCGACGAACGCGTTGGAAGCGACAGAATTGCGATCCGAGCAACCGTTGACGAGCAAATGGCGAGCATTCCCAAATCCTGATCTCATGTTTTTTGGGCTCCAGAACCGTGTTTGTGCATTTCTCATGACTAATTCTGATATAAAATGACGCGAGGAACGCGTTGGAAGCGACAGAATTGAGATCCGAGCAACCGTTGACGAGAAAATGGCGACCATTCCCAAATCCTGATCTCATGTTTTTTGGGCTCCAGAACCGTGTTTGTGCATTTCTCATGACTAATTCTGATATAAAATGACGCGACGAACGCGTTGAAAGCGACAGAATTGCGATCCGAGCAACCGTTGACGAGAAAATGGCGAGCATTCCCAAATCCTGATCTCGTGTTTTTTGGACTCCAGAAACGTTTTCGTGCATTTGTCGTCACTATTTCCGACGTAAAATGACACGAGGAACACGCTGGAGGCGACAGAATTGCGATCCGAGAAACCGTTGACGAGAAAATGGCGAGCATTCCCCAATCCTGTTCTCATGTTTTTTGGGCTCCAGAACCGTGTTTGTGCATTTCTCATGACTAATTCTGATATAAAATGACGCGAGGAACGCGTTGGAAGCGACAGAATTGAGATCCGAGCAACCGTTGACGAGAAAATGGCGACCATTCCCAAATCCTGATCTCATGTTTTTTGGGCTCCAGAACCGTGTTTGTGCATTTCTCATGACTAATTCTGATATAAAATGACGCGACGAACGCGTTGGAAGCGACAGAATTGCGATCCGAGCAACCGTTGACGAGAAAATGGCGAGCATTCCCAAATCCTGATCTCATGTTTTTTGGGCTCCAGAACCGTGTTTGTGCATTTCTCATGACTAATTCTGATATAAAATGACGCGACGAACGCGTTGGAAGCGACAGAATTGCGATCCGAGCAACCGTTGACGAGAAAATGGCGAGCATTCCCAAATCCTGATCTCATGTTTTTTGGGCTCCAGAACCGTGTTTGTGCATTTCTCATGACTAATTCTGATATAAAATGACGCGAGGAACGCGTTGGAAGCGACAGAATTGAGATCCGAGCAACCGTTGACGAGAAAATGGCGAGCATTCCCAAATCCTGATCTCGTGTTTTTTGGACTCCAGAAACGTTTTCGTGCATTTGTCGTCACTATTTCCGACGTAAAATGACACGAGGAACACGCTGGAGGCGACAGAATTGCGATCCGAGAAACCGTTGACGAGAAAATGGCGAGCATTCCCCAATCCTGTTCTCATGTTTTTTGGGCTCCAGAACCGTGTTTGTGCATTTCTCATGACTAATTCTGATATAAAATGACGCGAGGAACGCGTTGGAAGCGAGAGAATTGAGATCCGAGCAACCGTTGACGAGAAAATGGCGACCATTCCCAAATCCTGATCTCATGTTTTTTGGGCTCCAGAACCGTGTTTCTGCATTTCTCATGACTAATTTTGATATAAAATGACGCGACGAACGCGTTGGAAGCGACAGAATTGAGATCCGAGCAACCGTTGACGAGAAAATGGCGAGCATTCCCCAATCCTGTTCTCATGTTTTTTGGGCTCCAGAACCGTGTTTGTGCATTTCTCATGACTAATTCTGATATAAAATGACGCGAGGAACGCGTTGGAAGCGAGAGAATTGAGATCCGAGCAACCGTTGACGAGAAAATGGCGACCATTCCCAAATCCTGATCTCATGTTTTTTGGGCTCCAGAACCGTGTTTCTGCATTTCTCATGACTAATTTTGATATAAAATGACGCGACGAACGCGTTGGAAGCGACAGAATTGAGATCCGAGCAACCGTTGACGAGAAAATGGCGAGCATTCCCAAATCCTGATCTCAAGTTTTTTGGGCTCCAGAACCGTGTTTGTGCATTTCTCATGACTAATTCTGATATAAAATGACGCGACGAACGCGTTGGAAGCCACAGAATTGCGATCCGAGCAACCGTTGACGAGAAAATGGCGAGCATTCCCAAAACTTGATCTCGTGTTTATTGAACCCCAGAACCGTGTTTGTGCATTTCTCAAGACGAATTCCGACGTAAAATGACACGAGGAACATGGAAGCGACAGGATTGCGATCCGAGAAACCGTTGATGACAAAATCGCGAGCATTCCCAAAACCTGAACTCGTGGTTTTTGGACTCCAGAAACGTTTTCGTGCATTTGTCGTGACTATTTCAGACGCAAAATGACACGAGGAACACGCTGGAGGCGACAGAATTGCGATCCGAGAAACCGTTGACGAGAAAATGGCGAGCATTCCCCAATCCTGATCTCATGTTTTTTGGGCTCCAGAACCGTGTTTGTGCATTTCTCATGACTAATTCTAGTATAAAATGACGCGAGGAACACGCTGGAGGCGACAGAATTGCGATCCGAGAAACCGTTGACGAGAAAATGGCGAGCATTCCCCAATCCTGATCTCATGTTTTTTGGGCTCCAGAACCGTGTTTGTGCATTTCTCATGACTAATTCTGATATAAAATGAGGCGAGGAACACGCTGGAAGCGACAGAATTGCGATCCGAGCAACCGTTGACGAGAAAATGGCGAGCATTCCCAAATCCTGATCTCATGTTTTTTGGGCTCCAGAACCGTGTTTGTGCATTTCTCATGACTAATTCTGATATAAAATGACGCGAGGAACGAGTTGGAAGCGGCAGAATTGAGATCCGAGCAACCGTTGACGAGAAAATGGCGACCATTCCCAAATCCTGATCTCATGTTTTTTGGGCTCCAGAACCGTGTTTCTGCATTTCTCATGACTAATTCTGATATAAAATGACGCGACGAACGCGTTGGAAGCGACAGAATTGCGATCAGAGAAACCGTTGACGAGAAAATGGCGAGCATTCCCAAATCCTGATTTCGTGTTTTTTGGACTCCAGAAACGTTTTCGTGCATTTGTCGTCACTATTTCCGACGTAAAATGACACGAGGAACACGCTGGAGGCGACAGAATTGCGATCCGAGAAACCGTTGACGAGAAAATGGCGAGCATTCCCCAATCCTGTTCTCATGTTTTTTGGGCTCCAGAACCGTGTTTGTGCATTTCTCATGACTAATTCTGATATAAAATGACGCGAGGAACGCGTTGGAAGCGAGAGAATTGAGATCCGAGCAACCGTTGACGAGAAAATGGCGACCATTCCCAAATCCTGATCTCATGTTTTTTGGGCTCCAGAACCGTGTTTCTGCATTTCTCATGACTAATTTTGATATAAAATGACGCGACGAACGCGTTGGAAGCGACAGAATTGAGATCCGAGCAACCGTTGACGAGAAAATGGCGACCATTCCCAAATCCTGATCCCATGTTTTTTGGGCTCCAGAACCGTGTTTCTGCATTTCTCATGACTAATTCTGATATAAAATGACGCGACGAACGCGTTGGAAGCGACAGAAGTGCGATCAGAGAAACCGTTGACGAGAAAATGGCGAGCATTCCCAAATCCTGATCTCGTATTTTTTGGACTCCAGAAACGTTTTCGTGCATTTGTCGTGACTATTTCCGACGCAAAATGACACGAGGAACACGCTGGAAGCGACAGAATTGCGATCCGAGAAACCGTTGACGAGAAAATGGTGAGCATTCCCAAATCCTGATCTCATGTTTTTTGGGCTCCAGAACCGTGTTTGTGCATTTCTCATGACTAATTCTGATATAAAATGACGCGACGAACGCGTTGGAAGCGACAGAATTGCGATCCGAGCAACCGTTGACGAGAAAATCGCGAGCATTCCCAAAACCTGATCTCGTGTTTTTTTGGACTCCAGAAACGTTTTCGTGCATTTGTCATCACTATTTCCGACGTAAAATGACACGAGGAACACGCTGGAGGCGACAGAATTGCGATCCGAGAAACCGTTGACGAGAAAATGGCGAGCATTCCCCAATCCTGATCTCATGTTTTTTGGGCTCCAGAACCGTGTTTGTGCATTTCTCAAGACGAATTCCGACGTAAAATGACACGAGGAACACGTTGGAAGCGACAGGATTGCGTTCCGAGAAACCGTTGACGAGAAAATCGCGAGCATTCCCAAATCCTGATCTCGTGTTTTTTGGGCTCCAGAACCGTGTTTCTGCATTTCTCATGACTAATTCCGATGTAAAATGACGCGAGGAACGCGCTGGAAGCGACAGAATTGCGATCCGAGCAACCGTTGACGAGAAAATGGCGAGCATTCCCAAATCCTGATCTCATGTTTTTTGGGCTCCAGAACCGTGTTTGTGCATTTCTCCTGACTAATTCTGATATAAAATGACGCGAGGAACGCGTTGGAAGCGACAGAATTGAGATCCGAACAACCGTTGACGAGAAAATGGCGAGCATTCCCAAAACTTGATCTCATGTTTTTTGGGCTCCAGAACCGTGTTTGTGCATTTCTCAAGACGAATTCTGATATAAAATGACGCGAGGAACGTGTTGGAAGCGGCAGAATTGAGATCCGAGCAACCGTTGACGAGAAAATGGCGAGTATTCCCAAATCCTGATCTCATGTTTTTTGGGCTCCAGAACCGTGTTTGTGCATTTCTCATGACTAATTCTGATATAAAATGACGCGACGAACGCGTTGGAAGCGACAGAATTGAGATCCGAGCAACCGTTGACGAGAAAATGGCGAGCGTTCCCAAATCCTGATCTCATGTTTTTTGGGCTCCAGAACCGTGTTTGTGCATTTCTCATGACTAATTCTGATATAAAATGACGCGACGAACGCGTTGGAAGCCACAGAATTGCGATCCGAGCAACCGTTGACGAGAAAATGGCGAGCATTCCCAAAACTTGATCTCGTGTTTATTGAACTCCAGATCCGTGTTTGTGCATTTCTCAAGACGAATTCCGACGTAAAATGACACGAGGAACATGTTGGAAGCGACAGGATTGCGATCCGAGAAACCGTTGATGACAAAATCGCGAGCATTCCCAAAACCTGAACTCGTGGTTTTTGGACTCCAGAAACGTTTTCGTGCATTTGTCGTGACTATTTCAGACGCAAAATGACACGAGGAACACGCTGGAGGCGACAGAATTGCGATCCGAGAAACCGTTGACGAGAAAATGGTGAGCATTCCCAAATCCTGATCTCATGTTTTTTGGGCTCCAGAACCGTGTTTGTGCATTTCTCATGACTAATTCTGATATAAAATGACGCGACGAACGCGTTGGAAGCGACAGAATTGCGATCCGAGCAACCGTTGACGAGAAAATGGCGAGCATTCCCAAATCCTGATCTCATGTTTTTTGGGCTCCAGAACCGTGTTTGTGCATTTCTCCTGACTAATTCTGATATAAAATGACGCGAGGAACGCGTTGGAAGCGACAGAATTGAGATCCGAACAACCGTTGACGAGAAAATGGCGAGCATTCCCAAAACTTGATCTCATGTTTTTTGGGCTCCAGAACCGTGTTTGTGCATTTCTCAAGACGAATTCTGATATAAAATGACGCGAGGAACGTGTTGGAAGCGGCAGAATTGAGATCCGAGCAACCGTTGACGAGAAAATGGCGAGTATTCCCAAATCCTGATCTCATGTTTTTTGGGCTCCAGAACCGTGTTTGTGCATTTCTCATGACTAATTCTGATATAAAATGACGCGACGAACGCGTTGGAAGCGACAGAATTGCGATCCGAGCAACCGTTGACGAGAAAATGGCGAGCATTCCCAAATCCTGATCTCAAGTTTTTTGGGCTCCAGAACCGTGTTTGTGCATTTCTCATGACTAATTCTGATATAAAATGACGCGACGAACGCGTTGGAAGCCACAGAATTGCGATCCGAGCAACCGTTGACGAGAAAATGGCGAGCATTCCCAAAACTTGATCTCGTGTTTATTGAACTCCAGATCCGTGTTTGTGCATTTCTCAAGACGAATTCCGACGTAAAATGACACGAGGAACATGTTGGAAGCGACAGGATTGCGATCCGAGAAACCGTTGATGACAAAATCGCGAGCATTCCCAAAACCTGAACTCGTGGTTTTTGGACTCCAGAAACGTTTTCGTGCATTTGTCGTGACTATTTCAGACGCAAAATGACACGAGGAACACGCTGGAGGCGACAGAATTGCGATCCGAGAAACCGTTGACGTGAAAATGGCGAGCATTCCCCAATCCTGATCTCATGTTTTTTGGGCTCCAGAACCGTGTTTGTGCATTTCTCATGACTAATTCTGGTATAGAATGACGCGAGGAACACGCTGGAGGCGACAGAATTGCGATCCGAGAAACCGTTGACGAGAAAATGGCGAGCATTCCCCAATCCTGATCTCATGTTTTTTGGGCTCCAGAACCGTGTTTGTGCATTTCTCATGACTAATTCTGATATAAAATGACGCGAGGAACACGCTGGAAGCGACAGAATTGCGATCCGAGCAACCGTTGGCGAGAAAATGGCGAGCATTCCCAAATCCTGATCTCATGTTTTTTGGGCTCCAGAACCGTGTTTGTGCATTTCTCATGACTAATTCTGATATAAAATGACGCGACGAACGCGTTGGAAGCGACAGAATTGAGATCCGAGCAACCGTTGACGAGAAAATGGCGAGCATTCCCAAATCCTGATCCCATGTTTTTTGGGCTCCAGAACCGTGTTTGTGCATTTCTCATGACTAATTCTGATATAAAATGACGCGAGGAACGAGTCGGAAGCGGCAGAATTGAGATCCGAGCAACCGTTGACGAGAAAATGGCGACCATTCCCAAATCCTGATCTCATGTTTTTTGGGCTCCAGAACCGTGTTTCTGCATTTCTCATGACTAATTCTGATATAAAATGACGCGACGAACGCGTTGGAAGCGACAGAATTGCGATCAGAGAAACCGTTGACGAGAAAATGGCGAGCATTCCCAAATCCTGATTTCGTGTTTTTTGGACTCCAGAAACGTTTTCGTGCATTTGTCGTCACTATTTCCGACGTAAAATGACACGAGGAACACGCTGGAGGCGACAGAATTGCGATCCGAGAAACCGTTGACGAGAAAATGGCGAGCATTCCCCAATCCTGTTCTCATGTTTTTTGGGCTCCAGAACCGTGTTTGTGCATTTCTCATGACTAATTCTGATATAAAATGACGCGAGGAACGCGTTGGAAGCGAGAGAATTGAGATCCGAGCAACCGTTGACGAGAAAATGGCGACCATTCCCAAATCCTGATCTCATGTTTTTTGGGCTCCAGAACCGTGTTTCTGCATTTCTCATGACTAATTTTGATATAAAATGACGCGACGAACGCGTTGGAAGCGACAGAATTGAGATCCGAGCAACCGTTGACGAGAAAATGGCGACCATTCCCAAATCCTGATCCCATGTTTTTTGGGCTCCAGAACCGTGTTTCTGCATTTCTCATGACTAATTCTGATATAAAATGACGCGACGAACGCGTTGGAAGCGACAGAAGTGCGATCAGAGAAACCGTTGACGAGAAAATGGCGAGCATTCCCAAATCCTGATCTCGTATTTTTTGGACTCCAGAAACGTTTTCGTGCATTTGTCGTGACTATTTCCGACGCAAAATGACACGAGGAACACGCTGGAAGCGACAGAATTGCGATCCGAGAAACCGTTGACGAGAAAATGGTGAGCATTCCCAAATCCTGATCTCATGTTTTTTGGGCTCCAGAACCGTGTTTGTGCATTTCTCATGACTAATTCTGATATAAAATGACGCGACGAACGCGTTGGAAGCGACAGAATTGCGATCCGAGCAACCGTTGACGAGAAAATCGCGAGCATTCCCAAAACCTGATCTCGTGTTTTTTTGGACTCCAGAAACGTTTTCGTGCATTTGTCATCACTATTTCCGACGTAAAATGACACGAGGAACACGCTGGAGGCGACAGAATTGCGATCCGAGAAACCGTTGACGAGAAAATGGCGAGCATTCCCCAATCCTGATCTCATGTTTTTTGGGCTCCAGAACCGTGTTTGTGCATTTCTCAAGACGAATTCCGACGTAAAATGACACGAGGAACACGTTGGAAGCGACAGGATTGCGTTCCGAGAAACCGTTGACGAGAAAATCGCGAGCATTCCCAAATCCTGATCTCGTGTTTTTTGGGCTCCAGAACCGTGTTTCTGCATTTCTCATGACTAATTCCGATGTAAAATGACGCGAGGAACGCGCTGGAAGCGACAGAATTGCGATCCGAGCAACCGTTGACGAGAAAATGGCGAGCATTCCCAAATCCTGATCTCATGTTTTTTGGGCTCCAGAACCGTGTTTGTGCATTTCTCCTGACTAATTCTGATATAAAATGACGCGAGGAACGCGTTGGAAGCGACAGAATTGAGATCCGAACAACCGTTGACGAGAAAATGGCGAGCATTCCCAAAACTTGATCTCATGTTTTTTGGGCTCCAGAACCGTGTTTGTGCATTTCTCAAGACGAATTCTGATATAAAATGACGCGAGGAACGTGTTGGAAGCGGCAGAATTGAGATCCGAGCAACCGTTGACGAGAAAATGGCGAGTATTCCCAAATCCTGATCTCATGTTTTTTGGGCTCCAGAACCGTGTTTGTGCATTTCTCATGACTAATTCTGATATAAAATGACGCGACGAACGCGTTGGAAGCGACAGAATTGAGATCCGAGCAACCGTTGACGAGAAAATGGCGAGCGTTCCCAAATCCTGATCTCATGTTTTTTGGGCTCCAGAACCGTGTTTGTGCATTTCTCATGACTAATTCTGATATAAAATGACGCGACGAACGCGTTGGAAGCCACAGAATTGCGATCCGAGCAACCGTTGACGAGAAAATGGCGAGCATTCCCAAAACTTGATCTCGTGTTTATTGAACTCCAGATCCGTGTTTGTGCATTTCTCAAGACGAATTCCGACGTAAAATGACACGAGGAACATGTTGGAAGCGACAGGATTGCGATCCGAGAAACCGTTGATGACAAAATCGCGAGCATTCCCAAAACCTGAACTCGTGGTTTTTGGACTCCAGAAACGTTTTCGTGCATTTGTCGTGACTATTTCAGACGCAAAATGACACGAGGAACACGCTGGAGGCGACAGAATTGCGATCCGAGAAACCGTTGACGAGAAAATGGTGAGCATTCCCAAATCCTGATCTCATGTTTTTTGGGCTCCAGAACCGTGTTTGTGCATTTCTCATGACTAATTCTGATATAAAATGACGCGACGAACGCGTTGGAAGCGACAGAATTGCGATCCGAGCAACCGTTGACGAGAAAATGGCGAGCATTCCCAAATCCTGATCTCATGTTTTTTGGGCTCCAGAACCGTGTTTGTGCATTTCTCCTGACTAATTCTGATATAAAATGACGCGAGGAACGCGTTGGAAGCGACAGAATTGAGATCCGAACAACCGTTGACGAGAAAATGGCGAGCATTCCCAAAACTTGATCTCATGTTTTTTGGGCTCCAGAACCGTGTTTGTGCATTTCTCAAGACGAATTCTGATATAAAATGACGCGAGGAACGTGTTGGAAGCGGCAGAATTGAGATCCGAGCAACCGTTGACGAGAAAATGGCGAGTATTCCCAAATCCTGATCTCATGTTTTTTGGGCTCCAGAACCGTGTTTGTGCATTTCTCATGACTAATTCTGATATAAAATGACGCGACGAACGCGTTGGAAGCGACAGAATTGCGATCCGAGCAACCGTTGACGAGAAAATGGCGAGCATTCCCAAATCCTGATCTCAAGTTTTTTGGGCTCCAGAACCGTGTTTGTGCATTTCTCATGACTAATTCTGATATAAAATGACGCGACGAACGCGTTGGAAGCCACAGAATTGCGATCCGAGCAACCGTTGACGAGAAAATGGCGAGCATTCCCAAAACTTGATCTCGTGTTTATTGAACTCCAGATCCGTGTTTGTGCATTTCTCAAGACGAATTCCGACGTAAAATGACACGAGGAACATGTTGGAAGCGACAGGATTGCGATCCGAGAAACCGTTGATGACAAAATCGCGAGCATTCCCAAAACCTGAACTCGTGGTTTTTGGACTCCAGAAACG
The DNA here is from genome assembly GCA_963675795.1 of Crossocerus cetratus. Taxonomy (NCBI): domain Eukaryota; kingdom Metazoa; phylum Arthropoda; class Insecta; order Hymenoptera; family Crabronidae; genus Crossocerus; species Crossocerus cetratus. The sequence continues at coordinate 3,143,739 of OY776667.1, forward strand.
TTTTCGTGCATTTGTCGTGACTATTTCAGACGCAAAATGACACGAGGAACACGCTGGAGGCGACAGAATTGCGATCCGAGAAACCGTTGACGTGAAAATGGCGAGCATTCCCCAATCCTGATCTCATGTTTTTTGGGCTCCAGAACCGTGTTTGTGCATTTCTCATGACTAATTCTGGTATAGAATGACGCGAGGAACACGCTGGAGGCGACAGAATTGCGATCCGAGAAACCGTTGACGAGAAAATGGCGAGCATTCCCCAATCCTGATCTCATGTTTTTTGGGCTCCAGAACCGTGTTTGTGCATTTCTCATGACTAATTCTGATATAAAATGACGCGAGGAACACGCTGGAAGCGACAGAATTGCGATCCGAGCAACCGTTGGCGAGAAAATGGCGAGCATTCCCAAATCCTGATCTCATGTTTTTTGGGCTCCAGAACCGTGTTTGTGCATTTCTCATGACTAATTCTGATATAAAATGACGCGACGAACGCGTTGGAAGCGACAGAATTGAGATCCGAGCAACCGTTGACGAGAAAATGGCGACCATTCCCAAATCCTGATCCCATGTTTTTTGGGCTCCAGAACCGTGTTTCTGCATTTCTCATGACTAATTCTGATATAAAATGACGCGACGAACGCGTTGGAAGCGACAGAAGTGCGATCAGAGAAACCGTTGACGAGAAAATGGCGAGCATTCCCAAATCCTGATCTCGTATTTTTTGGACTCCAGAAACGTTTTCGTGCATTTGTCGTGACTATTTCCGACGCAAAATGACACGAGGAACACGCTGGAAGCGACAGAATTGCGATCCGAGAAACCGTTGACGAGAAAATGGTGAGCATTCCCAAATCCTGATCTCATGTTTTTTGGGCTCCAGAACCGTGTTTGTGCATTTCTCATGACTAATTCTGATATAAAATGACGCGACGAACGCGTTGGAAGCGACAGAATTGCGATCCGAGCAACCGTTGACGAGAAAATCGCGAGCATTCCCAAAACCTGATCTCGTGTTTTTTTGGACTCCAGAAACGTTTTCGTGCATTTGTCATCACTATTTCCGACGTAAAATGACACGAGGAACACGCTGGAGGCGACAGAATTGCGATCCGAAAAACCGTTGACGAGAAAATGGCGAGCATTCCCCAATCCTGATCTCATGTTTTTTGGGCTCCAGAACCGTGTTTGTGCATTTCTCAAGACGAATTCCGACGTAAAATGACACGAGGAACACGTTGGAAGCGACAGGATTGCGTTCCGAGAAACCGTTGACGAGAAAATCGCGAGCATTCCCAAATCCTGATCTCGTGTTTTTTGGGCTCCAGAACCGTGTTTCTGCATTTCTCATGACTAATTCCGATGTAAAATGACGCGAGGAACGCGCTGGAAGCGACAGAATTGCGATCCGAGCAACCGTTGACGAGAAAATGGCGAGCATTCCCAAATCCTGATCTCATGTTTTTTGGGCTCCAGAACCGTGTTTGTGCATTTCTCCTGACTAATTCTGATATAAAATGACGCGAGGAACGCGTTGGAAGCGACAGAATTGAGATCCGAACAACCGTTGACGAGAAAATGGCGAGCATTCCCAAAACTTGATCTCATGTTTTTTGGGCTCCAGAACCGTGTTTGTGCATTGCTCAAGACGAATTCTGATATAAAATGACGCGAGGAACGTGTTGGAAGCGGCAGAATTGAGATCCGAGCAACCGTTGACGAGAAAATGGCGAGTATTCCCAAATCCTGATCTCATGTTTTTTGGGCTCCAGAACCGTGTTTGTGCATTTCTCATGACTAATTCTGATATAAAATGACGCGACGAACGCGTTGGAAGCGACAGAATTGCGATCCGAGCAACCGTTGACGAGAAAATGGCGAGCATTCCCAAAACTTGATCTCGTGTTTATTGAACTCCAGATCCGTGTTTGTGCATTTCTCAAGACGAATTCCGACGTAAAATGACACGAGGAACATGTTGGAAGCGACAGGATTGCGATCCGAGAAACCGTTGATGACAAAATCGCGAGCATTCCCAAAACCTGAACTCGTGGTTTTTGGACTCCAGAAACGTTTTCGTGCATTTGTCGTGACTATTTCAGACGCAAAATGACACGAGGAACACGCTGGAGGCGACAGAATTGCGATCCGAGAAACCGTTGACGTGAAAATGGCGAGCATTCCCCAATCCTGATCTCATGTTTTTTGGGCTCCAGAACCGTGTTTGTGCATTTCTCATGACTAATTCTGGTATAGAATGACGCGAGGAACACGCTGGAGGCGACAGAATTGCGATCCGAGAAACCGTTGACGAGAAAATGGCGAGCATTCCCCAATCCTGATCTCATGTTTTTTGGGCTCCAGAACCGTGTTTGTGCATTTCTCATGACTAATTCTGATATAAAATGACGCGAGGAACACGCTGGAAGCGACAGAATTGCGATCCGAGCAACCGTTGGCGAGAAAATGGCGAGCATTCCCAAATCCTGATCTCATGTTTTTTGGGCTCCAGAACCGTGTTTGTGCATTTCTCATGACTAATTCTGATATAAAATGACGCGAGGAACGAGTTGGAAGCGGCAGAATTGAGATCCGAGCAACCGTTGACGAGAAAATGGCGACCATTCCCAAATCCTGATCTCATGTTTTTTGGGCTCCAGAACCGTGTTTCTGCATTTCTCATGACTAATTCTGATATAAAATGACGCGACGAACGCGTTGGAAGCGACAGAATTGCGATCAGAGAAACCGTTGACGAGAAAATGGCGAGCATTCCCAAATCCTGATCTCGTGTTTTTTGGACTCCAGAAACGTTTTCGTGCATTTGTCGTCACTATTTCCGACGTAAAATGACACGAGGAACACGCTGGAGGCGACAGAATTGCGATCCGAGAAACCCTTGACGAGAAAATGGCGAGCATTCCCCAATCCTGTTCTCATGTTTTTTGGGCTCCAGAACCGTGTTTGTGCATTTCTCATGACTAATTCTGATATAAAATGACGCGAGGAACGCGTTGGAAGCGACAGAATTGAGATCCGAGTAACCGTTGACGAGAAAATGGCGAGCATTCCCAAAACTTGATCTCGTGTTTATTGAACTCCAGAACCGTGTTTTTGCATTTCTCAAGACGAATTCTGATATAAAATGACGCGAGGAACGCGTTGGAAGCGGCAGAATTGAGATCCGAGCAACCGTTGACGAGAAAATGGCGAGCATTCCCAAAACTTGATCTCGTGTTTATTGAACTCCAGATCCGTGTTTGTGCATTTCTCAAGACGAATTCCGACGTAAAATGACACGAGGAACATGTTGGAAGCGACAGGATTGCGATCCGAGAAACCGTTGATGACAAAATCGCGAGCATTCCCAAAACCTGAACTCGTGGTTTTTGGACTCCAGAAACGTTTTCGTGCATTTGTCGTGACTATTTCAGACGCAAAATGACACGAGGAACACGCTGGAGGCGACAGAATTGCGATCCGAGAAACCGTTGACGTGAAAATGGCGAGCATTCCCCAATCCTGATCTCATGTTTTTTGGGCTCCAGAACCGTGTTTGTGCATTTCTCATGACTAATTCTGGTATAGAATGACGCGAGGAACACGCTGGAGGCGACAGAATTGCGATCCGAGAAACCGTTGACGAGAAAATGGCGAGCATTCCCCAATCCTGTTCTCATGTTTTTTGGGCTCCAGAACCGTGTTTGTGCATTTCTCATGACTAATTCTGATATAAAATGACGCGAGGAACGCGTTGGAAGCGACAGAATTGAGATCCGAGTAACCGTTGACGAGAAAATGGCGAGCATTCCCAAAACTTGATCTCGTGTTTATTGAACTCCAGAACCGTGTTTGTGCATTTCTCAAGACGAATTCTGATATAAAATGACGCGAGGAACGCGTTGGAAGCGGCAGAATTGAGATCCGAGCAACCGTTGACGAGAAAATGGCGAGCATTCCCAAAACTTGATCTCGTGTTTATTGAACTCCAGATCCGTGTTTGTGCATTTCTCATGACTAATTCTGATATAAAATGACGCGACGAACGCGTTGGAAGCGACAGAATTGCGATCCGAGCAACCGTTGACGAGAAAATGGCGAGCATTCCCAAATCCTGATCTGGTGTTTTTTGGACTCCAGAAACGTTTTCGTGCATTTGTCGTCACTATTTCCGACGTAAAATGATACGAGGAACACGCTGGAGGCGACAGAATTGCGATCCGAGAAACCGTTGACGAGAAAATGGCGAGCATTCCCCAATCCTGTTCTCATGTTTTTTGGGCTCCAGAACCGTGTTTGTGCATTTCTCATGACTAATTCTGACGTAAAATGACGCGAGGAACGCGTTGGAAGCGACAGAATTGAGATCCGAGCAACCGTTGACGAGAAAATGGCGAGCATTCCCAAATACTGATCTCATGTTTTTTGGGCTCCAGAACCGTGTTTCTGCATTTCTCATGACTAATTCCGATGTAAAATGACGCGAGGAACGCGCTGGAAGCGACAGAATTGCGATCCGAGCAACCGTTGACGAGAAAATGGCGAGCATTCCCAAATCCTGATCTCATGTTTTTTGGGCTCCAGACCCGTGTTTGTGCATTTCTCCTGACTAATTCTGATATAAAATGACGCGAGGAACGCGTTGGAAGCGACAGAATTGAGATCCGAACAACCGTTGACGAGAAAATGGCGAGCATTCCCAAAACTTGATCTCATGTTTTTTGGGCTCCAGAACCGTGTTTGTGCATTTCTCAAGACGAATTCTGATATAAAATGACGCGAGGAACGTGTTGGAAGCGGCAGAATTGAGATCCGAGCAACCGTTGACGAGAAAATGGCGAGTATTCCCAAATCCTGATCTCATGTTTTTTGGGCTCCAGAACCGTGTTTGTGCATTTCTCATGACTAATTCTGATATAAAATGACGCGACGAACGCGTTGGAAGCGACAGAATTGCGATCCGAGCAACCGTTGACGAGAAAATGGCGAGCATTCCCAAATCCTGATCTCAAGTTTTTTGGGCTCCAGAACCGTGTTTGTGCATTTCTCATGACTAATTCTGATATAAAATGACGCGACGAACGCGTTGGAAGCCACAGAATTGCGATCCGAGCAACCGTTGACGAGAAAATGGCGAGCATTCCCAAAACTTGATCTCGTGTTTATTGAACTCCAGATCCGTGTTTGTGCATTTCTCAAGACGAATTCCGACGTAAAATGACACGAGGAACATGTTGGAAGCGACAGGATTGCGATCCGAGAAACCGTTGATGACAAAATCGCGAGCATTCCCAAAACCTGAACTCGTGGTTTTTGGACTCCAGAAACGTTTTCGTGCATTTGTCGTGACTATTTCAGACGCAAAATGACACGAGGAACACGCTGGAGGCGACAGAATTGCGATCCGAGAAACCGTTGACGTGAAAATGGCGAGCATTCCCCAATCCTGATCTCATGTTTTTTGGGCTCCAGGACCGTGTTTGTGCATTTCTCATGACTAATTCTGGTATAGAATGACGCGAGGAACACGCTGGAGGCGACAGAATTGCGATCCGAGAAACCGTTGACGAGAAAATGGCGAGCATTCCCCAATCCTGATCTCATGTTTTTTGGGCTCCAGAACCGTGTTTGTGCATTTCTCATGACTAATTCTGATATAAAATGACGCGAGGAACACGCTGGAAGCGACAGAATTGCGATCCGAGCAACCGTTGACGAGAAAATGGCGAGCATTCCCAAATCCTGATCTCGTGTTTTTTGGACTCCAGAAACGTTTTCGTGCATTTCTCAAGACGAATTCTGATATAAAATGACGCGAGGAACGCGTTGGAAGCGGCAGAATTGAGATCCGAGCAACCGTTGACGAGAAAATGGCGAGCATTCCCAAATCCTGATCTCATGTTTTTTGGGCTCCAGAACCGTGTTTGTGCATTTCTCATGACTAATTCTGATATAAAATGACGCGACGAACGCGTTGGAAGCGACAGAATTGCGATCCGAGCAACCGTTGACGAGAAAATGGCGAGCATTCCCAAATCCTGATCTGGTGTTTTTTGGACTCCAGAAACGTTTTCGTGCATTTGTCGTCACTATTTCCGACGTAAAATGATACGAGGAACACGCTGGAGGCGACAGAATTGCGATCCGAGAAACCGTTGACGAGAAAATGGCGAGCATTCCCCAATCCTGTTCTCATGTTTTTTGGGCTCCAGAACCGCGTTTGTGCATTTCTCATAACTAATTCTGATATAAAATGACGCGACGAACGCGTTGGAAGCGACAGAATTGAGATCCGAGTAACCGTTGACGAGAAAATGGCGAGCATTCCCAAAACTTGATCTCGTGTTTATTGAACTCCAGAACCGTGTTTGTGCATTTCTCAAGACGAATTCTGATATAAAATGACGCGAGGAACGCGTTGGAAGCGGCAGAATTGAGATCCGAGCAACCGTTGACGAGAAAATGGCGAGCATTCCCAAAACTTGATCTCATGTTTTTTGGGCTCCAGAACCGTGTTTGTGCATTTCTCATGACTAATTCTGATATAAAATGACGCGACGAACGCGTTGGAAGCGACAGGATTGCGATCCGAGAAACCGTTGATGACAAAATCGCGAGCATTCCCAAAACCTGAACTCGTGGTTTTTGGACTCCAGAAACGTTTTCGTGCATTTGTCGTGACTATTTCAGACGCAAAATGACACGAGGAACACGCTGGAGGCGACAGAATTGCGATCCGAGAAACCGTTGACGTGAAAATGGCGAGCATTCCCCAATCCTGATCTCATGTTTTTTGGGCTCCAGAACCGTGTTTGTGCATTTCTCATGACTAATTCTGGTATAGAATGACGCGAGGAACACGCTGGAGGCGACAGAATTGCGATCCGAGAAACCGTTGACGAGAAAATGGCGAGCATTCCCCAATCCTGATCTCATGTTTTTTGGGCTCCAGAACCGTGTTTGTGCATTTCTCATGACTAATTCTGATATAAAATGACGCGAGGAACACGCTGGAAGCGACAGAATTGCGATCCGAGCAACCGTTGGCGAGAAAATGGCGAGCATTCCCAAATCCTGATCTCATGTTTTTTGGGCTCCAGAACCGTGTTTGTGCATTTCTCATGACTAATTCTGATATAAAATGACGCGACGAACGCGTTGGAAGCGACAGAATTGAGATCCGAGCAACCGTTGACGAGAAAATGGCGACCATTCCCAAATCCTGATCCCATGTTTTTTGGGCTCCAGAACCGTGTTTCTGCATTTCTCATGACTAATTCTGATATAAAATGACGCGACGAACGCGTTGGAAGCGACAGAAGTGCGATCAGAGAAACCGTTGACGAGAAAATGGCGAGCATTCCCAAATCCTGATCTCGTATTTTTTGGACTCCAGAAACGTTTTCGTGCATTTGTCGTGACTATTTCCGACGCAAAATGACACGAGGAACACGCTGGAAGCGACAGAATTGCGATCCGAGAAACCGTTGACGAGAAAATGGTGAGCATTCCCAAATCCTGATCTCATGTTTTTTGGGCTCCAGAACCGTGTTTGTGCATTTCTCATGACTAATTCTGATATAAAATGACGCGACGAACGCGTTGGAAGCGACAGAATTGCGATCCGAGCAACCGTTGACGAGAAAATCGCGAGCATTCCCAAAACCTGATCTCGTGTTTTTTTGGACTCCAGAAACGTTTTCGTGCATTTGTCATCACTATTTCCGACGTAAAATGACACGAGGAACACGCTGGAGGCGACAGAATTGCGATCCGAAAAACCGTTGACGAGAAAATGGCGAGCATTCCCCAATCCTGATCTCATGTTTTTTGGGCTCCAGAACCGTGTTTGTGCATTTCTCAAGACGAATTCCGACGTAAAATGACACGAGGAACACGTTGGAAGCGACAGGATTGCGTTCCGAGAAACCGTTGACGAGAAAATCGCGAGCATTCCCAAATCCTGATCTCGTGTTTTTTGGGCTCCAGAACCGTGTTTCTGCATTTCTCATGACTAATTCCGATGTAAAATGACGCGAGGAACGCGCTGGAAGCGACAGAATTGCGATCCGAGCAACCGTTGACGAGAAAATGGCGAGCATTCCCAAATCCTGATCTCATGTTTTTTGGGCTCCAGAACCGTGTTTGTGCATTTCTCCTGACTAATTCTGATATAAAATGACGCGAGGAACGCGTTGGAAGCGACAGAATTGAGATCCGAACAACCGTTGACGAGAAAATGGCGAGCATTCCCAAAACTTGATCTCATGTTTTTTGGGCTCCAGAACCGTGTTTGTGCATTGCTCAAGACGAATTCTGATATAAAATGACGCGAGGAACGTGTTGGAAGCGGCAGAATTGAGATCCGAGCAACCGTTGACGAGAAAATGGCGAGTATTCCCAAATCCTGATCTCATGTTTTTTGGGCTCCAGAACCGTGTTTGTGCATTTCTCATGACTAATTCTGATATAAAATGACGCGACGAACGCGTTGGAAGCGACAGAATTGCGATCCGAGCAACCGTTGACGAGAAAATGGCGAGCATTCCCAAATCCTGATCTCAAGTTTTTTGGGCTCCAGAACCGTGTTTGTGCATTTCTCATGACTAATTCTGATATAAAATGACGCGACGAACGCGTTGGAAGCCACAGAATTGCGATCCGAGCAACCGTTGACGAGAAAATGGCGAGCATTCCCAAAACTTGATCTCGTGTTTATTGAACTCCAGATCCGTGTTTGTGCATTTCTCAAGACGAATTCCGACGTAAAATGACACGAGGAACATGTTGGAAGCGACAGGATTGCGATCCGAGAAACCGTTGATGACAAAATCGCGAGCATTCCCAAAACCTGAACTCGTGGTTTTTGGACTCCAGAAACGTTTTCGTGCATTTGTCGTGACTATTTCAGACGCAAAATGACACGAGGAACACGCTGGAGGCGACAGAATTGCGATCCGAGAAACCGTTGACGTGAAAATGGCGAGCATTCCCCAATCCTGATCTCATGTTTTTTGGGCTCCAGAACCGTGTTTGTGCATTTCTCATGACTAATTCTGGTATAGAATGACGCGAGGAACACGCTGGAGGCGACAGAATTGCGATCCGAGAAACCGTTGACGAGAAAATGGCGAGCATTCCCCAATCCTGATCTCATGTTTTTTGGGCTCCAGAACCGTGTTTGTGCATTTCTCATGACTAATTCTGATATAAAATGACGCGAGGAACACGCTGGAAGCGACAGAATTGCGATCCGAGCAACCGTTGGCGAGAAAATGGCGAGCATTCCCAAATCCTGATCTCATGTTTTTTGGGTTCCAGAACCGTGTTTGTGCATTTCTCATGACTAATTCTGATATAAAATGACGCGAGGAACGAGTTGGAAGCGGCAGAATTGAGATCCGAGCAACCGTTGACGAGAAAATGGCGACCATTCCCAAATCCTGATCTCATGTTTTTTGGGCTCCAGAACCGTGTTTCTGCATTTCTCATGACTAATTCTGATATAAAATGACGCGACGAACGCATTGGAAGCGACAGAATTGCGATCAGAGAAACCGTTGACGAGAAAATGGCGAGCATTCCCAAATCCTGATCTCGTGTTTTTTGGACTCCAGAAACGTTTTCGTGCATTTGTCGTCACTATTTCCGACGTAAAATGACACGAGGAACACGCTGGAGGCGACAGAATTGCGATCCGAGAAACCCTTGACGAGAAAATGGCGAGCATTCCCCAATCCTGTTCTCATGTTTTTTGGGCTCCAGAACCGTGTTTGTGCATTTCTCATGACTAATTCTGATATAAAATGACGCGAGGAACGCGTTGGAAGCGACAGAATTGAGATCCGAGTAACCGTTGACGAGAAAATGGCGAGCATTCCCAAAACTTGATCTCGTGTTTATTGAACTCCAGAACCGTGTTTTTGCATTTCTCAAGACGAATTCTGATATAAAATGACGCGAGGAACGCGTTGGAAGCGGCAGAATTGAGATCCGAGCAACCGTTGACGAGAAAATGGCGAGCATTCCCAAAACTTGATCTCGTGTTTATTGAACTCCAGATCCGTGTTTGTGCATTTCTCAAGACGAATTCCGACGTAAAATGACACGAGGAACATGTTGGAAGCGACAGGATTGCGATCCGAGAAACCGTTGATGACAAAATCGCGAGCATTCCCAAAACCTGAACTCGTGGTTTTTGGACTCCAGAAACGTTTTCGTGCATTTGTCGTGACTATTTCAGACGCAAAATGACACGAGGAACACGCTGGAGGCGACAGAATTGCGATCCGAGAAACCGTTGACGTGAAAATGGCGAGCATTCCCCAATCCTGATCTCATGTTTTTTGGGCTCCAGAACCGTGTTTGTGCATTTCTCATGACTAATTCTGGTATAGAATGACGCGAGGAACACGCTGGAGGCGACAGAATTGCGATCCGAGAAACCGTTGACGAGAAAATGGCGAGCATTCCCCAATCCTGTTCTCATGTTTTTTGGGCTCCAGAACCGTGTTTGTGCATTTCTCATGACTAATTCTGATATAAAATGACGCGAGGAACGCGTTGGAAGCGACAGAATTGAGATCCGAGTAACCGTTGACGAGAAAATGGCGAGCATTCCCAAAACTTGATCTCGTGTTTATTGAACTCCAGAACCGTGTTTGTGCATTTCTCAAGACGAATTCTGATATAAAATGACGCGAGGAACGCGTTGGAAGCGGCAGAATTGAGATCCGAGCAACCGTTGACGAGAAAATGGCGAGCATTCCCAAAACTTGATCTCGTGTTTATTGAACTCCAGATCCGTGTTTGTGCATTTCTCATGACTAATTCTGATATAAAATGACGCGACGAACGCGTTGGAAGCGACAGAATTGCGATCCGAGCAACCGTTGACGAGAAAATGGCGAGCATTCCCAAATCCTGATCTGGTGTTTTTTGGACTCCAGAAACGTTTTCGTGCATTTGTCGTCACTATTTCCGACGTAAAATGATACGAGGAACACGCTGGAGGCGACAGAATTGCGATCCGAGAAACCGTTGACGAGAAAATGGCGAGCATTCCCCAATCCTGTTCTCATGTTTTTTGGGCTCCAGAACCGTGTTTGTGCATTTCTCATGACTAATTCTGACGTAAAATGACGCGAGGAACGCGTTGGAAGCGACAGAATTGAGATCCGAGCAACCGTTGACGAGAAAATGGCGAGCATTCCCAAAACTTGATCTCGTGTTTATTGAACTCCAGATCCGTGTTTGTGCATTTCTCAAGACGAATTCCGACGTAAAATGACACGAGGAACATGTTGGAAGCGACAGGATTGCGATCCGAGAAACCGTTGATGACAAAATCGCGAGCATTCCCAAAACCTGAACTCGTGGTTTTTGGACTCCAGAAACGTTTTCGTGCATTTGTCGTGACTATTTCAGACGCAAAATGACACGAGGAACACGCTGGAGGCGACAGAATTGCGATCCGAGAAACCGTTGACGTGAAAATGGCGAGCATTCCCCAATCCTGATCTCATGTTTTTTGGGCTCCAGAACCGTGTTTGTGCATTTCTCATGACTAATTCTGGTATAGAATGACGCGAGGAACACGCTGGAGGCGACAGAATTGCGATCCGAGAAACCGTTGACGAGAAAATGGCGAGCATTCCCCAATCCTGATCTCATGTTTTTTGGGCTCCAGAACCGTGTTTGTGCATTTCTCATGACTAATTCTGATATAAAATGACGCGAGGAACACGCTGGAAGCGACAGAATTGCGATCCGAGCAACCGTTGGCGAGAAAATGGCGAGCATTCCCAAATCCTGATCTCATGTTTTTTGGGTTCCAGAACCGTGTTTGTGCATTTCTCATGACTAATTCTGATATAAAATGACGCGAGGAACGAGTTGGAAGCGGCAGAATTGAGATCCGAGCAACCGTTGACGAGAAAATGGCGACCATTCCCAAATCCTGATCTCATGTTTTTTGGGCTCCAGAACCGTGTTTCTGCATTTCTCATGACTAATTCTGATATAAAATGACGCGACGAACGCGTTGGAAGCGACAGAATTGCGATCAGAGAAACCGTTGACGAGAAAATGGCGAGCATTCCCAAATCCTGATCTCGTGTTTTTTGGACTCCAGAAACGTTTTCGTGCATTTGTCGTCACTATTTCCGACGTAAAATGACACGAGGAACACGCTGGAGGCGACAGAATTGCGATCCGAGAAACCCTTGACGAGAAAATGGCGAGCATTCCCCAATCCTGTTCTCATGTTTTTTGGGCTCCAGAACCGTGTTTGTGCATTTCTCATGACTAATTCTGATATAAAATGACGCGAGGAACGCGTTGGAAGCGACAGAATTGAGATCCGAGTAACCGTTGACGAGAAAATGGCGAGCATTCCCAAAACTTGATCTCGTGTTTATTGAACTCCAGAACCGTGTTTTTGCATTTCTCAAGACGAATTCTGATATAAAATGACGCGAGGAACGCGTTGGAAGCGGCAGAATTGAGATCCGAGCAACCGTTGACGAGAAAATGGCGAGCATTCCCAAAACTTGATCTCGTGTTTATTGAACTCCAGATCCGTGTTTGTGCATTTCTCAAGACGAATTCCGACGTAAAATGACACGAGGAACATGTTGGAAGCGACAGGATTGCGATCCGAGAAACCGTTGATGACAAAATCGCGAGCATTCCCAAAACCTGAACTCGTGGTTTTTGGACTCCAGAAACGTTTTCGTGCATTTGTCGTGACTATTTCAGACGCAAAATGACACGAGGAACACGCTGGAGGCGACAGAATTGCGATCCGAGAAACCGTTGACGTGAAAATGGCGAGCATTCCCCAATCCTGATCTCATGTTTTTTGGGCTCCAGAACCGTGTTTGTGCATTTCTCATGACTAATTCTGGTATAGAATGACGCGAGGAACACGCTGGAGGCGACAGAATTGCGATCCGAGAAACCGTTGACGAGAAAATGGCGAGCATTCCCCAATCCTGATCTCATGTTTTTTGGGCTCCAGAACCGTGTTTGTGCATTTCTCATGACTAATTCTGATATAAAATGACGCGAGGAACACGCTGGAAGCGACAGAATTGCGATCCGAGCAACCGTTGGCGAGAAAATGGCGAGCATTCCCAAATCCTGATCTCATGTTTTTTGGGTTCCAGAACCGTGTTTGTGCATTTCTCATGACTAATTCTGATATAAAATGACGCGAGGAACGAGTTGGAAGCGGCAGAATTGAGATCCGAGCAACCGTTGACGAGAAAATGGCGACCATTCCCAAATCCTGATCTCATGTTTTTTGGGCTCCAGAACCGTGTTTCTGCATTTCTCATGACTAATTCTGATATAAAATGACGCGACGAACGCGTTGGAAGCGACAGAATTGCGATCAGAGAAACCGTTGACGAGAAAATGGCGAGCATTCCCAAATCCTGATCTCGTGTTTTTTGGACTCCAGAAACGTTTTCGTGCATTTGTCGTCACTATTTCCGACGTAAAATGACACGAGGAACACGCTGGAGGCGACAGAATTGCGATCCGAGAAACCCTTGACGAGAAAATGGCGAGCATTCCCCAATCCTGTTCTCATGTTTTTTGGGCTCCAGAACCGTGTTTGTGCATTTCTCATGACTAATTCTGATATAAAATGACGCGAGGAACGCGTTGGAAGCGACAGAATTGAGATCCGAGTAACCGTTGACGAGAAAATGGCGAGCATTCCCAAAACTTGATCTCGTGTTTATTGAACTCCAGAACCGTGTTTTTGCATTTCTCAAGACGAATTCTGATATAAAATGACGCGAGGAACGCGTTGGAAGCGGCAGAATTGAGATCCGAGCAACCGTTGACGAGAAAATGGCGAGCATTCCCAAAACTTGATCTCGTGTTTATTGAACTCCAGATCCGTGTTTGTGCATTTCTCAAGACGAATTCCGACGTAAAATGACACGAGGAACATGTTGGAAGCGACAGGATTGCGATCCGAGAAACCGTTGATGACAAAATCGCGAGCATTCCCAAAACCTGAACTCGTGGTTTTTGGACTCCAGAAACGTTTTCGTGCATTTGTCGTGACTATTTCAGACGCAAAATGACACGAGGAACACGCTGGAGGCGACAGAATTGCGATCCGAGAAACCGTTGACGTGAAAATGGCGAGCATTCCCCAATCCTGATCTCATGTTTTTTGGGCTCCAGAACCGTGTTTGTGCATTTCTCATGACTAATTCTGGTATAGAATGACGCGAGGAACACGCTGGAGGCGACAGAATTGCGATCCGAGAAACCGTTGACGAGAAAATGGCGAGCATTCCCCAATCCTGTTCTCATGTTTTTTGGGCTCCAGAACCGTGTTTGTGCATTTCTCATGACTAATTCTGATATAAAATGACGCGAGGAACGCGTTGGAAGCGACAGAATTGAGATCCGAGTAACCGTTGACGAGAAAATGGCGAGCATTCCCAAAACTTGATCTCGTGTTTATTGAACTCCAGAACCGTGTTTGTGCATTTCTCAAGACGAATTCTGATATAAAATGACGCGAGGAACGCGTTGGAAGCGGCAGAATTGAGATCCGAGCAACCGTTGACGAGAAAATGGCGAGCATTCCCAAAACTTGATCTCGTGTTTATTGAACTCCAGATCCGTGTTTGTGCATTTCTCATGACTAATTCTGATATAAAATGACGCGACGAACGCGTTGGAAGCGACAGAATTGCGATCCGAGCAACCGTTGACGAGAAAATGGCGAGCATTCCCAAATCCTGATCTGGTGTTTTTTGGACTCCAGAAACGTTTTCGTGCATTTGTCGTCACTATTTCCGACGTAAAATGATACGAGGAACACGCTGGAGGCGACAGAATTGCGATCCGAGAAACCGTTGACGAGAAAATGGCGAGCATTCCCCAATCCTGTTCTCATGTTTTTTGGGCTCCAGAACCGTGTTTGTGCATTTCTCATGACTAATTCTGACGTAAAATGACGCGAGGAACGCGTTGGAAGCGACAGAATTGAGATCCGAGCAACCGTTGACGAGAAAATGGCGAGCATTCCCAAATACTGATCTCATGTTTTTTGGGCTCCAGAACCGTGTTTCTGCATTTCTCATGACTAATTCCGATGTAAAATGACGCGAGGAACGCGCTGGAAGCGACAGAATTGCGATCCGAGCAACCGTTGACGAGAAAATGGCGAGCATTCCCAAATCCTGATCTCATGTTTTTTGGGCTCCAGACCCGTGTTTGTGCATTTCTCCTGACTAATTCTGATATAAAATGACGCGAGGAACGCGTTGGAAGCGACAGAATTGAGATCCGAACAACCGTTGACGAGAAAATGGCGAGCATTCCCAAAACTTGATCTCATGTTTTTTGGGCTCCAGAACCGTGTTTGTGCATTTCTCAAGACGAATTCTGATATAAAATGACGCGAGGAACGTGTTGGAAGCGGCAGAATTGAGATCCGAGCAACCGTTGACGAGAAAATGGCGAGTATTCCCAAATCCTGATCTCATGTTTTTTGGGCTCCAGAACCGTGTTTGTGCATTTCTCATGACTAATTCTGATATAAAATGACGCGACGAACGCGTTGGAAGCGACAGAATTGCGATCCGAGAAACCGTTGACGTGAAAATGGCGAGCATTCCCCAATCCTGATCTCATGTTTTTTGGGCTCCAGAACCGTGTTTGTGCATTTCTCATGACTAATTCTGGTATAGAATGACGCGAGGAACACGCTGGAGGCGACAGAATTGCGATCCGAGAAACCGTTGACGAGAAAATGGCGAGCATTCCCCAATCCTGTTCTCATGTTTTTTGGGCTCCAGAACCGTGTTTGTGCATTTCTCATGACTAATTCTGATATAAAATGACGCGAGGAACGCGTTGGAAGCGACAGAATTGAGATCCGAGTAACCGTTGACGAGAAAATGGCGAGCATTCCCAAAACTTGATCTCGTGTTTATTGAACTCCAGAACCGTGTTTGTGCATTTCTCAAGACGAATTCTGATATAAAATGACGCGAGGAACGCGTTGGAAGCGGCAGAATTGAGATCCGAGCAACCGTTGACGAGAAAATGGCGAGCATTCCCAAAACTTGATCTCGTGTTTATTGAACTCCAGATCCGTGTTTGTGCATTTCTCATGACTAATTCTGATATAAAATGACGCGACGAACGCGTTGGAAGCGACAGAATTGCGATCCGAGCAACCGTTGACGAGAAAATGGCGAGCATTCCCAAATCCTGATCTGGTGTTTTTTGGACTCCAGAAACGTTTTCGTGCATTTGTCGTCACTATTTCCGACGTAAAATGATACGAGGAACACGCTGGAGGCGACAGAATTGCGATCCGAGAAACCGTTGACGAGAAAATGGCGAGCATTCCCCAATCCTGTTCTCATGTTTTTTGGGCTCCAGAACCGTGTTTGTGCATTTCTCATGACTAATTCTGACGTAAAATGACGCGAGGAACGCGTTGGAAGCGACAGAATTGAGATCCGAGCAACCGTTGACGAGAAAATGGCGAGCATTCCCAAATACTGATCTCATGTTTTTTGGGCTCCAGAACCGTGTTTCTGCATTTCTCATGACTAATTCCGATGTAAAATGACGCGAGGAACGCGCTGGAAGCGACAGAATTGCGATCCGAGCAACCGTTGACGAGAAAATGGCGAGCATTCCCAAATCCTGATCTCATGTTTTTTGGGCTCCAGACCCGTGTTTGTGCATTTCTCCTGACTAATTCTGATATAAAATGACGCGAGGAACGCGTTGGAAGCGACAGAATTGAGATCCGAACAACCGTTGACGAGAAAATGGCGAGCATTCCCAAAACTTGATCTCATGTTTTTTGGGCTCCAGAACCGTGTTTGTGCATTTCTCAAGACGAATTCTGATATAAAATGACGCGAGGAACGTGTTGGAAGCGGCAGAATTGAGATCCGAGCAACCGTTGACGAGAAAATGGCGAGTATTCCCAAATCCTGATCTCATGTTTTTTGGGCTCCAGAACCGTGTTTGTGCATTTCTCATGACTAATTCTGATATAAAATGACGCGACGAACGCGTTGGAAGCGACAGAATTGCGATCCGAGCAACCGTTGACGAGAAAATGGCGAGCATTCCCAAATCCTGATCTCAAGTTTTTTGGGCTCCAGAACCGTGTTTGTGCATTTCTCATGACTAATTCTGATATAAAATGACGCGACGAACGCGTTGGAAGCCACAGAATTGCGATCCGAGCAACCGTTGACGAGAAAATGGCGAGCATTCCCAAAACTTGATCTCGTGTTTATTGAACTCCAGATCCGTGTTTGTGCATTTCTCAAGACGAATTCCGACGTAAAATGACACGAGGAACATGTTGGAAGCGACAGGATTGCGATCCGAGAAACCGTTGATGACAAAATCGCGAGCATTCCCAAAACCTGAACTCGTGGTTTTTGGACTCCAGAAACGTTTTCGTGCATTTGTCGTGACTATTTCAGACGCAAAATGACACGAGGAACACGCTGGAGGCGACAGAATTGCGATCCGAGAAACCGTTGACGTGAAAATGGCGAGCATTCCCCAATCCTGATCTCATGTTTTTTGGGCTCCAGGACCGTGTTTGTGCATTTCTCATGACTAATTCTGGTATAGAATGACGCGAGGAACACGCTGGAGGCGACAGAATTGCGATCCGAGAAACCGTTGACGAGAAAATGGCGAGCATTCCCCAATCCTGATCTCATGTTTTTTGGGCTCCAGAACCGTGTTTGTGCATTTCTCATGACTAATTCTGATATAAAATGACGCGAGGAACACGCTGGAAGCGACAGAATTGCGATCCGAGCAACCGTTGACGAGAAAATGGCGAGCATTCCCAAATCCTGATCTCGTGTTTTTTGGACTCCAGAAACGTTTTCGTGCATTTGTCGTCACTATTTCCGACGTAAAATGACACGAGGAACACGCTGGAGGCGACAGAATTGCGATCCGAGAAACCCTTGACGAGAAAATGGCGAGCATTCCCCAATCCTGTTCTCATGTTTTTTGGGCTCCAGAACCGTGTTTGTGCATTTCTCATGACTAATTCTGATATAAAATGACGCGAGGAACGCGTTGGAAGCGACAGAATTGAGATCCGAGTAACCGTTGACGAGAAAATGGCGAGCATTCCCAAAACTTGATCTCGTGTTTATTGAACTCCAGAACCGTGTTTGTGCATTTCTCAAGACGAATTCTGATATAAAATGACGCGAGGAACGCGTTGGAAGCGGCAGAATTGAGATCCGAGCAACCGTTGACGAGAAAATGGCGAGCATTCCCAAATCCTGATCTCATGTTTTTTGGGCTCCAGAACCGTGTTTGTGCATTTCTCATGACTAATTCTGATATAAAATGACGCGACGAACGCGTTGGAAGCGACAGAATTGCGATCCGAGCAACCGTTGACGAGAAAATGGCGAGCATTCCCAAATCCTGATCTGGTGTTTTTTGGACTCCAGAAACGTTTTCGTGCATTTGTCGTCACTATTTCCGACGTAAAATGATACGAGGAACACGCTGGAGGCGACAGAATTGCGATCCGAGAAACCGTTGACGAGAAAATGGCGAGCATTCCCCAATCCTGTTCTCATGTTTTTTGGGCTCCAGAACCGCGTTTGTGCATTTCTCATAACTAATTCTGATATAAAATGACGCGACGAACGCGTTGGAAGCGACAGAATTGAGATCCGAGTAACCGTTGACGAGAAAATGGCGAGCATTCCCAAAACATGATCTCGTGTTTATTGAACTCCAGAACCGTGTTTGTGCATTTCTCAAGACGAATTCTGATATAAAATGACGCGAGGAACGCGTTGGAAGCGGCAGAATTGAGATCCGAGCAACCGTTGACGAGAAAATGGCGAGCATTCCCAAAACTTGATCTCATGTTTTTTGGGCTCCAGAACCGTGTTTGTGCATTTCTCATGACTAATTCTGATATAAAATGACGCGACGAACGCGTTGGAAGCGACAGAATTGCCATCAGAGAAACCGTTGACGAGAAAATGGCGAGCATTCCCAAATCCTGATCTCGTGTTTTTTGGACTCCAGAAACGTTTTCGTGCATTTGTCGTCACTATTTCCGACGTAAAATGACACGAGGAACACGCTGGAGGCGACAGAATTGCGATCCGAGAAACCGTTGACGAGAAAATGGCGAGCATTCCCCAATCCTGTTCTCATGTTTTTTGGGCTCCAGAACCGTGTTTGTGCATTTCTCATGACTAATTCTGACGTAAAATGACGCGAGGAACGCGTTGGAAGCGACAGAATTGAGATCCGAGCAACCGTTGACGAGAAAATGGCGAGCATTCCCAAATCCTGATCTCATGTTTTTTGGGCTCCAGAACCGTGTTTGTGCATTTCTCAAGACGAATTCTGATATAAAATGACGCGAGGAACGTGTTGGAAGCGGCAGAATTGAGATCCGAGCAACCGTTGACGAGAAAATGGCGACCATTCCCAAATCCTGATCTCATGTTTTTTGGGCTCCAGAACCGTGTTTCTGCATTTCTCATGACTAATTCTGATATAAAATGACGCGACGAACGCGTTGGAAGCGACAGAATTGCGATCAGAGAAACCGTTGACGAGAAAATGGCGAGCATTCCCAAATCCTGATCTCGTGTTTTTTGGACTCCAGAAACGTTTTCGTGCATTTGTCGTGACTATTTCCGACGCAAAATGACACGAGGAACACGCTGGAAGCGAAAGAATTGCGATCCGAGAAACCGTTGACGAGAAAATGGTGAGCATTCCCAAATCCTGATCTCATGTTTTTTGGGCTCCAGAACCGTGTTTGTGCATTTCTCATGACTAATTCTGATATAAAATGACGCGACGAACGCGTTGGAAGCGACAGAATTGCGATCCGAGCAACCGTTGACGAGAAAATCGCGAGCATTCCCAAAACCTGATCTCGT
Source organism: Crossocerus cetratus (assembly GCA_963675795.1). Lineage (NCBI taxonomy): Eukaryota > Metazoa > Arthropoda > Insecta > Hymenoptera > Crabronidae > Crossocerus > Crossocerus cetratus. The sequence goes on from OY776667.1 coordinate 3,163,700, forward strand.
GTTTTTTTGGACTCCAGAAATGTTTTCGTGCATTTGTCATCACTATTTCCGACGTAAAATGACACGAGGAACACGCTGGAGGCGACAGAATTGCGATCCGAGAAACCGTTGACGAGAAAATGGCGAGCATTCCCCAATCCTGATCTCATGTTTTTTGGGCTCCAGAACCGTGTTTGTGCATTTCTCAAGACGAATTCCGACGTAAAATGACACGAGGAACACGTTGGAAGCGACAGGATTGCGTTCCGAGAAACCGTTGACGAGAAAATCGCGAGCATTCCCAAATCCTGATCTCGTGTTTTTTGGGCTCCAGAACCGTGTTTCTGCATTTCTCATGACTAATTCCGATGTAAAATGACGCGAGGAACGCGCTGGAAGCGACAGAATTGCGATCCGAGCAACCGTTGACGAGAAAATGGCGAGCATTCCCAAATCCTGATCTCATGTTTTTTGGGCTCCAGAACCGTGTTTGTGCATTTCTCATGACTAATTCTGACGTAAAATGACGCGAGGAACGCGTTGGAAGCGACAGAATTGAGATCCGCGCAACCGTTGACGAGAAAATGGCGAGCATTCCCAAATCCTGATCTCATGTTTTTTGGGCTCCAGAACCGTGCTTGTGCATTTCTCATGACTAATTCTGATATAAAATGACGCGACGAACGCGTTGGAAGCGACAGAATTGTGATCCGAGCAACCGTTGACGAGAAAATAGCGAGCATTCCCAAATCCTGATCTCATGTTTTTTGGGCTCCAGAACCGTGTTTGTGCATTTCTCATGACTAATTCTGATATAAAATGACGCGAGGAACGAGTTGGAAGCGGCAGAATTGAGATCCGAGCAACCGTTGACGAGAAAATGGCGACCATTCCCAAATCCTGATCTCATGTTTTTTGGGCTCCAGAACCGTGTTTCTGCATTTCTCATGACTAATTCTGATATAAAATGACGCGACGAACGCGTTGGAAGCGACAGAATTGCGATCAGAGAAACCGTTGACGAGAAAATGGCGAGCATTCCCAAATCCTGATCTCGTGTTTTTTGGACTCCAGAAACGTTTTCGTGCATTTGTCGTGACTATTTCCGACGCAAAATGACACGAGGAACACGCTGGAAGCGACAGAATTGCGATCCGAGAAACCGTTGACGAGAAAATGGTGAGCATTCCCAAATCCTGATCTCATGTTTTTTGGGCTCCAGAACCGTGTTTGTGCATTTCTCATGACTAATTCTGATATAAAATGACGCGACGAACGCGTTGGAAGCGACAGAATTGCGATCCGAGCAACCGTTGACGAGAAAATGGCGAGTATTCCCAAATCCTGATCTCATGTTTTTTGGGCTCCAGAACCGTGTTTGTGCATTTCTCATGACTAATTCTGATATAAAATGACGCGACGAACGCGTTGGAAGCGACAGAATTGCGATCCGAGCAACCGTTGACGAGAAAATGGCGAGCATTCCCAAATCCTGATCTCAAGTTTTTTGGGCTCCAGAACCGTGTTTGTGCATTTCTCATGACTAATTCTGATATAAAATGACGCGACGAACGCGTTGGAAGCCACAGAATTGCGATCCGAGCAACCGTTGACGAGAAAATGGCGAGCATTCCCAAAACTTGATCTCGTGTTTATTGAACTCCAGATCCGTGTTTGTGCATTTCTCAAGACGAATTCCGACGTAAAATGACACGAGGAACATGTTGGAAGCGACAGGATTGCGATCCGAGAAACCGTTGATGACAAAATCGCGAGCATTCCCAAAACCTGAACTCGTGGTTTTTGGACTCCAGAAACGTTTTCGTGCATTTGTCGTGACTATTTCAGACGCAAAATGACACGAGGAACACGCTGGAGGCGACAGAATTGCGATCCGAGAAACCGTTGACGTGAAAATGGCGAGCATTCCCCAATCCTGATCTCATGTTTTTTGGGCTCCAGAACCGTGTTTGTGCATTTCTCATGACTAATTCTGGTATAGAATGACGCGAGGAACACGCTGGAGGCGACAGAATTGCGATCCGAGAAACCGTTGACGAGAAAATGGCGAGCATTCCCCAATCCTGATCTCATGTTTTTTGGGCTCCAGAACCGTGTTTGTGCATTTCTCATGACTAATTCTGATATAAAATGACGCGAGGAACACGCTGGAAGCGACAGAATTGCGATCCGAGCAACCGTTGGCGAGAAAATGGCGAGCATTCCCAAATCCTGATCTCATGTTTTTTGGGCTCCAGAACCGTGTTTGTGCATTTCTCATGACTAATTCTGATATAAAAGGACGCGAGGAACGAGTTGGAAGCGGCAGAATTGAGATCCGAGCAACCGTTGACGAGAAAATGGCGACCATTCCCAAATCCTGATCTCATGTTTTTTGGGCTCCAGAACCGTGTTTCTGCATTTCTCATGACTAATTCTGATATAAAATGACGCGACGAACGCGTTGGAAGCGACAGAATTGCGATCAGAGAAACCGTTGACGAGAAAATGGCGAGCATTCCCAAATCCTGATCTCGTGTTTTTTGGACTCCAGAAACGTTTTCGTGCATTTGTCGTCACTATTTCCGACGTAAAATGACACGAGGAACACGCTGGAGGCGACAGAATTGCGATCCGAGAAACCCTTGACGAGAAAATGGCGAGCATTCCCCAATCCTGTTCTCATGTTTTTTGGGCTCCAGAACCGTGTTTGTGCATTTCTCATGACTAATTCTGATATAAAATGACGCGAGGAACGCGTTGGAAGCGACAGAATTGAGATCCGAGTAACCGTTGACGAGAAAATGGCGAGCATTCCCAAAACTTGATCTCGTGTTTATTGAACTCCAGAACCGTGTTTGTGCATTTCTCAAGACGAATTCTGATATAAAATGACGCGAGGAACGCGTTGGAAGCGGCAGAATTGAGATCCGAGCAACCGTTGACGAGAAAATGGCGAGCATTCCCAAATCCTGATCTCATGTTTTTTGGGCTCCAGAACCGTGTTTGTGCATTTCTCATGACTAATTCTGATATAAAATGACGCGACGAACGCGTTGGAAGCGACAGAATTGCGATCCGAGCAACCGTTGACGAGAAAATGGCGAGCATTCCCAAATCCTGATCTGGTGTTTTTTGGACTCCAGAAACGTTTTCGTGCATTTGTCGTCACTATTTCCGACGTAAAATGATACGAGGAACACGCTGGAGGCGACAGAATTGCGATCCGAGAAACCGTTGACGAGAAAATGGCGAGCATTCCCCAATCCTGTTCTCATGTTTTTTGGGCTCCAGAACCGTGTTTGTGCATTTCTCATGACTAATTCTGATATAAAATGACGCGAGGAACGCGTTGGAAGCGACAGAATTGAGATCCGAGCAACCGTTGACGAGAAAATGGCGACCATTCCCAAATCCTGATCTCATGTTTTTTGGGCTCCAGAACCGTGTTTCTGCATTTCTCATGACTAATTTTGATATAAAATGACGCGACGAACGCGTTGGAAGCGACAGAATTGAGATCCGAGCAACGGTTGACGAGAAAATGGCGACCATTCCCAAATCCTGATCCCATGTTTTTTGGGCTCCAGAACCGTGTTTCTGCATTTCTCATGACTAATTCTGATATAAAATGACGCGACGAACGCGTTGGAAGCGACAGAAGTGCGATCAGAGAAACCGTTGACGAGAAAATGGCGAGCATTCCCAAATCCTGATCTCGTATTTTTTGGACTCCAGAAACGTTTTCGTGCATTTGTCGTGACTATTTCCGACGCAAAATGACACGAGGAACACGCTGGAAGCGACAGAATTGCGATCCGAGAAACCGTTGACGAGAAAATGGTGAGCATTCCCAAATCCTGATCTCATGTTTTTTGGGCTCCAGAACCGTGTTTGTGCATTTCTCATGACTAATTCTGATATAAAATGACGCGACGAACGCGTTGGAAGCGACAGAATTGCGATCCGAGCAACCGTTGACGAGAAAATCGCGAGCATTCCCAAAACCTGATCTCGTGTTTTTTTGGACTCCAGAAACGTTTTCGTGCATTTGTCATCACTATTTCCGACGTAAAATGACACGAGGAACACGCTGGAGGCGACAGAATTGCGATCCGAGAAACCGTTGACGAGAAAATGGCGAGCATTCCCCAATCCTGATCTCATGTTTTTTGGGCTCCAGAACCGTGTTTGTGCATTTCTCAAGACGAATTCCGACGTAAAATGACACGAGGAACACGTTGGAAGCGACAGGATTGCGTTCCGAGAAACCGTTGACGAGAAAATCGCGAGCATTCCCAAATCCTGATCTCGTGTTTTTTGGGCTCCAGAACCGTGTTTCTGCATTTCTCATGACTAATTCCGATGTAAAATGACGCGAGGAACGCGCTGGAAGCGACAGAATTGCGATCCGAGCAACCGTTGACGAGAAAATGGCGAGCATTCCCAAATCCTGATCTCATGTTTTTTGGGCTCCAGAACCGTGTTTGTGCATTTCTCCTGACTAATTCTGATATAAAATGACGCGAGGAACGCGTTGGAAGCGACAGAATTGAGATCCGAACAACCGTTGACGAGAAAATGGCGAGCATTCCCAAAACTTGATCTCATGTTTTTTGGGCTCCAGAACCGTGTTTGTGCATTTCTCAAGACGAATTCTGATATAAAATGACGCGAGGAACGTGTTGGAAGCGGCAGAATTGAGATCCGAGCAACCGTTGACGAGAAAATGGCGAGTATTCCCAAATCCTGATCTCATGTTTTTTGGGCTCCAGAACCGTGTTTGTGCATTTCTCATGACTAATTCTGATACCCCCCCCCCCAACACCCCCCCCCCCCGACATTAAAATGTTAAAAAATGCGCCAAGTAGTTTTGTCTACCTCTCTACAGTTTAATCCCACAGCAAAATTTACCAAAAATATAAACGGATATCATTCAAAAGCCAAGCCAATCATCAAAATTAACAAAAAAATTCATCAAATTCCAAAACAATCAAAATTAAATAAAATAAAATAAAGTCTACAAAAACTTGGCAAACTGGCTGCGTGGAAACGTGATGTAATTAAGACCGAGACAAAACACCCCTCTATCGTCATTCGCATGGCCAGTTTGCCAAGTTTTTGTAGACTTTATTTTATTTTATTTAATTTTGATTGTTTTGGAATTTGATTAATTTTTTTGTTAATTTTGATGATTGGCTTGGCTTTTGAATGATATCCGTTTATATTTTTGGTAAATTTTGCTGTGGGATTAAACTGTAGAGAGGTAGACAAAACTACTTGGCGCATTTTTTAACATTTTAATGTCGGGGGGGGTGTTGGGGGGGGGGGGGGCTGATATCATGCATTTTTGGTCGTTCATTCAAGAATATATTCTCTATTTATTACAGTATGTAACATAGCCATATCCCCAAATGACACATGATTGGTAATCATTGCTTGCTTCTGTCATTTTAGCCCTTTAGCTTAAGCATTCCTTGAACTGTGAACTTGACAATCATGATGCACGTAAATGAATTAGATGAATAAGACTGTGTATGAGTATGTCGCATGATTAATTGTAAAGATTCTAAAGCGATACACTCAAAACGCAGCCTAATTAATGTAATTTATTTTGGTGTATCTTTACTGTCAAGTTCGCAGCTAAAGGAACGCTTCAGCTAAATCAGCTAAAGTGATGTAAGTAAGCAACTAAAGGTTGTGCGTACCTTGAGTTGCGTACTTGACAGTCTAAAATCCTGACTGTCAAATGTGTAATTCAAGGAGTGCACAATCTTTAATGCTGCAGTTTTCTATAAGCAACTACTGACAATGGCTAGTAGTAACAAAACTATAAGCAAGTATCGATTACCAATAGCCATATCATATGATTGGCCCCAATGACATATGATTGGTAATCACTGCTTGCTTATGTCATTTCAGCTCTTTAGCTCAAGCATTCCTTGAACTGCGAACCTGACAGTCACGATGCACTTAAATGAATTAGATGAATTAGACTGCGTATGAGTGTGTCGCATGATTAATTATAAATCATATGCAGACTAATTTATCTAATTTTTGAATGTACCTTGACTGTCAAGATCGCAGCTCATGGAACGCTTCAGCTAAGGAGCTAAAACAATCATGCACCGTTTGAGGTTATTAGTATCTGTTCATCAAATCGCAACACTTTGAATTCTGCGCTCCCCGAGCTATGCACTTAGTAGTCATCATCAAGGTACACCAAGATTAAGAGTGCGTATGTGAGAATAGCTTATCTTCATACACACTTTAATTTTAGAGTATCTAGACTGTTAAGTGTGTAACTCAAGGAGTCCACAATCGTTAATTAATGCTGAAGTTTCCTATAAGCAAGTACTACACACTTGACAACCAAATACAGCGATTTGTGAGCCACAGACTTCTCACTCTTAGGACTTTTCATAATCATAATTCGCAATAATCACAAGATCACAGAGACAGGGGCATGTACAGTACAGCATGCACCATTTGAGGATATTAGCACCTGTTCATCAAATCGCAACACTTTGAATTCTGCGCTCCCTGAGCTATGCACTTAGCAGTCATCATCAAGGTACAGCAAGGTTAAGAGTGCGTCTGTGAGAATAGCTTATCTTCATACACACTTTAATGAATTTTAGAGTATCTAGACTGTTACGTGCGTAACTCAAGGAGTCCACAATCGTTAATTAATGCTCAAGTTTTCTATAAGCAAGTGCTGCACACTTGACAACCAAATGCAGCGATTTGTGAGTCACGGACTTCTCACTTTTAGGACTTTTCATAATCATAATTCGCAATAATCACAAGATCGCAGAGCGAGGGGCAAGTACAGTACAGTGTTTTATTAATAAATAACGTACAGTACAGTGTTTTATTAATGATTTATCACATAGCATTCACACCTAACCAGCCATCGCGTATGACACATAACCAGCCATGGTGTAAAACATAATAGTCTGCTATGGTATAAAACCATGTTACCTGCGCAGCACTCTGTAGCACTTCGCGGTGGCGCCCGCTCGCGTGAAACACGTGAGAGTAACATTTTTAGGAATTGTATAAAACCGGACGATGAAACTCTTAATCCGCTTTGCCTTTTCCACGAGAAAAATAAAACAGGAAATTCATATCTCCGGAACGGCTGGACCGATCCACATGATTCTTGGCTCATTGGATTCAGAAAAATCAACGATGAAATACAAAATTCTGAAATAAATTCTTGGGGCTCTAACTTTCGCATAAATCGAGGTGAAAGTTTGGTAACTAAGGATAACAGCTAGTGTTCGGGATAATATAGCCTCGGCTGTCGCGCGCCGGAGTGTCATATATATATGGAGAGGGAACTTCTACTTGGCGCGAGACTCTACCGAGTCTCCTGATAAAATGACGCGACGAACGCGTTGGAAGCGACAGAATTGCGATCCGAGCAACCGTTGACGAGAAAATGGCGAGCATTCCCAAATCCTGATCTCAAGTTTTTTGGGCTCCAGAACCGTGTTTGTGCATTTCTCATGACTAATTCTGATATAAAATGACGCGACGAACGCGTTGGAAGCCACAGAATTGCGATCCGAGCAACCGTTGACGAGAAAATGGCGAGCATTCCCAAAACTTGATCTCGTGTTTATTGAACTCCAGATCCGTGTTTGTGCATTTCTCAAGACGAATTCCGACGTAAAATGACACGAGGAACATGTTGGAAGCGACAGGATTGCAATCCGAGAAACCGTTGATGACAAAATCGCGAGCATTCCCAAAACCTGAACTCGTGGTTTTTGGACTCCAGAAACGTTTTCGTGCATTTGTCGTGACTATTTCAGACGCAAAATGACACGAGGAACACGCTGGAGGCGACAGAATTGCGATCCGAGAAACCGTTGACGTGAAAATGGCGAGCATTCCCCAATCCTGATCTCATGTTTTTTGGGCTCCAGAACCGTGTTTGTGCATTTCTCATGACTAATTCTGGTATAGAATGACGCGAGGAACACGCTGGAGGCGACAGAATTGCGATCCGAGAAACCGTTGACGAGAAAATGGCGAGCATTCCCCAATCCTGATCTCATGTTTTTTGGGCTCCAGAACCGTGTTTGTGCATTTCTCATGACTAATTCTGATATAAAATGACGCGAGGAACACGCTGGAAGCGACAGAATTGCGATCCGAGCAACCGTTGGCGAGAAAATGGCGAGCATTCCCAAATCCTGATCTCATGTTTTTTGGGCTCCAGAACCGTGTTTGTGCATTTCTCATGACTAATTCTGATATAAAATGACGCGAGGAACGAGTTGGAAGCGGCAGAATTGAGATCCGAGCAACCGTTGACGAGAAAATGGCGACCATTCCCAAATCCTGATCTCATGTTTTTTGGGCTCCAGAACCGTGTTTCTGCATTTCTCATGACTAATTCTGATATAAAATGACGCGACGAACGCGTTGGAAGCGACAGAATTGCGATCAGAGAAACCGTTGACGAGAAAATGGCGAGCATTCCCAAATCCTGATCTCGTGTTTTTTGGACTCCAGAAACGTTTTCGTGCATTTGTCGTCACTATTTCCGACGTAAAATGACACGAGGAACACGCTGGAGGCGACAGAATTGCGATCCGAGAAACCCTTGACGAGAAAATGGCGAGCATTCCCCAATCCTGTTCTCATGTTTTTTGGGCTCCAGAACCGTGTTTGTGCATTTCTCATGACTAATTCTGATATAAAATGACGCGAGGAACGCGTTGGAAGCGACAGAATTGAGATCCGAGTAACCGTTGACGAGAAAATGGCGAGCATTCCCAAAACTTGATCTTGTGTTTATTGAACTCCAGAACCGTGTTTGTGCATTTCTCAAGACGAATTCTGATATAAAATGACGCGAGGAACGCGTTGGAAGCGGCAGAATTGAGATCCGAGCAACCGTTGACGAGAAAATGGCGAGCATTCCCAAATCCTGATCTCATGTTTTTTGGGCTCCAGAACCGTGTTTGTGCATTTCTCATGACTAATTCTGATATAAAATGACGCGACGAACGCGTTGGAAGCGACAGAATTGCGATCCGAGCAACCGTTGACGAGAAAATGGCGAGCATTCCCAAATCCTGATCTCGTGTTTTTTGGACTCCAGAAACGTTTTCGTGCATTTGTCGTCACTATTTCCGACGTAAAATGATACGAGGAACACGCTGGAGGCGACAGAATTGCGATCCGAGAAACCGTTGACGAGAAAATGGCGAGCATTCCCCAATCCTGTTCTCATGTTTTTTGGGCTCCAGAACCGCGTTTGTGCATTTCTCATAACTAATTCTGATATAAAATGACGCGAGGAACGCGTTGGAAGCGACAGAATTGAGATCCGAGCAACCGTTGACGAGGAAATGGCGAGCATTCCCAAAACTTGATCTCATGTTTTTTGGGCTCCAGAACCGTGTTTGTGCATTTCTCATGACTAATTCTGATATAAAATGACGCGACGAACGCGTTGGAAGCGACAGAATTGCCATCAGAGAAACCGTTGACGAGAAAATGGCGAGCATTCCCAAATCCTGATCTCGTGTTTTTTGGACTCCAGAAACGTTTTCGTGCATTTGTCGTCACTATTTCCGACGTAAAATGACACGAGGAACACGCTGGAGGCGACAGAATTGCGATCCGAGAAACCGTTGACGAGAAAATGGCGAGCATTCCCCAATCCTGTTCTCATGTTTTTTGGGCTCCAGAACCGTGTTTGTGCATTTCTCATGACTAATTCTGACGTAAAATGACGCGAGGAACGCGTTGGAAGCGACAGAATTGAGATCCGAGCAACCGTTGACGAGAAAATGGCGAGCATTCCCAAATCCTGATCTCATGTTTTTTGGGCTCCAGAACCGTGCTTGTGCATTTCTCATGACTAATTCTGATATAAAATGACGCGACGAACGCGTTGGAAGCGACAGAATTGTGATCCGAGCAACCGTTGACGAGAAAATGGCGAGCATTCCCAAAACTTGATCTCGTGTTTATTGAACTCCAGATCCGTGTTTGTGCATTTCTCAAGACGAATTCCGACGTAAAATGACACGAGGAACATGTTGGAAGCGACAGGATTGCAATCCGAGAAACCGTTGATGACAAAATCGCGAGCATTCCCAAAACCTGAACTCGTGGTTTTTGGACTCCAGAAACGTTTTCGTGCATTTGTCGTGACTATTTCAGACGCAAAATGACACGAGGAACACGCTGGAGGCGACAGAATTGCGATCCGAGAAACCGTTGACGTGAAAATGGCGAGCATTCCCCAATCCTGATCTCATGTTTTTTGGGCTCCAGAACCGTGTTTGTGCATTTCTCATGACTAATTCTGGTATAGAATGACGCGAGGAACACGCTGGAGGCGACAGAATTGCGATCCGAGAAACCGTTGACGAGAAAATGGCGAGCATTCCCCAATCCTGATCTCATGTTTTTTGGGCTCCAGAACCGTGTTTGTGCATTTCTCATGACTAATTCTGATATAAAATGACGCGAGGAACACGCTGGAAGCGACAGAATTGCGATCCGAACAACCGTTGGCGAGAAAATGGCGAGCATTCCCAAATCCTGATCTCATGTTTTTTGGGCTCCAGAACCGTGTTTGTGCATTTCTCATGACTAATTCTGATATAAAATGACGCGAGGAACGAGTTGGAAGCGGCAGAATTGAGATCCGAGCAACCGTTGACGAGAAAATGGCGACCATTCCCAAATCCTGATCTCATGTTTTTTGGGCTCCAGAACCGTGTTTCTGCATTTCTCATGACTAATTCTGATATAAAATGACGCGACGAACGCGTTGGAAGCGACAGAATTGCGATCAGAGAAACCGTTGACGAGAAAATGGCGAGCATTCCCAAATCCTGATCTCGTGTTTTTTGGACTCCAGAAACGTTTTCGTGCATTTGTCGTCACTATTTCCGACGTAAAATGACACGAGGAACACGCTGGAGGCGACAGAATTGCGATCCGAGAAACCCTTGACGAGAAAATGGCGAGCATTCCCCAATCCTGTTCTCATGTTTTTTGGGCTCCAGAACCGTGTTTGTGCATTTCTCATGACTAATTCTGATATAAAATGACGCGAGGAACGCGTTGGAAGCGACAGAATTGAGATCCGAGTAACCGTTGACGAGAAAATGGCGAGCATTCCCAAAACTTGATCTTGTGTTTATTGAACTCCAGAACCGTGTTTGTGCATTTCTCAAGACGAATTCTGATATAAAATGACGCGAGGAACGCGTTGGAAGCGGCAGAATTGAGATCCGAGCAACCGTTGACGAGAAAATGGCGAGCATTCCCAAATCCTGATCTCATGTTTTTTGGGCTCCAGAACCGTGTTTGTGCATTTCTCATGACTAATTCTGATATAAAATGACGCGACGAACGCGTTGGAAGCGACAGAATTGCGATCCGAGCAACCGTTGACGAGAAAATGGCGAGCATTCCCAAATCCTGATCTCGTGTTTTTTGGACTCCAGAAACGTTTTCGTGCATTTGTCGTCACTATTTCCGACGTAAAATGATACGAGGAACACGCTGGAGGCGACAGAATTGCGATCCGAGAAACCGTTGACGAGAAAATGGCGAGCATTCCCCAATCCTGTTCTCATGTTTTTTGGGCTCCAGAACCGCGTTTGTGCATTTCTCATAACTAATTCTGATATAAAATGACGCGACGAACGCGTTGGAAGCGACAGAATTGCGATCCGAGCAACCGTTGACGAGAAAATGGCGAGCATTCCCAAATCCTGATCTCGTGTTTTTTGGACTCCAGAAACGTTTTCGTGCATTTGTCGTCACTATTTCCGACGTAAAATGATACGAGGAACACGCTGGAGGCGACAGAATTGCGATCCGAGAAACCGTTGACGAGAAAATGGCGAGCATTCCCCAATCCTGTTCTCATGTTTTTTGGGCTCCAGAACCGCGTTTGTGCATTTCTCATAACTAATTCTGATATAAAATGACGCGACGAACGCGTTGGAAGCGACAGAATTGCGATCCGAGCAACCGTTGACGAGAAAATGGCGAGCATTCCCAAATCCTGTTCTCATGTTTTTTGGGCTCCAGAACCGTGTTTGTGCATTTCTCATGACTAATTCTGATATAAAATGACGCGAGGAACGCGTTGGAAGCGACAGAATTGAGATCCGAGCAACCGTTGACGAGGAAATGGCGAGCATTCCCAAAACTTGATCTCATGTTTTTTGGGCTCCAGAACCGTGTTTGTGCATTTCTCATGACTAATTCTGATATAAAATGACGCGACGAACGCGTTGGAAGCGACAGAATTGCCATCAGAGAAACCGTTGACGAGAAAATGGCGAGCATTCCCAAATCCTGATCTCGTGTTTTTTGGACTCCAGAAACGTTTTCGTGCATTTGTCGTCACTATTTCCGACGTAAAATGACACGAGGAACACGCTGGAGGCGACAGAATTGCGATCCGAGAAACCGTTGACGAGAAAATGGCGAGCATTCCCCAATCCTGTTCTCATGTTTTTTGGGCTCCAGAACCGTGTTTGTGCATTTCTCATGACTAATTCTGACGTAAAATGACGCGAGGAACGCGTTGGAAGCGACAGAATTGAGATCCGAGCAACCGTTGACGAGAAAATGGCGAGCATTCCCAAATCCTGATCTCATGTTTTTTGGGCTCCAGAACCGTGCTTGTGCATTTCTCATGACTAATTCTGATATAAAATGACGCGACGAACGCGTTGGAAGCGACAGAATTGTGATCCGAGCAACAGTTGACGAGAAAATGGCGAGCATTCCCAAAACTTGATCTCGTGTTTATTGAACTCCAGATCCGTGTTTGTGCATTTCTCAAGACGAATTCCGACGTAAAATGACACGAGGAACATGTTGGAAGCGACAGGATTGCAATCCGAGAAACCGTTGATGACAAAATCGCGAGCATTCCCAAAACCTGAACTCGTGGTTTTTGGACTCCAGAAACGTTTTCGTGCATTTGTCGTGACTATTTCAGACGCAAAATGACACGAGGAACACGCTGGAGGCGACAGAATTGCGATCCGAGAAACCGTTGACGTGAAAATGGCGAGCATTCCCCAATCCTGATCTCATGTTTTTTGGGCTCCAGAACCGTGTTTGTGCATTTCTCATGACTAATTCTGGTATAGAATGACGCGAGGAACACGCTGGAGGCGACAGAATTGCGATCCGAGAAACCGTTGACGAGAAAATGGCGAGCATTCCCCAATCCTGATCTCATGTTTTTTGGGCTCCAGAACCGTGTTTGTGCATTTCTCATGACTAATTCTGATATAAAATGACGCGAGGAACACGCTGGAAGCGACAGAATTGCGATCCGAACAACCGTTGGCGAGAAAATGGCGAGCATTCCCAAATCCTGATCTCATGTTTTTTGGGCTCCAGAACCGTGTTTGTGCATTTCTCATGACTAATTCTGATATAAAATGACGCGAGGAACGAGTTGGAAGCGGCAGAATTGAGATCCGAGCAACCATTGACGAGAAAATGGCGACCATTCCCAAATCCTGATCTCATGTTTTTTGGGCTCCAGAACCGTGTTTCTGCATTTCTCATGACTAATTCTGATATAAAATGACGCGACGAACGCGTTGGAAGCGACAGAATTGCGATCAGAGAAACCGTTGACGAGAAAATGGCGAGCATTCCCAAATCCTGATCTCGTGTTTTTTGGACTCCAGAAACGTTTTCGTGCATTTGTCGTCACTATTTCCGACGTAAAATGACACGAGGAACACGCTGGAGGCGACAGAATTGCGATCCGAGAAACCCTTGACGAGAAAATGGCGAGCATTCCCCAATCCTGTTCTCATGTTTTTTGGGCTCCAGAACCGTGTTTGTGCATTTCTCATGACTAATTCTGATATAAAATGACGCGAGGAACGCGTTGGAAGCGACAGAATTGAGATCCGAGTAACCGTTGACGAGAAAATGGCGAGCATTCCCAAAACTTGATCTTGTGTTTATTGAACTCCAGAACCGTGTTTGTGCATTTCTCAAGACGAATTCTGATATAAAATGACGCGAGGAACGCGTTGGAAGCGGCAGAATTGAGATCCGAGCAACCGTTGACGAGAAAATGGCGAGCATTCCCAAATCCTGATCTCATGTTTTTTGGGCTCCAGAACCGTGTTTGTGCATTTCTCATGACTAATTCTGATATAAAATGACGCGACGAACGCGTTGGAAGCGACAGAATTGCGATCCGAGCAACCGTTGACGAGAAAATGGCGAGCATTCCCAAATCCTGATCTCGTGTTTTTTGGACTCCAGAAACGTTTTCGTGCATTTGTCGTGACTATTTCAGACGCAAAATGACACGAGGAACACGCTGGAGCCGACAGAATTGCGATCCGAGAAACCGTTGACGTGAAAATGGCGAGCATTCCCCAATCCTGATCTCATGTTTTTTGGGCTCCAGAACCGTGTTTGTGCATTTCTCATGACTAATTCTGGTATAGAATGACGCGAGGAACACGCTGGAGGCGACAGAATTGCGATCCGAGAAACCGTTGACGAGAAAATGGCGAGCATTCCCCAATCCTGATCTCATGTTTTTTGGGCTCCAGAACCGTGTTTGTGCATTTCTCATGACTAATTCTGATATAAAATGACGCGAGGAACACGCTGGAAGCGACAGAATTGCGATCCGAACAACCGTTGGCGAGAAAATGGCGAGCATTCCCAAATCCTGATCTCATGTTTTTTGGGCTCCAGAACCGTGTTTGTGCATTTCTCATGACTAATTCTGATATAAAATGACGCGAGGAACGAGTTGGAAGCGGCAGAATTGAGATCCGAGCAACCATTGACGAGAAAATGGCGACCATTCCCAAATCCTGATCTCATGTTTTTTGGGCTCCAGAACCGTGTTTCTGCATTTCTCATGACTAATTCTGATATAAAATGACGCGACGAACGCGTTGGAAGCGACAGAATTGCGATCAGAGAAACCGTTGACGAGAAAATGGCGAGCATTCCCAAATCCTGATCTCGTGTTTTTTGGACTCCAGAAACGTTTTCGTGCATTTGTCGTCACTATTTCCGACGTAAAATGACACGAGGAACACGCTGGAGGCGACAGAATTGCGATCCGAGAAACCCTTGACGAGAAAATGGCGAGCATTCCCCAATCCTGTTCTCATGTTTTTTGGGCTCCAGAACCGTGTTTGTGCATTTCTCATGACTAATTCTGATATAAAATGCCGCGAGGAACGCGTTGGAAGCGACAGAATTGAGATCCGAGTAACCGTTGACGAGAAAATGGCGAGCATTCCCAAAACTTGATCTTGTGTTTATTGAACTCCAGAACCGTGTTTGTGCATTTCTCAAGACGAATTCTGATATAAAATGACGCGAGGAACGCGTTGGAAGCGGCAGAATTGAGATCCGAGCAACCGTTGACGAGAAAATGGCGAGCATTCCCAAATCCTGATCTCATGTTTTTTGGGCTCCAGAACCGTGTTTGTGCATTTCTCATGACTAATTCTGATATAAAATGACGCGACGAACGCGTTGGAAGCGACAGAATTGCGATCCGAGCAACCGTTGACGAGAAAATGGCGAGCATTCCCAAATCCTGATCTCGTGTTTTTTGGACTCCAGAAACGTTTTCGTGCATTTGTCGTCACTATTTCCGACGTAAAATGATACGAGGAACACGCTGGAGGCGACAGAATTGCGATCCGAGAAACCGTTGACGAGAAAATGGCGAGCATTCCCCAATCCTGTTCTCATGTTTTTTGGGCTCCAGAACCGCGTTTGTGCATTTCTCATAACTAATTCTGATATAAAATGACGCGACGAACGCGTTGGAAGCGACAGAATTGCGATCCGAGCAACCGTTGACGAGAAAATGGCGAGCATTCCCAAATCCTGATCTCATGTTTTTTGGGCTCCAGAACCGTGTTTGTGCATTTCTCATGACTAATTCTGATATAAAATGACGCGAGGAACGCGTTGGAAGCGACAGAATTGAGATCCGAGCAACCGTTGACGAGAAAATGGCGAGCATTCCCAAATCCTGATCTCATGTTTTTTGGGCTCCAGAACCGTGTTTGTGCATTTCTCATGACTAATTCTGATATAAAATGACGCGACGAACGCGTTGGAAGCGACAGAATTGCGATCCGAGCAACCGTTGACGAGAAAATGGCGAGCATTCCCAAATCCTGATCTCGTGTTTTTTGGACTCCAGAAACGTTTTCGTGCATTTGTCGTCACTATTTCCGACGTAAAATGATACGAGGAACACGCTGGAGGCGACAGAATTGCGATCCGAGAAACCGTTGACGAGAAAATGGCGAGCATTCCCCAATCCTGTTCTCATGTTTTTTGGGCTCCAGAACCGCGTTTGTGCATTTCTCATAACTAATTCTGATATAAAATGACGCGACGAACGCGTTGGAAGCGACAGAATTGCGATCCGAGCAACCGTTGACGAGAAAATGGCGAGCATTCCCAAATCCTGATCTCATGTTTTTTGGGCTCCAGAACCGTGTTTGTGCATTTCTCATGACTAATTCTGATATAAAATGACGCGAGGAACGCGTTGGAAGCGACAGAATTGAGATCCGAGCAACCGTTGACGAGGAAATGGCGAGCATTCCCAAAACTTGATCTCATGTTTTTTGGGCTCCAGAACCGTGTTTGTGCATTTCTCATGACTAATTCTGATATAAAATGACGCGACGAACGCGTTGGAAGCGACAGAATTGCCATCAGAGAAACCGTTGACGAGAAAATGGCGAGCATTCCCAAATCCTGATCTCGTGTTTTTTGGACTCCAGAAACGTTTTCGTGCATTTGTCGTCACTATTTCCGACGTAAAATGACACGAGGAACACGCTGGAGGCGACAGAATTGCGATCCGAGAAACCGTTGACGAGAAAATGGCGAGCATTCCCCAATCCTGTTCTCATGTTTTTTGGGCTCCAGAACCGTGTTTGTGCATTTCTCATGACTAATTCTGACGTAAAATGACGCGAGGAACGCGTTGGAAGCGACAGAATTGAGATCCGAGCAACCGTTGACGAGAAAATGGCGAGCATTCCCAAATCCTGATCTCATGTTTTTTGGGCTCCAGAACCGTGCTTGTGCATTTCTCATGACTAATTCTGATATAAAATGACGCGACGAACGCGTTGGAAGCGACAGAATTGTGATCCGAGCAACCGTTGACGAGAAAATGGCGAGCATTCCCAAATCCTGATCTCATGTTTTTTGGGCTCCAGAACCGTGTTTCTGCATTTCTCATGACTAATTCTGATATAAAATGACGCGACGAACGCGTTGGAAGCGACAGAATTGCGATCAGAGAAACCGTTGACGAGAAAATGGCGAGCATTCCCAAATCCTGATCTCGTGTTTTTTGGACTCCAGAAACGTTTTCGTGCATTTGTCGTCACTATTTCCGACGTAAAATGACACGAGGAACACGCTGGAGGCGACAGAATTGCGATCCAAGAAACCGTTGACGAGAAAATGGCGAGCATTCCCAAAACTTGATCTCGTGTTTATTGAACTCCAGAACCGTGTTTGTGCATTTCTCAAGACGAATTCTGATATAAAATGACGCGAGGAACGCGTTGGAAGCGGCAGAATTGAGATCCGAGCAACCGTTGACGAGAAAATGGCGAGCATTCCCAAATCCTGATCTCATGTTTTTTGGGCTCCAGAACCGTGTTTGTGCATTTCTCATGACTAATTCTGATATAAAATGACGCGACGAACGCGTTGGAAGCGACAGAATTGCGATCCGAGCAACCGTTGACGAGAAAATGGCGAGCATTCCCCAATCCTGTTCTCATGTTTTTTGGGCTCCAGAACCGTGTTTGTGCATTTCTCATGACTAATTCTGACGTAAAATGACGCGAGGAACGCGTTGGAAGCGGCAGAATTGAGATCCGAGCAACCGTTGACGAGAAAATGGCGAGCATTCCCAAATCCTGATCTCATGTTTTTTGGGCTCCAGAACCGTGTTTGTGCATTTCTCATGACTAATTCTGATATAAAATGACGCGAGGAACGCGTTGGAAGCGACAGAATTGAGATCCGAGTAACCGTTGACGAGAAAATGGCGAGCATTCCCAAAACTTGATCTCGTGTTTATTGAACTCCAGAACCGTGTTTGTGCATTTCTCAAGACGAATTCTGATATAAAATGACGCGAGGAACGCGTTGGAAGCGGCAGAATTGAGATCCGAGCAACCGTTGACGAGAAAATGGCGAGCATTCCCAAATCCTGATCTCATGTTTTTTGGGCTCCAGAACCGTGTTTGTGCATTTCTCATGACTAATTCTGATATAAAATGACGCGACGAACGCGTTGGAAGCGACAGAATTGCGATCCGAGCAACCGTTGACGAGAAAATGGCGAGCATTCCCAAATCCTGATCTCGTGTTTTTTGGACTCCAGAAACGTTTTCGTGCATTTGTCGTCACTATTTCCGACGTAAAATGATACGAGGAACACGCTGGAGGCGACAGAATTGCGATCCGAGAAACCGTTGACGAGAAAATGGCGAGCATTCCCCAATCCTGTTCTCATGTTTTTTGGGCTCCAGAACCGCGTTTGTGCATTTCTCATAACTAATTCTGATATAAAATGACGCGACGAACGCGTTGGAAGCGACAGAATTGCGACCCGAGCAACCGTTGAGGAGAAAATGGCGAGCATTCCCAAATCCTGATCTCATGTTTTTTGGGCTCCAGAACCGTGTTTGTGCATTTCTCATGACTAATTCTGATATAAAATGACGCGAGGAACGCGTTGGAAGCGACAGAATTGAGATCCGAGCAACCGTTGACGAGAAAATGGCGAGCATTCCCAAAACTTGATCTCATGTTTTTTGGGCTCCAGAACCGTGTTTGTGCATTTCTCATGACTAATTCTGATATAAAATGACGCGACGAACGCGTTGGAAGCGACAGAATTGCCATCAGAGAAACCGTTGACGAGAAAATGGCGAGCATTCCCAAATCCTGATCTCGTGTTTTTTGGACTCCAGAAACGTTTTCGTGCATTTGTCGTCACTATTTCCGACGTAAAATGACACGAGGAACACGCTGGAGGCGACAGAATTGCGATCCGAGAAACCGTTGACGAGAAAATGGCGAGCATTCCCCAATCCTGTTCTCATGTTTTTTGGGCTCCAGAAACGTGTTTGTGCATTTCTCATGACTAATTCTGATATAAAATGACGCGAGGAACGCGTTGGAAGCGACAGAATTGAGATCCGAGTAACCGTTGACGAGAAAATGGCGAGCATTCCCAAAACTTGATCTCGTGTTTATTGAACTCCAGAACCGTGTTTGTGCATTTCTCATGACTAATTCTGATATAAAATGACGCGACGAACGCGTTGGAAGCGACAGAATTGCGATCCGAGCAACCGTTGACGAGAAAATGGCGAGCATTCCCCAATCCTGTTCTCATGTTTTTTGGGCTCCAGAACCGCGTTTGTGCATTTCTCATAACTAATTCTGATATAAAATGACGCGACGAACGCGTTGGAAGCGACAGAATTGCGATCCGAGCAACCGTTGACGAGAAAATGGCGAGCATTCCCCAATCCTGATCTAGTGTTTTTTGGACTCCAGAAACGTTTTCGTGCATTTGTCGTTTCCGACGTAAAATGACACGAGGAACACGCTGGAGGCGACAGAATTGCGATCCGAGAAACCGTTGACGAGAAAATGGCGAGCATTCCCCAATCCTGTTCTCATGTTTTTTGGGCTCCAGAACCGTGTTTGTGCATTTCTCATGACTAATTCTGATATAAAATGACGCGACGAACGCGTTGGAAGCGACAGAATTGCCATCAGAGAAACCGTTGACGAGAAAATGGCGAGCATTCCCAAATCCTGATCTAGTGTTTTTTGGACTCCAGAAACGTTTTCGTGCATTTGTCGTTTCCGACGTAAAATGACACGAGGAACACGCTGGAGGCGACAGAATTGCGATCCGAGAAACCGTTGACGAGAAAATGGCGAGCATTCCCCAATCCTGTTCTCATGTTTTTTGGGCTCCAGAACCGCGTTTGTGCATTTCTCATAACTAATTCTGATATAAAATGACGCGACGAACGCGTTGGAAGCGACAGAATTGCGATCCGAGCAACCGTTGACGAGAAAATGGCGAGCATTCCCAAAACTTGATCTCATGTTTTTTGGGCTCCAGAACCGTGTTTGTGCATTTCTCATGACTAATTCTGATATAAAATGACGCGACGAACGCGTTGGAAGCGACAGAATTGCCATCAGAGAAACCGTTGACGAGAAAATGGCGAGCATTCCCAAATCCTGATCTCGTGTTTTTTGGACTCCAGAAACGTTTTCGTGCATTTGTCGTCACTATTTCCGACGTAAAATGACACGAGGAACACGCTGGAGGCGACAGAATTGCGATCCGAGAAACCGTTGACGAGAAAATGGCGAGCATTCCCCAATCCTGTTCTCATGTTTTTTGGGCTCCAGAACCGTGTTTGTGCATTTCTCATGACTAATTCTGACGTAAAATGACGCGAGGAACGCGTTGGAAGCGACAGAATTGAGATCCGAGCAACCGTTGACGAGAAAATGGCGAGCATTCCCAAATCCTGATCTCATGTTTTTTGGGCTCCAGAACCGTGCTTGTGCATTTCTCATGACTAATTCTGATATAAAATGACGCGACGAACGCGTTGGAAGCGACAGAATTGTGATCCGAGCAACCGTTGACGAGAAAATGGCGAGCATTCCCAAATCCTGATCTCATGTTTTTTGGGCTCCAGAACCGTGTTTGTGCATTTCTCATGACTAATTCTGATATAAAATGACGCGACGAACGCGTTGGAAGCGACAGAATTGCGATCCGAGTAACCGTTGACGAGAAAATGGCGAGCATTCCCAAATCCTGATCTCATGTTTTTTGGGCTCCAGAACCGTGTTTGTGCATTTCTCATGACTAATTCTGATATAAAATGACGCGAGGAACGCGTTGGAAGCGACAGAATTGAGATCCGAGCAACCGTTGACGAGAAAATGGCGAGCATTCCCAAATCCTGATCTCGTGTTTTTTGGACTCCAGAAACGTTTTCGTGCATTTGTCGTCACTATTTCCGACGTAAAATGATACGAGGAACACGCTGGAGGCGACAGAATTGCGATCCGAGAAACCGTTGACGAGAAAATGGCGAGCATTCCCCAATCCTGTTCTCATGTTTTTTGGGCTCCAGAACCGCGTTTGTGCATTTCTCATAACTAATTCTGATATAAAATGACGCGACGAACGCGTTGGAAGCGACAGAATTGCGATCCGAGCAACCGTTGACGAGAAAATGGCGAGCATTCCCAAATCCTGATCTCATGTTTTTTGGGCTCCAGAACCGTGTTTGTGCATTTCTCATGACTAATTCTGATATAAAATGACGCGAGGAACGCGTTGGAAGCGACAGAATTGAGATCCGAGCAACCGTTGACGAGAAAATGGCGAGCATTCCCAAAACTTGATCTCATGTTTTTTGGGCTCCAGAACCGTGTTTGTGCATTTCTCATGACTAATTCTGATATAAAATGACGCGACGAACGCGTTGGAAGCGACAGAATTGCCATCAGATAAACCGTTGACGAGAAAATGGCGAGCATTCCCAAATCCTGATCTCGTGTTTTTTGGACTCCAGAAACGTTTTCGTGCATTTGTCGTCACTATTTCCGACGTAAAATGACACGAGGAACACGCTGGAGGCGACAGAATTGCGATCCGAGAAACCGTTGACGAGAAAATGGCGAGCATTCCCCAATCCTGTTCTCATGTTTTTTGGGCTCCAGAAACGTGTTTGTGCATTTCTCATGACTAATTCTGATATAAAATGACGCGAGGAACGCGTTGGAAGCGACAGAATTGAGATCCGAGTAACCGTTGACGAGAAAATGGCGAGCATTCCCAAAACTTGATCTCGTGTTTATTGAACTCCAGAACCGTGTTTGTGCATTTCTCAAGACGAATTCTGATATAAAATGACGCGAGGAACGCGTTGGAAGCGGCAGAATTGAGATCCGAGCAACCGTTGACGAGAAAATGGCGAGCATTCCCAAATCCTGATCTCATGTTTTTTGGGCTCCAGAACCGTGTTTGTGCATTTCTCATGACTAATTCTGATATAAAATGACGCGACGAACGCGTTGGAAGCGACAGAATTGCGATCCGAGCAACCGTTGACGAGAAAATGGCGAGCATTCCCAAATCCTGATCTCGTGTTTTTTGGACTCCAGAAACGTTTTCGTGCATTTGTCGTCACTATTTCCGACGTAAAATGATACGAGGAACACGCTGGAGGCGACAGAATTGCGATCCGAGAAACCGTTGACGAGAAAATGGCGAGCATTCCCCAATCCTGTTCTCATGTTTTTTGGGCTCCAGAACCGCGTTTGTGCATTTCTCATAACTAATTCTGATATAAAATGACGCGACGAACGCGTTGGAAGCGACAGAATTGCGATCCGAGCAACCGTTGACGAGAAAATGGCGAGCATTCCCAAAACTTGATCTCATGTTTTTTGGGCTCCAGAACCGTGTTTGTGCATTTCTCATGACTAATTCTGATATAAAATGACGCGACGAACGCGTTGGAAGCGACAGAATTGCCATCAGAGAAACCGTTGACGAGAATATGGCGAGCATTCCCAAATCCTGATCTCGTGTTTTTTGGACTCCAGAAACGTTTTCGTGCATTTGTCGTCACTATTTCCGACGTAAAATGACACGAGGAACACGCTGGAGGCGACAGAATTGCGATCCGAGAAACCGTTGACGAGAAAATGGCGAGCATTCCCCAATCCTGTTCTCATGTTTTTTGGGCTCCAGAACCGTGTTTGTGCATTTCTCATGACTAATTCTGACGTAAAATGACGCGAGGAACGCGTTGGAAGCGGCAGAATTGAGATCCGAGCAACCGTTGACGAGAAAATGGCGAGCATTCCCAAAACTTGATCTCGTGTTTATTGAACTCCAGAACCGTGTTTGTGCATTTCTCAAGACGAATTCTGATATAAAATGACGCGAGGAACGCGTTGGAAGCGGCAGAATTGAGATCCGAGCAACCGTTGACGAGAAAATGGCGAGCATTCCCAAATCCTGATCTCATGTTTTTTGGGCTCCAGAACCGTGTTTGTGCATTTCTCATGACTAATTCTGATATAAAATGACGCGACGAACGCGTTGGAAGCGACAGAATTGCGATCCGAGCAACCGTTGACGAGAAAATGGCGAGCATTCCCAAATCCTGATCTCGTGTTTTTTGGACTCCAGAAACGTTTTCGTGCATTTGTCGTCACTATTTCCGACGTAAAATGATACGAGGAACACGCTGGAGGCGACAGAATTGCGATCCGAGAAACCGTTGACGAGAAAATGGCGAGCATTCCCCAATCCTGTTCTCATGTTTTTTGGGCTCCAGAACCGCGTTTGTGCATTTCTCATAACTAATTCTGATATAAAATGACGCGACGAACGCGTTGGAAGCGACAGAATTGCGATCCGAGCAACCGTTGACGAGAAAATGGCGAGCATTCCCAAAACTTGATCTCATGTTTTTTGGGCTCCAGAACCGTGTTTGTGCATTTCTCATGACTAATTCTGATATAAAATGACGCGACGAACGCGTTGGAAGCGACAGAATTGCCATCAGAGAAACCGTTGACGAGAATATGGCGAGCATTCCCAAATCCTGATCTCGTGTTTTTTGGACTCCAGAAACGTCTTCGTGCATTTGTCGTCACTATTTCCGACGTAAAATGACACGAGGAACACGCTGGAGGCGACAGAATTGCGATCCGAGAAACCGTTGACGAGAAAATGGCGAGCATTCCCCAATCCTGTTCTCATGTTTTTTGGGCTCCAGAACCGTGTTTGTGCATTTCTCATGACTAATTCTGACGTAAAATGACGCGAGGAACGCGTTGGAAGCGACAGAATTGAGATCCGAGCAACCGTTGACGAGAAAATGGCGAGCATTCCCAAATCCTGATCTCATGTTTTTTGGGCTCCAGAACCGTGCTTGTGCATTTCTCATGACTAATTCTGATATAAAATGACGCGACGAACGCGTTGGAAGCGACAGAATTGTGATCCGAGCAACCGTTGACGAGAAAATGGCGAGCATTCCCAAATCCTGATCTCATGTTTTTTGGGCTCCAGAACCGTGTTTGTGCATTTCTCATGACTAATTCTGATATAAAATGACGCGACGAACGCGTTGGAAGCGACAGAATTGCGATCCGAGTAACCGTTGACGAGAAAATGGCGAGCATTCCCAAATCCTGATCTCATGTTTTTTGGGCTCCAGAACCGTGTTTGTGCATTTCTCATGACTAATTCTGATATAAAATGACGCGAGGAACGCGTTGGAAGCGACAGAATTGAGATCCGAGCAACCGTTGACGAGAAAATGGCGACCATTCCCAAATCCTGATCTCATGTTTTTTGGGCTCCAGAACCGTGTTTGTGCATTTCTCATGACTAATTCTGATATAAAATGACGCGACGAACGCGTTGGAAGCGACAGAATTGCGATCCGAGCAACCGTTGACGAGAAAATGGCGAGCATTCCCAAATCCTGATCTCATGTTTTTTGGGCTCCAGAACCGTGCTTGTGCATTTCTCATGACTAATTCTGATATAAAATGACGCGACGAACGCGTTGGAAGCGACAGAATTGTGATCCGAGCAACCGTTGACGAGAAAATGGCGAGCATTCCCAAATCCTGATCTCATGTTTTTTGGGCTCCAGAACCGTGTTTGTGCATTTCTCATGACTAATTCTGATATAAAATGACGCGAGGAACGAGTTGGAAGCGGCAGAATTGAGATCCGAGCAACCGTTGACGAGAAAATGGCGACCATTCCCAAATCCTGATCTCATGTTTTTTGGGCTCCAGAACCATGTTTCTGCATTTCTCATGACTAATTCTGATATAAAATGACGCGACGAACGCGTTGGAAGCGACAGAATTGCGATCAGAGAAACCGTTGACGAGAAAATGGCGAGCATTCCCAAATCCTGATCTCGTGTTTTTTGGACTCCAGAAACGTTTTCGTGCATTTGTCGTCACTATTTCCGACGTAAAATGACACGAGGAACACGCTGGAGGCGACAGAATTGCGATCCGAGAAACCGTTGACGAGAAAATGGCGAGCATTCCCCAATCCTGTTCTCATGTTTTTTGGGCTCCAGAACCGTGTTTGTGCATTTCTCATGACTAATTCTGACGTAAAATGACGCGAGGAACGCGTTGGAAGCGACAGAATTGAGATCCGAGCAACCGTTGACGAGAAAATGGCGAGCATTCCCAAATCCTGATCTCATGTTTTTTGGGCTCCAGAACCGTGTTTGTGCATTTCTCATGACTAATTCTGATATAAAATGACGCGACGAACGCGTTGGAAGCGACAGAATTGCGATCCGAGCAACCGTTGACGAGAAAATGGCGAGCATTCCCAAATCCTGATCTCGTGTTTTTTGGACTCCAGAAACGTTTTCGTGCATTTGTCGTCACTATTTCCGACGTAAAATGATACGAGGAACACGCTGGAGGCGACAGAATTGCGATCCGAGAAACCGTTGACGAGAAAATGGCGAGCATTCCCCAATCCTGTTCTCATGTTTTTTGGGCTCCAGAACCGCGTTTGTGCATTTCTCATAACTAATTCTGATAAAAAAGGCGCGACGAACGCGTTGGAAGCGACAGAATTGCGATCCGAGCAACCGTTGACGAGAAAATGGCGAGCATTCCCAAATCCTGATCTCGTGTTTTTTGGACTCCAGAAACGTTTTCGTGCATTTGTCGTCACTATTTCCGACGTAAAATGGCACGAGGAACACGCTGGAGGCGACAGAATTGCGATCCGAGAAACCGTTGACGAGAAAATGGCGAGCATTCCCCAATCCTGTTCTCATGTTTTTTGGGCTCCAGAACCGTGTTTGTGCATTTCTCATGACTAATTCTGATATAAAATGACGCGAGGAACGCGTTGGAAGCGACAGAATTGAGATCCGAGCAACCGTTGACGAGAAAATGGCGAGCATTCCCAAATCCTGATCTCATGTTTTTTGGGCTCCAGAACCGTGTTTGTGCATTTCTCATGACTAATTCTGATATAAAATGACGCGACGAACGCGTTGGAAGCGACAGAATTGCGATCCGAGCAACCGTTGACGAGAAAATGGCGAGCATTCCCAAATCCTGATCTCGTGTTTTTTGGACTCCAGAAACGTTTTCGTGCATTTGTCGTCACTATTTCCGACGTAAAATGATACGAGGAACACGCTGGAGGCGACAGAATTGCGATCCGAGAAACCGTTGACGAGAAAATGGCGAGCATTCCCCAATCCTGTTCTCATGTTTTTTGGGCTCCAGAACCGCGTTTGTGCATTTCTCATAACTAATTCTGATAAAAAAGGCGCGACGAACGCGTTGGAAGCGACAGAATTGCGATCCGAGCAACCGTTGACGAGAAAATGGCGAGCATTCCCAAATCCTGATCTCGTGTTTTTTGGACTCCAGAAACGTTTTCGTGCATTTGTCGTCACTATTTCCGACGTAAAATGGCACGAGGAACACGCTGGAGGCGACAGAATTGCGATCCGAGAAACCGTTGACGAGAAAATGGCGAGCATTCCCCAATCCTGTTCTCATGTTTTTTGGGCTCCAGAACCGTGTTTGTGCATTTCTCATGACTAATTCTGATATAAAATGACGCGAGGAACGCGTTGGAAGCGACAGAATTGAGATCCGAGTAACCGTTGACGAGAAAATGGCGAGCATTCCCAAAACTTGATCTCGTGTTTATTGAACTCCAGAACCGTGTTTGTGCATTTCTCAAGACGAATTCTGATATAAAATGACGCGAGGAACGCGTTGGAAGCGGCAGAATTGAGATCCGAGCAACCGTTGACGAGAAAATGGCGAGCATTCCCAAATCCTGATCTCATGTTTTTTGGGCTCCAGAACCGTGTTTGTGCATTTCTCATGACTAATTCTGATATAAAATAACGCGACGAACGCGTTGGAAGCGACAGAATTGCGATCCGAGCAACCGTTGACGAGAAAATGGCGAGCATTCCCAAATCCTGACCTCGTGTTTTTTGGACTCCAGAAACGTTTTCGTGCATTTGTCGTCACTATTTCCGACGTAAAATGATACGAGGAACACGCTGGAGGCGACAGAATTGCGATCCGAGAAACCGTTGACGAGAAAATGGCGAGCATTCCCCAATCCTGTTCTCATGTTTTTTGGGCTCCAGAACCGCGTTTGTGCATTTCTCATAACTAATTCTGATATAAAATGACGCGACGAACGCGTTGGAAGCGACAGAATTGCGATCCGAGCAACCGTTGACGAGAAAATGGCGAGCATTCCCAAATCCTGATCTCATGTTTTTTGGGCTCCAGAACCGTGTTTGTGCATTTCTCATGACTAATTCTGATATAAAATGACGCGAGGAACGCGTTGGAAGCGACAGAATTGAGATCCGAGTAACCGTTGACGAGAAAATGGCGAGCATTCCCAAAACTTGATCTCGTGTTTATTGAACTCCAGAACCGTGTTTGTGCATTTCTCAAGACGAATTCTGATATAAAATGACGCGAGGAACGCGTTGGAAGCGACAGAATTGAGATCCGAGTAACCGTTGACGAGAAAATGGCGAGCATTCCCAAATCCTGATCTCGTGTTTTTTGGACTCCAGAAACGTTTTCGTGCATTTGTCGTCACTATTTCCGACGTAAAATGACGCGAGGAACGCGTTGGAAGCGACAGAATTGAGATCCGAGCAACCGTTGACGAGAAAATGGCGAGCATTCCCAAATCCTGATCTCGTGTTTTTTGGACTCCAGAAACGTTTTCGTGCATTTGTCGTCACTATTTCCGACGTAAAATGACACGAGGAACACGCTGGAGGCGACAGAATTGCGATCCGAGAAACCGTTGACGAGAAAATGGCGAGCATTCCCCAATCCTGTTCTCATGTTTTTTGGGCTCCAGAACCGTGTTTGTGCATTTCTCATGACTAATTCTGATATAAAATGACGCGAGGAACGCGTTGGAAGCGACAGAATTGAGATCCGAGTAACCGTTGACGAGAAAATGGCGAGCATTCCCAAAACTTGATCTCGTGTTTATTGAACTCCAGAACCGTGTTTGTGCATTTCTCAAGACGAATTCTGATATAAAATGACGCGAGGAACGCGTTGGAAGCGGCAGAATTGAGATCCGAGCAACCGTTGACGAGAAAATGGCGAGCATTCCCAAATCCTGATCTCATGTTTTTTAGGCTCCAGAACCGTGTTTGTGCATTTCTCATGACTAATTCTGATATAAAATGACGCGACGAACGCGTTGGAAGCGACAGAATTGCGATCCGAGCAACCGTTGACGAGAAAATGGCGAGCATTCCCAAATCCTGATCTCGTGTTTTTTGGACTCCAGAAACGTTTTCGTGCATTTGTCGTCACTATTTCCGACGTAAAATGATACGAGGAACACGCTGGAGGCGACAGAATTGCGATCCGAGAAACCGTTGACGAGAAAATGGCGAGCATTCCCCAATCCTGTTCTCATGTTTTTTGGGCTCCAGAACCGCGTTTGTGCATTTCTCATAACTAATTCTGATATAAAATGACGCGACGAACGCGTTGGAAGCGACAGAATTGCGATCCGAGCAACCGTTGACGAGAAAATGGCGAGCATTCCCAAATCCTGATCTCATGTTTTTTGGGCTCCAGAACCGTGTTTGTGCATTTCTCATGACTAATTCTGATATAAAATGACGCGAGGAACGCGTTGGAAGCGACAGAATTGAGATCCGAGCAACCGTTGACGAGAAAATGGCGAGCATTCCCAAAACTTGATCTCATGTTTTTTGGGCTCCAGAACCGTGTTTGTGCATTTCTCATGACTAATTCTGATATAAAATGACGCGACGAACGCGTTGGAAGCGACAGAATTGCCATCAGAGAAACCGTTGACGAGAAAATGGCGAGCATTCCCAAATCCTGATCTCGTGTTTTTTGGACGCCAGAAACGTTTTCGTGCATTTGTCGTCACTATTTCCGACGTAAAATGACACGAGGAACACGCTGGAGGCGACAGAATTGCGATCCGAGAAACCGTTGACGAGAAAATGGCGAGCATTCCCCAATCCTGTTCTCATGTTTTTTGGGCTCCAGAACCGTGTTTGTGCATTTCTCATGACTAATTCTGACGTAAAATGACGCGAGGAACGCGTTGGAAGCGACAGAATTGAGATCCGAGCAACCGTTGACGAGAAAATGGCGAGCATTCCCAAATCCTGATCTCATGTTTTTTGGGCTCCAGAACCGTGTTTGTGCATTTCTCATGACTAATTCTGATATAAAATGACGCGAGGAACGCGTTGGAAGCGACAGAATTGAGATCCGAGCAACCGTTGACGAGAAAATGGCGAGCATTCCCAAAACTTGATCTCATGTTTTTTGGGCTCCAGAAGCGTGTTTGTGCATTTCTCAAGAAGAATTCTGATATAAAATGACGCGAGGAACGCGTTAGAAGCGGCTGAATTGAGATCCGAGCAACCGTTGACGAGAAAATGGCGAGCATTCCCAAATCCTGATCTCATGTTTTTTGGGCTCCAGAACCGTGTTTGTGCATTTCTCATGACTAATTCTGATATAAAATGACGCGAGGAACGCGTTGGAAGCGACAGAATTGAGATCCGAGCAACCGTTGACGAGAAAATGGCGAGCATTCCCAAAACTTGATCTCATGTTTTTTGGGCTCCAGAACCGTGTTTGTGCATTTCTCATGACTAATTCTGATATAAAATGACGCGAGGAACGCGTTGGAAGCGACAGAATTGAGATCCGAGCAACCGTTGACGAGAAAATGGCGAGCATTCCCAAATCCTGATCTCGTGTTTTTTGGACTCCAGAAACGTTTTCGTGCATTTGTCGTCACTATTTCCGACGTAAAATGACACGAGGAACACGCTGGAGGCGACAGAATTGCGATCCGAGAAACCGTTGACGAGAAAATGGCGAGCATTCCCCAATCCTGTTCTCATGTTTTTTGGGCTCCAGAACCGTGTTTGTGCATTTCTCATGACTAATTCTGATATAAAATGACGCGAGGAACGCGTTGGAAGCGACAGAATTGAGATCCGAGTAACCGTTGACGAGAAAATGGCGAGCATTCCCAAATCCTGATCTCGTGTTTTTTGGACTCCAGAAACGTTTTCGTGCATTTGTCGTCACTATTTCCGACGTAAAATGACACGAGGAACACGCTGGAGGCGACAGAATTGCGATCCGAGAAACCGTTGACGAGAAAATGGCGAGCATTCCCCAATCCTGTTCTCATGTTTTTTGGGCTCCAGAACCGTGTTTGTGCATTTCTCATGACTAATTCTGACGTAAAATGACGCGAGGAACGCGTTGGAAGCGACAGAATTGAGATCCGAGCAACCGTTGACGAGAAAATGGCGAGCATTCCCAAATCCTGATCTCATGTTTTTTGGGCTCCAGAACCGTGTTTGTGCATTTCTCATGACTAATTCTGATATAAAATGACGCGACGAACGCGTTGGAAGCGACAGAATTGCGATCCGAGCAACCGTTGACGAGAAAATGGCGAGCATGCCCAAATCCTGATCTCGTGTTTTTTGGACTCCAGAAACGTTTTCGTGCATTTGTCGTCACTATTTCCGACGTAAAATGACACGAGGAACACGCTGGAGGCGACAGAATTGCGATCCGAGAAACCGTTGACGAGAAAATGGCGAGCATTCCCCAATCCTGTTCTCATGTTTTTTGGGCTCCAGAACCGTGTTTGTGCATTTCTCATGACTAATTCTGACGTAAAATGACGCGAGGAACGCGTTGGAAGCGACAGAATTGAGATCCGAGCAACCGTTGACGAGAAAATGGCGAGCATTCCCCAATCCTGTTCTCATGTTTTTTGGGCTCCAGAACCGCGTTTGTGCATTTCTCATAACTAATTCTGATAAAAAAGGCGCGACGAACGCGTTGGAAGCGACAGAATTGCGATCCGAGCAACCGTTGACGAGAAAATGGCGAGCATTCCAAAATCCTGATCTCATGTTTTTTGGGCTCCAGAACCGTGTTTGTGCATTTCTCATGACTAATTCTGATATAAAATGACGCGAGGAACGCGTTGGAAGCGACAGAATTGAGATCCGAGCAACCGTTGACGAGAAAATGGCGAGCATTCCCAAAACTTGATCTCATGTTTTTTGGGCTCCAGAACCGTGTTTGTGCATTTCTCATGACTAATTCTGATATAAAATGACGCGACGAACGCGTTGGAAGCGACAGAATTGCCATCAGAGAAACCGTTGACGAGAAAATGGCGAGCATTCCCAAATCCTGATCTCGTGTTTTTTGGACTCCAGAAACGTTTTCGTGCATTTGTCGTCACTATTTCCGACGTAAAATGACACGAGGAACACGCTGGAGGCGACAGAATTGCGATCCGAGAAACCGTTGACGAGAAAATGGCGAGCATTCCCCAATCCTGTTCTCATGTTTTTTGGGCTCCAGAACCGTGTTTGTGCATTTCTCATGACTAATTCTGACGTAAAATGACGCGAGGAACGCGTTGGAAGCGACAGAATTGAGATCCGAGCAACCGTTGACGAGAAAATGGCGAGCATTCCCAAATCCTGATCTCATGTTTTTTGGGCTCCAGAACCGTGTTTGTGCATTTCTCATGACTAATTCTGATATAAAATGACGCGAGGAACGCGTTGGAAGCGACAGAATTGAGATCCGAGCAACCGTTGACGAGAAAATGGCGAGCATTCCCAAAACTTGATCTCATGTTTTTTGGGCTCCAGAAGCGTGTTTGTGCATTTCTCAAGACGAATTCTGATATAAAATGAAGCGAGGAACGCGTTAGAAGCGGCAGAATTGAGATCCGAGCAACCGTTGACGAGAAAATGGCGAGCATTTCCAAATCCTGATCTCATGTTTTTTGGGCTCCAGAACCGTGTTTGTGCATTTCTCATGACTAATTCTGATATAAAATGACGCGAGGAACGCGTTGGAAGCGGCAGAATTGAGATCCGAGCAACCGTTGACGAGAAAATGGCGAGCATTCCCAAATCCTGATCTCATGTTTTTTGGGCTCCAGAACCGTGTTTGTGCATTTCTCATGACTAATTCTGATGTAAAATGACGCGACGAACGCGTTGGAAGCGACACAATTGCGATCCGAGCAACCGTTGACGAGAAAATGGCGAGCATTCCCAAATCCTGATCTCATGTTTTTTGGGCTCCAGAACCGTGTTTGTGCATTTCTCATGACTAATTCTGATATAAAATGACGCGAGGAACGAGTTGGAAGCGGCAGAATTGAGATCCGAGCAACCGTTGACGAGAAAATGGCGACCATTCCCAAATCCTGATCTCATGTTTTTTGGGCTCCAGAACCGTGTTTCTGCATTTCTCATGACTAATTCTGATATAAAATGACGCGACGAACGCGTTGGAAGCGACAGAATTGCGATCAGAGAAACCGTTGACGAGAAAATGGCGAGCATTCCCAAATCCTGATCTCGTGTTTTTTGGACTCCAGAAACGTTTTCGTGCATTTGTCGTCACTATTTCCGACGTAAAATGACACGAGGAACACGCTGGAGGCGACAGAATTGCGATCCGAGAAACCGTTGACGAGAAAATGGCGAGCATTCCCCAATCCTGTTCTCATGTTTTTTGGGCTCCAGAACCGTGTTTGTGCATTTCTCATGACTAATTCTGACGTAAAATGACGCGAGGAACGCGTTGGAAGCGACAGAATTGAGATCCGAGCAACCGTTGACGAGAAAATGGCGAGCATTCCCAAATCCTGATCTCATGTTTTTTGGGCTCCAGAACCGTGCTTGTGCATTTCTCATGACTAATTCTGATATAAAATGACGCGACGAACGCGTTGGAAGCGACAGAATTGTGATCCGAGCAACCGTTGACGAGAAAATGGCGAGCATTCCCAAATCCTGATCTCATGTTTTTTGGGCTCCAGAACCGTGTTTGTGCATTTCTCATGACTAATTCTGATATAAAATGACGCGAGGAACGCGTTGGAAGCGACAGAATTGAGATCCGAGCAACCGTTGACGAGAAAATGGCGAGCATTCCCAAAACTTGATCTCATGTTTTTTGGGCTCCAGAAGCGTGTTCGTGCATTTCTCAAGACGAATTCTGATATAAAATGACGCGAGGAACGCGTTAGAAGCGGCAGAATTGAGATCCGAGCAACCGTTGACGAGAAAATGGCGAGCATTCCCAAATCCTGATCTCATGTTTTTTGGGCTCCAGAACCGTGTTTGTGCATTTCTCATGACTAATTCTGATATAAAATGACGCGCCAAACGCGTTGGAAGCGACAGAATTGCGATCCGAGCAACCGTTGACGAGAAAATGGCGAGCATTCCCAAATCCTGATCTCATGTTTTTTGGGCTCCAGAACCGTGTTTGTGCATTTCTCATGACTAATTCTGATATAAAATGACGCGACGAACGCGTTGGAAGCGACAGAATTGCGATCCGAGCAACCGTTGACGAGAAAATGGCGAGCATTCCCAAATCCTGATCTCATGTTTTTTGGGCTCCAGAACCGTGTTTGTGCATTTCTCATGACTAATTCTGATATAAAATGACGCGACGAACGCGTTGGAAGCGACAGAATTGTGATCCGAGCAACCGTTGACGAGAAAATGGCGAGCATTCCCAAATCCTGATCTCATGTTTTTTGGGCTCCAGAACCGTGTTTGTGCATTTCTCATGACTAATTCTGATATAAAATGACGCGAGGAACGCGTTGGAAGCGACAGAATTGAGATCCGAGCAACCGTTGACGAGAAAATGGCGAGCATTCCCAAAACTTGATCTCATGTTTTTTGGGCTCCAGAAGCGTGTTCGTGCATTTCTCAAGACGAATTCTGATATAAAATGACGCGAGGAACGCGTTAGAAGCGGCAGAATTGAGATCCGAGCAACCGTTGACGAGAAAATGGCGAGCATTCCCAAATCCTGATCTCATGTTTTTTGGGCTCCAGAACCGTGTTTGTGCATTTCTCATGACTAATTCTGATATAAAATAAGGCGCCAAACGCGTTGGAAGCGACAGAATTGCGATCCGAGAAACCGTTGACGAGAAAATGGCGAGCATTCCCCAATTCTGATCTCATGTTTTTTGGGTTCCAGAACCGTGTTTGTGCATTTCTCATGACTAATTCTGATCTAAAATGACGCGAGGAACGCGTTGGAAGCGGCAGAATTGAGATCCGAGCAACCGTTGACGAGAAAATGGCGAGCATTCCCAAATCCTGATCTCATGTTTTTTGGGCTCCAGAACCGTGTTTGTGCATTTCTCATGACTAATTCTGATATAAAATGACGCGACGAACGCGTTGGAAGCGACAGAATTGCGATCCGAGCAACCGTTGACGAGAAAATGGCGAGCATTCCCAAATCCTGATCTCATGTTTTTTGGGCTCCAGAACCGTGTTTGTGCATTTCTCATGACTAATTCTGATATAAAATGACGCGAGGAACGCGTTGGAAGCGACAGAATTGAGATCCGAGCAACCGTTGACGAGAAAATGGCGAGCATTCCCAAATCCTGATCTCGTGTTTTTTGGACTCCAGAAACGTTTTCGTGCATTTGTCGTCACTATTTCCGACGTAAAATGATACGAGGAACACGCTGGAGGCGACAGAATTGCGATCCGAGAAACCGTTGACGAGAAAATGGCGAGCATTCCCCAATCCTGTTCTCATGTTTTTTGGGCTCCAGAACCGTGTTTGTGCATTTCTCATGACTAATTCTGACGTAAAATGACGCGAGGAACGCGTTGGAAGCGACAGAATTGAGATCCGAGCAACCGTTGACGAGAAAATGGCGAGCATTCCCAAATCCTGATCTCATGTTTTTTGGGCTCCAGAACCGTGCTTGTGCATTTCTCATGACTAATTCTGATATAAAATGACGCGACGAACGCGTTGGAAGCGACAGAATTGTGATCCGAGCAACCGTTGACGAGAAAATGGCGAGCATTCCCAAATCCTGATCTCATGTTTTTTGGGCTCCAGAACCGTGTTTGTGCATTTCTCATGACTAATTCTGATATAAAATGACGCGAGGAACGCGTTGGAAGCGACAGAATTGAGATCCGAGCAACCGTTGACGAGAAAATGGCGAGCATTCCCAAAACTTGATCTCATGTTTTTTGGGCTCCAGAAGCGTGTTCGTGCATTTCTCAAGACGAATTCTGATATAAAATGACGCGAGGAACGCGTTAGAAGCGGCAGAATTGAGATCCGAGCAACCGTTGACGAGAAAATGGTGAGCATTCCCAAATCCTGATCTCATGTTTTTTGGGCTCCAGAACCGTGTTTGTGCATTTCTCATGACTAATTCTGATATAAAATGACGCGCCAAACGCGTTGGAAGCGACAGAATTGCGATCCGAGCAACCGTTGACGAGAAAATGGCGAGCATTCCCAAATCCTGATCTCATGTTTTTTGGGCTCCAGAACCGTGTTTGTGCATTTCTCATGACTAATTCTGATATAAAATGACGCGACGAACGCGTTGGAAGCGACAGAATTGCGATCCGAGCAACCGTTGACGAGAAAATGGCGAGCATTCCCAAATCCTGATCTCATGTTTTTTGGGCTCCAGAACCGTGTTTGTGCATTTCTCATGACTAATTCTGATATAAAATGACGCGACGAACGCGTTGGAAGCGACAGAATTGTGATCCGAGCAACCGTTGACGAGAAAATGGCGAGCATTCCCAAATCCTGATCTCATGTTTTTTGGGCTCCAGAACCGTGTTTGTGCATTTCTCATGACTAATTCTGATATAAAATGACGCGAGGAACGCGTTGGAAGCGACAGAATTGAGATCCGAGCAACCGTTGACGAGAAAATGGCGAGCATTCCCAAAACTTGATCTCATGTTTTTTGGGCTCCAGAAGCGTGTTCGTGCATTTCTCAAGACGAATTCTGATATAAAATGACGCGAGGAACGCGTTAGAAGCGGCAGAATTGAGATCCGAGCAACCGTTGACGAGAAAATGGCGAGCATTCCCAAATCCTGATCTCATGTTTTTTGGGCTCCAGAACCGTGTTTGTGCATTTCTCATGACTAATTCTGATATAAAATAAGGCGCCAAACGCGTTGGAAGCGACAGAATTGCGATCCGAGAAACCGTTGACGAGAAAATGGCGAGCATTCCCCAATTCTGATCTCATGTTTTTTGGGTTCCAGAACCGTGTTTGTGCATTTCTCATGACTAATTCTGATCTAAAATGACGCGAGGAACGCGTTGGAAGCGGCAGAATTGAGATCCGAGCAACCGTTGACGAGAAAATGGCGAGCATTCCCAAATCCTGATCTCATGTTTTTTGGGCTCCAGAACCGTGTTTGTGCATTTCTCATGACTAATTCTGATATAAAATGACGCGACGAACGCGTTGGAAGCGACAGAATTGCGATCCGAGCAACCGTTGACGAGAAAATGGCGAGCATTCCCAAATCCTGATCTCATGTTTTTTGGGCTCCAGAACCGTGTTTGTGCATTTCTCATGACTAATTCTGATATAAAATGACGCGAGGAACGCGTTGGAAGCGACAGAATTGAGATCCGAGCAACCGTTGACGAGAAAATGGCGAGCATTCCCAAATCCTGATCTCGTGTTTTTTGGACTCCAGAAACGTTTTCGTGCATTTGTCGTCACTATTTCCGACGTAAAATGATACGAGGAACACGCTGGAGGCGACAGAATTGCGATCCGAGAAACCGTTGACGAGAAAATGGCGAGCATTCCCCAATCCTGATCTCATGTTTTTTGGGCTCCAGAACCGTGTTTGTGCATTTCTCATGACTAATTCTGATATAAAATGACGCGACGAACGCGTTGGAAGCGACAGAATTGCGATCCGAGCAACCGTTGACGAGAAAATGGCGAGCATTCCCAAATCCTGATCTCATGTTTTTTGGGCTCCAGAACCGTGTTTGTGCATTTCTCATGACTAATTCTGATATAAAATGACGCGAGGAACGCGTTGGAAGCGACAGAATTGAGATCCGAGCAACCGTTGACGAGAAAATGGCGAGCATTCCCAAAACTTGATCTCATGTTTTTTGGGCTCCAGAACCGTGTTTGTGCATTTCTCATGACTAATTCTGATATAAAATGACGCGACGAACGCGTTGGAAGCGACAGAATTGCGATCCGAGCAACCGTTGACGAGAAAATGGCGAGCATTCCCAAATCCTGATCTCGTGTTTTTTGGACTCCAGAAACGTTTTCGTGCATTTGTCGTCACTATTTCCGACGTAAAATGATACGAGGAACACGCTGGAGGCGACAGAATTGCGATCCGAGAAACCGTTGACGAGAAAATGGCGAGCATTCCCCAATCCTGTTCTCATGTTTTTTGGGCTCCAGAACCGCGTTTGTGCATTTCTCATAACTAATTCTGATATAAAATGACGCGACGAACGCGTTGGAAGCGACAGAATTGCGATCCGAGCAACCGTTGACGAGAAAATGGCGAGCATTCTCAAATCCTGATCTCATGTTTTTTGGGCTCCAGAACCGTGTTTGTGCATTTCTCATGACTAATTCTGATATAAAATGACGCGAGGAACGCGTTGGAAGCGACAGAATTGAGATCCGAGCAACCGTTGACGAGAAAATGGCGAGCATTCCCAAATCCTGATCTCATGTTTTTTGGGCTCCAGAACCGTGTTTGTGCATTTCTCATGACTAATTCTGATATAAAATGACGCGACGAACGCGTTGGAAGCGACAGAATTGCCATCAGAGAAACCGTTGACGAGAAAATGGCGAGCATTCCCAAATCCTGATCTCGTGTTTTTTGGACTCCAGAAACGTTTTCGTGCATTTGTCGTCACTATTTCCGACGTAAAATGACACGAGGAACACGCTGGAGGCGACAGAATTGCGATCCGAGAAACCGTTGACGAGAAAATGGCGAGCATTCCCCAATCCTGTTCTCATGTTTTTTGGGCTCCAGAACCGTGTTTGTGCATTTCTCATGACTAATTCTGACGTAAAATGACGCGAGGAACGCGTTGGAAGCGACAGAATTGAGATCCGAGCAACCGTTGACGAGAAAATGGCGAGCATTCCCAAATCCTGATCTCATGTTTTTTGGGCTCCAGAACCGTGCTTGTGCATTTCTCATGACTAATTCTGATATAAAATGACGCGACGAACGCGTTGGAAGCGACAGAATTGTGATCCGAGCAACCGTTGACGAGAAAATGGCGAGCATTCCCAAATCCTGATCTCATGTTTTTTGGGCTCCAGAACCGTGTTTGTGCATTTCTCATGACTAATTCTGATATAAAATGACGCGACGAACGCGTTGGAAGCGACAGAATTGCGATCCGAGTAACCGTTGACGAGAAAATGGCGAGCATTCCCAAATCCTGATCTCATGTTTTTTGGGCTCCAGAACCGTGTTTGTGCATATCTCATGACTAATTCTGATATAAAATGACGCGAGGAACGCGTTGGAAGCGACAGAATTGAGATCCGAGCAACCGTTGACGAGAAAATGGCGACCATTCCCAAATCCTGATCTCATGTTTTTTGGGCTCCAGAACCGTGTTTGTGCATTTCTCATGACTAATTCTGATATAAAATGACGCGACGAACGCGTTGGAAGCGACAGAATTGAGATCCGAGTAACCGTTGACGAGAAAATGGCGAGCATTCCCAAAACTTGATCTCGTGTTTATTGAACTCCAGAACCGTGTTTGTGCATTTCTCAAGACGAATTCTGATATAAAATGACGCGAGGAACGCGTTGGAAGCGGCAGAATTGAGATCCGAGCAACCGTTGACGAGAAAATGGCGAGCATTCCCAAATCCTGATCTCATGTTTTTTGGGCTCCAGAACCGTGTTTGTGCATTTCTCATGACTAATTCTGATATAAAATGACGCGACGAACGCGTTGGAAGCGACAGAATTGCGATCCGAGCAACCGTTGACGAGAAAATGGCGAGCATTCCCAAATCCTGATCTCGTGTTTTTTGGACTCCAGAAACGTTTTCGTGCATTTGTCGTCACTATTTCCGACGTAAAATGATACGAGGAACACGCTGGAGGCGACAGAATTGCGATCCGAGAAACCGTTGACGAGAAAATGGCGAGCATTCCCCAATCCTGTTCTCATGTTTTTTGGGCTCCAGAACCGCGTTTGTGCATTTCTCATAACTAATTCTGATATAAAATGACGCGACGAACGCGTTGGAAGCGACAGAATTGCGATCCGAGCAACCGTTGACGAGAAAATGGCGAGCATTCCCAAATCCTGATCTCATGTTTTTTGGGCTCCAGAACCGTGTTTGTGCATTTCTCATGACTAATTCTGATATAAAATGACGCGAGGAACGCGTTGGAAGCGACAGAATTGAGATCCGAGCAACCGTTGACGAGAAAATGGCGAGCATTCCCAAAACTTGATCTCATGCTTTTTGGGCTCCAGAACCGTGTTTGTGCATTTCTCATGACTAATTCTGATATAAAATGCCGCGACAAACGCGTTGGAAGCGACAGAATTGCCATCAGAGAAACCGTTGACGAGAAAATGGCGAGCATTCCCAAATCCTGATCTCGTGTTTTTTGGACTCCAGAAACGTTTTCGTGCATTTGTCGTCACTATTTCCGACGTAAAATGACACGAGGAACACGCTGGAGGCGACAGAATTGCGATCCGAGAAACCGTTGACGAGAAAATGGCGAGCATTCCCCAATCCTGTTCTCATGTTTTTTGGGCTCCAGAACCGTGTTTGTGCATTTCTCATGACTAATTATGACGTAAAATGACGCGAGGAACGCGTTGGAAGCGACAGAATTGAGATCCGAGCAACCGTTGACGAGAAAATGGCGAGCATTCCCAAATCCTGATCTCATGTTTTTTGGGCTCCAGAACCGTGCTTGTGCATTTCTCATGACTAATTCTGATATAAAATGACGCGAGGAACGAGTTGGAAGCGGCAGAATTGAGATCCGAGCAACCGTTGACGAGAAAATGGCGACCATTCCCAAATCCTGATCTCATGTTTTTTGGGCTCCAGAACCGTGTTTCTGCATTTCTCATGACTAATTCTGATATAAAATGACGCGACGAACGCGTTGGAAGCGACAGAATTGCGATCAGAGAAACCGTTGACGAGAAAATGGCGAGCATTCCCAAATCCTGATCTCGTGTTTTTTGGACTCCAGAAACGTTTTCGTGCATTTGTCGTCACTATTTCCGACGTAAAATGACACGAGGAACACGCTGGAGGCGACAGAATTGCGATCCGAGAAACCGTTGACGAGAAAATGGCGAGCATTCCCCAATCCTGTTCTCATGTTTTTTGGGCTCCAGAACCGTGCTTGTGCATTTCTCATGACTAATTCTGATATAAAATGACGCGACGAACGCGTTG
Organism: Crossocerus cetratus; assembly: GCA_963675795.1. NCBI lineage: Eukaryota > Metazoa > Arthropoda > Insecta > Hymenoptera > Crabronidae > Crossocerus > Crossocerus cetratus. The sequence continues at coordinate 3,204,222 of OY776667.1, forward strand.
GAAGCGACAGAATTGAGATCCGAGCAACCGTTGACGAGAAAATGGCGAGCATTCCCAAATCCTGATCTCATGTTTTTTGGGCTCCAGAACCGTGCTTGTGCATTTCTCATGACTAATTCTGATATAAAATGACGCGAGGAACGAGTTGGAAGCGGCAGAATTGAGATCCGAGCAACCGTTGACGAGAAAATGGCGACCATTCCCAAATCCTGATCTCATGTTTTTTGGGCTCCAGAACCGTGTTTCTGCATTTCTCATGACTAATTCTGATATAAAATGACGCGACGAACGCGTTGGAAGCGACAGAATTGCGATCAGAGAAACCGTTGACGAGAAAATGGCGAGCATTCCCAAATCCTGATCTCGTGTTTTTTGGACTCCAGAAACGTTTTCGTGCATTTGTCGTCACTATTTCCGACGTAAAATGACACGAGGAACACGCTGGAGGCGACAGAATTGCGATCCGAGAAACCGTTGACGAGAAAATGGCGAGCATTCCCCAATCCTGTTCTCATGTTTTTTGGGCTCCAGAACCGTGCTTGTGCATTTCTCATGACTAATTCTGATATAAAATGACGCGACGAACGCGTTGGAAGCGACAGAATTGTGATCCGAGCAACCGTTGACGAGAAAATGGCGAGCATTCCCAAATCCTGATCTCATGTTTTTTGGGCTCCAGAACCGTGTTTGTGCATTTCTCATGACTAATTCTGATATAAAATGACGCGACGAACGCGTTGGAAGCGATAGAATTGCGATCCGAGCAACCGTTGACGAGAAAATGGCGAGCATTCCCAAATCCTGATCTCATGTTTTTTGGGCTCCAGAACCGTGTTTGTGCATTTCTCATGACTAATTCTGATATAAAATGACGCGAGGAACGCGTTGGAAGCGACAGAATTGAGATCCGAGCAACCGTTGACGAGAAAATGGCGACCATTCCCAAATCCTGATCTCATGTTTTTTGGGCTCCAGAACCGTGTTTGTGCATTTCTCATGACTAATTCTGATATAAAATGACGCGACGAACGCGTTGGAAGCGACAGAATTGCGATCCGAGCAACCGTTGACGAGAAAATGGCGAGCATTCCCAAATCCTGATCTCATGTTTTTTGGGCTCCAGAACCGTGTTTGTGCATTTCTCATGACTAATTCTGATATAAAATGACGCGAGGAACGCGTTGGAAGCGACAGAATTGAGATCCGAGCAACCGTTGACGAGAAAATGGCGACCATTCCCAAAACTTGATCTCGTGTTTATTGAACTCCAGAACCGTGTTTGTGCATTTCTCAAGACGAATTCTGATATAAAATGACGCGAGGAACGCGTTGGAAGCGGCAGAATTGAGATCCGAGCAACCGTTGACGAGAAAATGGCGAGCATTCCCAAATCCTGATCTCATGTTTTTTGGGCTCCAGAACCGTGCTTGTGCATTTCTCATGACTAATTCTGATATAAAATGACGCGACGAACGCGTTGGAAGCGACAGAATTGTGATCCGAGCAACCGTTGACGAGAAAATGGCGAGCATTCCCAAATCCTGATCTCATGTTTTTTGGGCTCCAGAACCGTGTTTGTGCATTTCTCATGACTAATTCTGATATAAAATGACGCGAGGAACGCGTTGGAAGCGACAGAATTGAGATCCGAGCAACCGTTGACGAGAAAATGGCGAGCATTCCCAAAACTTGATCTCATGTTTTTTGGGCTCCAGAACCGTGTTTGTGCATTTCTCATGACTAATTCTGATATAAAATGCCGCGACAAACGCGTTGGAAGCGACAGAATTGCCATCAGAGAAACCGTTGACGAGAAAATGGCGAGCATTCCCAAATCCTGATCTCGTGTTTTTTGGACTCCAGAAACGTTTACGTGCATTTGTCGTCACTATTTCCGACGTAAAATGACACGAGGAACACGCTGGAGGCGACAGAATTGCGATCCGAGAAACCGTTGACGAGAAAATGGCGAGCATTCCCCAATCCTGTTCTCATGTTTTTTGGGCTCCAGAACCGTGTTTGTGCATTTCTCATGACTAATTATGACGTAAAATGACGCGAGGAACGCGTTGGAAGCGACAGAATTGAGATCCGAGCAACCGTTGACGAGAAAATGGCGAGCATTCCCAAATCCTGATCTCATGTTTTTTGGGCTCCAGAACCGTGCTTGTGCATTTCTCATGACTAATTCTGATATAAAATGACGCGAGGAACGAGTTGGAAGCGGCAGAATTGAGATCCGAGCAACCGTTGACGAGAAAATGGCGACCATTCCCAAATCCTGATCTCATGTTTTTTGGGCTCCAGAACCGTGTTTCTGCATTTCTCATGACTAATTCTGATATAAAATGACGCGACGAACGCGTTGGAAGCGACAGAATTGCGATCAGAGAAACCGTTGACGAGAAAATGGCGAGCATTCCCAAATCCTGATCTCGTGTTTTTTGGACTCCAGAAACGTTTTCGTGCATTTGTCGTCACTATTTCCGACGTAAAATGACACGAGGAACACGCTGGAGGCGACAGAATTGCGATCCGAGAAACCGTTGACGAGAAAATGGCGAGCATTCCCCAATCCTGTTCTCATGTTTTTTGGGCTCCAGAACCGTGCTTGTGCATTTCTCATGACTAATTCTGATATAAAATGACGCGACGAACGCGTTGGAAGCGACAGAATTGTGATCCGAGCAACCGTTGACGAGAAAATGGCGAGCATTCCCAAATCCTGATCTCATGTTTTTTGGGCTCCAGAACCGTGTTTGTGCATTTCTCATGACTAATTCTGATATAAAATGACGCGACGAACGCGTTGGAAGCGACAGAATTGCGATCCGAGCAACCGTTGACGAGAAAATGGCGAGCATTCCCAAATCCTGATCTCATGTTTTTTGGGCTCCAGAACCGTGTTTGTGCATTTCTCATGACTAATTCTGATATAAAATGACGCGAGGAACGCGTTGGAAGCGGCAGAATTGAGATCCGAGCAACCGTTGACGAGAAAATGGCGACCATTCCCAAATCCTGATCTCATGTTTTTTGGGCTCCAGAACCGTGTTTGTGCATTTCTCATGACTAATTCTGATATAAAATGACGCGACGAACGCGTTGGAAGCGACAGAATTGCGATCCGAGCAACCGTTGACGAGAAAATGGCGAGCATTCCCAAATCCTGATCTCATGTTTTTTGGGCTCCAGAACCGTGTTTGTGCATTTCTCATGACTAATTCTGATATAAAATGACGCGAGGAACGCGTTGGAAGCGACAGAATTGAGATCCGAGCAACCGTTGACGAGAAAATGGCGACCATTCCCAAAACTTGATCTCGTGTTTATTGAACTCCAGAACCGTGTTTGTGCATTTCTCAAGACGAATTCTGATATAAAATGACGCGAGGAACGCGTTGGAAGCGGCAGAATTGAGATCCGAGCAACCGTTGACGAGAAAATGGCGAGCATTCCCAAATCCTGATCTCATGTTTTTTGGGCTCCAGAACCGTGCTTGTGCATTTCTCATGACTAATTCTGATATAAAATGACGCGACGAACGCGTTGGAAGCGACAGAATTGTGATCCGAGCAACCGTTGGCGAGAAAATGGCGAGCATTCCCAAATCCTGATCTCATGTTTTTTGGGCTCCAGAACCGTGTTTGTGCATTTCTCATAACTAATTCTGATATAAAATGACGCGACGAACGCGTTGGAAGCGACAGAATTGCGACCCGAGCAACCGTTGACGAGAAAATGGCGAGCATTCCCAAATCCTGATCTCATGTTTTTTGGGCTCCAGAACCGTGTTTGTGCATTTCTCATGACTAATTCTGATATAAAATGACGCGAGGAACGCGTTGGAAGCGACAGAATTGAGATCCGAGCAACCGTTGACGAGAAAATGGCGACCATTCCCAAATCCTGATCTCATGTTTTTTGGGCTCCAGAACCGTGTTTGTGCATTTCTCATGACTAATTCTGATATAAAATGACGCGACGAACGCGTTGGAAGCGACAGAATTGCGATCCGAGCAACCGTTGACGAGAAAATGGCGAGCATTCCCAAATCCTGATCTCATGTTTTTTGGGCTCCAGAACCGTGTTTGTGCATTTCTCATGACTAATTCTGATATAAAATGACGCGAGGAACGCGTTGGAAGCGACAGAATTGAGATCCGAGCAACCGTTGACGAGAAAATGGCGACCATTCCCAAAACTTGATCTCGTGTTTATTGAACTCCAGAACCGTGTTTGTGCATTTCTCAAGACGAATTCTGATATAAAATGACGCGAGGAACGCGTTGGAAGCGGCAGAATTGAGATCCGAGCAACCGTTGACGAGAAAATGGCGAGCATTCCCAAATCCTGATCTCATGTTTTTTGGGCTCCAGAACCGTGCTTGTGCATTTCTCATGACTAATTCTGATATAAAATGACGCGACGAACGCGTTGGAAGCGACAGAATTGTGATCCGAGCAACCGTTGACGAGAAAATGGCGAGCATTCCCAAATCCTGATCTCATGTTTTTTGGGCTCCAGAACCGTGTTTGTGCATTTCTCATGACTAATTCTGATATAAAATGACGCGAGGAACGCGTTGGAAGCGACAGAATTGAGATCCGAGCAACCGTTGACGAGAAAATGGCGAGCATTCCCAAAACTTGATCTCATGTTTTTTGGGCTCCAGAACCGTGTTTGTGCATTTCTCATGACTAATTCTGATATAAAATGCCGCGACAAACGCGTTGGAAGCGACAGAATTGCCATCAGAGAAACCGTTGACGAGAAAATGGCGAGCATTCCCAAATCCTGATCTCGTGTTTTTTGGACTCCAGAAACGTTTACGTGCATTTGTCGTCACTATTTCCGACGTAAAATGACACGAGGAACACGCTGGAGGCGACAGAATTGCGATCCGAGAAACCGTTGACGAGAAAATGGCGAGCATTCCCCAATCCTGTTCTCATGTTTTTTGGGCTCCAGAACCGTGTTTGTGCATTTCTCATGACTAATTATGACGTAAAATGACGCGAGGAACGCGTTGGAAGCGACAGAATTGAGATCCGAGCAACCGTTGACGAGAAAATGGCGAGCATTCCCAAATCCTGATCTCATGTTTTTTGGGCTCCAGAACCGTGCTTGTGCATTTCTCATGACTAATTCTGATATAAAATGACGCGAGGAACGAGTTGGAAGCGGCAGAATTGAGATCCGAGCAACCGTTGACGAGAAAATGGCGACCATTCCCAAATCCTGATCTCATGTTTTTTGGGCTCCAGAACCGTGTTTCTGCATTTCTCATGACTAATTCTGATATAAAATGACGCGACGAACGCGTTGGAAGCGACAGAATTGCGATCAGAGAAACCGTTGACGAGAAAATGGCGAGCATTCCCAAATCCTGATCTCGTGTTTTTTGGACTCCAGAAACGTTTTCGTGCATTTGTCGTCACTATTTCCGACGTAAAATGACACGAGGAACACGCTGGAGGCGACAGAATTGCGATCCGAGAAACCGTTGACGAGAAAATGGCGAGCATTCCCCAATCCTGTTCTCATGTTTTTTGGGCTCCAGAACCGTGCTTGTGCATTTCTCATGACTAATTCTGATATAAAATGACGCGACGAACGCGTTGGAAGCGACAGAATTGTGATCCGAGCAACCGTTGACGAGAAAATGGCGAGCATTCCCAAATCCTGATCTCATGTTTTTTGGGCTCCAGAACCGTGTTTGTGCATTTCTCATGACTAATTCTGATATAAAATGACGCGACGAACGCGTTGGAAGCGACAGAATTGCGATCCGAGCAACCGTTGACGAGAAAATGGCGAGCATTCCCAAATCCTGATCTCATGTTTTTTGGGCTCCAGAACCGTGTTTGTGCATTTCTCATGACTAATTCTGATATAAAATGACGCGAGGAACGCGTTGGAAGCGGCAGAATTGAGATCCGAGCAACCGTTGACGAGAAAATGGCGACCATTCCCAAATCCTGATCTCATGTTTTTTGGGCTCCAGAACCGTGTTTGTGCATTTCTCATGACTAATTCTGATATAAAATGACGCGACGAACGCGTTGGAAGCGACAGAATTGCGATCCGAGCAACCGTTGACGAGAAAATGGCGAGCATTCCCAAATCCTGATCTCATGTTTTTTGGGCTCCAGAACCGTGTTTGTGCATTTCTCATGACTAATTCTGATATAAAATGACGCGAGGAACGCGTTGGAAGCGACAGAATTGAGATCCGAGCAACCGTTGACGAGAAAATGGCGACCATTCCCAAAACTTGATCTCGTGTTTATTGAACTCCAGAACCGTGTTTGTGCATTTCTCAAGACGAATTCTGATATAAAATGACGCGAGGAACGCGTTGGAAGCGGCAGAATTGAGATCCGAGCAACCGTTGACGAGAAAATGGCGAGCATTCCCAAATCCTGATCTCATGTTTTTTGGGCTCCAGAACCGTGCTTGTGCATTTCTCATGACTAATTCTGATATAAAATGACGCGACGAACGCGTTGGAAGCGACAGAATTGTGATCCGAGCAACCGTTGGCGAGAAAATGGCGAGCATTCCCAAATCCTGATCTCATGTTTTTTGGGCTCCAGAACCGTGTTTGTGCATTTCTCATGACTAATTCTGATATAAAATGACGCGAGGAACGCGTTGGAAGCGACAGAATTGAGATCCGAGCAACCGTTGACGAGAAAATGGCGAGCATTCCCAAAACATGATCTCATGTTTTTTGGGCTCCAGAAGCGTGTTTGTGCATTTCTCAAGACGAATTCTGATATAAAATGACGCGAGGAACGCGTTAGAAGAGGCAGAATTGAGATCCGAGCAACCGTTGACGAGAAAATGGCGAGCATTCCCAAATCCTGATCTCATGTTTTTTGGGCTCCAGAACCGTGTTTGTGCATTTCTCATGACTAATTCTGATATAAAATGACGCGAGGAACGCGTTGGAAGCGACAGAATTGAGATCCGAGCAACCGTTGACGAGAAAATGGCGACCATTCCCAAATCCTGATCTCATGTTTTTTGGGCTCCAGAACCGTGTTTGTGCATTTCTCATGACTAATTCTGATATAAAATGACGCGACGAACGCGTTGGAAGCGACAGAATTGCGATCCGAGCAACCGTTGACGAGAAAATCGCGAGCATTCCCAAAACCTGATCTCGTGTTTTTTGGACTCCAGAAACGTTTTCGTGCATTTGTCGTCACTATTTCCGACGTAAAATGACACGAGGAACACGCTGGAGGCGACAGAATTGCGATCCGAGAAACCGTTGACGAGAAAATGGCGAGCATTCCCCAATCCTGATCTCATGTTTTTTGGGTTCCAGAACCGTGTTTGTGCATTTCTCATGACTAATTCTGATATAAAATGACGCGAGGAACGCGTTGGAAGCGGCAGAATTGAGATCCGAGCAACCGTTGACGAGAAAATGACGAGCATTCCCAAATCCTGATCTCATGTTTTTTGGGCTCCAGAACCGTGTTTGTGCATTTCTCAAGACGAATTCTGATATAAAATGACGCGAGGAACGCGTTGGAAGCGGCAGAATTGAGATCCGAGCAACCGTTGACGAGAAAATGGCGAGCATTCCCAAATCCTGATCTCATGTTTTTTGGGCTCCAGAACCGTGTTTGTGCATTTCTCATGACTAATTCTGATATAAAATGACGCGACGAACGCGTTGGAAGCGACAGAATTGCGATCCGAGCAACCGTTGACGAGAAAATGGCGAGCATTCCCAAATCCTGATCTCATGTTTTTTGGGCTCCAGAACCGTGTTTGTGCATTTCTCATGACTAATTCTGATATAAAATGACGCGACGAACGCGTTGGAAGCGACAGAATTGCGATCCGAGCAACCGTTGACGAGAAAATGGCGAGCATTCCCAAAACCTGATCTCGTGTTTTTTGGACTCCAGAAACGTTTTCGTGCATTTGTCATCACTATTTCCGACGTAAAATGACACGAGGAACACGCTGGAGGCGACAGACTTGCGATCCGAGAAACCGTTGACGAGAAAATGGCGAGCATTCCCCAATCCTGATCTCATGTTTTTTGGGCTCCAGAACCGTGTTTGTGCATTTCTCAAGACGAATTCCGACGTAAAATGACACGAGGAACACGTTGGAAGCGACAGGATTGCGTTCCGAGAAACCGTTGACGAGAAAATCGCGAGCATTCCCAAATCCTGATCTCATGTTTTTTGGGCTCCAGAACCGTGTTTGTGCATTTCTCATGACTAATTCTGATATAAAATCACGCGAGGAACACGCTGGAAGCGACAGAATTGCGATCCGAGCAACCGTTGACGAGAAAATGGCGAGCATTCCCAAAACTTGATCTCGTGTTTATTGAACTCCAGAACCGTGTTTGTGCATTTCTCAAAACGAATTCCGACGTAAAATGACACGAGGAACACGTTGGAAGCGACAGGATTGCGATCCGAGCAACCGTTGACGAGAAAATGGCGAGCATTCCCAAAACTTGATCTCATGTTATTTGGGCTCCAGAAGCGTGTTTGTGCATTTCTCAAGACGAATTCTGATATAAAATGACGCGAGGAACGCGTTAGAAGCGGCAGAATTGAGATCCGAGCAACCGTTGACGAGAAAATGGCGAGCATTCCCAAATCCTGATCTCGTGTTTTTTGGGCTCCAGAACCGTGTTTCTGCATTTCTCATGACTAATTCCGATGTAAAATGACGCGAGGAACGCGCTGGAAGCGACAGAATTGCGATCCGAGCAACCGTTGACGAGAAAATGGCGAGCATTCCCCAATCCTGATATCATGTTTTTTGGGCTCCAGAACCGTGTTTGTGCATTTCTCATGACTAATTCTGGTATAAAATGACGCGAGGAACACGCTGGAGGCGACAGAATTGCGATCCGAGAAACCGTTGACGAGAAAATGGCGAGCATTCCCCAATCCTGATCTCATGTTTTTTGGGCTCCAGAACCGTGTTTGTGCATTTCTCATGACTAATTCTGATATAAAATCACGCGAGGAACACGCTGGAAGCGACAGAATTGCGATCCGAGCAACCGTTGACGACAAAATCGCGAGCATTCCCAAAACTTGATCTCGTGTTTTTTGGGCTCCAGAACCGTGTTTCTGCATTTCTCATGACTAATTCCGATGTAAAATGACGCGAGGAACGCGCTGGAAGCGACAGAATTGCGATCCGAGCAACCGTTGACGAGAAAATGGCGAGCATTCCCAAAACTTGATCTCGTGTTTATTGAACTCCAGAACCGTGTTTGTGCAATTCTCAAGACGAATTCTGATATAAAATGACGCGAGGAACGCGTTGGAAGCGGCAGAATTGAGATCCGAGAAACCGTTGACGACAAAATCGCGAGCATTCCCAAAACTTGATCTCGTGTTTTTTGGGCTCCAGAACCGTGTTTGTGCATTTCTCATGACTAATTCTGGTATAAAATGACGCGAGGAACACGCTGGAGGCGACAGAATTGAGATCCGAGCAACCGTTGACGAGAAAATGGCGAGCATTCCCAAATCCTGATCTCATGTTTTTTGGGCTCCAGAACCGTGTTTGTGCATTTCTCATGACTAATTCTGATATAAAATGACGCGACGAACGCGTTGGAAGCGACAGAATTGAGATCCGAGCAACCGTTGACGAGAAAATGGCGAGCATTCCCAAAACTTGATCTCATGTTTTTTGGGCTCCAGTCCGTGTTTGTGCATTTCTCAAGACGAATTCTGATATAAAATGACGCGAGGAACGCGTTGGAAGCGGCAGAATTGAGATCCGAGCAACCGTTGACGAGAAAATGGCGAGCATTCCCAAATCTTGATCTCATGTTTTTTGGGCTCCAGAACCGTGTTTGTGCATTTCTCATGACTAATTCTGATATAAAGTGACGCGACGAACGCGTTGGAAGCGACAGAATTGCGATCCGAGCAACCGTTGACGAGAAAATCGCGAGCATTCCCAAATCCTGATCTCATGTTTTTTGGGCTCCAGAACCGTGTTTGTGCATTTCTCATGACTAATTCTGATATAAAATGACGCGAGGAACGCGTTGGAAGCGACAGAATTGAGATCCGAACAACCGTTGACGAGAAAATGGCGAGCATTCCCAAAACTTGATCTCATGTTTTTTGGGCTCCAGAACCGTGTTTGTGCATTTCTCAAGACGAATTCTGATATAAAATGACGCGAGGAACGCGTTGGAAGCGGCAGAATTGAGATCCGAGCAACCGTTGACGAGAAAATGGCGAGCATTCCCAAATCCTGATCTCATGTTTTTTGGGCTCCAGAACCGTGTTTGTGCATTTTTCATGACTAATTCTGATATAAAATGACGCGACGAACGCGTTGGAAGCGACAGAATTGCGATCCGAGCAACCGTTGACGAGAAAATCGCGAGCATTCCCAAAACCTGATCTCGTGTTTTTTGGACTCCAGAAACGTTTTCGTGCATTTGTCGTCACTATTTCCGACGTGAAATGACACGAGGAACACGCTGGAGGCGACAGAATTGCGATCCGAGAAACCGTTGACGAGAAAATGGCGAGCATTCCCCAATCCTGATCTCATGTTTTTTGGGCTCCAGAACCGTGTTTGTGCATTTCTCATGACTAATTCTGATATAAAATGACGCGAGGAACACGCTGGAAGCGACAGAATTGCGATCCGAGCAACCGTTGACGAGAAAATGGCGAGCATTCCCAAAACTTGATCTCGTGTTTATTGAACTCCAGAACCGTGTTTGTGCATTTCTCAAAATGAATTCCGACGTAAAATGACACGAGGAACACGTTGGAAGCGACAGGATTGCGATCCGAGAAACCGTTGACGACAAAATCGCGAGCATTCCCAAAACTTGATATCGTGTTTTTTGGGCTCCAGAACCGTGTTTGTGCATTTCTCATGACTAATTCTGATATAAAATGACGCGAGGAACGCGTTGGAAGCGACAGAATTGCGATCCGAGCAACCGTTGACGAGAAAATGGCGAGCATTCCCAAATCCTGATCTCGTGTTTTTTGGACTCCAGAAACGTTTTCGTGCATTTGTCGTCACTATTTCCGACGTAAAATGATACGAGGAACACGCTGGAGGCGACAGAATTGCGATCCGAGAAACCGTTGACGAGAAAATGGCGAGCATTCCCCAATCCTGTTCTCATGTTTTTTGGGCTCCAGAACCGCGTTTGTGCATTTCTCATAACTAATTCTGATATAAAATGACGCGACGAACGCGTTGGAAGCGACAGAATTGCGATCCGAGCAACCGTTGACGAGAAAATGGCGAGCATTCCCAAATCCTGATCTCATGTTTTTTGGGCTCCAGAACCGTGTTTGTGCATTTCTCATGACTAATTCTGATATAAAATGACGCGAGGAACGCGTTGGAAGCGACAGAATTGAGATCCGAGCAACCGTTGACGAGAAAATGGCGAGCATTCCCAAAACTTGATCTCATGTTTTTTGGGCTCCAGAACCGTGTTTGTGCATTTCTCATGACTAATTCTGATATAAAATGACGCGACGAACGCGTTGGAAGCGACAGAATTGCCATCAGAGAAACCGTTGACGAGAAAATGGCGAGCACTCCCAAATCCTGATCTCGTGTTTTTTGGACTCCAGAAACGTTTTCGTGCATTTGTCGTCACTATTTCCGACGTAAAATGACACGAGGAACACGCTGGAGGCGACAGAATTGCGATCCGAGAAACCGTTGACGAGAAAATGGCGAGCATTCCCCAATCCTGTTCTCATGTTTTTTGGGCTCCAGAACCGTGCTTGTGCATTTCTCATGACTAATTCTGATATAAAATGACGCGACGAACGCGTTGGAAGAGACAGAATTGTGATCCGAGCAACCGTTGACGAGAAAATGGCGAGCATTCCCAAATCCTGATCTCGTGTTTTTTGGGCTCCAGAACCGTGTTTCTGCATTTCTCATGACTAATTCCGATGTAAAATGACGCGAGGAACGCGCTGGAAGCGACAGAATTGCGATCCGAGCAACCGTTGACGAGAAAATGGCGAGCATTCCCCAATCCTGATATCATGTTTTTTGGGCTCCAGAACCGTGTTTGTGCATTTCTCATGACTAATTCTGGTATAAAATGACGCGAGGAACACGCTGGAGGCGACAGAATTGCGATCCGAGAAACCGTTGACGAGAAAATGGCGAGCATTCCCCAATCCTGATCTCATGTTTTTTGGGCTCCAGAACCGTGTTTGTGCATTTCTCATGACTAATTCTGATATAAAATCACGCGAGGAACACGCTGGAAGCGACAGAATTGCGATCCGAGCAACCGTTGACGACAAAATCGCGAGCATTCCCAAAACTTGATCTCGTGTTTTTTGGGCTCCAGAACCGTGTTTCTGCATTTCTCATGACTAATTCCGATGTAAAATGACGCGAGGAACGCGCTGGAAGCGACAGAATTGCGATCCGAGCAACCGTTGACGAGAAAATGGCGAGCATTCCCAAAACTTGATCTCGTGTTTATTGAACTCCAGAACCGTGTTTGTGCATTTCTCAAGACGAATTCTGATATAAAATGACGCGAGGAACGCGTTGGAAGCGGCAGAATTGAGATCCGAGAAACCGTTGACGACAAAATCGCGAGCATTCCCAAAACTTGATCTCGTGTTTTTTGGGCTCCAGAACCGTGTTTGTGCATTTCTCATGACTAATTCTGGTATAAAATGACGCGAGGAACACGCTGGAGGCGACAGAATTGAGATCCGAGCAACCGTTGACGAGAAAATGGCGAGCATTCCCAAATCCTGATCTCATGTTTTTTGGGCTCCAGAACCGTGTTTGTGCATTTCTCATGACTAATTCTGATATAAAATGACGCGACGAACGCGTTGGAAGCGACAGAATTGCGATCCGAGCAACCGTTGACGAGAAAATGGCGAGCATTCCCAAATCCTGATCTCATGTTTTTTGGGCTCCAGAACCGTGTTTGTGCATTTCTCATGACTAATTCTGATATAAAATGACGCGAGGAACGCGTTGGAAGCGACAGAATTGAGATCCGAGCAACCGTTGACGAGAAAATGGCGAGCATTCCCAAAACTTGATCTCATGTTTTTTGGGCTCCAGTCCATGTTTGTGCATTTCTCAAGACGAATTCTGATATAAAATGACGCGAGGAACGCGTTGGAAGCGGCAGAATTGAGATCCGAGCAACCGTTGACGAGAAAATGGCGAGCATTCCCAAATCTTGATCTCATGTTTTTTGGGCTCCAGAACCGTGTTTGTGCATTTCTCATGACTAATTCTGATATAAAGTGACGCGACGAACGCGTTGGAAGCGACAGAATTGCGATCCGAGCAACCGTTGACGAGAAAATCGCGAGCATTCCCAAATCCTGATCTCATGTTTTTTGGGCTCCAGAACCGTGTTTGTGCATTTCTCATGACTAATTCTGATATAAAATGACGCGAGGAACGCGTTGGAAGCGACAGAATTGAGATCCGAACAACCGTTGACGAGAAAATGGCGAGCATTCCCAAAACTTCATCTCATGTTTTTTGGGCTCCAGAACCGTGTTTGTGCATTTCTCAAGACGAATTCTGATATAAAATGACGCGAGGAACGCGTTGGAAGCGGCAGAATTGAGATCCGAGCAACCGTTGACGAGAAAATGGCGAGCATTCCCAAATCCTGATCTCATGTTTTTTGGGCTCCAGAACCGTGTTTGTGCATTTCTCATGACTAATTCTGATATAAAATGACGCGACGAACGCGTTGGAAGCGACAGAATTGCGATCCGAGCAACCGTTGACGAGAAAATCGCGAGCATTCCCAAAACCTGATCTCGTGTTTTTTGGACTCCAGAAACGTTTTCGTGCATTTGTCGTCACTATTTCCGACGTGAAATGACACGAGGAACACGCTGGAGGCGACAGAATTGCGATCCGAGAAACCGTTGACGAGAAAATGGCGAGCATTCCCCAATCCTGATCTCATGTTTTTTGGGCTCCAGAACCGTGTTTGTGCATTTCTCATGACTAATTCTGATATAAAATGACGCGAGGAACACGCTGGAAGCGACAGAATTGCGATCCGAGCAACCGTTGACGAGAAAATGGCGAGCATTCCCAAAACTTGATCTCGTGTTTATTGAACTCCAGAACCGTGTTTGTGCATTTCTCAAAATGAATTCCGACGTAAAATGACACGAGGAACACGTTGGAAGCGACAGGATTGCGATCCGAGAAACCGTTGACGACAAAATCGCGAGCATTCCCAAAACTTGATATCGTGTTTTTTGGGCTCCAGAACCGTGTTTGTGCATTTCTCATGACTAATTCTGATATAAAATGACGCGAGGAACGCGTTGGAAGCGACAGAATTGAGATCCGAGCAACCGTTGACGAGAAAATGGCGACCATTCCCAAATCCTGATCTCATGTTTTTTGGGCTCCAGAACCGTGTTTGTGCATTTCTCATGACTAATTCTGATATAAAATGACGCGACGAACGCGTTGGAAGCGACAGAATTGCGATCCGAGCAACCGTTGACGAGAAAATGGCGAGCATTCCCAAATCCTGATCTCGTGTTTTTTAGACTCCAGAAACGTTTTCGTGCATTTGTCGTCACTATTTCCGACGTAAAATGATACGAGGAACACGCTGGAGGCGACAGAATTGCGATCCGAGAAACCGTTGACGAGAAAATGGCGAGCATTCCCCAATCCTGTTCTCATGTTTTTTGGGCTCCAGAACCGCGTTTGTGCATTTCTCATAACTAATTCTGATATAAAATGACGCGACGAACGCGTTGGAAGCGACAGAATTGCGATCCGAGCAACCGTTGACGAGAAAATGGCGAGCATTCCCAAATCCTGATCTCATGTTTTTTGGGCTCCAGAACCGTGTTTGTGCATTTCTCATGACTAATTCTGATATAAAATGACGCGAGGAACGCGTTGGAAGCGACAGAATTGAGATCCGAGCAACCGTTGACGAGAAAATGGCGAGCATTCCCAAAACTTGATCTCATGTTTTTTGGGCTCCAGAACCGTGTTTGTGCATTTCTCATGACTAATTCTGATATAAAATGACGCGACGAACGCGTTGGAAGCGACAGAATTGCCATCAGAGAAACCGTTGACGAGAAAATGGCGAGCACTCCCAAATCCTGATCTCGTGTTTTTTGGACTCCAGAAACGATTTCGTGCATTTGTCGTCACTATTTCCGACGTAAAATGACACGAGGAACACGCTGGAGGCGACAGAATTGCGATCCGAGAAACCGTTGACGAGAAAATGGCGAGCATTCCCCAATCCTGTTCTCATGTTTTTTGGGCTCCAGAACCGTGCTTGTGCATTTCTCATGACTAATTCTGATATAAAATGACGCGACGAACGCGTTGGAAGAGACAGAATTGTGATCCGAGCAACCGTTGACGAGAAAATGGCGAGCATTCCCAAATCCTGATCTCGTGTTTTTTGGGCTCCAGAACCGTGTTTCTGCATTTCTCATGACTAATTCCGATGTAAAATGACGCGAGGAACGCGCTGGAAGCGACAGAATTGCGATCCGAGCAACCGTTGACGAGAAAATGGCGAGCATTCCCCAATCCTGATATCATGTTTTTTGGGCTCCAGAACCGTGTTTGTGCATTTCTCATGACTAATTCTGGTATAAAATGACGCGAGGAACACGCTGGAGGCGACAGAATTGCGATCCGAGAAACCGTTGACGAGAAAATGGCGAGCATTCCCCAATCCTGATCTCATGTTTTTTGGGCTCCAGAACCGTGTTTGTGCATTTCTCATGACTAATTCTGATATAAAATCACGCGAGGAACACGCTGGAAGCGACAGAATTGCGATCCGAGCAACCGTTGACGACAAAATCGCGAGCATTCCCAAAACTTGATCTCGTGTTTTTTGGGCTCCAGAACCGTGTTTCTGCATTTCTCATGACTAATTCCGATGTAAAATGACGCGAGGAACGCGCTGGAAGCGACAGAATTGCGATCCGAGCAACCGTTGACGAGAAAATGGCGAGCATTCCCAAAACTTGATCTCGTGTTTATTGAACTCCAGAACCGTGTTTGTGCATTTCTCAAGACGAATTCTGATATAAAATGACGCGAGGAACGCGTTGGAAGCGGCAGAATTGAGATCCGAGAAACCGTTGACGACAAAATCGCGAGCATTCCCAAAACTTGATCTCGTGTTTTTTGGGCTCCAGAACCGTGTTTGTGCATTTCTCATGACTAATTCTGGTATAAAATGACGCGAGGAACACGCTGGAGGCGACAGAATTGAGATCCGAGCAACCGTTGACGAGAAAATGGCGAGCATTCCCAAATCCTGATCTCATGTTTTTTGGGCTCCAGAACCGTGTTTGTGCATTTCTCATGACTAATTCTGATATAAAATGACGCGACGAACGCGTTGGAAGCGACAGAATTGCGATCCGAGCAACCGTTGACGAGAAAATGGCGAGCATTCCCAAATCCTGATCTCATGTTTTTTGGGCTCCAGAACCGTGTTTGTGCATTTCTCATGACTAATTCTGATATAAAATGACGCGAGGAACGCGTTGGAAGCGACAGAATTGAGATCCGAGCAACCGTTGACGAGAAAATCGCGAGCATTCCCAAATCCTGATCTCATGTTTTTTGGGCTCCAGAACCGTGTTTGTGCATTTCTCATGACTAATTCTGATATAAAATGACGCGAGGAACGCGTTGGAAGCGACAGAATTGAGATCCGAACAACCGTTGACGAGAAAATGGCGAGCATTCCCAAAACTTGATCTCATGTTTTTTGGGCTCCAGAACCGTGTTTGTGCATTTCTCAAGACGAATTCTGATATAAAATGACGCGAGGAACGCGTTGGAAGCGGCAGAATTGAGATCCGAGCAACCGTTGACGAGAAAATGGCGAGCATTCCCAAATCCTGATCTCATGTTTTTTGGGCTCCAGAACCGTGTTTGTGCATTTCTCATGACTAATTCTGATATAAAATGACGCGACGAACGCGTTGGAAGCGACAGAATTGCGATCCGAGCAACCGTTGACGAGAAAATCGCGAGCATTCCCAAAACCTG
This sequence comes from Crossocerus cetratus, assembly GCA_963675795.1. Lineage (NCBI taxonomy): Eukaryota > Metazoa > Arthropoda > Insecta > Hymenoptera > Crabronidae > Crossocerus > Crossocerus cetratus. Next base: position 3,221,304 of record OY776667.1, read on the forward strand.
ATCTCGTGTTTTTTGGACTCCAGAAACGTTTTCGTGCATTTGTCGTCACTATTTCCGACGTGAAATGACACGAGGAACACGCTGGAGGCGACAGAATTGCGATCCGAGAAACCGTTGACGAGAAAATGGCGAGCATTCCCCAATCCTGATCTCATGTTTTTTGGGCTCCAGAACCGTGTTTGTGCATTTCTCATGACTAATTCTGATATAAAATGACGCGAGGAACACGCTGGAAGCGACAGAATTGCGATCCGAGCAACCGTTGACGAGAAAATGGCGAGCATTCCCAAAACTTGATCTCGTGTTTATTGAACTCCAGAACCGTGTTTGTGCATTTCTCAAAATGAATTCCGACGTAAAATGACACGAGGAACACGTTGGAAGCGACAGGATTGCGATCCGAGAAACCGTTGACGACAAAATCGCGAGCATTCCCAAAACTTGATATCGTGTTTTTTGGGCTCCAGAACCGTGTTTGTGCATTTCTCATGACTAATTCTGATATAAAATGACGCGAGGAACGCGTTGGAAGCGACAGAATTGAGATCCGAGCAACCGTTGACGAGAAAATGGCGACCATTCCCAAATCCTGATCTCATGTTTTTTGGGCTCCAGAACCGTGTTTGTGCATTTCTCATGACTAATTCTGATATAAAATGACGCGACGAACGCGTTGGAAGCGACAGAATTGCGATCCGAGCAACCGTTGACGAGAAAATGGCGAGCATTCCCAAATCCTGATCTCGTGTTTTTTGGACTCCAGAAACGTTTTCGTGCATTTGTCGTCACTATTTCCGACGTAAAATGATACGAGGAACACGCTGGAGGCGACAGAATTGCGATCCGAGAAACCGTTGACGAGAAAATGGCGAGCATTCCCCAATCCTGTTCTCATGTTTTTTGGGCTCCAGAACCGCGTTTGTGCATTTCTCATAACTAATTCTGATATAAAATGACGCGACGAACGCGTTGGAAGCGACAGAATTGCGATCCGAGCAACCGTTGACGAGAAAATGGCGAGCATTCCCAAATCCTGATCTCATGTTTTTTGGGCTCCAGAACCGTGTTTGTGCATTTCTCATGACTAATTCTGATATAAAATGACGCGAGGAACGCGTTGGAAGCGACAGAATTGAGATCCGAGCAACCGTTGACGAGAAAATGGCGAGCATTCCCAAAACTTGATCTCATGTTTTTTGGGCTCCAGAACCGTGTTTGTGCATTTCTCATGACTAATTCTGATATAAAATGACGCGACGAACGCGTTGGAAGCGACAGAATTGCCATCAGAGAAACCGTTGACGAGAAAATGGCGAGCACTCCCAAATCCTGATCTCGTGTTTTTTGGACTCCAGAAACGTTTTCGTGCATTTGTCGTCACTATTTCCGACGTAAAATGACACGAGGAACACGCTGGAGGCGACAGAATTGCGATCCGAGAAACCGTTGACGAGAAAATGGCGAGCATTCCCCAATCCTGTTCTCATGTTTTTTGGGCTCCAGAACCGTGCTTGTGCATTTCTCATGACTAATTCTGATATAAAATGACGCGACGAACGCGTTGGAAGAGACAGAATTGTGATCCGAGCAACCGTTGACGAGAAAATGGCGAGCATTCCCAAATCCTGATCTCATGTTTTTTGGGCTCCAGAACCGTGTTTGTGCATTTCTCATGACTAATTCTGATATAAAATGACGCGACGAACGCGTTGGAAGCGACAGAATTGCGATCCGAGCAACCGTTGACGAGAAAATGGCGAGCATTCCCAAATCCTGATCTCATGTTTTTTGGGCTCCAGAACCGTGTTTGTGCATTTCTCATGACTAATTCTGATATAAAATGACGCGAGGAACGCGTTGGAAGCGACAGAATTGAGATCCGAGCAACCGTTGACGAGAAAATGGCGAGCATTCCCAAATCCTGATCTCATGTTTTTTGGGCTCCAGAACCGTGTTTGTGCATTTCTCATGACTAATTCTGATATAAAATGACGCGACGAACGCGTTGGAAGCGACAGAATTGCGATCCGAGAAACCGTTGACGAGAAAATGGCGAGCATTCCCCAATCCTGTTCTCATGTTTTTTGGGCTGCAGAACCGTGTTTGTGCATTTCTCAAGACGAATTCTGATATAAAATGACGCGAGGAACGCGTTGGAAGCGGCAGAATTGAGATCCGAGCAACAGTTGACGAGAAAATGGCGAGCATTCCCAAAACCTGATCTCGTGTTTTTTGGACTCCAGAAACGTTTTCGTGCATTTGTCATCACTATTTCCGACGTAAAATGACACGAGGAACACGCTGGAGGCGACAGAATTGCGATCCGAGAAACCGTTGACGAGAAAATGGCGAGCATTCCCCAATCCTGATCTCATGTTTTTTGGGCTCCAGAACCGTGTTTGTGCATTTCTCAAGACGAATTCCGACGTAAAATGACACGAGGAACACGTTGGAAGCGACAGGATTGCGTTCCGAGAAACCGTTGACGAGAAAATCGCGAGCATTCCCAAATCCTGATCTCGTGTTTTTTGGGCTCCAGCACCGTGTTTCTGCATTTCTCATGACTAATTCCGATGTAAAATGACGCGAGGAACGCGCTGGAAGCGACAGAATTGCGATCCGAGCAACCGTTGACGAGAAAATGGCGAGCATTCACCAATCCTGATATCATGTTTTTTGGGCTCCAGAACCGTGTTTGTGCATTTCTCATGACTAATTCTGGTATAAAATGACGCGAGGAACACGCTGGAGGCGACAGAATTGCGATCCGAGAAACCGTTGACGAGAAAATGGCGAGCATTCCCAAATCCTGATCTCATGTTTTTTGGGCTCCAGAACCGTGTTTGTGCATTTCTCATGACTAATTCTGATATAAAATGACGCGACGAACGCGTTGGAAGCGACAGAATTGCGATCCGAGCAACCGTTGACGAGAAAATGGCGAGCATTCCCAAATCCTGATCTCATGTTTTTTGGGCTCCAGAACCGTGTTTGTGCATTTCTCATGACTAATTCTGATATAAAATCACGCGAGGAACACGCTGGAGGCGACAGAATTGCGATCCGAGAAACCGTTGACGAGAAAATGGCGAGCATTCCCAAATCCTGATCTCATGTTTTTTGGGCTCCAGAACCGTGTTTGTGCATTTCTCATGACTAATTCTGATATAAAATCACGCGAGGAACACGCTGGAAGCGACAGAATTGCGATCCGAGCAACCGTTGACGAGAAAATGGCGAGCATTCCCAAAACTTGATCTCGTGTTTATTGAACTCCAGAACCGTGTTTGTGCATTTCTCAAAACGAATTCCGACGTAAAATGACACGAGGAACACGTTGGAAGCGACAGAATTGCGATCCGAGCAACCGTTGACGAGAAAATGGCGAGCATTCCCAAAACTTGATCTCATGTTATTTGGGCTCCAGAAGCGTGTTTGTGCATTTCTCAAGACGAATTCTGATATAAAATGACGCGAGGAACGCGTTAGAAGCGGCAGAATTGAGATCCGAGCAACCGTTGACGAGAAAATGGCGAGCATTCCCAAATCCTGATCTCGTGTTTTTTGGGCTCCAGAACCGTGTTTCTGCATTTCTCATGACTAATTCCGATGTAAAATGACGCGAGGAACGCGCTGGAAGCAACAGAATTGCGATCCGAGCAACCGTTGACGAGAAAATGGCGAGCATTCCCAAAACTTGATCTCGTGTTTATTGAACTCCAGAACCGTGTTTGTGCATTTCTCAAAACGAATTCCGACGTAAAATGACACGAGGAACACGTTGGAAGCGACAGGATTGCGATCCGAGAAACCGTTGACGACAAAATCGCGAGCATTCCCAAAACTTGATCTCGTGTTTTTTGGGCTCCAGAACCGTGTTTCTGCATTTCTCATGACTAATTCCGATGTAAAATGACGCGAGGAACGCGCTGGAAGCGACAGAATTGCGATCCGAGCAACCGTTGACGAGAAAATGGCGAGCATTCCCAAAACTTGATCTCGTGTTTATTGAACTCCAGAACCGTGTTTGTGCATTTCTCAAGACGAATTCTGATATAAAATGACGCGAGGAACGCGTTGGAAGCGGCAGAATTGAGATCCGAGCAACCGTTGACGAGAAAATGGCGAGCATTCCCAAATCCTGATCTCATGTTTTTTGGGCTCCAGAACCGTGTTTGTGCATTTCTCAAGACGAATTCTGATATAAAATGACGCGAGGAACGCGTTGGAAGCGGCAGAATTGAGATCCGAGCAACCGTTGACGAGAAAATGGCGAGCATTCCCAAATCCTGATCTCATGTTTTTTGGGCTCCAGAACCGTGTTTGTGCATTTCTCAAGACGAATTCTGATATAAAATGACGCGAGGAACGCGTTGGAAGCGGCAGAATTGAGATCCGAGCAACCGTTGACGAGAAAATGGCGAGCATTCCCAAATCCTGATCTCATGTTTTTTGGGCTCCAGAACCGTGTTTGTGCATTTCTCATGACTAATTCTGATATAAAATGACGCGACGAACGCGTTGGAAGCGACAGAATTGCGATCCGAGCAACCGTTGACGAGAAAATGGCGAGCATTCCCAAATCCTGTTCTCATGTTTTTTGGGCTCCAGAACCGTGTTTCTGCATTTCTCATGACTAATTCTGATATAAAATGACGCGACGAACGCGTTGGAAGCGGCAGAATTGAGATCCGGGCAACCGTTGACGAGAAAATGGCGAGCATTCCCAAATCCTGATCTCATGTTTTTTGGGCTCCAGAACCGTGTTTGTGCATTTCTCATGACTAATTCTGATATAAAATGACGCGACGAACGCGTTGGAAGCGACAGAATTGCGATCCGAGCAACCGTTGACGAGAAAATGGCGAGCATTCCCAAATCCTGATCTCGTGTTTTTTGGACTCCAGAAACGTTTTCGTGCATTTGTCGTCACTATTTCCGACGTAAAATGACACGAGGAACACGCTGGAGGCGACAGAATTGCGATCCGAGAAACCGTTGACGAGAAAATGGCGAGCATTCCCCAATCCTGTTCTCATGTTTTTTGGGCTGCAGAACCGTGTTTGTGCATTTCTCAAGACGAATTCTGATATAAAATGACGCGAGGAACGCGTTGGGAGCGGCAAAATTGAGATCCGAGCAACCGTTGACGAGAAAATGGCGAGCATTCCCAAATCCTGATCTCATGTTTTTTGGGCTCCAGAACCGTGTTTGTGCATTTCTCATGACTAATTCTGATATAAAATGACGCGACGAACGCGTTGGAAGCGACAGAATTGCGATCCGAGCAACCGTTGACGAGAAAATCGCAAGCATTCCCAAAACCTGATCTCGTGTTTTTTGGACTCCAGAAACGTTTTCGTGCATTTGTCATCACTATTTCCGACGTAAAATGACACGAGGAACACGCTGGAGGCGACAGAATTGCGATCCGAGAAACCGTTGACGAGAAAATGGCGAGCATTCCCCAATCCTGATCTCATGTTTTTTGGGCTCCAGAACCGTGTTTGTGCATTTCTCAAGACGAATTCCGACGTAAAATGACACGAGGAACACGTTGGAAGCGACAGGATTGCGTTCCGAGAAACCGTTGACGAGAAAATCGCGAGCATTCCCAAATCCTGATCTCGTGTTTTTTGGGCTCCAGAACCGTGTTTCTGCATTTCTCATGACTAATTCCGATGTAAAATGACGCGAGGAACGCGCTGGAAGCGACAGAATTGCGATCCGAGCAACCGTTGACGAGAAAATGGCGAGCATTCCCCAATCCTGATATCATGTGTTTTGGGCTCCAGAACCGTGTTTGTGCATTTCTCATGACTAATTCTGGTATAAAATGACGCGAGGAACACGCTGGAGGCGACAGAATTGCGATCCGAGAAACCGTTGACGAGAAAATGGCGAGCATTCCCAAATCCTGATCTCATGTTTTTTGGGCTCCAGAACCGTGTTTGTGCATTTCTCATGACTAATTCTGATATAAAATCACGCGAGGAACACGCTGGAAGCGACAGAATTGCGATCCGAGCAACCGTTGACGAGAAAATGGCGAGCATTCCCAAAACTTGATCTCGTGTTTATTGAACTCCAGAACCGTGTTTGTGCATTTCTCAAAACGAATTCCGACGTAAAATGACACGAGGAACACGTTGGAAGCGACAGGATTGCGATCCGAGCAACCGTTGACGAGAAAATGGCGAGCATTCCCAAAACTTGATCTCATGTTATTTGGGCTCCAGAAGCGTGTTTGTGCATTTCTCAAGACGAATTCTGATATAAAATGACGCGAGGAACGCGTTAGAAGCGGCAGAATTGAGATCCGAGCAACCGTTGACGAGAAAATGGCGAGCATTCCCAAATCCTGATCTCGTGTTTTTTGGGCTCCAGAACCGTGTTTCTGCATTTCTCATGACTAATTCCGATGTAAAATGACGCGAGGAACGCGCTGGAAGCGACAGAATTGCGATCCGAGCAACCGTTGACGAGAAAATGGCGAGCATTCTCCAATCCTGATATCATGTTTTTTGGGCTCCAGAACCGTGTTTGTGCATTTCTCATGACTAATTCTGGTATAAAATGACGCGAGGAACACGCTGGAGGCGACAGAATTGCGATCCGTGAAACCGTTGACGAGAAAATGGCGAGCATTCCCCAATCCTGATCTCATGTTTTTGGGGCTCCAGAACCGTGTTTGTGCATTTCTCATGACTAATTCTGATATAAAATCACGCGAGGAACACGCTGGAAGCGACAGAATTGCGATCCGAGCAACCGTTGACGAGAAAATGGCGAGCATTCCCAAAACTTGATCTCGTGTTTATTGAACTCCAGAACCGTGTTTGTGCATTTCTCAAAACGAATTCCGACATAAAATGACACGAGGAACACGTTGGAAGCGACAGGATTGCGATCCGAGAAACCGTTGACGACAAAATCGCGAGCATTCCCAAAACTTGATCTCGTGTTTTTTGGGCTCCAGAACCGTGTTTCTGCATTTCTCATGACTAATTCCGATGTAAAATGACGCGAGGAACGCGCTGGAAGCGACAGAATTGCGATCCGAGCAACCGTTGACGAGAAAATGGCGAGCATTCCCAAAACTTGATCTCGTGTTTATTGAACTCCAGAACCGTGTTTGTGCATTTCTCAAGACGAATTCTGATATAAAATGACGCGAGGAACGCGTTGGAAGCGGCAGAATTGAGATCCGAGAAACCGTTGACGACAAAATCGCGAGCATTCCCAAAACTTGATCTCGTGTTTTTTGGGCTCCAGAACCGTGTTTGTGCATTTCTCATGACTAATTCTGGTATAAAATGACGCGAGGAACACGCTGGAGGCGACAGAATTGAGATCCGAGCAACCGTTGACGAGAAAATGGCGAGCATTCCCAAATCCTGATCTCATGTTTTTTGGGCTCCAGAACCGTGTTTGTGCATTTCTCATGACTAATTCTGATATAAAATGACGCGACGAACGCGTTGGAAGCGACAGAATTGCGATCCGAGCAACCGTTGACGAGAAAATGGCGAGCATTCCCAAATCCTGATCTCATGTTTTTTGGGCTCCAGAACCGTGTTTGTGCATTTCTCATGACTAATTCTGATATAAAATGACGCGAGGAACGCGTTGGAAGCGACAGAATTGAGATCCGAGCAACCGTTGACGAGAAAATGGCGAGCATTCCCAAAACTTGATCTCATGTTTTTTGGGCTCCAGAACCGTGTTTGTGCATTTCTCAAGACGAATTCTGATATAAAATGACGCGAGGAACGCGTTGGAAGCGGCAGAATTGAGATCCGAGCAACCGTTGACGAGAAAATGGCGAGCATTCCCAAATCCTGATCTCATGTTTTTTTGGCTCCAGAACCGTGTTTGTGCATTTCTCATGACTAATTCTGATATAAAGTGACGCGACGAACGCGTTGGAAGCGACAGAATTGCGATCCGAGCAACCGTTGACGAGAAAATCGCGAGCATTCCCAAATCCTGATCTCATGTTTTTTGGGCTCCAGAACCGTGTCTGTGCATTTCTCATGACTAATTCTGATATAAAATGACGCGAGGAACGCGTTGGAAGCGACAGAATTGAGATCCGAACAACCGTTGACGAGAAAATGGCGAGCATTCCCAAAACTTGATCTCATGTTTTTTGGGCTCCAGAACCGTGTTTGTGCATTTCTCAAGACGAATTCTGATATAAAATGACGCGAGGAACGCGTTGGAAGCGGCAGAATTGAGATCCGAGCAACCGTTGACGAGAAAATGGCGAGCATTCCCAAATCCTGATCTCATGTTTTTTGGGCTCCAGAACCGTGTTTGTGCATTTCTCATGACTAATTCTGATATAAAATGACGCGACGAACGCGTTGGAAGCGACAGAATTGCGATCCGAGCAACCGTTGACGAGAAAATCGCGAGCATTCCCAAAACCTGATCTCGTGTTTTTTGGACTCCAGAAACGTTTTCGTGCATTTGTCGTCACTATTTCCGACGTGAAATGACACGAGGAACACGCTGGAGGCTACAGAATTGCGATCCGAGAAACCGTTGACGAGAAAATGGCGAGCATTCCCCAATCCTGATCTCATGTTTTTTGGGCTCCAGAACCGTGTTTGTGCATTTCTCATGACTAATTCTGATATAAAATGACGCGAGGAACACGCTGGAAGCGACAGAATTGCGATCCGAGCAACCGTTGACGAGAAAATGGCGAGCATTCCCAAAACTTGATCTCGTGTTTATTGAACTCCAGAACCGTGTTTGTGCATTTCTCAAAATGAATTCCGACGTAAAATGACACGAGGAACACGTTGGAAGCGACAGGATTGCGATCCGAGAAACCGTTGACGACAAAATCGCGAGCATTCCCAAAACTTGATCTCGTGTTTTTTGGGCTCCAGAACCGTGTTTCTGCATTTCTCATGACTAATTCCGATGTAAAATGACGCGAGGAACGCGCTGGAAGCGACAGAATTGCGATCCGAGCAACCGTTGACGAGAAAATGGCGAGCATTCCCAAAACTTGATCTCGTGTTTATTGAACTCCAGAACCGTGTTTGTGCATTTCTCAAGACGAATTCTGATATAAAATGACGCGAGGAACGCGTTGGAAGCGGCAGAATTGAGATCCGAGGAACCGTTGACGACAAAATCGCGAGCATTCCCAAAACTTGATCTCGTGTTTTTTGGGCTCCAGAACCGTGTTTGTGCATTTCTCATGACTAATTCTGGTATAAAATGACGCGAGGAACACGCTGGAGGCGACAGAATTGAGATCCGAGCAACCGTTGACGAGAAAATGGCGAGCATTCCCAAATCCTGATCTCATGTTTTTTGGGCTCCAGAACCGTGTTTGTGCATTTCTCATGACTAATTCTGATATAAAATGACGCGACGAACGCGTTGGAAGCGACAGAATTGCGATCCGAGCAACCGTTGACGAGAAAATGGCGAGCATTCCCAAATCCTGATCTCATGTTTTTTGGGCTCCAGAACCGTGTTTGTGCATTTCTCATGACTAATTCTGATATAAAATGACGCGAGGAACCTGTTGGAAGCGACAGAATTGAGATCCGAGCAACCGTTGACGAGAAAATCGCGAGCATTCCCAAAACTTGATCTCGTGTTTTTTGGGCTCCAGAACCGTGTTTGTGCATTTCTCATGACTAATTCTGGTATAAAATGACGCGAGGAACACGCTGGAGGCGACAGAATTGAGATCCGAGCAACCGTTGACGAGAAAATGGCGAGCATTCCCAAATCCTGATCTCATGTTTTTTGGGCTCCAGAACCGTGTTTGTGCATTTCTCAAGACGAATTCTGATATAAAATGACGCGAGGAACGCGTTGGAAGCGGCAGAATTGAGATCCGAGCAACCGTTGACGAGAAAATGGCGAGCATTCCCAAATCCTGATCTCATGTTTTTTGGGCTCCAGAACCGTGTTTGTGCATTTCTCATGACTAATTCTGATATAAAGTGACGCGACGAACGCGTTGGAAGCGACAGAATTGCGATCCGAGCAACCGTTGACGAGAAAATCGCGAGCATTCCCAAATCCTGATCTCATGTTTTTTGGGCTCCAGAACCGTGTTTGTGCATTTCTCATGACTAATTCTGATATAAAATGACGCGAGGAACGCGTTGGAAGCGACAGAATTGAGATCCGAACAACCGTTGACGAGAAAATGGCGAGCATTCCCAAAACTTGATCTCATGTTTTTTGGGCTCCAGAACCGTGTTTGTGCATTTCTCAAGACGAATTCTGATATAAAATGACGCGAGGAACGCGTTGGAAGCGGCAGAATTGAGATCCGAGCAACCGTTGACGAGAAAATGGCGAGCATTCCCAAATCCTGATCTCATGTTTTTTGGGCTCCAGAACCGTGTTTGTGCATTTCTCATGACTAATTCTGATATAAAATGACGCGACGAACGCGTTGGAAGCGACAGAATTGCGATCCGAGCAACCGTTGACGAGAAAATCGCGAGCATTCCCAAAACCTGATCTCGTGTTTTTTGGACTCCAGAAACGTTTTCGTGCATTTGTCGTCACTATTTCCGACGTGAAATGACACGAGGAACACGCTGGAGGCTACAGAATTGCGATCCGAGAAACCGTTGACGAGAAAATGGCGAGCATTCCCCAATCCTGATCTCATGTTTTTTGGGCTCCAGAACCGTGTTTGTGCATTTCTCATGACTAATTCTGATATAAAATGACGCGAGGAACACGCTGGAAGCGACAGAATTGCGATCCGAGCAACCGTTGACGAGAAAATGGCGAGCATTCCCAAAACTTGATCTCGTGTTTATTGAACTCCAGAACCGTGTTTGTGCATTTCTCAAAATGAATTCCGACGTAAAATGACACGAGGAACACGTTGGAAGCGACAGGATTGCGATCCGAGAAACCGTTGACGACAAAATCGCGAGCATTCCCAAAACTTGATCTCGTGTTTTTTGGGCTCCAGAACCGTGTTTGTGCATTTCTCATGACTAATTCTGATATAAAGTGACGCGACGAACGCGTTGGAAGCGACAGAATTGCGATCCGAGCAACCGTTGACGAGAAAATCGCGAGCATTCCCAAATCCTGATCTCATGTTTTTTGGGCTCCAGAACCGTGTCTGTGCATTTCTCATGACTAATTCTGATATAAAATGACGCGAGGAACCTGTTGGAAGCGACAGAATTGAGATCCGAGCAACCGTTGACGAGAAAATCGCGAGCATTCCCAAAACTTGATCTCGTGTTTTTTGGGCTCCAGAACCGTGTTTGTGCATTTCTCATGACTAATTCTGGTATAAAATGACGCGAGGAACACGCTGGAGGCGACAGAATTGAGATCCGAGCAACCGTTGACGAGAAAATGGCGAGCATTCCCAAATCCTGATCTCATGTTTTTTGGGCTCCAGAACCGTGTTTGTGCATTTCTCAAGACGAATTCTGATATAAAATGACGCGAGGAACGCGTTGGAAGCGGCAGAATTGAGATCCGAGCAACCGTTGACGAGAAAATGGCGAGCATTCCCAAATCCTGATCTCATGTTTTTTGGGCTCCAGAACCGTGTTTGTGCATTTCTCATGACTAATTCTGATATAAAGTGACGCGACGAACGCGTTGGAAGCGACAGAATTGCGATCCGAGCAACCGTTGACGAGAAAATCGCGAGCATTCCCAAATCCTGATCTCATGTTTTTTGGGCTCCAGAACCGTGTTTGTGCATTTCTCATGACTAATTCTGATATAAAATGACGCGAGGAACGCGTTGGAAGCGACAGAATTGAGATCCGAACAACCGTTGACGAGAAAATGGCGAGCATTCCCAAAACTTGATCTCATGTTTTTTGGGCTCCAGAACCGTGTTTGTGCATTTCTCAAGACGAATTCTGATATAAAATGACGCGAGGAACGCGTTGGAAGCGGCAGAATTGAGATCCGAGCAACCGTTGACGAGAAAATGGCGAGCATTCCCAAATCCTGATCTCATGTTTTTTGGGCTCCAGAACCGTGTTTGTGCATTTCTCATGACTAATTCTGATATAAAATGACGCGACGAACGCGTTGGAAGCGACAGAATTGCGATCCGAGCAACCGTTGACGAGAAAATCGCGAGCATTCCCAAAACCTGATCTCGTGTTTTTTGGACTCCAGAAACGTTTTCGTGCATTTGTCGTCACTATTTCCGACGTGAAATGACACGAGGAACACGCTGGAGGCGACAGAATTGCGATCCGAGAAACCGTTGACGAGAAAATGGCGAGCATTCCCCAATCCTGATCTCATGTTTTTTGGGCTCCAGAACCGTGTTTGTGCATTTCTCATGACTAATTCTGATATAAAATGACGCGAGGAACACGCCGGAAGCGACAGAATTGCGATCCGAGCAACCGTTGACGAGAAAATGGCGAGCATTCCCAAAACTTGATCTCGTGTTTATTGAACTCCAGAACCGTGTTTGTGCATTTCTCAAAATGAATTCCGACGTAAAATGACACGAGGAACACGTTGGAAGCGACAGGATTGCGATCCGAGAAACCGTTGACGACAAAATCGCGAGCATTCCCAAAACTTGATCTCGTGTTTTTTGGGCTCCAGAACCGTGTTTGTGCATTTCTCATGACTAATTCTGATATAAAATGACGCGAGGAACGCGTTGGAAGCGACAGAATTGAGATCCGAGCAACCGTTGACGAGAAAATGGCGACCATTCCCAAATCCTGATCTCATGTTTTTTGGGCTCCAGAACCGTGTTTGTGCATTTCTCATGACTAATTCTGATATAAAATGACGCGACGAACGCGTTGGAAGCGACAGAATTGCGATCCGAGAAACCGTTGACGAGAAAATGGCGAGCATTCCCCAATCCTGTTCTCATGTTTTTTGGGCTGCAGAACCGTGTTTGTGCATTTCTCAAGACGAATTCTGATATAAAATGACGCGAGGAACGCGTTGGGAGCGGCAGAATTGCGATCCGAGAAACCGTTGACGAGAAAATGGCGAGCATTCCCAAATCCTGATCTCATGTTTTTTGGGCTCCAGAACCGTGTTTGTGCATTTCTCATGACTAATTCTGATATAAAATCACGCGAGGAACACGCTGGAAGCGACAGAATTGCGATCCGAGCAACCGTTGACGAGAAAATGGCGAGCATTCCCAAAACTTGATCTCGTGTTTATTGAACTCCAGAACCGTGTTTGTGCATTTCTCAAAACGAATTCCGACGTAAAATGACACGAGGAACACGTTGGAAGCGACAGGATTGCGATCCGAGCAACCGTTGACGAGAAAATGGCGAGCATTCCCAAAACTTGATCTCATGTTATTTGGGCTCCAGAAGCGTGTTTGTGCATTTCTCAAGACGAATTCTGATATAAAATGACGCGAGGAACGCGTTAGAAGCGGCAGAATTGAGATCCGAGCAACCGTTGACGAGAAAATGGCGAGCATTCCCCAATCCTGATCTCATGTTTTTTGGGCTCCAGAACCGTGTTTGTGCATTTCTCATGACTAATTCTGATATAAAATGACGCGAGGAACACGCTGGAAGCGACAGAATTGCGATCCGAGCAACCGTTGACGAGAAAATGGCGAGCATTCCCAAAACTTGATCTCGTGTTTATTGAACTCCAGAACCGTGTTTGTGCATTTCTCAAAATGAATTCCGACGTAAAATGACACGAGGAACACGTTGGAAGCGACAGGATTGCGATCCGAGAAACCGTTGACGACAAAATCGCGAGCATTCCCAAAACTTGATCTCGTGTTTTTTGGGCTCCAGAACCGTGTTTCTGCATTTCTCATGACTAATTCCGATGTAAAATGACGCGAGGAACGCGCTGGAAGCGACAGAATTGCGATCCGAGCAACCGCTGACGAGAAAATGGCGAGCATTCCCAAAACTTGATCTCGTGTTTATTGAACTCCAGAACCGTGTTTGTGCATTTCTCAAGACGAATTCTGATATAAAATGACGCGAGAAACGCGTTGGAAGCGGCAGAATTGAGATCCGAGAAACCGTTGACGACAAAATCGCGAGCATTCCCAAAACTTGATCTCGTGTTTTTTGGGCTCCAGAACCGTGTTTGTGCATTTCTCATGACTAATTCTGGTATAAAATGACGCGAGGAACACGCTGGAGGCGACAGAATTGAGATCCGAGCAACCGTTGACGAGAAAATGGCGAGCATTCCCAAATCCTGATCTCATGTTTTTTGGGCTCCAGAACCGTGTTTGTGCATTTCTCATGACTAATTCTGATATAAAATGACGCGACGAACGCGTTGGAAGCGACAGAATTGCGATCCGAGCAACCGTTGACGAGAAAATGGCGAGCATTCCCAAATCCTGATCTCATGTTTTTTGGGCTCCAGAACCGTGTTTGTGCATTTCTCATGACTAATTCTGATATAAAATGACGCGACGAACGCGTTGGAAGCGACAGAATTGCGATCCGAGCAACCGTTGACGAGAAAATGGCGAGCATTCCCAAATCCTGATCTCATGTTTTTTGGGCTCCAGAACCGTGTTTGTGCATTTCTCATGACTAATTCTGATATAAAATGACGCGAGGAACGCGTTGGAAGCGACAGAATTGAGATCCGAGCAACCGTTGACGAGAAAATGGCGAGCATTCCCAAAACTTGATCTCATGTTTTTTGGGCTCCAGAACCGTGCTTGTGCATTTCTCAAGACGAATTCTGATATAAAATGACGCGAGGAACGCGTTGGAAGCGGCAGAATTGAGATCCGAGCAACCGTTGACGAGAAAATGGCGAGCATTCCCAAATCCTGATCTCATGTTTTTTTGGCTCCAGAACCGTGTTTGTGCATTTCTCATGACTAATTCTGATATAAAGTGACGCGACGAACGCGTTGGAAGCGACAGAATTGCGATCCGAGCAACCGTTGACGAGAAAATCGCGAGCATTCCCAAATCCTGATCTCATGTTTTTTGGGCTCCAGAACCGTGTTTGTGCATTTCTCATGACTAATTCTGATATAAAATGACGCGAGGAACGCGTTGGAAGCGACAGAATTGAGATCCGAACAACCGTTGACGAGAAAATGGCGAGCATTCCCAAAACTTGATCTCATGTTTTTTGGGCTCCAGAACCGTGTTTGTGCATTTCTCAAGACGAATTCTGATATAAAATGACGCGAGGAACGCGTTGGAAGCGGCAGAATTGAGATCCGAGCAACCGTTGACGAGAAAATGGCGAGCATTCCCAAATCCTGATCTCATGTTTTTTGGGCTCCAGAACCGTGTTTGTGCATTTCTCATGACTAATTCTGATATAAAATGACGCGACGAACGCGTTGGAAGCGACAGAATTGCGATCCGAGCAACCGTTGACGAGAAAATCGCGAGCATTCCCAAAACCTGATCTCGTGTTTTTTGGACTCCAGAAACGTTTTCGTGCATTTGTCGTCACTATTTCCGACGTGAAATGACACGAGGAACACGCTGGAGGCGACAGAATTGCGATCCGAGAAACCGTTGACGAGAAAATGGCGAGCATTCCCCAATCCTGATCTCATGTTTTTTGGGCTCCAGAACCGTGTTTGTGCATTTCTCATGACTAATTCTGATATAAAATGACGCGAGGAACACGCTGGAAGCGACAGAATTGCGATCCGAGCAACCGTTGACGAGAAAATGGCGAGCATTCCCAAAACTTGATCTCGTGTTTATTGAACTCCAGAACCGTGTTTGTGCATTTCTCAAAATGAATTCCGACGTAAAATGACACGAGGAACACGTTGGAAGCGACAGGATTGCGATCCGAGAAACCGTTGACGACAAAATCGCGAGCATTCCCAAAACTTGATCTCGTCTTTTTGGGCTCCAGAACCGTGTTTCTGCATTTCTCATGACTAATTCCGATGTAAAATGACGCGAGGAACGCGCTGGAAGCGACAGAATTGCGATCCCAGCAACCGTTGACGAGAAAATGGCGAGCATTCCCAAAACTTGATCTCGTGTTTATTGAACTCCAGAACCGTGTTTGTGCATTTCTCAAGACGAATTCTGATATAAAATGACGCGAGGAACGCGTTGGAAGCGGCAGAATTGAGATCCGAGAAACCGTTGACGACAAAATCGCGAGCATTCCCAAAACTTGATCTCGTGTTTTTTGGGCTCCAGAACCGTGTTTGTGCATTTCTCATGACTAATTCTGGTATAAAATGACGCGAGGAACACGCTGGAGGCGACAGAATTGAGATCCGAGCAACCGTTGACGAGAAAATGGCGAGCATTCCCAAATCCTGATCTCATGTTTTTTGGGCTCCAGAACCGTGTTTGTGCATTTCTCATGACTAATTCTGATATAAAATGACGCGAGGAACACGCTGGAAGCGACAGAATTGCGATCCGAGCAACCGTTGACGAGAAAATGGCGAGCATTCCCAAAACTTGATCTCGTGTTTATTGAACTCCAGAACCGTGTTTGTGCATTTCTCAAAATGAATTCCGACGTAAAATGACACGAGGAACACGTTGGAAGCGACAGGATTGCGATCCGAGAAACCGTTGACGACAAAATCGCGAGCATTCCCAAAACTTGATCTCGTGTTTTTTGGGCTCCAGAACCGTGTTTCTGCATTTCTCATGACTAATTCCGATGTAAAATGACGCGAGGAACGCGCTGGAAGCGACAGAATTGCGATCCGAGCAACCGCTGACGAGAAAATGGCGAGCATTCCCAAAACTTGATCTCGTGTTTATTGAACTCCAGAACCGTGTTTGTGCATTTCTCAAGACGAATTCTGATATAAAATGACGCGAGAAACGCGTTGGAAGCGGCAGAATTGAGATCCGAGAAACCGTTGACGACAAAATCGCGAGCATTCCCAAAACTTGATCTCGTGTTTTTTGGGCTCCAGAACCGTGTTTGTGCATTTCTCATGACTAATTCTGGTATAAAATGACGCGAGGAACACGCTGGAGGCGACAGAATTGAGATCCGAGCAACCGTTGACGAGAAAATGGCGAGCATTCCCAAATCCTGATCTCATGTTTTTTGGGCTCCAGAACCGTGTTTGTGCATTTCTCATGACTAATTCTGATATAAAATGACGCGACGAACGCGTTGGAAGCGACAGAATTGCGATCCGAGCAACCGTTGACGAGAAAATGGCGAGCATTCCCAAATCCTGATCTCATGTTTTTTGGGCTCCAGAACCGTGTTTGTGCATTTCTCATGACTAATTCTGATATAAAATGACGCGACGAACGCGTTGGAAGCGACAGAATTGCGATCCGAGCAACCGTTGACGAGAAAATGGCGAGCATTCCCAAATCCTGATCTCATGTTTTTTGGGCTCCAGAACCGTGTTTGTGCATTTCTCATGACTAATTCTGATATAAAATGACGCGAGGAACGCGTTGGAAGCGACAGAATTGAGATCCGAGCAACCGTTGACGAGAAAATGGCGAGCATTCCCAAAACTTGATCTCATGTTTTTTGGGCTCCAGAACCGTGTTTGTGCATTTCTCAAGACGAATTCTGATATAAAATGACGCGAGGAACGCGTTGGAAGCGGCAGAATTGAGATCCGAGCAACCGTTGACGAGAAAATGGCGAGCATTCCCAAATCCTGATCTCATGTTTTTTTGGCTCCAGAACCGTGTTTGTGCATTTCTCATGACTAATTCTGATATAAAGTGACGCGACGAACGCGTTGGAAGCGACAGAATTGCGATCCGAGCAACCGTTGACGAGAAAATCGCGAGCATTCCCAAATCCTGATCTCATGTTTTTTGGGCTCCAGAACCGTGTTTGTGCATTTCTCATGACTAATTCTGATATAAAATGACGCGAGGAACGCGTTGGAAGCGACAGAATTGAGATCCGAACAACCGTTGACGAGAAAATGGCGAGCATTCCCAAAACTTGATCTCATGTTTTTTGGGCTCCAGAACCGTGTTTGTGCATTTCTCAAGACGAATTCTGATATAAAATGACGCGAGGAACGCGTTGGAAGCGGCAGAATTGAGATCCGAGCAACCGTTGACGAGAAAATGGCGAGCATTCCCAAATCCTGATCTCATGTTTTTTGGGCTCCAGAACCGTGTTTGTGCATTTCTCATGACTAATTCTGATATAAAATGACGCGACGAACGCGTTGGAAGCGACAGAATTGCGATCCGAGCAACCGTTGACGAGAAAATCGCGAGCATTCCCAAAACCTGATCTCGTGTTTTTTGGACTCCAGAAACGTTTTCGTGCATTTGTCGTCACTATTTCCGACGTGAAATGACACGAGGAACACGCTGGAGGCGACAGAATTGCGATCCGAGAAACCGTTGACGAGAAAATGGCGAGCATTCCCCAATCCTGATCTCATGTTTTTTGGGCTCCAGAACCGTGTTTGTGCATTTCTCATGACTAATTCTGATATAAAATGACGCGAGGAACACGCTGGAAGCGACAGAATTGCGATCCGAGCAACCGTTGACGAGAAAATGGCGAGCATTCCCAAAACTTGATCTCGTGTTTATTGAACTCCAGAACCGTGTTTGTGCATTTCTCAAAATGAATTCCGACGTAAAATGACACGAGGAACACGTTGGAAGCGACAGGATTGCGATCCGAGAAACCGTTGACGACAAAATCGCGAGCATTCCCAAAACTTGATCTCGTCTTTTTGGGCTCCAGAACCGTGTTTCTGCATTTCTCATGACTAATTCCGATGTAAAATGACGCGAGGAACGCGCTGGAAGCGACAGAATTGCGATCCCAGCAACCGTTGACGAGAAAATGGCGAGCATTCCCAAAACTTGATCTCGTGTTTATTGAACTCCAGAACCGTGTTTGTGCATTTCTCAAGACGAATTCTGATATAAAATGACGCGAGGAACGCGTTGGAAGCGGCAGAATTGAGATCCGAGAAACCGTTGACGACAAAATCGCGAGCATTCCCAAAACTTGATCTCGTGTTTTTTGGGCTCCAGAACCGTGTTTGTGCATTTCTCATGACTAATTCTGGTATAAAATGACGCGAGGAACACGCTGGAGGCGACAGAATTGAGATCCGAGCAACCGTTGACGAGAAAATGGCGAGCATTCCCAAATCCTGATCTCATGTTTTTTGGGCTCCAGAACCGTGTTTGTGCATTTCTCATGACTAATTCTGATATAAAATGACGCGACGAACGCGTTGGAAGCGACAGAATTGCGATCCGAGCAACCGTTGACGAGAAAATGGCGAGCATTCCCAAATCCTGATCTCATGTTTTTTGGGCTCCAGAACCGTGTTTGTGCATTTCTCAAGACGAATTCTGATATAAAATGACGCGAGGAACGCGTTGGAAGCGGCAGAATTGAGATCCGAGCAACCGTTGACGAGAAAATGGCGAGCATTCCCAAATCCTGATCTCATGTTTTTTGGGCTCCAGAACCGTGTTTGTGCATTTCTCATGACTAATTCTGATATAAAGTGACGCGACGAACGCGTTGGAAGCGACAGAATTGCGATCCGAGCAACCGTTGACGAGAAAATCGCGAGCATTCCCAAATCCTGATCTCATGTTTTTTGGGCTCCAGAACCGTGTTTGTGCATTTCTCATGACTAATTCTGATATAAAATGACGCGAGGAACGCGTTGGAAGCGACAGAATTGAGATCCGAACAACCGTTGACGAGAAAATGGCGAGCATTCCCAAAACTTGATCTCATGTTTTTTGGGCTCCAGAACCGTGTTTGTGCATTTCTCAAGACGAATTCTGATATAAAATGACGCGAGGAACGCGTTGGAAGCGGCAGAATTGAGATCCGAGCAACCGTTGACGAGAAAATGGCGAGCATTCCCAAATCCTGATCTCATGTTTTTTGGGCTCCAGAACCGTGTTTGTGCATTTCTCATGACTAATTCTGATATAAAATGACGCGACGAACGCGTTGGAAGCGACAGAATTGCGATCCGAGCAACCGTTGACGAGAAAATCGCGAGCATTCCCAAAACCTGATCTCGTGTTTTTTGGACTCCAGAAACGTTTTCGTGCATTTGTCGTCACTATTTCCGACGTGAAATGACACGAGGAACACGCTGGAGGCGACAGAATTGCGATCCGAGAAACCGTTGACGAGAAAATGGCGAGCATTCCCCAATCCTGTTCTCATGTTTTTTGGGCTCCAGAACCGTGTTTGTGCATTTCTCATGACTAATTCTGACGTAAAATGACGCGAGGAACGCGTTGGAAGCGACAGAATTGTGATCCGAGCAACCGTTGACGAGAAAATGGCGAGCATTCCCAAATCCTGATCTCATGTTTTTTGGGCTCCAGAACCGTGTTTGTGCATTTCTCATGACTAATTCTGATATAAAATGACGCGACGAACGCGTTGGAAGCGACAGAATTGCGATCCGAGCAACCGTTGACGAGAAAATGGCGAGCATTCCCCAATCCTGTTCTCATGTTTTTTGGGCTCCAGAACCGCGTTTGTGCATTTCTCATAACTAATTCTGATATAAAATGACGCGACGAACGCGTTGGAAGCGACAGAATTGCGATCCGAGCAACCGTTGACGAGAAAATGGCGAGCATTCCCAAATCCTGATCTCATGTTTTTTGGGCTCCAGAACCGTGTTTGTGCATTTCTCATGACTAATTCTGATATAAAATGACGCGAGGAACGCGTTGGAAGCGACAGAATTGAGATCCGAGCAACCGTTGACGAGAAAATGGCGAGCATTCCCAAAACTTGATCTCATGTTTTTTGGGCTCCAGAACCGTGTTTGTGCATTTCTCATGACTAATTCCGATGTAAAATGACGCGAGGAACGCGCTGGAAGCGACAGAATTGCGATCCGAGCAACCGTTGACGAGAAAATGGCGAGCATTCCCAAAACTTGATCTCGTGTTTATTGAACTCCAGAACCGTGTTTGTGCATTTCTCAAGACGAATTCTGATATAAAATGACGCGACGAACGCGTTGGAAGCGACAGAATTGCCATCAGAGAAACCGTTGACGAGAAAATGGCGAGCACTCCCAAATCCTGATCTCGTGTTTTTTGGACTCCAGAAACGTTTTCGTGCATTTGTCGTCACTATTTCCGACGTAAAATGACACGAGGAACACGCTGGAGGCGACAGAATTGCGATCCGAGAAACCGTTGACGAGAAAATGGCGAGCATTCCCCAATCCTGTTCTCATGTTTTTTGGGCTCCAGAACCGTGTTTGTGCATTTCTCATGACTAATTCTGACGTAAAATGACGCGAGGAACGCGTTGGAAGCGACAGAATTGTGATCCGAGCAACCGTTGACGAGAAAATGGCGAGCATTCCCAAATCCTGATCTCATGTTTTTTGGGCTCCAGAACCGTGTTTGTGCATTTCTCATGACTAATTCTGATATAAAATGACGTGACGAACGCGTTGGAAGCGACAGAATTGCGATCCGAGCAACCGTTGACGAGAAAATGGCGAGCATTCCCAAATCCTGATCTCATGTTTTTTGGGCTCCAGAACCGTGTTTGTGCATTTCTCATGACTAATTCTGATATAAAATGACGCGAGGAACGCGTTGGAAGCGACAGAATTGAGATCCGAGCAACCGTTGACGAGAAAATGGCGAGCATTCCCCAATCCTGTTCTCATGTTTTTTGGGCTCCAGAACCGTGCTTGTGCATTTCTCATGACTAATTCTGATATAAAATGACGCGACGAACGCGTTGGAAGCGACAGAATTGAGATCCGAGCAACCGTTGACGAGAAAATGGCGAGCATTCCCAAAACTTGATCTCATGTTTTTTGGGCTCCAGAACCGTGTTTGTGCATTTCTCATGACTAATTCTGATATAAAATGACGCGACGAACGCGTTGGAAGCGACAGAATTGCCATCAGAGAAACCGTTGACGAGAAAATGGCGAGCACTCCCAAATCCTGATCTCGTGTTTTTTGGACTCCAGAAACGTTTTCGTGCATTTGTCGTCACTATTTCCGACGTAAAATGACACGAGGAACACGCTGGAGGCGACAGAATTGCGATCCGAGAAACCGTTGACGAGAAAATGGCGAGCATTCCCCAATCCTGTTCTCATGTTTTTTGGGCTCCAGAACCGTGCTTGTGCATTTCTCATGACTAATTCTGATATAAAATGACGCGACGAACGCGTTGGAAGCGACAGAATTGTGATCCGAGCAACCGTTGACGAGAAAATGGCGAGCATTCCCAAATCCTGATCTCATGTTTTTTGGGCTCCAGAACCGTGTTTGTGCATTTCTCATGACTAATTCTGATATAAAATGACGCGACGAACGCGTTGGAAGCGACAGAATTGCGATCCGAGCAACCGTTGACGAGAAAATGGCGAGCATTCCCAAATCCTGATCTCATGTTTTTTGGGCTCCAGAACCGTGTTTGTGCATTTCTCATGACTAATTCTGATATAAAATGACGCGAGGAACGCGTTGGAAGCGACAGAATTGAGATCCGAACAACCGTTGACGAGAAAATGGCGAGCATTCCCAAAACTTGATCTCATGTTTTTTGGGCTCCAGAACCGTGTTTGTGCATTTCTCAAGACGAATTCTGATATAAAATGACGCGAGGAACGCGTTGGAAGCGGCAGAATTGAGATCCGAGCAACCGTTGACGAGAAAATGGCGAGCATTCCCAAATCCTGATCTCATGTTTTTTGGGCTCCAGAACCGTGTTTGTGCATTTCTCATGACTAATTCTGATATAAAATGACGCGACGAACGCGTTGGAAGCGACAGAATTGCGATCCGAGCAACCGTTGACGAGAAAATCGCGAGCATTCCCAAAACCTGATCTCGTGTTTTTTGGACTCCAGAAACGTTTTCGTGCATTTGTCGTCACTATTTCCGACGTGAAATGACACGAGGAACACGCTGGAGGCGACAGAATTGCGATCCGAGAAACCGTTGACGAGAAAATGGCGAGCATTCCCCAATCCTGATCTCATGTTTTTTGGGCTCCAGAACCGTGTTTGTGCATTTCTCATGACTAATTCTGATATAAAATGACGCGAGGAACACGCTGGAAGCGACAGAATTGCGATCCGAGCAACCGTTGACGAGAAAATGGCGAGCATTCCCAAAACTTGATCTCGTGTTTATTGAACTCCAGAACCGTGTTTGTGCATTTCTCAAAATGAATTCCGACGTAACATGACACGAGGAACACGTTGGAAGCGACAGGATTGCGATCCGAGAAACCGTTGACGACAAAATCGCGAGCATTCCCAAAACTTGATCTCGTGTTTTTTGGGCTCCAGAACCGTGTTTGTGCATTTCTCATGACTAATTCTGATATAAAATGACGCGAGGAACGCGTTGGAAGCGACAGAATTGAGATCCGAGCAACCGTTGACGAGAAAATGGCGACCATTCCCAAATCCTGATCTCATGTTTTTTGGGCTCCAGAACCGTGTTTGTGCATTTCTCATGACTAATTCTGATATAAAATGACGCGACGAACGCGTTGGAAGCGACAGAATTGCGATCCGAGCAACCGTTGACGAGAAAATGGCGAGCATTCCCCAATCCTGTTCTCATGTTTTTTGGGCTCCAGAACCGCGTTTGTGCATTTCTCATAACTAATTCTGATATAAAATGACGCGACGAACGCGTTGGAAGCGACAGAATTGCGATCCGAGTAACCGTTGACGAGAAAATGGCGAGCATTCCCAAATCCTGATCTCATGTTTTTTGGGCTCCAGAACCGTGTTTGTGCATTTCTCATGACTAATTCTGATATAAAATGACGCGAGGAACGCGTTGGAAGCGACAGAATTGAGATCCGAGCAACCGTTGACGAGAAAATGGCGAGCATTCCCAAAACTTGATCTCATGTTTTTTGGGCTCCAGAACCGTGTTTGTGCATTTCTCATGACTAATTCTGATATAAAATGACGCGACGAACGCGTTGGAAGCGACAGAATTGCCATCAGAGAAACCGTTGACGAGAAAATGGCGAGCACTCCCAAATCCTGATCTCGTGTTTTTTGGACTCCAGAAACGTTTTCGTGCATTTGTCGTCACTATTTCCGACGTAAAATGACACGAGGAACACGCTGGAGGCGACAGAATTGCGATCCGAGAAACCGTTGACGAGAAAATGGCGAGCATTCCCCAATCCTGTTCTCATGTTTTTTGGGCTCCAGAACCGTGTTTGTGCATTTCTCATGACTAATTCTGACGTAAAATGACGCGAGGAACGCGTTGGAAGCGACAGAATTGTGATCCGAGCAACCGTTGACGAGAAAATGGCGAGCATTCCCAAATCCTGATCTCATGTTTTTTGGGCTCCAGAACCGTGTTTGTGCATTTCTCATGACTAATTCTGATATAAAATGACGTGACGAACGCGTTGGAAGCGACAGAATTGCGATCCGAGCAACCGTTGACGAGAAAATGGCGAGCATTCCCAAATCCTGATCTCATGTTTTTTGGGCTCCAGAACCGTGTTTGTGCATTTCTCATGACTAATTCTGATATAAAATGACGCGAGGAACGCGTTGGAAGCGACAGAATTGAGATCCGAGCAACCGTTGACGAGAAAATGGCGAGCATTCCCCAATCCTGTTCTCATGTTTTTTGGGCTCCAGAACCGTGCTTGTGCATTTCTCATGACTAATTCTGATATAAAATGACGCGACGAACGCGTTGGAAGCGACAGAATTGAGATCCGAGCAACCGTTGACGAGAAAATGGCGAGCATTCCCAAAACTTGATCTCATGTTTTTTGGGCTCCAGAACCGTGTTTGTGCATTTCTCATTACTAATTCTGATATAAAATGACGCGACGAACGCGTTGGAAGCGACAGAATTGCCATCAGAGAAACCGTTGACGAGAAAATGGCGAGCACTCCCAAATCCTGATCTCGTGTTTTTTGGACTCCAGAAACGTTTTCGTGCATTTGTCGTCACTATTTCCGACGTAAAATGACACGAGGAACACGCTGGAGGCGACAGAATTGCGATCCGAGAAACCGTTGACGAGAAACGGCGAGCATTCCCCAATCCTGTTCTCATGTTTTTTGGGCTCCAGAACCGTGCTTGTGCATTTCTCATGACTAATTCTGATATAAAATGACGCGACGAACGCGTTGGAAGCGACAGAATTGTGATCCGAGCAACCGTTGACGAGAAAATGGCGAGCATTCCCAAATCCTGATCTCATGTTTTTTGGGCTCCAGAACCGTGTTTGTGCATTTCTCATGACTAATTCTGATATAAAATGACGCGACGAACGCGTTGGAAGCGACAGAATTGCGATCCGAGCAACCGTTGACGAGAAAATGGCGAGCATTCCCAAATCCTGATCTCATGTTTTTTGGGCTCCAGAACCGTGTTTGTGCATTTCTCATGACTAATTCTGATATAAAATGACGCGAGGAACGCGTTGGAAGCGACAGAATTGAGATCCGAGCAACCGTTGACGAGAAAATGGCGAGCATTCCCAAATCCTGATCTCATGTTGTTTGGGCTCCAGAACCGTGTTTGTGCATTTCTCATGACTAATTCTGATATAAAATGACGCGACGAACGCGTTGGAAGCGACAGAATTGCGATCCGAGCAACCGTTGACGAGAAAATGGCGAGCATTCCCAAATCCCGATCTCATGTTTTTTGGGCTCCAGAACCGTGTTTCTGCATTTCTTATGACTAATTCTGATATAAAATGACGCGACGAACGCGTTGGAAGCGACAGAATTGCGATCCGAGCAACCGTTGACGAGAAAATGGCGAGCATTCCCCAATCCTGTTCTCATGTTTTTTGGGCTCCAGAACCGCGTTTGTGCATTTCTCATAACTAATTCTGATATAAAATGACGCGACGAACGCGTTGGAAGCGACAGAATTGCGATCCGAGCAACCGTTGACGAGAAAATGGCGAGCATTCCCAAATCCTGATCTCATGTTTTTTGGGCTCCAGAACCGTGTTTGTGCATTTCTCATGACTAATTCTGATATAAAATGACGCGAGGAACGCGTTGGAAGCGACAGAATTGAGATCCGAGCAACCGTTGACGAGAAAATGGCGAGCATTCCCAAAACTTGATCTCATGTTTTTTGGGCTCCAGAACCGTGTTTGTGCATTTCTCATGACTAATTCTGATATAAAATGACGCGACGAACGCGTTGGAAGCGACAGAATTGCCATCAGAGAAACCGTTGACGAGAAAATGGCGAGCACTCCCAAATCCTGATCTCGTGTTTTTTGGACTCCAGAAACGTTTTCGTGCATTTGTCGTCACTATTTCCGACGTAAAATGACACGAGGAACACGCTGGAGGCGACAGAATTGCGATCCGAGAAACCGTTGACGAGAAAATGGCGAGCATTCCCCAATCCTGTTCTCATGTTTTTTGGGCTCCAGAACCGTGTTTGTGCATTTCTCATGACTAATTCTGACGTAAAATGACGCGAGGAACGCGTTGGAAGCGACAGAATTGTGATCCGAGCAACCGTTGACGAGAAAATGGCGAGCATTCCCAAATCCTGATCTCATGTTTTTTGGGCTCCAGAACCGTGTTTGTGCATTTCTCATGACTAATTCTGATATAAAATGACGTGACGAACGCGTTGGAAGCGACAGAATTGCGATCCGAGCAACCGTTGACGAGAAAATGGCGAGCATTCCCAAATCCTGATCTCATGTTTTTTGGGCTCCAGAACCGTGTTTGTGCATTTCTCATGACTAATTCTGATATAAAATGACGCGAGGAACGCGTTGGAAGCGACAGAATTGAGATCCGAGCAACCGTTGACGAGAAAATGGCGAGCATTCCCCAATCCTGTTCTCATGTTTTTTGGGCTCCAGAACCGTGCTTGTGCATTTCTCATGACTAATTCTGATATAAAATGACGCGACGAACGCGTTGGAAGCGACAGAATT
Source organism: Crossocerus cetratus (assembly GCA_963675795.1). Classification (NCBI taxonomy): domain Eukaryota; kingdom Metazoa; phylum Arthropoda; class Insecta; order Hymenoptera; family Crabronidae; genus Crossocerus; species Crossocerus cetratus. The sequence goes on from OY776667.1 coordinate 3,248,187, forward strand.
GCGATCCGAGCAACCGTTGACGAAAAAATGGCGAGCATTCCCAAATCCTGATCTCATGTTTTTTGGGCTCCAGAACCGTGTTTGTGCATTTCTCATGACTAATTCTGATATAAAATGACGCGAGGAACGCGTTGGAAGCGACAGAATTGAGATCCGAACAACCGTTGACGAGAAAATGGCGAGCATTCCCAAAACTTGATCTCATGTTTTTTGGGCTCCAGAACCGTGTTTGTGCATTTCTCAAGACGAATTCTGATATAAAATGACGCGAGGAACGCGTTGGAAGCGGCAGAATTGAGATCCGAGCAACCGTTGACGAGAAAATGGCGAGCATTCCCAAAACCTGATCTCGTGTTTTTTGGACTCCAGAAACGTTTTCGTGCATTTGTCGTCACTATTTCCGACGTGAAATGACACGAGGAACACGCTGGAGGCGACAGAATTGCGATCCGAGAAACCGTTGACGAGAAAATGGCGAGCATTCCCCAATCCTGATCTCATGTTTTTTGGGCTCCAGAACCGTGTTTGTGCATTTCTCATGACTAATTCTGATATAAAATGACGCGAGGAACACGCTGGAAGCGACAGAATTGCGATCCGAGCAACCGTTGACGAGAAAATGGCGAGCATTCCCAAAACTTGATCTCGTGTTTATTGAACTCCAGAACCGTGTTTGTGCATTTCTCAAAATGAATTCCGACGTAAAATGACACGAGGAACACGTTGGAAGCGACAGGATTGCGATCCGAGAAACCGTTGACGACAAAATCGCGAGCATTCCCAAAACTTGATCTCGTGTTTTTTGGGCTCCAGAACCTTGTTTGTGCATTTCTCATGACTAATTCTGATATAAAATGACGCGAGGAACGCGTTGGAAGCGACAGAATTGAGATCCGAGCAACCGTTGACGAGAAAATGGCGACCATTCCCAAATCCTGATCTCATGTTTTTTGGGCTCCAGAACCGTGTTTGTGCATTTCTCATGACTAATTCTGATATAAAATGACGCGACGAACGCGTTGGAAGCGACAGAATTGCGATCCGAGCAACCGTTGACGAGAAAATGGCGAGCATTCCCCAATCCTGTTCTCATGTTTTTTGGGCTCCAGAACCGCGTTTGTGCATTTCTCATAACTAATTCTGATATAAAATGACGCGACGAACGCGTTGGAAGCGACAGAATTGCGATCCGAGTAACCGTTGACGAGAAAATGGCGAGCATTCCCAAATCCTGATCTCATGTTTTTTGGGCTCCAGAACCGTGTTTGTGCATTTCTCATGACTAATTCTGATATAAAATGACGCGAGGAACGCGTTGGAAGCGACAGAATTGAGATCCGAGCAACCGTTGACGAGAAAATGGCGAGCATTCCCAAAACTTGATCTCATGTTTTTTGGGCTCCAGAACCGTGTTTGTGCATTTCTCATGACTAATTCTGATATAAAATGACGCGACGAACGCGTTGGAAGCGACAGAATTGCCATCAGAGAAACCGTTGACGAGAAAATGGCGAGCACTCCCAAATCCTGATCTCGTGTTTTTTGGACTCCAGAAACGTTTTCGTGCATTTGTCGTCACTATTTCCGACGTAAAATGACACGAGGAACACGCTGGAGGCGACAGAATTGCGATCCGAGAAACCGTTGACGAGAAAATGGCGAGCATTCCCCAATCCTGTTCTCATGTTTTTTGGGCTCCAGAACCGTGTTTGTGCATTTCTCATGACTAATTCTGACGTAAAATGACGCGAGGAACGCGTTGGAAGCGACAGAATTGTGATCCGAGCAACCGTTGACGAGAAAATGGCGAGCATTCCCAAATCCTGATCTCATGTTTTTTGGGCTCCAGAACCGTGTTTGTGCATTTCTCATGACTAATTCTGATATAAAATGACGTGACGAACGCGTTGGAAGCGACAGAATTGCGATCCGAGCAACCGTTGACGAGAAAATGGCGAGCATTCCCAAATCCTGATCTCATGTTTTTTGGGCTCCAGAACCGTGTTTGTGCATTTCTCATGACTAATTCTGATATAAAATGACGCGAGGAACGCGTTGGAAGCGACAGAATTGAGATCCGAGCAACCGTTGACGAGAAAATGGCGAGCATTCCCCAATCCTGTTCTCATGTTTTTTGGGCTCCAGAACCGTGCTTGTGCATTTCTCATGACTAATTCTGATATAAAATGACGCGACGAACGCGTTGGAAGCGACAGAATTGAGATCCGAGCAACCGTTGACGAGAAAATGGCGAGCATTCCCAAAACTTGATCTCATGTTTTTTGGGCTCCAGAACCGTGTTTGTGCATTTCTCATGACTAATTCTGATATAAAATGACGCGACGAACGCGTTGGAAGCGACAGAATTGCCATCAGAGAAACCGTTGACGAGAAAATGGCGAGCACTCCCAAATCCTGATCTCGTGTTTTTTGGACTCCAGAAACGTTTTCGTGCATTTGTCGTCACTATTTCCGACGTAAAATGACACGAGGAACACGCTGGAGGCGACAGAATTGCGATCCGAGAAACCGTTGACGAGAAAATGGCGAGCATTCCCCAATCCTGTTCTCATGTTTTTTGGGCTCCAGAACCGTGCTTGTGCATTTCTCATGACTAATTCTGATATAAAATGACGCGACGAACGCGTTGGAAGCGACAGAATTGCGATCCGAGCAACCGTTGACGAGAAAATGGCGAGCATTCCCAAATCCTGATCTCATGTTTTTTGGGCTCCAGAACCGTGTTTGTGCATTTCTCATGACTAATTCTGATATAAAATGACGCGACGAACGCGTTGGAAGCGACAGAATTGCGATCCGAGCAACCGTTGACGAGAAAATGGCGAGCATTCCCAAATCCTGATCTCATGTTTTTTGGGCTCCAGAACCGTGTTTGTGCATTTCTCATGACTAATTCTGATATAAAATGACGTGACGAACGCGTTGGAAGCGACAGAATTGCGATCCGAGCAACCGTTGACGAGAAAATGGCGAGCATTCCCAAATCCTGATCTCATGTTTTTTGGGCTCCAGAACCGTGTTTGTGCATTTCTCATGACTAATTCTGATATAAAATGACGCGAGGAACGCGTTGGAAGCGACAGAATTGAGATCCGAGCAACCGTTGACGAGAAAATGGCGAGCATTCCCCAATCCTGTTCTCATGTTTTTTGGGCTCCAGAACCGTGCTTGTGCATTTCTCATGACTAATTCTGATATAAAATGACGCGACGAACGCGTTGGAAGCGACAGAATTGAGATCCGAGCAACCGTTGACGAGAAAATGGCGAGCATTCCCAAAACTTGATCTCATGTTTTTTGGGCTCCAGAACCGTGTTTGTGCATTTCTCATGACTAATTCTGATATAAAATGACGCGACGAACGCGTTGGAAGCGACAGAATTGCCATCAGAGAAACCGTTGACGAGAAAATGGCGAGCACTCCCAAATCCTGATCTCGTGTTTTTTGGACTCCAGAAACGTTTTCGTGCATTTGTCGTCACTATTTCCGACGTAAAATGACACGAGGAACACGCTGGAGGCGACAGAATTGCGATCCGAGAAACCGTTGACGAGAAAATGGCGAGCATTCCCCAATCCTGTTCTCATGTTTTTTGGGCTCCAGAACCGTGCTTGTGCATTTCTCATGACTAATTCTGATATAAAATGACGCGACGAACGCGTTGGAAGCGACAGAATTGCGATCCGAGCAACCGTTGACGAGAAAATGGCGAGCATTCCCAAATCCTGATCTCATGTTTTTTGGGCTCCAGAACCGTGTTTGTGCATTTCTCATGACTAATTCTGATATAAAATGACGCGACGAACGCGTTGGAAGCGACAGAATTGCGATCCGAGCAACCGTTGACGAGAAAATGGCGAGCATTCCCAAATCCTGATCTCATGTTTTTTGGGCTCCAGAACCGTGTTTGTGCATTTCTCATGACTAATTCTGATATAAAATGACGCGAGGAACGCGTTGGAAGCGACAGAATTGAGATCCGAGCAACCGTTGACGAGAAAATGGCGAGCATTCCCAAATCCTGATCTCATGTTGTTTGGGCTCCAGAACCGTGTTTGTGCATTTCTCATGACTAATTCTGATATAAAATGACGCGACGAACGCGTTGGAAGCGACAGAATTGCGATCCGAGCAACCGTTGACGAGAAAATGGCGAGCATTCCCAAATCCTGATCTCATGTTTTTTGGGCTCCAGAACCGTGTTTCTGCATTTCTTATGACTAATTCTGATATAAAATGACGCGACGAACGCGTTGGAAGCGGCAGAATTGAGATCCGCGCAACCGTTGACGAGAAAATGGCGAGCATTCCCAAATCCTGATCTCATGTTTTTTGGGCTCCAGAACCGTGTTTGTGCATTTCTCATGACTAATTCTGATATAAAATGACGCGACGAACGCGTTGGAAGCGACAGAATTGCGATCCGGGCAACCGTTGACGAGAAAATGGCGAGCATTCCCAAATCCTGATCTCGTGTTTTTTGGACTCCAGAAACGTTTTCGTGCATTTGTCGTCAATATTTCCGACGTAAAATGACACGAGGAACACGCTGGAGGCGACAGAATTGCGATCCGAGAAACCGTTGACGAGAAAATGGCGAGCATTCCCCAATCCTGTTCTCATGTTTTTTGGGCTGCAGAACCGTGTTTGTGCATTTCTCAAGACGAATTCTGATATAAAATGACGCGAGGAACGCGTTGGAAGCGGCAAAATTGAGATCCGAGCAACAGTTGAAGAGAAAATGGCGAGCATTCCCAAATCCTGATCTCATGTTTTTTGGGCTCCAGAACCGTGTTTGTGCATTTCTCATGACTAATTCTGATATAAAATGACGCGACGAACGCGTTGGAAGCGACAGAATTGCGATCCGAGCAACCGTTGACGAGAAAATCGCGAGCATTCCCAAAACCTGATCTCGTGTTTTTTGGACTCCAGAAACGTTTTCGTGCATTTGTCATCACTATTTCCGACGTAAAATGACACGAGGAACACGCTGGAGGCGACAGAATTGCGATCCGAGAAACCGTTGACGAGAAAATGGCGAGCATTCCCCAATCCTGATCTCATGTTTTTTGGGCTCCAGAACCGTGTTTGTGCATTTCTCAAGACGAATTCCGACGTAAAATGACACGAGGAACACGTTGGAAGCGACAGGATTGCGTTCCGAGAAACCGTTGACGAGAAAATCGCGAGCATTCCCAAATCCTGATCTCGTGTTTTTTGGGCTCCAGAACCGTGTTTCTGCATTTCTCATGACTAATTCCGATGTAAAATGACGCGAGGAACGCGCTGGAAGCGACAGAATTGCGATCCGAGCAACCGTTGACGAGAAAATGGCGAGCATTCCCCAATCCTGATATCATGTTTTTTGGGCTCCAGAACCGTGTTTGTGCATTTCTCATGACTAATTCTGGTATAAAATGACGCGAGGAACACGCTGGAGGCGACAGAATTGCGATCCGAGAAACCGTTGACGAGAAAATGGCGAGCATTCCCAAATCCTGATCTCATGTTTTTTGGGCTCCAGAACCGTGTTTGTGCATTTCTCATGACTAATTCTGATATAAAATCACGCGAGGAACACGCTGGAAGCGACAGAATTGCGATCCGAGCAACCGTTGACGAGAAAATGGCGAGCATTCCCAAAACTTGATCTCGTGTTTATTGAACTCCAGAACCGTGTTTGTGCATTTCTCAAAACGAATTCCGACGTAAAATGACACGAGGAACACGTTGGAAGCGACAGGATTGCGATCCGAGCAACCGTTGACGAGAAAATGGCGAGCATTCCCAAAACTTGATCTCATGTTATTTGGGCTCCAGAAGCGTGTTTGTGCATTTCTCAAGACGAATTCTGATATAAAATGACGCGAGGAACGCGTTAGAAGCGGCAGAATTGAGATCCGAGGAACCGTTGACGAGAAAATGGCGAGCATTCCCAAATCCTGATCTCGTGTTTTTTGGGCTCCAGAACCGTGTTTCTGCATTTCTCATGACTAATTCCGATGTAAAATGACGCGAGGAACGCGCTGGAAGCGACAGAATTGCGATCCGAGCAACCGTTGACGAGAAAATGGCGAGCATTCCCCAATCCTGATATCATGTTTTTTGGGCTCCAGAACCGTGTTTGTGCATTTCTCATGACTAATTCTGGTATAAAATGACGCGAGGAACACGCTGGAGGCGACAGAATTGCGATCCGAGAAACCGTTGACGAGAAAATGGCGAGCATTCCCCAATCCTGATCTCATGTTTTTTGGGCTCCAGAACCGTGTTTGTGCATTTCTCATGACTAATTCTGATATAAAATCACGCGACGAACGCGTTGGAAGCGACAGAATTGCGATCCGAGCAACCGTTGACGAGAAAATCGCGAGCATTCCCAAAACCTGATCTCGTGTTTTTTGGACTCCAGAAACGTTTTCGTGCATTTGTCATCACTATTTCCGACGTAAAATGACACGAGGAACACGCTGGAGGCGACAGAATTGCGATCCGAGAAACCGTTGACGAGAAAATGGCGAGCATTCCCCAATCCTGATCTCATGTTTTTTGGGCTCCAGAACCGTGTTTGTGCATTTCTCAAGACGAATTCCGACGTAAAATGACACGAGGAACACGTTGGAAGCGACAGGATTGCGTTCCGAGAAACCGTTGACGAGAAAATCGCGAGCATTCCCAAATCCTGATCTCGTGTTTTTTGGGCTCCAGAACCGTGTTTCTGCATTTCTCATGACTAATTCCGATGTAAAATGACGCGAGGAACGCGCTGGAAGCGACAGAATTGCGATCCGAGCAACCGTTGACGAGAAAATGGCGAGCATTCCCCAATCCTGATCTCATGTTTTTTGGGCTCCAGAACCGTGTTTGTGCATTTCTCATGACTAATTCTGATATAAAATCGCGCGAGGAACACGCTGGAAGCGACAGAATTGCGATCCGAGCAACCGTTGACGAGAAAATGGCGAGCATTCCCCAATCCTGATATCATGTTTTTTGGGCTCCAGAACCGTGTTTGTGCATTTCTCATGACTAATTCTGATATAAAATCACGCGAGGAACACGCTGGAAGCGACAGAATTGCGATCCGAGCAACCGTTGACGAGAAAATGGCGAGCATTCCCAAAACTTGATCTCGTGTTTATTGAACTCCAGAACCGTGTTTGTGCATTTCTCAAAACGAATTCCGACGTAAAATGACACGAGGAACACGTTGGAAGCGACAGGATTGCGATCCGAGCAACCGTTGACGAGAAAATGGCGAGCATTCCCAAAACTTGATCTCATGTTATTTGGGCTCCAGAAGCGTGTTTGTGCATTTCTCAAGACGAATTCTGATATAAAATGACGCGAGGAACGCGTTAGAAGCGGCAGAATTGAGATCCGAGGAACCGTTGACGAGAAAATGGCGAGCATTCCCCAATCCTGATCTCATGTTTTTTGGGCTCCAGAACCGTGTTTGTGCATTTCTCATGACTAATTCTGATATAAAATCGCGCGAGGAACACGCTGGAAGCGACAGAATTGCGATCCGAGCAACCGTTGACGAGAAAATGGCGAGCATTCCCCAATCCTGATCTCATGTTTTTTGGGCTCCAGAACCGTGTTTGTGCATTTCTCATGACTAATTCTGATATAAAATCACGCGAGGAACACGCTGGAAGCGACAGAATTGCGATCCGAGCAACCGTTGACGAGAAAATGGCGAGCATTCCTAAAACTTGATCTCGTGTTTATTGAACTCCAGAACCGTGTTTGTGCATTTCTCAAAACGAATTCCGACGTAAAATGACACGAGGAACACGTTGGAAGCGACAGGATTGCGATCCGAGAAACCGTTGACGACAAAATCGCGAGCATTCCCAAAACTTGATCTCGTGTTTTTTGGGCTCCAGAACCGTGTTTCTGCATTTCTCATGACTAATTCCGATGTAAAATGACGCGAGGAACGCGCTGGAAGCGACAGAATTGCGATCCGAGCAACCGTTGACGAGAAAATGGCGAGCATTCCCAAAACTTGATCTCGTGTTTATTGAACTCCAGAACCGTGTTTGTGCATTTCTCAAGACGAATTCTGATATAAAATGACGCGAGGAACGCGTTGGAAGCGGCAGAATTGAGATCCGAGAAACCGTTGACGACAAAATCGCGAGCATTCCCAAAACTTGATCTCGTGTTTTTTGGGCTCCAGAACCGTGTTTCTGCATTTCTCATGACTAATTCCGATGTAAAATGACGCGACGAACGCGTTGGAAGCGACAGAATTGCGATCCGAGCAACCGTTGACGAGAAAATGGCGAGCATTCCCAAATCCTGATCTCATGTTTTTTGGGCTCCAGAACCGTGTTTGTGCATTTCTCATGACTAATTCTGATATAAAATGACGCGAGGAACGCGTTGGAAGCGACAGAATTGAGATCCGAGCAACCGTTGACGAGAAAATGGCGAGCATTCCCAAATCCTGATCTCATGTTGTTTGGGCTCCAGAACCGTGTTTGTGCATTTCTCATGACTAATTCTGATATAAAATGACGCGACGAACGCGTTGGAAGCGACAGAATTGCGATCCGAGCAACCGTTGACGAGAAAATGGCGAGCATTCCCAAATCCTGATCTCATGTTTTTTGGGCTCCAGAACCGTGTTTCTGCATTTCTTATGACTAATTCTGATATAAAATGACGCGACGAACGCGTTGGAAGCGGCAGAATTGAGATCCGCGCAACCGTTGACGAGAAAATGGCGAGCATTCCCAAATCCTGATCTCATGTTTTTTGGGCTCCAGAACCGTGTTTGTGCATTTCTCATGACTAATTCTGATATAAAATGACGCGACGAACGCGTTGGAAGCGACAGAATTGCGATCCGAGCAACCGTTGACGAGAAAATGGCGAGCATTCCCAAATCCTGATCTCGTGTTTTTTGGACTCCAGAAACGTTTTCGTGCATTTGTCGTCAATATTTCCGACGTAAAATGACACGAGGAACACGCTGGAGGCGACAGAATTGCGATCCGAGAAACCGTTGACGAGAAAATGGCGAGCATTCCCCAATCCTGTTCTCATGTTTTTTGGGCTGCAGAACCGTGTTTGTGCATTTCTCAAGACGAATTCTGATATAAAATGACGCGAGGAACGCGTTGGAAGCGGCAAAATTGAGATCCGAGCAACAGTTGAAGAGAAAATGGCGAGCATTCCCAAATCCTGATCTCATGTTTTTTGGGCTCCAGAACCGTGTTTGTGCATTTCTCATGACTAATTCTGATATAAAATGACGCGACGAACGCGTTGGAAGCGACAGAATTGCGATCCGAGCAACCGTTGACGAGAAAATCGCGAGCATTCCCAAAACCTGATCTCGTGTTTTTTGGACTCCAGAAACGTTTTCGTGCATTTGTCATCACTATTTCCGACGTAAAATGACACGAGGAACACGCTGGAGGCGACAGAATTGCGATCCGAGAAACCGTTGACGAGAAAATGGCGAGCATTCCCCAATCCTGATCTCATGTTTTTTGGGCTCCAGAACCGTGTTTGTGCATTTCTCAAGACGAATTCCGACGTAAAATGACACGAGGAACACGTTGGAAGCGACAGGATTGCGTTCCGAGAAACCGTTGACGAGAAAATCGCGAGCATTCCCAAATCCTGATCTCGTGTTTTTTGGGCTCCAGAACCGTGTTTCTGCATTTCTCATGACTAATTCTGATGTAAAATGACGCGAGGAACGCGCTGGAAGCGACAGAATTGCGATCCGAGCAACCGTTGACGAGAAAATGGCGAGCATTCCCCAATCCTGATATCATGTTTTTTGGGCTCCAGAACCGTGTTTGTGCATTTCTCATGACTAATTCTGGTATAAAATGACGCGAGGAACACGCTGGAGGCGACAGAATTGCGATCCGAGAAACCGTTGACGAGAAAATGGCGAGCATTCCCAAATCCTGATCTCATGTTTTTTGGGCTCCAGAACCGTGTTTGTGCATTTCTCATGACTAATTCTGATATAAAATCACGCGAGGAACACGCTGGAAGCGACAGAATTGCGATCCGAGCAACCGTTGACGAGAAAATGGCGAGCATTCCCAAAACTTGATCTCGTGTTTATTGAACTCCAGAACCGTGTTTGTGCATTTCTCAAAACGAATTCCGACGTAAAATGACACGAGGAACACGTTGGAAGCGACAGGATTGCGATCCGAGCAACCGTTGACGAGAAAATGGCGAGCATTCCCAAAACTTGATCTCATGTTATTTGGGCTCCAGAAGCGTGTTTGTGCATTTCTCAAGACGAATTCTGATATAAAATGACGCGAGGAACGCGTTAGGAGCGGCAGAATTGAGATCCGAGGAACCGTTGACGAGAAAATGGCGAGCATTCCCAAATCCTGATCTCGTGTTTTTTGGGCTCCAGAACCGTGTTTCTGCATTTCTCATGACTAATTCCGATGTAAAATGACGCGAGGAACGCGTTGGAAGCGACAGAATTGAGATCCGAGCAACCGTTGACGAGAAAATGGCGACCATTCCCAAAACCTGATCTCGTGTTTTTTGGACTCCAGAAACGTTTTCGTGCATTTGTCATCACTATTTCCGACGTAAAATGACACGAGGAACACGCTGGAGGCGACAGAATTGCGATCCGAGAAACCGTTGACGAGAAAATGGCGAGCATTCCCCAATCCTGATCTCATGTTTTTTGGGCTCCAGAACCGTGTTTGTGCATTTCTCAAGACGAATTCCGACGTAAAATGACACGAGGAACACGTTGGAAGCGACAGGATTGCGTTCCGAGAAACCGTTGACGAGAAAATCGCGAGCATTCCCAAATCCTGATCTCGTGTTTTTTGGGCTCCAGAACCGTGTTTCTGCATTTCTCATGACTAATTCCGATGTAAAATGACGCGAGGAACGCGCTGGAAGCGACAGAATTGCGATCCGAGCAACCGTTGACGAGAAAATGGCGAGCATTCCCCAATCCTGATATCATGTTTTTTGGGCTCCAGAACCGTGTTTGTGCATTTCTCATGACTAATTCTGATATAAAATCACGCGAGGAACACGCTGGAAGCGACAGAATTGCGATCCGAGCAACCGTTGACGAGAAAATGGCGAGCATTCCCAAAACTTGATCTCGTGTTTATTGAACTCCAGAACCGTGTTTGTGCATTTCTCAAAACGAATTCCGACGTAAAATGACACGAGGAACACGTTGGAAGCGACAGGATTGCGATCCGAGCAACCGTTGACGAGAAAATGGCGAGCATTCCCAAAACTTGATCTCATGTTATTTGGGCTCCAGAAGCGTGTTTGTGCATTTCTCAAGACGAATTCTGATATAAAATGACGCGAGGAACGCGTTAGAAGCGGCAGAATTGAGATCCGAGCAACCGTTGACGAGAAAATGGCGAGCATTCCCAAATCCTGATCTCGTGTTTTTTGGGCTCCAGAACCGTGTTTCTGCATTTCTCATGACTAATTCCGATGTAAAATGACGCGAGGAACGCGCTGGAAGCGACAGAATTGCGATCCGAGCAACCGTTGACGAGAAAATGGCGAGCATTCCCCAATCCTGATATCATGTTTTTTGTGCTCCAGAACCGTGTTTGTGCATTTCTCATGACTAATTCTGGTATAAAATGACGCGAGGAACACGCTGGAGGCGACAGAATTGCGATCCGAGAAACCGTTGTCGAGAAAATGGCGAGCATTCCCCAATCCTGATCTCATGTTTTTTGGGCTCCAGAACCGTGTTTGTGCATTTCTCATGACTAATTCTGATATAAAATCACGCGAGGAACACGCTGGAAGCGACAGAATTGCGATCCGAGCAACCGTTGACGAGAAAATGGCGAGCATTCCCCAATCCTGATCTCATGTTTTTTGGGCTCCAGAACCGTGTTTGTGCATTTCTCATGACTAATTCTGATATAAAATCACGCGAGGAACACGCTGGAAGCGACAGAATTGCGATCCGAGCAACCGTTGACGAGAAAATGGCGAGCATTCCCAAAACTTGATCTCGTGTTTATTGAACTCCAGAACCGTGTTTGTGCATTTCTCAAAACGAATTCCGACGTAAAATGACACGAGGAACACGTTGGAAGCGACAGGATTGCGATCCGAGAAACCGTTGACGACAAAATCGCGAGCATTCCCAAAACTTGATCTCGTGTTTTTTGGGCTCCAGAACCGTGTTTCTGCATTTCTCATGACTAATTCCGATGTAAAATGACGCGAGGAACGCGCTGGAAGCGACAGAATTGCGATCCGAGCAACCGTTGACGAGAAAATGGCGAGCATTCCCAAAACTTGATCTCGTGTTTATTGAACTCCAGAACCGTGTTTGTGCATTTCTCAAGACGAATTCTGATATAAAATGACGCGAGGAACGCGTTGGAAGCGGCAGAATTGAGATCCGAGAAACCGTTGACGACAAAATCGCGAGCATTCCCAAATCCTGATCTCATGTTTTTTGGGCTCCAGAACCGTGTTTGTGCATTTCTCATGACTAATTCTGATATAAAATGACGCGAGGAACGCGTTGGAAGCGACAGAATTGAGATCCGAGCAACCGTTGACGAGAAAATGGCGAGCATTCCCAAAACTTGATCTCATGTTTTTTGGGCTCCAGAACCGTGTTTGTGCATTTCTCAAGACGAATTCTGATATAAAATGACGCGAGGAACGCGTTGGAAGCGGCAGAATTGAGATCCGAGCAACCGTTGACGAGAAAATGGCGAGCATTCCCAAATCCTGATCTCATGTTTTTTGGGCTCCAGAACCGTGTTTGTGCATTTCTCATGACTAATTCTGATATAAAGTGACGCGACGAACGCGTTGGAAGCGACAGAATTGCGATCCGAGCAACCGTTGACGAGAAAATCGCGAGCATTCCCAAATCCTGATCTCATGTTTTTTGGGCTCCAGAACCGTGTTTGTGCATTTCTCATGACTAATTCTGATATAAAATGACGCGAGGAACGCGTTGGAAGCGACAGAATTGAGATCCGAACAACCGTTGACGAGAAAATGGCGAGCATTCCCAAAACTTGATCTCATGTTTTTTGGGCTCCAGAAACGTTTTCGTGCATTTGTCGTCACTATTTCCGACGTGAAATGACACGAGGAACACGCTTGAGGCGACAGAATTGCGATCCGAGAAACCGTTGACGAGAAAATGGCGAGCATTCCCCAATCCTGATCTCATGTTTTTTGGGCTCCAGAACCGTGTTTGTGCATTTCTCATGACTAATTCTGATATAAAATGACGCGACGAACGCGTTGGAAGCGACAGAATTGCGATCAGAGAAACCGTTGACGAGAAAATGGCGAGCATTCCCAAATCCTGATCTCATGTTTTTTGGGCTCCAGAACCGTGTTTGTGCGTTTCTCAAGACTAATTCCGACGTAAAATGACACGAGGAACACGTTGGAAGCGACAGAATTGCGATCCTAGAAACCGTTGACGAGAAAATGGCGAGCATTCCGAAATCCTGATCTCGTGTGTTTTGGACTCCAGAAATGTGTTCCTGCATTTGTCGTCACTATTTCCGACGTAAAATGACGCGAGGAACGCGTTGGAAGCGACATAATTGAGATCCGAGCAACCGTTGACGAGAAAATGGCGAGCATTCCCAAAACTTGATCTCGTGTTTATTGAACTCCAGAACCGTGTTTGTGCGTTTCTCAAGACTAATTCCGACGTAAAATGACACGAGGAACACGTTGGAAGCGACAGAATTGCGATCCGAGAAACCGTTGACGAGAAAATGGCGAGCATTCCCCAATCCTGATCTCATGTTTTTTGGGCTGCAGAACCGTGTTTCTGCATTTCTCATGACTAATTCTGGTATAAAATGACGCGAGGAACACGCTGGAGGCGACAGAATTGCGATCCGAGAAACCGTTGACGAGAAAATGGCGAGCATTCCCCAATCCTGTTCTCATGTTTTTTGGGCTCCAGAACCGTGCTTGTGCATTTCTCATGACTAATTCTGATATAAAATGACGCGACGAACGCGTTGGAAGCGACATAATTGAGATCCGAGCAACCGTTGACGAGAAAATGGCGAGCATTCCCAAAACTTGATCTCGTGTTTATTGAACTCCAGAACCGTGTTTCTGCATTTCTCATGACTAATTCCGATGTAAAATGACGCGAGGAACGCGCTGGAAGCGACAGAATTGCGATCCGAGCAACCGTTGACGAGAAAATGGCGAGCATTCCCAAAACTTGATCTCGTGTTTATTGAACTCCAGAACCGTGTTTGTGCATTTCTCAAGACGAATTCTGATATAAAATGACGCGAGGAACGCGTTGGAAGCGGCAGAATTGAGATCCGAGAAACCGTTGACGACAAAATCGCGAGCATTCCCAAATCCTGATCTCATGTTTTTTGGGCTCCAGAACCGTGTTTGTGCATTTCTCATGACTAATTCTGATATAAAATGACGCGAGGAACGCGTTGGAAGCGACAGAATTGAGATCCGAGCAACCGTTGACGAGAAAATGGCGAGCATTCCCAAAACTTGATCTCATGTTTTTTGGGCTCCAGAACCGTGTTTGTGCATTTCTCAAGACGAATTCTGATATAAAATGACGCGAGGAACGCGTTGGAAGCGGCAGAATTGAGATCCGAGCAACCGTTGACGAGAAAATGGCGAGCATTCCCAAATCCTGATCTCATGTTTTTTGGGCTCCAGAACCGTGTTTGTGCATTTCTCATGACTAATTCTGATATAAAGTGACGCGACGAACGCGTTGGAAGCGACAGAATTGCGATCCGAGCAACCGTTGACGAGAAAATCGCGAGCATTCCCAAATCCTGATCTCATGTTTTTTGGGCTCCAGAACCGTGTTTGTGCATTTCTCATGACTAATTCTGATATAAAATGACGCGAGGAACGCGTTGGAAGCGACAGAATTGAGATCCGAACAACCGTTGACGAGAAAATGGCGAGCATTCCCAAAACTTGATCTCATGTTTTTTGGGCTCCAGAAACGTTTTCGTGCATTTGTCGTCACTATTTCCGACGTGAAATGACACGAGGAACACGCTTGAGGCGACAGAATTGCGATCCGAGAAACCGTTGACGAGAAAATGGCGAGCATTCCCCAATCCTGATCTCATGTTTTTTGGGCTCCAGAACCGTGTTTGTGCATTTCTCATGACTAATTCTGATATAAAATGACGCGACGAACGCGTTGGAAGCGACAGAATTGCGATCAGAGAAACCGTTGACGAGAAAATGGCGAGCATTCCCAAATCCTGATCTCATGTTTTTTGGGCTCCAGAACCGTGTTTGTGCGTTTCTCAAGACTAATTCCGACGTAAAATGACACGAGGAACACGTTGGAAGCGACAGAATTGCGATCCTAGAAACCGTTGACGAGAAAATGGCGAGCATTCCGAAATCCTGATCTCGTGTGTTTTGGACTCCAGAAATGTGTTCCTGCATTTGTCGTCACTATTTCCGACGTAAAATGACGCGAGGAACGCGTTGGAAGCGACATAATTGAGATCCGAGCAACCGTTGACGAGAAAATGGCGAGCATTCCCAAAACTTGATCTCGTGTTTATTGAACTCCAGAACCGTGTTTGTGCGTTTCTCAAGACTAATTCCGACGTAAAATGACACGAGGAACACGTTGGAAGCGACAGAATTGCGATCCGAGAAACCGTTGACGAGAAAATGGCGAGCATTCCCCAATCCTGATCTCATGTTTTTTGGGCTGCAGAACCGTGTTTCTGCATTTCTCATGACTAATTCTGGTATAAAATGACGCGAGGAACACGCTGGAGGCGACAGAATTGCGATCCGAGAAACCGTTGACGAGAAAATGGCGAGCATTCCCCAATCCTGTTCTCATGTTTTTTGGGCTCCAGAACCGTGCTTGTGCATTTCTCATGACTAATTCTGATATAAAATGACGCGACGAACGCGTTGGAAGCGACAGAATTGTGATCCGAGCAACCGTTGACGAGAAAATGGCGAGCATTCCCAAATCCTGATCTCATGTTTTTTGGGCTCCAGAACCGTGTTTGTGCATTTCTCATGACTAATTCTGATATAAAATGACGCGACGAACGCGTTGGAAGCGACAGAATTGCGATCCGAGCAACCGTTGACGAGAAAATGGCGAGCATTCCCAAATCCTGATCTCATGTTTTTTGGGCTCCAGAACCGTGTTTGTGCATTTCTCATGACTAATTCTGATATAAAATGACGCGAGGAACGCGTTGGAAGCGACAGAATTGAGATCCGAGCAACCGTTGACGAGAAAATGGCGACCATTCCCAAATCCTGATCTCATGTTTTTTGGGCTCCAGAACCGTGTTTGTGCATTTCTCATGACTAATTCTGATATAAAATGACGCGACGAACGCGTTGGAAGCGACAGAATTGCGATCCGAGCAACCGTTGACGAGAAAATGGCGAGCATTCCCAAATCCTGATCTCATGTTTTTTGGGCTCCAGAACCGTGTTTGTGCATTTCTCATGACTAATTCTGATATAAAATGACGCGAGGAACGCGTTGGAAGCGACAGAATTGAGATCCGAGCAACCGTTGACGAGAAAATGGCGACCATTCCCAAATCCTGATCTCATGTTTTTTGGGCTCCAGAACCGTGTTTGTGCATTTCTCATGACTAATTCTGATATAAAATGACGCGACGAACGCGTTGGAAGCGACAGAATTGCGATCCGAGCAACCGTTGACGAGAAAATGGCGACCATTCCCAAATCCTGATCTCATGTTTTTTGGGCTCCAGAACCGTGTTTGTGCATTTCTCATGACTAATTCTGATATAAAATGACGCGACGAACGCGTTGGAAGCGACAGAATTGCGATCCGAGCAACCGTTGACGAGAAAATCGCGAGCATTCCCAGAACCTGATCTCGTGTTTTTTGGACTCCAGAAACGTTTTCGTGCATTTGTCGTCACTATTTCCGACGTAAAATGACACGAGGAACACGCTGGAGGCGACAGAATTGCGATCCGAGAAACCGTTGACGAGAAAATGGCGAGCATTCCCCAATCCTGATCTCATGTTTTTTGGGTTCCAGAACCGTGTTTGTGCATTTCTCATGACTAATTCTGATATAAAATGACGCGAGGAACGCGTTGGAAGCGGCAGAATTGAGATCCGAGCAACCGTTGACGAGAAAATGGCGAGCATTCCCAAATCCTGATCTCATGTTTTTTGGGCTCCAGAACCGTGTTTGTGCATTTCTCAAGACGAATTCTGATATAAAATGACGCGAGGAACGCGTTGGAAGCGGCAGAATTGAGATCCGAGCAACCGTTGACGAGAAAATGGCGAGCATTCCCAAATCCTGATCTCATGTTTTTTGGGCTCCAGAACCGTGTTTGTGCATTTCTCATGACTAATTCTGATATAAAATGACGCGACGAACGCGTTGGAAGCGACAGAATTGCGATCCGAGCAACCGTTGACGAGAAAATGGCGAGCATTCCCAAATCCTGATCTCATGTTTTTTGGGCTCCAGAACCGTGTTTGTGCATTTCTCATGACTAATTCTGATATAAAATGACGCGAGGAACGAGTTGGAAGCGGCAGAATTGAGATCCGAGCAACCGTTGACGAGAAAATGGCGACCATTCCCAAATCCTGATCTCATGTTTTTTGGGCTCCAGAACCGTGTTTCTGCATTTCTCATGACTAATTCTGATATAAAATGACGCGACGAACGCGTTGGAAGCGACAGAATTGCGATCAGAGAAACCGTTGACGAGAAAATGGCGAGCATTCCCAAATCCTGATCTCGTGTTTTTTGGACTCCAGAAACGTTTTCGTGCATTTGTCATCACTATTTCCGACGTAAAATGACACGAGGAACACGCTGGAGGCAACAGAATTGCGATCCGAGAAACCGTTGACGAGAAAATGGCGAGCATTCCCCAATCCTGATCTCATGTTTTTTGGGCTCCAGAACCGTGTTTGTGCATTTCTCAAGACGAATTCCGACGTAAAATGACACGAGGAACACGTTGGAAGCGACAGGATTGCGTTCCGAGAAACCGTTGACGAGAAAATCGCGAGCATTCCCAAATCCTGATCTCGTGTTTTTTGGGCTCCAGAACCGTGTTTCTGCATTTCTCATGACTAATTCCGATGTAAAATGACGCGAGGAACGCGCTGGAAGCGACAGAATTGCGATCCGAGCAACCGTTGACGAGAAATTGGCGAGCATTCCCCAATCCTGATATCATGTTTTTTGGGCTCCAGAACCGTGTTTGTGCATTTCTCATGACTAATTCTGGTATAAAATGACGCGAGGAACACGCTGGAGGCGACAGAATTGCGATCCGAGAAACCGTTGACGAGAAAATGGCGAGCATTCCCAAATCCTGATCTCATGTTTTTTGGGCTCCAGAACCGTGTTTGTGCATTTCTCATGACTAATTCTGATATAAAATCACGCGAGGAACACGCTGGAAGCGACAGAATTGCGATCCGAGCAACCGTTGACGAGAAAATGGCGAGCATTCCCAAAACTTGATCTCGTGTTTATTGAACTCCAGAACCGTGTTTGTGCATTTCTCAAAACGAATTCCGACGTAAAATGACACGAGGAACACGTTGGAAGCGACAGGACTGCGATCCGAGCAACCGTTGACGAGAAAATGGCGAGCATTCCCAAAACTTGATCTCATGTTATTTGGGCTCCAGAAGCGTGTTTGTGCATTTCTCAAGACGAATTCTGATATAAAATGACGCGAGGAACGCGTTAGAAGCGGCAGAATTGAGATCCGAGCAACCGTTGACCAGAAAATGGCGAGCATTCCCAAATCCTGATCTCGTGTTTTTTGGGCTCCAGAACCGTGTTTCTGCATTTCTCATGACTAATTCCGATGTAAAATGACGCGAGGAACGCGCTGGAAGCGACAGAATTGCGATCCGAGCAACCGTTGACGAGAAAATGGCGAGCATTCCCCAATCCTGATATCATGTTTTTTGGGCTCCAGAACCGTGTTTGTGCATTTCTCATGACTAATTCTGGTATAAAATGACGCGAGGAACACGCTGGAGGCGACAGAATTGCGATCCGAGCAACCGTTGACGAGAAAATGGCGAGCATTCCCCAATCCTGATCTCATGTTTATTGAACTCCAGAACCGTGTTTGTGCATTTCTCATGACTAATTCCGATGTAAAATGACGCGAGGAACACGCTGGAGGCGACAGAATTGCGATCCGAGAAACCGTTGACGAGAAAATGGCGAGCATTCCCCAATCCTGATCTCATGTTTTTTGGGCTCCAGAACCGTGTTTGTGCATTTCTCATGACTAATTCTGATATAAAATCACGCGAGGAACACGCTGGAAGCGACAGAATTGCGATCCGAGCAACCGTTGACGAGAAAATGGCGAGCATTCCCAAAACTTGATCTCGTGTTTATTGAACTCCAGAACCGTGTTTGTGCATTTCTCAAAACGAATTCCGACGTAAAATGACACGAGGAACACGTTGGAAGCGACAGGATTGCGATCCGAGAAACCGTTGACGACAAAATCGCGAGCATTCCCAAAACTTGATCTCGTGTTTTTTGGGCTCCAGAACCGTGTTTCTGCATTTCTCATGACTAATTCCGATGTAAAATGACGCGAGGAACGCGCTGGAAGCGACAGAATTGCGATCCGAGCAACCGTTGACGAGAAAATGGCGAGCATTCCCAAAACTTGATCTCGTGTTTATTGAACTCCAGAACCGTGTTTGTGCATTTCTCAAGACGAATTCTGATATAAAATGACGCGAGGAACGCGTTGGAAGCGGCAGAATTGAGATCCGAGAAACCGTTGACGACAAAATCGCGAGCATTCCCAAAACTTGATCTCGTGTTTTTTGGGCTCCAGAACCGTGTTTGTGCATTTCTCATGACTAATTCTGGTATAAAATGACGCGAGGAACACGCTGGAGGCGACAGAATTGAGATCCGAGCAACCGTTGACGCGAAAATGGCGAGCATTCCCAAATCCTGATCTCATGTTTTTTGGGCTCCAGAACCGTGTTTCTGCATTTCTCATGACTAATTCTGGTATAAAATGACGCGAGGAACACGCTGGAAGCGACAGAATTGCGATCCGAGAAACCGTTGACGAGAAAATGGCGAGCATTCCCCAATCCTGATCTCATGTTTTTTGGGCTCCAGAACCGTGTTTGTGCATTTCTCATGACTAATTCTGAGATAAAATGACGCGAGGAACACGCTGGAAGCGACAGAATTGCGATCCGAGCAACCGTTGACGAGAAAATGGCGAGCATTCCCAAAACTTGATCTCGTGTTTATTGAACTCCAGAACCGTGTTTGTGCATTTCTCAAAATGAATTCCGACGTAAAATGACACGAGGAACACGTTGGAAGCGACAGGATTGCGATCCGAGAAACCGTTGACGACAAAATCGCGAGCATTCCCAAAACTTGATCTCGTGTTTTTTGGGCTCCAGAACCGTGTTTGTGCATTTCTCATGACTAATTCTGATATAAAATGACGCGAGGAACGCGTTGGAAGCGACAGAATTGAGATCCGAGCAACCGTTGACGAGAAAATGGCGAGCATTCCCAAAACTTGATCTCATGTTTTTTGGGCTCCAGAACCGTGTTTGTGCATTTCTCATGACTAATTCTGATATAAAATGACGCGACGAACGCGTTGGAAGCGACAGAATTGCCATCAGAGAAACCGTTGACGAGAAAATGGCGAGCACTCCCAAATCCTGATCTCGTGTTTTTTGGACTCCAGAAACGTTTTCGTGCATTTGTCGTCACTATTTCCGACGTAAAATGACACGAGGAACACGCTGGAGGCGACAGAATTGCGATCCGAGAAACCGTTGACGAGAAAATGGCGAGCATTCCCCAATCCTGTTCTCATGTTTTTTGGGCTCCAGAACCGTGCTTGTGCATTTCTCATGACTAATTCTGATATAAAATGACGCGACGAACGCGTTGGAAGCGACAGAATTGTGATCCGAGCAACCGTTGACGAGAAAATGGCGAGCATTCCCAAATCCTGATCTCATGTTTTTTGGGCTCCAGAACCGTGTTTGTGCATTTCTCATGACTAATTCTGATATAAAATGACGCGACGAACGCGTTGGAAGCGACAGAATTGCGATCCGAGCAACCGTTGACGAGAAAATGGCGAGCATTCCCAAATCCTGATCTCATGTTTTTTGGGCTCCAGAACCGTGTTTGTGCATTTCTCATGACTAATTCTGATATAAAATGACGCGAGGAACGCGTTGGAAGCGACAGAATTGAGATCCGAGCAACCGTTGACGAGAAAATGGCGAGCATTCCCAAAACTTGATCTCATGTTTTTTGGGCTCCAGAACCGTGTTTGTGCATTTCTCATGACTAATTCTGATATAAAATGACGCGACGAACGCGTTGGAAGCGACAGAATTGCCATCAGAGAAACCGTTGACGAGAAAATGGCGAGCACTCCCAAATCCTGATCTCGTGTTTTTTGGACTCCAGAAACGTTTTCGTGCATTTGTCGTCACTATTTCCGACGTAAAATGACACGAGGAACACGCTGGAGGCGACAGAATTGCGATCCGAGAAACCGTTGACGAGAAAATGGCGAGCATTCCCCAATCCTGTTCTCATGTTTTTTGGGCTCCAGAACCGTGCTTGTGCATTTCTCATGACTAATTCTGATATAAAATGACGCGACGAACGCGTTGGAAGCGACAGAATTGTGATCCGAGCAACCGTTGACGAGAAAATGGCGAGCATTCCCAAATCCTGATCTCATGTTTTTTGGGCTCCAGAACCGTGTTTGTGCATTTCTCATGACTAATTCTGATATAAAATGACGCGACGAACGCGTTGGAAGCGACAGAATTGCGATCCGAGCAACCGTTGACGAGAAAATGGCGAGCATTCCCAAATCCTGATCTCATGTTTTTTGGGCTCCAGAACCGTGTTTGTGCATTTCTCATGACTAATTCTGATATAAAATGACGCGAGGAACGCGTTGGAAGCGACAGAATTGAGATCCGAGCAACCGTTGACGAGAAAATGGCGACCATTCCCAAATCCTGATCTCATGTTTTTTGGGCTCCAGAACCGTGTTTGTGCATTTCTCATGACTAATTCTGATATAAAATGACGCGACGAACGCGTTGGAAGCGACAGAATTGCGATCCGAGCAACCGTTGACGAGAAAATGGCGAGCATTCCCAAATCCTGATCTCATGTTTTCAGGAGACTCGGTAGAGTCTCG
The DNA here is from genome assembly GCA_963675795.1 of Crossocerus cetratus. Lineage (NCBI taxonomy): Eukaryota > Metazoa > Arthropoda > Insecta > Hymenoptera > Crabronidae > Crossocerus > Crossocerus cetratus. The sequence continues at coordinate 3,270,471 of OY776667.1, forward strand.
CGCCAAGTAGAAGTTCCCTCTCCATATATATATGACACTCCGGCGCGCGACAGCCGAGGCTATATTATCCCGAACACTAGCTGTTATCCTTAGTTACCAAACTTTCACCTCGATTTATGCGAAAGTTAGAGCCCCAAGAATTTATTTCAGAATTTTGTATTTCATCGTTGATTTTTCTGAATCCAATGAGCCAAGAATCATGTGGATCGGTCCAGCCGTTCCGGAGATATGAATTTCCTGTTTTATTTTTCTCGTGGAAAAGGCAAAGCGGATTAAGAGTTTCATCGTCCGGTTTTATACAATTCCTAAAAATGTTACTCTCACGTGTTTCACGCGAGCGGGCGCCACCGCGAAGTGCTACAGAGTGCTGCGCAGGTAACATGGTTTTATACCATAGCAGACTATTATGTTTTACACCATGGCTGGTTATGTGTCATACGCGATGGCTGGTTAGGTGTGAATGCTATGTGATAAATCATTAATAAAACACTGTACTGTACGTTATTTATTAATAAAACACTGTACTGTACTTGCCCCTCGCTCTGTGATCTTGTGATTATTGCGAATTATGATTATGAAAAGTCCTAAAAGTGAGAAGTCCGTGACTCACAAATCGCTGCATTTGGTTGTCAAGTGTGCAGCACTTGCTTATAGAAAACTTGAGCATTAATTAACGATTGTGGACTCCTTGAGTTACGCACGTAACAGTCTAGATACTCTAAAATTCATTAAAGTGTGTATGAAGATAAGCTATTCTCACAGACGCACTCTTAACCTTGCTGTACCTTGATGATGACTGCTAAGTGCATAGCTCAGGGAGCGCAGAATTCAAAGTGTTGCGATTTGATGAACAGGTGCTAATATCCTCAAATGGTGCATGCTGTACTGTACTTGCCCCTGTCTCTGTGATCTTGTGATTATTGCGAATTATGATTATGAAAAGTCCTAAGAGTGAGAAGTCTGTGGCTCACAAATCGCTGTATTTGGTTGTCAAGTGTGTAGTACTTGCTTATAGGAAACTTCAGCATTAATTAACGATTGTGGACTCCTTGAGTTACACACTTAACAGTCTAGATACTCTAAAATTAAAGTGTGTATGAAGATAAGCTATTCTCACATACGCACTCTTAATCTTGGTGTACCTTGATGATGACTACTAAGTGCATAGGTCGGGGAGCGCAGAATTCAAAGTGTTGCGATTTGATGAACAGATACTAATAACCTCAAACGGTGCATGATTGTTTTAGCTCCTTAGCTGAAGCGTTCCATGAGCTGCGATCTTGACAGTCAAGGTACATTCAAAAATTAGATAAATTAGTCTGCATATGATTTATAATTAATCATGCGACACACTCATACACAGTCTAATTCATCTAATTCATTTAAGTGCATCGTGACTGTCAGGTTCGCAGTTCAAGGAATGCTTGAGCTAAAGAGCTGAAATGACATAAGCAAGCAGTGATTACCAATCATATGTCATTGGGGCCAATCATATGATATGGCTATTGGTAATCGATACTTGCTTATAGTTTTGTTACTACTAGCCATTGTCAGTAGTTGCTTATAGAAAACTGCAGCATTAAAGATTGTGCACTCCTTGAATTACACATTTGACAGTCAGGATTTTAGACTGTCAAGTACGCAACTCAAGGTACGCACAACCTTTAGTTGCTTACTTACATCACTTTAGCTGATTTAGCTGAAGCGTTCCTTTAGCTGCGAACTTGACAGTAAAGATACACCAAAATAAATTACATAAATTAGGCTGCGTTTTGAGTGTATCGCTTTAGAATCTTTACAATTAATCATGCGACATACTCATACACAGTCTTATTCATCTAATTCATTTACGTGCATCATGATTGTCAAGTTCACAGTTCAAGGAATGCTTAAGCTAAAGGGCTAAAATGACAGAAGCAAGCAATGATTACCAATCATGTGTCATTTGGGGATATGGCTATGTTACATACTGTAATAAATAGAGAATATATTCTTGAATGAACGACCAAAAATGCGTGATATCAGCCCCCCCCCCCCCCCAACACCCCCCCCCTGGACATTAAAATGTTAAAAAATGCGCCAAGTAGTTTTGTCTACCTCTCTACAGTTTAATCCCACAGCAAAATTTACCAAAAATATAAACGGATATCATTCAAAAGCCAAGCCAATCATCAAAATTAACAAAAAAATTAATCAAATTCCAAAACAATCAAAATTAAATAAAATAAAATAAAGTCTACAAAAACTTGGCAAACTGGCCATGCGAATGACGATAGAGGGGTGTTTTGTCTCGGTCTTAATTACATCACGTTTCCACGCAGCCAGTTTGCCATTTTTGTAGACTTTATTTTATTTTATTTAATTTTGATTGTTTTGGAATTTGATTAATTTTTTTGTTAATTTTGATGATTGGCGTGTGTTGGGGGGGGGGGGGTTTGGGCTCCAGAACCGTGTTTGTGCATTTCTCATGACTAATTCTGATATAAAATGACGCGAGGAACGCGTTGGAAGCGACAGAATTGAGATCCGAGCAACCGTTGACGAGAAAATGGCGACCATTCCCAAATCCTGATCTCATGTTTTTTGGGCTCCAGAACCGTGTTTGTGCATTTCTCATGACTAATTCTGATATAAAATGACGCGACGAACGCGTTGGAAGCGACAGAATTGCGATCCGAGCAACCGTTGACGAGAAAATCGCGAGCATTCCCAGAACCTGATCTCGTGTTTTTTGGACTCCAGAAACGTTTTCGTGCATTTGTCGTCACTATTTCCGACGTAAAATGACACGAGGAACACGCTGGAGGCGACAGAATTGCGATCCGAGAAACCGTTGACGAGAAAATGGCGAGCATTCCCCAATCCTGATCTCATGTTTTTTGGGTTCCAGAACCGTGTTTGTGCATTTCTCATGACTAATTCTGATATAAAATGACGCGAGGAACGCGTTGGAAGCGGCAGAATTGAGATCCGAGCAACCGTTGACGAGAAAATGGCGAGCATTCCCAAATCCTGATCTAATGTTTTTTGGGCTCCAGAACCGTGTTTGTGCATTTCTCAAGACGAATTCTGATATAAAATGACGCGAGGAACGCGTTGGAAGCGGCAGAATTGAGATCCGAGCAACCGTTGACGAGAAAATGGCGAGCATTCCCAAATCCTGATCTCATGTTTTTTGGGCTCCAGAACCGTGTTTGTGCATTTCTCATGACTAATTCTGATATAAAATGACGCGACGAACGCGTTGGAAGCGACAGAATTGCGATCCGAGCAACCGTTGACGAGAAAATGGCGAGCATTCCCAAATCCTGATCTCATGTTTTTTGGGCTCCAGAACCGTGTTTGTGCATTTCTCATGACTAATTCTGATATAAAATGACGCGAGGAACGAGTTGGAAGCGGCAGAATTGAGATCCGAGCAACCGTTGACGAGAAAATGGCGACCATTCCCAAATCCTGATCTCATGTTTTTTGGGCTCCAGAACCGTGTTTCTGCATTTCTCATGACTAATTCTGATATAAAATGACGCGACGAACGCGTTGGAAGCGACAGAATTGCGATCAGAGAAACCGTTGACGAGAAAATGGCGAGCATTCCCAAATCCTGATCTCGTGTTTTTTGGACTCCAGAAACGTTTTCGTGCATTTGTCATCACTATTTCCGACGTAAAATGACACGAGGAACACGCTGGAGGCGACAGAATTGCGATCCGAGAAACCGTTGACGAGAAAATGGCGAGCATTCCCCAATCCTGATATCATGTTTTTTGGGCTCCAGAACCGTGTTTGTGCATTTCTCAAGACGAATTCCGACGTAAAATGACACGAGGAACACGTTGGAAGCGACAGGATTGCGTTCCGAGAAACCGTTGACGAGAAAATCGCGAGCATTCCCAAATCCTGATCTCGTGTTTTTTGGGCTCCAGAACCGTGTTTCTGCATTTCTCATGACTAATTCCGATGTAAAATGACGCGAGGAACGCGCTGGAAGCGACAGAATTGCGATCCGAGCAACCGTTGACGAGAAATGGCGAGCATTCCCCAATCCTGATATCATGTTTTTTGGGCTCCAGAACCGTGTTTGTGCATTTCTCATGACTAATTCTGGTATAAAATGACGCGAGGAACACGCTGGAGGCGACAGAATTGCGATCCGAGAAACCGTTGACGAGAAAATGGTGAGCATTCCCCAATCCTGATCTCATGTTTTTTGGGCTCCAGAACCGTGTTTGTGCATTTCTCATGACTAATTCTGATATAAAATCACGCGAGGAACACGCTGGAAGCGACAGAATTGCGATCCGAGCAAACGTTGACGAGAAAATGGCGAGCATTCCCAAAACTTGATCTCGTGTTTATTGAACTCCAGAACCGTGTTTGTGCATTTCTCAAAACGAATTCCGACGTAAAATGACACGAGGAACACGTTGGAAGCGACAGGATTGCGATCCGAGAAACCGTTGACGACAAAATCGCGAGCATTCCCAAAACTTGATCTCGTGTTTTTTGGGCTCCAGAACCGTGTTTCTGCATTTCTCATGACTAATTCCGATGTAAAATGACGCGAGGAACGCGCTGGAAGCGACAGAATTGCGATCCGAGCAACCGTTGACGAGAAAATGGCGAGCATTCCCAAAACTTGATCTCGTGTTTATTGAACTCCAGAACCGTGTTTGTGCATTTCTCAAGACGAATTCTGATATAAAATGACGCGAGGAACGCGTTGGAAGCGGCAGAATTGAGATCCGAGAAACCGTTGACGACAAAATCGCGAGCATTCCCAAAACTTGATCTCGTGTTTTTTGGGCTCCAGAACCGTGTTTGTGCATTTCTCATGACTAATTCTGGTATAAAATGACGCGAGGAACACGCTGGAGGCGACAGAATTGAGATCCGAGCAACCGTTGACGAGAAAATGGCGAGCATTCCCAAATCCTGATCTCATGTTTTTTGGGCTCCAGAACCGTGTTTGTGCATTTCTCATGACTAATTCTGATATAAAATGACGCGACGAACGCGTTGGAAGCGACAGAATTGCGATCCGAGCAACCGTTGACGAGAAAATCGCGAGCATTCCCAAATCCTGATCTCATGTTTTTTGGGCTCCAGAACCGTGTTTGTGCATTTCTCATGACTAATTCTGATATAAAATGACGCGAGGAACGCGTTGGAAGCGACAGAATTGAGATCCGAACAACCGTTGACGAGAAAATGGTGAGCATTCCCCAATCCTGATCTCATGTTTTTTGGGCTCCAGAACCGTGTTTGTGCATTTCTCATGACTAATTCTGATATAAAATCACGCGAGGAACACGCTGGAAGCGACAGAATTGCGATCCGAGCAAACGTTGACGAGAAAATGGCGAGCATTCCCAAAACTTGATCTCATGTTTTTTGGGCTCCAGAACCGTGTTTGTGCATTTCTCAAGACGAATTCTGATATAAAATGACGCGAGGAACGCGTTGGAAGCGGCAGAATTGAGATCCGAGCAACCGTTGACGACAAAATCGCGAGCATTCCCAAAACTTGATCTCGTGTTTTTTGGGCTCCAGAACAGTGTTTGTGCATTTCTCAAGACGAATTCTGATATAAAATGACGCGAGGAACGCGTTGGAAGCGGCAGAATTGAGATCCGAGCAACCGTTGACGAGAAAATGGCGAGCATTCCCAAATCCTGATCTCATGTTTTTTGGGCTCCAGAACCGTGTTTGTGCATTTCTCATGACTAATTCTGATATAAAATGACGCGACGAACGCGTTGGAAGCGACAGAATTGCGATCCGAGCAACCGTTGACGAGAAAATGGCGAGCATTCCCAAATCCTGATCTCATGTTTTTTGGGCTCCAGAACCGTGTTTGTGCATTTCTCATGACTAATTCTGATATAAAATGACGCGAGGAACGAGTTGGAAGCGGCAGAATTGAGATCCGAGCAACCGTTGACGAGAAAATGGCGACCATTCCCAAATCCTGATCTCATGTTTTTTGGGCTCCAGAACCGTGTTTCTGCATTTCTCATGACTAATTCTGATATAAAATGACGCGACGAACGCGTTGGAAGCGACAGAATTGCGATCAGAGAAACCGTTGACGAGAAAATGGCGAGCATTCCCAAATCCTGATCTCGTGTTTTTTGGACTCCAGAAACGTTTTCGTGCATTTGTCATCACTATTTCCGACGTAAAATGACACGAGGAACACGCTGGAGGCGACAGAATTGCGATCCGAGAAACCGTTGACGAGAAAATGGCGAGCATTCCCCAATCCTGATATCATGTTTTTTGGGCTCCAGAACCGTGTTTGTGCATTTCTCAAGACGAATTCCGACGTAAAATGACACGAGGAACACGTTGGAAGCGACAGGATTGCGTTCCGAGAAACCGTTGACGAGAAAATCGCGAGCATTCCCAAATCCTGATCTCGTGTTTTTTGGGCTCCAGAACCGTGTTTCTGCATTTCTCATGACTAATTCCGATGTAAAATGACGCGAGGAACGCGCTGGAAGCGACAGAATTGCGATCCGAGCAACCGTTGACGAGAAATGGCGAGCATTCCCCAATCCTGATATCATGTTTTTTGGGCTCCAGAACCGTGTTTGTGCATTTCTCATGACTAATTCTGGTATAAAATGACGCGAGGAACACGCTGGAGGCGACAGAATTGCGATCCGAGAAACCGTTGACGAGAAAATGGTGAGCATTCCCCAATCCTGATCTCATGTTTTTTGGGCTCCAGAACCGTGTTTGTGCATTTCTCATGACTAATTCTGATATAAAATCACGCGAGGAACACGCTGGAAGCGACAGAATTGCGATCCGAGCAAACGTTGACGAGAAAATGGCGAGCATTCCCAAAACTTGATCTCGTGTTTATTGAACTCCAGAACCGTGTTTGTGCATTTCTCAAAACGAATTCCGACGTAAAATGACACGAGGAACACGTTGGAAGCGACAGGATTGCGATCCGAGAAACCGTTGACGACAAAATCGCGAGCATTCCCAAAACTTGATCTCGTGTTTTTTGGGCTCCAGAACCGTGTTTCTGCATTTCTCATGACTAATTCCGATGTAAAATGACGCGAGGAACGCGCTGGAAGCGACAGAATTGCGATCCGAGCAACCGTTGACGAGAAAATGGCGAGCATTCCCAAAACTTGATCTCGTGTTTATTGAACTCCAGAACCGTGTTTGTGCATTTCTCAAGACGAATTCTGATATAAAATGACGCGAGGAACGCGTTGGAAGCGGCAGAATTGAGATCCGAGAAACCGTTGACGACAAAATCGCGAGCATTCCCAAAACTTGATCTCGTGTTTTTTGGGCTCCAGAACCGTGTTTGTGCATTTCTCATGACTAATTCTGGTATAAAATGACGCGAGGAACACGCTGGAGGCGACAGAATTGAGATCCGAGCAACCGTTGACGAGAAAATGGCGAGCATTCCCAAATCCTGATCTCATGTTTTTTGGGCTCCAGAACCGTGTTTGTGCATTTCTCATGACTAATTCTGATATAAAATGACGCGACGAACGCGTTGGAAGCGACAGAATTGCGATCCGAGCAACCGTTGACGAGAAAATCGCGAGCATTCCCAAATCCTGATCTCATGTTTTTTGGGCTCCAGAACCGTGTTTGTGCATTTCTCATGACTAATTCTGATATAAAATGACGCGAGGAACGCGTTGGAAGCGACAGAATTGAGATCCGAACAACCGTTGACGAGAAAATGGTGAGCATTCCCCAATCCTGATCTCATGTTTTTTGGGCTCCAGAACCGTGTTTGTGCATTTCTCATGACTAATTCTGATATAAAATCACGCGAGGAACACGCTGGAAGCGACAGAATTGCGATCCGAGCAAACGTTGACGAGAAAATGGCGAGCATTCCCAAAACTTGATCTCATGTTTTTTGGGCTCCAGAACCGTGTTTGTGCATTTCTCAAGACGAATTCTGATATAAAATGACGCGAGGAACGCGTTGGAAGCGGCAGAATTGAGATCCGAGCAACCGTTGACGACAAAATCGCGAGCATTCCCAAAACTTGATCTCGTGTTTTTTGGGCTCCAGAACAGTGTTTGTGCATTTCTCAAGACGAATTCCGACGTAAAATAACGCGAGGAACACGTTGGAAGCGACAGGATTGCGTACCGAGAAACCGTTGACGAGAAAATCGCGAGCATTCCCAAATCCTGATCTCGTGTTTTTTGGGCTCCAGGACCGTGTTTCTGCATTTCTCATGACTAATTCCGATGTAAAATGACGCGAGGAACGCGCTGGAAGCGACAGAATTGCGATCCGAGCAACCGTTGACGAGAAAATGGCGAGCATTCCCAAAACTTGATCTCGTGTTTATTGAACTCCAGAACCGTGTTTGTGCATTTCTCAAGACGAATTCTGATATAAAATGACGCGAGGAACGCGTTGGAAGCGGCAGAATTGAGATCCGAGAAACCGTTGACGACAAAATCGCGAGCATTCCCAAAACTTGATCTCGTGTTATTTGGGCTCCAGAACCGTGTTTGTGCATTTCTCATGACTAATTCTGGTATAAAATGACGCGAGGAACACGCTGGAGGCGACAGAATTGAGATCCGAGCAACCGTTGACGAGAAAATGGCGAGCATTCCCAAATCCTGATCTCATGTTTTTTGGGCTCCAGAACCGTGTTTTTGCATTTCTCATGACTAATTCTGATATAAAATGACGCGACGAACGCGTTGGAAGCGACAGAATTGCGATCCGAGCAACCGTTGACGAGAAAATGGCGAGCATTCCCAAATCCTGATCTCATGTTTTTTGGGCTCCAGAACCGTGTTTGTGCATTTCTCATGACTAATTCTGATATAAAATGACGCGAGGAACGCGTTGGAAGCGACAGAATTGAGATCCGAGCAACCGTTGACGAGAAAATGGCGAGCATTCCCAAAACTTGATCTCATGTTTTTTGGGCTCCAGAACCGTGTTTGTGCATTTCTCAAGACGAATTCTGATATAAAATGACGCGAGGAACGCGTTGGAAGCGGCAGAATTGAGATCCGAGCAACCGTTGACGAGAAAATGGCGAGCATTCCCAAATCCTGATCTCATGTTTTTTGGGCTCCAGAACCGTGTTTGTGCATTTCTCATGACTAATTCTGATATAAAGTGACGCGACGAACGCGTTGGAAGCGACAGAATTGCGATCCGAGCAACCGTTGACGAGAAAATCGCGAGCATTCCCAAATCCTGATCTCATGTTTTTTGGGCTCCAGAACCGTGTTTGTGCATTTCTCATGACTAATTCTGATATAAAATGACGCGAGGAACGCGTTGGAAGCGACAGAATTGCGATCCGAGCAACCGTTGACGAGAAAATGGCGAGCATTCCCAAAACTTGATCTCGTGTTTATTGAACTCCAGAACCGTGTTTGTGCATTTCTCAAGACGAATTCTGATATAAAATGACGCGAGGAACGCGTTGGAAGCGGCAGAATTGAGATCCGAGAAACCGTTGACGACAAAATCGCGAGCATTCCCAAAACTTGATCTCGTGTTTTTTGGGCTCCAGAACCGTGTTTGTGCATTTCTCATGACTAATTCTGGTATAAAATGACGCGAGGAACACGCTGGAGGCGACAGAATTGAGATCCGAGCAACCGTTGACGAGAAAATGGCGAGCATTCCCAAATCCTGATCTCATGTTTTTTGGGCTCCAGAACCGTGTTTGTGCATTTCTCATGACTAATTCTGATATAAAATGACGCGACGAACGCGTTGGAAGCGACAGAATTGCGATCCGAGCAACCGTTGACGAGAAAATGGCGAGCATTCCCAAATCCTGATCTCATGTTTTTTGGGCTCCAGAACCGTGTTTGTGCATTTCTCATGACTAATTCTGATATAAAGTGACGCGACGAACGCGTTGGAAGCGACAGAATTGCGATCCGAGCAACCGTTGACGAGAAAATCGCGAGCATTCCCAAATCCTGATCTCATGTTTTTTGGGCTTCAGAACCGTGTTTGTGCATTTCTCATGACTAATTCTGATATAAAGTGACGCGACGAACGCGTTGGAAGCGACAGAATTGCGATCCGAGCAACCGTTGACGAGAAAATCGCGAGCATTCCCAAATCCTGATCTCATGTTTTTTGGGCTCCAGAACCGTGTTTGTGCATTTCTCATGACTAATTCTGGTATAAAATGACGCGAGGAACACGCTGGAGGCGACAGAATTGCGATCCGAGAAACCGTTGACGAGAAAATGGCGAGCATTCCCAAATCCTGATCTCATGTTTTTTGGGCTCCAGAACCGTGTTTGTGCATTTCTCATGACTAATTCTGATATAAAATCACGCGAGGAACACGCTGGAAGCGACAGAATTGCGATCCGAGCAACCGTTGACGAGAAAATGGCGAGCATTCCCAAAACTTGATCTCGTGTTTATTGAACTCCAGAACCGTGTTTGTGCATTTCTCAAAACGAATTCCGACGTAAAATGACACGAGGAACGCGTTGGAAGCGACAGAATTGAGATCCGAACAACCGTTGACGAGAAAATGGCGAGCATTCCCAAAACTTGATCTCATGTTTTTTGGGCTCCAGAACCGTGTTTGTGCATTTCTCAAGACGAATTCTGATATAAAATGACGCGAGGAACGCGTTGGAAGCGGCAGAATTGAGATCCGAGCAACCGTTGACGACAAAATCGCGAGCATTCCCAAAACTTGATCTCGTGTTTTTTGGGCTCCAGAACAGTGTTTGTGCATTTCTCAAGACGAATTCCGACGTAAAATAACACGAGGAACACGTTGGAAGCGACAGGATTGCGTACCGAGAAACCGTTGACGAGAAAATCGCGAGCATTCCCAAATCCTGATCTCGTGTTTTTTGGGCTCCAGAACCGTGTTTCTGCATTTCTCATGACTAATTCCGATGTAAAATGACGCGAGGAACGCGCTGGAAGCGACAGAATTGCGATCCGAGCAACCGTTGACGAGAAAATGGCGAGCATTCCCCAATCCTGATATCATGTTTTTTGGGCTCCAGAACCGTGTTTGTGCATTTCTCATGACTAATTCTGGTATAAAATGACGCGAGGAACACGCTGGAGGCGACAGAATTGCGATCCGAGAAACCGTTGACGAGAAAATGGCGAGCATTCCCCAATCCTGATCTCATGTTTTTTGGGCTCCAGAACCGTGTTTGTGCATTTCTCATGACTAATTCTGATATAAAATCACGCGAGGAACACGCTGGAAGCGACAGAATTGCGATCCGAGCAACCGTTGACGAGAAAATGGCGAGCATTCCCAAAACTTGATCTCGTGTTTATTGAACTCCAGAACCGTGTTTGTGCATTTCTCAAAACGAATTCCGACGTAAAATGACACGAGGAACACGTTGGAAGCGACAGGATTGCGATCCGAGAAACCGTTGACGACAAAATCGCGAGCATTCCCAAAACTTGATCTCGTGTTTTTTGGGCTCCAGAACCGTGTTTCTGCATTTCTCATGACTAATTCCGATTTAAAATGACGCGAGGAACGCGCTGGAAGCGACAGAATTGCGATCCGAGCAACCGTTGACGAGAAAATGGCGAGCATTCCCAAAACTTGATCTCGTGTTTATTGAACTCCAGAACCGTGTTTGTGCATTTCTCAAGACGAATTCTGATATAAAATGACGCGAGGAACGCGTTGGAAGCGGCAGAATTGAGATCCGAGAAACCGTTGACGACAAAATCGCGAGCATTCCCAAAACTTGATCTCGTGTTTTTTGGGCTCCAGAACCGTGTTTGTGCATTTCTCATGACTAATTCTGGTATAAAATGACGCGAGGAACACGCTGGAGGCGACAGAATTGAGATCCGAGCAACCGTTGACGAGAAAATGGCGAGCATTCCCAAAACTTGATCTCGTGTTTATTGAACTCCAGAACCGTGTTTGTGCATTTCTCAAAACGAATTCCGACGTAAAATGACACGAGGAACACGTTGGAAGCGACAGGATTGCGATCCGAGAAACCGTTGACGACAAAATCGCGAGCATTCCCAAAACTTGATCTCGTGTTTTTTGGGCTCCAGAACCGTGTTTCTGCATTTCTCATGACTAATTCCGATGTAAAATGACGCGAGGAACGCGCTGGAAGCGACAGAATTGCGATCCGAGCAACCGTTGACGAGAAAATGGCGAGCATTCCCAAAACTTGATCTCGTGTTTATTGAACTCCAGAACCGTGTTTGTGCATTTCTCAAGACGAATTCTGATATAAAATGACGCGAGGAACGCGTTGGAAGCGGCAGAATTGAGATCCGAGAAACCGTTGACGACAAAATCGCGAGCATTCCCAAAACTTGATCTCGTGTTTTTTGGGCTCCAGAACCGTGTTTGTGCATTTCTCATGACTAATTCTGGTATAAAATGACGCGAGGAACACGCTGGAGGCGACAGAATTGAGATCCGAGCAACCGTTGACGAGAAAATGGCGAGCATTCCCAAATCCTGATCTCATGTTTTTTGGGCTCCAGAACCGTGTTTGTGCATTTCTCATGACTAATTCTGATATAAAATGACGCGACGAACGCGTTGGAAGCGACAGAATTGCGATCCGAGCAACCGTTGACGAGAAAATCGCGAGCATTCCCAAATCCTGATCTCATGTTTTTTGGGCTCCAGAACCGTGTTTGTGCATTTCTCATGACTAATTCTGATATAAAATGACGCGAGGAACGCGTTGGAAGCGACAGAATTGAGATCCGAACAACCGTTGACGAGAAAATGGCGAGCATTCCCAAAACTTGATCTCATGTTTTTTGGGCTCCAGAACCGTGTTTGTGCATTTCTCAAGACGAATTCTGATATAAAATGACGCGAGGAACGCGTTGGAAGCGGCAGAATTGAGATCCGAGCAACCGTTGACGACAAAATCGCGAGCATTCCCAAAACTTGATCTCGTGTTTTTTGGGCTCCAGAACAGTGTTTGTGCATTTCTCAAGACGAATTCCGACGTAAAATAACACGAGGAACACGTTGGAAGCGACAGGATTGCGTACCGAGAAACCGTTGACGAGAAAATCGCGAGCATTCCCAAATCCTGATCTCGTGTTTTTTGGGCTCCAGAACCGTGTTTCTGCATTTCTCATGACTAATTCCGATGTAAAATGACGCGAGGAACGCGCTGGAAGCGACAGAATTGCGATCCGAGCAACCGTTGACGAGAAAATGGCGAGCATTCCCAAAACTTGATCTCGTGTTTATTGAACTCCAGAACCGTGTTTGTGCATTTCTCAAGACGAATTCTGATATAAAATGACGCGAGGAACGCGTTGGAAGCGGCAGAATTGAGATCCGAGAAACCGTTGACGACAAAATCGCGAGCATTCCCAAAACTTGATCTCGTGTTTTTTGGGCTCCAGAACCGTGTTTGTGCATTTCTCATGACTAATTCTGGTATAAAATGACGCGAGGAACACGCTGGAGGCGACAGAATTGAGATCCGAGCAACCGTTGACGAGAAAATGGCGAGCATTCCCAAATCCTGATCTCATGTTTTTTGGGCTCCAGAACCGTGTTTGTGCATTTCTCATGACTAATTCTGATATAAAATGACGCGACGAACGCGTTGGAAGCGACAGAATTGCGATCCGAGCAACCGTTGACGAGAAAATCGCGAGCATTCCCAAATCCTGATCTCATGTTTTTTGGGCTCCAGAACCGTGTTTGTGCATTTCTCATGACTAATTCTGATATAAAATGACGCGAGGAACGCGTTGGAAGCGACAGAATTGAGATCCGAACAACCGTTGACGAGAAAATGGCGAGCATTCCCAAAACTTGATCTCATGTTTTTTGGGCTCCAGAACCGTGTTTGTGCATTTCTCAAGACGAATTCTGATATAAAATGACGCGAGGAACGCGTTGGAAGCGGCAGAATTGAGATCCGAGCAACCGTTGACGACAAAATCGCGAGCATTCCCAAAACTTGATCTCGTGTTTTTTGGGCTCCAGAACAGTGTTTGTGCATTTCTCAAGACGAATTCCGACGTAAAATAACACGAGGAACACGTTGGAAGCGACAGGATTGCGTACCGAGAAACCGTTGACGAGAAAATCGCGAGCATTCCCAAATCCTGATCTCGTGTTTTTTGGGCTCCAGAACCGTGTTTCTGCATTTCTCATGACTAATTCCGATGTAAAATGACGCGAGGAACGCGCTGGAAGCGACAGAATTGCGATCCGAGCAACCGTTGACGAGAAAATGGCGAGCATTCCCAAAACTTGATCTCGTGTTTATTGAACTCCAGAACCGTGTTTGTGCATTTCTCATGACTAATTCTGGTATAAAATGACGCGAGGAACACGCTGGAGGCGACAGAATTGAGATCCGAGCAACCGTTGACGAGAAAATGGCGAGCATTCCCAAATCCTGATCTCATGTTTTTTGGGCTCCAGAACCGTGTTTTTGCATTTCTCATGACTAATTCTGATATAAAATGACGCGACGAACGCGTTGGAAGCGACAGAATTGCGATCCGAGCAACCGTTGACGAGAAAATGGCGAGCATTCCCAAATCCTGATCTCATGTTTTTTGGGCTCCAGAACCGTGTTTGTGCATTTCTCATGACTAATTCTGATATAAAATGACGCGAGGAACGCGTTGGAAGCGACAGAATTGAGATCCGAGCAACCGTTGACGAGAAAATGGCGAGCATTCCCAAAACTTGATCTCATGTTTTTTGGGCTCCAGAACCGTGTTTGTGCATTTCTCAAGACGAATTCTGATATAAAATGACGCGAGGAACGCGTTGGAAGCGGCAGAATTGAGATCCGAGCAACCGTTGACGAGAAAATGGCGAGCATTCCCAAATCCTGATCTCATGTTTTTTGGGCTCCAGAACCGTGTTTGTGCATTTCTCAAGACGAATTCTGATATAAAATGACGCGAGGAACGCGTTGGAAGCGGCAGAATTGAGATCCGAGCAACCGTTGACGACAAAATCGCGAGCATTCCCAAAACTTGATCTCGTGTTTTTTGGGCTCCAGAACAGTGTTTGTGCATTTCTCAAGACGAATTCCGACGTAAAATAACACGAGGAACACGTTGGAAGCGACAGGATTGCGTACCGAGAAACCGTTGACGAGAAAATCGCGAGCATTCCCAAATCCTGATCTCGTGTTTTTTGGGCTCCAGAACCGTGTTTCTGCATTTCTCATGACTAATTCCGATGTAAAATGACGCGAGGAACGCGCTGGAAGCGACAGAATTGCGATCCGAGCAACCGTTGACGAGAAAATGGCGAGCATTCCCAAAACTTGATCTCGTGTTTATTGAACTCCAGAACCGTGTTTGTGCATTTCTCATGACTAATTCTGGTATAAAATGACGCGAGGAACACGCTGGAGGCGACAGAATTGAGATCCGAGCAACCGTTGACGAGAAAATGGCGAGCATTCCCAAATCCTGATCTCATGTTTTTTGGGCTCCAGAACCGTGTTTTTGCATTTCTCATGACTAATTCTGATATAAAATGACGCGACGAACGCGTTGGAAGCGACAGAATTGCGATCCGAGCAACCGTTGACGAGAAAATGGCGAGCATTCCCAAATCCTGATCTCATGTTTTTTGGGCTCCAGAACCGTGTTTGTGCATTTCTCATGACTAATTCTGATATAAAATGACGCGAGGAACGCGTTGGAAGCGACAGAATTGAGATCCGAGCAACCGTTGACGAGAAAATGGCGAGCATTCCCAAAACTTGATCTCATGTTTTTTGGGCTCCAGAACCGTGTTTGTGCATTTCTCAAGACGAATTCTGATATAAAATGACGCGAGGAACGCGTTGGAAGCGGCAGAATTGAGATCCGAGCAACCGTTGACGAGAAAATGGCGAGCATTCCCAAATCCTGATCTCATGTTTTTTGGGCTCCAGAACCGTGTTTGTGCATTTCTCATGACTAATTCTGATATAAAGTGACGCGACGAACGCGTTGGAAGCGACAGAATTGCGATCCGAGCAACCGTTGACGAGAAAATCGCGAGCATTCCCAAATCCTGATCTCATGTTTTTTGGGCTCCAGAACCGTGTTTGTGCATTTCTCATGACTAATTCTGATATAAAATGACGCGAGGAACGCGTTGGAAGCGGCAGAATTGAGATCCGAGCAACCGTTGACGAGAAAATGGCGAGCATTCCCAAATCCTGATCTCATGTTTTTTGGGCTCCAGAACCGTGTTTGTGCATTTCTCATGACTAATTCTGATATAAAATGACGCGACGAACGCGTTGGAAGCGACAGAATTGCGATCCGAGCAACCGTTGACGAGAAAATGGCGAGCATTCCCAAAACTTGATCTCGTGTTTATTGAACTCCAGAACCGTGTTTGTGCATTTCTCAAGACGAATTCTGATATAAAATGACGCGAGGAACGCGTTGGAAGCGGCAGAATTGAGATCCGAGAAACCGTTGACGACAAAATCGCGAGCATTCCCAAAACTTGATCTCGTGTTTTTTGGGCTCCAGAACCGTGTTTGTGCATTTCTCATGACTAATTCTGGTATAAAATGACGCGAGGAACACGCTGGAGGCGACAGAATTGAGATCCGAGCAACCGTTGACGAGAAAATGGCGAGCATTCCCAAATCCTGATCTGATGTTTTTTGGGCTCCAGAACCGTGTTTGTGCATTTCTCATGACTAATTCTGATATAAAATGACGCGACGAACGCGTTGGAAGCGACAGAATTGCGATCCGAGCAACCGTTGACGAGAAAATGGCGAGCATTCCCAAATCCTGATCTCATGTTTTTTGGGCTCCAGAACCGTGTTTGTGCATTTCTCATGACTAATTCTGATATAAAGTGACGCGACGAACGCGTTGGAAGCGACAGAATTGCGATCCGAGCAACCGTTGACGAGAAAATCGCGAGCATTCCCAAATCCTGATCTCATGTTTTTTGGGCTCCAGAACCGTGTTTGTGCATTTGTCGTCACTATTTCCGACGTGAAATGACACGAGGAACACGCTTGAGGCGACAGAATTGCGATCCGAGAAACCGTTGACGAGAAAATGGCGAGCATTCCCCAATCCTGATCTCATGTTTTTTGGGCTCCAGAACCGTGTTTGTGCATTTCTCATGACTAATTCTGATATAAAATGACGCGACGAACGCGTTGGAAGCGACAGAATTGCGATGAGAGAAACCGTTGACGAGAAAATGGCGAGCATTCCCAAATCCTGATCTCATGTTTTTTGGGCTCCAGAACCGTGTTTGTGCGTTTCTCAAGATTAATTCCGACATAAAATGACACGAGGAACACGTTGGAAGCGACAGAATTGCGATCCGAGAAACCGTTGACGAGAAAATGGCGAGCATTCCGAAATCCTGATCTCGTGTGTTTTGGACTCCAGAAATGTGTTCCTGCATTTGTCGTCACTATTTCCGACGTAAAATGACGCGAGGAACGCGTTGGAAGCGACATAATTGAGATCCGAGCAACCGTTGACGAGAAAATGGCGAGCATTCCCAAAACTTGATCTCGTGTTTATTGAACTCCAGAACCGTGTTTGTGCGTTTCTCAAGACTAATTCCGACGTAAAATGACACGAGGAACACGTTGGAAGCGACAGAATTGCGATCCGAGAAACCGTTGACGAGAAAATGGCGAGCATTCCCCAATCCTGATCTCATGTTTTTTGGGCTCCAGAACCGTGTTTGTGCATTTCTCATGACTAATTCTGATATAAAATGACGCGAGGAACGCGTTGGAAGCGGCAGAATTGAGATCCGAGCAACCGTTGACGAGAAAATGGCGAGCATTCCCAAATCCTGATCTCATGTTTTTTGGGCTCCAGAACCGTGTTTGTGCATTTCTCATGACTAATTCTGATATAAAATGACGCGACGAACGCGTTGGAAGCGACAGAATTGCGATCCGAGCAACCGTTGACGAGAAAATGGCGAGCATTCCCAAAACTTGATCTCGTGTTTATTGAACTCCAGAACCGTGTTTGTGCATTTCTCAAGACGAATTCTGATATAAAATGACGCGAGGAACGCGTTGGAAGCGGCAGAATTGAGATCCGAGAAACCGTTGACGACAAAATCGCGAGCATTCCCAAAACTTGATCTCGTGTTTTTTGGGCTCCAGAACCGTGTTTGTGCATTTCTCATGACTAATTCTGATATAAAGTGACGCGACGAACGCGTTGGAAGCGACAGAATTGCGATCCGAGCAACCGTTGACGAGAAAATCGCGAGCATTCCCAAATCCTGATCTCATGTTTTTTGGGCTCCAGAACCGTGTTTGTGCATTTCTCATGACTAATTCTGATATAAAATGACGCGAGGAACGCGTTGGAAGCGGCAGAATTGAGATCCGAGCAACCGTTGACGAGAAAATGGCGAGCATTCCCAAATCCTGATCTCATGTTTTTTGGGCTCCAGAACCGTGTTTGTGCATTTCTCATGACTAATTCTGATATAAAATGACGCGACGAACGCGTTGGAAGCGACAGAATTGCGATCCGAGCAACCGTTGACGAGAAAATGGCGAGCATTCCCAAAACTTGATCTCGTGTTTATTGAACTCCAGAACCGTGTTTGTGCATTTCTCAAGACGAATTCTGATATAAAATGACGCGAGGAACGCGTTGGAAGCGGCAGAATTGAGATCCGAGAAACCGTTGACGACAAAATCGCGAGCATTCCCAAAACTTGATCTCGTGTTTTTTGGGCTCCAGAACCGTGTTTGTGCATTTCTCATGACTAATTCTGGTATAAAATGACGCGAGGAACACGCTGGAGGCGACAGAATTGAGATCCGAGCAACCGTTGACGAGAAAATGGCGAGCATTCCCAAATCCTGATCTGATGTTTTTTGGGCTCCAGAACCGTGTTTGTGCATTTCTCATGACTAATTCTGATATAAAATGACGCGACGAACGCGTTGGAAGCGACAGAATTGCGATCCGAGCAACCGTTGACGAGAAAATGGCGAGCATTCCCAAATCCTGATCTCATGTTTTTTGGGCTCCAGAACCGTGTTTGTGCATTTCTCATGACTAATTCTGATATAAAGTGACGCGACGAACGCGTTGGAAGCGACAGAATTGCGATCCGAGCAACCGTTGACGAGAAAATCGCGAGCATTCCCAAATCCTGATCTCATGTTTTTTGGGCTCCAGAACCGTGTTTGTGCATTTCTCATGACTAATTCTGATATAAAATGACGCGAGGAACGCGTTGGAAGCGACAGAATTGAGATCCGAACAACCGTTGACGAGAAAATGGCGAGCATTCCCAAAACTTGATCTCATGTTTTTTGGGCTCCAGAACCGTGTTTGTGCATTTCTCAAGACGAATTCTGATATAAAATGACGCGAGGAACGCGTTGGAAGCGGCAGAATTGAGATCCGAGCAACCGTCGACGAGAAAATCGCGAGCATTCCCAAAACCTGATCTCGTGTTTTTTGGACTCCAGAAACGTTTTCGTGCATTTGTCGTCACTATTTCCGACGTGAAATGACACGAGGAACACGCTTGAGGCGACAGAATTGCGATCCGAGAAACCGTTGACGAGAAAATGGCGAGCATTCCCCAATCCTGATCTCATGTTTTTTGGGCTCCAGAACCGTGTTTGTGCATTTCTCATGACTAATTCTGATATAAAATGACGCGACGAACGCGTTGGAAGCGACAGAATTGCGATGAGAGAAACCGTTGACGAGAAAATGGCGAGCATTCCCAAATCCTGATCTCATGTTTTTTGGGCTCCAGAACCGTGTTTGTGCGTTTCTCAAGATTAATTCCGACATAAAATGACACGAGGAACACGTTGGAAGCGACAGAATTGCGATCCGAGAAACCGTTGACGAGAAAATGGCGAGCATTCCGAAATCCTGATCTCGTGTGTTTTGGACTCCAGAAATGTGTTCCTGCATTTGTCGTCACTATTTCCGACGTAAAATGACGCGAGGAACGCGTTGGAAGCGACATAATTGAGATCCGAGCAACCGTTGACGAGAAAATGGCGAGCATTCCCAAAACTTGATCTCGTGTTTATTGAACTCCAGAACCGTGTTTGTGCGTTTCTCAAGACTAATTCCGACGTAAAATGACACGAGGAACACGTTGGAAGCGACAGAATTGCGATCCGAGAAACCGTTGACGAGAAAATGGCGAGCATTCCCCAATCCTGATCTCATGTTTTTTGGGCTCCAGAACCGTGTTTGTGCATTTCTCATGACTAATTCTGATATAAAATGACGCGAGGAACGCGTTGGAAGCGGCAGAATTGAGATCCGAGCAACCGTTGACGAGAAAATGGCGAGCATTCCCAAATCCTGATCTCATGTTTTTTGGGCTCCAGAACCGTGTTTGTGCATTTCTCATGACTAATTCTGATATAAAATGACGCGACGAACGCGTTGGAAGCGACAGAATTGCGATCCGAGCAACCGTTGACGAGAAAATGGCGAGCATTCCCAAAACTTGATCTCGTGTTTATTGAACTCCAGAACCGTGTTTGTGCATTTCTCAAGACGAATTCTGATATAAAATGACGCGAGGAACGCGTTGGAAGCGGCAGAATTGAGATCCGAGAAACCGTTGACGACAAAATCGCGAGCATTCCCAAAACTTGATCTCGTGTTTTTTGGGCTCCAGAACCGTGTTTGTGCATTTCTCATGACTAATTCTGGTATAAAATGACGCGAGGAACACGCTGGAGGCGACAGAATTGAGATCCGAGCAACCGTTGACGAGAAAATGGCGAGCATTCCCAAATCCTGATCTCATGTTTTTTGGGCTCCAGAACCGTGTTTGTGCATTTCTCATGACTAATTCTGATATAAAATGACGCGACGAACGCGTTGGAAGCGACAGAATTGCGATCCGAGCAACCGTTGACGAGAAAATGGCGAGCATTCCCAAATCCTGATCTCATGTTTTTTGGGCTCCAGAACCGTGTTTGTGCATTTCTCATGACTAATTCTGATATAAAGTGACGCGACGAACGCGTTGGAAGCGACAGAATTGCGATCCGAGCAACCGTTGACGAGAAAATCGCGAGCATTCCCAAATCCTGATCTCATGTTTTTTGGGCTCCAGAACCGTGTTTGTGCATTTCTCATGACTAATTCTGATATAAAATGACGCGAGGAACGCGTTGGAAGCGACAGAATTGAGATCCGAACAACCGTTGACGAGAAAATGGCGAGCATTCCCAAAACTTGATCTCATGTTTTTTGGGCTCCAGAACCGTGTTTGTGCATTTCTCAAGACGAATTCTGATATAAAATGACGCGAGGAACGCGTTGGAAGCGGCAGAATTGAGATCCGAGCAACCGTCGACGAGAAAATGGCGAGCATTCCCAAATCCTGATCTCATGTTTTTTGGGCTCCAGAACCGTGTTTGTGCATTTCTCATGACTAATTCTGATATAAAATGACGCGACGAACGCGTTGGAAGCGGCAGAATTGCGATCCGAGCAACCGTTGACGAGAAAATCGCGAGCATTCCCAAAACCTGATCTCGTGTTTTTTGGACTCCAGAAACGTTTTCGTGCATTTGTCGTCACTATTTCCGACGTGAAATGACACGAGGAACACGCTTGAGGCGACAGAATTGCGATCCGAGAAACCGTTGACGAGAAAATGGCGAGCATTCCCCAATCCTGATCTCATGTTTTTTGGGCTCCAGAACCGTGTTTGTGCATTTCTCATGACTAATTCTGATATAAAATGACGCGACGAACGCGTTGGAAGCGACAGAATTGCGATGAGAGAAACCGTTGACGAGAAAATGGCGAGCATTCCCAAATCCTGATCTCATGTTTTCTGGGCTCCAGAACCGTGTTTGTGCGTTTCTCAAGATTAATTCCGACATAAAATGACACGAGGAACACGTTGGAAGCGACAGAATTGCGATCCGAGAAACCGTTGACGAGAAAATGGCGAGCATTCCGAAATCCTGATCTCGTGTGTTTTGGACTCCAGAAATGTGTTCCTGCATTTGTCGTCACTATTTCCGACGTAAAATGACGCGAGGAACGCGTTGGAAGCGACATAATTGAGATCCGAGCAACCGTTGACGAGAAAATGGCGAGCATTCCCAAAACTTGATCTCGTGTTTATTGAACTCCAGAACCGTGTTTGTGCGTTTCTCAAGACTAATTCCGACGTAAAATGACACGAGGAACACGTTGGAAGCGACAGAATTGCGATCCGAGAAACCGTTGACGAGAAAATGGCGAGCATTCCCCAATCCTGATCTCATGTTTTTTGGGCTCCAGAACCGTGTTTGTGCATTTCTCATGACTAATTCTGGTATAAAATGACGCGAGGAACACGCTGGAGGCGACAGAATTGAGATCCGAGCAACCGTTGACGAGAAAATGGAGAGCATTCCCAAATCCTGATCTCATGTTTTTTGGGCTCCAGAACCGTGTTTGTGCATTTCTCATGACTAATTCTGATATAAAATGAGGCGACGAACGCGTTGGAAGCGACAGAATTGCGATCCGAGCAACCGTTGACGAGAAAATGGCGAGCATTCCCAAAACTTGATCTCGTGTTTATTGAACTCCAGAACCGTGTTTGTGCATTTCTCAAGACGAATTCTGATATAAAATGACGCGAGGAACGCGTTGGAAGCGGCAGAATTGAGATCCGAGAAACCGTTGACGACAAAATCGCGAGCATTCCCAAAACTTGATCTCGTGTTTTTTGGGCTCCAGAACCGTGTTTGTGCATTTCTCATGACTAATTCTGGTATAAAATGACGCGAGGAACACGCTGGAGGCGACAGAATTGAGATCCGAGCAACCGTTGACGAGAAAATGGCGAGCATTCCCAAATCCTGATCTCATGTTTTTTGGGCTCCAGAACCGTGTTTGTGCATTTCTCATGACTAATTCTGATATAAAATGACGCGACGAACGCGTTGGAAGCGACAGAATTGCGATCCGAGCAACCGTTGACGAGAAAATGGCGAGCATTCCCAAATCCTGATCTCATGTTTTTTGGGCTCCAGAACCGTGTTTGTGCATTTCTCATGACTAATTCTGATATAAAGTGACGCGACGAACGCGTTGGAAGCGACAGAATTGCGATCCGAGCAACCGTTGACGAGAAAATCGCGAGCATTCCCAAATCCTGATCTCATGTTTTTTGGGCTCCAGAACCGTGTTTGTGCATTTCTCATGACTAATTCTGATATAAAATGACGCGAGGAACGCGTTGGAAGCGACAGAATTGAGATCCGAGCAACCGTTGACGAGAAAATGGCGAGCATTCCCAAAACTTGATCTCATGTTTTTTGGGCTCCAGAACCGTGTTTGTGCATTTCTCAAGACGAATTCTGATATAAAATGACGCGAGGAACGCGTTGGAAGCGGCAGAATTGAGATCCGAGCAACCGTCGACGAGAAAATGGCGAGCATTCCCAAATCCTGATCTCATGTTTTTTGGGCTCCAGAACCGTGTTTGTGCATTTCTCATGACTAATTCTGATATAAAATGACGCGACGAACGCGTTGGAAGCGGCAGAATTGCGATCCGAGCAACCGTTGACGAGAAAATCGCGAGCATTCCCAAAACCTGATCTCGTGTTTTTTGGACTCCAGAAACGTTTTCGTGCATTTGTCGTCACTATTTCCGACGTGAAATGACACGAGGAACACGCTTGAGGCGACAGAATTGCGATCCGAGAAACCGTTGACGAGAAAATGGCGAGCATTCCCAAAACTTGATCTCGTGTTTTTTGGGCTCCAGAACCGTGTTTGTGCATTTCTCATGACTAATTCTGGTATAAAATGACGCGAGGAACACGCTGGAGGCGACAGAATTGAGATCCGAGCAACCGTTGACGAGAAAATGGCGAGCATTCCCAAATCCTGATCTCATATTTTTTGGGCTCCAGAACTGTGTTTGTGCATTTCACATGACTAATTCTGATATAAAATGACGCGACGAACGCGTTGGAAGCGACAGAATTGCGATCCGAGCAACCGTTGACGAGAAAATGGCGAGCATTCCCAAATCCTGATCTCATGTTTTTTGGGCTCCAGAACCGTGTTTGTGCATTTCTCATGACTAATTCTGATATAAAATGACGCGAGGAACGCGTTGGAAGCGACAGAATTGAGATCCGAGCAACCGTTGACGAGAAAATGGCGAGCATTCCCAAAACTTGATCTCATGTTTTTTGGGCTCCAGAACCGTGTTTGTGCATTTCTCAAGACGAATTCTGATATAAAATGACGCGAGGAACGCGTTGGAAGCGGCAGAATTGCGTTCCGAGAAACCGTTGACGAGAAAATCGCGAGCATTCCCAAATCCTGATCTCGTGTTTTTTGGGCTCCAGAACCGTGTTTCTGCATTTCTCATGACTAATTCCGATGTAAAATGACGCGAGGAACGCGCTGGAAGCGACAGAATTGCGATCCGAGCAACCGTTGACGAGAAAATGGCGAGCATTCCCAAAACTTGATCTCGTCTTTTTTGGGCTCCAGAACCGTGTTTGTGCATTTCTCATGACTAATTCTGGTATAAAATGACGCGAGGAACACGCTGGAGGCGACAGAATTGAGATCCGAGCAACCGTTGACGAGAAAATGGCGAGCATTCCCAAATCCTGATCTCATGTTTTTTGGGCTCCAGAACCGTGTTTGTGCATTTCACATGACTAATTCTGATATAAAATGACGCGACGAACGCGTTGGAAGCGACAGAATTGCGATCCGAGCAACCGTTGACGAGAAAATGGCGAGCATTCCCAAATCCTGATCTCATGTTTTTTGGGCTCCAGAACCGTGTTTGTGCATTTCTCATGACTAATTCTGATATAAAATGACGCGAGGAACGCGTTGGAAGCGACAGAATTGAGATCCGAGCAACCGTTGACGAGAAAATGGCGAGCATTCCCAAAACTTGATCTCATGTTTTTTGGGCTCCAGAACCGTGTTTGTGCATTTCTCAAGACGAATTCTGATATAAAATGACGCGAGGAACGCGTTGGAAGCGGCAGAATTGAGATCCGAGCAACCGTTGACGAGAAAATGGCGAGCATTCCCAAATCCTGATCTCATGTTTTTTGGGCTCCAGAACCGTGTTTGTGCATTTCTCATGACTAATTCTGATATAAAGTGACGCGACGAACGCGTTGGAAGCGACAGAATTGCGATCCGAGCAACCGTTGACGAGAAAATCGCGAGCATTCCCAAATCCTGATCTCATGTTTTTTGGGCTCCAGAACCGTGTTTGTGCATTTCTCATGACTAATTCTGATATAAAATGACGCGAGGAACGCGTTGGAAGCGACAGAATTGAGATCCGAACAACCGTTGACGAGAAAATGGCGAGCATTCCCAAAACTTGATCTCATGTTTTTTGGGCTCCAGAACCGTGTTTGTGCATTTCTCATGACTAATTCTGATATAAAATGACGCGACGAACGCGTTGGAAGCGACAGAATTGCGATCCGAGCAACCGTTGACGAGAAAATCGCGAGCATTCCCAAAACCTGATCTCGTGTTTTTTGGACTCCAGAAACGTTTTCGTGCATTTGTCGTCACTATTTCCGACGTGAAATGACACGAGGAACACGCTTGAGGCGACAGAATTGCGATCCG
Organism: Crossocerus cetratus; assembly: GCA_963675795.1. NCBI lineage: Eukaryota > Metazoa > Arthropoda > Insecta > Hymenoptera > Crabronidae > Crossocerus > Crossocerus cetratus. The sequence continues at coordinate 3,296,086 of OY776667.1, forward strand.
AGAAACCGTTGACGAGAAAATGGCGAGCATTCCCCAATCCTGATCTCATGTTTTTTGGGCTCCAGAACCGTGTTTGTGCATTTCTCATGACTAATTCTGATATAAAATGACGCGACGAACGCGTTGGAAGCGACAGAATTGCGATCAGAGAAACCGTTGACGAGAAAATGGCGAGCATTCCCAAATCCTGATCTCATGTTTTTTGGGCTCCAGAACCGTGTTTGTGCGTTTCTCAAGACTAATTCCGACGTAAAATGACACGAGGAACACGTTGGAAGCGACAGAATTGCGATCCGAGAAACCGTTGACGAGAAAATGGCGAGCATTCCGAAATCCTGATCTCGTGTGTTTTGGACTCCAGAAATGTGTTCCTGCATTTGTCGTCACTATTTCCGACGTAAAATGACGCGAGGAACGCGTTGGAAGCGACATAATTGAGATCCGAGCAACCGTTGACGAGAAAATGGCGAGCATTCCCAAAACTTGATCTCGTGTTTATTGAACTCCAGAACCGTGTTTGTGCGTTTCTCAAGACTAATTCCGACGTAAAATGACACGAGGAACACGTTGGAAGCGACAGAATTGCGATCCGAGAAACCGTTGACGAGAAAATGGCGAGCATTCCCCAATCCTGATCTCATGTTTTTTGGGCTCCAGAACCGTGTTTGTGCATTTCTCATGACTAATTCTGGTATAAAATGACGCGAGGAACACGCTGGAGGCGACAGAATTGCGATCCGAGAAACCGTTGACGAGAAAATGGCGAGCATTCCCCAATCCTGATCTCATGTTTTTTGGGCTCCAGAACCGTGTTTGTGCATTTCTCATGACTAATTCTGATATAAAATGACGCGAGGAACACGCTGGAAGCGACAGAATTGCGATCCGAGCAACCGTTGACGAGAAAATGGCGAGCATTCCCAAAACTTGATCTCGTGTTTATTGAACTCCAGAACCGTGTTTGTGCATTTCTCAAAATGAATTCCGACGTAAAATGACACGAGGAACACGTTGGAAGCGACAGGATTGCGATCCGAGAAACCGTTGACGACAAAATCGCGAGCATTCCCAAAACTTGATCTCGTGTTTTTTGGGCTCCAGAACAGTGTTTGTGCATTTCTCAAGACGAATTCCGACGTAAAATGACACGAGGAACACGTTGGAAGCGACAGGATTGCGTTCCGAGAAACCGTTGACGAGAAAATCGCGAGCATTCCCAAATCCTGATCTCGTGTTTTTTGGGCTCCAGAACCGTGTTTCTGCATTTCTCATGACTAATTCCGATGTAAAATGACGCGAGGAACGCGCTGGAAGCGACAGAATTGCGATCCGAGCAACCGTTGACGAGAAAATGGCGAGCATTCCCAAATCCTGATCTCGTGTTTTTTGGGCTCCAGAACCGTGTTTCTGCATTTCTCATGACTAATTCTGATATAAAATGACGCGACGAACGCGTTGGAAGCGACAGAATTGCGATCCGAGCAACCGTTGACGAGAAAATGGCGAGCATTCCCAAATCCTGATCTCATGTTTTTTGGGCTCCAGAACCGTGTTTGTGCATTTCTCATGACTAATTCTGATATAAAATGACGCGAGGAACGCGTTGGAAGCGACAGAATTGAGATCCGAGCAACCGTTGACGAGAAAATTGCGAGCATTCCCAAACCCTGATCTCATGTTTTTTGGGCTCCAGAACCGTGTTTGTGCATTTCTCAAGACGAATTCTGATATAAAATGACGCGAGGAACGCGTTGGAAGCGGCAGAATTGAGATCCGAGCAACCGTTGACGAGAAAATGGCGAGCATTCCCAAATCCTGATCTCATGTTTTTTGGGCTCCAGAACCGTGTTTGTGCATTTCTCATGACTAATTCTGATATAAAATGACGCGAGGAACGCGTTGGAAGCGGCAGAATTGAGATCCGAGCAACCGTTGACGAGAAAATGGCGAGCATTCCCAAATCCTGATCTCATGTTTTTTGGGCTCCAGAACCGTGTTTGTGCATTTCTCATGACTAATTCTGATATAAAATGACGCGAGGAACGCGTTGGAAGCGACAGAATTGCGATCAGAGAAACCGTTGACGAGAAAATGGCGAGCATTCCCAAATCCTGATCTCGTGTTTTTTGGGCTCCAGAACCGTGTTTCTGCATTTCTCATGACTAATTCCGATGTAAAATGACGCGAGGAACGCGCTGGAAGCGACAGAATTGCGATCCGAGCAACCGTTGACGACAAAATGGCGAGCATTCCCAAAACTTGATCTCGTGTTTATTGAACTCCAGAACCGTGTTTGTGCATTTCTCAAGACGAATTCTGATATAAAATGACGCGAGGAACGCGTTGGAAGCGGCAGAATTGAGATCCGAGAAACCGTTGACGACAAAATCGCGAGCATTCCCAAAACTTGATCTCGTGTTTTTTGGGCTCCAGAACCGTGTTTGTGCATTTCTCATGACTAATTCTGGTATAAAATGACGCGAGGAACACGCTGGAGGCGACAGAATTGAGATCCGAGCAACCGTTGACGAGAAAATGGCGAGCATTCCCAAATCCTGATCTCAGGTTTTTTGGGCTCCAGAACCGTGTTTGTGCATTTCTCATGACTAATTCTGATATAAAATGACGCGACGAACGCGTTGGAAGCGACAGAATTGCGATCCGAGCAACCGTTGACGAGAAAATGGCGAGCATTCCCAAATCCTGATCTCATGTTTTTTGGGCTCCAGAACCGTGTTTCTGCATTTCTCATGACAAATTCTGATATAAAATGACGCGAGGAACGCGTTGGAAGCGACAGAATTGAGATCCGAGCAACCGTTGACGAGAAAATGGCGAGCATTCCCAAAACTTGATCTCATGTTTTTTGGGCTCCAGAACCGTGTTTGTGCATTTCTCATGACTAATTCCGATGTAAAATGACGCGAGGAACGCGCTGGAAGCGACAGAATTGCGATCCGAGCAACCGTTGACGAGAAAATGGCGAGCATTCCCAAATCCTGATCTCGTGTTTTTTGGGCTCCAGAACCGTGTTTCTGCATTTCTCATGACTAATTCTGATATAAAATGACGCGACGAACGCGTTGGAAGCGACAGAATTGCGATCCGAGCAACCGTTGACGAGAAAATGGCGAGCATTCCCAAATCCTGATCTCATGTTTTTTGGGCTCCAGAACCGTGTTTGTGCATTTCTCATGACTAATTCTGATATAAAATGACGCGAGGAACGCGTTGGAAGCGACAGAATTGAGATCCGAGCAACCGTTGACGAGAAAATTGCGAGCATTCCCAAACCCTGATCTCATGTTTTTTGGGCTCCAGAACCGTGTTTGTGCATTTCTCAAGACGAATTCTGATATAAAATGACGCGAGGAACGCGTTGGAAGCGGCAGAATTGAGATCCGAGCAACCGTTGACGAGAAAATGGCGAGCATTCCCAAATCCTGATCTCATGTTTTTTGGTCTCCAGAACCGTGTTTGTGCATTTCTCATGACTAATTCTGATATAAAATGACGCGAGGAACGCGTTGGAAGCGGCAGAATTGAGATCCGAGCAACCGTTGACGAGAAAATGGCGAGCATTCCCAAATCCTGATCTCATGTTTTTTGGGCTCCAGAACCGTGTTTGTGCATTTCTCATGACTAATTCTGATATAAAATGACGCGAGGAACGCGTTGGAAGCGACAGAATTGCGATCAGAGAAACCGTTGACGAGAAAATGGCGAGCATTCCCAAATCCTGATCTCGTGTTTTTTGGGCTCCAGAACCGTGTTTCTGCATTTCTCATGACTAATTCCGATGTAAAATGACGCGAGGAACGCGCTGGAAGCGACAGAATTGCGATCCGAGCAACCGTTGACGACAAAATGGCGAGCATTCCCAAAACTTGATCTCGTGTTTATTGAACTCCAGAACCGTGTTTGTGCATTTCTCAAGACGAATTCTGATATAAAATGACGCGAGGAACGCGTTGGAAGCGGCAGAATTGAGATCCGAGAAACCGTTGACGACAAAATCGCGAGCATTCCCAAAACTTGATCTCGTGTTTTTTGGGCTCCAGAACCGTGTTTGTGCATTTCTCATGACTAATTCTGGTATAAAATGACGCGAGGAACACGCTGGAGGCGACAGAATTGAGATCCGAGCAACCGTTGACGAGAAAATGGCGAGCATTCCCAAATCCTGATCTCAGGTTTTTTGGGCTCCAGAACCGTGTTTGTGCATTTCTCATGACTAATTCTGATATAAAATGACGCGACGAACGCGTTGGAAGCGACAGAATTGCGATCCGAGCAACCGTTGACGAGAAAATGGCGAGCATTCCCAAATCCTGATCTCATGTTTTTTGGGCTCCAGAACCGTGTTTCTGCATTTCTCATGACAAATTCTGATATAAAATGACGCGAGGAACGCGTTGGAAGCGACAGAATTGAGATCCGAGCAACCGTTGACGAGAAAATGGCGAGCATTCCCAAAACTTGATCTCATGTTTTTTGGGCTCCAGAACCGTGTTTGTGCATTTCTCATGACTAATTCCGATGTAAAATGACGCGAGGAACGCGCTGGAAGCGACAGAATTGCGATCCGAGCAACCGTTGACGAGAAAATGGCGAGCATTCCCAAAACTTGATCTCGTGTTTTTTGGGCTCCAGAACCGTGTTTGTGCATTTCTCATGACTAATTCTGGTATAAAATGACGCGAGGAACACGCTGGAGGCGACAGAATTGAGATCCGAGCAACCGTTGACGAGAAAATGGCGAGCATTCCCAAATCCTGATCTCATGTTTTTTGGGCTCCAGAACCGTGTTTGTGCATTTCTCATGACTAATTCTGATATAAAATGACGCGAGGAACGCGTTGGAAGCGACAGAATTGAGATCCGAGCAACCGTTGACGAGAAAATGGCGAGCATTCCCAAAACTTGATCTCATGTTTTTTGGGCTCCAGAACCGTGTTTGTGCATTTCTCAAGACGAATTCTGATATAAAATGACGCGAGGAACGCGTTGGAAGCGGCAGAATTGAGATCCGAGCAACCGTTGACGAGAAAATGGCGAGCATTCCCAAATCCTGATCTCATGTTTTTTGGGCTCCAGAACCGTGTTTGTGCATTTCTCATGACTAATTCTGATATAAAGTGACGCGACGAACGCGTTGGAAGCGACAGAATTGCGATCCGAGCAACCGTTGACGAGAAAATCGCGAGCATTCCCAAATCCTGATCTCATGTTTTTTGGGCTCCAGAACCGTGTTTGTGCATTTCTCATGACTAATTCTGATATAAAATGACGCGAGGAACGCGTTGGAAGCGACAGAATTGAGATCCGAACAACCGTTGACGAGAAAATGGCGAGCATTCCCAAAACTTGATCTCATGTTTTTTGGGCTCCAGAACCGTGTTTGTGCATTTCTCAAGACGAATTCTGATATAAAATGACGCGAGGAACGCGTTGGAAGCGGCAGAATTGAGATCCGAGCAACCGTTGACGAGAAAATGGCGAGCATTCCCAAATCCTGATCTCATGTTTTTTGGGCTCCAGAACCGTGTTTGTGCATTTCTCATGACTAATTCTGATATAAAATGACGCGACGAACGCGTTGGAAGCGACAGAATTGCGATCCGAGCAACCGTTGACGAGAAAATCGCGAGCATTCCCAAAACCTGATCTCGTGTTTTTTGGACTCCAGAAACGTTTTCGTGCATTTGTCGTCACTATTTCCGACGTGAAATGACACGAGGAACACGCTTGAGGCGACAGAATTGCGATCCGAGAAACCGTTGACGAGAAAATGGCGAGCATTCCCCAATCCTGATCTCATGTTTTTTGGGCTCCAGAACCGTGTTTGTGCATTTCTCATGACTAATTCTGATATAAAATGACGCGACGAACGCGTTGGAAGCGACAGAATTGCGATCAGAGAAACCGTTGACGAGAAAATGGCGAGCATTCCCAAATCCTGATCTCATGTTTTTTGGGCTCCAGAACCGTGTTTGTGCGTTTCTCAAGACTAATTCCGACGTAAAATGACACGAGGAACACGTTGGAAGCGACAGAATTGCGATCCGAGAAACCGTTGACGAGAAAATGGCGAGCATTCCGAAATCCTGATCTCGTGTGTTTTGGACTCCAGAAATGTGTTCCTGCATTTGTCGTCACTATTTCCGACGTAAAATGACGCGAGGAACGCGTTGGAAGCGACATAATTGAGATCCGAGCAACCGTTGACGAGAAAATGGCGAGCATTCCCAAAACTTGATCTCGTGTTTATTGAACTCCAGAACCGTGTTTGTGCGTTTCTCAAGACTAATTCCGACGTAAAATGACACGAGGAACACGTTGGAAGCGACAGAATTGCGATCCGAGAAACCGTTGACGAGAAAATGGCGAGCATTCCCCAATCCTGATCTCATGTTTTTTGGGCTCCAGAACCGTGTTTGTGCATTTCTCATGACTAATTCTGGTATAAAATGACGCGAGGAACACGCTGGAGGCGACAGAATTGCGATCCGAGAAACCGTTGACGAGAAAATGGCGAGCATTCCCAAATCCTGATCTCATGTTTTTTGGGCTCCAGAACCGTGTTTGTGCATTTCTCATGACTAATTCTGGTATAAAATGACGCGAGGAACACGCTGGAGGCGACAGAATTGAGATCCGAGCAACCGTTGACGAGAAAATGGCGAGCATTCCCAAATCCTGATCTCAGGTTTTTTGGGCTCCAGAACCGTGTTTGTGCATTTCTCATGACTAATTCTGATATAAAATGACGCGACGAACGCGTTGGAAGCGACAGAATTGCGATCCGAGCAACCGTTGACGAGAAAATGGCGAGCATTCCCAAATCCTGATCTCATGTTTTTTGGGCTCCAGAACCGTGTTTCTGCATTTCTCATGACAAATTCTGATATAAAATGACGCGAGGAACGCGTTGGAAGCGACAGAATTGAGATCCGAGCAACCGTTGACGAGAAAATGGCGAGCATTCCCAAAACTTGATCTCATGTTTTTTGGGCTCCAGAACCGTGTTTGTGCATTTCTCAAGACGAATTCTGATATAAAATGACGCGAGGAACGCGTTGGAAGCGGCAGAATTGAGATCCGAGCAACCGTTGACGAGAAAATGGCGAGCATTCCCAAATCCTGATCTCATGTTTTTTGGCCTCCAGAATCGTGTTTGTGCATTTCTCATGACTAATTCTGATATAAAATGACGCGACGAACGCGTTGGAAGCGACAGAATTGCGATCCGAGCAACCGTTGACGAGAAAATGGCGAGCATTCCCAAATCCTGATCTCATGTTTTTTGGGCTCCAGAACCGTGTTTGTGCATTTCTCATGACTAATTCTGATATAAAATGACGCGAGGAACGCGTTGGAAGCGACAGAATTGAGATCCGAGCAACCGTTGACGAGAAAATGGCGAGCATTCCCAAAACTTGATCTCATGTTTTTTGGGCTCCAGAACCGTGTTTGTGCATTTCTCAAGACGAATTCTGATATAAAATGACGCGAGGAACGCGTTGGAAGCGGCAGAATTGAGATCCGAGCAACCGTTGACGAGAAAATGGCGAGCATTCCCAAATCCTGATCTCATGTTTTTTGGGCTCCAGAATCGTGTTTGTGCATTTCTCATGACTAATTCTGATATAAAATGACGCGACGAACGCGTTGGAAGCGACAGAATTGCGATCCGAGCAACCGTTGACGAGAAAATGGCGAGCATTCCCAAATCCTGATCTCATGTTTTTTGGGCTCCAGAACCGTGTTTGTGCATTTCTCATGACTAATTCTGATATAAAATGACGCGAGGAACGCGTTGGAAGCGACAGAATTGAGATCCGAGCAACCGTTGACGAGAAAATGGCGACCATTCCCAAATCCTGATCTCATGTTTTTTGGGCTCCAGAACCGTGTTTGTGCGTTTCTCAAGACTAATTCCGACGTAAAATGACACGAGGAACACGTTGGAAGCGACAGAATTGCGATCCGAGAAACCGTTGACGAGAAAATGGCGAGCATTCCGAAATCCTGATCTCGTGTGTTTTGGACTCCTGAAATGTGTTCCTGCATTTGTCGTCACTATTTCCGACGTAAAATGACGCGAGGAACGCGTTGGAAGCGACATAATTGAGATCCGAGCAACCGTTGACGAGAAAATGGCGAGCATTCCCAAAACTTGATCTCGTGTTTATTGAACTCCAGAACCGTGTTTGTGCGTTTCTCAAGACTAATTCCGACGTAAAATGACACGAGGAACACGTTGGAAGCGACAGAATTGCGATCCGAGAAACCGTTGACGAGAAAATGGCGAGCATTCCCCAATCCTGATCTCATGTTTTTTGGGCTCCAGAACCGTGTTTGTGCATTTCTCATGACTAATTCTGGTATAAAATGACGCGAGGAACACGCTGGAGGCGACAGAATTGCGATCCGAGAAACCGTTGACGAGAAAATGGCGAGCATTCCCCAATCCTGATCTCATGTTTTTTGGGCTCCAGAACCGTGTTTGTGCATTTCTCAAAACGAATTCCGACGTAAAATGACACGAGGAACACGTTGGAAGCGACAGGATTGCGATCCGAGAAACCGTTGACGACAAAATCGCGAGCATTCCCAAAACTTGATCTCGTGTTTTTTGGGCTCCAGAACAGTGTTTGTGCATTTCTCAAGACGAATTCCGACGTAAAATGACACGAGGAACACGTTGGAAAAGACAGGATTGCGTTCCGAGAAACCGTTGACGAGAAAATCGCGAGCATTCCCAAATCCTGATCTCGTGTTTTTTGGGCTCCAGAACCGTGTTTCTGCATTTCTCATGACTAATTCCGATGTAAAATGACGCGAGGAACGCGCTGGAAGCGACAGAATTGCGATCCGAGCAACCGTTGACGAGAAAATGGCGAGCATTCCCAAAACTTGATCTCGTGTTTTTTGGGCTCCAGAACCGTGTTTGTGCATTTCTCATGACTAATTCTGGTATAAAATGACGCGAGGAACACGCTGGAGGCGACAGAATTGAGATCCGAGCAACCGTTGACGAGAAAATGGCGAGCATTCCCAAATCCTGATCTCATGTTTTTTGGGCTCCAGAACCGTGTTTGTGCATTTCTCATGACTAATTCTGATATAAAATGACGCGAGGAACGCGTTGGAAGCGACAGAATTGAGATCCGAGCAACCGTTGACGAGAAAATGGCGAGCATTCCCAAAACTTGATCTCATGTTTTTTGGGCTCCAGAACCGTGTTTGTGCATTTCTCAAGACGAATTCTGATATAAAATGACGCGAGGAACGCGTTGGAAGCGGCAGAATTGAGATCCGAGCAACCGTTGACGAGAAAATGGCGAGCATTCCCAAATCCTGATCTCATGTTTTTTGGGCTCCAGAACCGTGTTTGTGCATTTCTCATGACTAATTCTGATATAAAATGACGCGACGAACGCGTTGGAAGCGACAGAATTGCGATCCGAGCAACCGTTGACGAGAAAATCGCGAGCATTCCCAAAACCTGATCTCGTGTTTTTTGGACTCCAGAAACGTTTTCGTGCATTTGTCGTCACTATTTCCGACGTGAAATGACACGAGGAACACGCTTGAGGCGACAGAATTGCGATCCGAGAAACCGTTGACGAGAAAATGGCGAGCATTCCCCAATCCTGATCTCATGTTTTTTGGGCTCCAGAACCGTGTTTGTGCATTTCTCATGACTAATTCTGATATAAAATGACGCGACGAACGCGTTGGAAGCGACAGAATTGCGATCAGAGAAACCGTTGACGAGAAAATGGCGAGCATTCCCAAATCCTGATCTCATGTTTTTTGGGCTCCAGAACCGTGTTTGTGCGTTTCTCAAGACTAATTCCGACGTAAAATGACACGAGGAACACGTTGGAAGCGACAGAATTGCGATCCGAGAAACCGTTGACGAGAAAATGGCGAGCATTCCGAAATCCTGATCTCGTGTGTTTTGGACTCCAGAAATGTGTTCCTGCATTTGTCGTCACTATTTCCGACGTAAAATGACGCGAGGAACGCGTTGGAAGCGACATAATTGAGATCCGAGCAACCGTTGACGAGAAAATGGCGAGCATTCCCAAAACTTGATCTCGTGTTTATTGAACTCCAGAACCGTGTTTGTGCGTTTCTCAAGACTAATTCCGACGTAAAATGACACGAGGAACACGTTGGAAGCGACAGAATTGCGATCCGAGAAACCGTTGACGAGAAAATGGCGAGCATTCCCCAATCCTGATCTCATGTTTTTTGGGCTCCAGAACCGTGTTTGTGCATTTCTCATGACTAATTCTGGTATAAAATGACGCGAGGAACACGCTGGAGGCGACAGAATTGCGATCCGAGAAACCGTTGACGAGAAAATGGCGAGCATTCCCCAATCCTGATCTCATGTTTTGTGGGCTCCAGAACCGTGTTTGTGCATTTCTCATGACTAATTCTGATATAAAATGACGCGAGGAACACGCTGGAAGCGACAGAATTGCGATCCGAGCAACCGTTGACGAGAAAATGGCGAGCATTCCCAAAACTTGATCTCGTGTTTATTGAACTCCAGAACCGTGTTTGTGCATTTCTCAAAACGAATTCCGACGTAAAATGACACGAGGAACACGTTGGAAGCGACAGGATTGCGATCCGAGAAACCGTTGACGACAAAATCGCGAGCATTCCCAAAACTTGATCTCGTGTTTTTTGGGCTCCAGAACAGTGTTTGTGCATTTCTCAAGACGAATTCCGACGTAAAATGACACGAGGAACACGTTGGAAAAGACAGGATTGCGTTCCGAGAAACCGTTGACGAGAAAATCGCGAGCATTCCCAAATCCTGATCTCGTGTTTTTTGGGCTCCAGAACCGTGTTTCTGCATTTCTCATGACTAATTCCGATGTAAAATGACGCGAGGAACGCGCTGGAAGCGACAGAATTGCGATCCGAGCAACCGTTGACGAGAAAATGGCGAGCATTCCCAAAACTTGATCTCGTGTTTTTTGGGCTCCAGAACCGTGTTTGTGCATTTCTCATGACTAATTCTGGTATAAAATGACGCGAGGAACACGCTGGAGGCGACAGAATTGAGATCCGAGCAACCGTTGACGAGAAAATGGCGAGCATTCCCAAATCCTGATCTCATGTTTTTTGGGCTCCAGAACCGTGTTTGTGCATTTCTCATGACTAATTCTGATATAAAATGACGCGACGAACGCGTTGGAAGCGACAGAATTGCGATCCGAGCAACCGTTGACGAGAAAATGGCGAGCATTCCCAAATCCTGATCTCATGTTTTTTGGGCTCCAGAACCGTGTTTGTGCATTTCTCATGACTAATTCTGATATAAAATGACGCGAGGAACGCGTTGGAAGCGACAGAATTGAGATCCGAGCAACCGTTGACGAGAAAATGGCGAGCATTCCCAAAACTTGATCTCATGTTTTTTGGGCTCCAGAACCGTGTTTGTGCATTTCTCAAGACGAATTCTGATATAAAATGACGCGAGGAACGCGTTGGAAGCGGCAGAATTGAGATCCGAGCAACCGTTGACGAGAAAATGGCGAGCATTCCCAAATCCTGATCTCATGTTTTTTGGGCTCCAGAACCGTGTTTGTGCATTTCTCATGACTAATTCTGATATAAAATGACGCGACGAACGCGTTGGAAGCGACAGAATTGCGATCCGAGCAACCGTTGACGAGAAAATCGCGAGCATTCCCAAAACCTGATCTCGTGTTTTTTGGACTCCAGAAACGTTTTCGTGCATTTGTCGTCACTATTTCCGACGTGAAATGACACGAGGAACACGCTTGAGGCGACAGAATTGCGATCCGAGAAACCGTTGACGAGAAAATGGCGAGCATTCCCCAATCCTGATCTCATGTTTTTTGGGCTCCAGAACCGTGTTTGTGCATTTCTCATGACTAATTCTGATATAAAATGACGCGACGAACGCGTTGGAAGCGACAGAATTGCGATCAGAGAAACCGTTGACGAGAAAATGGCGAGCATTCCCCAATCCTGATCTCATGTTTTTTGGGCTCCAGAACCGTGTTTGTGCATTTCTCATGACTAATTCTGATATAAAATGACGCGACGAACGCGTTGGAAGCGACAGAATTGCGATCCGAGCAACCGTTGACGAGAAAATGGCGAGCATTCCCAAATCCTGATCTCATGTTTTTTGGGCTCCAGAACCGTGTTTGTGCATTTCTCATGACTAATTCTGATATAAAATGACGCGAGGAACGCGTTGGAAGCGACAGAATTGAGATCCGAGCAACCGTTGACGAGAAAATGGCGAGCATTCCCAAAACTTGATCTCATGTTTTTTGGGCTCCAGAACCGTGTTTGTGCATGTCTCAAGACGAATTCTGATATAAAATGACGCGAGGAACGCGTTGGAAGCGGCAGAATTGAGATCCGAGCAACCGTTGACGAGAAAATGGCGAGCATTCCCAAATCCTGATCTCATGTTTTTTGGGCTCCAGAACCGTGTTTGTGCATTTCTCATGACTAATTCTGATATAAAGTGACGCGACGAACGCGTTGGAAGCGACAGAATTGCGATCCGAGCAACCGTTGACGAGAAAATCGCGAGCATTCCCAAATCCTGATCTCATGTTTTTTGGGCTCCAGAACCGTGTTTGTGCATTTCTCATGACTAATTCTGATATAAAATGACGCGAGGAACGCGTTGGAAGCGGCAGAATTGAGATCCGAGCAACCGTTGACGAGAAAATGGCGAGCATTCCCAAATCCTGATCTCATGTTTTTTGGGCTCCAGAACCGTGTTTGTGCATTTCTCATGACTAATTCTGATATAAAATGACGCGACGAACGCGTTGGAAGCGACAGAATTGCGATCCGAGCAACCGTTGACGAGAAAATCGCGAGCATTCCCAAAACCTGATCTCGTGTTTTTTGGACTCCAGAAACGTTTTCGTGCATTTGTCGTCACTATTTCCGACGTGAAATGACACGAGGAACACGCTTGAGGCGACAGAATTGCGATCCGAGAAACCGTTGACGAGAAAATGGCGAGCATTCCCCAATCCTGATCTCATGTTTTTTGGGCTCCAGAACCGTGTTTGTGCATTTCTCATGACTAATTCTGATATAAAATGACGCGACGAACGCGTTGGAAGCGACAGAATTGCGATCAGAGAAACCGTTGACGAGAAAATGGCGAGCATTCCCAAATCCTGATCTCATGTTTTTTGGGCTCCAGAACCGTGTTTGTGCATTTCTCATGACTAATTCTGATATAAAATGACGCGAGGAACGCGTTGGAAGCGGCAGAATTGAGATCCGAGCAACCGTTGACGAGAAAATGGCGAGCATTCCCAAATCCTGATCTCATGTTTTTTGGGCTCCAGAACCGTGTTTGTGCATTTCTCATGACTAATTCTGATATAAAATGACGCGACGAACGCGTTGGAAGCGACAGAATTGCGATCAGAGAAACCGTTGACGAGAAAATGGCGAGCATTCCCAAATCCTGATCTCATGTTTTTTGGGCTCCAGAACCGTGTTTGTGCGTTTCTCAAGACTAATTCCGACGTAAAATGACACGAGGAACACGTTGGAAGCGACAGAATTGCGATCCGAGAAACCGTTGACGAGAAAATGGCGAGCATTCCGAAATCCTGATCTCGTGTGTTTTGGACTCCAGAAATGTGTTCCTGCATTTGTCGTCACTATTTCCGACGTAAAATGACGCGAGGAACGCGTTGGAAGCGACATAATTGAGATCCGAGCAACCGTTGACGAGAAAATGGCGAGCATTCCCAAAACTTGATCTCGTGTTTATTGAACTCCAGAACCGTGTTTGTGCGTTTCTCAAGACTAATTCCGACGTAAAATGACACGAGGAACACGTTGGAAGCGACAGAATTGCGATCCGAGAAACCGTTGACGAGAAAATGGCGAGCATTCCCCAATCCTGATCTCATGTTTTTTGGGCTCCAGAACCGTGTTTGTGCATTTCTCATGACTAATTCTGGTATAAAATGACGCGAGGAACACGCTGGAGGCGACAGAATTGCGATCCGAGAAACCGTTGACGAGAAAATGGCGAGCATTCCCCAATCCTGATCTCATGTTTTGTGGGCTCCAGAACCGTGTTTGTGCATTTCTCATGACTAATTCTGATATAAAATGACGCGAGGAACACGCTGGAAGCGACAGAATTGCGATCCGAGCAACCGTTGACGAGAAAATGGCGAGCATTCCCAAAACTTGATCTCGTGTTTATTGAACTCCAGAACCGTGTTTGTGCATTTCTCAAAACGAATTCCGACGTAAAATGACACGAGGAACACGTTGGAAGCGACAGGATTGCGATCCGAGAAACCGTTGACGACAAAATCGCGAGCATTCCCAAAACTTGATCTCGTGTTTTTTGGGCTCCAGAACAGTGTTTGTGCATTTCTCAAGACGAATTCCGACGTAAAATGACACGAGGAACACGTTGGAAAAGACAGGATTGCGTTCCGAGAAACCGTTGACGAGAAAATCGCGAGCATTCCCAAATCCTGATCTCGTGTTTTTTGGGCTCCAGAACCGTGTTTCTGCATTTCTCATGACTAATTCCGATGTAAAATGACGCGAGGAACGCGCTGGAAGCGACAGAATTGCGATCCGAGCAACCGTTGACGAGAAAATGGCGAGCATTCCCAAAACTTGATCTCGTGTTTTTTGGGCTCCAGAACCGTGTTTGTGCATTTCTCATGACTAATTCTGGTATAAAATGACGCGAGGAACACGCTGGAGGCGACAGAATTGAGATCCGAGCAACCGTTGACGAGAAAATGGCGAGCATTCCCAAATCCTGATCTCATGTTTTTTGGGCTCCAGAACCGTGTTTGTGCATTTCTCATGACTAATTCTGATATAAAATGACGCGACGAACGCGTTGGAAGCGACAGAATTGCGATCCGAGCAACCGTTGACGAGAAAATGGCGAGCATTCCCAAATCCTGATCTCATGTTTTTTGGGCTCCAGAACCGTGTTTGTGCATTTCTCATGACTAATTCTGATATAAAATGACGCGAGGAACGCGTTGGAAGCGACAGAATTGAGATCCGAGCAACCGTTGACGAGAAAATGGCGAGCATTCCCAAAACTTGATCTCATGTTTTTTGGGCTCCAGAACCGTGTTTGTGCATTTCTCAAGACGAATTCTGATATAAAATGACGCGAGGAACGCGTTGGAAGCGGCAGAATTGAGATCCGAGCAACCGTTGACGAGAAAATGGCGAGCATTCCCAAATCCTGATCTCATGTTTTTTGGGCTCCAGAACCGTGTTTGTGCATTTCTCATGACTAATTCTGATATAAAATGACGCGACGAACGCGTTGGAAGCGACAGAATTGCGATCCGAGCAACCGTTGACGAGAAAATCGCGAGCATTCCCAAAACCTGATCTCGTGTTTTTTGGACTCCAGAAACGTTTTCGTGCATTTGTCGTCACTATTTCCGACGTGAAATGACACGAGGAACACGCTTGAGGCGACAGAATTGCGATCCGAGAAACCGTTGACGAGAAAATGGCGAGCATTCCCCAATCCTGATCTCATGTTTGTTGGGCTCCAGAACCGTGTTTGTGCATTTCTCATGACTAATTCTGATATAAAATGACGCGACGAACGCGTTGGAAGCGACAGAATTGCGATCAGAGAAACCGTTGACGAGAAAATGGCGAGCATTCCCCAATCCTGATCTCATGTTTTTTGGGCTCCAGAACCGTGTTTGTGCATTTCTCATGACTAATTCTGATATAAAATGACGCGACGAACGCGTTGGAAGCGACAGAATTGCGATCCGAGCAACCGTTGACGAGAAAATGGCGAGCATTCCCAAATCCTGATCTCATGTTTTTTGGGCTCCAGAACCGTGTTTGTGCATTTCTCATGACTAATTCTGATATAAAATGACGCGAGGAACGCGTTGGAAGCGACAGAATTGAGATCCGAGCAACCGTTGACGAGAAAATGGCGAGCATTCCCAAAACTTGATCTCATGTTTTTTGGGCTCCAGAACCGTGTTTGTGCATGTCTCAAGACGAATTCTGATATAAAATGACGCGAGGAACGCGTTGGAAGCGGCAGAATTGAGATCCGAGCAACCGTTGACGAGAAAATGGCGAGCATTCCCAAATCCTGATCTCATGTTTTTTGGGCTCCAGAACCGTGTTTGTGCATTTCTCATGACTAATTCTGATATAAAGTGACGCGACGAACGCGTTGGAAGCGACAGAATTGCGATCCGAGCAACCGTTGACGAGAAAATCGCGAGCATTCCCAAATCCTGATCTCATGTTTTTTGGGCTCCAGAACCGTGTTTGTGCATTTCTCATGACTAATTCTGATATAAAATGACGCGAGGAACGCGTTGGAAGCGGCAGAATTGAGATCCGAGCAACCGTTGACGAGAAAATGGCGAGCATTCCCAAATCCTGATCTCATGTTTTTTGGGCTCCAGAACCGTGTTTGTGCATTTCTCATGACTAATTCTGATATAAAATGACGCGACGAACGCGTTGGAAGCGACAGAATTGCGATCCGAGCAACCGTTGACGAGAAAATCGCGAGCATTCCCAAAACCTGATCTCGTGTTTTTTGGACTCCAGAAACGTTTTCGTGCATTTGTCGTCACTATTTCCGACGTGAAATGACACGAGGAACACGCTTGAGGCGACAGAATTGCGATCCGAGAAACCGTTGACGAGAAAATGGCGAGCATTCCCCAATCCTGATCTCATGTTTTTTGGGCTCCAGAACCGTGTTTGTGCATTTCTCATGACTAATTCTGATATAAAATGACGCGACGAACGCGTTGGAAGCGACAGAATTGCGATCAGAGAAACCGTTGACGAGAAAATGGCGAGCATTCCCAAATCCTGATCTCATGTTTTTTGGGCTCCAGAACCGTGTTTGTGCATTTCTCATGACTAATTCTGATATAAAATGACGCGAGGAACGCGTTGGAAGCGGCAGAATTGAGATCCGAGCAACCGTTGACGAGAAAATGGCGAGCATTCCCAAATCCTGATCTCATGTTTTTTGGGCTCCAGAACCGTGTTTGTGCATTTCTCATGACTAATTCTGATATAAAATGACGCGACGAACGCGTTGGAAGCGACAGAATTGCGATCAGAGAAACCGTTGACGAGAAAATGGCGAGCATTCCCAAATCCTGATCTCATGTTTTTTGGGCTCCAGAACCGTGTTTGTGCGTTTCTCAAGACTAATTCCGACGTAAAATGACACGAGGAACACGTTGGAAGCGACAGAATTGCGATGCGAGAAACCGTTGACGAGAAAATGGCGAGCATTCCGAAATCCTGATCTCGTGTGTTTTGGACTCCAGAAATGTGTTCCTGCATTTGTCGTCACTATTTCCGACGTAAAATGACGCGAGGAACGCGTTGGAAGCGACATAATTGAGATCCGAGCAACCGTTGACGAGAAAATGGCGAGCATTCCCAAAACTTGATCTCGTGTTTATTGAACTCCAGAACCGTGTTTGTGCGTTTCTCAAGACTAATTCCGACGTAAAATGACACGAGGAACACGTTGGAAGCGACAGAATTGCGATCCGAGAAACCGTTGACGAGAAAATGGCGAGCATTCCCCAATCCTGATCTCATGTTTTTTGGGCTCCAGAACCGTGTTTGTGCATTTCTCATGACTAATTCTGGTATAAAATGACGCGAGGAACACGCTGGAGGCGACAGAATTGCGATCCGAGAAACCGTTGACGAGAAAATGGCGAGCATTCCCCAATCCTGATCTCATGTTTTTTGGGCTCCAGAACCGTGTTTGTGCATTTCTCATGACTAATTCTGATATAAAATGACGCGAGGAACACGCTGGAAGCGACAGAATTGCGATCCGAGCAACCGTTGACGAGAAAATGGCGAGCATTCCCAAAACTTGATCTCGTGTTTATTGAACTCCAGAACCGTGTTTGTGCATTTCTCAAAACGAATTCCGACGTAAAATGACACGAGGAACACGTTGGAAGCGACAGGATTGCGATCCGAGAAACCGTTGACGACAAAATCGCGAGCATTCCCAAAACTTGATCTCGTGTTTTTTGGGCTCCAGAACAGTGTTTGTGCATTTCTCAAGACGAATTCCGACGTAAAATGACACGAGGAACACGTTGGAAAAGACAGGATTGCGTTCCGAGAAACCGTTGACGAGAAAATCGCGAGCATTCCCAAATCCTGATCTCGTGTTTTTTGGGCTCCAGAACCGTGTTTCTGCATTTCTCATGACTAATTCCGATGTAAAATGACGCGAGGAACGCGCTGGAAGCGACAGAATTGCGATCCGAGCAACCGTTGACGAGAAAATGGCGAGCATTCCCAAAACTTGATCTCGTGTTTTTTGGGCTCCAGAACCGTGTTTGTGCATTTCTCATGACTAATTCTGGTATAAAATGACGCGAGGAACACGCTGGAGGCGACAGAATTGAGATCCGAGCAACCGTTGACGAGAAAATGGCGAGCATTCCCAAATCCTGATCTCATGTTTTTTGGGCTCCAGAACCGTGTTTGTGCATTTCTCATGACTAATTCTGATATAAAATGACACGAGGAACACGTTGGAAGCGACAGAATTGCGATCCGAGAAACCGTTGACGAGAAAATGGCGAGCATTCCGAAATCCTGATCTCGTGTGTTTTGGACTCCAGAAATGTGTTCCTGCATTTGTCGTCACTATTTCCGACGTAAAATGACGCGAGGAACGCGTTGGAAGCGACATAATTGAGATCCGAGCAACCGTTGACGAGAAAATGGCGAGCATTCCCAAAACTTGATCTCGTGTTTATTGAACTCCAGAACCGTGTTTGTGCGTTTCTCAAGACTAATTCCGACGTAAAATGACACGAGGAACACGTTGGAAGCGACAGAATTGCGATCCGAGAAACCGTTGACGAGAAAATGGCGAGCATTCCCCAATCCTGATCTCATGTTTTTTGGGCTCCAGAACCGTGTTTGTGCATTTCTCATGACTAATTCTGGTATAAAATGACGCGAGGAACACGCTGGAGGCGACAGAATTGCGATCCGAGAAACCGTTGACGAGAAAATGGCGAGCATTCCCCAATCCTGATCTCATGTTTTTTGGGCTCCAGAACCGTGTTTGTGCATTTCTCATGACTAATTCTGATATAAAATGACGCGAGGAACACGCTGGAAGCGACAGAATTGCGATCCGAGCAACCGTTGACGAGAAAATGGCGAGCATTCCCAAAACTTGATCTCGTGTTTATTGAACTCCAGAACCGTGTTTGTGCATTTCTCAAAACGAATTCCGACGTAAAATGACACGAGGAACACGTTGGAAGCGACAGGATTGCGATCCGAGAAACCGTTGACGACAAAATCGCGAGCATTCCCAAAACTTGATCTCGTGTTTTTTGGGCTCCAGAACAGTGTTTGTGCATTTCTCAAGACGAATTCCGACGTAAAATGACACGAGGAACACGTTGGAAAAGACAGGATTGCGTTCCGAGAAACCGTTGACGAGAAAATCGCGAGCATTCCCAAATCCTGATCTCGTGTTTTTTGGGCTCCAGAACCGTGTTTCTGCATTTCTCATGACTAATTCCGATGTAAAATGACGCGAGGAACGCGCTGGAAGCGACAGAATTGCGATCCGAGCAACCGTTGACGAGAAAATGGCGAGCATTCCCAAAACTTGATCTCGTGTTTTTTGGGCTCCAGAACCGTGTTTGTGCATTTCTCATGACTAATTCTGGTATAAAATGACGCGAGGAACACGCTGGAGGCGACAGAATTGAGATCCGAGCAACCGTTGACGAGAAAATGGCGAGCATTCCCAAATCCTGATCTCATGTTTTTTGGGCTCCAGAACCGTGTTTGTGCATTTCTCATGACTAATTCTGATATAAAATGACGCGACGAACGCGTTGGAAGCGACAGAATTGCGATCCGAGCAACCGTTGACGAGAAAATGGCGAGCATTCCCAAATCCTGATCTCATGTTTTTTGGGCTCCAGAACCGTGTTTGTGCATTTCTCAAGACGAATTCTGATATAAAATGACGCGAGGAACGCGTTGGAAGCGGCAGAATTGAGATCCGAGCAACCGTTGACGAGAAAATGGCGAGCATTCCCAAATCCTGATCTCATGTTTTTTGGGCTCCAGAACCGTGTTTGTGCATTTCTCATGACTAATTCTGATATAAAGTGACGCGACGAACGCGTTGGAAGCGACAGAATTGCGATCCGAGCAACCGTTGACGAGAAAATCGCGAGCATTCCCAAATCCTGATCTCATGTTTTTTGGGCTCCAGAACCGTGTTTGTGCATTTCTCATGACTAATTCTGATATAAAATGACGCGACGAACGCGTTGGAAGCGACAGAATTGCGATCCGAGCAACCGTTGACGAGAAAATCGCGAGCATTCCCAAAACCTGATCTCGTGTTTTTTGGACTCCAGAAACGTTTTCGTGCATTTGTCGTCACTATTTCCGACGTGAAATGACACGAGGAACACGCTTGAGGCGACAGAATTGCGATCCGAGAAACCGTTGACGAGAAAATGGCGAGCATTCCCCAATCCTGATCTCATGTTTTTTGGGCTCCAGAACCGTGTTTGTGCATTTCTCATGACTAATTCTGATATAAAATGACGCGACGAACGCGTTGGAAGCGACAGAATTGCGATCAGAGAAACCGTTGACGAGAAAATGGCGAGCATTCCCAAATCCTGATCTCATGTTTTTTGGGCTCCAGAACCGTGTTTGTGCGTTTCTCAAGACTAATTCCGACGTAAAATGACACGAGGAACACGTTGGAAGCGACAGAATTGCGATCCGAGAAACCGTTGACGAGAAAATGGCGAGCATTCCGAAATCCTGATCTCGTGTGTTTTGGACTCCAGAAATGTGTTCCTGCATTTGTCGTCACTATTTCCGACGTAAAATGACGCGAGGAACGCGTTGGAAGCGACATAATTGAGATCCGAGCAACCGTTGACGAGAAAATGGCGAGCATTCCCAAAACTTGATCTCGTGTTTATTGAACTCCAGAACCGTGTTTGTGCGTTTCTCAAGACTAATTCCGACGTAAAATGACACGAGGAACACGTTGGAAGCGACAGAATTGCGATCCGAGAAACCGTTGACGAGAAAATGGCGAGCATTCCCCAATCCTGATCTCATGTTTTTTGGGCTCCAGAACCGTGTTTGTGCATTTCTCATGACTAATTCTGGTATAAAATGACGCGAGGAACACGCTGGAGGCGACAGAATTGCGATCCGAGAAACCGTTGACGAGAAAATGGCGAGCATTCCCCAATCCTGATCTCATGTTTTTTGGGCTCCAGAACCGTGTTTGTGCATTTCTCATGACTAATTCTGATATAAAATGACGCGAGGAACACGCTGGAAGCGACAGAATTGCGATCCGAGCAACCGTTGACGAGAAAATGGCGAGCATTCCCAAAACTTGATCTCGTGTTTATTGAACTCCAGAACCGTGTTTGTGCATTTCTCAAAACGAATTCCGACGTAAAATGACACGAGGAACACGTTGGAAGCGACAGGATTGCGATCCGAGAAACCGTTGACGACAAAATCGCGAGCATTCCCAAAACTTGATCTCGTGTTTTTTGGGCTCCAGAACAGTGTTTGTGCATTTCTCAAGACGAATTCCGACTTAAAATGACACGAGGAACACGTTGGAAAAGACAGGATTGCGTTCCGAGAAACCGTTGACGAGAAAATCGCGAGCATTCCCAAATCCTGATCTCGTGTTTTTTGGGCTCCAGAACCGTGTTTCTGCATTTCTCATGACTAATTCCGATGTAAAATGACGCGAGGAACGCGCTGGAAGCGACAGAATTGCGATCCGAGCAACCGTTGACGAGAAAATGGCGAGCATTCCCAAAACTTGATCTCGTGTTTTTTGGGCTCCAGAACCGTGTTTGTGCATTTCTCATGACTAATTCTGGTATAAAATGACGCGAGGAACACGCTGGAGGCGACAGAATTGAGATCCGAGCAACCGTTGACGAGAAAATGGCGAGCATTCCCAAATCCTGATCTCATGTTTTTTGGGCTCCAGAACCGTGTTTGTGCATTTCTCATGACTAATTCTGATATAAAATGACGCGACGAACGCGTTGGAAGCGACAGAATTGCGATCCGAGCAACCGTTGACGAGAAAATGGCGAGCATTCCCAAATCCTGATCTCATGTTTTTTGGGCTCCAGAACCGTGTTTGTGCATTTCTCATGACTAATTCTGATATAAAATGACGCGAGGAACGCGTTGGAAGCGACAGAATTGAGATCCGAGCAACCGTTGACGAGAAAATGGCGAGCATTCCCAAAACTTGATCTCATGTTTTTTGGGCTCCAGAACCGTGTTTGTGCATTTCTCAAGACGAATTCTGATATAAAATGACGCGAGGAACGCGTTGGAAGCGGCAGAATTGAGATCCGAGCAACCGTTGACGAGAAAATGGCGAGCATTCCCAAATCCTGATCTCATGTTTTTTGGGCTCCAGAACCGTGTTTGTGCATTTCTCATGACTAATTCTGATATAAAATGACGCGACGAACGCGTTGGAAGCGACAGAATTGCGATCCGAGCAACCGTTGACGAGAAAATCGCGAGCATTCCCAAAACCTGATCTCGTGTTTTTTGGACTCCAGAAACGTTTTCGTGCATTTGTCGTCACTATTTCCGACGTGAAATGACACGAGGAACACGCTTGAGGCGACAGAATTGCGATCCGAGAAACCGTTGACGAGAAAATGGCGAGCATTCCCCAATCCTGATCTCATGTTTTTTGGGCTCCAGAACCGTGTTTGTGCATTTCTCATGACTAATTCTGATATAAAATGACGCGACGAACGCGTTGGAAGCGACAGAATTGCGATCAGAGAAACCGTTGACGAGAAAATGGCGAGCATTCCCCAATCCTGATCTCATGTTTTTTGGGCTCCAGAACCGTGTTTGTGCATTTCTCATGACTAATTCTGATATAAAATGACGCGACGAACGCGTTGGAAGCGACAGAATTGCGATCCGAGCAACCGTTGACGAGAAAATGGCGAGCATTCCCAAATCCTGATCTCATGTTTTTTGGGCTCCAGAACCGTGTTTGTGCATTTCTCATGACTAATTCTGATATAAAATGACGCGAGGAACGCGTTGGAAGCGACAGAATTGAGATCCGAGCAACCGTTGACGAGAAAATGGCGAGCATTCCCAAAACTTGATCTCATGTTTTTTGGGCTCCAGAACCGTGTTTGTGCATGTCTCAAGACGAATTCTGATATAAAATGACGCGAGGAACGCGTTGGAAGCGGCAGAATTGAGATCCGAGCAACCGTTGACGAGAAAATGGCGAGCATTCCCAAATCCTGATCTCATGTTTTTTGGGCTCCAGAACCGTGTTTGTGCATTTCTCATGACTAATTCTGATATAAAGTGACGCGACGAACGCGTTGGAAGCGACAGAATTGCGATCCGAGCAACCGTTGACGAGAAAATCGCGAGCATTCCCAAATCCTGATCTCATGTTTTTTGGGCTCCAGAACCGTGTTTGTGCATTTCTCATGACTAATTCTGATATAAAATGACGCGAGGAACGCGTTGGAAGCGGCAGAATTGAGATCCGAGCAACCGTTGACGAGAAAATGGCGAGCATTCCCAAATCCTGATCTCATGTTTTTTGGGCTCCAGAACCGTGTTTGTGCATTTCTCATGACTAATTCTGATATAAAATGACGCGACGAACGCGTTGGAAGCGACAGAATTGCGATCCGAGCAACCGTTGACGAGAAAATCGCGAGCATTCCCAAAACCTGATCTCGTGTTTTTTGGACTCCAGAAACGTTTTCGTGCATTTGTCGTCACTATTTCCGACGTGAAATGACACGAGGAACACGCTTGAGGCGACAGAATTGCGATCCGAGAAACCGTTGACGAGAAAATGGCGAGCATTCCCCAATCCTGATCTCATGTTTTTTGGGCTCCAGAACCGTGTTTGTGCATTTCTCATGACTAATTCTGATATAAAATGACGCGACGAACGCGTTGGAAGCGACAGAATTGCGATCAGAGAAACCGTTGACGAGAAAATGGCGAGCATTCCCAAATCCTGATCTCATGTTTTTTGGGCTCCAGAACCGTGTTTGTGCATTTCTCATGACTAATTCTGATATAAAATGACGCGAGGAACGCGTTGGAAGCGGCAGAATTGAGATCCGAGCAACCGTTGACGAGAAAATGGCGAGCATTCCCAAATCCTGATCTCATGTTTTTTGGGCTCCAGAACCGTGTTTGTGCATTTCTCATGACTAATTCTGATATAAAATGACGCGACGAACGCGTTGGAAGCGACAGAATTGCGATCAGAGAAACCGTTGACGAGAAAATGGCGAGCATTCCCAAATCCTGATCTCATGTTTTTTGGGCTCCAGAACCGTGTTTGTGCGTTTCTCAAGACTAATTCCGACGTAAAATGACACGAGGAACACGTTGGAAGCGACAGAATTGCGATCCGAGAAACCGTTGACGAGAAAATGGCGAGCATTCCGAAATCCTGATCTCGTGTGTTTTGGACTCCAGAAATGTGTTCCTGCATTTGTCGTCACTATTTCCGACGTAAAATGACGCGAGGAACGCGTTGGAAGCGACATAATTGAGATCCGAGCAACCGTTGACGAGAAAATGGCGAGCATTCCCAAAACTTGATCTCGTGTTTATTGAACTCCAGAACCGTGTTTGTGCGTTTCTCAAGACTAATTCCGACGTAAAATGACACGAGGAACACGTTGGAAGCGACAGAATTGCGATCCGAGAAACCGTTGACGAGAAAATGGCGAGCATTCCCCAATCCTGATCTCATGTTTTTTGGGCTCCAGAACCGTGTTTGTGCATTTCTCATGACTAATTCTGGTATAAAATGACGCGAGGAACACGCTGGAGGCGACAGAATTGCGATCCGAGAAACCGTTGACGAGAAAATGGCGAGCATTCCCCAATCCTGATCTCATGTTTTTTGGGCTCCAGAACCGTGTTTGTGCATTTCTCATGACTAATTCTGATATAAAATGACGCGAGGAACACGCTGGAAGCGACAGAATTGCGATCCGAGCAACCGTTGACGAGAAAATGGCGAGCATTCCCAAAACTTGATCTCGTGTTTATTGAACTCCAGAACCGTGTTTGTGCATTTCTCAAAACGAATTCCGACGTAAAATGACACGAGGAACACGTTGGAAGCGACAGGATTGCGATCCGAGAAACCGTTGACGA
Organism: Crossocerus cetratus; assembly: GCA_963675795.1. Taxonomy (NCBI): domain Eukaryota; kingdom Metazoa; phylum Arthropoda; class Insecta; order Hymenoptera; family Crabronidae; genus Crossocerus; species Crossocerus cetratus. The sequence goes on from OY776667.1 coordinate 3,321,409, forward strand.
CAAAATCGCGAGCATTCCCAAAACTTGATCTCGTGTTTTTTGGGCTCCAGAACAGTGTTTGTGCATTTCTCAAGACGAATTCCGACGTAAAATGACACGAGGAACACGTTGGAAAAGACAGGATTGCGTTCCGAGAAACCGTTGACGAGAAAATCGCGAGCATTCCCAAATCCTGATCTCGTGTTTTTTGGGCTCCAGAACCGTGTTTCTGCATTTCTCATGACTAATTCCGATGTAAAATGACGCGAGGAACGCGCTGGAAGCGACAGAATTGCGATCCGAGCAACCGTTGACGAGAAAATGGCGAGCATTCCCAAAACTTGATCTCGTGTTTTTTGGGCTCCAGAACCGTGTTTGTGCATTTCTCATGACTAATTCTGGTATAAAATGACGCGAGGAACACGCTGGAGGCGACAGAATTGAGATCCGAGCAACCGTTGACGAGAAAATGGCGAGCATTCCCAAATCCTGATCTCATGTTTTTTGGGCTCCAGAACCGTGTTTGTGCATTTCTCATGACTAATTCTGATATAAAATGACGCGAGGAACGCGTTGGAAGCGACAGAATTGAGATCCGAGCAACCGTTGACGAGAAAATGGCGAGCATTCCCAAAACTTGATCTCATGTTTTTTGGGCTCCAGAACCGTGTTTGTGCATTTCTCAAGACGAATTCTGATATAAAATGACGCGAGGAACGCGTTGGAAGCGGCAGAATTGAGATCCGAGCAACCGTTGACGAGAAAATGGCGAGCATTCCCAAATCCTGATCTCATGTTTTTTGGGCTCCAGAACCGTGTTTGTGCATTTCTCATGACTAATTCTGATATAAAGTGACGCGACGAACGCGTTGGAAGCGACAGAATTGCGATCCGAGCAACCGTTGACGAGAAAATCGCGAGCATTCCCAAATCCTGATCTCATGTTTTTTGGGCTCCAGAACCGTGTTTGTGCATTTCTCATGACTAATTCTGATATAAAATGACGCGAGGAACGCGTTGGAAGCGGCAGAATTGAGATCCGAGCAACCGTTGACGAGAAAATGGCGAGCATTCCCAAATCCTGATCTCATGTTTTTTGGGCTCCAGAACCGTGTTTGTGCATTTCTCATGACTAATTCTGATATAAAATGACGCGACGAACGCGTTGGAAGCGACAGAATTGCGATCCGAGCAACCGTTGACGAGAAAATCGCGAGCATTCCCAAAACCTGATCTCGTGTTTTTTGGACTCCAGAAACGTTTTCGTGCATTTGTCGTCACTATTTCCGACGTGAAATGACACGAGGAACACGCTTGAGGCGACAGAATTGCGATCCGAGAAACCGTTGACGAGAAAATGGCGAGCATTCCCCAATCCTGATCTCATGTTTTTTGGGCTCCAGAACCGTGTTTGTGCATTTCTCATGACTAATTCTGATATAAAATGACGCGACGAACGCGTTGGAAGCGACAGAATTGCGATCAGAGAAACCGTTGACGAGAAAATGGCGAGCATTCCCAAATCCTGATCTCATGTTTTTTGGGCTCCAGAACCGTGTTTGTGCGTTTCTCAAGACTAATTCCGACGTAAAATGACACGAGGAACACGTTGGAAGCGACAGAATTGCGATCCGAGAAACCGTTGACGAGAAAATGGCGAGCATTCCGAAATCCTGATCTCGTGTGTTTTGGACTCCAGAAATGTGTTCCTGCATTTGTCGTCACTATTTCCGACGTAAAATGACGCGAGGAACGCGTTGGAAGCGACATAATTGAGATCCGAGCAACCGTTGACGAGAAAATGGCGAGCATTCCCAAAACTTGATCTCGTGTTTATTGAACTCCAGAACCGTGTTTGTGCGTTTCTCAAGACTAATTCCGACGTAAAATGACACGAGGAACACGTTGGAAGCGACAGAATTGCGATCCGAGAAACCGTTGACGAGAAAATGGCGAGCATTCCCCAATCCTGATCTCATGTTTTTTGGGCTCCAGAACCGTGTTTGTGCATTTCTCATGACTAATTCTGGTATAAAATGACGCGAGGAACACGCTGGAGGCGACAGAATTGCGATCCGAGAAACCGTTGACGAGAAAATGGCGAGCATTCCCCAATCCTGATCTCATGTTTTTTGGGCTCCAGAACCGTGTTTGTGCATTTCTCATGACTAATTCTGGTATAAAATGACGCGAGGAACACGCTGGAGGCGACAGAATTGCGATCCGAGAAACCGTTGACGAGAAAATGGCGAGCATTCCCCAATCCTGATCTCATGTTTTTTGGGCTCCAGAACCGTGTTTGTGCATTTCTCATGACTAATTCTGGTATAAAATGACGCGAGGAACACGCTGGAGGCGACAGAATTGCGATCCGAGAAACCGTTGACGAGAAAATGGCGAGCATTCCCAAATCCTGATCTCATGTTTTTTGGGCTCCAGAACCGTGCTTGTGCATTTCTCATGACTAATTCTGATATAAAATGACGCGACGAACGCGTTGGAAGCGACAGAATTGTGATCCGAGCAAACGTTGACGAGAAAATGGCGAGCATTCCCAAATCCTGATCTCATGTTTTTTGGGCTCCAGAACCGTGTTTGTGCATTTCTCATGACTAATTCTGATATAAAATGACGCGAGGAACACGCTGGAAGCGACAGAATTGCGATCCGAGCAACCGTTGACGAGAAAATGGCGAGCATTCCCAAAACTTGATCTCGTGTTTATTGAACTCCAGAACCGTGTTTGTGCATTTCTCAAAATGAATTCCGACGTAAAATGACACGAGGAACACGTTGGAAGCGACAGGATTGCGATCCGAGAAACCGTTGACGACAAAATCGCGAGCATTCCCAAAACTTGATCTCGTGTTTTTTGGGCTCCAGAACAGTGTTTGTGCATTTCTCAAGACGAATTCCGACGTAAAATGACACGAGGAACACGTTGGAAGCGACAGGATTGCGTTCCGAGAAACCGTTGACGAGAAAATCGCGAGCATTCCCAAATCCTGATCTCGTGTTTTTTGGGCTCCAGAACCGTGTTTCTGCATTTCTCATGACTAATTCCGATGTAAAATGACGCGAGGAACGCGCTGGAAGCGACAGAATTGCGATCCGAGCAACCGTTGACGAGAAAATGGCGAGCATTCCCAAAACTTGATCTCGTGTTTTTTGGGCTCCAGAACCGTGTTTGTGCATTTCTCATGACTAATTCTGGTATAAAATGACGCGAGGAACACGCTGGAGGCGACAGAATTGAGATCCGAGCAACCGTTGACGAGAAAATGGCGAGCATTCCCAAATCCTGATCTCATGTTTTTTGGGCTCCAGAACCGTGTTTGTGCATTTCTCATGACTAATTCTGATATAAAATGACGCGACGAACGCGTTGGAAGCGACAGAATTGCGATCCGAGCAACCGTTGACGAGAAAATGGCGAGCATTCCCAAATCCTGATCTCATGTTTTTTGGGCTCCAGAACCGTGTTTGTGCATTTCTCATGACTAATTCTGATATAAAATGACGCGAGGAACGCGTTGGAAGCGACAGAATTGAGATCCGAGCAACCGTTGACGAGAAAATGGCGAGCATTCCCAAACCCTGATCTCATGTTTTTTGGGCTCCAGAACCGTGTTTGTGCATTTCTCAAGACGAATTCTGATATAAAATGACGCGAGGAACGCGTTGGAAGCGGCAGAATTGAGATCCGAGCAACCGTTGACGAGAAAATGGCGAGCATTCCCAAATCCTGATCTCATGTTTTTTGGGCTCCAGAACCGTGTTTGTGCATTTCTCATGACTAATTCTGATATAAAATGACGCGAGGAACGCGTTGGAAGCGGCAGAATTGAGATCCGAGCAACCGTTGACGAGAAAATGGCGAGCATTCCCAAATCCTGATCTCATGTTTTTTGGGCTCCAGAACCGTGTTTGTGCATTTCTCATGACTAATTCTGATATAAAATGACGCGACGAACGCGTTGGAAGCGACAGAATTGCGATCAGAGAAACCGTTGACGAGAAAATGGCGAGCATTCCCAAATCCTGATCTCGTGTTTTTTGGGCTCCAGAACCGTGTTTCTGCATTTCTCATGACTAATTCAGATGTAAAATGACGCGAGGAACGCGCTGGAAGCGACAGAATTGCGATCCGAGCAACCGTTGACGACAAAATGGCGAGCATTCCCAAAACTTGATCTCGTGTTTATTGAACTCCAGAACCGTGTTTGTGCATTTCTCAAGACGAATTCTGATATAAAATGACGCGAGGAACGCGTTGGAAGCGGCAGAATTGCGATCCGAGCAACCGTTGACGAGAAAATGGCGAGCATTCCCAAAACTTGATCTCGTGTTTTTTGGGCTCCAGAACCGTGTTTGTGCATTTCTCATGACTAATTCTGGTATAAAATGACACGAGGAACACGTTGGAAGCGACAGAATTGCGATGCGAGAAACCGTTGACGAGAAAATGGCGAGCATTCCCAAATCCTGATCTCATGTTTTTTGGGCTCCAGAACCGTGTTTGTGCATTTCTCATGACTAATTCTGATATAAAATGACGCGACGAACGCGTTGGAAGCGACAGAATTGCGATCCGAGCAACCGTTAACGAGAAAATGGCGAGCATTCCCAAATCCTGATCTCATGTTTTTTGGGCTCCAGAACCGTGTTTGTGCATTTCTCATGACTAATTCTGATATAAAATGACGCGAGGAACGCGTTGGAAGCGACAGAATTGAGATCCGAGCAACCGTTGACGAGAAAATGGCGAGCATTCCCAAAACTTGATCTCATGTTTTTTGGGCTCCAGAACCGTGTTTGTGCATTTCTCAAGACGAATTCTGATATAAAATGACGCGAGGAACGCGTTGGAAGCGGCAGAATTGAGATCCGAGCAACCGTTGACGAGAAAATGGCGAGCATTCCCAAATCCTGATCTCATGTTTTTTGGGCTCCAGAACCGTGTTTGTGCATTTCTCATGACTAATTCTGATATAGAGTGACGCGACGAACGCGTTGGAAGCGACAGAATTGCGATCCGAGCAACCGTTGACGAGAAAATCGCGAGCATTCCCAAATCCTGATCTCATGTTTTTTGGGCTCCAGAACCGTGTTTGTGCATTTCTCATGACTAATTCTGATATAAAATGACGCGAGGAACGCGTTGGAAGCGACAGAATTGAGATCCGAACAACCGTTGACGAGAAAATGGCGAGCATTCCCAAAACTTGATCTCATGTTTTTTGGGCTCCAGAACCGTGTTTGTGCATTTCTCAAGACGAATTCTGATATAAAATGACGCGAGGAACGCGTTGGAAGCAGCAGAATTGAGATCCGAGCAACCGTTGACGAGAAAATGGCGAGCATTCCCAAATCCTGATCTCATGTTTTTTGGGCTCCAGAACCGTGTTTGTGCATTTCTCATGACTAATTCTGATATAAAATGACGCGACGAACGCGTTGGAAGCGACAGAATTGCGATCCGAGCAACCGTTGACGAGAAAATCGCGAGCATTCCCAAAACCTGATCTCGTGTTTTTTGGACTCCAGAAACGTTTTCGTGCATTTGTCGTCACTATTTCCGACGTGAAATGACACGAGGAACACGCTTGAGGCGACAGAATTGCGATCCGAGAAACCGTTGACGAGAAAATGGCGAGCATTCCCCAATCCTGATCTCATGTTTTTTGGGCTCCAGAACCGTGTTTGTGCATTTCTCATGACTAATTCTGATATAAAATGACGCGACGAACGCGTTGGAAGCGACAGAATTGCGATCAGAGAAACCGTTGACGAGAAAATGGCGAGCATTCCCAAATCCTGATCTCATGTTTTTTGGGCTCCAGAACCGTGTTTGTGCGTTTCTCAAGACTAATTCCGACGTAAAATGACACGAGGAACACGTTGGAAGCGACAGAATTGCGATCCGAGAAACCGTTGACGAGAAAATGGCGAGCATTCCGAAATCCTGATCTCGTGTGTTTTGGACTCCAGAAATGTGTTCCTGCATTTGTCGTCACTATTTCCGACGTAAAATGACGCGAGGAACGCGTTGGAAGCGACATAATTGAGATCCGAGCAACCGTTGACGAGAAAATGGCGAGCATTCCCAAAACTTGATCTCGTGTTTATTGAACTCCAGAACCGTGTTTGTGCGTTTCTCAAGACTAATTCCGACGTAAAATGACACGAGGAACACGTTGGAAGCGACAGAATTGCGATCCGAGAAACCGTTGACGAGAAAATGGCGAGCATTCCCCAATCCTGATCTCATGTTTTTTGGGCTCCAGAACCGTGTTTGTGCATTTCTCATGACTAATTCTGGTATAAAATGACGCGAGGAACACGCTGGAGGCGACAGAATTGCGATCCGAGAAACCGTTGACGAGAAAATGGCGAGCATTCCCCAATCCTGATCTCATGTTTTTTGGGCTCCAGAACCGTGTTTGTGCATTTCTCATAACTAATTCTGATATAAAATGACGCGAGGAACACGCTGGAAGCGACAGAATTGCGATCCGAGCAACCGTTGACGAGAAAATGGCGAGCATTCCCAAAACTTGATCTCGTGTTTATTGAACTCCAGAACCGTGTTTGTGCATTTCTCAAAACGAATTCCGACGTAAAATGACACGAGGAACACGTTGGAAGCGACAGGATTGCGATCCGAGAAACCGTTGACGACAAAATCGCGAGCATTCCCAAAACTTGATCTCGTGTTTTTTGGGCTCCAGAACAGTGTTTGTGCATTTCTCAAGACGAATTCCGACGTAAAATGACACGAGGAACACGTTGGAAAAGACAGGATTGCGTTCCGAGAAACCGTTGACGAGAAAATCGCGAGCATTCCCAAATCCTGATCTCGTGTTTTTTGGGCTCCAGAACCGTGTTTCTGCATTTCTCATGACTAATTCCGATGTAAAATGACGCGAGGAACGCGCTGGAAGCGACAGAATTGCGATCCGAGCAACCGTTGACGAGAAAATGGCGAGCATTCCCAAAACTTGATCTCGTGTTTTTTGGGCTCCAGAACCGTGTTTGTGCATTTCTCATGACTAATTCTGGTATAAAATGACGCGAGGAACACGCTGGAGGCGACAGAATTGAGATCCGAGCAACCGTTGACGAGAAAATGGCGAGCATTCCCAAATCCTGATCTCATGTTTTTTGGGCTCCAGAACCGTGTTTGTGCATTTCTCATGACTAATTCTGATATAAAATGACGCGAGGAACGCGTTGGAAGCGACAGAATTGAGATCCGAGCAACCGTTGACGAGAAAATGGCGAGCATTCCCAAAACTTGATCTCATGTTTTTTGGGCTCCAGAACCGTGTTTGTGCATTTCTCAAGACGAATTCTGATATAAAATGACGCGAGGAACGCGTTGGAAGCGGCAGAATTGAGATCCGAGCAACCGTTGACGAGAAAATGGCGAGCATTCCCAAATCCTGATCTCATGTTTTTTGGGCTCCAGAACCGTGTTTGTGCATTTCTCATGACTAATTCTGATATAAAGTGACGCGACGAACGCGTTGGAAGCGACAGAATTGCGATCCGAGCAACCGTTGACGAGAAAATCGCGAGCATTCCCAAATCCTGATCTCATGTTTTTTGGGCTCCAGAACCGTGTTTGTGCATTTCTCATGACTAATTCTGATATAAAATGACGCGAGGAACGCGTTGGAAGCGACAGAATTGAGATCCGAACAACCGTTGACGAGAAAATGGCGAGCATTCCCAAAACTTGATCTCATGTTTTTTGGGCTCCAGAACCGTGTTTGTGCATTTCTCAAGACGAATTCTGATATAAAATGACGCGAGGAACGCGTTGGAAGCGGCAGAATTGAGATCCGAGCAACCGTTGACGAGAAAATGGCGAGCATTCCCAAATCCTGATCTCATGTTTTTTGGGCTCCAGAACCGTGTTTGTGCATTTCTCATGACTAATTCTGATATAAAATGACGCGACGAACGCGTTGGAAGCGACAGAATTGCGATCCGAGCAACCGTTGACGAGAAAATCGCGAGCATTCCCAAAACCTGATCTCGTGTTTTTTGGACTCCAGAAACGTTTTCGTGCATTTGTCGTCACTATTTCCGACGTGAAATGACACGAGGAACACGCTTGAGGCGACAGAATTGCGATCCGAGAAACCGTTGACGAGAAAATGGCGAGCATTCCCCAATCCTGATCTCATGTTTTTTGGGCTCCAGAACCGTGTTTGTGCATTTCTCATGACTAATTCTGATATAAAATGACGCGACGAACGCGTTGGAAGCGACAGAATTGCGATCAGAGAAACCGTTGACGAGAAAATGGCGAGCATTCCCAAATCCTGATCTCATGTTTTTTGGGCTCCAGAACCGTGTTTGTGCGTTTCTCAAGACTAATTCCGACGTAAAATGACACGAGGAACACGTTGGAAGCGACAGAATTGCGATCCGAGAAACCGTTGACGAGAAAATGACGAGCATTCCGAAATCCTGATCTCGTGTGTTTTGGACTCCAGAAATGTGTTCCTGCATTTGTCGTCACTATTTCCGACGTAAAATGACGCGAGGAACGCGTTGGAAGCGACATAATTGAGATCCGAGCAACCGTTGACGAGAAAATGGCGAGCATTCCCAAAACTTGATCTCGTGTTTATTGAACTCCAGAACCGTGTTTGTGCGTTTCTCAAGACTAATTCCGACGTAAAATGACACGAGGAACACGTTGGAAGCGACAGAATTGCGATCCGAGAAACCGTTGACGAGAAAATGGCGAGCATTCCCCAATCCTGATCTCATGTTTTTTGGGCTCCAGAACCGTGTTTGTGCATTTCTCATGACTAATTCTGATATAAAATGACGCGAGGAACACGCTGGAAGCGACAGAATTGCGATCCGAGCAACCGTTGACGAGAAAATGGCGAGCATTCCCAAAACTTGATCTCGTGTTTATTGAACTCCAGAACCGTGTTTGTGCATTTCTCAAAACGAATTCCGACGTAAAATGACACGAGGAACACGTTGGAAAAGACAGGATTGCGTTCCGAGAAACCGTTGACGAGAAAATCGCGAGCATTCCCAAATCCTGATCTCTTGTTTTTTGGGCTCCAGAACCGTGTTTCTGCATTTCTCATGACTAATTCCGATGTAAAATGACGCGAGGAACGCGCTGAAAGCGACAGAATTGCGATCCGAGCAACCGTTGACGAGAAAATGGCGAGCATTCCCAAAACTTGATCTCGTGTTTTTTGGGCTCCAGAACCGTGTTTGTGCATTTCTCAAGACGAATTCTGATATAAAATGACGCGAGGAACGCGTTGGAAGCGGCAGAATTGAGATCCGAGCAACCGTTGACGAGAAAATGGCGAGCATTCCCAAATCCTGATCTCATGTTTTTTGGGCTCCAGAACCGTGTTTGTGCATTTCTCATGACTAATTCTGATATAAAGTGACGCGACGAACGCGTTGGAAGCGACAGAATTGCGATCCGAGCAACCGTTGACGAGAAAATCGCGAGCATTCCCAAATCCTGATCTCATGTTTTTTGGGCTCCAGAACCGTGTTTGTGCATTTCTCATGACTAATTCTGATATAAAATGACGCGAGGAACGCGTTGGAAGCGGCAGAATTGAGATCCGAGCAACCGTTGACGAGAAAATGGCGAGCATTCCCAAATCCTGATCTCATGTTTTTTGGGCTCCAGAACCGTGTTTGTGCATTTCTCATGACTAATTCTGATATAAAATGACGCGACGAACGCGTTGGAAGCGACAGAATTGCGATCCGAGCAACCGTTGACGAGAAAATCGCGAGCATTCCCAAAACCTGATCTCGTGTTTTTTGGACTCCAGAAACGTTTTCGTGCATTTGTCGTCACTATTTCCGACGTGAAATGACACGAGGAACACGCTTGAGGCGACAGAATTGCGATCCGAGAAACCGTTGACGAGAAAATGGCGAGCATTCCCCAATCCTGATCTCATGTTTTTTGGGCTCCAGAACCGTGTTTGTGCATTTCTCATGACTAATTCTGATATAAAATGACGCGACGAACGCGTTGGAAGCGACAGAATTGCGATCAGAGAAACCGTTGACGAGAAAATGGCGAGCATTCCCAAATCCTGATCTCATGTTTTTTGGGCTCCAGAACCGTGTTTGTGCGTTTCTCAAGACTAATTCCGACGTAAAATGACACGAGGAACACGTTGGAAGCGACAGAATTGCGATCCGAGAAACCGTTGACGAGAAAATGGCGAGCATTCCGAAATCCTGATCTCGTGTGTTTTGGACTCCAGAAATGTGTTCCTGCATTTGTCGTCACTATTTCCGACGTAAAATGATGCGAGGAACGCGTTGGAAGCGACATAATTGAGATCCGAGCAACCGTTGACGAGAAAATGGCGAGCATTCCCAAAACTTGATCTCGTGTTTATTGAACTCCAGAACCGTGTTTGTGCGTTTCTCAAGACTAATTCCGACGTAAAATGACACGAGGAACACGTTGGAAGCGACAGAATTGCGATCCGAGAAACCGTTGACGAGAAAATGGCGAGCATTCCCCAATCCTGATCTCATGTTTTTTGGGCTCCAGAACCGTGTTTGTGCATTTCTCATGACTAATTCTGGTATAAAATGACGCGAGGAACACGCTGGAGGCGACAGAATTGCGATCCGAGAAACCGTTGACGAGAAAATGGCGAGCATTCCCCAATCCTGATCTCATGTTTTTTGGGCTCCAGAACCGTGTTTGTGCATTTCTCATGACTAATTCTGGTATAAAATGACGCGAGGAACACGCTGGAGGCGACAGAATTGCGATCCGAGAAACCGTTGACGAGAAAATGGCGAGCATTCCCCAATCCTGATCGCATGTTTTTTGGGCTCCAGAACCGTGTTTGTGCATTTCTCATGACTAATTCTGGTATAAAATGACGCGAGGAACACGCTGGAGGCGACAGAATTGCGATCCGAGAAACCGTTGACGAGAAAATGGCGAGCATTCCCAAATCCTGATCTCATGTTTTTTGGGCTCCAGAACCGTGCTTGTGCATTTCTCATGACTAATTCTGATATAAAATGACGCGACGAACGCGTTGGAAGCGACAGAATTGTGATCCGAGCAAACGTTGACGAGAAAATGGCGAGCATTCCCAAATCCTGATCTCATGTTTTTTGGGCTCCAGAACCGTGTTTGTGCATTTCTCATGACTAATTCTGATATAAAATGACGCGAGGAACACGCTGGAAGCGACAGAATTGCGATCCGAGCAACCGTTGACGAGAAAATGGCGAGCATTCCCAAAACTTGATCTCGTGTTTATTGAACTCCAGAACCGTGTTTGTGCATTTCTCAAAATGAATTCCGACGTAAAATGACACGAGGAACACGTTGGAAGCGACAGGATTGCGATCCGAGAAACCGTTGACGACAAAATCGCGAGCATTCCCAAAACTTGATCTCGTGTTTTTTGGGCTCCAGAACAGTGTTTGTGCATTTCTCAAGACGAATTCCGACGTAAAATGACACGAGGAACACGTTGGAAGCGACAGGATTGCGTTCCGAAAAACCGTTGACGAGAAAATCGCGAGCATTCCCAAATCCTGATCTCGTGTTTTTTGGGCTCCAGAACCGTGTTTCTGCATTTCTCATGACTAATTCCGATGTAAAATGACGCGAGGAACGCGCTGGAAGCGACAGAATTGCGATCCGAGCAACCGTTGACGAGAAAATGGCGAGCATTCCCAAAACTTGATCTCGTGTTTTTTGGGCTCCAGAACCGTGTTTGTGCATTTCTCATGACTAATTCTGGTATAAAATGACGCGAGGAACACGCTGGAGGCGACAGAATTGCGATCCGAGCAACCGTTGACGAGAAAATGGCGAGCATTCCCAAATCCTGATCTCATGTTTTTTGGGCTCCAGAACCGTGTTTGTGCATTTCTCATGACTAATTCTGATATAAAATGACGCGAGGAACGCGTTGGAAGCGACAGAATTGAGATCCGAGCAACCGTTGACGAGAAAATGGCGAGCATTCCCAAACCCTGATCTCATGTTTTTTGGGCTCCAGAACCGTGTTTGTGCATTTCTCAAGACGAATTCTGATATAAAATGACGCGAGGAACGCGTTGGAAGCGGCAGAATTGAGATCCGAGCAACCGTTGACGAGAAAATGGCGAGCATTCCCAAATCCTGATCTCATGTTTTTTGGGCTCCAGAACCGTGTTTGTGCATTTCTCATGACTAATTCTGATATAAAATGACGCGAGGAACGCGTTGGAAGCGGCAGAATTGAGATCCGAGCAACCGTTGACGAGAAAATGGCGAGCATTCCCAAATCCTGATCTCATGTTTTTTGCGCTCCAGAACCGTGTTTGTGCATTTCTCATGACTAATTCTGATATAAAATGACGCGACGAACGCGTTGGAAGCGACAGAATTGCGATCAGAGAAACCGTTGACGAGAAAATGGCGAGCATTCCCAAATCCTGATCTCGTGTTTTTTGGGCTCCAGAACCGTGTTTCTGCATTTCTCATGACTAATTCAGATGTAAAATGACGCGAGGAACGCGCTGGAAGCGACAGAATTGCGATCCGAGCAACCGTTGACGACAAAATGGCGAGCATTCCCAAAACTTGATCTCGTGTTTATTGAACTCCAGAACCGTGTTTGTGCATTTCTCAAGACGAATTCTGATATAAAATGACGCGAGGAACGCGTTGGAAGCGGCAGAATTGAGATCCGAGCAACCGTTGACGAGAAAATGGCGAGCATTCCCAAAACTTGATCTCATGTTTTTTGGGCTCCAGAACCGTGTTTGTGCATTTCTCAAGACGAATTCTGATATAAAATGACGCGAGGAACGCGTTGGAAGCGGCAGAATTGAGATCCGAGCAACCGTTGACGAGAAAATGGCGAGCATTCCCAAATCCTGATCTCATGTTTTTTGGGCTCCAGAATCGTGTTGGTGCATTTCTCATGACTAATTCTGATATAAAATGACGCGACGAACGCGTTGGAAGCGACAGAATTGCGATCCGAGCAACCGTTGACGAGAAAATGGCGAGCATTCCCAAATCCTGATCTCATGTTTTTTGGGCTCCAGAACCGTGTTTGTGCATTTCTCATGACTAATTCTGATATAAAATGACGCGAGGAACGCGTTGGAAGCGACAGAATTGAGATCCGAGCAACCGTTGACGAGAAAATGGCGACCATTCCCAAATCCTGATCTCATGTTTTTTGGGCTCCAGAACCGTGTTTGTGCGTTTCTCAAGACTAATTCCGACGTAAAATGACACGAGGAACACGTTGGAAGCGACAGAATTGCGATCCGAGAAACCGTTGACGAGAAAATGGCGAGCATTCCGAAATCCTGATCTCGTGTGTTTTGGACTCCTGAAATGTGTTCCTGCATTTGTCGTCACTATTTCCGACGTAAAATGACGCGAGGAACGCGTTGGAAGCGACATAATTGAGATCCGAGCAACCGTTGACGAGAAAATGGCGAGCATTCCCAAAACTTGATCTCGTGTTTATTGAACTCCAGAACCGTGTTTGTGCGTTTCTCAAGACTAATTCCGACGTAAAATGACACGAGGAACACGTTGGAAAAGACAGGATTGCGTTCCGAGAAACCGTTGACGAGAAAATCGCGAGCATTCCCAAATCCTGATCTCGTGTTTTTTGGGCTCCAGAACCGTGTTTCTGCATTTCTCATGACTAATTCCGATGTAAAATGACGCGAGGAACGCGCTGGAAGCGACAGAATTGCGATCCGAGCAACCGTTGACGAGAAAATGGCGAGCATTCCCAAAACTTGATCTCGTGTTTTTTGGGCTCCAGAACCGTGTTTGTGCATTTCTCATGACTAATTCTGGTATAAAATGACGCGAGGAACACGCTGGAGGCGACAGAATTGCGATCCGAGCAACCGTTGACGAGAAAATGGCGAGCATTCCCAAATCCTGATCTCATGTTTTTTGGGCTCCAGAACCGTGTTTGTGCATTTCTCATGACTAATTCTGATATAAAATGACGCGAGGAACGCGTTGGAAGCGACAGAATTGAGATCCGAGCAACCGTTGACGAGAAAATGGCGAGCATTCCCAAACCCTGATCTCATGTTTTTTGGGCTCCAGAACCGTGTTTGTGCATTTCTCAAGACGAATTCTGATATAAAATGACGCGAGGAACGCGTTGGAAGCGGCAGAATTGAGATCCGAGCAACCGTTGACGAGAAAATGGCGAGCATTCCCAAATCCTGATCTCATGTTTTTTGGGCTCCAGAACCGTGTTTGTGCATTTCTCATGACTAATTCTGATATAAAATGACGCGAGGAACGCGTTGGAAGCGGCAGAATTGAGATCCGAGCAACCGTTGACGAGAAAATGGCGAGCATTCCCAAATCCTGATCTCATGTTTTTTGGGCTCCAGAACCGTGTTTGTGCATTTCTCATGACTAATTCTGATATAAAATGACGCGACGAACGCGTTGGAAGCGACAGAATTGCGATCAGAGAAACCGTTGACGAGAAAATGGCGAGCATTCCCAAATCCTGATCTCGTGTTTTTTGGGCTCCAGAACCGTGTTTCTGCATTTCTCATGACTAATTCAGATGTAAAATGACGCGAGGAACGCGCTGGAAGCGACAGAATTGCGATCCGAGCAACCGTTGACGACAAAATGGCGAGCATTCCCAAAACTTGATCTCGTGTTTATTGAACTCCAGAACCGTGTTTGTGCATTTCTCAAGACGAATTCTGATATAAAATGACGCGAGGAACGCGTTGGAAGCGGCAGAATTGAGATCCGAGCAACCGTTGACGAGAAAATGGCGAGCATTCCCAAAACTTGATCTCATGTTTTTTGGGCTCCAGAACCGTGTTTGTGCATTTCTCAAGACGAATTCTGATATAAAATGACGCGAGGAACGCGTTGGAAGCGGCAGAATTGAGATCCGAGCAACCGTTGACGAGAAAATGGCGAGCATTCCCAAATCCTGATCTCATGTTTTTTGGGCTCCAGAATCGTGTTGGTGCATTTCTCATGACTAATTCTGATATAAAATGACGCGACGAACGCGTTGGAAGCGACAGAATTGCGATCCGAGCAACCGTTGACGAGAAAATGGCGAGCATTCCCAAATCCTGATCTCATGTTTTTTGGGCTCCAGAACCGTGTTTGTGCATTTCTCATGACTAATTCTGATATAAAATGACGCGAGGAACGCGTTGGAAGCGACAGAATTGAGATCCGAGCAACCGTTGACGAGAAAATGGCGACCATTCCCAAATCCTGATCTCATGTTTTTTGGGCTCCAGAACCGTGTTTGTGCGTTTCTCAAGACTAATTCCGACGTAAAATGACACGAGGAACACGTTGGAAGCGACAGAATTGCGATCCGAGAAACCGTTGACGAGAAAATGGCGAGCATTCCGAAATCCTGATCTCGTGTGTTTTGGACTCCTGAAATGTGTTCCTGCATTTGTCGTCACTATTTCCGACGTAAAATGACGCGAGGAACGCGTTGGAAGCGACATAATTGAGATCCGAGCAACCGTTGACGAGAAAATGGCGAGCATTCCCAAAACTTGATCTCGTGTTTATTGAACTCCAGAACCGTGTTTGTGCGTTTCTCAAGACTAATTCCGACGTAAAATGACACGAGGAACACGTTGGAAAAGACAGGATTGCGTTCCGAGAAACCGTTGACGAGAAAATCGCGAGCATTCCCAAATCCTGATCTCGTGTTTTTTGGGCTCCAGAACCGTGTTTCTGCATTTCTCATGACTAATTCCGATGTAAAATGACGCGGGGAACGCGCTGGAAGCGACAGAATTGCGATCCGAGCAACCGTTGACGAGAAAATGGCGAGCATTCCCAAAACTTGATCTCGTGTTTTTTGGGCTCCAGAACCGTGTTTGTGCATTTCTCATGACTAATTCTGGTATAAAATGACGCGAGGAACACGCTGGAGGCGACAGAATTGAGATCCGAGCAACCGTTGACGAGAAAATGGCGAGCATTCCCAAATCCTGATCTCATGTTTTTTGGGCTCCAGAACCGTGTTTGTGCATTTCTCATGACTAATTCTGATATAAAATGACGCGACGAACGCGTTGGAAGCGACAGAATTGCGATCCGAGCAACCGTTGACGAGAAAATGGCGAGCATTCCCAAATCCTGATCTCATGTTTTTTGGGCTCCAGAACCGTGTTTGTGCATTTCTCATGACTAATTCCGATGTAAAATGACGCGGGGAACGCGTTGGAAGCGACAGAATTGAGATCCGAACAACCGTTGACGAGAAAATGGCGAGCATTCCCAAAACTTGATCTCATGTTTTTTGGGCTCCAGAACCGTGTTTGTGCATTTCTCAAGACGAATTCTGATATAAAATGACGCGAGGAACGCGTTGGAAGCGGCAGAATTGAGATCCGAGCAACCGTTGACGAGAAAATGGCGAGCATTCCCAAATCCTGATCTCATGTTTTTTGGGCTCCAGAACCGTGTTTGTGCATTTCTCATGACTAATTCTGATATAAAATGACGCGACGAACGCGTTGGAAGCGACAGAATTGCGATCCGAGCAACCGTTGACGAGAAAATCGCGAGCATTCCCAAAACCTGATCTCGTGTTTTTTGGACTCCAGAAACGTTTTCGTGCATTTGTCGTCACTATTTCCGACGTGAAATGACACGAGGAACACGCTTGAGGCGACAGAATTGCGATCCGAGAAACCGTTGACGAGAAAATGGCGAGCATTCCCCAATCCTGATCTCATGTTTTTTGGGCTCCAGAACCGTGTTTGTGCATTTCTCATGACTAATTCTGATATAAAATGACGCGACGAACGCGTTGGAAGCGACAGAATTGCGATCAGAGAAACCGTTGACGAGAAAATGGCGAGCATTCCCAAATCCTGATCTCATGTTTTTTGGGCTCCAGAACCGTGTTTGTGCGTTTCTCAAGACTAATTCCGACGTAAAATGACACGAGGAACACGTTGGAAGCGACAGAATTGCGATCCGAGAAACCGTTGACGAGAAAATGACGAGCATTCCGAAATCCTGATCTCGTGTGTTTTGGACTCCAGAAATGTGTTCCTGCATTTGTCGTCACTATTTCCGACGTAAAATGACGCGAGGAACGCGTTGGAAGCGACATAATTGAGATCCGAGCAACCGTTGACGAGAAAATGGCGAGCATTCCCAAAACTTGATCTCGTGTTTATTGAACTCCAGAACCGTGTTTGTGCGTTTCTCAAGACTAATTCCGACGTAAAATGACACGAGGAACACGTTGGAAGCGACAGAATTGCGATCCGAGAAACCGTTGACGAGAAAATGGCGAGCATTCCCCAATCCTGATCTCATGTTTTTTGGGCTCCAGAACCGTGTTTGTGCATTTCTCATGACTAATTCTGATATAAAATGACGCGAGGAACACGCTGGAAGCGACAGAATTGCGATCCGAGCAACCGTTGACGAGAAAATGGCGAGCATTCCCAAAACTTGATCTCGTGTTTATTGAACTCCAGAACCGTGTTTGTGCATTTCTCAAAACGAATTCCGACGTAAAATGACACGAGGAACACGTTGGAAAAGACAGGATTGCGTTCCGAGAAACCGTTGACGAGAAAATCGCGAGCATTCCCAAATCCTGATCTCGTGTTTTTTGGGCTCCAGAACCGTGTTTCTGCATTTCTCATGACTAATTCCGATGTAAAATGACGCGAGGAACGCGCTGGAAGCGACAGAATTGCGATCCGAGCAACCGTTGACGAGAAAATGGCGAGCATTCCCAAAACTTGATCTCGTGTTTTTTGGGCTCCAGAACCGTGTTTGTGCATTTCTCAAGACGAATTCTGATATAAAATGACGCGAGGAACGCGTTGGAAGCGGCAGAATTGAGATCCGAGCAACCGTTGACGAGAAAATGGCGAGCATTCCCAAATCCTGATCTCATGTTTTTTGGGCTCCAGAACCGTGTTTGTGCATTTCTCATGACTAATTCTGATATAAAGTGACGCGACGAACGCGTTGGAAGCGACAGAATTGCGATCCGAGCAACCGTTGACGAGAAAATCGCGAGCATTCCCAAATCCTGATCTCATGTTTTTTGGGCTCCAGAACCGTGTTTGTGCATTTCTCATGACTAATTCTGATATAAAATGACGCGAGGAACGCGTTGGAAGCGGCAGAATTGAGATCCGAGCAACCGTTGACGAGAAAATGGCGAGCATTCCCAAATCCTGATCTCATGTTTTTTGGGCTCCAGAACCGTGTTTGTGCATTTCTCATGACTAATTCTGATATAAAATGACGCGACGAACGCGTTGGAAGCGACAGAATTGCGATCCGAGCAACCGTTGACGAGAAAATCGCGAGCATTCCCAAAACCTGATCTCGTGTTTTTTGGACTCCAGAAACGTTTTCGTGCATTTGTCGTCACTATTTCCGACGTGAAATGACACGAGGAACACGCTTGAGGCGACAGAATTGCGATCCGAGAAACCGTTGACGAGAAAATGGCGAGCATTCCCCAATCCTGATCTCATGTTTTTTGGGCTCCAGAACCGTGTTTGTGCATTTCTCATGACTAATTCTGATATAAAATGACGCGACGAACGCGTTGGAAGCGACAGAATTGCGATCAGAGAAACCGTTGACGAGAAAATGGCGAGCATTCCCAAATCCTGATCTCATGTTTTTTGGGCTCCAGAACCGTGTTTGTGCGTTTCTCAAGACTAATTCCGACGTAAAATGACACGAGGAACACGTTGGAAGCGACAGAATTGCGATCCGAGAAACCGTTGACGAGAAAATGGCGAGCATTCCGAAATCCTGATCTCGTGTGTTTTGGACTCCAGAAATGTGTTCCTGCATTTGTCGTCACTATTTCCGACGTAAAATGATGCGAGGAACGCGTTGGAAGCGACATAATTGAGATCCGAGCAACCGTTGACGAGAAAATGGCGAGCATTCCCAAAACTTGATCTCGTGTTTATTGAACTCCAGAACCGTGTTTGTGCGTTTCTCAAGACTAATTCCGACGTAAAATGACACGAGGAACACGTTGGAAGCGACAGAATTGCGATCCGAGAAACCGTTGACGAGAAAATGGCGAGCATTCCCCAATCCTGATCTCATGTTTTTTGGGCTCCAGAACCGTGTTTGTGCATTTCTCATGACTAATTCTGGTATAAAATGACGCGAGGAACACGCTGGAGGCGACAGAATTGCGATCCGAGAAACCGTTGACGAGAAAATGGCGAGCATTCCCCAATCCTGATCTCATGTTTTTTGGGCTCCAGAACCGTGTTTGTGCATTTCTCATGACTAATTCTGGTATAAAATGACGCGAGGAACACGCTGGAGGCGACAGAATTGCGATCCGAGAAACCGTTGACGAGAAAATGGCGAGCATTCCCCAATCCTGATCGCATGTTTTTTGGGCTCCAGAACCGTGTTTGTGCATTTCTCATGACTAATTCTGGTATAAAATGACGCGAGGAACACGCTGGAGGCGACAGAATTGCGATCCGAGAAACCGTTGACGAGAAAATTGCGAGCATTCCCAAATCCTGATCTCATGTTTTTTGGGCTCCAGAACCGTGCTTGTGCATTTCTCATGACTAATTCTGATATAAAATGACGCGACGAACGCGTTGGAAGCGACAGAATTGTGATCCGAGCAAACGTTGACGAGAAAATGGCGAGCATTCCCAAATCCTGATCTCATGTTTTTTGGGCTCCAGAACCGTGTTTGTGCATTTCTCATGACTAATTCTGATATAAAATGACGCGAGGAACACGCTGGAAGCGACAGAATTGCGATCCGAGCAACCGTTGACGAGAAAATGGCGAGCATTCCCAAAACTTGATCTCGTGTTTATTGAACTCCAGAACCGTGTTTGTGCATTTCTCAAAATGAATTCCGACGTAAAATGACACGAGGAACACGTTGGAAGCGACAGGATTGCGATCCGAGAAACCGTTGACGACAAAATCGCGAGCATTCCCAAAACTTGATCTCGTGTTTTTTGGGCTCCAGAACAGTGTTTGTGCATTTCTCAAGACGAATTCCGACGTAAAATGACACGAGGAACACGTTGGAAGCGACAGGATTGCGTTCCGAAAAACCGTTGACGAGAAAATCGCGAGCATTCCCAAATCCTGATCTCGTGTTTTTTGGGCTCCAGAACCGTGTTTCTGCATTTCTCATGACTAATTCCGATGTAAAATGACGCGAGGAACGCGCTGGAAGCGACAGAATTGCGATCCGAGCAACCGTTGACGAGAAAATGGCGAGCATTCCCAAAACTTGATCTCGTGTTTTTTGGGCTCCAGAACCGTGTTTGTGCATTTCTCATGACTAATTCTGGTATAAAATGACGCGAGGAACACGCTGGAGGCGACAGAATTGCGATCCGAGCAACCGTTGACGAGAAAATGGCGAGCATTCCCAAATCCTGATCTCATGTTTTTTGGGCTCCAGAACCGTGTTTGTGCATTTCTCATGACTAATTCTGATATAAAATGACGCGAGGAACGCGTTGGAAGCGACAGAATTGAGATCCGAGCAACCGTTGACGAGAAAATGGCGAGCATTCCCAAACCCTGATCTCATGTTTTTTGGGCTCCAGAACCGTGTTTGTGCATTTCTCAAGACGAATTCTGATATAAAATGACGCGAGGAACGCGTTGGAAGCGGCAGAATTGAGATCCGAGCAACCGTTGACGAGAAAATGGCGAGCATTCCCAAATCCTGATCTCATGTTTTTTGGGCTCCAGAACCGTGTTTGTGCATTTCTCATGACTAATTCTGATATAAAATGACGCGAGGAACGCGTTGGAAGCGGCAGAATTGAGATCCGAGCAACCGTTGACGAGAAAATGGCGAGCATTCCCAAATCCTGATCTCATGTTTTTTGGGCTCCAGAACCGTGTTTGTGCATTTTTCATGACTAATTCTGATATAAAATGACGCGACGAACGCGTTGGAAGCGACAGAATTGCGATCAGAGAAACCGTTGACGAGAAAATGGCGAGCATTCCCAAATCCTGATCTCGTGTTTTTTGGGCTCCAGAACCGTGTTTCTGCATTTCTCATGACTAATTCAGATGTAAAATGACGCGAGGAACGCGCTGGAAGCGACAGAATTGCGATCCGAGCAACCGTTGACGACAAAATGGCGAGCATTCCCAAAACTTGATCTCGTGTTTATTGAACTCCAGAACCGTGTTTGTGCATTTCTCAAGACGAATTCTGATATAAAATGACGCGAGGAACGCGTTGGAAGCGGCAGAATTGAGATCCGAGCAACCGTTGACGAGAAAATGGCGAGCATTCCCAAAACTTGATCTCATGTTTTTTGGGCTCCAGAACCGTGTTTGTGCATTTCTCAAGACGAATTCTGATATAAAATGACGCGAGGAACGCGTTGGAAGCGGCAGAATTGAGATCCGAGCAACCGTTGACGAGAAAATGGCGAGCATTCCCAAATCCTGATCTCATGTTTTTTGGGCTCCAGAATCGTGTTGGTGCATTTCTCATGACTAATTCTGATATAAAATGACGCGACGAACGCGTTGGAAGCGACAGAATTGCGATCCGAGCAACCGTTGACGAGAAAATGGCGAGCATTCCCAAATCCTGATCTCATGTTTTTTGGGCTCCAGAACCGTGTTTGTGCATTTCTCATGACTAATTCTGATATAAAATGACGCGAGGAACGCGTTGGAAGCGACAGAATTGAGATCCGAGCAACCGTTGACGAGAAAATGGCGACCATTCCCAAATCCTGATCTCATGTTTTTTGGGCTCCAGAACCGTGTTTGTGCGTTTCTCAAGACTAATTCCGACGTAAAATGACACGAGGAACACGTTGGAAGCGACAGAATTGCGATCCGAGAAACCGTTGACGAGAAAATGGCGAGCATTCCGAAATCCTGATCTCGTGTGTTTTGGACTCCTGAAATGTGTTCCTGCATTTGTCGTCACTATTTCCGACGTAAAATGACGCGAGGAACGCGTTGGAAGCGACATAATTGAGATCCGAGCAACCGTTGACGAGAAAATGGCGAGCATTCCCAAAACTTGATCTCGTGTTTATTGAACTCCAGAACCGTGTTTGTGCGTTTCTCAAGACTAATTCCGACGTAAAATGACACGAGGAACACGTTGGAAAAGACAGGATTGCGTTCCGAGAAACCGTTGACGAGAAAATCGCGAGCATTCCCAAATCCTGATCTCGTGTTTTTTGGGCTCCAGAACCGTGTTTCTGCATTTCTCATGACTAATTCCGATGTAAAATGACGCGGGGAACGCGCTGGAAGCGACAGAATTGCGATCCGAGCAACCGTTGACGAGAAAATGGCGAGCATTCCCAAAACTTGATCTCGTGTTTTTTGGGCTCCAGAACCGTGTTTGTGCATTTCTCATGACTAATTCTGGTATAAAATGACGCGAGGAACACGCTGGAGGCGACAGAATTGAGATCCGAGCAACCGTTGACGAGAAAATGGCGAGCATTCCCAAATCCTGATCTCATGTTTTTTGGGCTCCAGAACCGTGTTTGTGCATTTCTCATGACTAATTCTGATATAAAATGACGCGACGAACGCGTTGGAAGCGACAGAATTGCGATCCGAGCAACCGTTGACGAGAAAATGGCGAGCATTCCCAAATCCTGATCTCATGTTTTTTGGGCTCCAGAACCGTGTTTGTGCATTTCTCATGACTAATTCTGATATAAAATGACGCGAGGAACGCGTTGGAAGCGACAGAATTGAGATCCGAACAACCGTTGACGAGAAAATGGCGAGCATTCCCAAAACTTGATCTCATGTTTTTTGGGCTCCAGAACCGTGTTTGTGCATTTCTCAAGACGAATTCTGATATAAAATGACGCGAGGAACGCGTTGGAAGCAGCAGAATTGAGATCCGAGCAACCGTTGACGAGAAAATGGCGAGCATTCCCAAATCCTGATCTCATGTTTTTTGGGCTCCAGAACCGTGTTTGTGCATTTCTCATGACTAATTCTGATATAAAATGACGCGACGAACGCGTTGGAAGCGACAGAATTGCGATCCGAGCAACCGTTGACGAGAAAATCGCGAGCATTCCCAAATCCTGATCTCATGTTTTTTGGGCTCCAGAACCGTGTTTGTGCATTTCTCATGACTAATTCTGATATAAAATGACGCGAGGAACGCGTTGGAAGCGACAGAATTGAGATCCGAACAACCGTTGACGAGAAAATGGCGAGCATTCCCAAAACTTGATCTCATGTTTTTTGGGCTCCAGAACCGTGTTTGTGCATTTCTCAAGACGAATTCTGATATAAAATGACGCGAGGAACGCGTTGGAAGCAGCAGAATTGAGATCCGAGCAACCGTTGACGAGAAAATGGCGAGCATTCCCAAATCCTGATCTCATGTTTTTTGGGCTCCAGAACCGTGTTTGTGCATTTCTCATGACTAATTCTGATATAAAATGACGCGACGAACGCGTTGGAAGCGACAGAATTGCGATCCGAGCAACCGTTGACGAGAAAATCGCGAGCATTCCCAAAACCTGATCTCGTGTTTTTTGGACTCCAGAAACGTTTTCGTGCATTTGTCGTCACTATTTCCGACGTGAAATGACACGAGGAACACGCTTGAGGCGACAGAATTGCGATCCGAGAAACCGTTGACGAGAAAATGGCGAGCATTCCCCAATCCTGATCTCATGTTTTTTGGGCTCCAGAACCGTGTTTGTGCATTTCTCATGACTAATTCTGATATAAAATGACGCGACGAACGCGTTGGAAGCGACAGAATTGCGATCAGAGAAACCGTTGACGAGAAAATGGCGAGCATTCCCAAATCCTGATCTCATGTTTTTTGGGCTCCAGAACCGTGTTTGTGCGTTTCTCAAGACTAATTCCGACGTAAAATGACACGAGGAACACGTTGGAAGCGACAGAATTGCGATCCGAGAAACCGTTGACGAGAAAATGGCGAGCATTCCGAAATCCTGATCTCGTGTGTTTTGGACTCCAGAAATGTGTTCCTGCATTTGTCGTCACTATTTCCGACGTAAAATGACGCGAGGAACGCGTTGGAAGCGACATAATTGAGATCCGAGCAACCGTTGACGAGAAAATGGCGAGCATTCCCAAAACTTGATCTCGTGTTTATTGAACTCCAGAACCGTGTTTGTGCGTTTCTCAAGACTAATTCCGACGTAAAATGACACGAGGAACACGTTGGAAGCGACAGAATTGCGATCCGAGAAACCGTTGACGAGAAAATGGCGAGCATTCCCCAATCCTGATCTCATGTTTTTTGGGCTCCAGAACCGTGTTTGTGCATTTCTCATGACTAATTCTGGTATAAAATGACGCGAGGAACACGCTGGAGGCGACAGAATTGCGATCCGAGAAACCGTTGACGAGAAAATGGCGAGCATTCCCCAATCCTGATCTCATGTTTTTTGGGCTCCAGAACCGTGTTTGTGCATTTCTCATAACTAATTCTGATATAAAATGACGCGAGGAACACGCTGGAAGCGACAGAATTGCGATCCGAGCAACCGTTGACGAGAAAATGGCGAGCATTCCCAAAACTTGATCTCGTGTTTATTGAACTCCAGAACCGTGTTTGTGCATTTCTCAAAACGAATTCCGACGTAAAATGACACGAGGAACACGTTGGAAGCGACAGGATTGCGATCCGAGAAACCGTTGACGACAAAATCGCGAGCATTCCCAAAACTTGATCTCGTGTTTTTTGGGCTCCAGAACAGTGTTTGTGCATTTCTCAAGACGAATTCCGACGTAAAATGACACGAGGAACACGTTGGAAAAGACAGGATTGCGTTCCGAGAAACCGTTGACGAGAAAATCGCGAGCATTCCCAAATCCTGATCTCGTGTTTTTTGGGCTCCAGAACCGTGTTTCTGCATTTCTCATGACTAATTCCGATGTAAAATGACGCGAGGAACGCGCTGGAAGCGACAGAATTGCGATCCGAGCAACCGTTGACGAGAAAATGGCGAGCATTCCCAAAACTTGATCTCGTGTTTTTTGGGCTCCAGAACCGTGTTTGTGCATTTCTCATGACTAATTCTGGTATAAAATGACGCGAGGAACACGCTGGAGGCGACAGAATTGAGATCCGAGCAACCGTTGACGAGAAAATGGCGAGCATTCCCAAATCCTGATCTCATGTTTTTTGGGCTCCAGAACCGTGTTTGTGCATTTCTCATGACTAATTCTGATATAAAATGACGCGAGGAACGCGTTGGAAGCGACAGAATTGAGATCCGAGCAACCGTTGACGAGAAAATGGCGAGCATTCCCAAAACTTGATCTCATGTTTTTTGGGCTCCAGAACCGTGTTTGTGCATTTCTCAAGACGAATTCTGATATAAAATGACGCGAGGAACGCGTTGGAAGCGGCAGAATTGAGATCCGAGCAACCGTTGACGAGAAAATGGCGAGCATTCCCAAATCCTGATCTCATGTTTTTTGGGCTCCAGAACCGTGTTTGTGCATTTCTCATGACTAATTCTGATATAAAGTGACGCGACGAACGCGTTGGAAGCGACAGAATTGCGATCCGAGCAACCGTTGACGAGAAAATCGCGAGCATTCCCAAATCCTGATCTCATGTTTTTTGGGCTCCAGAACCGTGTTTGTGCATTTCTCATGACTAATTCTGATATAAAATGACGCGAGGAACGCGTTGGAAGCGACAGAATTGAGATCCGAACAACCGTTGACGAGAAAATGGCGAGCATTCCCAAAACTTGATCTCATGTTTTTTGGGCTCCAGAACCGTGTTTGTGCATTTCTCAAGACGAATTCTGATATAAAATGACGCGAGGAACGCGTTGGAAGCGGCAGAATTGAGATCCGAGCAACCGTTGACGAGAAAATGGCGAGCATTCCCAAATCCTGATCTCATGTTTTTTGGGCTCCAGAACCGTGTTTGTGCATTTCTCATGACTAATTCTGATATAAAATGACGCGACGAACGCGTTGGAAGCGACAGAATTGCGATCCGAGCAACCGTTGACGAGAAAATCGCGAGCATTCCCAAAACCTGATCTCGTGTTTTTTGGACTCCAGAAACGTTTTCGTGCATTTGTCGTCACTATTTCCGACGTGAAATGACACGAGGAACACGCTTGAGGCGACAGAATTGCGATCCGAGAAACCGTTGACGAGAAAATGGCGAGCATTCCCCAATCCTGATCTCATGTTTTTTGGGCTCCAGAACCGTGTTTGTGCATTTCTCATGACTAATTCTGATATAAAATGACGCGACGAACGCGTTGGAAGCGACAGAATTGCGATCAGAGAAACCGTTGACGAGAAAATGGCGAGCATTCCCAAATCCTGATCTCATGTTTTTTGGGCTCCAGAACCGTGTTTGTGCGTTTCTCAAGACTAATTCCGACGTAAAATGACACGAGGAACACGTTGGAAGCGACAGAATTGCGATCCGAGAAACCGTTGACGAGAAAATGGCGAGCATTCCGAAATCCTGATCTCGTGTGTTTTGGACTCCAGAAATGTGTTCCTGCATTTGTCGTCACTATTTCCGACGTAAAATGATGCGAGGAACGCGTTGGAAGCGACATAATTGAGATCCGAGCAACCGTTGACGAGAAAATGGCGAGCATTCCCAAAACTTGATCTCGTGTTTATTGAACTCCAGAACCGTGTTTGTGCGTTTCTCAAGACTAATTCCGACGTAAAATGACACGAGGAACACGTTGGAAGCGACAGAATTGCGATCCGAGAAACCGTTGACGAGAAAATGGCGAGCATTCCCCAATCCTGATCTCATGTTTTTTGGGCTCCAGAACCGTGTTTGTGCATTTCTCATGACTAATTCTGGTATAAAATGACGCGAGGAACACGCTGGAGGCGACAGAATTGCGATCCGAGAAACCGTTGACGAGAAAATGGCGAGCATTCCCCAATCCTGATCTCATGTTTTTTGGGCTCCAGAACCGTGTTTGTGCATTTCTCATGACTAATTCTGGTATAAAATGACGCGAGGAACACGCTGGAGGCGACAGAATTGCGATCCGAGAAACCGTTGACGAGAAAATGGCGAGCATTCCCCAATCCTGATCGCATGTTTTTTGGGCTCCAGAACCGTGTTTGTGCATTTCTCATGACTAATTCTGGTATAAAATGACGCGAGGAACACGCTGGAGGCGACAGAATTGCGATCCGAGAAACCGTTGACGAGAAAATGGCGAGCATTCCCAAATCCTGATCTCATGTTTTTTGGGCTCCAGAACCGTGCTTGTGCATTTCTCATGACTAATTCTGATATAAAATGACGCGACGAACGCGTTGGAAGCGACAGAATTGTGATCCGAGCAAACGTTGACGAGAAAATGGCGAGCATTCCCAAATCCTGATCTCATGTTTTTTGGGCTCCAGAACCGTGTTTGTGCATTTCTCATGACTAATTCTGATATAAAATGACGCGAGGAACACGCTGGAAGCGACAGAATTGCGATCCGAGCAACCGTTGACGAGAAAATGGCGAGCATTCCCAAAACTTGATCTCGTGTTTATTGAACTCCAGAACCGTGTTTGTGCATTTCTCAAAATGAATTCCGACGTAAAATGACACGAGGAACACGTTGGAAGCGACAGGATTGCGATCCGAGAAACCGTTGACGACAAAATCGCGAGCATTCCCAAAACTTGATCTCGTGTTTTTTGGGCTCCAGAACAGTGTTTGTGCATTTCTCAAGACGAATTCCGACGTGAAATGACACGAGGAACACGTTGGAAGCGACAGGATTGCGTTCCGAAAAACCGTTGACGAGAAAATCGCGAGCATTCCCAAATCCTGATCTCGTGTTTTTTGGGCTCCAGAACCGTGTTTCTGCATTTCTCATGACTAATTCCGATGTAAAATGACGCGAGGAACGCGCTGGAAGCGACAGAATTGCGATCCGAGCAACCGTTGACGAGAAAATGGCGAGCATTCCCAAAACTTGATCTCGTGTTTTTTGGGCTCCAGAACCGTGTTTGTGCATTTCTCATGACTAATTCTGGTATAAAATGACGCGAGGAACACGCTGGAGGCGACAGAATTGCGATCCGAGCAACCGTTGACGAGAAAATGGCGAGCATTCCCAAATCCTGATCTCATGTTTTTTGGGCTCCAGAACCGTGTTTGTGCATTTCTCATGACTAATTCTGATATAAAATGACGCGAGGAACGCGTTGGAAGCGACAGAATTGAGATCCGAGCAACCGTTGACGAGAAAATGGCGAGCATTCCCAAACCCTGATCTCATGTTTTTTGGGCTCCAGAACCGTGTTTGTGCATTTCTCAAGACGAATTCTGATATAAAATGACGCGAGGAACGCGTTGGAAGCGGCAGAATTGAGATCCGAGCAACCGTTGACGAGAAAATGGCGAGCATTCCCAAATCCTGATCTCATGTTTTTTGGGCTCCAGAACCGTGTTTGTGCATTTCTCATGACTAATTCTGATATAAAATGACGCGAGGAACGCGTTGGAAGCGGCAGAATTGAGATCCGAGCAACCGTTGACGAGAAAATGGCGAGCATTCCCAAATCCTGATCTCATGTTTTTTGGGCTCCAGAACCGTGTTTGTGCATTTCTCATGACTAATTCTGATATAAAATGACGCGACGAACGCGTTGGAAGCGACAGAATTGCGATCAGAGAAACCGTTGACGAGAAAATGGCGAGCATTCCCAAATCCTGATCTCGTGTTTTTTGGGCTCCAGAACCGTGTTTCTGCATTTCTCATGACTAATTCAGATGTAAAATGACGCGAGGAACGCGCTGGAAGCGACAGAATTGCGATCCGAGCAACCGTTGACGACAAAATGGCGAGCATTCCCAAAACTTGATCTCGTGTTTATTGAACTCCAGAACCGTGTTTGTGCATTTCTCAAGACGAATTCTGATATAAAATGACGCGAGGAACGCGTTGGAAGCGGCAGAATTGAGATCCGAGCAACCGTTGACGAGAAAATGGCGAGCATTCCCAAAACTTGATCTCATGTTTTTTGGGCTCCAGAACCGTGTTTGTGCATTTCTCAAGACGAATTCTGATATAAAATGACGCGAGGAACGCGTTGGAAGCGGCAGAATTGAGATCCGAGCAACCGTTGACGAGAAAATGGCGAGCATTCCCAAATCCTGATCTCATGTTTTTTGGGCTCCAGAATCGTGTTGGTGCATTTCTCATGACTAATTCTGATATAAAATGACGCGACGAACGCGTTGGAAGCGACAGAATTGCGATCCGAGCAACCGTTGACGAGAAAATGGCGAGCATTCCCAAATCCTGATCTCATGTTTTTTGGGCTCCAGAACCGTGTTTGTGCATTTCTCATGACTAATTCTGATATAAAATGACGCGAGGAACGCGTTGGAAGCGACAGAATTGAGATCCGAGCAACCGTTGACGAGAAAATGGCGACCATTCCCAAATCCTGATCTCATGTTTTTTGGGCTCCAGAACCGTGTTTGTGCGTTTCTCAAGACTAATTCCGACGTAAAATGACACGAGGAACACGTTGGAAGCGACAGAATTGCGATCCGAGAAACCGTTGACGAGAAAATGGCGAGCATTCCGAAATCCTGATCTCGTGTGTTTTGGACTCCTGAAATGTGTTCCTGCATTTGTCGTCACTATTTCCGACGTAAAATGACGCGAGGAACGCGTTGGAAGCGACATAATTGAGATCCGAGCAACCGTTGACGAGAAAATGGCGAGCATTCCCAAAACTTGATCTCGTGTTTATTGAACTCCAGAACCGTGTTTGTGCGTTTCTCAAGACTAATTCCGACGTAAAATGACACGAGGAACACGTTGGAAAAGACAGGATTGCGTTCCGAGAAACCGTTGACGAGAAAATCGCGAGCATTCCCAAATCCTGATCTCGTGTTTTTTGGGCTCCAGAACCGTGTTTCTGCATTTCTCATGACTAATTCCGATGTAAAATGACGCGGGGAACGCGCTGGAAGCGACAGAATTGCGATCCGAGCAACCGTTGACGAGAAAATGGCGAGCATTCCCAAAACTTGATCTCGTGTTTTTTGGGCTCCAGAACCGTGTTTGTGCATTTCTCATGACTAATTCTGGTATAAAATGACGCGAGGAACACGCTGGAGGCGACAGAATTGAGATCCGAGCAACCGTTGACGAGAAAATGGCGAGCATTCCCAAATCCTGATCTCATGTTTTTTGGGCTCCAGAACCGTGTTTGTGCATTTCTCATGACTAATTCTGATATAAAATGACGCGACGAACGCGTTGGAAGCGACAGAATTGCGATCCGAGCAACCGTTGACGAGAAAATGGCGAGCATTCCCAAATCCTGATCTCATGTTTTTTGGGCTCCAGAACCGTGTTTGTGCATTTCTCATGACTAATTCTGATATAAAATGACGCGAGGAACGCGTTGGAAGCGACAGAATTGAGATCCGAGCAACCGTTGACGAGAAAATGGCGAGCATTCCCAAAACTTGATCTCATGTTTTTTGGGCTCCAGAACCGTGTTTGTGCATTTCTCAAGACGAATTCTGATATAAAATGACGCGAGGAACGCGTTGGAAGCGGCAGAATTGAGATCCGAGCAACCGTTGACGAGAAAATGGCGAGCATTCCCAAATCCTGATCTCATGTTTTTTGGGCTCCAGAACCGTGTTTGTGCATTTCTCATGACTAATTCTGATATAAAGTGACGCGACGAACGCGTTGGAAGCGACAGAATTGCGATCCGAGCAACCGTTGACGAGAAAATCGCGAGCATTCCCAAATCCTGATCTCATGTTTTTTGGGCTCCAGAACCGTGTTTGTGCATTTCTCATGACTAATTCTGATATAAAATGACGCGAGGAACGCGTTGGAAGCGACAGAATTGAGATCCGAACAACCGTTGACGAGAAAATGGCGAGCATTCCCAAAACTTGATCTCATGTTTTTTGGGCTCCAGAACCGTGTTTGTGCATTTCTCAAGACGAATTCTGATATAAAATGACGCGAGGAACGCGTTGGAAGCAGCAGAATTGAGATCCGAGCAACCGTTGACGAGAAAATGGCGAGCATTCCCAAATCCTGATCTCATGTTTTTTGGGCTCCAGAACCGTGTTTGTGCATTTCTCATGACTAATTCTGATATAAAATGACGCGACGAACGCGTTGGAAGCGACAGAATTGCGATCCGAGCAACCGTTGACGAGAAAATCGCGAGCATTCCCAAATCCTGATCTCATGTTTTTTGGGCTCCAGAACCGTGTTTGTGCATTTCTCATGACTAATTCTGATATAAAATGACGCGAGGAACGCGTTGGAAGCGACAGAATTGAGATCCGAACAACCGTTGACGAGAAAATGGCGAGCATTCCCAAAACTTGATCTCATGTTTTTTGGGCTCCAGAACCGTGTTTGTGCATTTCTCAAGACGAATTCTGATATAAAATGACGCGAGGAACGCGTTGGAAGCAGCAGAATTGAGATCCGAGCAACCGTTGACGAGAAAATGGCGAGCATTCCCAAATCCTGATCTCATGTTTTTTGGGCTCCAGAACCGTGTTTGTGCATTTCTCATGACTAATTCTGATATAAAATGACGCGACGAACGCGTTGGAAGCGACAGAATTGCGATCCGAGCAACCGTTGACGAGAAAATCGCGAGCATTCCCAAAACCTGATCTCGTGTTTTTTGGACTCCAGAAACGTTTTCGTGCATTTGTCGTCACTATTTCCGACGTGAAATGACACGAGGAACACGCTTGAGGCGACAGAATTGCGATCCGAGAAACCGTTGACGAGAAAATGGCGAGCATTCCCCAATCCTGATCTCATGTTTTTTGGGCTCCAGAACCGTGTTTGTGCATTTCTCATGACTAATTCTGATATAAAATGACGCGACGAACGCGTTGGAAGCGACAGAATTGCGATCAGAGAAACCGTTGACGAGAAAATGGCGAGCATTCCCAAATCCTGATCTCATGTTTTTTGGGCTCCAGAACCGTGTTTGTGCGTTTCTCAAGACTAATTCCGACGTAAAATGACACGAGGAACACGTTGGAAGCGACAGAATTGCGATCCGAGAAACCGTTGACGAGAAAATGGCGAGCATTCCGAAATCCTGATCTCGTGTGTTTTGGACTCCAGAAATGTGTTCCTGCATTTGTCGTCACTATTTCCGACGTAAAATGACGCGAGGAACGCGTTGGAAGCGACATAATTGAGATCCGAGCAACCGTTGACGAGAAAATGGCGAGCATTCCCAAAACTTGATCTCGTGTTTATTGAACTCCAGAACCGTGTTTGTGCGTTTCTCAAGACTAATTCCGACGTAAAATGACACGAGGAACACGTTGGAAGCGACAGAATTGCGATCCGTGAAACCGTTGACGAGAAAATGGCGAGCATTCCCCAATCCTGATCTCATGTTTTTTGGGCTCCAGAACCGTGTTTGTGCATTTCTCATGACTAATTCTGGTATAAAATGACGCGAGGAACACGCTGGAGGCGACAGAATTGCGATCCGAGAAACCGTTGACGAGAAAATGGCGAGCATTCCCCAATCCTGATCTCATGTTTTTTGGGCTCCAGAACCGTGTTTGTGCATTTCTCATAACTAATTCTGATATAAAATGACGCGAGGAACACGCTGGAAGCGACAGAATTGCGATCCGAGCAACCGTTGACGAGAAAATGGCGAGCATTCCCAAAACTTGATCTCGTGTTTATTGAACTCCAGAACCGTGTTTGTGCATTTCTCAAAACGAATTCCGACGTAAAATGACACGAGGAACACGTTGGAAGCGACAGGATTGCGATCCGAGAAACCGTTGACGACAAAATCGCGAGCATTCCCAAAACTTGATCTCGTGTTTTTTGGGCTCCAGAACAGTGTTTGTGCATTTCTCAAGACGAATTCCGACGTAAAATGACACGAGGAACACGTTGGAAAAGACAGGATTGCGTTCCGAGAAACCGTTGACGAGAAAATCGCGAGCATTCCCAAATCCTGATCTCGTGTTTTTTGGGCTCCAGAACCGTGTTTCTGCATTTCTCATGACTAATTCCGATGTAAAATGACGCGAGGAACGCGCTGGAAGCGACAGAATTGCGATCCGAGCAACCGTTGACGAGAAAATGGCGAGCATTCCCAAAACTTGATCTCGTGTTTTTTGGGCTCCAGAACCGTGTTTGTGCATTTCTCATGACTAATTCTGGTATAAAATGACGCGAGGAACACGCTGGAGGCGACAGAATTGAGATCCGAGCAACCGTTGACGAGAAAATGGCGAGCATTCCCAAATCCTGATCTCATGTTTTTTGGGCTCCAGAACCGTGTTTGTGCATTTCTCATGACTAATTCTGATATAAAATGACGCGAGGAACGCGTTGGAAGCGACAGAATTGAGATCCGAGCAACCGTTGACGAGAAAATGGCGAGCATTCCCAAAACTTGATCTCATGTTTTTTGGGCTCCAGAACCGTGTTTGTGCATTTCTCAAGACGAATTCTGATATAAAATGACGCGAGGAACGCGTTGGAAGCGGCAGAATTGAGATCCGAGCAACCGTTGACGAGAAAATGGCGAGCATTCCCAAATCCTGATCTCATGTTTTTTGGGCTCCAGAACCGTGTTTGTGCATTTCTCATGACTAATTCTGATATAAAGTGACGCGACGAACGCGTTGGAAGCGACAGAATTGCGATCCGAGCAACCGTTGACGAGAAAATCGCGAGCATTCCCAAATCCTGATCTCATGTTTTTTGGGCTCCAGAACCGTGTTTGTGCATTTCTCATGACTAATTCTGATATAAAATGACGCGAGGAACGCGTTGGAAGCGACAGAATTGAGATCCGAACAACCGTTGACGAGAAAATGGCGAGCATTCCCAAAACTTGATCTCATGTTTTTTGGGCTCCAGAACCGTGTTTGTGCATTTCTCATGACTAATTCTGATATAAAATGACGCGACGAACGCGTTGGAAGCGACAGAATTGCGATCCGAGCAACCGTTGACGAGAAAATCGCGAGCATTCCCAAAACCTGATCTCGTGTTTTTTGGACTCCAGAAACGTTTTCGTGCATTTGTCGTCACTATTTCCGACGTGAAATGACACGAGGAACACGCTTGAGGCGACAGAATTGCGATCCGAGAAACCGTTGACGAGAAAATGGCGAGCATTCCCCAATCCTGATCTCATGTTTTTTGGGCTCCAGAACCGTGTTTGTGCATTTCTCATGACTAATTCTGATATAAAATGACGCGACGAACGCGTTGGAAGCGACAGAATTGCGATCAGAGAAACCGTTGACGAGAAAATGGCGAGCATTCCCAAATCCTGATCTCATGTTTTTTGGGCTCCAGAACCGTGTTTGTGCGTTTCTCAAGACTAATTCCGACGTAAAATGACACGAGGAACACGTTGGAAGCGACAGAATTGCGATCCGAGAAACCGTTGACGAGAAAATGACGAGCATTCCGAAATCCTGATCTCGTGTGTTTTGGACTCCAGAAATGTGTTCCTGCATTTGTCGTCACTATTTCCGACGTAAAATGACGCGAGGAACGCGTTGGAAGCGACATAATTGAGATCCGAGCAACCGTTGACGAGAAAATGGCGAGCATTCCCAAAACTTGATCTCGTGTTTATTGAACTCCAGAACCGTGTTTGTGCGTTTCTCCAGACTAATTCCGACGTAAAATGACACGAGGAACACGTTGGAAGCGACAGAATTGCGATCCGAGAAACCGTTGACGAGAAAATGGCGAGCATTCCCCAATCCTGATCTCATGTTTTTTGGGCTCCAGAACCGTGTTTGTGCATTTCTCATGACTAATTCTGATATAAAATGACGCGAGGAACACGCTGGAAGCGACAGAATTGCGATCCGAGCAACCGTTGACGAGAAAATGGCGAGCATTCCCAAAACTTGATCTCGTGTTTATTGAACTCCAGAACCGTGTTTGTGCATTTCTCAAAACGAATTCCGACGTAAAATGACACGAGGAACACGTTGGAAAAGACAGGATTGCGTTCCGAGAAACCGTTGACGAGAAAATCGCGAGCATTCCCAAATCCTGATCTCGTGTTTTTTGGGCTCCAGAACCGTGTTTCTGCATTTCTCATGACTAATTCCGATGTAAAATGACGCGAGGAACGCGCTGGAAGCGACAGAATTGCGATCCGAGCAACCGTTGACGAGAAAATGGCGAGCATTCCCAAAACTTGATCTCGTGTTTTTTGGCTCCAGAACCGTGTTTGTGCATTTCTCAAGACGAATTCTGATATAAAATGACGCGAGGAACGCGTTGGAAGCGGCAGAATTGAGATCCGAGCAACCGTTGACGAGAAAATGGCGAGCATTCCCAAATCCTGATCTCATGTTTTTTGGGCTCCAGAACCGTGTTTGTGCATTTCTCATGACTAATTCTGATATAAAATGACGCGACGAACGCGTTGGAAGCGACAGAATTGCGATCAGAGAAACCGTTGACGAGAAAATGGCGAGCATTCCCAAATCCTGATCTCATGTTTTTTGGGCTCCAGAACCGTGTTTGTGCGTTTCTCAAGACTAATTCCGACGTAAAATGACACGAGGAACACGTTGGAAGCGACAGAATTGCGATCCGAGAAACCGTTGACGAGAAAATGACGAGCATTCCGAAATCCTGATCTCGTGTGTTTTGGACTCCAGAAATGTGTTCCTGCATTTGTCGTCACTATTTCCGACGTAAAATGACGCGAGGAACGCGTTGGAAGCGACATAATTGAGATCCGAGCAACCGTTGACGAGAAAATGGCGAGCATTCCCAAAACTTGATCTCGTGTTTATTGAACTCCAGAACCGTGTTTGTGCGTTTCTCAAGACTAATTCCGACGTAAAATGACACGAGGAACACGTTGGAAGCGACAGAATTGCGATCCGAGAAACCGTTGACGAGAAAATGGCGAGCATTCCCCAATCCTGATCTCATGTTTTTTGGGCTCCAGAACCGTGTTTGTGCATTTCTCATGACTAATTCTGATATAAAATGACGCGAGGAACACGCTGGAAGCGACAGAATTGCGATCCGAGCAACCGTTGACGAGAAAATGGCGAGCATTCCCAAAACTTGATCTCGTGTTTATTGAACTCCAGAACCGTGTTTGTGCATTTCTCAAAACGAATTCCGACGTAAAATGACACGAGGAACACGTTGGAAAAGACAGGATTGCGTTCCGAGAAACCGTTGACGAGAAAATCGCGAGCATTCCCAAATCCTGATCTCGTGTTTTTTGGGCTCCAGAACCGTGTTTCTGCATTTCTCATGACTAATTCCGATGTAAAATGACGCGAGGAACGCGCTGGAAGCGACAGAATTGCGATCCGAGCAACCGTTGACGAGAAAATGGCGAGCATTCCCAAAACTTGATCTCGTGTTTTTTGGGCTCCAGAACCGTGTTTGTGCATTTCTCATGACTAATTCTGATATAAAGTGACGCGACGAACGCGTTGGAAGCGACAGAATTGCGATCCGAGCAACCGTTGACGAGAAAATCGCGAGCATTCCCAAATCCTGATCTCATGTTTTTTGGGCTCCAGAACCGTGTTTGTGCATTTCTCATGACTAATTCTGATATAAAATGACGCGAGGAACGCGTTGGAAGCGGCAGAATTGAGATCCGAGCAACCGTTGACGAGAAAATGGCGAGCATTCCCAAATCCTGATCTCATGTTTTTTGGGCTCCAGAACCGTGTTTGTGCATTTCTCATGACTAATTCTGATATAAAATGACGCGACGAACGCGTTGGAAGCGACAGAATTGCGATCCGAGCAACCGTTGACGAGAAAATCGCGAGCATTCCCAAAACCTGATCTCGTGTTTTTTGGACTCCAGAAACGTTTTCGTGCATTTGTCGTCACTATTTCCGACGTGAAATGACACGAGGAACACGCTTGAGGCGACAGAATTGCGATCCGAGAAACCGTTGACGAGAAAATGGCGAGCATTCCCCAATCCTGATCTCATGTTTTTTGGGCTCCAGAACCGTGTTTGTGCATTTCTCATGACTAATTCTGATATAAAATGACGCGACGAACGCGTTGGAAGCGACAGAATTGCGATCAGAGAAACCGTTGACGAGAAAATGGCGAGCATTCCCAAATCCTGATCTCATGTTTTTTGGGCTCCAGAACCGTGTTTGTGCGTTTCTCAAGACTAATTCCGACGTAAAATGACACGAGGAACACGTTGGAAGCGACAGAATTGCGATCCGAGAAACCGTTGACGAGAAAATGGCGAGCATTCCGAAATCCTGATCTCGTGTGTTTTGGACTCCAGAAATGTGTTCCTGCATTTGTCGTCACTATTTCCGACGTAAAATGATGCGAGGAACGCGTTGGAAGCGACATAATTGAGATCCGAGCAACCGTTGACGAGAAAATGGCGAGCATTCCCAAAACTTGATCTCGTGTTTATTGAACTCCAGAACCGTGTTTGTGCGTTTCTCAAGACTAATTCCGACGTAAAATGACACGAGGAACACGTTGGAAGCGACAGAATTGCGATCCGAGAAACCGTTGACGAGAAAATGGCGAGCATTCCCCAATCCTGATCTCATGTTTTTTGGGCTCCAGAACCGTGTTTGTGCATTTCTCATGACTAATTCTGGTATAAAATGACGCGAGGAACACGCTGGAGGCGACAGAATTGCGATCCGAGAAACCGTTGACGAGAAAATGGCGAGCATTCCCCAATCCTGATCTCATGTTTTTTGGGCTCCAGAACCGTGTTTGTGCATTTCTCATGACTAATTCTGGTATAAAATGACGCGAGGAACACGCTGGAGGCGACAGAATTGCGATCCGAGAAACCGTTGACGAGAAAATGGCGAGCATTCCCCAATCCTGATCGCATGTTTTTTGGGCTCCAGAACCGTGTTTGTGCATTTCTCATGACTAATTCTGGTATAAAATGACGCGAGGAACACGCTGGAGGCGACAGAATTGCGATCCGAGAAACCGTTGACGAGAAAATGGCGAGCATTCCCAAATCCTGATCTCATGTTTTTTGGGCTCCAGAACCGTGCTTGTGCATTTCTCATGACTAATTCTGATATAAAATGACGCGACGAACGCGTTGGAAGCGACAGAATTGTGATCCGAGCAAACGTTGACGAGAAAATGGCGAGCATTCCCAAATCCTGCTCTCATGTTTTTTGGGCTCCAGAACCGTGTTTGTGCATTTCTCATGACTAATTCTGATATAAAATGACGCGAGGAACACGCTGGAAGCGACAGAATTGCGATCCGAGCAACCGTTGACGAGAAAATGGCGAGCATTCCCAAAACTTGATCTCGTGTTTATTGAACTCCAGAACCGTGTTTGTGCATTTCTCAAAATGAATTCCGACGTAAAATGACACGAGGAACACGTTGGAAGCGACAGGATTGCGATCCGAGAAACCGTTGACGACAAAATCGCGAGCATTCCCAAAACTTGATCTCGTGTTTTTTGGGCTCCAGAACAGTGTTTGTGCATTTCTCAAGACGAATTCCGACGTAAAATGACACGAGGAACACGTTGGAAGCGACAGGATTGCGTTCCGAAAAACCGTTGACGAGAAAATCGCGAGCATTCCCAAATCCTGATCTCGTGTTTTTTGGGCTCCAGAACCGTGTTTCTGCATTTCTCATGACTAATTCCGATGTAAAATGACGCGAGGAACGCGCTGGAAGCGACAGAATTGCGATCCGAGCAACCGTTGACGAGAAAATGGCGAGCATTCCCAAAACTTGATCTCGTGTTTTTTGGGCTCCAGAACCGTGTTTGTGCATTTCTCATGACTAATTCTGGTATAAAATGACGCGAGGAACACGCTGGAGGCGACAGAATTGCGATCCGAGCAACCGTTGACGAGAAAATGGCGAGCATTCCCAAATCCTGATCTCATGTTTTTTGGGCTCCAGAACCGTGTTTGTGCATTTCTCATGACTAATTCTGATATAAAATGACGCGAGGAACGCGTTGGAAGCGACAGAATTGAGATCCGAGCAACCGTTGACGAGAAAATGGCGAGCATTCCCAAACCCTGATCTCATGTTTTTTGGGCTCCAGAACCGTGTTTGTGCATTTCTCAAGACGAATTCTGATATAAAATGACGCGAGGAACGCGTTGGAAGCGGCAGAATTGAGATCCGAGCAACCGTTGACGAGAAAATGGCGAGCATTCCCAAATCCTGATCTCATGTTTTTTGGGCTCCAGAACCGTGTTTGTGCATTTCTCATGACTAATTCTGATATAAAATGACGCGAGGAACGCGTTGGAAGCGACAGAATTGCGATCAGAGAAACCGTTGACGAGAAAATGGCGAGCATTCCCAAATCCTGATCTCGTGTTTTTTGGGCTCCAGAACCGTGTTTCTGCATTTCTCATGACTAATTCAGATGTAAAATGACGCGAGGAACGCGCTGGAAGCGACAGAATTGCGATCCGAGCAACCGTTGACGACAAAATGGCGAGCATTCCCAAAACTTGATCTCGTGTTTATTGAACTCCAGAACCGTGTTTGTGCATTTCTCAAGACGAATTCTGATATAAAATGACGCGAGGAACGCGTTGGAAGCGGCAGAATTGAGATCCGAGCAACCGTTGACGAGAAAATGGCGAGCATTCCCAAAACTTGATCTCATGTTTTTTGGGCTCCAGAACCGTGTTTGTGCATTTCTCAAGACGAATTCTGATATAAAATGACGCGAGGAACGCGTTGGAAGCGGCAGAATTGAGATCCGAGCAACCGTTGACGAGAAAATGGCGAGCATTCCCAAATCCTGATCTCATGTTTTTTGGGCTCCAGAACCGTGTTTGTGCATTTCTCATGACTAATTCTGATATAAAATGACGCGAGGAACGCGTTGGAAGCGACAGAATTGAGATCCGAGCAACCGTTGACGAGAAAATGGCGACCATTCCCAAATCCTGATCTCATGTTTTTTGGGCTCCAGAACCGTGTTTGTGCATTTCTCAAGACGAATTCTGATATAAAATGACGCGAGGAACGCGTTGGAAGCGGCAGAATTGAGATCCGAGCAACCGTTGACGAGAAAATGGCGAGCATTCCCAAATCCTGATCTCATGTTTTTTGGGCTCCAGAACCGTGTTTGTGCATTTCTCATGACTAATTCTGATATAAAATGACGCGAGGAACGCGTTGGAAGCGACAGAATTGAGATCCGAGCAACCGTTGACGAGAAAATGGCGACCATTCCCAAATCCTGATCTCATGTTTTTTGGGCTCCAGAACCGTGTTTGTGCATTTCTCATGACTAATTCTGATATAAAATGACGCGACGAACGCGTTGGAAGCGACAGAATTGCGATCAGAGAAACCGTTGACGAGAAAATGGCGAGCATTCCCAAATCCTGATCTCGTGTTTTTTGGGCTCCAGAACCGTGTTTCTGCATTTCTCATGACTAATTCAGATGTAAAATGACGCGAGGAACGCGCTGGAAGCGACAGAATTGCGATCCGAGCAACCGTTGACGACAAAATGGCGAGCATTCCCAAAACTTGATCTCGTGTTTATTGAACTCCAGAACCGTGTTTGTGCATTTCTCAAGACGAATTCTGATATAAAATGACGCGAGGAACGCGTTGGAAGCGGCAGAATTGAGATCCGAGCAACCGTTGACGAGAAAATGGCGAGCATTCCCAAATCCTGATCTCATGTTTTTTGGGCTCCAGAACCGTGTTTGTGCATTTCTCATGACTAATTCTGATATAAAATGACGCGAGGAACGCGTTGGAAGCGACAGAATTGAGATCCGAGCAACCGTTGACGAGAAAATGGCGAGCATTCCCAAAACTTGATCTCATGTTTTTTGGGCTCCAGAACCGTGTTTGTGCATTTCTCAAGACGAATTCTGATATAAAATGACGCGAGGAACGCGTTGGAAGCGGCAGAATTGAGATCCGAGCAACCGTTGACGAGAAAATGGCGAGCATTCCCAAATCCTGATCTCATGTTTTTTGGGCTCCAGAACCGTGTTTGTGCATTTCTCAAGACGAATTCTGATATAAAATGACGCGAGGAACGCGTTGGAAGCGGCAGAATTGAGATCCGAGCAACCGTTGACGAGAAAATGGCGAGCATTCCCAAATCCTGATCTCATGTTTTTTGGGCTCCAGAACCGTGTTTGTGCATTTCTCATGACTAATTCTGATATAAAATGACGCGAGGAACGCGTTGGAAGCGACAGAATTGAGATCCGAGCAACCGTTGACGAGAAAATGGCGACCATTCCCAAATCCTGATCTCATGTTTTTTGGGCTCCAGAACCGTGTTTGTGCATTTCTCATGACTAATTCTGATATAAAATGACGCGACGAACGCGTTGGAAGCGACAGAATTGCGATCCGAGAAACCGTTGACGAGAAAATGGCGAGCATTCCGAAATCCTGATCTCGTGTGTTTTGGACTCCTGAAATGTGTTCCTGCATTTGTCGTCACTATTTCCGACGTAAAATGACGCGAGGAACGCGTTGGAAGCGACATAATTGAGATCCGAGCAACCGTTGACGAGAAAATGGCGAGCATTCCCAAAACTTGATCTCGTGTTTATTGAACTCCAGAACCGTGTTTGTGCGTTTCTCAAGACTAATTCCGACGTAAAATGACACGAGGAACACGTTGGAAAAGACAGGATTGCGTTCCGAGAAACCGTTGACGAGAAAATCGCGAGCATTCCCAAAACTTGATCTCGTGTTTTTTGGGCTCCAGAACCGTGTTTGTGCATTTCTCATGACTAATTCCGATGTAAAATGACGCGGGGAACGCGCTGGAAGCGACAGAATTGCGATCCGAGCAACCGTTGACGAGAAAATGGCGAGCATTCCCAAAACTTGATCTCGTGTTTTTTGGGCTCCAGAACCGTGTTTGTGCATTTCTCATGACTAATTCTGGTATAAAATGACGCGAGGAACACGCTGGAGGCGACAGAATTGAGATCCGAGCAACCGTTGACGAGAAAATGGCGAGCATTCCCAAATCCTGATCTCATGTTTTTTGGGCTCCAGAACCGTGTTTGTGCATTTCTCATGACTAATTCTGATATAAAATGACGCGACGAACGCGTTGGAAGCGACAGAATTGCGATCCGAGCAACCGTTGACGAGAAAATGGCGAGCATTCCCAAATCCTGATCTCATGTTTTTTGGGCTCCAGAACCGTGTTTGTGCATTTCTCATGACTAATTCTGATATAAAATGACGCGAGGAACGCGTTGGAAGCGACAGAATTGAGATCCGAGCAACCGTTGACGAGAAAATGGCGAGCATTCCCAAAACTTGATCTCATGTTTTTTGGGCTCCAGAACCGTGTTTGTGCATTTCTCAAGACGAATTCTGATATAAAATGACGCGAGGAACGCGTTGGAAGCGGCAGAATTGAGATCCGAGCAACCGTTGACGAGAAAATGGCGAGCATTCCCAAATCCTGATCTCATGTTTTTTGGGCTCCAGAACCGTGTTTGTGCATTTCTCATGACTAATTCTGATATAAAGTGACGCGACGAACGCGTTGGAAGCGACAGAATTGCGATCCGAGCAACCGTTGACGAGAAAATCGCGAGCATTCCCAAATCCTGATCTCATGTTTTTTGGGCTCCAGAACCGTGTTTGTGCATTTCTCATGACTAATTCTGATATAAAATGACGCGAGGAACGCGTTGGAAGCGACAGAATTGAGATCCGAACAACCGTTGACGAGAAAATGGCGAGCATTCCCAAAACTTGATCTCATGTTTTTTGGGCTCCAGAACCGTGTTTGTGCATTTCTCAAGACGAATTCTGATATAAAATGACGCGAGGAACGCGTTGGAAGCAGCAGAATTGAGATCCGAGCAACCGTTGACGAGAAAATGGCGAGCATTCCCAAATCCTGATCTCATGTTTTTTGGGCTCCAGAACCGTGTTTGTGCATTTCTCATGACTAATTCTGATATAAAATGACGCGACGAACGCGTTGGAAGCGACAGAATTGCGATCCGAGCAACCGTTGACGAGAAAATCGCGAGCATTCCCAAAACCTGATCTCGTGTTTTTTGGACTCCAGAAACGTTTTCGTGCATTTGTCGTCACTATTTCCGACGTGAAATGACACGAGGAACACGCTTGAGGCGACAGAATTGCGATCCGAGAAACCGTTGACGAGAAAATGGCGAGCATTCCCAAATCCTGATCTCGTGTTTTTTGGGCTCCAGAACCGTGTTTCTGCATTTCTCATGACTAATTCAGATGTAAAATGACGCGAGGAACGCGCTGGAAGCGACAGAATTGCGATCCGAGCAACCGTTGACGACAAAATGGCGAGCATTCCCAAAACTTGATCTCGTGTTTATTGAACTCCAGAACCGTGTTTGTGCATTTCTCAAGACGAATTCTGATATAAAATGACGCGAGGAACGCGTTGGAAGCGGCAGAATTGAGATCCGAGCAACCGTTGACGAGAAAATGGCGAGCATTCCCAAAACTTGATCTCATGTTTTTTGGGCTCCAGAACCGTGTTTGTGCATTTCTCAAGACGAATTCTGATATAAAATGACGCGAGGAACGCGTTGGAAGCGGCAGAATTGAGATCCGAGCAACCGTTGACGAGAAAATGGCGAGCATTCCCAAATCCTGATCTCATGTTTTTTGGGCTCCAGAATCGTGTTGGTGCATTTCTCATGACTAATTCTGATATAAAATGACGCGACGAACGCGTTGGAAGCGACAGAATTGCGATCCGAGCAACCGTTGACGAGAAAATGGCGAGCATTCCCAAATCCTGATCTCATGTTTTTTGGGCTCCAGAACCGTGTTTGTGCATTTCTCATGACTAATTCTGATATAAAATGACGCGAGGAACGCGTTGGAAGCGACAGAATTGAGATCCGAGCAACCGTTGACGAGAAAATGGCGACCATTCCCAAATCCTGATCTCATGTTTTTTGGGCTCCAGAACCGTGTTTGTGCGT
This sequence comes from Crossocerus cetratus, assembly GCA_963675795.1. NCBI lineage: Eukaryota > Metazoa > Arthropoda > Insecta > Hymenoptera > Crabronidae > Crossocerus > Crossocerus cetratus. The sequence continues at coordinate 3,365,430 of OY776667.1, forward strand.
TTCTCAAGACTAATTCCGACGTAAAATGACACGAGGAACACGTTGGAAGCGACAGAATTGCGATCCGAGAAACCGTTGACGAGAAAATGGCGAGCATTCCGAAATCCTGATCTCGTGTGTTTTGGACTCCTGAAATGTGTTCCTGCATTTGTCGTCACTATTTCCGACGTAAAATGACGCGAGGAACGCGTTGGAAGCGACATAATTGAGATCCGAGCAACCGTTGACGAGAAAATGGCGAGCATTCCCAAAACTTGATCTCGTGTTTATTGAACTCCAGAACCGTGTTTGTGCGTTTCTCAAGACTAATTCCGACGTAAAATGACACGAGGAACACGTTGGAAAAGACAGGATTGCGTTCCGAGAAACCGTTGACGAGAAAATCGCGAGCATTCCCAAATCCTGATCTCGTGTTTTTTGGGCTCCAGAACCGTGTTTCTGCATTTCTCATGACTAATTCCGATGTAAAATGACGCGGGGAACGCGCTGGAAGCGACAGAATTGCGATCCGAGCAACCGTTGACGAGAAAATGGCGAGCATTCCCAAAACTTGATCTCGTGTTTTTTGGGCTCCAGAACCGTGTTTGTGCATTTCTCATGACTAATTCTGGTATAAAATGACGCGAGGAACACGCTGGAGGCGACAGAATTGAGATCCGAGCAACCGTTGACGAGAAAATGGCGAGCATTCCCAAATCCTGATCTCATGTTTTTTGGGCTCCAGAACCGTGTTTGTGCATTTCTCATGACTAATTCTGATATAAAATGACGCGACGAACGCGTTGGAAGCGACAGAATTGCGATCCGAGCAACCGTTGACGAGAAAATGGCGAGCATTCCCAAATCCTGATCTCATGTTTTTTGGGCTCCAGAACCGTGTTTGTGCATTTCTCATGACTAATTCTGATATAAAATGACGCGAGGAACGCGTTGGAAGCGACAGAATTGAGATCCGAGCAACCGTTGACGAGAAAATGGCGAGCATTCCCAAAACTTGATCTCATGTTTTTTGGGCTCCAGAACCGTGTTTGTGCATTTCTCAAGACGAATTCTGATATAAAATGACGCGAGGAACGCGTTGGAAGCGGCAGAATTGAGATCCGAGCAACCGTTGACGAGAAAATGGCGAGCATTCCCAAATCCTGATCTCATGTTTTTTGGGCTCCAGAACCGTGTTTGTGCATTTCTCATGACTAATTCTGATATAAAGTGACGCGACGAACGCGTTGGAAGCGACAGAATTGCGATCCGAGCAACCGTTGACGAGAAAATCGCGAGCATTCCCAAATCCTGATCTCATGTTTTTTGGGCTCCAGAACCGTGTTTGTGCATTTCTCATGACTAATTCTGATATAAAATGACGCGAGGAACGCGTTGGAAGCGACAGAATTGAGATCCGAACAACCGTTGACGAGAAAATGGCGAGCATTCCCAAAACTTGATCTCATGTTTTTTGGGCTCCAGAACCGTGTTTGTGCATTTCTCAAGACGAATTCTGATATAAAATGACGCGAGGAACGCGTTGGAAGCAGCAGAATTGAGATCCGAGCAACCGTTGACGAGAAAATGGCGAGCATTCCCAAATCCTGATCTCATGTTTTTTGGGCTCCAGAACCGTGTTTGTGCATTTCTCATGACTAATTCTGATATAAAATGACGCGACGAACGCGTTGGAAGCGACAGAATTGCGATCCGAGCAACCGTTGACGAGAAAATCGCGAGCATTCCCAAATCCTGATCTCATGTTTTTTGGGCTCCAGAACCGTGTTTGTGCATTTCTCATGACTAATTCTGATATAAAATGACGCGAGGAACGCGTTGGAAGCGACAGAATTGAGATCCGAACAACCGTTGACGAGAAAATGGCGAGCATTCCCAAAACTTGATCTCATGTTTTTTGGGCTCCAGAACCGTGTTTGTGCATTTCTCAAGACGAATTCTGATATAAAATGACGCGAGGAACGCGTTGGAAGCAGCAGAATTGAGATCCGAGCAACCGTTGACGAGAAAATGGCGAGCATTCCCAAATCCTGATCTCATGTTTTTTGGGCTCCAGAACCGTGTTTGTGCATTTCTCATGACTAATTCTGATATAAAATGACGCGACGAACGCGTTGGAAGCGACAGAATTGCGATCCGAGCAACCGTTGACGAGAAAATCGCGAGCATTCCCAAAACCTGATCTCGTGTTTTTTGGACTCCAGAAACGTTTTCGTGCATTTGTCGTCACTATTTCCGACGTGAAATGACACGAGGAACACGCTTGAGGCGACAGAATTGCGATCCGAGAAACCGTTGACGAGAAAATGGCGAGCATTCCCCAATCCTGATCTCATGTTTTTTGGGCTCCAGAACCGTGTTTGTGCATTTCTCATGACTAATTCTGATATAAAATGACGCGACGAACGCGTTGGAAGCGACAGAATTGCGATCAGAGAAACCGTTGACGAGAAAATGGCGAGCATTCCCAAATCCTGATCTCATGTTTTTTGGGCTCCAGAACCGTGTTTGTGCGTTTCTCAAGACTAATTCCGACGTAAAATGACACGAGGAACACGTTGGAAGCGACAGAATTGCGATCCGAGAAACCGTTGACGAGAAAATGGCGAGCATTCCGAAATCCTGATCTCGTGTGTTTTGGACTCCAGAAATGTGTTCCTGCATTTGTCGTCACTATTTCCGACGTAAAATGACGCGAGGAACGCGTTGGAAGCGACATAATTGAGATCCGAGCAACCGTTGACGAGAAAATGGCGAGCATTCCCAAAACTTGATCTCGTGTTTATTGAACTCCAGAACCGTGTTTGTGCGTTTCTCAAGACTAATTCCGACGTAAAATGACACGAGGAACACGTTGGAAGCGACAGAATTGCGATCCGTGAAACCGTTGACGAGAAAATGGCGAGCATTCCCCAATCCTGATCTCATGTTTTTTGGGCTCCAGAACCGTGTTTGTGCATTTCTCATGACTAATTCTGGTATAAAATGACGCGAGGAACACGCTGGAGGCGACAGAATTGCGATCCGAGAAACCGTTGACGAGAAAATGGCGAGCATTCCCCAATCCTGATCTCATGTTTTTTGGGCTCCAGAACCGTGTTTGTGCATTTCTCATAACTAATTCTGATATAAAATGACGCGAGGAACACGCTGGAAGCGACAGAATTGCGATCCGAGCAACCGTTGACGAGAAAATGGCGAGCATTCCCAAAACTTGATCTCGTGTTTATTGAACTCCAGAACCGTGTTTGTGCATTTCTCAAAACGAATTCCGACGTAAAATGACACGAGGAACACGTTGGAAGCGACAGGATTGCGATCCGAGAAACCGTTGACGACAAAATCGCGAGCATTCCCAAAACTTGATCTCGTGTTTTTTGGGCTCCAGAACAGTGTTTGTGCATTTCTCAAGACGAATTCCGACGTAAAATGACACGAGGAACACGTTGGAAAAGACAGGATTGCGTTCCGAGAAACCGTTGACGAGAAAATCGCGAGCATTCCCAAATCCTGATCTCGTGTTTTTTGGGCTCCAGAACCGTGTTTCTGCATTTCTCATGACTAATTCCGATGTAAAATGACGCGAGGAACGCGCTGGAAGCGACAGAATTGCGATCCGAGCAACCGTTGACGAGAAAATGGCGAGCATTCCCAAAACTTGATCTCGTGTTTTTTGGGCTCCAGAACCGTGTTTGTGCATTTCTCATGACTAATTCTGGTATAAAATGACGCGAGGAACACGCTGGAGGCGACAGAATTGAGATCCGAGCAACCGTTGACGAGAAAATGGCGAGCATTCCCAAATCCTGATCTCATGTTTTTTGGGCTCCAGAACCGTGTTTGTGCATTTCTCATGACTAATTCTGATATAAAATGACGCGAGGAACGCGTTGGAAGCGACAGAATTGAGATCCGAGCAACCGTTGACGAGAAAATGGCGAGCATTCCCAAAACTTGATCTCATGTTTTTTGGGCTCCAGAACCGTGTTTGTGCATTTCTCAAGACGAATTCTGATATAAAATGACGCGAGGAACGCGTTGGAAGCGGCAGAATTGAGATCCGAGCAACCGTTGACGAGAAAATGGCGAGCATTCCCAAATCCTGATCTCATGTTTTTTGGGCTCCAGAACCGTGTTTGTGCATTTCTCATGACTAATTCTGATATAAAGTGACGCGACGAACGCGTTGGAAGCGACAGAATTGCGATCCGAGCAACCGTTGACGAGAAAATCGCGAGCATTCCCAAATCCTGATCTCATGTTTTTTGGGCTCCAGAACCGTGTTTGTGCATTTCTCATGACTAATTCTGATATAAAATGACGCGAGGAACGCGTTGGAAGCGACAGAATTGAGATCCGAACAACCGTTGACGAGAAAATGGCGAGCATTCCCAAAACTTGATCTCATGTTTTTTGGGCTCCAGAACCGTGTTTGTGCATTTCTCAAGACGAATTCTGATATAAAATGACGCGAGGAACGCGTTGGAAGCGGCAGAATTGAGATCCGAGCAACCGTTGACGAGAAAATGGCGAGCATTCCCAAATCCTGATCTCATGTTTTTTGGGCTCCAGAACCGTGTTTGTGCATTTCTCATGACTAATTCTGATATAAAATGACGCGACGAACGCGTTGGAAGCGACAGAATTGCGATCCGAGCAACCGTTGACGAGAAAATCGCGAGCATTCCCAAAACCTGATCTCGTGTTTTTTGGACTCCAGAAACGTTTTCGTGCATTTGTCGTCACTATTTCCGACGTGAAATGACACGAGGAACACGCTTGAGGCGACAGAATTGCGATCCGAGAAACCGTTGACGAGAAAATGGCGAGCATTCCCCAATCCTGATCTCATGTTTTTTGGGCTCCAGAACCGTGTTTGTGCATTTCTCATGACTAATTCTGATATAAAATGACGCGACGAACGCGTTGGAAGCGACAGAATTGCGATCAGAGAAACCGTTGACGAGAAAATGGCGAGCATTCCCAAATCCTGATCTCATGTTTTTTGGGCTCCAGAACCGTGTTTGTGCGTTTCTCAAGACTAATTCCGACGTAAAATGACACGAGGAACACGTTGGAAGCGACAGAATTGCGATCCGAGAAACCGTTGACGAGAAAATGACGAGCATTCCGAAATCCTGATCTCGTGTGTTTTGGACTCCAGAAATGTGTTCCTGCATTTGTCGTCACTATTTCCGACGTAAAATGACGCGAGGAACGCGTTGGAAGCGACATAATTGAGATCCGAGCAACCGTTGACGAGAAAATGGCGAGCATTCCCAAAACTTGATCTCGTGTTTATTGAACTCCAGAACCGTGTTTGTGCGTTTCTCAAGACTAATTCCGACGTAAAATGACACGAGGAACACGTTGGAAGCGACAGAATTGCGATCCGAGAAACCGTTGACGAGAAAATGGCGAGCATTCCCCAATCCTGATCTCATGTTTTTTGGGCTCCAGAACCGTGTTTGTGCATTTCTCATGACTAATTCTGATATAAAATGACGCGAGGAACACGCTGGAAGCGACAGAATTGCGATCCGAGCAACCGTTGACGAGAAAATGGCGAGCATTCCCAAAACTTGATCTCGTGTTTATTGAACTCCAGAACCGTGTTTGTGCATTTCTCAAAACGAATTCCGACGTAAAATGACACGAGGAACACGTTGGAAAAGACAGGATTGCGTTCCGAGAAACCGTTGACGAGAAAATCGCGAGCATTCCCAAATCCTGATCTCGTGTTTTTTGGGCTCCAGAACCGTGTTTCTGCATTTCTCATGACTAATTCCGATGTAAAATGACGCGAGGAACGCGCTGGAAGCGACAGAATTGCGATCCGAGCAACCGTTGACGAGAAAATGGCGAGCATTCCCAAAACTTGATCTCGTGTTTTTTGGCTCCAGAACCGTGTTTGTGCATTTCTCAAGACGAATTCTGATATAAAATGACGCGAGGAACGCGTTGGAAGCGGCAGAATTGAGATCCGAGCAACCGTTGACGAGAAAATGGCGAGCATTCCCAAATCCTGATCTCATGTTTTTTGGGCTCCAGAACCGTGTTTGTGCATTTCTCATGACTAATTCTGATATAAAATGACGCGACGAACGCGTTGGAAGCGACAGAATTGCGATCAGAGAAACCGTTGACGAGAAAATGGCGAGCATTCCCAAATCCTGATCTCATGTTTTTTGGGCTCCAGAACCGTGTTTGTGCGTTTCTCAAGACTAATTCCGACGTAAAATGACACGAGGAACACGTTGGAAGCGACAGAATTGCGATCCGAGAAACCGTTGACGAGAAAATGACGAGCATTCCGAAATCCTGATCTCGTGTGTTTTGGACTCCAGAAATGTGTTCCTGCATTTGTCGTCACTATTTCCGACGTAAAATGACGCGAGGAACGCGTTGGAAGCGACATAATTGAGATCCGAGCAACCGTTGACGAGAAAATGGCGAGCATTCCCAAAACTTGATCTCGTGTTTATTGAACTCCAGAACCGTGTTTGTGCGTTTCTCAAGACTAATTCCGACGTAAAATGACACGAGGAACACGTTGGAAGCGACAGAATTGCGATCCGAGAAACCGTTGACGAGAAAATGGCGAGCATTCCCCAATCCTGATCTCATGTTTTTTGGGCTCCAGAACCGTGTTTGTGCATTTCTCATGACTAATTCTGATATAAAATGACGCGAGGAACACGCTGGAAGCGACAGAATTGCGATCCGAGCAACCGTTGACGAGAAAATGGCGAGCATTCCCAAAACTTGATCTCGTGTTTATTGAACTCCAGAACCGTGTTTGTGCATTTCTCAAAACGAATTCCGACGTAAAATGACACGAGGAACACGTTGGAAAAGACAGGATTGCGTTCCGAGAAACCGTTGACGAGAAAATCGCGAGCATTCCCAAATCCTGATCTCGTGTTTTTTGGGCTCCAGAACCGTGTTTCTGCATTTCTCATGACTAATTCCGATGTAAAATGACGCGAGGAACGCGCTGGAAGCGACAGAATTGCGATCCGAGCAACCGTTGACGAGAAAATGGCGAGCATTCCCAAAACTTGATCTCGTGTTTTTTGGGCTCCAGAACCGTGTTTGTGCATTTCTCATGACTAATTCTGATATAAAGTGACGCGACGAACGCGTTGGAAGCGACAGAATTGCGATCCGAGCAACCGTTGACGAGAAAATCGCGAGCATTCCCAAATCCTGATCTCATGTTTTTTGGGCTCCAGAACCGTGTTTGTGCATTTCTCATGACTAATTCTGATATAAAATGACGCGAGGAACGCGTTGGAAGCGGCAGAATTGAGATCCGAGCAACCGTTGACGAGAAAATGGCGAGCATTCCCAAATCCTGATCTCATGTTTTTTGGGCTCCAGAACCGTGTTTGTGCATTTCTCATGACTAATTCTGATATAAAATGACGCGACGAACGCGTTGGAAGCGACAGAATTGCGATCCGAGCAACCGTTGACGAGAAAATCGCGAGCATTCCCAAAACCTGATCTCGTGTTTTTTGGACTCCAGAAACGTTTTCGTGCATTTGTCGTCACTATTTCCGACGTGAAATGACACGAGGAACACGCTTGAGGCGACAGAATTGCGATCCGAGAAACCGTTGACGAGAAAATGGCGAGCATTCCCCAATCCTGATCTCATGTTTTTTGGGCTCCAGAACCGTGTTTGTGCATTTCTCATGACTAATTCTGATATAAAATGACGCGACGAACGCGTTGGAAGCGACAGAATTGCGATCAGAGAAACCGTTGACGAGAAAATGGCGAGCATTCCCAAATCCTGATCTCATGTTTTTTGGGCTCCAGAACCGTGTTTGTGCGTTTCTCAAGACTAATTCCGACGTAAAATGACACGAGGAACACGTTGGAAGCGACAGAATTGCGATCCGAGAAACCGTTGACGAGAAAATGACGAGCATTCCGAAATCCTGATCTCGTGTGTTTTGGACTCCAGAAATGTGTTCCTGCATTTGTCGTCACTATTTCCGACGTAAAATGACGCGAGGAACGCGTTGGAAGCGACATAATTGAGATCCGAGCAACCGTTGACGAGAAAATGGCGAGCATTCCCAAAACTTGATCTCGTGTTTATTGAACTCCAGAACCGTGTTTGTGCGTTTCTCAAGACTAATTCCGACGTAAAATGACACGAGGAACACGTTGGAAGCGACAGAATTGCGATCCGAGAAACCGTTGACGAGAAAATGGCGAGCATTCCCCAATCCTGATCTCATGTTTTTTGGGCTCCAGAACCGTGTTTGTGCATTTCTCATGACTAATTCTGATATAAAATGACGCGAGGAACACGCTGGAAGCGACAGAATTGCGATCCGAGCAACCGTTGACGAGAAAATGGCGAGCATTCCCAAAACTTGATCTCGTGTTTATTGAACTCCAGAACCGTGTTTGTGCATTTCTCAAAACGAATTCCGACGTAAAATGACACGAGGAACACGTTGGAAAAGACAGGATTGCGTTCCGAGAAACCGTTGACGAGAAAATCGCGAGCATTCCCAAATCCTGATCTCGTGTTTTTTGGGCTCCAGAACCGTGTTTCTGCATTTCTCATGACTAATTCCGATGTAAAATGACGCGAGGAACGCGCTGGAAGCGACAGAATTGCGATCCGAGCAACCGTTGACGAGAAAATGGCGAGCATTCCCAAAACTTGATCTCGTGTTTTTTGGCTCCAGAACCGTGTTTGTGCATTTCTCAAGACGAATTCTGATATAAAATGACGCGAGGAACGCGTTGGAAGCGGCAGAATTGAGATCCGAGCAACCGTTGACGAGAAAATGGCGAGCATTCCCAAATCCTGATCTCATGTTTTTTGGGCTCCAGAACCGTGTTTGTGCATTTCTCATGACTAATTCTGATATAAAATGACGCGACGAACGCGTTGGAAGCGACAGAATTGCGATCAGAGAAACCGTTGACGAGAAAATGGCGAGCATTCCCAAATCCTGATCTCATGTTTTTTGGGCTCCAGAACCGTGTTTGTGCGTTTCTCAAGACTAATTCCGACGTAAAATGACACGAGGAACACGTTGGAAGCGACAGAATTGCGATCCGAGAAACCGTTGACGAGAAAATGACGAGCATTCCGAAATCCTGATCTCGTGTGTTTTGGACTCCAGAAATGTGTTCCTGCATTTGTCGTCACTATTTCCGACGTAAAATGACGCGAGGAACGCGTTGGAAGCGACATAATTGAGATCCGAGCAACCGTTGACGAGAAAATGGCGAGCATTCCCAAAACTTGATCTCGTGTTTATTGAACTCCAGAACCGTGTTTGTGCGTTTCTCAAGACTAATTCCGACGTAAAATGACACGAGGAACACGTTGGAAGCGACAGAATTGCGATCCGAGAAACCGTTGACGAGAAAATGGCGAGCATTCCCCAATCCTGATCTCATGTTTTTTGGGCTCCAGAACCGTGTTTGTGCATTTCTCATGACTAATTCTGATATAAAATGACGCGAGGAACACGCTGGAAGCGACAGAATTGCGATCCGAGCAACCGTTGACGAGAAAATGGCGAGCATTCCCAAAACTTGATCTCGTGTTTATTGAACTCCAGAACCGTGTTTGTGCATTTCTCAAAACGAATTCCGACGTAAAATGACACGAGGAACACGTTGGAAAAGACAGGATTGCGTTCCGAGAAACCGTTGACGAGAAAATCGCGAGCATTCCCAAATCCTGATCTCGTGTTTTTTGGGCTCCAGAACCGTGTTTCTGCATTTCTCATGACTAATTCCGATGTAAAATGACGCGAGGAACGCGCTGGAAGCGACAGAATTGCGATCCGAGCAACCGTTGACGAGAAAATGGCGAGCATTCCCAAAACTTGATCTCGTGTTTTTTGGGCTCCAGAACCGTGTTTGTGCATTTCTCATGACTAATTCTGATATAAAGTGACGCGACGAACGCGTTGGAAGCGACAGAATTGCGATCCGAGCAACCGTTGACGAGAAAATCGCGAGCATTCCCAAATCCTGATCTCATGTTTTTTGGGCTCCAGAACCGTGTTTGTGCATTTCTCATGACTAATTCTGATATAAAATGACGCGAGGAACGCGTTGGAAGCGGCAGAATTGAGATCCGAGCAACCGTTGACGAGAAAATGGCGAGCATTCCCAAATCCTGATCTCATGTTTTTTGGGCTCCAGAACCGTGTTTGTGCATTTCTCATGACTAATTCTGATATAAAATGACACGACGAACGCGTTGGAAGCGACAGAATTGCGATCCGAGCAACCGTTGACGAGAAAATCGCGAGCATTCCCAAAACCTGATCTCGTGTTTTTTGGACTCCAGAAACGTTTTCGTGCATTTGTCGTCACTATTTCCGACGTGAAATGACACGAGGAACACGCTTGAGGCGACAGAATTGCGATCCGAGAAACCGTTGACGAGAAAATGGCGAGCATTCCCCAATCCTGATCTCATGTTTTTTGGGCTCCAGAACCGTGTTTGTGCATTTCTCATGACTAATTCTGATATAAAATGACGCGACGAACGCGTTGGAAGCGACAGAATTGCGATCAGAGAAACCGTTGACGAGAAAATGGCGAGCATTCCCAAATCCTGATCTCATGTTTTTTGGGCTCCAGAACCGTGTTTGTGCGTTTCTCAAGACTAATTCCGACGTAAAATGACACGAGGAACACGTTGGAAGCGACAGAATTGCGATCCGAGAAACCGTTGACGAGAAAATGGCGAGCATTCCGAAATCCTGATCTCGTGTGTTTTGGACTCCAGAAATGTGTTCCTGCATTTGTCGTCACTATTTCCGACGTAAAATGATGCGAGGAACGCGTTGGAAGCGACATAATTGAGATCCGAGCAACCGTTGACGAGAAAATGGCGAGCATTCCCAAAACTTGATCTCGTGTTTATTGAACTCCAGAACCGTGTTTGTGCGTTTCTCAAGACTAATTCCGACGTAAAATGACACGAGGAACACGTTGGAAGCGACAGAATTGCGATCCGAGAAACCGTTGACGAGAAAATGGCGAGCATTCCCCAATCCTGATCTCATGTTTTTTGGGCTCCAGAACCGTGTTTGTGCATTTCTCATGACTAATTCTGGTATAAAATGACGCGAGGAACACGCTGGAGGCGACAGAATTGCGATCCGAGAAACCGTTGACGAGAAAATGGCGAGCATTCCCCAATCCTGATCTCATGTTTTTTGGGCTCCAGAACCGTGTTTGTGCATTTCTCATGACTAATTCTGGTATAAAATGACGCGAGGAACACGCTGGAGGCGACAGAATTGCGATCCGAGAAACCGTTGACGAGAAAATGGCGAGCATTCCCCAATCCTGATCGCATGTTTTTTGGGCTCCAGAACCGTGTTTGTGCATTTCTCATGACTAATTCTGGTATAAAATGACGCGAGGAACACGCTGGAGGCGACAGAATTGCGATCCGAGAAACCGTTGACGAGAAAATGGCGAGCATTCCCAAATCCTGATCTCATGTTTTTTGGGCTCCAGAACCGTGCTTGTGCATTTCTCATGACTAATTCTGATATAAAATGACGCGACGAACGCGTTGGAAGCGACAGAATTGTGATCCGAGCAAACGTTGACGAGAAAATGGCGAGCATTCCCAAATCCTGATCTCATGTTTTTTGGGCTCCAGAACCGTGTTTGTGCATTTCTCATGACTAATTCTGATATAAAATGACGCGAGGAACACGCTGGAAGCGACAGAATTGCGATCCGAGCAACCGTTGACGAGAAAATGGCGAGCATTCCCAAAACTTGATCTCGTGTTTATTGAACTCCAGAACCGTGTTTGTGCATTTCTCAAAATGAATTCCGACGTAAAATGACACGAGGAACACGTTGGAAGCGACAGGATTGCGATCCGAGAAACCGTTGACGACAAAATCGCGAGCATTCCCAAAACTTGATCTCGTGTTTTTTGGGCTCCAGAACAGTGTTTGTGCATTTCTCAAGACGAATTCCGACGTAAAATGACACGAGGAACACGTTGGAAGCGACAGGATTGCGTTCCGAAAAACCGTTGACGAGAAAATCGCGAGCATTCCCAAATCCTGATCTCGTGTTTTTTGGGCTCCAGAACCGTGTTTCTGCATTTCTCATGACTAATTCCGATGTAAAATGACGCGAGGAACGCGCTGGAAGCGACAGAATTGCGATCCGAGCAACCGTTGACGAGAAAATGGCGAGCATTCCCAAAACTTGATCTCGTGTTTTTTGGGCTCCAGAACCGTGTTTGTGCATTTCTCATGACTAATTCTGGTATAAAATGACGCGAGGAACACGCTGGAGGCGACAGAATTGCGATCCGAGCAACCGTTGACGAGAAAATGGCGAGCATTCCCAAATCCTGATCTCATGTTTTTTGGGCTCCAGAACCGTGTTTGTGCATTTCTCATGACTAATTCTGATATAAAATGACGCGAGGAACGCGTTGGAAGCGACAGAATTGAGATCCGAGCAACCGTTGACGAGAAAATGGCGAGCATTCCCAAACCCTGATCTCATGTTTTTTGGGCTCCAGAACCGTGTTTGTGCATTTCTCAAGACGAATTCTGATATAAAATGACGCGAGGAACGCGTTGGAAGCGGCAGAATTGAGATCCGAGCAACCGTTGACGAGAAAATGGCGAGCATTCCCAAATCCTGATCTCATGTTTTTTGGGCTCCAGAACCGTGTTTGTGCATTTCTCATGACTAATTCTGATATAAAATGACGCGAGGAACGCGTTGGAAGCGGCAGAATTGAGATCCGAGCAACCGTTGACGAGAAAATGGCGAGCATTCCCAAATCCTGATCTCATGTTTTTTGGGCTCCAGAACCGTGTTTGTGCATTTCTCATGACTAATTCTGATATAAAATGACGCGACGAACGCGTTGGAAGCGACAGAATTGCGATCAGAGAAACCGTTGACGAGAAAATGGCGAGCATTCCCAAATCCTGATCTCGTGTTTTTTGGGCTCCAGAACCGTGTTTCTGCATTTCTCATGACTAATTCAGATGTAAAATGACGCGAGGAACGCGCTGGAAGCGACAGAATTGCGATCCGAGCAACCGTTGACGACAAAATGGCGAGCATTCCCAAAACATGATCTCGTGTTTATTGAACTCCAGAACCGTGTTTGTGCATTTCTCAAGACGAATTCTGATATAAAATGACGCGAGGAACGCGTTGGAAGCGGCAGAATTGAGATCCGAGCAACCGTTGACGAGAAAATGGCGAGCATTCCCAAAACTTGATCTCATGTTTTTTGGGCTCCAGAACCGTGTTTGTGCATTTCTCAAGACGAATTCTGATATAAAATGACGCGAGGAACGCGTTGGAAGCGGCAGAATTGAGATCCGAGCAACCGTTGACGAGAAAATGGCGAGCATTCCCAAATCCTGATCTCATGTTTTTTGGGCTCCAGAACCGTGTTTGTGCATTTCTCATGACTAATTCTGATATAAAATGACGCGAGGAACGCGTTGGAAGCGACAGAATTGAGATCCGAGCAACCGTTGACGAGAAAATGGCGACCATTCCCAAATCCTGATCTCATGTTTTTTGGGCTCCAGAACCGTGTTTGTGCATTTCTCAAGACGAATTCTGATATAAAATGACGCGAGGAACGCGTTGGAAGCGGCAGAATTGAGATCCGAGCAACCGTTGACGAGAAAATGGCGAGCATTCCCAAATCCTGATCTCATGTTTTTTGGGCTCCAGAACCGTGTTTGTGCATTTCTCATGACTAATTCTGATATAAAATGACGCGAGGAACGCGTTGGAAGCGACAGAATTGAGATCCGAGCAACCGTTGACGAGAAAATGGCGACCATTCCCAAATCCTGATCTCATGTTTTTTGGGCTCCAGAACCGTGTTTGTGCATTTCTCATGACTAATTCTGATATAAAATGACGCGACGAACGCGTTGGAAGCGACAGAATTGCGATCAGAGAAACCGTTGACGAGAAAATGGCGAGCATTCCCAAATCCTGATCTCGTGTTTTTTGGGCTCCAGAACCGTGTTTCTGCATTTCTCATGACTAATTCAGATGTAAAATGACGCGAGGAACGCGCTGGAAGCGACAGAATTGCGATCCGAGCAACCGTTGACGACAAAATGGCGAGCATTCCCAAAACTTGATCTCGTGTTTATTGAACTCCAGAACCGTGTTTGTGCATTTCTCAAGACGAATTCTGATATAAAATGACGCGAGGAACGCGTTGGAAGCGGCAGAATTGAGATCCGAGCAACCGTTGACGAGAAAATGGCGAGCATTCCCAAATCCTGATCTCATGTTTTTTGGGCTCCAGAACCGTGTTTGTGCATTTCTCATGACTAATTCTGATATAAAATGACGCGAGGAACGCGTTGGAAGCGACAGAATTGAGATCCGAGCAACCGTTGACGAGAAAATGGCGAGCATTCCCAAAACTTGATCTCATGTTTTTTGGGCTCCAGAACCGTGTTTGTGCATTTCTCAAGACGAATTCTGATATAAAATGACGCGAGGAACGCGTTGGAAGCGGCAGAATTGAGATCCGAGCAACCGTTGACGAGAAAATGGCGAGCATTCCCAAATCCTGATCTCATGTTTTTTGGGCTCCAGAACCGTGTTTGTGCATTTCTCAAGACGAATTCTGATATAAAATGACGCGAGGAACGCGTTGGAAGCGGCAGAATTGAGATCCGAGCAACCGTTGACGAGAAAATGGCGAGCATTCCCAAATCCTGATCTCATGTTTTTTGGGCTCCAGAACCGTGTTTGTGCATTTCTCATGACTAATTCTGATATAAAATGACGCGAGGAACGCGTTGGAAGCGACAGAATTGAGATCCGAGCAACCGTTGACGAGAAAATGGCGACCATTCCCAAATCCTGATCTCATGTTTTTTGGGCTCCAGAACCGTGTTTGTGCATTTCTCATGACTAATTCTGATATAAAATGACGCGACGAACGCGTTGGAAGCGACAGAATTGCGATCCGAGAAACCGTTGACGAGAAAATGGCGAGCATTCCGAAATCCTGATCTCGTGTGTTTTGGACTCCTGAAATGTGTTCCTGCATTTGTCGTCACTATTTCCGACGTAAAATGACGCGAGGAACGCGTTGGAAGCGACATAATTGAGATCCGAGCAACCGTTGACGAGAAAATGGCGAGCATTCCCAAAACTTGATCTCGTGTTTATTGAACTCCAGAACCGTGTTTGTGCGTTTCTCAAGACTAATTCCGACGTAAAATGACACGAGGAACACGTTGGAAAAGACAGGATTGCGTTCCGAGAAACCGTTGACGAGAAAATCGCGAGCATTCCCAAAACTTGATCTCGTGTTTTTTGGGCTCCAGAACCGTGTTTGTGCATTTCTCATGACTAATTCCGATGTAAAATGACGCGGGGAACGCGCTGGAAGCGACAGAATTGCGATCCGAGCAACCGTTGACGAGAAAATGGCGAGCATTCCCAAAACTTGATCTCGTGTTTTTTGGGCTCCAGAACCGTGTTTGTGCATTTCTCATGACTAATTCTGGTATAAAATGACGCGAGGAACACGCTGGAGGCGACAGAATTGAGATCCGAGCAACCGTTGACGAGAAAATGGCGAGCATTCCCAAATCCTGATCTCATGTTTTTTGGGCTCCAGAACCGTGTTTGTGCATTTCTCATGACTAATTCTGATATAAAATGACGCGACGAACGCGTTGGAAGCGACAGAATTGCGATCCGAGCAACCGTTGACGAGAAAATGGCGAGCATTCCCAAATCCTGATCTCATGTTTTTTGGGCTCCAGAACCGTGTTTGTGCATTTCTCATGACTAATTCTGATATAAAATGACGCGAGGAACGCGTTGGAAGCGACAGAATTGAGATCCGAGCAACCGTTGACGAGAAAATGGCGAGCATTCCCAAAACTTGATCTCATGTTTTTTGGGCTCCAGAACCGTGTTTGTGCATTTCTCAAGACGAATTCTGATATAAAATGACGCGAGGAACGCGTTGGAAGCGGCAGAATTGAGATCCGAGCAACCGTTGACGAGAAAATGGCGAGCATTCCCAAATCCTGATCTCATGTTTTTTGGGCTCCAGAACCGTGTTTGTGCATTTCTCATGACTAATTCTGATATAAAGTGACGCGACGAACGCGTTGGAAGCGACAGAATTGCGATCCGAGCAACCGTTGACGAGAAAATCGCGAGCATTCCCAAATCCTGATCTCATGTTTTTTGGGCTCCAGAACCGTGTTTGTGCATTTCTCATGACTAATTCTGATATAAAATGACGCGAGGAACGCGTTGGAAGCGACAGAATTGAGATCCGAACAACCGTTGACGAGAAAATGGCGAGCATTCCCAAAACTTGATCTCATGTTTTTTGGGCTCCAGAACCGTGTTTGTGCATTTCTCAAGACGAATTCTGATATAAAATGACGCGAGGAACGCGTTGGAAGCAGCAGAATTGAGATCCGAGCAACCGTTGACGAGAAAATGGCGAGCATTCCCAAATCCTGATCTCATGTTTTTTGGGCTCCAGAACCGTGTTTGTGCATTTCTCATGACTAATTCTGATATAAAATGACGCGACGAACGCGTTGGAAGCGACAGAATTGCGATCCGAGCAACCGTTGACGAGAAAATCGCGAGCATTCCCAAAACCTGATCTCGTGTTTTTTGGACTCCAGAAACGTTTTCGTGCATTTGTCGTCACTATTTCCGACGTGAAATGACACGAGGAACACGCTTGAGGCGACAGAATTGCGATCCGAGAAACCGTTGACGAGAAAATGGCGAGCATTCCCCAATCCTGATCTCATGTTTTTTGGGCTCCAGAACCGTGTTTGTGCATTTCTCATGACTAATTCTGATATAAAATGACGCGACGAACGCGTTGGAAGCGACAGAATTGCGATCAGAGAAACCGTTGACGAGAAAATGGCGAGCATTCCCAAATCCTGATCTCATGTTTTTTGGGCTCCAGAACCGTGTTTGTGCGTTTCTCAAGACTAATTCCGACGTAAAATGAAACGAGGAACACGTTGGAAGCGACAGAATTGCGATCCGAGAAACCGTTGACGAGAAAATGGCGAGCATTCCGAAATCCTGATCTCGTGTGTTTTGGACTCCAGAAATGTGTTCCTGCATTTGTCGTCACTATTTCCGACGTAAAATGACGCGAGGAACGCGTTGGAAGCGACATAATTGAGATCCGAGCAACCGTTGACGAGAAAATGGCGAGCATTCCCAAAACTTGATCTCGTGTTTATTGAACTCCAGAACCGTGTTTGTGCGTTTCTCAAGACTAATTCCGACGTAAAATGACACGAGGAACACGTTGGAAGCGACAGAATTGCGATCCGAGAAACCGTTGACGAGAAAATGGCGAGCATTCCCCAATCCTGATCTCATGTTTTTTGGGCTCCAGAACCGTGTTTGTGCATTTCTCATGACTAATTCTGGTATAAAATGACGCGAGGAACACGCTGGAGGCGACAGAATTGCGATCCGAGAAACCGTTGACGAGAAAATGGCGAGCATTCCCCAATCCTGATCTCATGTTTTTTGGGCTCCAGAACCGTGTTTGTGCATTTCTCATGACTAATTCTGATATAAAATGACGCGAGGAACACGCTGGAAGCGACAGAATTGCGATCCGAGCAACCGTTGACGAGAAAATGGCGAGCATTCCCAAAACTTGATCTCGTGTTTATTGAACTCCAGAACCGTGTTTGTGCATTTCTCAAAATGAATTCCGACGTAAAATGACACGAGGAACACGTTGGAAGCGACAGGATTGCGATCCGAGAAACCGTTGACGACAAAATCGCGAGCATTCCCAAAACTTGATCTCGTGTTTTTTGGGCTCCAGAACAGTGTTTGTGCATTTCTCAAGACGAATTCCGACGTAAAATGACACGAGGAACACGTTGGAAGCGACAGGATTGCGTTCCGAGAAACCGTTGACGAGAAAATCGCGAGCATTCCCAAATCCTGATCTCGTGTTTTTTGGGCTCCAGAACCGTGTTTCTGCATTTCTCATGACTAATTCCGATGTAAAATGACGCGAGGAACGCGCTGGAAGCGACAGAATTGCGATCCGAGCAACCGTTGACGAGAAAATGGCGAGCATTCCCAAAACTTGATCTCGTGTTTTTTGGGCTCCAGAACCGTGTTTGTGCATTTCTCATGACTAATTCTGGTATAAAATGACGCGAGGAACACGCTGGAGGCGACAGAATTGAGATCCGAGCAACCGTTGACGAGAAAATGGCGAGCATTCCCAAATCCTGATCTCATGTTTTTTGGGCTCCAGAACCGTGTTTGTGCATTTCTCATGACTAATTCTGATATAAAATGACGCGACGAACGCGTTGGAAGCGACAGAATTGCGATCCGAGCAACCGTTGACGAGAAAATGGCGAGCATTCCCAAATCCTGATCTCATGTTTTTTGGGCTCCAGAACCGTCTTTGTGCATTTCTCATGACTAATTCTGATATAAAATGACGCGAGGAACGCGTTGGAAGCGACAGAATTGAGATCCGAGCAACCGTTTACGAGAAAATGGCGAGCATTCCCAAACCCTGATCTCATGTTTTTTGGGCTCCAGAACCGTGTTTGTGCATTTCTCAAGACGAATTCTGATATAAAATGACGCGAGGAACGCGTTGGAAGCGGCAGAATTGAGATCCGAGAAACCGTTGACGACAAAATCGCGAGCATTCCCAAAACTTGATCTCGTGTTTTTTGGGCTCCAGAACCGTGTTTGTGCATTTCTCATGACTAATTCTGGTATAAAATGACGCGAGGAACACGCTGGAGGCGACAGAATTGAGATCCGAGCAACCGTTGACGAGAAAATGGCGAGCATTCCCAAATCCTGATCTCATGTTTTTTGGGCTCCAGAACCGTGTTTGTGCATTTCTCATGACTAATTCTGATATAAAATGACGCGACGAACGCGTTGGAAGCGACAGAATTGCGATCCGAGCAACCGTTGACGAGAAAATGGCGAGCATTCCCAAATCCTGATCTCATGTTTTTTGGGCTCCAGAACCGTGTTTCTGCATTTCTCATGACAAATTCTGATATAAAATGACGCGAGGAACGCGTTGGAAGCGACAGAATTGAGATCCGAGCAACCGTTGACGAGAAAATGGCGAGCATTCCCAAAACTTGATCTCATGTTTTTTGGGCTCCAGAACCGTGTTTGTGCATTTCTCAAGACGAATTCTGATATAAAATGACGCGAGGAACGCGTTGGAAGCGGCAGAATTGAGATCCGAGCAACCGTTGACGAGAAAATGGCGAGCATTCCCAAATCCTGATCTCATGTTTTTTGGGCTCCAGAATCGTGTTTGTGCATTTCTCATGACTAATTCTGATATAAAATGACGCGACGAACGCGTTGGAAGCGACAGAATTGCGATCCGAGCAACCGTTGACGAGAAAATGGCGAGCATTCCCAAATCCTGATCTCATGTTTTTTGGGCTCCAGAACCGTGTTTGTGCATTTCTCATGACTAATTCTGATATAAAATGACGCGAGGAACGCGTTGGAAGCGACAGAATTGAGATCCGAGCAACCGTTGACGAGAAAATGGCGAGCATTCCCAAAACTTGATCTCATGTTTTTTGGGCTCCAGAACCGTGTTTGTGCATTTCTCAAGACGAATTCTGATATAAAATGACGCGAGGAACGCGTTGGAAGCGGCAGAATTGAGATCCGAGCAACCGTTGACGAGAAAATGGCGAGCATTCCCAAATCCTGATCTCATGTTTTTTGGGCTCCAGAACCGTGTTTGTGCATTTCTCATGACTAATTCTGATATAAAATGACGCGAGGAACGCGTTGGAAGCGACAGAATTGAGATCCGAGCAACCGTTGACGAGAAAATGGCGACCATTCCCAAATCCTGATCTCATGTTTTTTGGGCTCCAGAACCGTGTTTGTGCGTTTCTCAAGACTAATTCCGACGTAAAATGACACGAGGAACACGTTGGAAGCGACAGAATTGCGATCCGAGAAACCGTTGACGAGAAAATGGCGAGCATTCCGAAATCCTGATCTCGTGTGTTTTGGACTCCTGAAATGTGTTCCTGCATTTGTCGTCACTATTTCCGACGTAAAATGACGCGAGGAACGCGTTGGAAGCGACATAATTGAGATCCGAGCAACCGTTGACGAGAAAATGGCGAGCATTCCCAAAACTTGATCTCGTGTTTATTGAACTCCAGAACCGTGTTTGTGCGTTTCTCAAGACTAATTCCGACGTAAAATGACACGAGGAACACGTTGGAAGCGACAGAATTGCGATCCGAGAAACCGTTGACGAGAAAATGGCGAGCATTCCCCAATCCTGATCTCATGTTTTTTGGGCTCCAGAACCGTGTTTGTGCATTTCTCATGACTAATTCTGGTATAAAATGACGCGAGGAACACGCTGGAGGCGACAGAATTGCGATCCGAGCAACCGTTGACGAGAAAATGGCGAGCATTCCCAAAACTTGATCTCGTGTTTATTGAACTCCAGAACCGTGTTTGTGCATTTCTCAAAACGAATTCCGACGTAAAATGACACGAGGAACACGTTGGAAGCGACAGGATTGCGATCCGAGAAACCGTTGACGACAAAATCGCGAGCATTCCCAAAACTTGATCTCGTGTTTTTTGGGCTCCAGAACAGTGTTTGTGCATTTCTCAAGACGAATTCCGACGTAAAATGACACGAGGAACACGTTGGAAAAGACAGGATTGCGTTCCGAGAAACCGTTGACGAGAAAATCGCGAGCATTCCCAAATCCTGATCTCGTGTTTTTTGGGCTCCAGAACCGTGTTTCTGCATTTCTCATGACTAATTCCGATGTAAAATGACGCGAGGAACGCGCTGGAAGCGACAGAATTGCGATCCGAGCAACCGTTGACGAGAAAATGGCGAGCATTCCCAAAACTTGATCTCGTGTTTTTTGGGCTCCAGAACCGTGTTTGTGCATTTCTCATGACTAATTCTGGTATAAAATGACGCGAGGAACACGCTGGAGGCGGCAGAATTGAGATCCGAGCAACCGTTGACGAGAAAATGGCGAGCATTCCCAAATCCTGATCTCATGTTTTTTGGGCTCCAGAACCGTGTTTGTGCATTTCTCATGACTAATTCTGATATAAAATGACGCGAGGAACGCGTTGGAAGCGGCAGAATTGGGATCCGAGCAACCGTTGACGAGAAAATGGCGAGCATTCCCAAATCCTGATCTCATGTTTTTTGGGCTCCAGAACCGTGTTTGTGCATTTCTCATGACTAATTCTGATATAAAATGACGCGACGAACGCGTTGGAAGCGACAGAATTGCGATCAGAGAAACCGTTGACGAGAAAATGGCGAGCATTCCCAAATCCTGATCTCGTGTTTTTTGGGCTCCAGAACCGTGTTTCTGCATTTCTCATGACTAATTCCGATGTAAAATGACGCGAGGAACGCGCTGGAAGCGACAGAATTGCGATCCGAGCAACCGTTGACGACAAAATGGCGAGCATTCCCAAAACTTGATCTCGTGTTTATTGAACTCCAGAACCGTGTTTGTGCGTTTCTCAAGACTAATTCCGACGTAAAATGACGCGAGGAACGCGTTGGAAGCGGCAGAATTGAGATCCGAGAAACCGTTGACGACAAAATCGCGAGCATTCCCAAAACTTGATCTCGTGTTTTTTGGGCTCCAGAACCGTGTTTGTGCATTTCTCATGACTAATTCTGGTATAAAATGACGCGAGGAACACGCTGGAGGCGACAGAATTGAGATCCGAGCAACCGTTGACGAGAAAATGGCGAGCATTCCCAAATCCTGATCTCATGTTTTTTGGGCTCCAGAACCGTGTTTGTGCATTTCTCATGACTAATTCTGATATAAAATGACGCGACGAACGCGTTGGAAGCGACAGAATTGCGATCCGAGCAACCGTTGACGAGAAAATGGCGAGCATTCCCAAATCCTGATCTCATGTTTTTTGGGCTCCAGAACCGTGTTTCTGCATTTCTCATGACAAATTCTGATATAAAATGACGCGAGGAACGCGTTGGAAGCGACAGAATTGAGATCCGAGCAACCGTTGACGAGAAAATGGCGAGCATTCCCAAAACTTGATCTCATGTTTTTTGGGCTCCAGAACCGTGTTTGTGCATTTCTCAAGACGAATTCTGATATAAAATGACGCGAGGAACGCGTTGGAAGCGGCAGAATTGAGATCCGAGCAACCGTTGACGAGAAAATGGCGAGCATTCCCAAATCCTGATCTCATGTTTTTTGGGCTCCAGAACCGTGTTTGTGCATTTCTCATGACTAATTCTGATATAAAATGACGCGAGGAACGCGTTGGAAGCGACAGAATTGAGATCCGAGCAACCGTTGACGAGAAAATGGCGACCATTCCCAAATCCTGATCTCATGTTTTTTGGGCTCCAGAACCGTGTTTGTGCGTTTCTCAAGACTAATTCCGACGTAAAATGACACGAGGAACACGTTGGAAGCGACAGAATTGCGATCCGAGAAACCGTTGACGAGAAAATGGCGAGCATTCCGAAATCCTGATCTCGTGTGTTTTGGACTCCTGAAATGTGTTCCTGCATTTGTCGTCACTATTTCCGACGTAAAATGACGCGAGGAACGCGTTGGAAGCGACATAATTGAGATCCGAGCAACCGTTGACGAGAAAATGGCGAGCATTCCCAAAACTTGATCTCGTGTTTATTGAACTCCAGAACCGTGTTTGTGCGTTTCTCAAGACTAATTCCGACGTAAAATGACACGAGGAACACGTTGGAAGCGACAGAATTGCGATCCGAGAAACCGTTGACGAGAAAATGGCGAGCATTCCCCAATCCTGATCTCATGTTTTTTGGGCTCCAGAACCGTGTTTGTGCATTTCTCATGACTAATTCTGGTATAAAATGACGCGAGGAACACGCTGGAGGCGACAGAATTGCGATCCGAGCAACCGTTGACGAGAAAATGGCGAGCATTCCCAAAACTTGATCTCGTGTTTATTGAACTCCAGAACCGTGTTTGTGCATTTCTCAAAACGAATTCCGACGTAAAATGACACGAGGAACACGTTGGAAGCGACAGGATTGCGATCCGAGAAACCGTTGACGACAAAATCGCGAGCATTCCCAAAACTTGATCTCGTGTTTTTTGGGCTCCAGAACAGTGTTTGTGCATTTCTCAAGACGAATTCCGACGTAAAATGACACGAGGAACACGTTGGAAAAGACAGGATTGCGTTCCGAGAAACCGTTGACGAGAAAATCGCGAGCATTCCCAAATCCTGATCTCGTGTTTTTTGGGCTCCAGAACCGTGTTTCTGCATTTCTCATGACTAATTCCGATGTAAAATGACGCGAGGAACGCGCTGGAAGCGACAGAATTGCGATCCGAGCAACCGTTGACGAGAAAATGGCGAGCATTCCCAAAACTTGATCTCGTGTTTTTTGGGCTCCAGAACCGTGTTTGTGCATTTCTCATGACTAATTCTGGTATAAAATGACGCGAGGAACACGCTGGAGGCGACAGAATTGAGATCCGAGCAACCGTTGACGAGAAAATGGCGAGCATTCCCAAATCCTGATCTCATGTTTTTTGGGCTCCAGAACCGTGTTTGTGCATTTCTCATGACTAATTCTGATATAAAATGACGCGAGGCACGCGTTGGAAGCGGCAGAATTGAGATCCGAGCAACCGTTGACGAGAAAATGGCGAGCATTCCCAAATCCTGATCTCGTGTGTTTTGGACTCCAGAAATGTGTTCCTGCATTTGTCGTCACTATTTCCGACGTAAAATGACGCGAGGAACGCGTTGGAAGCGACATAATTGAGATCCGAGCAACCGTTGACGAGAAAATGGCGAGCATTCCCAAAACTTGATCTCGTGTTTATTGAACTCCAGAACCGTGTTTGTGCGTTTCTCAAGACTAATTCCGACGTAAAATGACACGAGGAACACGTTGGAAGCGACAGAATTGCGATCCGAGAAACCGTTGACGAGAAAATGGCGAGCATTCCCCAATCCTGATCTCATGTTTTTTGGGCTCCAGAACCGTGTTTGTGCATTTCTCATGACTAATTCTGATATAAAATGACGCGAGGAACGCGTTGGAAGCGGCAGAATTGAGATCCGAGCAACCGTTGACGAGAAAATGGCGAGCATTCCCAAATCCTGATCTCATGTTTTTTGGGCTCCAGAATCGTGTTTGTGCATTTCTCATGACTAATTCTGATATAAAATGACGCGACGAACGCGTTGGAAGCGACAGAATTGCGATCCGAGCAACCGTTGACGAGAAAATGGCGAGCATTCCCAAATCCTGATCTCATGTTTTTTGGGCTCCAGAACCGTGTTTGTGCATTTCTCATGACTAATTCTGATATAAAATGACGCGAGGAACGCGTTGGAAGCGACAGAATTGAGATCCGAGCAACCGTTGACGAGAAAATGGCGAGCATTCCCAAAACTTGATCTCATGTTTTTTGGGCTCCAGAACCGTGTTTGTGCATTTCTCAAGACGAATTCTGATATAAAATGACGCGAGGAACGCGTTGGAAGCGGCAGAATTGAGATCCGAGCAACCGTTGACGAGAAAATGGCGAGCATTCCCAAATCCTGATCTCATGTTTTTTGGGCTCCAGAACCGTGTTTGTGCATTTCTCATGACTAATTCTGATATAAAATGACGCGAGGAACGCGTTGGAAGCGACAGAATTGAGATCCGAGCAACCGTTGACGAGAAAATGGCAACCATTCCCAAATCCTGATCTCATGTTTTTTGGGCTCCAGAACCGTGTTTGTGCGTTTCTCAAGACTAATTCCGACGTAAAATGACACGAGGAACACGTTGGAAGCGACAGAATTGCGATCCGAGAAACCGTTGACGAGAAAATGGCGAGCATTCCGAAATCCTGATCTCGTGTGTTTTGGACTCCTGAAATGTGTTCCTGCATTTGTCGTCACTATTTCCGACGTAAAATGACGCGAGGAACGCGTTGGAAGCGACATAATTGAGATCCGAGCAACCGTTGACGAGAAAATGGCGAGCATTCCCAAAACTTGATCTCGTGTTTATTGAACTCCAGAACCGTGTTTGTGCGTTTCTCAAGACTAATTCCGACGTAAAATGACACGAGGAACACGTTGGAAGCGACAGAATTGCGATCCGAGAAACCGTTGACGAGAAAATGGCGAGCATTCCCCAATTCTGATCTCATGTTTTTTGGGCTCCAGAACCGTGTTTGTGCATTTCTCATGACTAATTCTGGTATAAAATGACGCGAGGAACACGCTGGAGGCGACAGAATTGCGATCCGAGAAACCGTTGACGAGAAAATGGCGAGCATTCCCCAATCCTGATCTCATGTTTTTTGGGCTCCAGAACCGTGTTTGTGCATTTCTCATGACTAATTCTGATATAAAATGACGCGAGGAACACGCTGGAAGCGACAGAATTGCGATCCGAGCAACCGTTGACGAGAAAATGGCAAGCATTCCCAAAACTTGATCTCGTGTTTATTGAACTCCAGAACCGTGTTTGTGCATTTCTCAAAACGAATTCCGACGTAAAATGACACGAGGAACACGTTGGAAGCGACAGGATTGCGATCCGAGAAACCGTTGACGACAAAATCGCGAGCATTCCCAAAACTTGATCTCGTGTTTTTTGGGCTCCAGAACAGTGTTTGTGCATTTCTCAAGACGAATTCCGACGTAAAATGACACGAGGAACACGTTGGAAAAGACAGGATTGCGTTCCGAGAAACCGTTGACGAGAAAATCGCGAGCATTCCCAAATCCTGATCTCGTGTTTTTTGGGCTCCAGAACCGTGTTTCTGCATTTCTCATGACTAATTCCGATGTAAAATGACGCGAGGAACGCGCTGGAAGCGACAGAATTGCGATCCGAGCAACCGTTGACGAGAAAATGGCGAGCATTCCCAAAACTTGATCTCGTGTTTTTTGGGCTCCAGAACCGTGTTTGTGCATTTCTCATGACTAATTCTGGTATAAAATGACGCGAGGAACACGCTGGAGGCGACAGAATTGCGATCCGAGCAACCGTTGACGAGAAAATGGCGAGCATTCCCAAAACTTGATCTCGTGTTTATTGAACTCCAGAACCGTGTTTGTGCATTTCTCAAAACGAATTCCGACGTAAAATGACACGAGGAACACGTTGGAAGCGACAGGATTGCGATCCGAGAAACCGTTGACGACAAAAACGCGAGCATTCCCAAAACTTGATCTCGTGTTTTTTGGGCTCCAGAACAGTGTTTGTGCATTTCTCAAGACGAATTCCGACGTAAAATGACACGAGGAACACGTTGGAAGCGACAGGATTGCGTTCCGAGAAACCGTTGACGAGAAAATCGCGAGCATTCCCAAATCCTGATCTCGTGTTTTTTGGGCTCCAGAACCGTGTTTCTGCATTTCTCATGACTAATTCCGATGTAAAATGACGCGAGGAACGCGCTGGAAGCGACAGAATTGCGATCCGAGCAACCGTTGACGAGAAAATGGCGAGCATTCCCAAAACTTGATCTCGTGTCTATTGAACTCCAGAACCGTGTTTGTGCATTTCTCAAGACGAATTCTGATATAAAATGACGCGAGGAACGCGTTGGAAGCGGCAGAATTGAGATCCGAGAAACCGTTGACGACAAAATCGCGAGCATTCCCAAAACTTGATCTCGTGTTTTTTGGGCTCCAGAACCGTGTTTGTGCATTTCTCATGACTAATTCTGGTATAAAATGACGCGAGGAACACGCTGGAGGCGACAGAATTGAGATCCGAGCAACCGTTGACGAGAAAATGGCGAGCATTCCCAAATCCTGATCTCATGTTGTTTGGGCTCCAGAACCGTGTTTGTGCATTTCTCATGACTAATTCTGATATAAAATGACGCGACGAACGCGTTGGAAGCGACAGAATTGCGATCCGAGCAACCGTTGACGAGAAAATGGCGAGCATTCCCAAATCCTGATCTCATGTTTTTTGGGCTCCAGAACCGTGTTTGTGCATTTCTCATGACTAATTCTGATATAAAATGACGCGAGGAACGCGTTGGAAGCGACAGAATTTAGATCGGAGCAACCGTTGACGAGAAAATGGCGAGCATTCCCAAAACTTGATCTCATGTTTTTTGGGCTCCAGAACCGTGTTTGTGCATTTCTCAAGACGAATTCTGATATAAAATGACGCGAGGAACGCGTTGGTAGCGGCAGAATTGAGATCCGAGCAACCGTTGACGAGAAAATGGCGAGCATTCCCAAATCCTGATCTCATGTTTTTTGGGCTCCAGAATCG
Source organism: Crossocerus cetratus (assembly GCA_963675795.1). Taxonomy (NCBI): domain Eukaryota; kingdom Metazoa; phylum Arthropoda; class Insecta; order Hymenoptera; family Crabronidae; genus Crossocerus; species Crossocerus cetratus. Next base: position 3,392,797 of record OY776667.1, read on the forward strand.
TGTTTGTGCATTTCTCATGACTAATTCTGATATAAAATGACGCGACGAACGCGTTGGAAGCGACAGAATTGCGGTCCGAGCAACCGTTGACGAGAAAATGGCGAGCATTCCCAAATCCTGATCTCATGTTTTTTGGGCTCCAGAACCGTGTTTGTGCATTTCTCATGACTAATTCTGATATAAAATGACGCGAGGAACGCGTTGGAAGCGACAGAATTGAGATCCGAGCAACCGTTGACGAGAAAATGGCGACCATTCCCAAATCCTGATCTCATGTTTTTTGGGCTCCAGAACCGTGTTTCTGCATTTCTCATGACTAATTCTGATATAAAATGACGCGACGAACGCGTTGGAAGCGACAGAAGTGCGATCAGAGAAACCGTTGACGAGAAAATGGCGAGCATTCCCAAATCCTGATCTCGTATTTTTTGGACTCCAGAAACGTTTTCGTGCATTTCTCATGACTAATTCTGATATAAAATGACGCGAGGAACGCGTTGGAAGCGACAGAATTGAGATCCGAGCAACCGTTGACGAGAAAATGGCGACCATTCCCAAATCCTGATCTCATGTTTTTTGGGCTCCAGAACCGTGTTTCTGCATTTCTCATGACTAATTCTGATATAAAATGACGCGACGAACGCGTTGGAAGGGACAGAATTGAGATCCGAGCAACCGTTGACGAGAAAATGGCGACCATTCCCAAATCCTGATCTCATGTTTTTTGGGCTCCAGAACCGTGTTTCTGCATTTCTCATGACTAATTCTGATATAAAATGACGCGACGAACGCGTTGGAAGCGACAGAAGTGCGATCAGAGAAACCGTTGACGAGAAAATGGCGAGCATTCCCAAATCCTGATCTCGTATTTTTTGGACTCCAGAAACGTTTTCGTGCATTTGTCGTGACTATTTCCGACGCAAAATGACACGAGGAACACGCTGGAAGCGACAGAATTGCGATCCGAGAAACCGTTGACGAGAAAATGGTGAGCATTCCCAAATTCTGATCTCATGTTTTTTGGGCTCCAGAACCGTGTTTGTGCATTTCTCATGACTAATTCTGATATAAAATGATGCGACGAACGCGTTGGAAGCGACAGAATTGCGATCCGAGCAACCGTTGACGAGAAAATCGCGAGCATTTCCAAAACCTGATCTCGTGTTTTTTGGACTCCAGAAACGTTTTCGTGCATTTGTCATCACTATTTCCGACGTAAAATGACACGAGGAACACGCTGGAGGCCACAGAATTGCGATCCGAGAAACCGTTGACGAGAAAATGGCGAGCATTCCCCAATCCTGATCTCATGTTTTTTGGGCTCCAGAACCGTGTTTGTGCATTTCTCAAGACGAATTCCGACGTAAAATGACACGAGGAACGCGTTGGAAGCGACAGGATTGCGATCCGAGCAACCGTTGACGAGAAAATGGCGAGCATTCCCAAAACTTGATCTCGTGTTTATTGAACTCCAGAACCGTGTTTGTGCATTTCTCAAGACGAATTCTGATATAAAATGACGCGAGAAACGCGGTGGAAGCGGCAGAATTGAGATCCGAGAAACCGTTGACGACAAAATCGCGAGCATTCCCAAAACTTGATCTCGTGTTTTTTGGGCTCCAGAACCGTGTTTGTGCATTTCTCAAGACGAATTCCGACGTAAAATGACACGAGGAACACGTTGGAAGCGACAGGATTGAGATCCGAGCAACCGTTGACGAGAAAATGGCGAGCATTCCCAAATCCTGATCTCATGTTTTTTGGGCTCCAGAACCGTGTTTGTGCATTTCTCATGACTAATTCTGATATAAAATGACGCGACGAACGCGTTGGAAGCGACAGAATTGCGATCCGAGCAACCGTTGACGAGAAAATGGCGAGCATTCCCAAATCCTGATCTCATGTTTTTTGGGCTCCAGAACCGTGTTCGTGCATTACTCATGACTAATTCTGATATAAAATGACGCGACGAACGCGTTGGAAGCGACAGAATTGCGATCCGAGCAACCGTTGACGAGAAAATGGCGAGCATTCCCAAATCCTGATCTCAAGTTTTTTGGGCTCCAGAACCGTGTTTGTGCATTTCTCATGACTAATTCTGATATAAAATGACGCGACGAACGCGTTGGAAGCGACAGAATTGCGATCCGAGCAACCGTTGACGAGAAAATGGCGAGCATTCCCAAAACTTGATCTCGTGTTTATTGAACTCCAGAACCGTGTTTGTGCATTTCTCAAGACGAATTCCGACGTAAAATGACACGAGGAACATGTTGGAAGCGACAGGATTGCGATCCGAGAAACCGTTGATGACAAAATCGCGAGCATTCCCAAAACCTGAACTCGTGGTTTTTGGACTCCAGAAACGTTTTCGTGCATTTGTCGTGACTATTTCCGACGCAAAATGACATGAGGAACACGCTGGAGGCGACAGAATTGCGATCCGAGAAACCGTTGACGAGAAAATGGCGAGCATTCCCCAATCCTGATCTCATGTTTGTTGGGCTCCAGAACCGTGTTTGTGCATTTCTCATGACTAATTCTGGTATAAAATGACGCGAGGAACACGCTGGAGGCGACAGAATTGCGATCCGAGAAACCGTTGACGAGAAAATGGCGAGCATTCCCCAATCCTGATCTCATGTTTTTTGGGCTCCAGAACCGTGTTTGTGCATTTCTCATGACTAATTCTGATATAAAATGACGCGAGGAACACGCTGGAAGCGACAGAATTGCGATCCGAGCAACCGTTGACGAGAAAATGGCGAGCATTCCCAAATCCTGATCTCATGTTTTTTGGGCTCCAGAACCGTGTTTGTGCATTTCTCATGACTAATTCTGATATAAAATGACGCGAGGAACAAGTTGGAAGCGGCAGAATTGAGATCCGAGCAACCGTTGACGAGAAAATGGCGACCATTCCCAAATCCTGATCTCATGTTTTTTGGGCTCCAGAACCGTGTTTCTGCATTTCTCATGACTAATTCTGATATAAAATGACGCGACGAACGCGTTGGAAGCGACAGAATTGCGATCAGAGAAACCGTTGACGAGAAAATGGCGAGCATTCCCAAATCCTGATCTCGTGTTTTTTGGACTCCAGAAACGTTTTCGTGCATTTGTCGTCACTATTTCCGACGTAAAATGACACGAGGAACACGCTGGAGGCGACAGAATTGCGATCCGAGAAACCGTTGACGAGAAAATGGCGAGCATTCCCCAATCCTGTTCTCATGTTTTTTGGGCTCCAGAACCGTGTTTGTGCATTTCTCATGACTAATTCTGATATAAAATGACGCGAGGAACGCGTTGGAAGCGACAGAATTGAGATCCGAGTAACCGTTGACGAGAAAATGGCGAGCATTCCCAAAACTTGATCTCGTGTTTATTGAACTCCAGAACCGTGTTTGTGCATTTCTCAAGACGAATTCTGATATAAAATGACGCGAGGAACGCGTTGGAAGCGGCAGAATTGAGATCCGAGCAACCGTTGACGAGAAAATGGCGAGCATTCCCAAATCCTGATCTCATGTTTTTTGGGCTCCAGAACCGTGTTTGTGCATTTCTCATGACTAATTCTGATATAAAATGACGCGACGAACGCGTTGGAAGCGACAGAATTGCGATCCGAGCAACCGTTGACGAGAAAATGGCGAGCATTCCCAAATCCTGATCTCGTGTTTTTTAGACTCCAGAAACGTTTTCGTGCATTTGTCGTCACTATTTCCGACGTAAAATGACACGAGGAACACGCTGGAGGCGACAGAATTGCGATCCGAGAAACCGTTGACGAGAAAATGGCGAGCATTCCCCAATCCTGTTCTCATGTTTTTTGGGCTCCAGAACCGTGTTTGTGCATTTCTCATGACTAATTCTGATATAAAATGACGCGAGGAACGCGTTGGAAGAGACAGAATTGAGATCCGAGCAACCGTTGACGAGAAAATGGCGAGCATTCCCAAAACTTGATCTCGTGTTTATTGAACTCCAGAACCGTGTTTGTGCATTTCTCAAGACGAATTCTGATATAAAATGACGCGAGGAACGCGTTGGAAGCGGCAGAATTGAGATCCGAGCAACCGTTGACGAGAAAATGGCGAGCATTCCCAAATCCTGATCTCATGTTTTTTGGGCTCCAGAACCGCGTTTGTGCATTTCTCACAACTAATTCTGATATAAAATGACGCGACGAACGCGTTGGAAGCGACAGAATTGCGATCCGAGCAACCGTTGACGAGAAAATAGCGAGCATTCCCAAATCCTGATCTCATGTTTTTTGGGCTCCAGAACCGTGTTTGTGCATTTCTCATGACTAATTCTGATATAAAATGACGCGAGGAACGCGTTGGAAGCGACAGAATTGAGATCCGAGCAACCGTTGACGAGAAAATGGCGAGCATTCCCAAAACTTGATCTCATGTTTTTTGGGCTCCAGAACCGTGTTTGTGCATTTCTCATGACTAATTCTGATATAAAATGACGCGACGAACGCGTTGGAAGCGACAGAATTGCGATCAGAGAAACCGTTGACGACAAAATGGCGAGCATTCCCAAATCCTGATCTCGTGTTTTTTGGACTCCAGAAACGTTTTCGTGCATTTGTCGTCACTATTTCCGACGTAAAATGACACGAGGAACACGCTGGAGGCGACAGAATTGCGATCCGAGAAACCGTTGACGAGAAAATGGCGAGCATTCCCCAATCCTGTTCTCATGTTTTTTGGGCTCCAGAACCGTGTTTGTGCATTTCTCATGACTAATTCTGACGTAAAATGACGCGAGGAACGCGTTGGAAGCGACAGAATTGAGATCCGAGCAACCGTTGACGAGAAAATGGCGAGCATTCCCAAATCCTGATCTCATGTTTTTTGGGCTCCAGAACCGTGCTTGTGCATTTCTCATGACTAATTCTGATATAAAATGACGCGACGAACGCGTTGGAAGCGACAGAATTGTGATCCGAGCAACCGTTGACGAGAAAATGGCGAGCATTCCCAAATCCTGATCTCATGTTTTTTGGGCTCCAGAACCGTGTTTGTGCATTTCTCATGACTAATTCTGATATAAAATGACGCGACGAACGCGTTGGAAGCGACAGAATTGCCATCCGAGCAACCGTTGACGAGAAAATGGCGAGCATTCCCAAATCCTGATCTCATGTTTTTTGGGCTCCAGAACCGTGTTTGTGCATTTCTCATGACTAATTCTGATATAAAATGACGCGACGAACGCGTTGGAAGCGACAGAATTGCGATCCGAGCAACCGTTGACGAGAAAATGGCGAGCATTCCCAAATCCTGATCTCAAGTTTTTTGGGCTCCAGAACCGTGTTTGTGCATTTCTCATGACTAATTCTGATATAAAATGACGCGACGAACGCGTTGGAAGCCACAGAATTGCGATCCGAGCAACCGTTGACGAGAAAATGGCGAGCATTCCCAAAACTTGATCTCGTGTTTATTGAACTCCAGAACCGTGTTTGTGCATTTCTCAAGACGAATTCCGACGTAAAATGACACGAGGAACATGTTGGAAGCGACAGGATTGCGATCCGAGAAACCGTTGATGACAAAATCGCGAGCATTCCCAAATCCTGATCTCATGTTTTTTGGGCTCCAGAACCGTGTTTGTGCATTTCTCATGACTAATTCTGATATAAAATGACGCGAGGAACGCGTTGGAAGCGACAGAATTGAGATCCGAGCAACCGTTGACGAGAAAATGGCGAGCATTCCCAAATCCTGATCTCATGTTTTTTGGGCTCCAGAACCGTGTTTGTGCATTTCTCATGACTAATTCTGATATAAAATGACGCGAGGAACGCGTTGGAAGCGACAGAATTGAGATCCGGGCAACCGTTGACGAGAAAATGGCGACCATTCCCAAATCCTGATCTCATGTTTTTTGGGCTCCAGAACCGTGTTTGTGCATTTCTCATGACTAATTCTGATATAAAATGACGCGACGAACGCGTTGGAAGCGACAGAATTGCGATCCGAGCAACCGTTGACGAGAAAATGGCGAGCATTCCCAAATCCTGTTCTCATGTTTTTTGGGCTCCAGAACCGTGTTTGTGCATTTCTCATGACTAATTCTGATATAAAATGACGCGAGGATCGCGTTGGAAGCGACAGAATTGAGATCCGAGCAACCGTTGACGAGAAAATGGCGAGCATTCCCAAAACTTGATCTCGTGTTTATTGAACTCCAGAACCGTGTTTGTGCATTTCTCAAGACGAATTCTGATATAAAATGACGCGAGGAACGCGTTGGAAGCGGCAGAATTGAGATCCGAGCAACCGTTGACGAGAAAATGGCGAGCATTCCCAAATCCTGATCTCATGTTTTTTGGGCTCCAGAACCGCGTTTGTGCATTTCTCATAACTAATTCTGATATAAAATGACGCGACGAACGCGTTGGAAGCGATAGAATTGCGATCCGAGCAACCGTTGACGAGAAAATAGCGAGCATTCCCAAATCCTGATCTCATGTTTTTTGGGCTCCAGAACCGTGTTTGTGCATTTCTCATGACTAATTCTGACGTAAAATGACGCGAGGAACGCGTTGGAAGCGACAGAATTGAGATCCGAGCAACCGTTGACGAGAAAATGGCGAGCATTCCCAAATCCTGATCTCATGTTTTTTGGGCTCCAGAACCGTGCTTGTGCATTTCTCATGACTAATTCTGATATAAAATGACGCGACGAACGCGTTGGAAGCGACAGAATTGTGATCCGAGCAACCGTTGACGAGAAAATGGCGAGCATTCCCAAATCCTGATCTCATGTTTTTTGGGCTCCAGAACCGTGTTTGTGCATTTCTCATGACTAATTCTGATATAAAATGACGCGAGGAACGCGTTGGAAGCGACAGAATTGAGATCCGAGCAACCGTTGACGAGAAAATGGCGAGCATTCCCAAAACTTGATCTCATGTTTTTTGGGCTCCAGAAGCGTGTTTGTGCATTTCTCAAGACGAATTCTGATATAAAATGACGCGAGGAACGCGTTGGAAGCGACAGAATTGAGATCCGAACAACCGTTGACGAGAAAATGGCGAGCATTCCCAAAACTTGATCTCATGTTTTTTGGGCTCCAGAACCGTGTTTGTGCATTTCTCAAGACGAATTCTGATATAAAATGACGCGAGGAACGCGTTGGAAGCGGCAGAATTGAGATCCGAGCAACTGTTGACGAGAAAATGGCGAGCATTCCCAAATCCTGATCTCATGTTTTTTGGGCTCCAGAACCGTGTTTGTGCATTTCTCATGACTAATTCTGATATAAAATGACGCGACGAACGCGTTGGAAGCGACAGAATTGCGATCCGAGCAACCGTTGACGAGGAAATGGCGAGCATTCCCAAATCCTGATCTCAAGTTTTTTGGGCTCCAGAACCGTGTTTGTGCATTTCTCATGACTAATTCTGATATAAAATGACGCGACGAACGCGTTGGAAGCGACAGAATTGCGATCCGAGCAACCGTTGACGAGAAAATGGCGAGCATTCCCAAAACTTGATCTCGTGTTTATTGAACTCCAGAACCGTGTTTGTGCATTTCTCAAGACGAATTCCGACGTAAAATGACACGAGGAACATGTTGGAAGCGACAGGATTGCGATCCGAGAAACCGTTGATGACAAAATCGCGAGCATTCCCAAATCCTGATCTCGTGTTTTTTGGACTCCAGAAACGTTTTCGTGCATTTGTCGTCACCATTTCCGACGTAAAATGACACGAGGAACACGCTGGAGGCGACAGAATTGCGATCCGAGAAACCGTTGACGAGAAAATGGCGAGCATTCCCCAATCCTGTTCTCATGTTTTTTGGGCTCCAGAACCGTGTTTGTGCATTTCTCATGACTAATTCTGATATAAAATGACGCGAGGATCGCGTTGGAAGCGACAGAATTGAGATCCGAGCAACCGTTGACGAGAAAATGGCGAGCATTCCCAAAACTTGATCTCGTGTTTATTGAACTCCAGAACCGTGTTTGTGCATTTCTCAAGACGAATTCTGATATAAAATGACGCGAGGAACGCGTTGGAAGCGGCAGAATTGAGATCCGAGCAACCGTTGACGAGAAAATGGCGAGCATTCCCAAATCCTGATCTCATGTTTTTTGGGCTCCAGAACCGCGTTTGTGCATTTCTCATAACTAATTCTGATATAAAATGACGCGACGAACGCGTTGGAAGCGACAGAATTGCGATCCGAGCAACCGTTGACGAGAAAATAGCGAGCATTCCCAAATCCTGATCTCATGTTTTTTGGGCTCCAGAACCGTGTTTGTGCATTTCTCATGACTAATTCTGACGTAAAATGACGCGAGGAACGCGTTGGAAGCGACAGAATTGAGATCCGAGCAACCGTTGACGAGAAAATGGCGAGCATTCCCAAATCCTGATCTCATGTTTTTTGGGCTCCAGAACCGTGCTTGTGCATTTCTCATGACTAATTCTGATATAAAATGACGCGACGAACGCGTTGGAAGCGACAGAATTGTGATCCGAGCAACCGTTGACGAGAAAATGGCGAGCATTCCCAAATCCTGATCTCATGTTTTTTGGGCTCCAGAACCGTGTTTGTGCATTTCTCATGACTAATTCTGATATAAAATGACGCGAGGAACGCGTTGGAAGCGGCAGAATTGAGATCCGAGCAACCGTTGACGAGAAAATGGCGAGCATTCCCACATCCTGATCTCATGTTTTTTGGGCTCCAGAACCGTGTTTCTGCATTTCTCATGACTAATTCTGATATAAAATGACGCGACGAACGCGTTGGAAGCGACAGAATTGCGATCCGAGCACCCGTTGACGAGAAAATGGCGAGCATTCCCAAATCCTGATCTCAAGTTTTTTGGGCTCCAGAACCGTGTTTGTGCATTTCTCATGACTAATTCTGATATAAAATGACGCGACGAACGCGTTGGAAGCGACAGAATTGCGATCCGAGCAACCGTTGACGAGAAAATGGCGAGCATTCCCAAATCCTGATCTCATGTTTTTTGGGCTCCAGAACCGCGTTTGTGCATTTCTCATAACTAATTCTGATATAAAATGACGCGACGAACGCGTTGGAAGCGATAGAATTGCGATCCGAGCAACCGTTGACGAGAAAATAGCGAGCATTCCCAAATCCTGATCTCATGTTTTTTGGGCTCCAGAACCGTGTTTGTGCATTTCTCATGACTAATTCTGACGTAAAATGACGCGAGGAACGCGTTGGAAGCGACAGAATTGAGATCCGAGCAACCGTTGACGAGAAAATGGCGAGCATTCCCAAATCCTGATCTCATGTTTTTTGGGCTCCAGAACCGTGCTTGTGCATTTCTCATGACTAATTCTGATATAAAATGACGCGACGAACGCGTTGGAAGCGACAGAATTGTGATCCGAGCAACCGTTGACGAGAAAATGGCGAGCATTCCCAAATCCTGATCTCATGTTTTTTGGGCTCCAGAACCGTGTTTGTGCATTTCTCATGACTAATTCTGATATAAAATGACGCGAGGAACGCGTTGGAAGCGACAGAATTGAGATCCGAGCAACCGTTGACGAGAAAATGGCGAGCATTCCCAAAACTTGATCTCATGTTTTTTGGGCTCCAGAAGCGTGTTTGTGCATTTCTCAAGACGAATTCTGATATAAAATGACGCGAGGAACGCGTTGGAAGCGACAGAATTGAGATCCGAACAACCGTTGACGAGAAAATGGCGAGCATTCCCAAAACTTGATCTCATGTTTTTTGGGCTCCAGAACCGTGTTTGTGCATTTCTCAAGACGAATTCTGATATAAAATGACGCGAGGAACGCGTTGGAAGCGGCAGAATTGAGATCCGAGCAACTGTTGACGAGAAAATGGCGAGCATTCCCAAATCCTGATCTCATGTTTTTTGGGCTCCAGAACCGTGTTTGTGCATTTCTCATGACTAATTCTGATATAAAATGACGCGACGAACGCGTTGGAAGCGACAGAATTGCGATCCGAGCAACCGTTGACGAGGAAATGGCGAGCATTCCCAAATCCTGATCTCAAGTTTTTTGGGCTCCAGAACCGTGTTTGTGCATTTCTCATGACTAATTCTGATATAAAATGACGCGACGAACGCGTTGGAAGCGACAGAATTGCGATCCGAGCAACCGTTGACGAGAAAATGGCGAGCATTCCCAAAACTTGATCTCGTGTTTATTGAACTCCAGAACCGTGTTTGTGCATTTCTCAAGACGAATTCCGACGTAAAATGACACGAGGAACATGTTGGAAGCGACAGGATTGCGATCCGAGAAACCGTTGATGACAAAATCGCGAGCATTCCCAAATCCTGATCTCGTGTTTTTTGGACTCCAGAAACGTTTTCGTGCATTTGTCGTCACCATTTCCGACGTAAAATGACACGAGGAACACGCTGGAGGCGACAGAATTGCGATCCGAGAAACCGTTGACGAGAAAATGGCGAGCATTCCCCAATCCTGTTCTCATGTTTTTTGGGCTCCAGAACCGTGTTTGTGCATTTCTCATGACTAATTCTGATATAAAATGACGCGAGGATCGCGTTGGAAGCGACAGAATTGAGATCCGAGCAACCGTTGACGAGAAAATGGCGAGCATTCCCAAAACTTGATCTCGTGTTTATTGAACTCCAGAACCGTGTTTGTGCATTTCTCAAGACGAATTCTGATATAAAATGACGCGAGGAACGCGTTGGAAGCGGCAGAATTGAGATCCGAGCAACCGTTGACGAGAAAATGGCGAGCATTCCCAAATCCTGATCTCATGTTTTTTGGGCTCCAGAACCGCGTTTGTGCATTTCTCATAACTAATTCTGATATAAAATGACGCGACGAACGCGTTGGAAGCGACAGAATTGCGATCCGAGCAACCGTTGACGAGAAAATAGCGAGCATTCCCAAATCCTGATCTCATGTTTTTTGGGCTCCAGAACCGTGTTTGTGCATTTCTCATGACTAATTCTGACGTAAAATGACGCGAGGAACGCGTTGGAAGCGACAGAATTGAGATCCGAGCAACCGTTGACGAGAAAATGGCGAGCATTCCCAAATCCTGATCTCATGTTTTTTGGGCTCCAGAACCGTGCTTGTGCATTTCTCATGACTAATTCTGATATAAAATGACGCGACGAACGCGTTGGAAGCGACAGAATTGTGATCCGAGCAACCGTTGACGAGAAAATGGCGAGCATTCCCAAATCCTGATCTCATGTTTTTTGGGCTCCAGAACCGTGTTTGTGCATTTCTCATGACTAATTCTGATATAAAATGACGCGAGGAACGCGTTGGAAGCGGCAGAATTGAGATCCGAGCAACCGTTGACGAGAAAATGGCGAGCATTCCCACATCCTGATCTCATGTTTTTTGGGCTCCAGAACCGTGTTTCTGCATTTCTCATGACTAATTCTGATATAAAATGACGCGACGAACGCGTTGGAAGCGACAGAATTGCGATCCGAGCACCCGTTGACGAGAAAATGGCGAGCATTCCCAAATCCTGATCTCAAGTTTTTTGGGCTCCAGAACCGTGTTTGTGCATTTCTCATGACTAATTCTGATATAAAATGACGCGACGAACGCGTTGGAAGCGACAGAATTGCGATCCGAGCAACCGTTGACGAGAAAATGGCGAGCATTCCCAAAACTTGATCTCGTGTTTATTGAACTCCAGAACCGTGTTTGTGCATTTCTCAAGACGAATTCCGACGTAAAATGACACGAGGAACATGTTGGAAGCGACAGGATTGCGATCCGAGAAACCGTTGATGACAAAATCGCGAGCATTCCCAAAACCTGAACTCGTGGTTTTTGGACTCCAGAAACGTTTTCGTGCATTTGTCGTGACTATTTCCGACGCAAAATGACATGAGGAACACGCTGGAGGCGACAGAATTGCGATCCGAGAAACCGTTGACGAGAAAATGGCGAGCATTCCCCAATCCTGATCTCATGTTTGTTGGGCTCCAGAACCGCGTTTGTGCATTTCTCATGACTAATTCTGGTATAAAATGACGCGAGGAACACGCTGGAGGCGACAGAATTGCGATCCGAGAAACCGTTGACGAGAAAATGGCGAGCATTCCCCAATCCTGATCTCATGTTTTTTGGGCTCCAGAACCGTGTTTGTGCATTTCTCATGACTAATTCTGATATAAAATGACGCGAGGAACACGCTGGAAGCGACAGAATTGCGATCCGAGCAACCGTTGACGAGAAAATGGCGAGCATTCCCAAATCCTGATCTCAAGTTTTTTGGGCTCCAGAACCGTGTTTGTGCATTTCTCATGACTAATTCTGATATAAAATGACGCGACGAACGCGTTGGAAGCGACAGAATTGCGATCCGAGCAACCGTTGACGAGAAAATGGCGAGCATTCCCAAAACTTGATCTCGTGTTTATTGAACTCCAGAACCGTGTTTGTGCATTTCTCAAGACGAATTCCGACGTAAAATGACACGAGGAACATGTTGGAAGCGACAGGATTGCGATCCGAGAAACCGTTGATGACAAAATCGCGAGCATTCCCAAAACCTGAACTCGTGGTTTTTGGACTCCAGAAACGTTTTCGTGCATTTGTCGTGACTATTTCCGACGCAAAATGACATGAGGAACACGCTGGAGGCGACAGAATTGCGATCCGAGAAACCGTTGACGAGAAAATGGCGAGCATTCCCCAATCCTGATCTCATGTTTGTTGGGCTCCAGAACCGCGTTTGTGCATTTCTCATGACTAATTCTGGTATAAAATGACGCGAGGAACACGCTGGAGGCGACAGAATTGCGATCCGAGAAACCGTTGACGAGAAAATGGCGAGCATTCCCCAATCCTGATCTCATGTTTTTTGGGCTCCAGAACCGTGTTTGTGCATTTCTCATGACTAATTCTGATATAAAATGACGCGAGGAACACGCTGGAAGCGACAGAATTGCGATCCGAGCAACCGTTGACGAGAAAATGGCGAGCATTCCCAAATCCTGATCTCATGTTTTTTGGGCTCCAGAACCGTGTTTGTGCATTTCTCATGACTAATTCTGATATAAAATGACGCGAGGAACAAGTTGGAAGCGGCAGAATTGAGATCCGAGCAACCGTTGACGAGAAAATGGCGACCATTCCCAAATCCTGATCTCATGTTTTTTGGGCTCCAGAACCGTGTTTCTGCATTTCTCATGACTAATTCTGATATAAAATGACGCGACGAACGCGTTGGAAGCGACAGAATTGCGATCAGAGAAACCGTTGACGAGAAAATGGCGAGCATTCCCAAATCCTGATCTCGTGTTTTTTGGACTCCAGAAACGTTTTCGTGCATTTGTCGTCACTATTTCCGACGTAAAATGACACGAGGAACACGCTGGAGGCGACATAATTGCGATCCGAGAAACCGTTGACGAGAAAATGGCGAGCATTCCCCAATCCTGTTCTCATGTTTTTTGAGCTCCAGAACCGTGATTGTGCATTTCTCATGACTAATTCTGATATAAAATGACGCGAGGAACGCGTTGGAAGCGACAGAATTGAGATCCGAGCAACCGTTGACGAGAAAATGGCGAGCATTCCCAAAACTTGATCTCATGTTTTTTGGGCTCCAGAACCGTGTTTGTGCATTTCTCATGACTAATTCTGATATAAAATGACGCGACGAGCGCGTTGGAAGCGACAGAATTGCGATCAGAGAAACCGTTGACGACAAAATGGCAAGCATTCCCAAATCCTGATCTCGTGTTTATTGAACTCCAGAACCGTGTTTGTGCATTTCTCAAGACGAATTCTGATATAAAATGACGCGAGGAACGCGTTGGAAGCGGCAGAATTGAGATCCGAGCAACCATTGACGAGAAAATGGCGAGCATTCCCAAATCCTGATCTCGTGTTTTTTGGACTCCAGAAACGTTTTCGTGCATTTGTCGTCACTATTTCCGACGTAAAATGACACGAGGAACACGCTGGAGGCGACAGAATTGCGATCCGAGAAACCGTTGACGAGAAAATGGCGAGCATTCCCCAATCCTGTTCTCATGTTTTTTGGGCTCCAGAACCGTGTTTGTGCATTTCTCATGACTAATTCTGATATAAAATGACGCGAGGAACGCGTTGGAAGCGACAGAATTGAGATCCGAGCAACCGTTGACGAGAAAATGGCGAGCATTCCCAAAACTTGATCTCGTGTTTATTGAACTCCAGAACCGTGTTTGTGCATTTCTCAAGACGAATTCTGATATAAAATGACGCGAGGAACGCGTTGGAAGCGGCAGAATTGAGATCCGAGCAACCGTTGACGAGAAAATGGCGAGCATTCCCAAATCCTGATCTCATGTTTTTTGGGCTCCAGAACCGCGTTTGTGCATTTCTCATAACTAATTCTGATATAAAATGACGCGACGAACGCGTTGGAAGCGACAGAATTGCGATCCGAGCAACCGTTGACGAGAAAATAGCGAGCATTCCCAAATCCTGATCTCATGTTTTTTGGGCTCCAGAACCGTGTTTGTGCATTTCTCATGACTAATTCTGATATAAAATGACGCGACGAACGCGTTGGAAGCGACAGAATTGCGATCAGAGAAACCGTTGACGACAAAATGGCGAGCATTCCCAAATCCTGATCTCGTGTTTTTTGGACTCCAGAAACGTTTTCGTGCATTTGTCGTCACTATTTCCGACGTAAAATGACACGAGGAACACGCTGGAGGCGACAGAATTGCGATCCGAGAAACCGTTGACGAGAAAATGGCGAGCATTCCCCAATCCTGTTCTCATGTTTTTTGGGCTCCAGAACCGTGTTTGTGCATTTCTCATGACTAATTCTGACGTAAAATGACGCGAGGAACGCGTTGGAAGCGACAGAATTGAGATCCGAGCAACCGTTGACGAGAAAATGGCGAGCATTCCCAAATCCTGATCTCATGTTTTTTGGGCTCCAGAACCGTGCTTGTGCATTTCTCATGACTAATTCTGATATAAAATGACGCGACGAACGCGTTGGAAGCGACAGAATTGCGATCCGAGCAACCGTTGACGAGAAAATGGCGAGCATTCCCAAATCCTGATCTCATGTTTTTTGGGCTCCAGAACCGTGTTTGTGCATTTCTCCTGACTAATTCTGATATAAAATGACGCGAGGAACGCGTTGGAAGCGACAGAATTGAGATCCGAACAACCGTTGACGAGAAAATGGCGAGCATTCCCAAAACTTGATCTCATGTTTTTTGGGCTCCAGAACCGTGTTTGTGCATTTCTCAAGACGAATTCTGATATAAAATGACGCGAGGAACGCGTTGGAAGCGGCAGAATTGAGATCCGAGCAACCGTTGACGAGAAAATGGCGAGCATTCCCAAATCCTGATCTCATGTTTTTTGGGCTCCAGAACCGTGTTTGTGCATTTCTCATGACTAATTCTGATATAAAATGACGCGACGAACGCGTTGGAAGCGACAGAATTGCGATCCGAGCACCCGTTGACGAGAAAATGGCGAGCATTCCCAAATCCTGATCTCAAGTTTTTTGGGCTCCAGAACCGTGTTTGTGCATTTCTCATGACTAATTCTGATATAAAATGACGCGACGAACGCGTTGGAAGCGACAGAATTGCGATCCGAGCAACCGTTGACGAGAAAATGGCGAGCATTCCCAAAACTTGATCTCGTGTTTATTGAACTCCAGAACCGTGTTTGTGCATTTCTCAAGACGAATTCCGACGTAAAATGACACGAGGAACATGTTGGAAGCGACAGGATTGCGATCCGAGAAACCGTTGATGACAAAATCGCGAGCATTCCCAAAACCTGAACTCGTGGTTTTTGGACTCCAGAAACGTTTTCGTGCATTTGTCGTGACTATTTCCGACGCAAAATGACATGAGGAACACGCTGGAGGCGACAGAATTGCGATCCGAGAAACCGTTGACGAGAAAATGGCGAGCATTCCCCAATCCTGATCTCATGTTTGTTGGGCTCCAGAACCGCGTTTGTGCATTTCTCATGACTAATTCTGGTATAAAATGACGCGAGGAACACGCTGGAGGCGACAGAATTGCGATCCGAGAAACCGTTGACGAGAAAATGGCGAGCATTCCCCAATCCTGATCTCATGTTTTTTGGGCTCCAGAACCGTGTTTGTGCATTTCTCATGACTAATTCTGATATAAAATGACGCGACGAACGCGTTGGAAGCGACAGAATTGCGATCCGAGCAACCGTTGACGAGAAAATGGCGAGCATTCCCAAAACTTGATCTCGTGTTTATTGAACTCCAGAACCGTGTTTGTGCATTTCTCAAGACGAATTCCGACGTAAAATGACACGAGGAACATGTTGGAAGCGACAGGATTGCGATCCGAGAAACCGTTGATGACAAAATCGCGAGCATTCCCAAAACCTGAACTCGTGGTTTTTGGACTCCAGAAACGTTTTCGTGCATTTGTCGTGACTATTTCCGACGCAAAATGACATGAGGAACACGCTGGAGGCGACAGAATTGCGATCCGAGAAACCGTTGACGAGAAAATGGCGAGCATTCCCCAATCCTGATCTCATGTTTGTTGGGCTCCAGAACCGCGTTTGTGCATTTCTCATGACTAATTCTGGTATAAAATGACGCGAGGAACACGCTGGAGGCGACAGAATTGCGATCCGAGAAACCGTTGACGAGAAAATGGCGAGCATTCCCCAATCCTGATCTCATGTTTTTTGGGCTCCAGAACCGTGTTTGTGCATTTCTCATGACTAATTCTGATATAAAATGACGCGAGGAACACGCTGGAAGCGACAGAATTGCGATCCGAGCAACCGTTGACGAGAAAATGGCGAGCATTCCCAAATCCTGATCTCATGTTTTTTGGGCTCCAGAACCGTGTTTGTGCATTTCTCATGACTAATTCTGATATAAAATGACGCGAGGAACAAGTTGGAAGCAGCAGAATTGAGATCCGAGCAACCGTTGACGAGAAAATGGCGACCATTCCCAAATCCTGATCTCATGTTTTTTGGGCTCCAGAACCGTGTTTCTGCATTTCTCATGACTAATTCTGATATAAAATGACGCGACGAACGCGTTGGAAGCGACAGAATTGCGATCAGAGAAACCGTTGACGAGAAAATGGCGAGCATTCCCAAATCCTGATCTCGTGTTTTTTGGACTCCAGAAACGTTTTCGTGCATTTGTCGTCACTATTTCCGACGTAAAATGACACGAGGAACACGCTGGAGGCGACAGAATTGCGATCCGAGAAACCGTTGACGAGAAAATGGCGAGCATTCCCCAATCCTGTTCTCATGTTTTTTGAGCTCCAGAACCGTGATTGTGCATTTCTCATGACTAATTCTGATATAAAATGACGCGAGGAACGCGTTGGAAGCGACAGAATTGAGATCCGAGCAACCGTTGACGAGAAAATGGCGAGCATTCCCAAAACTTGATCTCATGTTTTTTGGGCTCCAGAACCGTGTTTGTGCATTTCTCAAGACGAATTCTGATATAAAATGACGCGAGGAACGCGTTGGAAGCGGCAGAATTGAGATCCGAGCAACCATTGACGAGAAAATGGCGAGCATTCCCAAATCCTGATCTCGTGTTTTTTGGACTCCAGAAACGTTTTCGTGCATTTGTCGTCACTATTTCCGACGTAAAATGACACGAGGAACACGCTGGAGGCGACAGAATTGCGATCCGAGAAACCGTTGACGAGAAAATGGCGAGCATTCCCCAATCCTGTTCTCATGTTTTTTGGGCTCCAGAACCGTGTTTGTGCATTTCTCATGACTAATTCTGATATAAAATGACGCGAGGAACGCGTTGGAAGCGACAGAATTGAGATCCGAGCAACCGTTGACGAGAAAATGGCGAGCATTCCCAAATCCTGATCTCGTGTTTTTTGGACTCCAGAAACGTTTTCGTGCATTTGTCGTCACTATTTCCGACGTAAAATGACACGAGGAACACGCTGGAGGCGACAGAATTGCGATCCGAGAAACCGTTGACGAGAAAATGGCGAGCATTCCCCAATCCTGTTCTCATGTTTTTTGGGCTCCAGAACCGTGTTTGTGCATTTCTCATGACTAATTCTGATATAAAATGACGCGAGGAACGCGTTGGAAGCGACAGAATTGAGATCCGAGCAACCGTTGACGAGAAAATGGCGAGCATTCCCAAAACTTGATCTCGTGTTTATTGAACTCCAGAACCGTGTTTGTGCATTTCTCAAGACGAATTCTGATATAAAATGACGCGAGGAACGCGTTGGAAGCGGCAGAATTGAGATCCGAGCAACCGTTGACGAGAAAATGGCGAGCATTCCCAAATCCTGATCTCATGTTTTTTGGGCTCCAGAACCGCGTTTGTGCATTTCTCATAACTAATTCTGATATAAAATGACGCGACGAACGCGTTGGAAGCGACAGAATTGCGATCCGAGCAACCGTTGACGAGAAAATAGCGAGCATTCCCAAATCCTGATCTCATGTTTTTTGGGCTCCAGAACCGTGTTTGTGCATTTCTCATGACTAATTCTGATATAAAATGACGCGAGGAACGCGTTGGAAGCGACAGAATTGAGATCCGAGCAACCGTTGACGAGAAAATGGCGAGCATTCCCAAAACTTGATCTCATGTTTTTTGGGCTCCAGAACCGTGTTTGTGCATTTCTCAAGACGAATTCTGATATAAAATGACGCGAGGAACGCGTTGGAAGCGGCAGAATTGAGATCCGAGCAACCGTTGACGAGAAAATGGCGAGCATTCCCAAATCCCGATCTCATGTTTTTTGGGCTCCAGAACCGCGTTTGTGCATTTCTCATAACTAATTCTGATATAAAATGACGCGACGAACGCGTTGGAAGCGACAGAATTGCGATCCGAGCAACCGTTGACGAGAAAATAGGGAGCATTCCCAAATCCTGATCTCATGTTTTTTGGGCTCCAGAACCGTGTTTGTGCATTTCTCATGACTAATTCTGATATAAAATGACGCGAGGAACGCGTTGGAAGCGACAGAATTGAGATCCGAGCAACCGTTGACGAGAAAATGGCGAGCATTCCCAAAACTTGATCTCATGTTTTTTGGGCTCCAGAACCGTGTTTGTGCATTTCTCATGACTAATTCTGATATAAAATGACGCGACGAACGCGTTGGAAGCGACAGAATTGCGATCAGAGAAACCGTTGACGACAAAATGGCGAGCATTCCCAAATCCTGATCTCGTGTTTTTTGGACTCCAGAAACGTTTTCGTGCATTTGTCGTCACTATTTCCGACGTAAAATGACACGAGGAACACGCTGGAGGCGACAGAATTGCGATCCGAGAAACCGTTGACGAGAAAATGGCGAGCATTCCCCAATCCTGTTCTCATGTTTTTTGGGCTCCAGAACCGTGTTTGTGCATTTCTCATGACTAATTCTGATATAAAATGACGCGAGGAACGCGTTGGAAGCGACAGAATTGAGATCCGAGCAACCGTTGACGAGAAAATGGCGAGCATTCCCAAAACTTGATCTCGTGTTTATTGAACTCCAGAACCGTGTTTGTGCATTTCTCAAGACGAATTCTGATATAAAATGACGCGAGGAACGCGTTGGAAGCGGCAGAATTGAGATCCGAGCAACCGTTGACGAGAAAATGGCGAGCATTCCCAAATCCTGATCTCATGTTTTTTGGGCTCCAGAACCGCGTTTGTGCATTTCTCATAACTAATTCTGATATAAAATGACGCGACGAACGCGTTGGAAGCGACAGAATTGCGATCCGAGCAACCGTTGACGAGAAAATAGCGAGCATTCCCAAATCCTGATCTCATGTTTTTTGGGCTCCAGAACCGTGTTTGTGCATTTCTCATGACTAATTCTGATATAAAATGACGCGACGAACGCGTTGGAAGCGACAGAATTGCGATCAGAGAAACCGTTGACGACAAAATGGCGAGCATTCCCAAATCCTGATCTCGTGTTTTTTGGACTCCAGAAACGTTTTCGTGCATTTGTCGTCACTATTTCCGACGTAAAATGACACGAGGAACACGCTGGAGGCGACAGAATTGCGATCCGAGAAACCGTTGACGAGAAAATGGCGAGCATTCCCCAATCCTGTTCTCATGTTTTTTGGGCTCCAGAACCGTGTTTGTGCATTTCTCATGACTAATTCTGACGTAAAATGACGCGAGGAACGCGTTGGAAGCGACAGAATTGAGATCCGAGCAACCGTTGACGAGAAAATGGCGAGCATTCCCAAATCCTGATCTCATGTTTTTTGGGCTCCAGAACCGTGCTTGTGCATTTCTCATGACTAATTCTGATATAAAATGACGCGACGAACGCGTTGGAAGCGACAGAATTGCGATCCGAGCAACCGTTGACGAGAAAATGGCGAGCATTCCCAAATCCTGATCTCATGTTTTTTGGGCTCCAGAACCGTGTTTGTGCATTTCTCATGACTAATTCTGATATAAAATGACGCGACGAACGCGTTGGAAGCGACAGAATTGCGATCCGAGCAACCGTTGACGAGAAAATGGCGAGCATTCCCAAATCCTGATCTCATGTTTTTTGGGCTCCAGAACCGTGTTTGTGCATTTCTCCTGACTAATTCTGATATAAAATGACGCGAGGAACGCGTTGGAAGCGACAGAATTGAGATCCGAACAACCGTTGACGAGAAAATGGCGAGCATTCCCAAAACTTGATCTCATGTTTTTTGGGCTCCAGAACCGTGTTTGTGCATTTCTCAAGACGAATTCTGATATAAAATGACGCGAGGAACGCGTTGGAAGCGGCAGAATTGAGATCCGAGCAACCGTTGACGAGAAAATGGCGAGCATTCCCAAATCCTGATCTCATGTTTTTTGGGCTCCAGAACCGTGTTTGTGCATTTCTCATGACTAATTCTGATATAAAATGACGCGACGAACGCGTTGGAAGCGACAGAATTGCGATCCGAGCACCCGTTGACGAGAAAATGGCGAGCATTCCCAAATCCTGATCTCAAGTTTTTTGGGCTCCAGAACCGTGTTTGTGCATTTCTCATGACTAATTCTGATATAAAATGACGCGACGAACGCGTTGGAAGCGACAGAATTG
The DNA here is from genome assembly GCA_963675795.1 of Crossocerus cetratus. Taxonomy (NCBI): domain Eukaryota; kingdom Metazoa; phylum Arthropoda; class Insecta; order Hymenoptera; family Crabronidae; genus Crossocerus; species Crossocerus cetratus. The sequence continues at coordinate 3,413,884 of OY776667.1, forward strand.
CGATCCGAGCAACCGTTGACGAGAAAATGGCGAGCATTCCCAAAACTTGATCTCGTGTTTATTGAACTCCAGAACCGTGTTTGTGCATTTCTCAAGACGAATTCCGACGTAAAATGACACGAGGAACATGTTGGAAGCGACAGGATTGCGATCCGAGAAACCGTTGATGACAAAATCGCGAGCATTCCCAAAACCTGAACTCGTGGTTTTTGGACTCCAGAAACGTTTTCGTGCATTTGTCGTGACTATTTCCGACGCAAAATGACATGAGGAACACGCTGGAGGCGACAGAATTGCGATCCGAGAAACCGTTGACGAGAAAATGGCGAGCATTCCCCAATCCTGATCTCATGTTTGTTGGGCTCCAGAACCGCGTTTGTGCATTTCTCATGACTAATTCTGGTATAAAATGACGCGAGGAACACGCTGGAGGCGACAGAATTGCGATCCGAGAAACCGTTGACGAGAAAATGGCGAGCATTCCCCAATCCTGATCTCATGTTTTTTGGGCTCCAGAACCGTGTTTGTGCATTTCTCATGACTAATTCTGATATAAAATGACGCGACGAACGCGTTGGAAGCGACAGAATTGCGATCCGAGCAACCGTTGACGAGAAAATGGCGAGCATTCCCAAAACTTGATCTCGTGTTTATTGAACTCCAGAACCGTGTTTGTGCATTTCTCAAGACGAATTCCGACGTAAAATGACACGAGGAACATGTTGGAAGCGACAGGATTGCGATCCGAGAAACCGTTGATGACAAAATCGCGAGCATTCCCAAAACCTGAACTCGTGGTTTTTGGACTCCAGAAACGTTTTCGTGCATTTGTCGTGACTATTTCCGACGCAAAATGACATGAGGAACACGCTGGAGGCGACAGAATTGCGATCCGAGAAACCGTTGACGAGAAAATGGCGAGCATTCCCCAATCCTGATCTCATGTTTGTTGGGCTCCAGAACCGCGTTTGTGCATTTCTCATGACTAATTCTGGTATAAAATGACGCGAGGAACACGCTGGAGGCGACAGAATTGCGATCCGAGAAACCGTTGACGAGAAAATGGCGAGCATTCCCCAATCCTGATCTCATGTTTTTTGGGCTCCAGAACCGTGTTTGTGCATTTCTCATGACTAATTCTGATATAAAATGACGCGAGGAACACGCTGGAAGCGACAGAATTGCGATCCGAGCAACCGTTGACGAGAAAATGGCGAGCATTCCCAAATCCTGATCTCATGTTTTTTGGGCTCCAGAACCGTGTTTGTGCATTTCTCATGACTAATTCTGATATAAAATGACGCGAGGAACAAGTTGGAAGCAGCAGAATTGAGATCCGAGCAACCGTTGACGAGAAAATGGCGACCATTCCCAAATCCTGATCTCATGTTTTTTGGGCTCCAGAACCGTGTTTCTGCATTTCTCATGACTAATTCTGATATAAAATGACGCGACGAACGCGTTGGAAGCGACAGAATTGCGATCAGAGAAACCGTTGACGAGAAAATGGCGAGCATTCCCAAATCCTGATCTCGTGTTTTTTGGACTCCAGAAACGTTTTCGTGCATTTGTCGTCACTATTTCCGACGTAAAATGACACGAGGAACACGCTGGAGGCGACAGAATTGCGATCCGAGAAACCGTTGACGAGAAAATGGCGAGCATTCCCCAATCCTGTTCTCATGTTTTTTGAGCTCCAGAACCGTGATTGTGCATTTCTCATGACTAATTCTGATATAAAATGACGCGAGGAACGCGTTGGAAGCGACAGAATTGAGATCCGAGCAACCGTTGACGAGAAAATGGCGAGCATTCCCAAAACTTGATCTCATGTTTTTTGGGCTCCAGAACCGTGTTTGTGCATTTCTCAAGACGAATTCTGATATAAAATGACGCGAGGAACGCGTTGGAAGCGGCAGAATTGAGATCCGAGCAACCATTGACGAGAAAATGGCGAGCATTCCCAAATCCTGATCTCGTGTTTTTTGGACTCCAGAAACGTTTTCGTGCATTTGTCGTCACTATTTCCGACGTAAAATGACACGAGGAACACGCTGGAGGCGACAGAATTGCGATCCGAGAAACCGTTGACGAGAAAATGGCGAGCATTCCCCAATCCTGTTCTCATGTTTTTTGGGCTCCAGAACCGTGTTTGTGCATTTCTCATGACTAATTCTGATATAAAATGACGCGAGGAACGCGTTGGAAGCGACAGAATTGAGATCCGAGCAACCGTTGACGAGAAAATGGCGAGCATTCCCAAATCCTGATCTCGTGTTTTTTGGACTCCAGAAACGTTTTCGTGCATTTGTCGTCACTATTTCCGACGTAAAATGACACGAGGAACACGCTGGAGGCGACAGAATTGCGATCCGAGAAACCGTTGACGAGAAAATGGCGAGCATTCCCCAATCCTGTTCTCATGTTTTTTGGGCTCCAGAACCGTGTTTGTGCATTTCTCATGACTAATTCTGATATAAAATGACGCGAGGAACGCGTTGGAAGCGACAGAATTGAGATCCGAGCAACCGTTGACGAGAAAATGGCGAGCATTCCCAAAACTTGATCTCGTGTTTATTGAACTCCAGAACCGTGTTTGTGCATTTCTCAAGACGAATTCTGATATAAAATGACGCGAGGAACGCGTTGGAAGCGGCAGAATTGAGATCCGAGCAACCGTTGACGAGAAAATGGCGAGCATTCCCAAATCCTGATCTCATGTTTTTTGGGCTCCAGAACCGCGTTTGTGCATTTCTCATAACTAATTCTGATATAAAATGACGCGACGAACGCGTTGGAAGCGACAGAATTGCGATCCGAGCAACCGTTGACGAGAAAATAGCGAGCATTCCCAAATCCTGATCTCATGTTTTTTGGGCTCCAGAACCGTGTTTGTGCATTTCTCATGACTAATTCTGATATAAAATGACGCGAGGAACGCGTTGGAAGCGACAGAATTGAGATCCGAGCAACCGTTGACGAGAAAATGGCGAGCATTCCCAAAACTTGATCTCATGTTTTTTGGGCTCCAGAACCGTGTTTGTGCATTTCTCATGACTAATTCTGATATAAAATGACGCGACGAACGCGTTGGAAGCGACAGAATTGCGATCAGAGAAACCGTTGACGACAAAATGGCGAGCATTCCCAAATCCTGATCTCGTGTTTTTTGGACTCCAGAAACGTTTTCGTGCATTTGTCGTCACTATTTCCGACGTAAAATGACACGAGGAACACGCTGGAGGCGACAGAATTGCGATCCGAGAAACCGTTGACGAGAAAATGGCGAGCATTCCCCAATCCTGTTCTCATGTTTTTTGGGCTCCAGAACCGTGTTTGTGCATTTCTCATGACTAATTCTGACGTAAAATGACGCGAGGAACGCGTTGGAAGCGACAGAATTGAGATCCGAGCAACCGTTGACGAGAAAATGGCGAGCATTCCCAAATCCTGATCTCATGTTTTTTGGGCTCCAGAACCGTGCTTGTGCATTTCTCATGACTAATTCTGATATAAAATGACGCGACGAACGCGTTGGAAGCGACAGAATTGTGATCCGAGCAACCGTTGACGAGAAAATGGCGAGCATTCCCAAATCCTGATCTCATGTTTTTTGGGCTCCAGAACCGTGTTTGTGCATTTCTCATGACTAATTCTGATATAAAATGACGCGAGGAACGCGTTGGAAGCGACAGAATTGAGATCCGAGCAACCGTTGACGAGAAAATGGCGAGCATTCCCAAAACTTGATCTCATGTTTTTTGGGCTCCAGAAGCGTGTTTGTGCATTTCTCAAGACGAATTCTGATATAAAATGACGCGAGGAACGCGCTAGAAGCGGCAGAATTGAGATCCGAGCAACCGTTGACGAGAAAATGGCGAGCATTCCCAAATCCTGATCTCATGTTTTTTGGGCTCCAGAACCGTGTTTGTGCATTTCTCATGACTAATTCTGATATAAAATGACGCGACGAACGCGTTGGAAGCGACAGAATTGCGATCCGAGCAACCGTTGACGAGAAAATGGCGAGCATTCCCAAATCCTGATCTCATGTTTTTTGGGCTCCAGAACCGTGTTTGTGCATTTCTCATGACTAATTCTGATATAAAATGACGCGACGAACGCGTTGGAAGCGACAGAATTGCGATCCGAGCAACCGTTGACGAGAAAATGGCGAGCATTCCCAAATCCTGATCTCATGTTTTTTGGGCTCCAGAACCGTGTTTGTGCATTTCTCATGACTAATTCTGATATAAAATGACGCGAGGAACGCGTTGGACGCGACAGAATTGAGATCCGAGCAACCGTTGACGAGAAAATGGCGACCATTCCCAAATACTGATCTCATGTTTTTTGGGCTCCAGAACCGTGTTTGTGCATTTCTCATGACTAATTCTGATATAAAATGACGCGACGAACGCGTTGGAAGCGACAGAATTGCGATCCGAGCAACCGTTGACGAGAAAATGGCGAGCATTCCCAAATCCTGATCTCATGTTTTTGGGGCTCCAGAACCGTGTTTGTGCATTTCTCATGACTAATTCTGATATAAAATGACGCGAGGAACGCGTTGGAAGCGACAGAATTGAGATCCGAGCAACCGTTGACGAGAAAATGGCGACCATTCCCAAATCCTGATCTCATGTTTTTTGGGCTCCAGAACCGTGTTTGTGCATTTCTCATGACTAATTCTGATATAAAATGACGCGACGAACGCGTTGGAAGCGACAGAATTGCGATCCGAGCAACCGTTGACGAGAAAATGGCGAGCATTCCCAAAACTTGATCTCGTGTTTATTGAACTCCAGAACCGTGTTTGTGCATTTCTCAAGACGAATTCTGATATAAAATGACGCGAGGAACGCGTTGGAAGCGGCAGAATTGAGATCCGAGCAACCGTTGACGAGAAAATGGCGAGCATTCCCAAATCCCGATCTCATGTTTTTTGGGCTCCAGAACCGCGTTTGTGCATTTCTCATAACTAATTCTGATATAAAATGACGCGACGAACGCGTTGGAAGCGACAGAATTGCGATCCGAGCAACCGTTGACGAGAAAATAGGGAGCATTCCCAAATCCTGATCTCATGTTTTTTGGGCTCCAGAACCGTGTTTGTGCATTTCTCATGACTAATTCTGATATAAAATGACGCGAGGAACGCGTTGGAAGCGACAGAATTGAGATCCGAGCAACCGTTGACGAGAAAATGGCGAGCATTCCCAAAACTTGATCTCATGTTTTTTGGGCTCCAGAACCGTGTTTGTGCATTTCTCATGACTAATTCTGATATAAAATGACGCGACGAACGCGTTGGAAGCGACAGAATTGCGATCAGAGAAACCGTTGACGACAAAATGGCGAGCATTCCCAAATCCTGATCTCGTGTTTTTTGGACTCCAGAAACGTTTTCGTGCATTTGTCGTCACTATTTCCGACGTAAAATGACACGAGGAACACGCTGGAGGCGACAGAATTGCGATCCGAGAAACCGTTGACGAGAAAATGGCGAGCATTCCCCAATCCTGTTCTCATGTTTTTTGGGCTCCAGAACCGTGTTTGTGCATTTCTCATGACTAATTCTGACGTAAAATGACGCGAGGAACGCGTTGGAAGCGACAGAATTGAGATCCGAGCAACCGTTGACGAGAAAATGGCGAGCATTCCCAAATCCTGATCTCATGTTTTTTGGGCTCCAGAACCGTGTTTGTGCATTTCTCATGACTAATTCTGATATAAAATGACGCGATGAACGCGTTGAAAGCGACAGAATTGAGATCCGAGCAACCGTTGACGAGAAAATGGCGAGCATTCCCAAATCCTGATCTCATGTTTTTTGGGCTCCAGAACCGTGTTTGTGCATTTCTCATAACTAATTCTGATATAAAATGACGCGACGAACGCGTTGGAAGCGACAGAATTGTGATCCGAGCAACCGTTGACGAGAAAATGGCGAGCATTCCCAAATCCTGATCTCATGTTTTTTGGGCTCCAGAACCGTGTTTGTGCATTTCTCATGACTAATTCTGATATAAAATGACGCGACGAACGCGTTGGAAGCGACAGAATTGCGATCCGAGCAACCGTTGACGAGAAAATGGCGAGCATTCCCAAATCCTGATCTCATGTTTTTTGGGCTCCAGAACCGTGTTTGTGCATTTCTCATGACTAATTCTGATATAAAATGACGCGAGGAACGCGTTGGAAGCGACAGAATTGAGATCCGAGCAACCGTTGACGAGAAAATGGCGACCATTCCCAAATCCTGATCTCATGTTTTTTGGGCTCCAGAACCGTGTTTGTGCATTTCTCATGACTAATTCTGATATAAAATGACGAGACGAACGCGTTGGAAGCGACAGAATTGCGATCCGAGCAACCGTTGACGAGAAAATGGCGAGCATTCCCAAATCCTGATCTCATGTTTTTTGGGCTCCAGAACCGTGTTTGTGCATTTCTCATGACTAATTCTGATATAAAATGACGCGAGGAACGCGTTGGAAGCGACAGAATTGAGATCCGAGCAACCGTTGACGAGAAAATGGCGACCATTCCCAAATCCTGATCTCATGTTTTTTGGGCTCCAGAACCGTGTTTGTGCATTTCTCATGACTAATTCTGATATAAAATGACGCGACGAGCGCGTTGGAAGCGACAGAATTGCGATCAGAGAAACCGTTGACGACAAAATGGCAAGCATTCCCAAATCCTGATCTCGTGTTTATTGAACTCCAGAACCGTGTTTGTGCATTTCTCAAGACGAATTCTGATATAAAATGACGCGAGGAACGCGTTGGAAGCGGCAGAATTGAGATCCGAGCAACCATTGACGAGAAAATGGCGAGCATTCCCAAATCCTGATCTCGTGTTTTTTGGACTCCAGAAACGTTTTCGTGCATTTGTCGTCACTATTTCCGACGTAAAATGACACGAGGAACACGCTGGAGGCGACAGAATTGCGATCCGAGAAACCGTTGACGAGAAAATGGCGAGCATTCCCCAATCCTGTTCTCATGTTTTTTGGGCTCCAAAACCGTGTTTGTGCATTTCTCATGACTAATTCTGATATAAAATGACGCGAGGAACGCGTTGGAAGCGACAGAATTGAGATCCGAGCAACCGTTGACGAGAAAATGGCGAGCATTCCCAAAACTTGATCTCGTGTTTATTGAACTCCAGAACCGTGTTTGTGCATTTCTCAAGACGAATTCTGATATAAAATGACGCGAGGAACGCGTTGGAAGCGACAGAATTGTGATCCGAGCAACCGTTGACGAGAAAATGGCGAGCATTCCCAAATCCTGATCTCATGTTTTTTGGGCTCCAGAACCGTGTTTGTGCATTTCTCATGACTAATTCTGATATAAAATGACGCGACGAACGCGTTGGAAGCGACAGAATTGCGATCCGAGCAACCGTTGACGAGAAAATGGCGAGCATTCCCAAATCCTGATCTCATGTTTTTTGGGCTCCAGAACCGTGTTTGTGCATTTCTCATGACTAATTCTGATATAAAATGACGCGAGGAACGCGTTGGAAGCGACAGAATTGAGATCCGAGCAACCGTTGACGAGAAAATGGCGACCATTCCCAAATCCTGATCTCATGTTTTTTGGGCTCCAGAACCGTGTTTGTGCATTTCTCATGACTAATTCTGATATAAAATGACGAGACGAACGCGTTGGAAGCGACAGAATTGCGATCCGAGCAACCGTTGACGAGAAAATGGCGAGCATTCCCAAATCCTGATCTCATGTTTTTTGGGCTCCAGAACCGTGTTTGTGCATTTCTCATGACTAATTCTGATATAAAATGACGCGAGGAACGCGTTGGAAGCGACAGAATTGAGATCCGAGCAACCGTTGACGAGAAAATGGCGACCATTCCCAAATCCTGATCTCATGTTTTTTGGGCTCCAGAACCGTGTTTGTGCATTTCTCATGACTAATTCTGATATAAAATGACGCGACGAGCGCGTTGGAAGCGACAGAATTGCGATCAGAGAAACCGTTGACGACAAAATGGCAAGCATTCCCAAATCCTGATCTCGTGTTTATTGAACTCCAGAACCGTGTTTGTGCATTTCTCAAGACGAATTCTGATATAAAATGACGCGAGGAACGCGTTGGAAGCGGCAGAATTGAGATCCGAGCAACCATTGACGAGAAAATGGCGAGCATTCCCAAATCCTGATCTCGTGTTTTTTGGACTCCAGAAACGTTTTCGTGCATTTGTCGTCACTATTTCCGACGTAAAATGACACGAGGAACACGCTGCAGGCGACAGAATTGCGATCCGAGAAACCATTGACGAGAAAATGGCGAGCATTCCCCAATCCTGTTCTCATGTTTTTTGGGCTCCAAAACCGTGTTTGTGCATTTCTCATGACTAATTCTGATATAAAATGACGCGAGGAACGCGTTGGAAGCGACAGAATTGAGATCCGAGCAACCGTTGACGAGAAAATGGCGAGCATTCCCAAAACTTGATCTCGTGTTTATTGAACTCCAGAACCGTGTTTGTGCATTTCTCAAGACGAATTCTGATATAAAATGACGCGAGGAACGCGTTGGAAGCGGCAGAATTGAGATCCGAGCAACCGTTGACGAGAAAATGGCGAGCATTCCCAAATCCTGATCTCATGTTTTTTGGGCTCCAGAACCGCGTTTGTGCATTTCTCATAACTAATTCTGATATAAAATGACGCGACGAACGCGTTGGAAGCGACAGAATTGCGATCCGAGCAACCGTTGACGAGAAAATAGCGAGCATTCCCAAATCCTGATCTCATGTTTTTTGGGCTCCAGAACCGTGTTTGTGCATTTCTCATGACTAATTCTGATATAAAATGACGCGAGGAACGCGTTGGAAGCGACAGAATTGAGATCCGAGCAACCGTTGACGAGAAAATGGCGAGCATTCCCAAAACTTGATCTCATGTTTTTTGGGCTCCAGAACCGTGTTTGTGCATTTCTCATGACTAATTCTGATATAAAATGACGCGACGAACGCGTTGGAAGCGACAGAATTGCGATCAGAGAAACCGTTGACGACAAAATGGCGAGCATTCCCAAATCCTGATCTCGTGTTTTTTGGACTCCAGAAACGTTTTCGTGCATTTGTCGTCACTATTTCCGACGTAAAATGACACGAGGAACACGCTGGAGGCGACAGAATTGCGATCCGAGAAACCGTTGACGAGAAAATGGCGAGCATTCCCCAATCCTGTTCTCATGTTTTTTGGGCTCCAGAACCGTGTTTGTGCATTTCTCATGACTAATTCTGACGTAAAATGACGCGAGGAACGCGTTGGAAGCGACAGAATTGAGATCCGAGCAACCGTTGACGAGAAAATGGCGAGCATTCCCAAATCCTGATCTCATGTTTTTTGGGCTCCAGAACCGTGCTTGTGCATTTCTCATGACTAATTCTGATATAAAATGACGCGAGGAACGCGTTGGAAGCGACAGAATTGAGATCCGAGCAACCGTTGACGAGAAAATGGCGAGCATTCCCAAAACTTGATCTCATGTTTTTTGGGCTCCAGAAGCGTGTTTGTGCATTTCTCAAGACGAATTCTGATATAAAATGACGCGAGGAACGCGTTAGAAGCGGCAGAATTGAGATCCGAGCAACCGTTGACGAGAAAATGGCGAGCATTCCCAAATCCTGATCTCATGTTTTTTGGGCTCCAGAACCGTGTTTGTGCATTTCTCATGACTAATTCTGATATAAAATGACGCGACGAACGCGTTGGAAGCGACAGAATTGCGATCCGAGCAACCGTTGACGAGAAAATGGCGAGCATTCCCAAATCCTGATCTCATGTTTTTTGGGCTCCAGAACCGTGTTTGTGCATTTCTCATGACTAATTCTGATATAAAATGACGCGACGAACGCGTTGGAAGCGACAGAATTGCGATCCGAGCAACCGTTGACGAGAAAATGGCGAGCATTCCCAAATCCTGATCTCATGTTTTTTGGGCTCCAGAACCGTGTTTGTGCATTTCTCATGACTAATTCTGATATAAAATGACGCGAGGAACGCGTTGGACGCGACAGAATTGAGATCCGAGCAACCGTTGACGAGAAAATGGCGACCATTCCCAAATACTGATCTCATGTTTTTTGGGCTCCAGAACCGTGTTTGTGCATTTCTCATGACTAATTCTGATATAAAATGACGCGACGAACGCGTTGGAAGCGACAGAATTGCGATCCGAGCAACCGTTGACGAGAAAATGGCGAGCATTCCCAAATCCTGATCTCATGTTTTTGGGGCTCCAGAACCGTGTTTGTGCATTTCTCATGACTAATTCTGATATAAAATGACGCGAGGAACGCGTTGGAAGCGACAGAATTGAGATCCGAGCAACCGTTGACGAGAAAATGGCGACCATTCCCAAATCCTGATCTCATGTTTTTTGGGCTCCAGAACCGTGTTTGTGCATTTCTCATGACTAATTCTGATATAAAATGACGCGACGAACGCGTTGGAAGCGACAGAATTGCGATCCGAGCAACCGTTGACGAGAAAATGGCGAGCATTCCCAAAACTTGATCTCGTGTTTATTGAACTCCAGAACCGTGTTTGTGCATTTCTCAAGACGAATTCTGATATAAAATGACGCGAGGAACGCGTTGGAAGCGGCAGAATTGAGATCCGAGCAACCGTTGACGAGAAAATGGCGAGCATTCCCAAATCCCGATCTCATGTTTTTTGGGCTCCAGAACCGCGTTTGTGCATTTCTCATAACTAATTCTGATATAAAATGACGCGACGAACGCGTTGGAAGCGACAGAATTGCGATCCGAGCAACCGTTGACGAGAAAATAGGGAGCATTCCCAAATCCTGATCTCATGTTTTTTGGGCTCCAGAACCGTGTTTGTGCATTTCTCATGACTAATTCTGATATAAAATGACGCGAGGAACGCGTTGGAAGCGACAGAATTGAGATCCGAGCAACCGTTGACGAGAAAATGGCGAGCATTCCCAAAACTTGATCTCATGTTTTTTGGGCTCCAGAACCGTGTTTGTGCATTTCTCATGACTAATTCTGATATAAAATGACGCGACGAACGCGTTGGAAGCGACAGAATTGCGATCAGAGAAACCGTTGACGACAAAATGGCGAGCATTCCCAAATCCTGATCTCGTGTTTTTTGGACTCCAGAAACGTTTTCGTGCATTTGTCGTCACTATTTCCGACGTAAAATGACACGAGGAACACGCTGGAGGCGACAGAATTGCGATCCGAGAAACCGTTGACGAGAAAATGGCGAGCATTCCCCAATCCTGTTCTCATGTTTTTTGGGCTCCAGAACCGTGTTTGTGCATTTCTCATGACTAATTCTGACGTAAAATGACGCGAGGAACGCGTTGGAAGCGACAGAATTGAGATCCGAGCAACCGTTGACGAGAAAATGGCGAGCATTCCCAAATCCTGATCTCATGTTTTTTGGGCTCCAGAACCGTGCTTGTGCATTTCTCATGACTAATTCTGATATAAAATGACGCGACGAACGCGTTGGAAGCGACAGAATTGTGATCCGAGCAAACGTTGACGAGAAAATGGCGAGCATTCCCAAATCCTGATCTCATGTTTTTTGGGCTCCAGAACCGTGTTTGTGCATTTCTCATGACTAATTCTGATATAAAATGACGCGATGAACGCGTTGAAAGCGACAGAATTGAGATCCGAGCAACCGTTGACGAGAAAATGGCGAGCATTCCCAAATCCTGATCTCATGTTTTTTGGGCTCCAGAACCGTGTTTGTGCATTTCTCATGACTAATTCTGATATAAAATGACGCGACGAACGCGTTGGAAGCGACAGAATTGTGATCCGAGCAACCGTTGACGAGAAAATGGCGAGCATTCCCAAATCCTGATCTCATGTTTTTTGGGCTCCAGAACCGTGTTTGTGCATTTCTCATGACTAATTCTGATATAAAATGACGCGACGAACGCGTTGGAAGCGACAGAATTGCGATCCGAGCAACCGTTGACGAGAAAATGGCGAGCATTCCCAAATCCTGATCTCATGTTTTTTGGGCTCCAGAACCGTGTTTGTGCATTTCTCATGACTAATTCTGATATAAAATGACGCGAGGAACGCGTTGGAAGCGACAGAATTGAGATCCGAGCAACCGTTGACGAGAAAATGGCGACCATTCCCAAATCCTGATCTCATGTTTTTTGGGCTCCAGAACCGTGTTTGTGCATTTCTCATGACTAATTCTGATATAAAATGACGAGACGAACGCGTTGGAAGCGACAGAATTGCGATCCGAGCAACCGTTGACGAGAAAATGGCGAGCATTCCCAAATCCTGATCTCATGTTTTTTGGGCTCCAGAACCGTGTTTGTGCATTTCTCATGACTAATTCTGATATAAAATGACGCGAGGAACGCGTTGGAAGCGACAGAATTGAGATCCGAGCAACCGTTGACGAGAAAATGGCGACCATTCCCAAATCCTGATCTCATGTTTTTTGGGCTCCAGAACCGTGTTTGTGCATTTCTCATGACTAATTCTGATATAAAATGACGAGACGAACGCGTTGGAAGCGACAGAATTGCGATCCGAGCAACCGTTGACGAGAAAATGGCGACCATTCCCAAATCCTGATCTCATGTTTTTTGGGCTCCAGAACCGTGTTTGTGCATTTCTCATGACTAATTCTGATATAAAATGACGAGACGAACGCGTTGGAAGCGACAGAATTGCGATCCGAGCAACCGTTGACGAGAAAATGGCGAGCATTCCCAAATCCTGATCTCATGTTTTTTGGGCTCCAGAACCGTGTTTGTGCATTTCTCATGACTAATTCTGATATAAAATGACGCGAGGAACGCGTTGGAAGCGACAGAATTGAGATCCGAGCAACCGTTGACGAGAAAATGGCGACCATTCCCAAATCCTGATCTCATGTTTTTTGGGCTCCAGAACCGTGTTTGTGCATTTCTCATGACTAATTCTGATATAAAATGACGCGACGAACGCGTTGGAAGCGACAGAATTGCGATCCGAGCAACCGTTGACGAGAAAATGGCGAGCATTCCCAAATCCTGATCTCGTGTTTTTTGGACTCCAGAAACGTTTTCGTGCATTTGTCGTCACTATTTCCGACGTAAAATGACACGAGGAACACGCTGGAGGCGACAGAATTGCGATCCGAGAAACCGTTGACGAGAAAATGGCGAGCATTCCCCAATCCTGTTCTCATGTTTTTTGGGCTCCAGAACCGTGTTTGTGCATTTCTCAAGACGAATTCTGACGTAAAATGACGCGAGGAACGCGTTGGAAGCGACAGAATTGAGATCCGAGCAACCGTTGACGAGAAAATGGCGACCATTCCCAAATCCTGATCTCATGTTTTTTGGGCTCCAGAACCGTGTTTGTGCATTTCTCATGACTAATTCTGATATAAAATGACGCGACGAACGCGTTGGAAGCGACAGAATTGCGATCCGAGCAACCGTTGACGAGAAAATGGCGAGCATTCCCAAATCCTGATCTCGTGTTTTTTGGACTCCAGAAACGTTTTCGTGCATTTGTCGTCACTATTTCCGACGTAAAATGACACGAGGAACACGCTGGAGGCGACAGAATTGCGATCCGAGAAACCGTTGACGAGAAAATGGCGAGCATTCCCCAATCCTGTTCTCATGTTTTTTGGGCTCCAGAACCGTGTTTGTGCATTTCTCAAGACGAATTCTGATATAAAATGACGCGAGGAACGCGTTGGAAGCGGCAGAATTGAGATCCGAGCAACCGTTGACGAGAAAATGGCGAGCATTCCCAAATCCTGATCTCATGTTTTTTGGGCTCCAGAACCGTGTTTGTGCATTTCTCATGACTAATTCTGACGTAAAATGACGCGAGGAACGCGTTGGAAGCGACAGAATTGAGATCCGAGCAACCGTTGACGAGAAAATGGCGAGCATTCCCAAAACTTGATCTCGTGTTTATTGAACTCCAGAACCGTGTTTGTGCATTTCTCAAGACGAATTCTGATATAAAATGACGCGAGGAACGCGTTGGAAGCGGCAGAATTGAGATCCGAGCAACCGTTGACGAGAAAATGGCGAGCATTCCCAAATCCTGATCTCATGTTTTTTGGGCTCCAGAACCGTGTTTGTGCATTTCTCATGACTAATTCTGATATAAAATGACGCGACGAACGCGTTGGAAGCGACAGAATTGCGATCCGAGCAACCGTTGACGAGAAAATGGCGAGCATTCCCAAATCCTGATCTCATGTTTTTTGGGCTCCAGAACCGTGTTTGTGCATTTCTCATGACTAATTCTGATATAAAATGACGCGAGGAACGCGTTGGAAGCGACAGAATTGCGATCCGAGAAACCGTTGACGAGAAAATGGCGAGCATTCCCCAATCCTGTTCTCATGTTTTTTGGGCTCCAGAACCGTGTTTGTGCATTTCTCAAGACGAATTCTGACGTAAAATGACGCGAGGAACGCGTTGGAAGCGACAGAATTGCGATCCGAGCAACCGTTGACGAGAAAATGGCGAGCATTCCCAAATCCTGATCTCATGTTTTTTGGGCTCCAGAACCGTGTTTGTGCATTTCTCATGACTAATTCTGATATAAAATGACGCGAGGAACGCGTTGGAAGCGACAGAATTGAGATCCGAGCAACCGTTGACGAGAAAATGGCGAGCATTCCCAAAACTTTATCTCATGTTTTTTGGGCTCCAGAACCGTGTTTATGCATTTCTCATGACTAATTCTGATATAAAATGACGCGACGAACGCGTTGGAAGCGACAGAATTGCGATCAGAGAAACCGTTGACGACAAAATGGCGAGCATTCCCAAATCCTGATCTCGTGTTTTTTGGACTCCAGAAACGTTTTCGTGCATTTGTCGTCACTATTTCCGACGTAAAATGACACGAGGAACACGCTGGAGGCGACAGAATTGCGATCCGAGAAACCGTTGACGAGAAAATGGCGAGCATTCCCCAATCCTGTTCTCATGTTTTTTGGGCTCCAGAACCGTGTTTGTGCATTTCTCATGACTAATTCTGACGTAAAATGACGCGAGGAACGCGTTGGAAGCGACAGAATTGAGATCCGAGCAACCGTTGACGAGAAAATGGCGACCATTCCCAAATCCTGATCTCATGTTTTTTGGGCTCCAGAACCGTGTTTGTGCATTTCTCATGACTAATTCTGATATAAAATGACGAGACGAACGCGTTGGAAGCGACAGAATTGCGATCCGAGCAACCGTTGACGAGAAAATGGCGAGCATTCCCAAATCCTGATCTCATGTTTTTTGGGCTCCAGAACCGTGTTTGTGCATTTCTCATGACTAATTCTGATATAAAATGACGCGAGGAACGCGTTGGAAGCGACAGAATTGAGATCCGAGCAACCGTTGACGAGAAAATGGCGACCATTCCCAAATCCTGATCTCATGTTTTTTGGGCTCCAGAACCGTGTTTGTGCATTTCTCATGACTAATTCTGATATAAAATGACGAGACGAACGCGTTGGAAGCGACAGAATTGCGATCCGAGCAACCGTTGACGAGAAAATGGCGACCATTCCCAAATCCTGATCTCATGTTTTTTGGGCTCCAGAACCGTGTTTGTGCATTTCTCATGACTAATTCTGATATAAAATGACGAGACGAACGCGTTGGAAGCGACAGAATTGCGATCCGAGCAACCGTTGACGAGAAAATGGCGAGCATTCCCAAATCCTGATCTCATGTTTTTTGGGCTCCAGAACCGTGTTTGTGCATTTCTCATGACTAATTCTGATATAAAATGACGCGAGGAACGCGTTGGAAGCGACAGAATTGAGATCCGAGCAACCGTTGACGAGAAAATGGCGACCATTCCCAAATCCTGATCTCATGTTTTTTGGGCTCCAGAACCGTGTTTGTGCATTTCTCATGACTAATTCTGATATAAAATGACGCGACGAACGCGTTGGAAGCGACAGAATTGCGATCCGAGCAACCGTTGACGAGAAAATGGCGAGCATTCCCAAATCCTGATCTCGTGTTTTTTGGACTCCAGAAACGTTTTCGTGCATTTGTCGTCACTATTTCCGACGTAAAATGACACGAGGAACACGCTGGAGGCGACAGAATTGCGATCCGAGAAACCGTTGACGAGAAAATGGCGAGCATTCCCCAATCCTGTTCTCATGTTTTTTGGGCTCCAGAACCGTGTTTGTGCATTTCTCAAGACGAATTCTGACGTAAAATGACGCGAGGAACGCGTTGGAAGCGACAGAATTGAGATCCGAGCAACCGTTGACGAGAAAATGGCGACCATTCCCAAATCCTGATCTCATGTTTTTTGGGCTCCAGAACCGTGTTTGTGCATTTCTCATGACTAATTCTGATATAAAATGACGCGACGAACGCGTTGGAAGCGACAGAATTGCGATCCGAGCAACCGTTGACGAGAAAATGGCGAGCATTCCCAAATCCTGATCTCGTGTTTTTTGGACTCCAGAAACGTTTTCGTGCATTTGTCGTCACTATTTCCGACGTAAAATGACACGAGGAACACGCTGGAGGCGACAGAATTGCGATCCGAGAAACCGTTGACGAGAAAATGGCGAGCATTCCCCAATCCTGTTCTCATGTTTTTTGGGCTCCAGAACCGTGTTTGTGCATTTCTCAAGACGAATTCTGATATAAAATGACGCGAGGAACGCGTTGGAAGCGGCAGAATTGAGATCCGAGCAACCGTTGACGAGAAAATGGCGAGCATTCCCAAATCCTGATCTCATGTTTTTTGGGCTCCAGAACCGTGTTTGTGCATTTCTCATGACTAATTCTGACGTAAAATGACGCGAGGAACGCGTTGGAAGCGACAGAATTGAGATCCGAGCAACCGTTGACGAGAAAATGGCGAGCATTCCCAAAACTTGATCTCGTGTTTATTGAACTCCAGAACCGTGTTTGTGCATTTCTCAAGACGAATTCTGATATAAAATGACGCGAGGAACGCGTTGGAAGCGGCAGAATTGAGATCCGAGCAACCGTTGACGAGAAAATGGCGAGCATTCCCAAATCCTGATCTCATGTTTTTTGGGCTCCAGAACCGTGTTTGTGCATTTCTCATGACTAATTCTGATATAAAATGACGCGACGAACGCGTTGGAAGCGACAGAATTGCGATCCGAGCAACCGTTGACGAGAAAATGGCGAGCATTCCCAAATCCTGATCTCATGTTTTTTGGGCTCCAGAACCGTGTTTGTGCATTTCTCATGACTAATTCTGATATAAAATGACGCGAGGAACGCGTTGGAAGCGACAGAATTGAGATCCGAGCAACCGTTGACGAGAAAATGGCGACCATTCCCAAATCCTGATCTCATGTTTTTTGGGCTCCAGAACCGTGTTTGTGCATTTCTCATGACTAATTCTGATATAAAATGACGAGACGAACGCGTTGGAAGCGACAGAATTGCGATCCGAGCAACCGTTGACGAGAAAATGGCGACCATTCCCAAATCCTGATCTCATGTTTTTTGGGCTCCAGAACCGTGTTTGTGCATTTCTCATGACTAATTCTGATATAAAATGACGAGACGAACGCGTTGGAAGCGACAGAATTGCGATCCGAGCAACCGTTGACGAGAAAATGGCGAGCATTCCCAAATCCTGATCTCATGTTTTTTGGGCTCCAGAACCGTGTTTGTGCATTTCTCATGACTAATTCTGATATAAAATGACGCGAGGAACGCGTTGGAAGCGACAGAATTGAGATCCGAGCAACCGTTGACGAGAAAATGGCGACCATTCCCAAATCCTGATCTCATGTTTTTTGGGCTCCAGAACCGTGTTTGTGCATTTCTCATGACTAATTCTGATATAAAATGACGCGACGAACGCGTTGGAAGCGACAGAATTGCGATCCGAGCAACCGTTGACGAGAAAATGGCGAGCATTCCCAAATCCTGATCTCGTGTTTTTTGGACTCCAGAAACGTTTTCGTGCATTTGTCGTCACTATTTCCGACGTAAAATGACACGAGGAACACGCTGGAGGCGACAGAATTGCGATCCGAGAAACCGTTGACGAGAAAATGGCGAGCATTCCCCAATCCTGTTCTCATGTTTTTTGGGCTCCAGAACCGTGTTTGTGCATTTCTCAAGACGAATTCTGACGTAAAATGACGCGAGGAACGCGTTGGAAGCGACAGAATTGAGATCCGAGCAACCGTTGACGAGAAAATGGCGACCATTCCCAAATCCTGATCTCATGTTTTTTGGGCTCCAGAACCGTGTTTGTGCATTTCTCATGACTAATTCTGATATAAAATGACGCGACGAACGCGTTGGAAGCGACAGAATTGCGATCCGAGCAACCGTTGACGAGAAAATGGCGAGCATTCCCAAATCCTGATCTCGTGTTTTTTGGACTCCAGAAACGTTTTCGTGCATTTGTCGTCACTATTTCCGACGTAAAATGACACGAGGAACACGCTGGAGGCGACAGAATTGCGATCCGAGAAACCGTTGACGAGAAAATGGCGAGCATTCCCCAATCCTGTTCTCATGTTTTTTGGGCTCCAGAACCGTGTTTGTGCATTTCTCAAGACGAATTCTGATATAAAATGACGCGAGGAACGCGTTGGAAGCGGCAGAATTGAGATCCGAGCAACCGTTGACGAGAAAATGGCGAGCATTCCCAAATCCTGATCTCATGTTTTTTGGGCTCCAGAACCGTGTTTGTGCATTTCTCATGACTAATTCTGACGTAAAATGACGCGAGGAACGCGTTGGAAGCGACAGAATTGAGATCCGAGCAACCGTTGACGAGAAAATGGCGAGCATTCCCAAAACTTGATCTCGTGTTTATTGAACTCCAGAACCGTGTTTGTGCATTTCTCAAGACGAATTCTGATATAAAATGACGCGAGGAACGCGTTGGAAGCGGCAGAATTGAGATCCGAGCAACCGTTGACGAGAAAATGGCGAGCATTCCCAAATCCTGATCTCATGTTTTTTGGGCTCCAGAACCGTGTTTGTGCATTTCTCATGACTAATTCTGATATAAAATGACGCGACGAACGCGTTGGAAGCGACAGAATTGCGATCCGAGCAACCGTTGACGAGAAAATGGCGAGCATTCCCAAATCCTGATCTCATGTTTTTTGGGCTCCAGAACCGTGTTTGTGCATTTCTCATGACTAATTCTGATATAAAATGACGCGAGGAACGCGTTGGAAGCGACAGAATTGAGATCCGAGCAACCGTTGACGAGAAAATGGCGAGCATTCCCAAAACTTTATCTCATGTTTTTTGGGCTCCAGAACCGTGTTTATGCATTTCTCATGACTAATTCTGATATAAAATGACGCGACGAACGCGTTGGAAGCGACAGAATTGCGATCAGAGAAACCGTTGACGACAAAATGGCGAGCATTCCCAAATCCTGATCTCGTGTTTTTTGGACTCCAGAAACGTTTTCGTGCATTTGTCGTCACTATTTCCGACGTAAAATGACACGAGGAACACGCTGGAGGCGACAGAATTGCGATCCGAGAAACCGTTGACGAGAAAATGGCGAGCATTCCCCAATCCTGTTCTCATGTTTTTTGGGCTCCAGAACCGTGTTTGTGCATTTCTCATGACTAATTCTGACGTAAAATGACGCGAGGAACGCGTTGGAAGCGACAGAATTGAGATCCGAGCAACCGTTGACGAGAAAATGGCGAGCATTCCCAAATCCTGATCTCATGTTTTTTGGGCTCCAGAACCGTGCTTGTGCATTTCTCATGACTAATTCTGATATAAAATGACGCGACGAACGCGTTGGAAGCGACAGAATTGTGATCCGAGCAACCGTTGACGAGAAAATGGCGAGCATTCCCAAATCCTGATCTCATGTTTTTTGGGCTCCAGAACCGTGTTTGTGCATTTCTCATGACTAATTCTGATATAAAATGACGCGAGGAACGCGTTGGAAGCGACAGAATTGAGATCCGAGCAACCGTTGACGAGAAAATGGCGAGCATTCCCAAAACTTGATCTCATGTTTTTTGGGCTCCAGAAGCGTGTTTGTGCATTTCTCAAGACGAATTCTGATATAAAATGACGCGAGGAACGCGTTAGAAGCGGCAGAATTGAAATCCGAGCAACCGTTGACGAGAAAATGGCGAGCATTCCCAAATCCTGATCTCATGTTTTTTGGGCTCCAGAACCGTGTTTGTGCATTTCTCATGACTAATTCTGATATAAAATGACGCGACGAACGCGTTGGAAGCGACAGAATTGCGATCCGAGCAACCGTTGACGAGAAAATGGCGAGCATTCCCCAATCCTGTTCTCATGTTTTTTGGGCTCCAGAACCGTGTTTGTGCATTTCTCAAGACGAATTCTGATATAAAATGACGCGAGGAACGCGTTGGAAGCGGCAGAATTGAGATCCGAGCAACCGTTGACGAGAAAATGGCGAGCATTCCCAAATCCTGATCTCATGTTTTTTGGGCTCCAGAACCGTGTTTGTGCATTTCTCATGACTAATTCTGACGTAAAATGACGCGAGGAACGCGTTGGAAGCGACAGAATTGAGATCCGAGCAACCGTTGACGAGAAAATGGCGAGCATTCCCAAAACTTGATCTCGTGTTTATTGAACTCCAGAACCGTGTTTGTGCATTTCTCAAGACGAATTCTGATATAAAATGACGCGAGGAACGCGTTGGAAGCGGCAGAATTGAGATCCGAGCAACCGTTGACGAGAAAATGGCGAGCATTCCCAAATCCTGATCTCATGTTTTTTGGGCTCCAGAACCGTGTTTGTGCATTTCTCATGACTAATTCTGATATAAAATGACGCGACGAACGCGTTGGAAGCGACAGAATTGCGATCCGAGCAACCGTTGACGAGAAAATGGCGAGCATTCCCAAATCCTGATCTCATGTTTTTTGGTCTCCAGAACCGTGTTTCTGCATTTCTCATGACTAATTCTGATATAAAATGACGCGACGAACGCGTTGGAAGCGACAGAATTGCGATCAGAGAAACCGTTGACGACAAAATGGCGAGCATTCCCCAATCCTGTTCTCATGTTTTTTGGGCTCCAGAACCGTGTTTGTGCATTTCTCATGACTAATTCTGACGTAAAATGACGCGAGGAACGCGTTGGAAGCGACAGAATTGAGATCCGAGCAACCGTTGACGAGAAAATGGCGAGCATTCCCAAATCCTGATCTCATGTTTTTTGGGCTCCAGAACCGTGCTTGTGCATTTCTCATGACTAATTCTGATATAAAATGACGCGACGAACGCGTTGGAAGCGACAGAATTGTGATCCGAGCAACCGTTGACGAGAAAATGGCGAGCATTCCCAAATCCTGATCTCATGTTTTTTGGGCTCCAGAACCGTGTTTGTGCATTTCTGATGACTAATTCTGATATAAAATGACGCGAGGAACGCGTTGGAAGCGACAGAATTGAGATCCGAGCAACCGTTGACGAGAAAATGGCGAGCATTCCCAAAACTTGATCTCATGTTTTTTGGGCTCCAGAAGCGTGTTTGTGCATTTCTCAAGACGAATTCTGATATAAAATGACGCGAGGAACGCGTTAGAAGCGGCAGAATTGAAATCCGAGCAACCGTTGACGAGAAAATGGCGAGCATTCCCAAATCCTGATCTCATGTTTTTTGGGCTCCAGAACCGTGTTTGTGCATTTCTCATGACTAATTCTGATATAAAATGACGCGACGAACGCGTTGGAAGCGACAGAATTGCGATCCGAGCAACCGTTGACGAGAAAATGGCGAGCATTCCCAAATCCTGATCTCATGTTTTTTGAGCTCCAGAACCGTGTTTGTGCATTTCTCATGACTAATTCTGATATAAAATGACGCGAGGAACGCGTTGGAAGCGACAGAATTGCGATCCGAGCAACCGTTGACGAGAAAATGGCGACCATTCCCAAATCCTGATCTCATGTTTTTTGGGCTCCAGAACCGTGTTTCTGCATTTCTCATGACTAATTCTGATATAAAATGACGCGAGGAATGCGTTGGAAGCGACAGAATTGAGATCCGAGCAACCGTTGACGAGAAAATAGCGAGCATTCCCAAAACTTGATCTCATGTTTTTTGGGCTCCAGAACCGTGTTTGTGCATTTCTCAAGACGAATTCTGATATAAAATGACGCGAGGAACGCGTTGGAAGCGGCAGAATTGAGATCCGAGCAACCGTTGACGAGAAAATGGCGAGCATTCCCAAATCCTGATCTCATGTTTTTTGGGCTCCAGAACCGTGTTTGTGCATTTCTCATGACTAATTCTGATATAAAATGACGCGACGAACGCGTTGGAAGCGACAGAATTGCGATCCGAGCAACCGTTGACGAGAAATTGGCGAGCATTCCCAAATCCTGATCTCATGTTTTTTGGGCTCCAGAACCGTGTTTCTGCATTTCTCATGACTAATTCTGATATAAAATGACGCGACGAACGCGTTGGAAGCGACAGAATTGCGATCAGAGAAACCGTTGACGAGAAAATGGCGAGCATTCCCAAATCTTGATCTCGTGTTTTTTGGACTCCAGAAACGTTTTCGTGCATTTGTCGTGACTATTTCCGACGCAAAATGACACGAGGAACACGCTGGAAGCGACAGAATTGCGATCCGAGAAACCGTTGACGAGAAAATGGTGAGCATTCCCAAATCCTGATCTCATGTTTTTTGGGCTCCAGAACCGTGTTTGTGCATTTCACATGACTAATTCTGATATAAAATGACGCGAGGAACGCGTTGGAAGCGGCAGAATTGAGATCCGAGCAACCGTTGACGAGAAAATGGCGAGCATTCCCAAATCCTGATCTCATGTTTTTTGGGCTCCAGAACCGTGTTTGTGCATTTCTCCTGACTAATTCTGATATAAAATGACGCGAGGAACGCGTTGGAAGCGACAGAATTGAGATCCGAACAACCGTTGACGAGAAAATGGCGAGCATTCCCAAAACTTGATCTCATGTTTTTTGGGCTCCAGAACCGTGTTTGTGCATTTCTCAAGACGAATTCTGATATAAAATGACGCGAGGAACGCGTTGGAAGCGGCAGAATTGAGATCCGAGCAACCGTTGACGAGAAAATGGCGAGCATTCCCAAATCCTGATCTCATGTTTTTTGGGCTCCAGAATCGTGTTTGTGCATTTCTCATGACTAATTCTGATATAAAATGACGCGACGAACGCGTTGGAAGCGACAGAATTGCGATCCGAGCAACCGTTGACGAGAAAATGGCGAGCATTCCCAAATCCTGATCTCGTATTTTTTGGACTCCAGAAACGTTTTCGTGCATTTCTCATGACTAATTCTGATATAAAATGACGCGAGGAACGCGTTGGAAGCGACAGAATTGAGATCCGAGCAACCGTTGACGAGAAAATGGCGACCATTCCCAAATCCTGATCTCATGTTTTTTGGGCTCCAGAACCGTGTTTCTGCATTTCTCATGACTAATTCTGATATAAAATGACGCGAGGAACGCGTTGGAAGCGACAGAATTGAGATCCGAGCAACCGTTGACGAGAAAATGGCGAGCATTCCCAAATCCTGATCTCATGTTTTTTGGGCTCCAGAACCGTGTTTGTGCATTTCTCCTGACGAATTCTGATATAAAATGACGCGAGGAACGCGTTGGAAGCGGCAGAATTGAGATCCGAGCAACCGTTGACGAGAAAATGGCGAGCATTCCCAAATCCTGATCTCATGTTTTTTGGGCTCCAGAATCGTGTTTGTGCATTTCTCATGACTAATTCTGATATAAAATGACGCGACGAACGCGTTGGAAGCGACAGAATTGCGATCCGAGCAACCGTTGACGAGAAAATGGCGAGCATTCCCAAATCCTGATCTCGTATTTTTTGGACTCCAGAAACGTTTTCGTGCATTTCTCATGACTAATTCTGATATAAAATGACGCGAGGAACGCGTTGGAAGCGACAGAATTGAGATCCGAGCAACCGTTGACGAGAAAATGGCGACCATTCCCAAATCCTGATCTCATGTTTTTTGGGCTCCAGAACCGTGTTTCTGCATTTCTCATGACTAATTCTGATATAAAATGACGCGAGGAACGCGTTGGAAGCGACAGAATTGAGATCCGAGCAACCGTTGACGAGAAAATGGCGACCATTCCTAAATCCTGATCTCATGTTTTTTGGGCTCCAGAACCGTGTTTCTGCATTTCTCATGACTAATTCTGATATAAAATGACGCGACGAACGCGTTGGAAGCGACAGAATTGCGATCCGAGCAACCGTTGACGAGAAAATCGCGAGCATTCCTAAAACCTGATCTCGTGTTTTTTGGACTCCAGAAACGTTTTCGTGCATTTGTCATCACTATTTCCGACGTAAAATGACACGAGGAACACGCTGGAGGCGACAGAATTGCGATCCGAGAAACCGTTGACGAGAAAATGGCGACCATTCCCAAATCCTGATCTCATGTTTTTTGGGCTCCAGAACCGTGTTTGTGCATTTCTCATGACTAATTCTGATATAAAATGACGCGAGGAACGCGTTGGAAGCGACAGAATTGAGATCCGAGCAACCGTTGACGAGAAAATGGCGAGCATTCCCAAAACTTTATCTCATGTTTTTTGGGCTCCAGAACCGTGTTTATGCATTTCTCATGACTAATTCTGATATAAAATGACGCGACGAACGCGTTGGAAGCGACAGAATTGCGATCAGAGAAACCGTTGACGACAAAATGGCGAGCATTCCCAAATCCTGATCTCGTGTTTTTTGGACTCCAGAAACGTTTTCGTGCATTTGTCGTCACTATTTCCGACGTAAAATGACACGAGGAACACGCTGGAGGCGACAGAATTGCGATCCGAGAAACCGTTGACGAGAAAATGGCGAGCATTCCCCAATCCTGTTCTCATGTTTTTTGGGCTCCAGAACCGTGTTTGTGCATTTCTCATGACTAATTCTGACGTAAAATGACGCGAGGAACGCGTTGGAAGCGACAGAATTGAGATCCGAGCAACCGTTGACGAGAAAATGGCGAGCATTCCCAAATCCTGATCTCATGTTTTTTGGGCTCCAGAACCGTGCTTGTGCATTTCTCATGACTAATTCTGATATAAAATGACGCGACGAACGCGTTGGAAGCGACAGAATTGTGATCCGAGCAACCGTTGACGAGAAAATGGCGAGCATTCCCAAATCCTGATCTCATGTTTTTTGGGCTCCAGAACCGTGTTTGTGCATTTCTCATGACTAATTCTGATATAAAATGACGCGAGGAACGCGTTGGAAGCGACAGAATTGAGATCCGAGCAACCGTTGACGAGAAAATGGCGAGCATTCCCAAAACTTGATCTCATGTTTTTTGGGCTCCAGAAGCGTGTTTGTGCATTTCTCAAGACGAATTCTGATATAAAATGACGCGAGGAACGCGTTAGAAGCGGCAGAATTGAAATCCGAGCAACCGTTGACGAGAAAATGGCGAGCATTCCCAAATCCTGATCTCATGTTTTTTGGGCTCCAGAACCGTGTTTGTGCATTTCTCATGACTAATTCTGATATAAAATGACGCGACGAACGCGTTGGAAGCGACAGAATTGCGATCCGAGCAACCGTTGACGAGAAAATGGCGAGCATTCCCCAATCCTGTTCTCATGTTTTTTGGGCTCCAGAACCGTGTTTGTGCATTTCTCAAGACGAATTCTGATATAAAATGACGCGAGGAACGCGTTGGAAGCGGCAGAATTGAGATCCGAGCAACCGTTGACGAGAAAATGGCGAGCATTCCCAAATCCTGATCTCATGTTTTTTGGGCTCCAGAACCGTGTTTGTGCATTTCTCATGACTAATTCTGACGTAAAATGACGCGAGGAACGCGTTGGAAGCGACAGAATTGAGATCCGAGCAACCGTTGACGAGAAAATGGCGAGCATTCCCAAAACTTGATCTCGTGTTTATTGAACTCCAGAACCGTGTTTGTGCATTTCTCAAGACGAATTCTGATATAAAATGACGCGAGGAACGCGTTGGAAGCGGCAGAATTGAGATCCGAGCAACCGTTGACGAGAAAATGGCGAGCATTCCCAAATCCTGATCTCATGTTTTTTGGGCTCCAGAACCGTGTTTGTGCATTTCTCATGACTAATTCTGATATAAAATGACGCGACGAACGCGTTGGAAGCGACAGAATTGCGATCCGAGCAACCGTTGACGAGAAAATGGCGAGCATTCCCAAATCCTGATCTCATGTTTTTTGGTCTCCAGAACCGTGTTTCTGCATTTCTCATGACTAATTCTGATATAAAATGACGCGACGAACGCGTTGGAAGCGACAGAATTGCGATCAGAGAAACCGTTGACGACAAAATGGCGAGCATTCCCCAATCCTGTTCTCATGTTTTTTGGGCTCCAGAACCGTGTTTGTGCATTTCTCATGACTAATTCTGACGTAAAATGACGCGAGGAACGCGTTGGAAGCGACAGAATTGAGATCCGAGCAACCGTTGACGAGAAAATGGCGAGCATTCCCAAATCCTGATCTCATGTTTTTTGGGCTCCAGAACCGTGCTTGTGCATTTCTCATGACTAATTCTGATATAAAATGACGCGACGAACGCGTTGGAAGCGACAGAATTGTGATCCGAGCAACCGTTGACGAGAAAATGGCGAGCATTCCCAAATCCTGATCTCATGTTTTTTGGGCTCCAGAACCGTGTTTGTGCATTTCTGATGACTAATTCTGATATAAAATGACGCGAGGAACGCGTTGGAAGCGACAGAATTGAGATCCGAGCAACCGTTGACGAGAAAATGGCGAGCATTCCCAAAACTTGATCTCATGTTTTTTGGGCTCCAGAAGCGTGTTTGTGCATTTCTCAAGACGAATTCTGATATAAAATGACGCGAGGAACGCGTTAGAAGCGGCAGAATTGAAATCCGAGCAACCGTTGACGAGAAAATGGCGAGCATTCCCAAATCCTGATCTCATGTTTTTTGGGCTCCAGAACCGTGTTTGTGCATTTCTCATGACTAATTCTGATATAAAATGACGCGACGAACGCGTTGGAAGCGACAGAATTGCGATCCGAGCAACCGTTGACGAGAAAATGGCGAGCATTCCCAAATCCTGATCTCATGTTTTTTGAGCTCCAGAACCGTGTTTGTGCATTTCTCATGACTAATTCTGATATAAAATGACGCGAGGAACGCGTTGGAAGCGACAGAATTGCGATCCGAGCAACCGTTGACGAGAAAATGGCGACCATTCCCAAATCCTGATCTCATGTTTTTTGGGCTCCAGAACCGTGTTTCTGCATTTCTCATGACTAATTCTGATATAAAATGACGCGAGGAACGCGTTGGAAGCGACAGAATTGAGATCCGAGCAACCGTTGACGAGAAAATAGCGAGCATTCCCAAAACTTGATCTCATGTTTTTTGGGCTCCAGAACCGTGTTTGTGCATTTCTCAAGACGAATTCTGATATAAAATGACGCGAGGAACGCGTTGGAAGCGGCAGAATTGAGATCCGAGCAACCGTTGACGAGAAAATGGCGAGCATTCCCAAATCCTGATCTCATGTTTTTTGGGCTCCAGAACCGTGTTTGTGCATTTCTCATGACTAATTCTGATATAAAATGACGCGACGAACGCGTTGGAAGCGACAGAATTGCGATCCGAGCAACCGTTGACGAGAAATTGGCGAGCATTCCCAAATCCTGATCTCATGTTTTTTGGGCTCCAGAACCGTGTTTCTGCATTTCTCATGACTAATTCTGATATAAAATGACGCGACGAACGCGTTGGAAGCGACAGAATTGCGATCAGAGAAACCGTTGACGAGAAAATGGCGAGCATTCCCAAATCTTGATCTCGTGTTTTTTGGACTCCAGAAACGTTTTCGTGCATTTGTCGTGACTATTTCCGACGCAAAATGACACGAGGAACACGCTGGAAGCGACAGAATTGCGATCCGAGAAACCGTTGACGAGAAAATGGTGAGCATTCCCAAATCCTGATCTCATGTTTTTTGGGCTCCAGAACCGTGTTTGTGCATTTCACATGACTAATTCTGATATAAAATGACGCGAGGAACGCGTTGGAAGCGGCAGAATTGAGATCCGAGCAACCGTTGACGAGAAAATGGCGAGCATTCCCAAATCCTGATCTCATGTTTTTTGGGCTCCAGAACCGTGTTTGTGCATTTCTCCTGACTAATTCTGATATAAAATGACGCGAGGAACGCGTTGGAAGCGACAGAATTGAGATCCGAACAACCGTTGACGAGAAAATGGCGAGCATTCCCAAAACTTGATCTCATGTTTTTTGGGCTCCAGAACCGTGTTTGTGCATTTCTCAAGACGAATTCTGATATAAAATGACGCGAGGAACGCGTTGGAAGCGGCAGAATTGAGATCCGAGCAACCGTTGACGAGAAAATGGCGAGCATTCCCAAATCCTGATCTCATGTTTTTTGGGCTCCAGAATCGTGTTTGTGCATTTCTCATGACTAATTCTGATATAAAATGACGCGACGAACGCGTTGGAAGCGACAGAATTGCGATCCGAGCAACCGTTGACGAGAAAATGGCGAGCATTCCCAAATCCTGATCTCGTATTTTTTGGACTCCAGAAACGTTTTCGTGCATTTCTCA
Organism: Crossocerus cetratus; assembly: GCA_963675795.1. Taxonomy (NCBI): domain Eukaryota; kingdom Metazoa; phylum Arthropoda; class Insecta; order Hymenoptera; family Crabronidae; genus Crossocerus; species Crossocerus cetratus. Next base: position 3,442,542 of record OY776667.1, read on the forward strand.
TGACTAATTCTGATATAAAATGACGCGAGGAACGCGTTGGAAGCGACAGAATTGAGATCCGAGCAACCGTTGACGAGAAAATGGCGACCATTCCCAAATCCTGATCTCATGTTTTTTGGGCTCCAGAACCGTGTTTCTGCATTTCTCATGACTAATTCTGATATAAAATGACGCGAGGAACGCGTTGGAAGCGACAGAATTGAGATCCGAGCAACCGTTGACGAGAAAATGGCGAGCATTCCCAAATCCTGATCTCATGTTTTTTGGGCTCCAGAACCGTGTTTGTGCATTTCTCCTGACGAATTCTGATATAAAATGACGCGAGGAACGCGTTGGAAGCGGCAGAATTGAGATCCGAGCAACCGTTGACGAGAAAATGGCGAGCATTCCCAAATCCTGATCTCATGTTTTTTGGGCTCCAGAATCGTGTTTGTGCATTTCTCATGACTAATTCTGATATAAAATGACGCGACGAACGCGTTGGAAGCGACAGAATTGCGATCCGAGCAACCGTTGACGAGAAAATGGCGAGCATTCCCAAATCCTGATCTCGTATTTTTTGGACTCCAGAAACGTTTTCGTGCATTTCTCATGACTAATTCTGATATAAAATGACGCGAGGAACGCGTTGGAAGCGACAGAATTGAGATCCGAGCAACCGTTGACGAGAAAATGGCGACCATTCCCAAATCCTGATCTCATGTTTTTTGGGCTCCAGAACCGTGTTTCTGCATTTCTCATGACTAATTCTGATATAAAATGACGCGAGGAACGCGTTGGAAGCGACAGAATTGAGATCCGAGCAACCGTTGACGAGAAAATGGCGACCATTCCTAAATCCTGATCTCATGTTTTTTGGGCTCCAGAACCGTGTTTCTGCATTTCTCATGACTAATTCTGATATAAAATGACGCGACGAACGCGTTGGAAGCGACAGAATTGCGATCCGAGCAACCGTTGACGAGAAAATCGCGAGCATTCCTAAAACCTGATCTCGTGTTTTTTGGACTCCAGAAACGTTTTCGTGCATTTGTCATCACTATTTCCGACGTAAAATGACACGAGGAACACGCTGGAGGCGACAGAATTGCGATCCGAGAAACCGTTGACGAGAAAATGGCGACCATTCCCAAATCCTGATCTCATGTTTTTTGGGCTCCAGAACCGTGTTTGTGCATTTCTCATGACTAATTCTGATATAAAATGACGCGACGAACGCGTTGGAAGCGACAGAATTGCGATCCGAGCAACCGTTGACGAGAAAATGGCGAGCATTCCCAAATCCTGATCTCGTGTTTTTTGGACTCCAGAACCGTGTTTGTGCATTTCTCAAGACGAATTCTGACGTAAAATGACGCGAGGAACGCGTTGGAAGCGACAGAATTGCGATCCGAGCAACCGTTGACGAGAAAATGGCGAGCATTCCCAAATCCTGATCTCATGTTTTTTGGGCTCCAGAATCGTGTTTGTGCATTTCTCATGACTAATTCTGATATAAAATGACGCGACGAACGCGTTGGAAGCGACAGAATTGCGATCCGAGCAACCGTTGACGAGAAAATGGCGAGCATTCCCAAATCCTGATCTCGTATTTTTTGGACTCCAGAAACGTTTTCGTGCATTTCTCATGACTAATTCTGATATAAAATGACGCGAGGAACGCGTTGGAAGCGACAGAATTGAGATCCGAGCAACCGTTGACGAGAAAATGGCGACCATTCCTAAATCCTGATCTCATGTTTTTTGGGCTCCAGAACCGTGTTTCTGCATTTCTCATGACTAATTCTGATATAAAATGACGCGACGAACGCGTTGGAAGCGACAGAATTGCGATCCGAGCAACCGTTGACGAGAAAATCGCGAGCATTCCTAAAACCTGATCTCGTGTTTTTTGGACTCCAGAAACGTTTTCGTGCATTTGTCATCACTATTTCCGACGTAAAATGACACGAGGAACACGCTGGAGGCGACAGAATTGCGATCCGAGAAACCGTTGACGAGAAAATGGCGACCATTCCCAAATCCTGATCTCATGTTTTTTGGGCTCCAGAACCGTGTTTGTGCATTTCTCATGACTAATTCTGATATAAAATGACGCGACGAACGCGTTGGAAGCGACAGAATTGCGATCCGAGCAACCGTTGACGAGAAAATGGCGAGCATTCCCAAATCCTGATCTCGTGTTTTTTGGACTCCAGAACCGTGTTTGTGCATTTCTCAAGACGAATTCTGACGTAAAATGACGCGAGGAACGCGTTGGAAGCGACAGAATTGAGATCCGAGCAACCGTTGACGAGAAAATGGCGACCATTCCCAAATCCTGATCTCATGTTTTTTGGGCTCCAGAACCGTGTTTGTGCATTTCTCATGACTAATTCTGATATAAAATGACGCGACGAACGCGTTGGAAGCGACAGAATTGCGATCCGAGCAACCGTTGACGAGAAAATGGCGAGCATTCCCAAATCCTGATCTCGTGTTTTTTGGACTCCAGAAACGTTTTCGTGCATTTGTCGTCACTATTTCCGACGTAAAATGACACGAGGAACACGCTGGAGGCGACAGAATTGCGATCCGAGAAACCGTTGACGAGAAAATGGCGAGCATTCCCCAATCCTGTTCTCATGTTTTTTGGGCTCCAGAACCGTGTTTGTGCATTTCTCAAGACGAATTCTGATATAAAATGACGCGAGGAACGCGTTGGAAGCGGCAGAATTGAGATCCGAGCAACCGTTGACGAGAAAATGGCGAGCATTCCCAAATCCTGATCTCATGTTTTTTGGGCTCCAGAACCGTGTATGTGCATTTCTCATGACTAATTCTGACGTAAAATGACGCGAGGAACGCGTTGGAAGCGACAGAATTGAGATCCGAGCAACCGTTGACGAGAAAATGGCGAGCATTCCCAAAACTTGATCTCGTGTTTATTGAACTCCAGAACCGTGTTTGTGCATTTCTCAAGACGAATTCTGATATAAAATGACGCGAGGAACGCGTTGGAAGCGGCAGAATTGAGATCCGAGCAACCGTTGACGAGAAAATGGCGAGCATTCCCAAATCCTGATCTCATGTTTTTTGGGCTCCAGAACCGTGTTTGTGCATTTCTCATGACTAATTCTGATATAAAATGACGCGACGAACGCGTTGGAAGCGACAGAATTGCGATCCGAGCAACCGTTGACGAGAAAATGGCGAGCATTCCCAAATCCTGATCTCATGTTTTTTGGGCTCCAGAACCGTGTTTGTGCATTTCTCATGACTAATTCTGATATAAAATGACGCGAGGAACGCGTTGGAAGCGACAGAATTGAGATCCGAGCAACCGTTGACGAGAAAATGGCGAGCATTCCCAAAACTTTATCTCATGTTTTTTGGGCTCCAGAACCGTGTTTATGCATTTCTCATGACTAATTCTGATATAAAATGACGCGACGAACGCGTTGGAAGCGACAGAATTGCGATCAGAGAAACCGTTGACGACAAAATGGCGAGCATTCCCAAATCCTGATCTCGTGTTTTTTGGACTCCAGAAACGTTTTCGTGCATTTGTCGTCACTATTTCCGACGTAAAATGACACGAGGAACACGCTGGAGGCGACAGAATTGCGATCCGAGAAACCGTTGACGAGAAAATGGCGAGCATTCCCCAATCCTGTTCTCATGTTTTTTGGGCTCCAGAACCGTGTTTGTGCATTTCTCATGACTAATTCTGACGTAAAATGACGCGAGGAACGCGTTGGAAGCGACAGAATTGAGATCCGAGCAACCGTTGACGAGAAAATGGCGAGCATTCCCAAATCCTGATCTCATGTTTTTTGGGCTCCAGAACCGTGCTTGTGCATTTCTCATGACTAATTCTGATATAAAATGACGCGACGAACGCGTTGGAAGCGACAGAATTGTGATCCGAGCAACCGTTGACGAGAAAATGGCGAGCATTCCCAAATCCTGATCTCATGTTTTTTGGGCTCCAGAACCGTGTTTGTGCATTTCTCATGACTAATTCTGATATAAAATGACGCGAGGAACGCGTTGGAAGCGACAGAATTGAGATCCGAGCAACCGTTGACGAGAAAATGGCGAGCATTCCCAAAACTTGATCTCATGTTTTTTGGGCTCCAGAAGCGTGTTTGTGCATTTCTCAAGACGAATTCTGATATAAAATGACGCGAGGAACGCGTTAGAAGCGGCAGAATTGAAATCCGAGCAACCGTTGACGAGAAAATGGCGAGCATTCCCAAATCCTGATCTCATGTTTTTTGGGCTCCAGAACCGTGTTTGTGCATTTCTCATGACTAATTCTGATATAAAATGACGCGACGAACGCGTTGGAAGCGACAGAATTGCGATCCGAGCAACCGTTGACGAGAAAATGGCGAGCATTCCCCAATCCTGTTCTCATGTTTTTTGGGCTCCAGAACCGTGTTTGTGCATTTCTCAAGACGAATTCTGATATAAAATGACGCGAGGAACGCGTTGGAAGCGGCAGAATTGAGATCCGAGCAACCGTTGACGAGAAAATGGCGAGCATTCCCAAATCCTGATCTCATGTTTTTTGGGCTCCAGAACCGTGTTTGTGCATTTCTCATGACTAATTCTGACGTAAAATGACGCGAGGAACGCGTTGGAAGCGACAGAATTGAGATCCGAGCAACCGTTGACGAGAAAATGGCGAGCATTCCCAAAACTTGATCTCGTGTTTATTGAACTCCAGAACCGTGTTTGTGCATTTCTCAAGACGAATTCTGATATAAAATGACGCGACGAACGCGTTGGAAGCGACAGAATTGCGATCAGAGAAACCGTTGACGACAAAATGGCGAGCATTCCCAAATCCTGATCTCGTGTTTTTTGGACTCCAGAAACGTTTTCGTGCATTTGTCGTCACTATTTCCGACGTAAAATGACACGAGGAACACGCTGGAGGCGACAGAATTGCGATCCGAGAAACCGTTGACGAGAAAATGGCGAGCATTCCCCAATCCTGTTCTCATGTTTTTTGGGCTCCAGAACCGTGTTTGTGCATTTCTCATGACTAATTCTGACGTAAAATGACGCGAGGAACGCGTTGGAAGCGACAGAATTGAGATCCGAGCAACCGTTGACGAGAAAATGGCGAGCATTCCCAAATCCTGATCTCATGTTTTTTGGGCTCCAGAACCGTGCTTGTGCATTTCTCATGACTAATTCTGATATAAAATGACGCGACGAACGCGTTGGAAGCGACAGAATTGTGATCCGAGCAACCGTTGACGAGAAAATGGCGAGCATTCCCAAATCCTGATCTCATGTTTTTTGGGCTCCAGAACCGTGTTTGTGCATTTCTCATGACTAATTCTGATATAAAATGACGCGAGGAACGCGTTGGAAGCGACAGAATTGAGATCCGAGCAACCGTTGACGAGAAAATGGCGAGCATTCCCAAAACTTGATCTCATGTTTTTTGGGCTCCAGAAGCGTGTTTGTGCATTTCTCAAGACGAATTCTGATATAAAATGACGCGAGGAACGCGTTAGAAGCGGCAGAATTGAAATCCGAGCAACCGTTGACGAGAAAATGGCGAGCATTCCCAAATCCTGATCTCATGTTTTTTGGGCTCCAGAACCGTGTTTGTGCATTTCTCATGACTAATTCTGATATAAAATGACGCGACGAACGCGTTGGAAGCGACAGAATTGCGATCCGAGCAACCGTTGACGAGAAAATGGCGAGCATTCCCAAATCCTGATCTCATGTTTTTTGAGCTCCAGAACCGTGTTTGTGCATTTCTCATGACTAATTCTGATATAAAATGACGCGAGGAACGCGTTGGAAGCGACAGAATTGCGATCCGAGCAACCGTTGACGAGAAAATGGCGACCATTCCCAAATCCTGATCTCATGTTTTTTGGGCTCCAGAACCGTGTTTCTGCATTTCTCATGACTAATTCTGATATAAAATGACGCGAGGAACGCGTTGGAAGCGACAGAATTGAGATCCGAGCAACCGTTGACGAGAAAATAGCGAGCATTCCCAAAACTTGATCTCATGTTTTTTGGGCTCCAGAACCGTGTTTGTGCATTTCTCAAGACGAATTCTGATATAAAATGACGCGAGGAACGCGTTGGAAGCGGCAGAATTGAGATCCGAGCAACCGTTGACGAGAAAATGGCGAGCATTCCCAAATCCTGATCTCATGTTTTTTGGGCTCCAGAACCGTGTTTGTGCATTTCTCATGACTAATTCTGATATAAAATGACGCGACGAACGCGTTGGAAGCGACAGAATTGCGATCCGAGCAACCGTTGACGAGAAATTGGCGAGCATTCCCAAATCCTGATCTCATGTTTTTTGGGCTCCAGAACCGTGTTTCTGCATTTCTCATGACTAATTCTGATATAAAATGACGCGACGAACGCGTTGGAAGCGACAGAATTGCGATCAGAGAAACCGTTGACGAGAAAATGGCGAGCATTCCCAAATCTTGATCTCGTGTTTTTTGGACTCCAGAAACGTTTTCGTGCATTTGTCGTGACTATTTCCGACGCAAAATGACACGAGGAACACGCTGGAAGCGACAGAATTGCGATCCGAGAAACCGTTGACGAGAAAATGGTGAGCATTCCCAAATCCTGATCTCATGTTTTTTGGGCTCCAGAATCGTGTTTGTGCATTTCTCATGACTAATTCTGATATAAAATGACGCGACGAACGCGTTGGAAGCGACAGAATTGCGATCCGAGCAACCGTTGACGAGAAAATGGCGAGCATTCCCAAATCCTGATCTCGTATTTTTTGGACTCCAGAAACGTTTTCGTGCATTTCTCCTGACTAATTCTGATATAAAATGACGCGAGGAACGCGTTGGAAGCGACAGAATTGAGATCCGAGCAACCGTTGACGAGAAAATGGCGACCATTCCCAAATCCTGATCTCATGTTTTTTGGGCTCCAGAACCGTGTTTCTGCATTTCTCATGACTAATTCTGATATAAAATGACGCGAGGAACGCGTTGGAAGCGACAGAATTGAGATCCGAGCAACCGTTGACGAGAAAATGGCGACCATTCCTAAATCCTGATCTCATGTTTTTTGGGCTCCAGAACCGTGTTTCTGCATTTCTCATGACTAATTCTGATATAAAATGACGCGACGAACGCGTTGGAAGCGACAGAATTGCGATCCGAGCAACCGTTGACGAGAAAATCGCGAGCATTCCTAAAACCTGATCTCGTGTTTTTTGGACTCCAGAAACGTTTTCGTGCATTTGTCATCACTATTTCCGACGTAAAATGACACGAGGAACACGCTGGAGGCGACAGAATTGCGATCCGAGAAACCGTTGACGAGAAAATGGCGAGCATTCCCCAATCCTGATCTCATGTTTTTTGGGCTCCAGAACCGTGTTTGTGCATTTCTCAAGACGAATTCCGACGTAAAATGACACGAGGAACACGTTGGAAGCGACAGGATTGCGTTCCGAGAAACCGTTGACGAGAAAATCGCGAGCATTCCCAAATCCTGATCTCGTGTTTTTTGGGCTCCAGAACCGTGTTTCTGCATTTCTCATGACTAATTCCGATGTAAAATGACGCGAGGAACGCGCTGGAAGCGACAGAATTGCGATCCGAGCAACCGTTGACGAGAAAATGGCGAGCATTCCCAAATCCTGATCTCATGTTTTTTGGGCTCCAGAACCGTGTTTGTGCATTTCTCCTGACTAATTCTGATATAAAATGACGCGAGGAACGCGTTGGAAGCGACAGAATTGAGATCCGAACAACCGTTGACGAGAAAATGGCGAGCATTCCCAAAACTTGATCTCATGTTTTTTGGGCTCCAGAACCGTGTTTGTGCATTTCTCAAGACGAATTCTGATATAAAATGACGCGAGGAACGCGTTGGAAGCGGCAGAATTGAGATCCGAGCAACCGTTGACGAGAAAATGGCGAGCATTCCCAAATCCTGATCTCATGTTTTTTGGGCTCCAGAACCGTGTTTGTGCATTTCTCATGACTAATTCTGATATAAAATGACGCGACGAACGCGTTGGAAGCGACAGAATTGCGATCCGAGCAACCGTTGACGAGAAAATGGCGAGCATTCCCAAATCCTGATCTCAAGTTTTTTGGGCTCCAGAACCGTGTTTGTGCATTTCTCATGACTTATTCTGATATAAAATGACGCGACGAACGCGTTGGAAGCCACAGAATTGCGATCCGAGCAACCGTTGACGAGAAAATGGCGAGCATTCCCAAAACTTGATCTCGTGTTTATTGAACTCCAGAACCGTGTTTGTGCATTTCTCAAGACGAATTCCGACGTAAAATGACACGAGGAACATGTTGGAAGCGACAGGATTGCGATCCGAGAAACCGTTGATGACAAAATCGCGAGCATTCCCAAAACCTGAACTCGTGGTTTTTGGACTCCAGAAACGTTTTCGTGCATTTGTCGTGACTATTTCAGACGCAAAATGACACGAGGAACACGCTGGAGGCGACAGAATTGCGATCCGAGAAACCGTTGACGAGAAAATGGCGAGCATTCCCCAATCCTGATCTCATGTTTTTTGGGCTCCAGAACCGTGTTTGTGCATTTCTCATGACTAATTCTGGTATAAAATGACGCGAGGAACACGCTGGAGGCGACAGAATTGCGATCCGAGAAACCGTTGACGAGAAAATGGCGAGCATTCCCCAATCCTGATCTCATGTTTTTTGGGCTCCAGAACCGTGTTTGTGCATTTCTCATGACTAATTCTGATCTAAAATGAGGCGAGGAACACGCTGGAAGCGACAGAATTGCGATCCGAGCAACCGTTGACGAGAAAATGGCGAGCATTCCCAAATCCTGATCTCGTGTTTTTTGGGCTCCAGAACCGTGTTTCTGCATTTCTCATGACTAATTCCGATGTAAAATGACGCGAGGAACGCGCTGGAAGCGACAGAATTGCGATCCGAGCAACCGTTGACGAGAAAATGGCGAGCATTCCCAAATCCTGATCTCATGTTTTTTGGGCTCCAGAACCGTGTTTGTGCATTTCTCCTGACTAATTCTGATATAAAATGACGCGAGGAACGCGTTGGAAGCGACAGAATTGAGATCCGAACAACCGTTGACGAGAAAATGGCGAGCATTCCCAAAACTTGATCTCATGTTTTTTGGGCTCCAGAACCGTGTTTGTGCATTTCTCAAGACGAATTCTGATATAAAATGACGCGAGGAACGCGTTGGAAGCGGCAGAATTGAGATCCGAGCAACCGTTGACGAGAAAATGGCGAGCATTCCCAAATCCTGATCTCATGTTTTTTGGGCTCCAGAACCGTGTTTGTGCATTTCTCATGACTAATTCTGATATAAAATGACGCGACGAACGCGTTGGAAGCGACAGAATTGCGATCCGAGCAACCGTTGACGAGAAAATGGCGAGCATTCCCAAATCCTGATCTCAAGTTTTTTGGGCTCCAGAACCGTGTTTGTGCATTTCTCATGACTAATTCTGATATAAAATGACGCGACGAACGCGTTGGAAGCCACAGAATTGCGATCCGAGCAACCGTTGACGAGAAAATGGCGAGCATTCCCAAAACTTGATCTCGTGTTTATTGAACTCCAGAACCGTGTTTGTGCATTTCTCAAGACGAATTCCGACGTAAAATGACACGAGGAACATGTTGGAAGCGACAGGATTGCGATCCGAGAAACCGTTGATGACAAAATCGCGAGCATTCCCAAAACCTGAACTCGTGGTTTTTGGACTCCAGAAACGTTTTCGTGCATTTGTCGTGACTATTTCAGACGCAAAATGACACGAGGAACACGCTGGAGGCGACAGAATTGCGATCCGAGAAACCGTTGACGAGAAAATGGCGAGCATTCCCCAATCCTGATCTCATGTTTTTTGGGCTCCAGAACCGTGTTTGTGCATTTCTCATGACTAATTCTGGTATAAAATGACGCGAGGAACACGCTGGAGGCGACAGAATTGCGATCCGAGAAACCGTTGACGAGAAAATGGCGAGCATTCCCCAATCCTGATCTCATGTTTTTTGGGCTCCAGAACCGTGTTTGTGCATTTCTCATGACTAATTCTGATATAAAATGAGGCGAGGAACACGCTGGAAGCGACAGAATTGCGATCCGAGCAACCGTTGACGAGAAAATGGCGAGCATTCCCCAATCCTGATCTCATGGTTTTTGGGCTCCAGAACCGTGTTTGTGCATTTCTCATGACTAATTCTGGTATAAAATGACGCGAGGAACACGCTGGAGGCGACAGAATTGCGATCCGAGAAACCGTTGACGAGAAAATGGCGAGCATTCCCCAATCCTGATCTCATGTTTTTTGGGCTCCAGAACCGTGTTTCTGCATTTCTCATGACTAATTCTGATATAAAATGACGCGACGAACGCGTTGGAAGCGACAGAAGTGCGATCAGAGAAACCGTTGACGAGAAAATGGCGAGCATTCCCAAATCCTGATCTCGTATTTTTTGGACTCCAGAAACGTTTTCGTGCATTTGTCGTGACTATTTCCGACGCAAAATGACACGAGGAACACGCTGGAAGCGACAGAATTGCGATCCGAGAAACCGTTGACGAGAAAATGGTGAGCATTCCCAAATCCTGATCTCATGTTTTTTGGGCTCCAGAACCGTGTTTGTGCATTTCTCATGACTAATTCTGATATAAAATGACGCGACGAACGCGTTGGAAGCGACAGAATTGCGATCCGAGCAACCGTTGACGAGAAAATCGCGAGCATTCCCAAAACCTGATCTCGTGTTTTTTGGACTCCAGAAACGTTTTCGTGCATTTGTCATCACTATTTCCGACGTAAAATGACACGAGGAACACGCTGGAGGCGACAGAATTGCGATCCGAGAAACCGTTGACGAGAAAATGGCGAGCATTCCCCAATCCTGATCTCATGTTTTTTGGGCTCCAGAACCGTGTTTGTGCATTTCTCATGACTAATTCTGATATAAAATGACGCGAGGAACGCGTTGGAAGCGACAGAATTGAGATCCGAGCAACCGTTGACGAGAAAATGGCGAGCATTCCCAAATCCTGATCTCATGTTTTTTGGGCTCCAGAACCGTGTTTGTGCATTTCTCCTGACTAATTCTGATATAAAATGACGCGAGGAACGCGTTGGAAGCGACAGAATTGAGATCCGAACAACCGTTGACGAGAAAATGGCGAGCATTCCCAAAACTTGATCTCATGTTTTTTGGGCTCCAGAACCGTGTTTGTGCATTTCTCAAGACGAATTCTGATATAAAATGACGCGAGGAACGCGTTGGAAGCGGCAGAATTGAGATCCGAGCAACCGTTGACGAGAAAATGGCGAGCATTCCCAAATCCTGATCTCAAGTTTTTTGGGCTCCAGAACCGTGTTTGTGCATTTCTCATGACTAATTCTGATATAAAATGACGCGACGAACGCGTTGGAAGCCACAGAATTGCGATCCGAGCAACCGTTGACGAGAAAATGGCGAGCATTCCCAAAACTTGATCTCGTGTTTATTGAACTCCAGAACCGTGTTTGTGCATTTCTCAAGACGAATTCCGACGTAAAATGACACGAGGAACATGTTGGAAGCGACAGGATTGCGATCCGAGAAACCGTTGATGACAAAATCGCGAGCATTCCCAAAACCTGAACTCGTGGTTTTTGGACTCCAGAAACGTTTTCGTGCATTTGTCGTGACTATTTCAGACGCAAAATGACACGAGGAACACGCTGGAGGCGACAGAATTGCGATCCGAGAAACCGTTGACGAGAAAATGGCGAGCATTCCCCAATCCTGATCTCATGTTTTTTGGGCTCCAGAACCGTGTTTGTGCATTTCTCATGACTAATTCTGGTATAAAATGACGCGAGGAACACGCTGGAGGCGACAGAATTGCGATCCGAGAAACCGTTGACGAGAAAATGGCGAGCATTCCCCAATCCTGATCTCATGTTTTTTGGGCTCCAGAACCGTGTTTGTGCATTTCTCATGACTAATTCTGATCTAAAATGAGGCGAGGAACACGCTGGAAGCGACAGAATTGCGATCCGAGCAACCGTTGACGAGAAAATGGCGAGCATTCCCCAATCCTGATCTCATGTTTTTTGGGCTCCAGAACCGTGTTTGTGCATTTCTCATGACTAATTCTGGTATAAAATGACGCGAGGAACACGCTGGAGGCGACAGAATTGCGATCCGAGAAACCGTTGACGAGAAAATGGCGAGCATTCCCCAATCCTGATCTCATGTTTTTTGGGCTCCAGAACCGTGTTTGTGCATTTCTCATGACTAATTCTGATATAAAATGACGCGAGGAACACGCTGGAAGCGACAGAATTGCGATCCGAGCAACCGTTGACGAGAAAATGGCGAGCATTCCCAAATCCTGATCTCATGTTTTATGGGCTCCAGAACCGTGTTTGTGCATTTCTCATGACTAATTCTGATATAAAATGACGCGAGGAACGAGTTGGAAGCGGCAGAATTGAGATCCGAGCAACCGTTGACGAGAAAATGGCGACCATTCCCAAATCCTGATCTCATGTTTTTTGGGCTCCAGAACCGTGTTTCTGCATTTCTCATGACTAATTCTGATATAAAATGACGCGACGAACGCGTTGGAAGCGACAGAATTGCGATCAGAGAAACCGTTGACGAGAAAATGGCGAGCATTCCCAAATCCTGATCTCGTGTTTTTTGGACTCCAGAAACGTTTTCGTGCATTTGTCGTCACTATTTCCGACGTAAAATGACACGAGGAACACGCTGGAGGCGACAGAATTGCGATCCGAGAAACCGTTGACGAGAAAATGGCGAGCATTCCCCAATCCTGATCTCATGTTTTTTGGGCTCCAGAACCGTGTTTCTGCATTTGTCGTGACTATTTCAGACGCAAAATGACACGAGGAACACGCTGGAGGCGACAGAATTGCGATCCGAGAAACCGTTGACGAGAAAATGGCGAGCATTCCCCAATCCTGATCTCATGTTTTTTGGGCTCCAGAACCGTGTTTGTGCATTTCTCATGACTAATTCTGGTATAAAATGACGCGAGGAACACGCTGGAGGCGACAGAATTGCGATCCGAGAAACCGTTGACGAGAAAATGGCGAGCATTCCCCAATCCTGATCTCATGTTTTTTGGGCTCCAGAACCGTGTTTGTGCATTTCTCATGACTAATTCTGATATAAAATGAGGCGAGGAACACGCTGGAAGCGACAGAATTGCGATCCGAGCAACCGTTGACGAGAAAATGGCGAGCATTCCCCAATCCTGATCTCATGTTTTTTGGGCTCCAGAACCGTGTTTGTGCATTTCTCATGACTAATTCTGGTATAAAATGACGCGAGGAACACGCTGGAGGCGACAGAATTGCGATCCGAGAAACCGTTGACGAGAAAATGGCGAGCATTCCCCAATCCTGATCTCATGTTTTTTGGGCTCCAGAACCGTGTTTCTGCATTTCTCATGACTAATTCTGATATAAAATGACGCGACGAACGCGTTGGAAGCGACAGAAGTGCGATCAGAGAAACCGTTGACGAGAAAATGGCGAGCATTCACAAATCCTGATCTCGTGTTTTTTGGACTCCAGAAACGTTTTCGTGCATTTGTCATCACTATTTCCGACGTAAAATGACACGAGGAACACGCTGGAGGCGACAGAATTGCGATCCGAGAAACCGTTGACGAGAAAATGGCGAGCATTCCCCAATCCTGATCTCATGTTTTTTGGGCTCCAGAACCGTGTTTGTGCATTTCTCAAGACGAATTCCGACGTAAAATGACACGAGGAACACGTTGGAAGCGACAGGATTGCGTTCCGAGAAACCGTTGACGAGAAAATCGCGAGCATTCCCAAATCCTGATCTCGTGTTTTTTGGGCTCCAGAACCGTGTTTCTGCATTTCTCATGACTAATTCCGATGTAAAATGACGCGAGGAACGCGCTGGAAGCGACAGAATTGCGATCCGAGCAACCGTTGACGAGAAAATGGCGAGCATTCCCAAATCCTGATCTCATGTTTTTTGGGCTCCAGAACCGTGTTTGTGCATTTCTCCTGACTAATTCTGATATAAAATGACGCGAGGAACGCGTTGGAAGCGACAGAATTGAGATCCGAACAACCGTTGACGAGAAAATGGCGAGCATTCCCAAAACTTGATCTCATGTTTTTTGGGCTCCAGAACCGTGTTTGTGCATTTCTCATGACTAATTCTGATATAAAATGACGCGACGAACGCGTTGGAAGCCACAGAATTGCGATCCGAGCAACCGTTGACGAGAAAATGGCGAGCATTCCCAAAACTTGATCTCGTGTTTATTGAACTCCAGAACCGTGTTTGTGCATTTCTCAAGACGAATTCCGACGTAAAATGACACGAGGAACATGTTGGAAGCGACAGGATTGCGATCCGAGAAACCGTTGATGACAAAATCGCGAGCATTCCCAAAACCTGAACTCGTGGTTTTTGGACTCCAGAAACGTTTTCGTGCATTTGTCGTGACTATTTCAGACGCAAAATGACACGAGGAACACGCTGGAGGCGACAGAATTGCGATCCGAGAAACCGTTGACGAGAAAATGGCGAGCATTCCCCAATCCTGATCTCATGTTTTTTGGGCTCCAGAACCGTGTTTGTGCATTTCTCATGACTAATTCTGGTATAAAATGACGCGAGGAACACGCTGGAGGCGACAGAATTGCGATCCGAGAAACCGTTGACGAGAAAATGGCGAGCATTCCCCAATCCTGATCTCATGTTTTTTGGGCTCCAGAACCGTGTTTCTGCATTTGTCGTGACTATTTCAGACGCAAAATGACACGAGGAACACGCTGGAGGCGACAGAATTGCGATCCGAGAAACCGTTGACGAGAAAATGGCGAGCATTCCCCAATCCTGATCTCATGTTTTTTGGGCTCCAGAACCGTGTTTGTGCATTTCTCATGACTAATTCTGGTATAAAATGACGCGAGGAACACGCTGGAGGCGACAGAATTGCGATCCGAGAAACCGTTGACGAGAAAATGGCGAGCATTCCCCAATCCTGATCTCATGTTTTTTGGGCTCCAGAACCGTGTTTGTGCATTTCTCATGACTAATTCTGATATAAAATGAGGCGAGGAACACGCTGGAAGCGACAGAATTGCGATCCGAGCAACCGTTGACGAGAAAATGGCGAGCATTCCCCAATCCTGATCTCATGTTTTTTGGGCTCCAGAACCGTGTTTGTGCATTTCTCATGACTAATTCTGGTATAAAATGACGCGAGGAACACGCTGGAGGCGACAGAATTGCGATCCGAGAAACCGTTGACGAGAAAATGGCGAGCATTCCCCAATCCTGATCTCATGTTTTTTGGGCTCCAGAACCGTGTTTCTGCATTTCTCATGACTAATTCTGATATAAAATGACGCGACGAACGCGTTGGAAGCGACAGAAGTGCGATCAGAGAAACCGTTGACGAGAAAATGGCGAGCATTCCCAAATCCTGATCTCGTGTTTTTTGGACTCCAGAAACGTTTTCGTGCATTTGTCATCACTATTTCCGACGTAAAATGACACGAGGAACACGCTGGAGGCGACAGAATTGCGATCCGAGAAACCGTTGACGAGAAAATGGCGAGCATTCCCCAATCCTGATCTCATGTTTTTTGGGCTCCAGAACCGTGTTTGTGCATTTCTCAAGACGAATTCCGACGTAAAATGACACGAGGAACACGTTGGAAGCGACAGGATTGCGTTCCGAGAAACCGTTGACGAGAAAATCGCGAGCATTCCCAAATCCTGATCTCGTGTTTTTTGGGCTCCAGAACCGTGTTTCTGCATTTCTCATGACTAATTCCGATGTAAAATGACGCGAGGAACGCGCTGGAAGCGACAGAATTGCGATCCGAGCAACCGTTGTCGAGAAAATGGCGAGCATTCCCAAATCCTGATCTCATGTTTTTTGGGCTCCAGAACCGTGTTTGTGCATTTCTCAAGACGAATTCTGATATAAAATGACGCGAGGAACGCGTTGGAAGCGGCAGAATTGAGATCCGAGCAACCGTTGACGAGAAAATGGCGAGCATTCCCAAATCCTGAACTCGTGGTTTTTGGACTCCAGAAACGTTTTCGTGCATTTGTCGTGACTATTTCAGACGCAAAATGACACGAGGAACACGCTGGAGGCGACAGAATTGCGATCCGAGAAACCGTTGACGAGAAAATGGCGAGCATTCCCCAATCCTGATCTCATGTTTTTTGGGCTCCAGAACCGTGTTTGTGCATTTCTCATGACTAATTCTGGTATAAAATGACGCGAGGAACACGCTGGAGGCGACAGAATTGCGATCCGAGAAACCGTTGACGAGAAAATGGCGAGCATTCCCCAATCCTGATCTCATGTTTTTTGGGCTCCAGAACCGTGTTTGTGCATTTCTCATGACTAATTCTGATCTAAAATGAGGCGAGGAACACGCTGGAAGCGACAGAATTGCGATCCGAGCAACCGTTGACGAGAAAATGGCGAGCATTCCCCAATCCTGATCTCATGTTTTTTGGGCTCCAGAACCGTGTTTGTGCATTTCTCATGACTAATTCTGGTATAAAATGACGCGAGGAACACGCTGGAGGCGACAGAATTGCGATCCGAGAAACCGTTGACGAGAAAATGGCGAGCATTCCCCAATCCTGATCTCATGTTTTTTGGGCTCCAGAACCGTGTTTGTGCATTTCTCATGACTAATTCTGATATAAAATGACGCGAGGAACACGCTGGAAGCGACAGAATTGCGATCCGAGCAACCGTTGACGAGAAAATGGCGAGCATTCCCAAATCCTGATCTCAAGTTTTTTGGGCTCCAGAACCGTGTTTGTGCATTTCTCATGACTAATTCTGATATAAAATGACGCGACGAACGCGTTGGAAGCCACAGAATTGCGATCCGAGCAACCGTTGACGAGAAAATGGCGAGCATTCCCAAAACTTGATCTCGTGTTTATTGAACTCCAGAACCGTGTTTGTGCATTTCTCAAGACGAATTCCGACGTAAAATGACACGAGGAACATGTTGGAAGCGACAGGATTGCGATCCGAGAAACCGTTGATGACAAAATCGCGAGCATTCCCAAAACCTGAACTCGTGGTTTTTGGACTCCAGAAACGTTTTCGTGCATTTGTCGTGACTATTTCAGACGCAAAATGACACGAGGAACACGCTGGAGGCGACAGAATTGCGATCCGAGAAACCGTTGACGAGAAAATGGCGAGCATTCCCCAATCCTGATCTCATGTTTTTTGGGCTCCAGAACCGTGTTTGTGCATTTCTCATGACTAATTCTGGTATAAAATGACGCGAGGAACACGCTGGAGGCGACAGAATTGCGATCCGAGAAACCGTTGACGAGAAAATGGCGAGCATTCCCCAATCCTGATCTCATGTTTTTTGGGCTCCAGAACCGTGTTTGTGCATTTCTCATGACTAATTCTGATCTAAAATGAGGCGAGGAACACGCTGGAAGCGACAGAATTGCGATCCGAGCAACCGTTGACGAGAAAATGGCGAGCATTCCCCAATCCTGATCTCATGTTTTTTGGGCTCCAGAACCGTGTTTGTGCATTTCTCATGACTAATTCTGGTATAAAATGACGCGAGGAACACGCTGGAGGCGACAGAATTGCGATCCGAGAAACCGTTGACGAGAAAATGGCGAGCATTCCCCAATCCTGATCTCATGTTTTTTGGGCTCCAGAACCGTGTTTGTGCATTTCTCATGACTAATTCTGATATAAAATGACGCGAGGAACACGCTGGAAGCGACAGAATTGCGATCCGAGCAACCGTTGACGAGAAAATGGCGAGCATTCCCAAATCCTGATCTCATGTTTTTTGGGCTCCAGAACCGTGTTTGTGCATTTCTCATGACTAATTCTGATATAAAATGACGCGAGGAACACGCTGGAAGCGACAGAATTGCGATCCGAGCAACCGTTGACGAGAAAATGGCGAGCATTCCCAAATCCTGATCTCATGTTTTTTGGGCTCCAGAACCGTGTTTCTGCATTTCTCATGACTAATTCTGATATAAAATGACGCGACGAACGCGTTGGAAGCGACAGAATTGCGATCAGAGAAACCGTTGACGAGAAAATGGCGAGCATTCCCAAATCCTGATCTCGTGTTTTTTGGACTCCAGAAACGTTTTCGTGCATTTGTCGTCACTATTTCCGACGTAAAATGACACGAGGAACACGCTGGAGGCGACAGAATTGCGATCCGAGAAACCGTTGACGAGAAAATGGCGAGCATTCCCCAATCCTGATCTCATGTTTTTTGGGCTCCAGAACCGTGTTTCTGCATTTCTCATGACTAATTCTGATATAAAATGACGCGAGGAACGAGTTGGAAGCGGCAGAATTGAGATCCGAGCAACCGTTGACGAGAAAATGGCGACCATTCCCAAATCCTGATCTCATGTTTTTTGGGCTCCAGAACCGTGTTTCTGCATTTTTCATGACTAATTCTGATATAAAATGACGCGACGAACGCGTTGGAAGCGACAGAATTGCGATCAGAGAAACCGTTGACGAGAAAATGGCGAGCATTCCCAAATCCTGATCTCGTGTTTTTTGGACTCCAGAACCGTGTTTGTGCATTTCTCATGACTAATTCTGATATAAAATGACGCGAGGAACGAGTTGGAAGCGGCAGAATTGAGATCCGAGCAACCGTTGACGAGAAAATGGCGACCATTCCCAAATCCTGATCTCATGTTTTTTGGGCTCCAGAACCGTGTTTCTGCATTTCTCATGACTAATTCTGATATAAAATGACGCGACGAACGCGTTGGAAGCGACAGAATTGCGATCAGAGAAACCGTTGACGAGAAAATGGCGAGCATTCCCAAATCCTGATCTCGTGTTTTTTGGACTCCAGAAACGTTTTCGTGCATTTGTCGTCACTATCTCCGACGTAAAATGACACGAGGAACCCGCTGGAGGCGACAGAATTGCGATCCGAGAAACCGTTGACGAGAAAATGGCGAGCATTCCCCAATCCTGATCTCATGTTTTTTGGGCTCCAGAACCGTGTTTGTGCATTTCTCATGACTAATTCTGGTATAAAATGACGCGAGGAACACGCTGGAGGCGACAGAATTGCGATCCGAGAAACCGTTGACGAGAAAATGGCGAGCATTCCCCAATCCTGATCTCATGTTTTTTGGGCTCCAGAACCGTGTTTGTGCATTTCTCATGACTAATTCTGGTATAAAATGACGCGAGGAACACGCTGGAGGCGACAGAATTGCGATCCGAGAAACCGTTGACGAGAAAATGGCGAGCATTCCCCAATCCTGATCTCATGTTTTTTGGGCTCCAGAACCGTGTTTCTGCATTTCTCATGACTAATTCTGATATAAAATGACGCGACGAACGCGTTGGAAGCGACAGAATTGCGATCAGAGAAACCGTTGACGAGAAAATGGCGAGCATTCCCAAATCCTGATCTCGTGTTTTTTGGACTCCAGAAACGTTTTCGTGCATTTGTCGTCACTATTTCCGACGTAAAATGACACGAGGAACACGCTGGAGGCGACAGAATTGCGATCCGAGAAACCCTTGACGAGAAAATGGCGAGCATTCCCCAATCCTGTTCTCATGTTTTTTGGGCTCCAGAACCGTGTTTGTGCATTTCTCATGACTAATTCTGATATAAAATGACGCGAGGAACGCGTTGGAAGCGACAGAATTGAGATCCGAGTAACCGTTGACGAGAAAATGGCGAGCATTCCCAAAACTTGATCTCGTGTTTATTGAACTCCAGAACCGTGTTTGTGCATTTCTCAAGACGAATTCTGATATAAAATGACGCGAGGAACGCGTTGGAAGCGGCAGAATTGAGATCCGAGCAACCGTTGACGAGAAAATGGCGAGCATTCCCAAATCCTGATCTCATGTTTTTTGGGCTCCAGAACCGTTTTCGTGCATTTGTCGTCACTATTTCCGACGTAAAATGATACGAGGAACACGCTGGAGGCGACAGAATTGCGATCCGAGAAACCGTTGGCGAGAAAATGGCGAGCATTCCCCAATCCTGTTCTCATGTTTTTTGGGCTCCAGAACCGCGTTTGTGCATTTCTCATAACTAATTCTGATATAAAATGACGCGACGAACGCGTTGGAAGCGACAGAATTGCGATCCGAGCAACCGTTGACGAGAAAATGGCGAGCATTCCCAAATCCTGATCTCATGTTTTTTGGGCTCCAGAACCGTGTTTGTGCATTTCTCATGACTAATTCTGATATAAAATGACGCGAGGAACGCGTTGGAAGCGACAGAATTGAGATCCGAGCAACCGTTGACGAGAAAATGGCGAGCATTCCCAAAACTTGATCTCATGTTTTTTGGGCTCCAGAACCGTGTTTGTGCATTTCTCATGACTAATTCTGATATAAAATGACGCGACGAACGCGTTGGAAGCGACAGAATTGCCATCAGAGAAACCGTTGACGAGAAAATGGCGAGCATTCCCAAATCCTGATCTCGTGTTTTTTGGACTCCAGAAACGTTTTCGTGCATTTGTCGTCACTATTTCCGACGTAAAATGACACGAGGAACACGCTGGAGGCGACAGAATTGCGATCCGAGAAACCGTTGACGAGAAAATGGCGAGCATTCCCCAATCCTGTTCTCATGTTTTTTGGGCTCCAGAACCGTGTTTGTGCATTTCTCATGACTAATTCTGACGTAAAATGACGCGAGGAACGCGTTGGAAGCGACAGAATTGAGATCCGAGCAACCGTTGACGAGAAAATGGCGAGCATTCCCAAATCCTGATCTCATGTTTTTTGGGCTCCAGAACCGTGCTTGTGCATTTCTCATGACTAATTCTGATATAAAATGACGCGACGAACGCGTTGGAAGCGACAGAATTGTGATCCGAGCAACCGTTGACGAGAAAATGGCGAGCATTCCCAAATCCTGATCTCATGTTTTTTGGGCTCCAGAACCGTGTTTGTGCATTTCTCATGACTAATTCTGATATAAAATGACGCGAGGAACGCGCTGGAAGCGACAGAATTGCGATCCGAGCAACCGTTGACGAGAAAATGGCGAGCATTCTCAAAACTTGATCTCGTGTTTATTGAACTCCAGAACCGTGTTTGTGCATTTCTCAAGACGAATTCTGATATAAAATGACGCGAGGAACGCGTTGGAAGCGACAGAATTGAGATCCGAGAAACCGTTGACGACAAAATCGCGAGCATTCCCAAAACTTGATCTCGTGTTTTTTGGGCTCTAGAACCGTGTTTGTGCATTTCTCATGACTAATTCTGATATAAAATGACGCGACGAACGCGTTGGAAGCGACAGAATTGCGATCCGAGCAACCGTTGACGAGAAAATCGCGAGCATTCCCAAAACCTGATCTCGTGTTTTTTGGACTCCAGAAACGTTTTCGTGCATTTGTCGTCACTATTTCCGACGTGAAATGACACGAGGAACACGCTGGAGGCGACAGAATTGCGATCCGAGAAACCGTTGACGAGAAAATGGCGAGCATTCCCCAATCCTGATCTCATGTTTTTTGGGCTCCAGAACCGTGTTTGTGCATTTCTCATGACTAATTCTGATATAAAATGACGCGAGGAACGCGTTGGAAGCGGCAGAATTGAGATCCGAGCAACCGTTGACGAGAAAATCGCGAGCATTCCCAAATCCTGATCTCATGTTTTTTGGGCTCCAGAACCGTGTTTGTGCGTTTCTCAAGACTAATTCCGATATAAAATGACGCGACGAACGCGTTGGAAGCGACAGAATTGCGATCAGAGAAACCGTTGACGAGAAAATGGCGAGCATTCCCAAATCCTGATCTCGTGTGTTTTGGACTCCAGAAATGTGTTCCTGCATTTGTCGTCACTATTTCCGATGTAAAATGACGCGAGGAACACGCTGGAAGCGACAGAATTGCGATCCGAGCAACCGTTGACGAGAAAATGGCGAGCATTCCCAAAACTTGATCTCGTGTTTATTGAACTCCAGAACCGTGTTTGTGCATTTGTCGTCACTATTTCCGACGTAAAATGACGCGAGGAACGCGTTGGAAGCGACAGAATTGAGATCCGAGCAACCGTTGACGAGAAAATGGCGAGCATTCCCAAAACTTGATCTCGTGTTTATTGAACTCCAGAACCGTGTTTGTGCGTTTCTCAAGACTAATTCCGACGTAAAATGACACGAGGAACACGTTGGAAGCGACAGAATTGCGATCCGAGGAACCGTTGACGAGAAAATGGCGAGCATTCCCCAATCCTGATATCATGTTTTTTGGGCTCCAGAAGCGTGTTTGTGCATTTGTCATGACTAATTCTGGTATAAAATGACGCGGGGAACACGCTGGAGGCGACAGAATTGCGATCCGAGAAACCGTTGACGAGAAAATGGCGAGCATTCCCCAATCCTGATCTCATGTTTTTTGGGCTCCAGAACCGTGTTTGTGCATTTCTCATGACTAATTCTGATATAAAATCACGCGAGGAACACGCTGGAAGCGACAGAATTGCGATCCGAGCAACCGTTGACGAGAAAATGGCGAGCATTCCCAAAACTTGATCTCGTGTTTATTGAACTCCAGAACCGTGTTTGTGCATTTCTCAAAACGAATTCCGACGTAAAATGACACGAGGAACACGTTGGAAGCGACAGGATTGCGATCCGAGAAACCGTTGACGACAAAATCGCGAGCATTCCCAAATCCTGATCTCATGTTTTTTGGGCTCCAGAACCGTGTTTGTGCATTTCTCATGACTAATTCTGATATAAAATGACGCGACGAACGCGTTGGAAGCGACAGAATTGCGATCCGAGCAACCGTTGACGAGAAAATGGCGAGCATTCCCAAATCCTGATCTCATGTTTTTTGGGCTCCAGAACCGTGTTTGTGCATTTCTCATGACTAATTCTGATATAAAATGACGCGACGAACGCGTTGGAAGCGACAGAATTGCGATCCGAGCAACCGTTGACGAGAAAATGGCGAGCATTCCCAAATCCTGATCTCATGTTTTTTGGGCTCCAGAACCGTGTTTGTGCATTTCTCATGACTAATTCTGATATAAAATGACGCGAGGAACGCGTTGGAAGCGACAGAATTGAGATCCGAGCAACCGTTGACGAGAAAATGGCGAGCATTCCCAAAACTTGATCTCATGTTTTTTGGGCTCCAGAACCGTGTTTGTGCATTTCTCAAGACGAATTCTGATATAAAATGACGCGAGGAACGCGTTGGAAGCGGCAGAATTGAGATCCGAGCAACCGTTGACGAGAAAATGGCGAGCATTCCCAAATCCTGATCTCATGTTTTTTGGGCTCCAGAACCGTGTTTGTGCATTTCTCATGACTAATTCTGATATAAAGTGACGCGACGAACGCGTTGGAAGCGACAGAATTGCGATCCGAGCAACCGTTGACGAGAAAATCGCGAGCATTCCCAAATCCTGATCTCATGTTTTTTGGGCTCCAGAACCGTGTTTGTGCATTTCTCATGACTAATTCTGATATAAAATGACGCGAGGAACGCGTTGGAAGCGACAGAATTGAGATCCGAACAACCGTTGACGAGAAAATGGCGAGCATTCCCAAAACTTGATCTCATGTTTTTTGGGCTCCAGAACCGTGTTTGTGCATTTCTCAAGACGAATTCGGATATAAAATGACGCGAGGAACACGCTGGAGGCGACAGAATTGCGATCCGAGAAACCGTTGACGAGAAAATGGCGAGCATTCCCAAATCCTGATCTCATGTTTTTTGGGCTCCAGATCCGTGTTTGTGCATTTCTCATGACTAATTCTGATATAAAATGACGCGACGAACGCGTTGGAAGCGACAGAATTGCGATCAGAGAAACCGTTGACGAGAAAATGGCGAGCATTCCCAAATCCTGATCTCATGTTTTTTGGGCTCCAGAACCGTGTTTGTGCGTTTCTCAAGACTAATTCCGACGTAAAATGACACGAGGAACACGTTGGAAGCGACAGAATTGCGATCCGAGAAACCGTTGACGAGAAAATGGCGAGCATTCCGAAATCCTGATCTCGTGTGTTTTGGACTCCAGAAATGTGTTCCTGCATTTGTCGTCACTATTTCCGACGTAAAATGACGCGAGGAACGCGTTGGAAGCGGCAGAATTGAGATCCGAGCAACCGTTGACGAGAAAATGGCGAGCATTCCCAAAACTTGATCTCGTGTTTATTGAACTCCAGAACCGTGTTTGTGCGTTTCTCAAGACTAATTCCGACGTAAAATGACACGAGGAACACGTTGGAAGCGACAGAATTGCGATCCGAGAAACCGTTGACGAGAAAATGGCGAGCATTCCCCAATCCTGATATCATGTTTTTTGGGCTCCAGAACCGTGTTTGTGCATTTCTCATGACTAATTCTGGTATAAAATGACGCGAGGAACACGCTGGAGGCGACAGAATTGCGATCCGAGAAACCGTTGACGAGAAAATGGCGAGCATTCCCCAATCCTGATCTCATGTTTTTTGGGCTCCAGAACCGTGTTTGTGCATTTCTCATGACTAATTCTGATATAAAATCACGCGAGGAACACGCTGGAAGCGACAGAATTGCGATCCGAGCAACCGTTGACGAGAAAATGGCGAGCATTCCAAAAACTTGATCTCGTGTTTATTGAACTCCAAAACCGTGTTTGTGCATTTCTCAAAACGAATTCCGACGTAAAATGACACGAGGAACACGTTGGAAGCGACAGGATTGCGATCCGAGAAACCGTTGACGACAAAATCGCGAGCATTCCCAAAACTTGATCTCGTGTTTTTTGGGCTCCAAAACAGTGTTTGTGCATTTCTCAAGACGAATTCCGACGTAAAATGACACGAGGAACACGTTGGAAGCGACAGGATTGCGTTCCGAGAAACCGTTGACGAGAAAATCGCGAGCATTCCCAAATCCTGATCTCGTGTTTTTTGGGCTCCAGAACCGTGTTTCTGCATTTCTCATGACTAATTCCGATGTAAAATGACGCGAGGAACGCGCTGGAAGCGACAGAATTGCGATCCGAGCAACCGTTGACGAGAAAATGGCGAGCATTCTCAAAACTTGATCTCGTGTTTATTGAACTCCAGAACCGTGTTTGTGCATTTCTCATGACTAATTCTGATATAAAATCACGCGAGGAACACGCTGGAAGCGACAGAATTGCGATCCGAGCAACCGTTGACGAGAAAATGGCGAGCATTCCAAAAACTTGATCTCGTGTTTATTGAACTCCAGAACCGTGTTTGTGCATTTCTCAAAACGAATTCCGACGTAAAATGACACGAGGAACACGTTGGAAGCGACAGGATTGCGATCCGAGAAACCGTTGACGACAAAATCGCGAGCATTCCCAAAACTTGATCTCGTGTTTTTTGGGCTCCAGAACAGTGTTTGTGCATTTCTCAAGACGAATTCCGACGTAAAATGACACGAGGAACACGTTGGAAGCGACAGGATTGCGTTCCGAGAAACCGTTGACGAGAAAATCGCGAGCATTCCCAAATCCTGATCTCGTGTTTTTTGGGCTCCAGAACCGTGTTTCTGCATTTCTCATGACTAATTCCGATGTAAAATGACGCGAGGAACGCATTGGAAGCGACAGAATTGCGATCCGAGCAACCGTTGACGAGAAAATGGCGAGCATTCTCAAAACTTGATCTCGTGTTTATTGAACTCCAGAACCGTGTTTGTGCATTTCTCAAGACGAATTCTGATATAAAATGACGCGAGGAACGCGTTGGAAGCGGCAGAATTGAGATCCGAGAAACCGTTGACGACAAAATCGCGAGCATTCCCAAAATTTGATCTCGTGTTTTTTGGGCTCCAGAACCGTGTTTGTGCATTTCTCATGACTAATTCCGACGTAAAATGACACGAGGAACACGTTGGAAGCGACAGAATTGCGATCCGAGAAACCGTTGACGAGAAAATGGCGAGCATTCCGAAATCCTGATCTCGTGTGTTTTGGACTCCAGAAATGTGTTCCTGCATTTGTCGTCACTATTTCCGACGTAAAATGACGCGAGGAACGCGTTGGAAGCGACAGAATTGAGATCCGAGCAACCGTTGACGAGAAAATGGCGAGCATTCCCAAAACTTGATCTCGTGTTTATTGAACTCCAGAACCGTGTTTGTGCGTTTCTCAAGACTAATTCCGACGTAAAATGACACGAGGAACACGTTGGAAGCGACAGAATTGCGATCCGAGAAACCGTTGACGAGAAAATGGCGAGCATTCCCCAATCCTGATATCATGTTTTTTGGGCTCCAGAACCGTGTTTGTGCATTTCTCATGACTAATTCTGGTATAAGATGACGCGAGGAACACGCTGGAGGCGACAGAATTGCGATCCGAGAAACCGTTGACGAGAAAATGGCGAGCATTCCCCAATCCTGATCTCATGTTTTTTGGGCTCCAGAACCGTGTTTGTGCGTTTCTCAAGACTAATTCTGATATAAAATCACGCGAGGAACACGCTGGAAGCGACAGAATTGCGATCCGAGCAACCGTTGACGAGAAAATGGCGAGCATTCCAAAAACTTGATCTCGTGTTTATTGAACTCCAGAACCGTGTTTGTGCATTTCTCAAAACGAATTCCGACGTAAAATGACACGAGGAACACGTTGGAAGCGACAGGATTGCGATCCGAGAAACCGTTGACGACAAAATCGCGAGCATTCCCAAAACTTGATCTCGTGTTTTTTGGGCTCCAGAACAGTGTTTGTGCATTTCTCAAGACGAATTCCGACGTAAAATGACACGAGGAACACGTTGGAAGCGACAGGATTGCGATCCGAGAAACCGTTGACGACAAAATCGCGAGCATTCCCAAAACTTGATCTCGTGTTTTTTGGGCTCCAGAACAGTGTTTGTGCATTTCTCAAGACGAATTCCGACGTAAAATGACACGAGGAACACGTTGGAAGCGACAGGATTGCGTTCCGAGAAACCGTTGACGAGAAAATCGCGAGCATTCCCAAATCCTGATCTCGTGTTTTTTGGGCTCCAGAACCGTGTTTCTGCATTTCTCATGACTAATTCCGATGTAAAATGACGCGAGGAACGCATTGGAAGCGACAGAATTGCGATCCGAGCAACCGTTGACGAGAAAATGGCGAGCATTCTCAAAACTTGATCTCGTGTTTATTGAACTCCAGAACCGTGTTTGTGCATTTCTCAAGACGAATTCTGATATAAAATGACGCGAGGAACGCGTTGGAAGCGGCAGAATTGAGATCCGAGAAACCGTTGACGACAAAATCGCGAGCATTCCCAAAATTTGATCTCGTGTTTTTTGGGCTCCAGAACCGTGTTTGTGCATTTCTCATGACTAATTCCGACGTAAAATGACACGAGGAACACGTTGGAAGCGACAGAATTGCGATCCGAGAAACCGTTGACGAGAAAATGGCGAGCATTCCGAAATCCTGATCTCGTGTGTTTTGGACTCCAGAAATGTGTTCCTGCATTTGTCGTCACTATTTCCGACGTAAAATGACGCGAGGAACGCGTTGGAAGCGACAGAATTGAGATCCGAGCAACCGTTGACGAGAAAATGGCGAGCATTCCCAAAACTTGATCTCGTGTTTATTGAACTCCAGAACCGTGTTTGTGCGTTTCTCAAGACTAATTCCGACGTAAAATGACACGAGGAACACGTTGGAAGCGACAGAATTGCGATCCGAGAAACCGTTGACGAGAAAATGGCGAGCATTCCCCAATCCTGATATCATGTTTTTTGGGCTCCAGAACCGTGTTTGTGCATTTCTCATGACTAATTCTGGTATAAGATGACGCGAGGAACACGCTGGAGGCGACAGAATTGCGATCCGAGAAACCGTTGACGAGAAAATGGCGAGCATTCCCCAATCCTGATCTCATGTTTTTTGGGCTCCAGAACCGTGTTTGTGCGTTTCTCAAGACTAATTCTGATATAAAATCACGCGAGGAACACGCTGGAAGCGACAGAATTGCGATCCGAGCAACCGTTGACGAGAAAATGGCGAGCATTCCAAAAACTTGATCTCGTGTTTATTGAACTCCAGAACCGTGTTTGTGCATTTCTCAAAACGAATTCCGACGTAAAATGACACGAGGAACACGTTGGAAGCGACAGGATTGCGATCCGAGAAACCGTTGACGACAAAATCGCGAGCATTCCCAAAACTTGATCTCGTGTTTTTTGGGCTCCAGAACAGTGTTTGTGCATTTCTCAAGACGAATTCCGACGTAAAATGACACGAGGAACACGTTGGAAGCGGCAGAATTGAGATCCGAGCAACCGTTGACGAGAAAATGGCGAGCATTCCCAAATCCTGATCTCATGTTTTTTGGGCTCCAGAACCGTGTTTGTGCATTTCTCATGACTAATTCTGATATAAAATGACGCGACGAACGCGTTGGAAGCGACAGAATTGAGATCCGAACAACCGTTGACGAGAAAATGGCGAGCATTCCCAAAACTTGATCTCATGTTTTTTGGGCTCCAGAACCGTGTTTGTGCATTTCTCAAGGCGAATTCTGATATAAAATGACGCGAGGAACGCATTGGAAGCGGCAGAATTGAGATCCGAGCAACCGTTGACGAGAAAATGGCGAGCATTCCCAAATCCTGATCTCATGTTTTTTGGGCTCCAGAACCGTGTTTGTGCATTTCTCATGACTAATTCTGATATAAAATGACGCGACGAACGCGTTGGAAGCGACAGAATTGCGATCCGAGCAACCGTTGACGAGAAAATGGCGAGCATTCCCAAATCCTGATCTCAAGTTTTTTGGGCTCCAGAACCGTGTTTGTGCATTTCTCATGACTAATTCTGATATAAAATGACGCGACGAACGCGTTGGAAGCCACAGAATTGCGATCCGAGCAACCGTTGACGAGAAAATGGCGAGCATTCCCAAAACTTGATCTCGTGTTTATTGAACTCCAGAACCGTGTTTGTGCATTTCTCAAGACGAATTCCGACGTAAAATGACACGAGGAACATGTTGGAAGCGACAGGATTGCGATCCGAGAAACCGTTGATGACAAAATCGCGAGCATTCCCAAAACCTGAACTCGTGGTTTTTGGACTCCAGAAACGTTTTCGTGCATTTGTCGTGACTATTTCAGACGCAAAATGACACGAGGAACACGCTGGAGGCGACAGAATTGCGATCCGAGAAACCGTTGACGAGAAAATGGCGAGCATTCCCCAATCCTGATCTCATGTTTTTTGGGCTCCAGAACCGTGTTTGTGCATTTCTCATGACTAATTCTGGTATAAAATGACGCGAGGAACACGCTGGAGGCGACAGAATTGCGATCCGAGAAACCGTTGACGAGAAAATGGCGAGCATTCCCCAATCCTGATCTCATGTTTTTTGGGCTCCAGAACCGTGTTTGTGCATTTCTCATGACTAATTCTGATATAAAATGAGGCGAGGAACACGCTGGAAGCGACAGAATTGCGATCCGAGCAACCGTTGACGAGAAAATGGCGAGCATTCCCAAATCCTGATCTCGTGTTTTTTGGGCTCCAGAACCGTGTTTCTGCATTTCTCATGACTAATTCCGATGTAAAATGACGCGAGGAACGCGCTGGAAGCGACAGAATTGCGATCCGAGCAACCGTTGACGAGAAAATGGCGAGCATTCCCAAATCCTGATCTCATGTTTTTTGGGCTCCAGAACCGTGTTTGTGCATTTCTCCTGACTAATTCTGATATAAAATGACGCGAGGAACGCGTTGGAAGCGACAGAATTGAGATCCGAACAACCGTTGACGAGAAAATGGCGAGCATTCCCAAAACTTGATCTCATGTTTTTTGGGCTCCAGAACCGTGTTTGTGCATTTCTCATGACTAATTCTGATATAAAATGACGCGACGAACGCGTTGGAAGCCACAGAATTGCGATCCGAGCAACCGTTGACGAGAAAATGGCGAGCATTCCCAAAACTTGATCTCATGTTTATTGAACTCCAGAACCGTGTTTGTGCATTTCTCAAGACGAATTCCGACGTAAAATGACACGAGGAACATGTTGGAAGCGACAGGATTGCGATCCGAGAAACCGTTGATGACAAAATCGCGAGCATTCCCAAAACCTGAACTCGTGGTTTTTGGACTCCAGAAACGTTTTCGTGCATTTGTCGTGACTATTTCAGACGCAAAATGACACGAGGAACACGCTGGAGGCGACAGAATTGCGATCCGAGAAACCGTTGACGAGAAAATGGCGAGCATTCCCCAATCCTGATCTCATGTTTTTTGGGCTCCAGAACCGTGTTTGTGCATTTCTCATGACTAATTCTGGTATAAAATGACGCGAGGAACACGCTGGAGGCGACAGAATTGCGATCCGAGAAACCGTTGACGAGAAAATGGCGAGCATTCCCCAATCCTGATCTCATGTTTTTTGGGCTCCAGAACCGTGTTTGTGCATTTCTCATGACTAATTCTGATCTAAAATGAGGCGAGGAACACGCTGGAAGCGACAGAATTGCGATCCGAGCAACCGTTGACGAGAAAATGGCGAGCATTCCCCAATCCTGATCTCATGTTTTTTGGGCTCCAGAACCGTGTTTGTGCATTTCTCATGACTAATTCTGGTATAAAATGACGCGAGGAACACGCTGGAGGCGACAGAATTGCGATCCGAGAAACCGTTGACGAGAAAATGGCGAGCATTCCCCAATCCTGATCTCATGTTTTTTGGGCTCCAGAACCGTGTTTGTGCATTTCTCATGACTAATTCTGATATAAAATGACGCGAGGAACACGCTGGAAGCGACAGAATTGCGATCCGAGCAACCGTTGACGAGAAAATGGCGAGCATTCCCAAATCCTGATCTCATGTTTTTTGGGCTCCAGAACCGTGTTTGTGCATTTCTCATGACTAATTCTGATATAAAATGACGCGAGGAACGAGTTGGAAGCGGCAGAATTGAGATCCGAGCAACCGTTGACGAGAAAATGGCGACCATTCCCAAATCCTGATCTCATGTTTTTTGGGCTCCAGAACCGTGTTTCTGCATTTCTCATGACTAATTCTGATATAAAATGACGCGACGAACGCGTTGGAAGCGACAGAATTGCGATCCGAGCAACCGTTGACGAGAAAATCGCGAGCATTCCCAAAACCTGATCTCGTGTTTTTTGGACTCCAGAAACGTTTTCGTGCATTTGTCATCACTATTTCCGACGTAAAATGACACGAGGAACACGCTGGAGGCGACAGAATTGCGATCCGAGCAACCGTTGACGAGAAAATCGCGAGCATTCCCAAAACCTGATCTCGTGTTTTTTGGACTCCAGAAACGTTTTCGTGCATTTGTCATCACTATTTCCGACGTAAAATGACACGAGGAACACGCTGGAGGCGACAGAATTGCGATCCGAGAAACCGTTGACGAGAAAATGGCGAGCATTCCCCAATCCTGATCTCATGTTTTTTGGGCTCCAGAACCGTGTTTGTGCATTTCTCAAGACGAATTCCGACGTAAAATGACACGAGGAACACGTTGGAAGCGACAGGATTGCGTTCCGAGAAACCGTTGACGAGAAAATCGCGAGCATTCCCAAATCCTGATCTCGTGTTTTTTGGGCTCCAGAACCGTGTTTCTGCATTTCTCATGACTAATTCCGATGTAAAATGACGCGAGGAACGCGCTGGAAGCGACAGAATTGCGATCCGAGCAACCGTTGACGAGAAAATGGCGAGCATTCCCAAATCCTGATCTCATGTTTTTTGGGCTCCAGAACCGTGTTTGTGCATTTCTCCTGACTAATTCTGATATAAAATGACGCGAGGAACGCGTTGGAAGCGACAGAATTGAGATCCGAACAACCGTTGACGAGAAAATGGCGAGCATTCCCAAAACTTGATCTCATGTTTTTTGGGCTCCAGAACCGTGTTTGTGCATTTCTCAAGACGAATTCTGATATAAAATGACGCGAGGAACGCGTTGGAAGCGGCAGAATTGAGATCCGAGCAACCGTTGACGAGAAAATGGCGAGCATTCCCAAATCCTGATCTCAAGTTTTTTGGGCTCCAGAACCGTGTTTGTGCATTTCTCATGACTAATTCTGATATAAAATGACGCGACGAACGCGTTGGAAGCCACAGAATTGCGATCCGAGCAACCGTTGACGAGAAAATGGCGAGCATTCCCAAAACTTGATCTCGTGTTTATTGAACTCCAGAACCGTGTTTGTGCATTTCTCAAGACGAATTCCGACGTAAAATGACACGAGGAACATGTTGGAAGCGACAGGATTGCGATCCGAGAAACCGTTGATGACAAAATCGCGAGCATTCCCAAAACCTGAACTCGTGGTTTTTGGACTCCAGAAACGTTTTCGTGCATTTGTCGTGACTATTTCAGACGCAAAATGACACGAGGAACACGCTGGAGGCGACAGAATTGCGATCCGAGAAACCGTTGACGAGAAAATGGCGAGCATTCCCCAATCCTGATCTCATGTTTTTTGGGCTCCAGAACCGTGTTTGTGCATTTCTCATGACTAATTCTGGTATAAAATGACGCGAGGAACACGCTGGAGGCGACAGAATTGCGATCCGAGAAACCGTTGACGAGAAAATGGCGAGCATTCCCCAATCCTGATCTCATGTTTTTTGGGCTCCAGAACCGTGTTTGTGCATTTCTCATGACTAATTCTGATCTAAAATGAGGCGAGGAACACGCTGGAAGCGACAGAATTGCGATCCGAGCAACCGTTGACGAGAAAATGGCGAGCATTCCCCAATCCTGATCTCATGTTTTTTGGGCTCCAGAACCGTGTTTGTGCATTTCTCATGACTAATTCTGGTATAAAATGACGCGAGGAACACGCTGGAGGCGACAGAATTGCGATCCGAGAAACCGTTGACGAGAAAATGGCGAGCATTCCCCAATCCTGATCTCATGTTTTTTGGGCTCCAGAACCGTGTTTGTGCATTTCTCATGACTAATTCTGATATAAAATGACGCGAGGAACACGCTGGAAGCGACAGAATTGCGATCCGAGCAACCGTTGACGAGAAAATGGCGAGCATTCCCAAATCCTGATCTCATGTTTTTTGGGCTCCAGAACCGTGTTTGTGCATTTCTCATGACTAATTCTGATATAAAATGACGCGAGGAACGAGTTGGAAGCGGCAGAATTGAGATCCGAGCAACCGTTGACGAGAAAATGGCGACCATTCCCAAATCCTGATCTCATGTTTTTTGGGCTCCAGAACCGTGTTTCTGCATTTCTCATGACTAATTCTGATATAAAATGACGCGACGAACGCGTTGGAAGCGACAGAATTGCGATCCGAGCAACCGTTGACGAGAAAATCGCGAGCATTCCCAAAACCTGATCTCGTGTTTTTTGGACTCCAGAAACGTTTTCGTGCATTTGTCATCACTATTTCCGACGTAAAATGACACGAGGAACACGCTGGAGGCGACAGAATTGCGATCCGAGAAACCGTTGACGAGAAAATGGCGAGCATTCCCCAATCCTGATCTCATGTTTTTTGGGCTCCAGAACCGTGTTTGTGCATTTCTCAAGACGAATTCCGACGTAAAATGACACGAGGAACACGTTGGAAGCGACAGGATTGCGTTCCGAGAAACCGTTGACGAGAAAATCGCGAGCATTCCCAAATCCTGATCTCGTGTTTTTTGGGCTCCAGAACCGTGTTTCTGCATTTCTCATGACTAATTCCGATGTAAAATGACGCGACGAACGCGTTGGAAGCGACAGAATTGCGATCCGAGCAACCGTTGACGAGAAAATCGCGAGCATTCCCAAAACCTGATCTCGTGTTTTTTGGACTCCAGAAACGTTTTCGTGCATTTGTCATCACTATTTCCGACGTAAAATGACACGAGGAACACGCTGGAGGCGACAGAATTGCGATCCGAGAAACCGTTGACGAGAAAATGGCGAGCATTCCCCAATCCTGATCTCATGTTTTTTGGGCTCCAGAACCGTGTTTGTGCATTTCTCAAGACGAATTCCGACGTAAAATGACACGAGGAACACGTTGGAAGCGACAGGATTGCGTTCCGAGAAACCGTTGACGAGAAAATCGCGAGCATTCCCAAATCCTGATCTCGTGTTTTTTGGGCTCCAGAACCGTGTTTCTGCATTTCTCATGACTAATTCCGATGTAAAATGACGCGAGGAACGCGCTGGAAGCGACAGAATTGCGATCCGAGCAACCGTTGACGAGAAAATGGCGAGCATTCCCAAATCCTGATCTCATGTTTTTTGGGCTCCAGAACCGTGTTTGTGCATTTCTCCTGACTAATTCTGATATAAAATGACGCGAGGAACGCGTTGGAAGCGACAGAATTGAGATCCGAACAACCGTTGACGAGAAAATGGCGAGCATTCCCAAAACTTGATCTCATGTTTTTTGGGCTCCAGAACCGTGTTTGTGCATTTCTCCTGACTAATTCTGATATAAAATGACGCGAGGAACGCGTTGGAAGCGACAGAATTGAGATCCGAACAACCGTTGACGAGAAAATGGCGAGCATTCCCAAAACTTGATCTCATGTTTTTTGGGCTCCAGAACCGTGTTTGTGCATTTCTCATGACTAATTCTGATATAAAATGACGCGACGAACGCGTTGGAAGCCACAGAATTGCGATCCGAGCAACCGTTGACGAGAAAATGGCGAGCATTCCCAAAACTTGATCTCATGTTTATTGAACTCCAGAACCGTGTTTGTGCATTTCTCAAGACGAATTCCGACGTAAAATGACACGAGGAACATGTTGGAAGCGACAGGATTGCGATCCGAGAAACCGTTGATGACAAAATCGCGAGCATTCCCAAAACCTGAACTCGTGGTTTTTGGACTCCAGAAACGTTTTCGTGCATTTGTCGTGACTATTTCAGACGCAAAATGACACGAGGAACACGCTGGAGGCGACAGAATTGCGATCCGAGAAACCGTTGACGAGAAAATGGCGAGCATTCCCCAATCCTGATCTCATGTTTTTTGGGCTCCAGAACCGTGTTTGTGCATTTCTCATGACTAATTCTGGTATAAAATGACGCGAGGAACACGCTGGAGGCGACAGAATTGCGATCCGAGAAACCGTTGACGAGAAAATGGCGAGCATTCCCCAATCCTGATCTCATGTTTTTTGGGCTCCAGAACCGTGTTTGTGCATTTCTCATGACTAATTCTGATCTAAAATGAGGCGAGGAACACGCTGGAAGCGACAGAATTGCGATCCGAGCAACCGTTGACGAGAAAATGGCGAGCATTCCCCAATCCTGATCTCATGTTTTTTGGGCTCCAGAACCGTGTTTGTGCATTTCTCATGACTAATTCTGGTATAAAATGACGCGAGGAACACGCTGGAGGCGACAGAATTGCGATCCGAGAAACCGTTGACGAGAAAATGGCGAGCATTCCCCAATCCTGATCTCATGTTTTTTGGGCTCCAGAACCGTGTTTGTGCATTTCTCATGACTAATTCTGATATAAAATGACGCGAGGAACACGCTGGAAGCGACAGAATTGCGATCCGAGCAACCGTTGACGAGAAAATGGCGAGCATTCCCAAATCCTGATCTCATGTTTTTTGGGCTCCAGAACCGTGTTTGTGCATTTCTCATGACTAATTCTGATATAAAATGACGCGAGGAACGAGTTGGAAGCGGCAGAATTGAGATCCGAGCAACCGTTGACGAGAAAATGGCGACCATTCCCAAATCCTGATCTCATGTTTTTTGGGCTCCAGAACCGTGTTTCTGCATTTCTCATGACTAATTCTGATATAAAATGACGCGACGAACGCGTTGGAAGCGACAGAATTGCGATCCGAGCAACCGTTGACGAGAAAATCGCGAGCATTCCCAAAACCTGATCTCGTGTTTTTTGGACTCCAGAAACGTTTTCGTGCATTTGTCATCACTATTTCCGACGTAAAATGACACGAGGAACACGCTGGAGGCGACAGAATTGCGATCCGAGAAACCGTTGACGAGAAAATGGCGAGCATTCCCCAATCCTGATCTCATGTTTTTTGGGCTCCAGAACCGTGTTTGTGCATTTCTCAAGACGAATTCCGACGTAAAATGACACGAGGAACACGTTGGAAGCGACAGGATTGCGTTCCGAGAAACCGTTGACGAGAAAATCGCGAGCATTCCCAAATCCTGATCTCGTGTTTTTTGGGCTCCAGAACCGTGTTTCTGCATTTCTCATGACTAATTCCGATGTAAAATGACGCGAGGAACGCGCTGGAAGCGACAGAATTGCGATCCGAGCAACCGTTGACGAGAAAATGGCGAGCATTCCCAAATCCTGATCTCATGTTTTTTGGGCTCCAGAACCGTGTTTGTGCATTTCTCCTGACTAATTCTGATATAAAATGACGCGAGGAACGCGTTGGAAGCGACAGAATTGAGATCCGAACAACCGTTGACGAGAAAATGGCGAGCATTCCCAAAACTTGATCTCATGTTTTTTGGGCTCCAGAACCGTGTTTGTGCATTTCTCAAGACGAATTCTGATATAAAATGACGCGAGGAACGCGTTGGAAGCGGCAGAATTGAGATCCGAGCAACCGTTGACGAGAAAATGGCGAGCATTCCCAAATCCTGATCTCAAGTTTTTTGGGCTCCAGAACCGTGTTTGTGCATTTCTCATGACTAATTCTGATATAAAATGACGCGACGAACGCGTTGGAAGCCACAGAATTGCGATCCGAGCAACCGTTGACGAGAAAATGGCGAGCATTCCCAAAACTTGATCTCGTGTTTATTGAACTCCAGAACCGTGTTTGTGCATTTCTCAAGACGAATTCCGACGTAAAATGACACGAGGAACATGTTGGAAGCGACAGGATTGCGATCCGAGAAACCGTTGATGACAAAATCGCGAGCATTCCCAAAACCTGAACTCGTGGTTTTTGGACTCCAGAAACGTTTTCGTGCATTTGTCGTGACTATTTCAGACGCAAAATGACACGAGGAACACGCTGGAGGCGACAGAATTGCGATCCGAGAAACCGTTGACGAGAAAATGGCGAGCATTCCCCAATCCTGATCTCATGTTTTTTGGGCTCCAGAACCGTGTTTGTGCATTTCTCATGACTAATTCTGGTATAAAATGACGCGAGGAACACGCTGGAGGCGACAGAATTGCGATCCGAGAAACCGTTGACGAGAAAATGGCGAGCATTCCCAAATCCTGATCTCGTATTTTTTGGACTCCAGAAACGTTTTCGTGCATTTGTCGTGACTATTTCCGACGCAAAATGACACGAGGAACACGCTGGAAGCGACAGAATTGCGATCCGAGAAACCGTTGACGAGAAAATGGTGAGCATTCCCAAATCCTGATCTCATGTTTTTTGGGCTCCAGAACCGTGTTTGTGCATTTCTCATGACTAATTCTGATATAAAATGACGCGACGAACGCGTTGGAAGCGACAGAATTGCGATCCGAGCAACCGTTGACGAGAAAATCGCGAGCATTCCCAAAACCTGATCTCGTGTTTTTTGGACTCCAGAAACGTTTTCGTGCATTTGTCATCACTATTTCCGACGTAAAATGACACGAGGAACACGCTGGAGGCGACAGAATTGCGATCCGAGAAACCGTTGACGAGAAAATGGCGAGCATTCCCCAATCCTGATCTCATGTTTTTTGGGCTCCAGAACCGTGTTTGTGCATTTCTCAAGACGAATTCCG
The DNA here is from genome assembly GCA_963675795.1 of Crossocerus cetratus. Classification (NCBI taxonomy): domain Eukaryota; kingdom Metazoa; phylum Arthropoda; class Insecta; order Hymenoptera; family Crabronidae; genus Crossocerus; species Crossocerus cetratus. The sequence goes on from OY776667.1 coordinate 3,480,294, forward strand.
ACGTAAAATGACACGAGGAACACGTTGGAAGCGACAGGATTGCGTTCCGAGAAACCGTTGACGAGAAAATCGCGAGCATTCCCAAATCCTGATCTCGTGTTTTTTGGGCTCCAGAACCGTGTTTCTGCATTTCTCATGACTAATTCCGATGTAAAATGACGCGAGGAACGCGCTGGAAGCGACAGAATTGCGATCCGAGCAACCGTTGACGAGAAAATGGCGAGCATTCCCAAATCCTGATCTCATGTTTTTTGGGCTCCAGAACCGTGTTTGTGCATTTCTCATGACTAATTCTGGTATAAAATGACGCGAGGAACACGCTGGAGGCGACAGAATTGCGATCCGAGAAACCGTTGACGAGAAAATGGCGAGCATTCCCCAATCCTGATCTCATGTTTTTTGGGCTCCAGAACCGTGTTTCTGCATTTCTCATGACTAATTCTGATATAAAATGACGCGACGAACGCGTTGGAAGCGACAGAATTGCGATCCGAGAAACCGTTGACGAGAAAATGGCGAGCATTCCCCAATCCTGATCTCATGTTTTTTGGGCTCCAGAACCGTGTTTGTGCATTTCTCATGACTAATTCTGGTATAAAATGACGCGAGGAACACGCTGGAGGCGACAGAATTGCGATCCGAGAAACCGTTGACGAGAAAATGGCGAGCATTCCCCAATCCTGATCTCATGTTTTTTGGGCTCCAGAACCGTGTTTGTGCATTTCTCATGACTAATTCTGGTATAAAATGACGCGAGGAACACGCTGGAGGCGACAGAATTGCGATCCGAGAAACCGTTGACGAGAAAATGGCGAGCATTCCCCAATCCTGATCTCATGTTTTTTGGGCTCCAGAACCGTGTTTGTGCATTTCTCATGACTAATTCTGATCTAAAATGAGGCGAGGAACACGCTGGAAGCGACAGAATTGCGATCCGAGCAACCGTTGACGAGAAAATGGCGAGCATTCCCCAATCCTGATCTCATGTTTTTTGGGCTCCAGAACCGTGTTTGTGCATTTCTCATGACTAATTCTGGTATAAAATGACGCGAGGAACACGCTGGAGGCGACAGAATTGCGATCCGAGAAACCGTTGACGAGAAAATGGCGAGCATTCCCCAATCCTGATCTCATGTTTTTTGGGCTCCAGAACCGTGTTTGTGCATTTCTCATGACTAATTCTGATATAAAATGACGCGAGGAACGAGTTGGAAGCGGCAGAATTGAGATCCGAGCAACCGTTGACGAGAAAATGGCGACCATTCCCAAATCCTGATCTCATGTTTTTTGGGCTCCAGAACCGTGTTTCTGCATTTCTCATGACTAATTCTGATATAAAATGACGCGACGAACGCGTTGGAAGCGACAGAATTGCGATCCGAGCAACCGTTGACGAGAAAATCGCGAGCATTCCCAAAACCTGATCTCGTGTTTTTTGGACTCCAGAAACGTTTTCGTGCATTTGTCATCACTATTTCCGACGTAAAATGACACGAGGAACACGCTGGAGGCGACAGAATTGCGATCCGAGAAACCGTTGACGAGAAAATGGCGAGCATTCCCCAATCCTGATCTCATGTTTTTTGGGCTCCAGAACCGTGTTTGTGCATTTCTCAAGACGAATTCCGACGTAAAATGACACGAGGAACACGTTGGAAGCGACAGGATTGCGTTCCGAGAAACCGTTGACGAGAAAATCGCGAGCATTCCCAAATCCTGATCTCGTGTTTTTTGGGCTCCAGAACCGTGTTTCTGCATTTCTCATGACTAATTCCGATGTAAAATGACGCGAGGAACGCGCTGGAAGCGACAGAATTGAGATCCGAACAACCGTTGACGAGAAAATGGCGAGCATTCCCAAAACTTGATCTCATGTTTTTTGGGCTCCAGAACCGTGTTTGTGCATTTCTCAAGACGAATTCTGATATAAAATGACGCGAGGAACGCGTTGGAAGCGGCAGAATTGAGATCCGAGCAACCGTTGACGAGAAAATGGCGAGCATTCCCAAATCCTGATCTCAAGTTTTTTGGGCTCCAGAACCGTGTTTGTGCATTTCTCATGACTAATTCTGATATAAAATGACGCGACGAACGCGTTGGAAGCCACAGAATTGCGATCCGAGCAACCGTTGACGAGAAAATGGCGAGCATTCCCAAAACTTGATCTCGTGTTTATTGAACTCCAGAACCGTGTTTGTGCATTTCTCAAGACGAATTCCGACGTAAAATGACACGAGGAACATGTTGGAAGCGACAGGATTGCGATCCGAGAAACCGTTGATGACAAAATCGCGAGCATTCCCAAAACCTGAACTCGTGGTTTTTGGACTCCAGAAACGTTTTCGTGCATTTGTCGTGACTATTTCAGACGCAAAATGACACGAGGAACACGCTGGAGGCGACAGAATTGCGATCCGAGAAACCGTTGACGAGAAAATGGCGAGCATTCCCCAATCCTGATCTCATGTTTTTTGGGCTCCAGAACCGTGTTTGTGCATTTCTCATGACTAATTCTGGTATAAAATGACGCGAGGAACACGCTGGAGGCGACAGAATTGCGATCCGAGAAACCGTTGACGAGAAAATGGCGAGCATTCCCCAATCCTGATCTCATGTTTTTTGGGCTCCAGAACCGTGTTTGTGCATTTCTCATGACTAATTCTGGTATAAAATGACGCGAGGAACACGCTGGAGGCGACAGAATTGCGATCCGAGAAACCGTTGACGAGAAAATGGCGAGCATTCCCCAATCCTGATCTCATGTTTTTTGGGCTCCAGAACCGTGTTTGTGCATTTCTCATGACTAATTCTGATATAAAATGACGCGAGGAACACGCTGGAAGCGACAGAATTGCGATCCGAGCAACCGTTGACGAGAAAATGGCGAGCATTCCCAAATCCTGATCTCATGTTTTTTGGGCTCCAGAACCGTGTTTGTGCATTTCTCATGACTAATTCTGATATAAAATGACGCGAGGAACGAGTTGGAAGCGGCAGAATTGAGATCCGAGCAACCGTTGACGAGAAAATGGCGACCATTCCCAAATCCTGATCTCATGTTTTTTGGGCTCCAGAACCGTGTTTCTGCATTTCTCATGACTAATTCTGGTATAAAATGACGCGAGGAACACGCTGCAGGCGACAGAATTGCGATCCGAGAAACCGTTGACGAGAAAATGGCGAGCATTCCCCAATCCTGATCTCATGTTTTTTGGGCTCCAGAACCGTGTTTCTGCATTTCTCATGACTAATTCTGATATAAAATGACGCGACGAACGCGTTGGAAGCGACAGAATTGCGATCCGAGAAACCGTTGACGAGAAAATGGCGAGCATTCCCCAATCCTGATCTCATGTTTTTTGGGCTCCAGAACCGTGTTTGTGCATTTCTCATGACTAATTCTGGTATAAAATGACGCGAGGAACACGCTGGAGGCGACAGAATTGCGATCCGAGAAACCGTTGACGAGAAAATGGCGAGCATTCCCCAATCCTGATCTCATGTTTTTTGGGCTCCAGAACCGTGTTTCTGCATTTCTCATGACTAATTCTGATATAAAATGACGCGACGAACGCGTTGGAAGCGACAGAAGTGCGATCAGAGAAACCGTTGACGAGAAAATGGCGAGCATTCCCAAATCCTGATCTCGTATTTTTTGGACTCCAGAAACGTTTTCGTGCATTTGTCGTGACTATTTCCGACGCAAAATGACACGAGGAACACGCTGGAAGCGACAGAATTGCGATCCGAGAAACCGTTGACGAGAAAATGGTGAGCATTCCCAAATCCTGATCTCATGTTTTTTGGGCTCCAGAACCGTGTTTGTGCATTTCTCATGACTAATTCTGATATAAAATGACGCGACGAACGCGTTGGAAGCGACAGAATTGCGATCCGAGCAACCGTTGACGAGAAAATCGCGAGCATTCCCAAAACCTGATCTCGTGTTTTTTGGACTCCAGAAACGTTTTCGTGCATTTGTCATCACTATTTCCGACGTAAAATGACACGAGGAACACGCTGGAGGCGACAGAATTGCGATCCGAGAAACCGTTGACGAGAAAATGGCGAGCATTCCCCAATCCTGATCTCATGTTTTTTGGGCTCCAGAACCGTGTTTGTGCATTTCTCAAGACGAATTCCGACGTAAAATGACACGAGGAACACGTTGGAAGCGACAGGATTGCGTTCCGAGAAACCGTTGACGAGAAAATCGCGAGCATTCCCAAATCCTGATCTCGTGTTTTTTGGGCTCCAGAACCGTGTTTCTGCATTTCTCATGACTAATTCCGATGTAAAATGACGCGAGGAACGCGCTGGAAGCGACAGAATTGCGATCCGAGCAACCGTTGACGAGAAAATGGCGAGCATTCCCAAATCCTGATCTCATGTTTTTTGGGCTCCAGAACCGTGTTTGTGCATTTCTCCTGACTAATTCTGATATAAAATGACGCGAGGAACGCGTTGGAAGCGACAGAATTGAGATCCGAACAACCGTTGACGAGAAAATGGCGAGCATTCCCAAAACTTGATCTCATGTTTTTTGGGCTCCAGAACCGTGTTTGTGCATTTCTCAAGACGAATTCTGATATAAAATGACGCGAGGAACGCGTTGGAAGCGGCAGAATTGAGATCCGAGCAACCGTTGACGAGAAAATGGCGAGCATTCCCAAATCCTGATCTCAAGTTTTTTGGGCTCCAGAACCGTGTTTGTGCATTTCTCATGACTAATTCTGATATAAAATGACGCGACGAACGCGTTGGAAGCCACAGAATTGCGATCCGAGCAACCGTTGACGAGAAAATGGCGAGCATTCCCAAAACTTGATCTCGTGTTTATTGAACTCCAGAACCGTGTTTGTGCATTTCTCAAGACGAATTCCGATGTAAAATGACACGAGGAACATGTTGGAAGCGACAGGATTGCGATCCGAGAAACCGTTGATGACAAAATCGCGAGCATTCCCAAAACCTGAACTCGTGGTTTTTGGACTCCAGAAACGTTTTCGTGCATTTGTCGTGACTATTTCAGACGCAAAATGACACGAGGAACACGCTGGAGGCGACAGAATTGCGATCCGAGAAACCGTTGACGAGAAAATGGCGAGCATTCCCCAATCCTGATCTCATGTTTTTTGGGCTCCAGAACCGTGTTTGTGCATTTCTCATCACTAATTCTGGTATAAAATGACGCGAGGAACACGCTGGAGGCGACAGAATTGCGATCCGAGAAACCGTTGACGAGAAAATGGCGAGCATTCCCCAATCCTGATCTCATGTTTTTTGGGCTCCAGAACCGTGTTTGTGCATTTCTCATGACTAATTCTGATATAAAATGAGGCGAGGAACACGCTGGAAGCGACAGAATTGCGATCCGAGCAACTGTTGACGAGAAAATGGCGAGCATTCCCCAATCCTGATCTCATGTTTTTTGGGCTCCAGAACCGTGTTTGTGCATTTCTCATGACTAATTCTGGTATAAAATGACGCGAGGAACACGCTGGAGGCGACAGAATTGCGATCCGAGAAACCGTTGACGAGAAAATGGCGAGCATTCCCCAATCCTGATCTCATGTTTTTTGGGCTCCAGAACCGTGTTTGTGCATTTCTCATGACTAATTCTGATATAAAATGACGCGAGGAACACGCTGGAAGCGACAGAATTGCGATCCGAGCAACCGTTGACGAGAAAATGGCGAGCATTCCCAAATCCTGATCTCATGTTTTTTGGGCTCCAGAACCGTTTTGTGCATTTCTCCTGACTAATTCTGATATAAAATGACGCGAGGAACGCGTTGGAAGCGACAGAATTGAGATCCGAACAACCGTTGACGAGAAAATGGCGAGCATTCCCAAAACTTGATCTCATGTTTTTTGGGCTCCAGAACCGTGTTTGTGCATTTCTCAAGACGAATTCTGATATAAAATGACGCGAGGAACGCGTTGGAAGCGGCAGAATTGAGATCCGAGCAACCGTTGACGAGAAAATGGCGAGCATTCCCAAATCCTGATCTCAAGTTTTTTGGGCTCCAGAACCGTGTTTGTGCATTTCTCATGACTAATTCTGATATAAAATGACGCGACGAACGCGTTGGAAGCCACAGAATTGCGATCCGAGCAACCGTTGACGAGAAAATGGCGAGCATTCCCAAAACTTGATCTCGTGTTTATTGAACTCCAGAACCGTGTTTGTGCATTTCTCAAGACGAATTCCGATGTAAAATGACACGAGGAACATGTTGGAAGCGACAGGATTGCGATCCGAGAAACCGTTGATGACAAAATCGCGAGCATTCCCAAAACCTGAACTCGTGGTTTTTGGACTCCAGAAACGTTTTCGTGCATTTGTCGTGACTATTTCAGACGCAAAATGACACGAGGAACACGCTGGAGGCGACAGAATTGCGATCCGAGAAACCGTTGACGAGAAAATGGCGAGCATTCCCCAATCCTGATCTCATGTTTTTTGGGCTCCAGAACCGTGTTTGTGCATTTCTCATGACTAATTCTGGTATAAAATGACGCGAGGAACACGCTGGAGGCGACAGAATTGCGATCCGAGAAACCGTTGACGAGAAAATGGCGAGCATTCCCCAATCCTGATCTCATGTTTTTTGGGCTCCAGAACCGTGTTTGTGCATTTCTCATGACTAATTCTGATATAAAATGAGGCGAGGAACACGCTGGAAGCGACAGAATTGCGATCCGAGCAACTGTTGACGAGAAAATGGCGAGCATTCCCCAATCCTGATCTCATGTTTTTTGGGCTCCAGAACCGTGTTTGTGCATTTCTCATGACTAATTCTGGTATAAAATGACGCGAGGAACACGCTGGAGGCGACAGAATTGCGATCCGAGAAACCGTTGACGAGAAAATGGCGAGCATTCCCCAATCCTGATCTCATGTTTTTTGGGCTCCAGAACCGTGTTTGTGCATTTCTCATGACTAATTCTGATATAAAATGACGCGAGGAACACGCTGGAAGCGACAGAATTGCGATCCGAGCAACCGTTGACGAGAAAATGGCGAGCATTCCCAAATCCTGATCTCATGTTTTTTGGGCTCCAGAACCGTGTTTGTGCATTTCTCATGACTAATTCTGATATAAAATGACGCGAGGAACGAGTTGGAAGCGGCAGAATTGAGATCCGAGCAACCGTTGACGAGAAAATGGCGACCATTCCCAAATCCTGATCTCATGTTTTTTGGGCTCCAGAACCGTGTTTCTGCATTTCTCATGACTAATTCTGATATAAAATGACGCGACGAACGCGTTGGAAGCGACAGAATTGCGATCAGAGAAACCGTTGACGAGAAAATGGCGAGCATTCCCAAATCCTGATCTCGTGTTTTTTGGACTCCAGAAACGTTTTCGTGCATTTGTCGTCACTATTTCCGACGTAAAATGACACGAGGAACACGCTGGAGGCGACAGAATTGCGATCCGAGAAACCCTTGACGAGAAAATGGCGAGCATTCCCCAATCCTGTTCTCATGTTTTTTGGGCTCCAGAACCGTGTTTGTGCATTTCTCATGACGAATTCCGATGTAAAATGACACGAGGAACATGTTGGAAGCGACAGGATTGCGATCCGAGAAACCGTTGATGACAAAATCGCGAGCATTCCCAAAACCTGAACTCGTGGTTTTTGGACTCCAGAAACGTTTTCGTGCATTTGTCGTGACTATTTCAGACGCAAAATGACACGAGGAACACGCTGGAGGCGACAGAATTGCGATCCGAGAAACCGTTGACGAGAAAATGGCGAGCATTCCCCAATCCTGATCTCATGTTTTTTGGGCTCCAGAACCGTGTTTGTGCATTTCTCATGACTAATTCTGGTATAAAATGACGCGAGGAACACGCTGGAGGCGACAGAATTGCGATCCGAGAAACCGTTGACGAGAAAATGGCGAGCATTCCCCAATCCTGATCTCATGTTTTTTGGGCTCCAGAACCGTGTTTGTGCATTTCTCATGACTAATTCTGATATAAAATGAGGCGAGGAACACGCTGGAAGCGACAGAATTGCGATCCGAGCAACTGTTGACGAGAAAATGGCGAGCATTCCCCAATCCTGATCTCATGTTTTTTGGGCTCCAGAACCGTGTTTGTGCATTTCTCATGACTAATTCTGGTATAAAATGACGCGAGGAACACGCTGGAGGCGACAGAATTGCGATCCGAGAAACCGTTGACGAGAAAATGGCGAGCATTCCCCAATCCTGATCTCATGTTTTTTGGGCTCCAGAACCGTGTTTGTGCATTTCTCATGACTAATTCTGATATAAAATGACGCGAGGAACACGCTGGAAGCGACAGAATTGCGATCCGAGCAACCGTTGACGAGAAAATGGCGAGCATTCCCAAATCCTGATCTCATGTTTTTTGGGCTCCAGAACCGTGTTTGTGCATTTCTCATGACTAATTCTGATATAAAATGACGCGAGGAACGAGTTGGAAGCGGCAGAATTGAGATCCGAGCAACCGTTGACGAGAAAATGGCGACCATTCCCAAATCCTGATCTCATGTTTTTTGGGCTCCAGAACCGTGTTTCTGCATTTCTCATGACTAATTCTGATATAAAATGACGCGACGAACGCGTTGGAAGCGACAGAATTGCGATCAGAGAAACCGTTGACGAGAAAATGGCGAGCATTCCCAAATCCTGATCTCGTGTTTTTTGGACTCCAGAAACGTTTTCGTGCATTTGTCGTCACTATTTCCGACGTAAAATGACACGAGGAACACGCTGGAGGCGACAGAATTGCGATCCGAGAAACCCTTGACGAGAAAATGGCGAGCATTCCCCAATCCTGTTCTCATGTTTTTTGGGCTCCAGAACCGTGTTTGTGCATTTCTCATGACTAATTCTGATATAAAATGACGCAACGAACGCGTTGGAAGCGACAGAATTGCCATCAGAGAAACCGTTGACGAGAAAATGGCGAGCATTCCCAAATCCTGATCTCGTGTTTTTTGGACTCCAGAAACGTTTTCGTGCATTTGTCGTCACTATTTCCGACGTAAAATGACACGAGGAACACGCTGGAGGCGACAGAATTGCGATCCGAGAAACCGTTGACGAGAAAATGGCGAGCATTCCCCAATCCTGTTCTCATGTTTTTTGGGCTCCAGAACCGTGTTTGTGCATTTCTCATGACTAATTCTGACGTAAAATGACGCGAGGAACGCGTTGGAAGCGACAGAATTGAGATCCGAGCAACCGTTGACGAGAAAATGGCGAGCATTCCCAAATCCTGATCTCATGTTTTTTGGGCTCCAGAACCGTGCTTGTGCATTTCTCATGACTAATTCTGATATAAAATGACGCGACGAACGCGTTGGAAGCGACAGAATTGTGATCCGAGCAACCGTTGACGAGAAAATGGCGAGCATTCCCAAATCCTGATCTCATGTTTTTTGGGCTCCAGAACCGTGTTTGTGCATTTCTCATGACTAATTCTGATATAAAATGACGCGACGAACGCGTTGGAAGCGACAGAATTGCGATCCGAGCAACCGTTGACGAGAAAATGGCGAGCATTCCCAAATCCTGATCTCATGTTTTTTGGGCTCCAGAACCGTGTTTGTGCATTTCTCATGACTAATTCTGATATAAAATGACGCGAGGAACGAGTTGGAAGCGGCAGAATTGAGATCCGAGCAACCGTTGACGAGAAAATGGCGACCATTCCCAAATCCTGATCTCATGTTTTTTGGGCTCCAGAACCGTGTTTCTGCATTTTTCATGACTAATTCTGATATAAAATGACGCGACGAACGCGTTGGAAGCGACAGAATTGCGATCAGAGAAACCGTTGACGAGAAAATGGCGAGCATTCCCAAATCCTGATCTCGTGTTTTTTGGACTCCAGAAACGTTTTCGTGCATTTGTCGTCACTATTTCCGACGTAAAATGACACGAGGAACACGCTGGAGGCGACAGAATTGCGATCCGAGAAACCGTTGACGAGAAAATGGCGAGCATTCCCCAATCCTGTTCTCATGTTTTTTGGGCTCCAGAACCGTGTTTGTGCATTTCTCATGACTAATTCTGACGTAAAATGACGCGAGGAACGCGTTGGATGCGACAGAATTGAGATCCGAGCAACCGTTGACGAGAAAATGGCGAGCATTCCCAAATCCTGATCTCATGTTTTTTGGGCTCCAGAACCGTGCTTGTGCATTTCTCATGACTAATTCTGATATAAAATGACGCGACGAACGCGTTGGAAGCGACAGAATTGTGATCCGAGCAACCGTTGACGAGAAAATGGCGAGCATTCCCAAATCCTGATCTCATGTTTTTTGGGCTCCAGAACCGTGTTTGTGCATTTCTCATGACTAATTCTGATATAAAATGACGCGAGGAACGAGTTGGAAGCGGCAGAATTGAGATCCGAGCAACCGTTGACGAGAAAATGGCGACCATTCCCAAATCCTGATCTCATGTTTTTTGGGCTCCAGAACCGTGTTTCTGCATTTCTCATGACTAATTCTGATATAAAATGACGCGACGAACGCGTTGGAAGCGACAGAATTGCGATCAGAGAAACCGTTGACGAGAAAATGGCGAGCATTCCCAAATCCTGATCTCGTGTTTTTTGGACTCCAGAAACGTTTTCGTGCATTTGTCGTCACTATTCCCGACGTAAAATGACACGAGGAACACGCTGGAGGCGACAGAATTGCGATCCGAGAAACCGTTGACGAGAAAATGGCGAGCATTCCCCAATCCTGATCTCATGTTTTTTGGGCTCCAGAACCGTGTTTGTGCATTTCTCATGACTAATTCTGGTATAAAATGACGCGAGGAACACGCTGGAGGCGACAGAATTGCGATCCGAGAAACCGTTGACGAGAAAATGGCGAGCATTCCCCAATCCTGATCTCATGTTTTTTGGGCTCCAGAACCGTGTTTGTGCATTTCTCATGACTAATTCTGGTATAAAATGACGCGAGGAACACGCTGGAGGCGACAGAATTGCGATCCGAGAAACCGTTGACGAGAAAATGGCGAGCATTCCCCAATCCTGATCTCATGTTTTTTGGGCTCCAGAACCGTGTTTGTGCATTTCTCATGACTAATTCTGATATAAAATGACGCGAGGAACACGCTGGAAGCGACAGAATTGCGATCCGAGCAACCGTTGACGAGAAAATGGCGAGCATTCCCAAATCCTGATCTCATGTTTTTTGGGCTCCAGAACCGTGTTTGTGCATTTCTCATGACTAATTCTGATATAAAATGACGCGAGGAACGAGTTGGAAGCGGCAGAATTGAGATCCGAGCAACCGTTGACGAGAAAATGGCGACCATTCCCAAATCCTGATCTCATGTTTTTTGGGCTCCAGAACCGTGTTTGTGCATTTCTCATGACTAATTCTGATATAAAATGACGCGACGAACGCGTTGGAAGCGACAGAATTGCGATCAGAGAAACCGTTGACGAGAAAATGGCGAGCATTCCCAAATCCTGATCTCGTGTTTTTTGGACTCCAGAAACGTTTTCGTGCATTTGTCGTCACTATTTCCGACGTAAAATGACACGAGGAACACGCTGGAGGCGACAGAATTGCGATCCGAGAAACCCTTGACGAGAAAATGGCGAGCATTCCCCAATCCTGTTCTCATGTTTTTTGGGCTCCAGAACCGTGTTTGTGCATTTCTCATGACTAATTCTGATATAAAATGACGCGAGGAACGCGTTGGAAGCGACAGAATTGAGATCCGAGTAACCGTTGACGAGAAAATGGCGAGCATTCCCAAAACTTGATCTCGTGTTTATTGAACTCCAGAACCGTGTTTGTGCATTTCTCAAGACGAATTCTGATATAAAATGACGCGAGGAACGCGTTGGAAGCGGCAGAATTGAGATCCGAGCAACCGTTGACGAGAAAATGGCGAGCATTCCCAAATCCTGATCTCATGTTTTTTGGGCTCCAGAACCGTGTTTGTGCATTTCTCATGACTAATTCTGATATAAAATGACGCGACGAACGCGTTGGAAGCGACAGAATTGCGATCCGAGCAACCGTTGACGAGAAAATGGCGAGCATTCCCAAATCCTGATCTCGTGTTTTTTGGACTCCAGAAACGTTTTCGTGCATTTGTCGTCACTATTTCCGACGTAAAATGATACGAGGAACACGCTGGAGGCGACAGAATTGCGATCCGAGAAACCGTTGACGAGAAAATGGCGAGCATTCCCCAATCCTGTTCTCATGTTTTTTGGGCTCCAGAACCGCGTTTGTGCATTTCTCATAACTAATTCTGATATAAAATGACGCGACGAACGCGTTGGAAGCGACAGAATTGCGATCCGAGCAACCGTTGACGAGAAAATGGCGAGCATTCCCAAATCCTGATCTCATGTTTTTTGGGCTCCAGAACCGTGTTTGTGCATTTCTCATGACTAATTCTGATATAAAATGACGCGAGGAACGCGTTGGAAGCGACAGAATTGAGATCCGAGCAACCGTTGACGAGAAAATGGCGAGCATTCCCAAAACTTGATCTCATGTTTTTTGGGCTCCAGAACCGTGTTTGTGCATTTCTCATGACTAATTCTGATATAAAATGACGCGACGAACGCGTTGGAAGCGACAGAATTGCCATCAGAGAAACCGTTGACGAGAAAATGGCGAGCATTCCCAAATCCTGATCTCGTGTTTTTTGGACTCCAGAAACGTTTTCGTGCATTTGTCGTCACTATTTCCGACGTAAAATGACACGAGGAACACGCTGGAGGCGACAGAATTGCGATCCGAGAAACCGTTGACGAGAAAATGGCGAGCATTCCCCAATCCTGTTCTCATGTTTTTTGGGCTCCAGAACCGTGTTTGTGCATTTCTCATGACTAATTCTGACGTAAAATGACGCGAGGAACGCGTTGGAAGCGACAGAATTGAGATCCGAGCAACCGTTGACGAGAAAATGGCGAGCATTCCCAAATCCTGATCTCATGTTTTTTGGGCTCCAGAACCGTGCTTGTGCATTTCTCATGACTAATTCTGATATAAAATGACGCGAGGAACGCGCTGGAAGCGACAGAATTGCGATCCGAGCAACCGTTGACGAGAAAATGGCGAGCATTCTCAAAACTTGATCTCGTGTTTATTGAACTCCAGAACCGTGTTTGTGCATTTCTCAAGACGAATTCTGATATAAAATGACGCGACGAACGCGTTGGAAGCGACAGAATTGCGATCCGAGCAACCGTTGACGAGAAAATGGCGAGCATTCCCAAATCCTGATCTCGTGTGTTTTGGACTCCAGAAATGTGTTCCTGCATTTGTCGTCACTTTTTCCGATGTAAAATGACGCGAGGAACACGCTGGAAGCGACAGAATTGCGATCCGAGCAACCGTTGACGAGAAAATGGCGAGCATTCCCAAAACTTGATCTCGTGTTTATTGAACTCAAAGAACCGTGTTTGTGCATTTGTCGTCACTATTTCCGACGTAAAATGACGCGAGGAACGCGTTGGAAGCGACAGAATTGAGATCCGAGCAACCGTTGACGAGAAAATGGCGAGCATTCCCAAAACTTGATCTCGTGTTTATTGAACTCCAGAACCGTGTTTGTGCGTTTCTCAAGACTAATTCCGACGTAAAATGACACGAGGAACACGTTGGAAGCGACAGAATTGCGATCCGAGGAACCGTTGACGAGAAAATGGCGAGCATTCCCCAATCCTGATATCATGTTTTTTGGGCTCCAGAAGCGTGTTTGTGCATTTCTCATGACTAATTCTGGTATAAAATGACGCGAGGAACACGCTGGAGGCGACAGAATTGCGATCCGAGAAACCGTTGACGAGAAAATGGCGAGCATTCCCCAATCCTGATCTCATGTTTTTTGGGCTCCAGAACCGTGTTTGTGCATTTCTCATGACTAATTCTGATATAAAATCACGCGAGGAACACGCTGGAAGCGACAGAATTGCGATCCGAGCAACCGTTGACGAGAAAATGGCGAGCATTCCCAAAACTTGATCTCGTGTTTATTGAACTCCAGAACCGTGTTTGTGCATTTCTCAAAACGAATTCCGACGTAAAATGACACGAGGAACACGTTGGAAGCGACAGGATTGCGATCCGAGAAACCGTTGACGACAAAATCGCGAGCATTCCCAAATCCTGATCTCATGTTTTTTGGGCTCCAGAACCGTGTTTGTGCATTTCTCATGACTAATTCTGATATAAAATGACGCGACGAACGCGTTGGAAGCGACAGAATTGCGATCCGAGCAACCGTTGACGAGAAAATGGCGAGCATTCCCAAATCCTGATCTCATGTTTTTTGGGCTCCAGAACCGTGTTTGTGCATTTCTCATGACTAATTCTGATATAAAATGACGCGACGAACGCGTTGGAAGCGACAGAATTGCGATCCGAGCAACCGTTGACGAGAAAATGGCGAGCATTCCCAAATCCTGATCTCATGTTTTTTGGGCTCCAGAACCGTGTTTGTGCATTTCTCATGACTAATTCTGATATAAAATGACGCGAGGAACGCGTTGGAAGCGACAGAATTGAGATCCGAGCAACCGTTGACGAGAAAATGGCGAGCATTCCCAAAACTTGATCTCATGTTTTTTGGGCTCCAGAACCGTGTTTGTGCATTTCTCATGACTAATTCTGATATAAAGTGACGCGACGAACGCGTTGGAAGCGACAGAATTGCGATCCGAGCAACCGTTGACGAGAAAATCGCGAGCATTCCCAAATCCTGATCTCATGTTTTTTGGGCTCCAGAACCGTGTTTGTGCATTTCTCATGACTAATTCTGATATAAAATGACGCGAGGAACGCGTTGGAAGCGACAGAATTGAGATCCGAACAACCGTTGACGAGAAAATGGCGAGCATTCCCAAAACTTGATCTCATGTTTTTTGGGCTCCAGAACCGTGTTTGTGCATTTCTCAAGACGAATTCTGATATAAAATGACGCGAGGAACACGCTGGAGGCGACAGAATTGCGATCCGAGAAACCGTTGACGAGAAAATGGCGAGCATTCCCAAATCCTGATCTCATGTTTTTTGGGCTCCAGATCCGTGTTTGTGCATTTCTCATGACTAATTCTGATATAAAATGACGCGACGAACGCGTTGGAAGCGACAGAATTGCGATCAGAGAAACCGTTGACGAGAAAATGGCGAGCATTCCCAAATCCTGATCTCATGTTTTTTGGGCTCCAGAACCGTGTTTGTGCGTTTCTCAAGACTAATTCCGACGTAAAATGACACGAGGAACACGTTGGAAGCGACAGAATTGCGATCCGAGAAACCGTTGACGAGAAAATGGCGAGCATTCCGAAATCCTGATCTCGTGTGTTTTGGACTCCAGAAATGTGTTCCTGCATTTGTCGTCACTATTTCCGACGTAAAATGACGCGAGGAACGCGTTGGAAGCGGCAGAATTGAGATCCGAGCAACCGTTGACGAGAAAATGGCGAGCATTCCCAAAACTTGATCTCGTGTTTATTGAACTCCAGAACCGTGTTTGTGCGTTTCTCAAGACTAATTCCGACGTAAAATGACACGAGGAACACGTTGGAAGCGACAGAATTGCGATCCGAGAAACCGTTGACGAGAAAATGGCGAGCATTCCCCAATCCTGATATCATGTTTTTTGGGCTCCAGAACCGTGTTTGTGCATTTCTCATGACTAATTCTGGTATAAAATGACGCGAGGAACACGCTGGAGGCGACAGAATTGCGATCCGAGAAACCGTTGACGAGAAAATGGCGAGCATTCCCCAATCCTGATCTCATGTTTTTTGGGCTCCAGAACCGTGTTTGTGCATTTCTCATGACTAATTCTGATATAAAATCACGCGAGGAACACGCTGGAAGCGACAGAATTGCGATCCGAGCAACCGTTGACGAGAAAATGGCGAGCATTCCAAAAACTTGATCTCGTGTTTATTGAACTCCAGAACCGTGTTTGTGCATTTCTCAAAACGAATTCCGACGTAAAATGACACGAGGAACACGTTGGAAGCGACAGGATTGCGATCCGAGAAACCGTTGACGACAAAATCGCGAGCATTCCCAAAACTTGATCTCGTGTTTTTTGGGCTCCAGAACAGTGTTTGTGCATTTCTCAAGACGAATTCCGACGTAAAATGACACGAGGAACACGTTGGAAGCGACAGGATTGCGTTCCGAGAAACCGTTGACGAGAAAATCGCGAGCATTCCCAAATCCTGATCTCGTGTTTTTTGGGCTCCAGAACCGTGTTTCTGCATTTCTCATGACTAATTCCGATGTAAAATGACGCGAGGAACGCGCTGGAAGCGACAGAATTGCGATCCGAGCAACCGTTGACGAGAAAATGGCGAGCATTCTCAAAACTTGATCTCGTGTTTATTGAACTCCAGAACCGTGTTTGTGCATTTCTCAAGACGAATTCTGATATAAAATGACGCGAGGAACGCGTTGGAAGCGGCAGAATTGAGATCCGAGAAACCGTTGACGACAAAATCGCGAGCATTCCCAAAACTTGATGTCGTGTTTTTTGGGCTCCAGAACCGTGTTTGTGCATTTCTCATGACTAATTCCGACGTAAAATGACACGAGGAACACGTTGGAAGCGACAGAATTGCGATCCGAGAAACCGTTGACGAGAAAATGGCGAGCATTCCGAAATCCTGATCTCGTGTGTTTTGGACTCCAGAAATGTGTTCCTGCATTTGTCGTCACTATTTCCGACGTAAAATGACGCGAGGAACGCGTTGGAAGCGACAGAATTGAGATCCGAGCAACCGTTGACGAGAAAATGGCGAGCATTCCCAAAACTTGATCTCGTGTTTATTGAACTCCAGAACCGTGTTTGTGCGTTTCTCAAGACTAATTCCGACGTAAAATGACACGAGGAACACGTTGGAAGCGACAGAATTGCGATCCGAGAAACCGTTGACGAGAAAATGGCGAGCATTCCCCAATCCTGATATCATGTTTTTTGGGCTCCAGAACCGTGTTTGTGCATTTCTCATGACTAATTCTGGTATAAGATGACGCGAGGAACACGCTGGAGGCGACAGAATTGCGATCCGAGAAACCGTTGACGAGAAAATGGCGAGCATTCCCCAATCCTGATCTCATGTTTTTTGGGCTCCAGAACCGTGTTTGTGCGTTTCTCAAGACTAATTCTGATATAAAATCACGCGAGGAACACGCTGGAAGCGACAGAATTGCGATCCGAGCAACCGTTGACGAGAAAATGGCGAGCATTCCAAAAACTTGATCTCGTGTTTATTGAACTCCAGAACCGTGTTTGTGCATTTCTCAAAACGAATTCCGACGTAAAATGACACGAGGAACACGTTGGAAGCGACAGGATTGCGATCCGAGAAACCGTTGACGACAAAATCGCGAGCATTCCCAAAACTTGATCTCGTGTTTTTTGGGCTCCAGAACAGTGTTTGTGCATTTCTCAAGACGAATTCCGACGTAAAATGACACGAGGAACACGTTGGAAGCGACAGGATTGCGTTCCGAGAAACCGTTGACGAGAAAATCGCGAGCATTCCCAAATCCTGATCTCGTGTTTTTTGGGCTCCAGAACCGTGTTTCTGCATTTCTCATGACTAATTCCGATGTAAAATGACGCGAGGAACGCGCTGGAAGCGACAGAATTGCGATCCGAGCAACTGTTGACGAGAAAATGGCGAGCATTCTCAAAACTTGATCTCGTGTTTATTGAACTCCAGAACCGTGTTTGTGCATTTCTCAAGACGAATTCTGATATAAAATGACGCGAGGAACGCGTTGGAAGCGGCAGAATTGAAATCCGAGAAACCGTTGACGACAAAATCGCGAGCATTCCCAAAACTTGATCTCGTGTTTTTTGGGCTCCAGAACCGTGTTTGTGCATTTCTCATGACTAATTCTGGTATAAAATGACGCGAGGAACACGCTGGAGGCGACAGAATTGAGATCCGAGCAACCGTTGACGAGAAAATGGCGAGCATTCCCAAATCCTGATCTCATGTTTTTTGGGCTCCAGAACCGTGTTTGTGCATTTCTCATGACTAATTCTGATATAAAATGACGCGACGAACGCGTTGGAAGCGACAGAATTGCGATCCGAGCAACCGTTGACGAGAAAATAGCGAGCATTCCCAAATCCTGATCTCATGTTTTTTGGGCTCCAGAACCGTGTTTGTGCATTTCTCATGACTAATTCTGATATAAAATGACGCGAGGAACGCGTTGGAAGCGACAGAATTGAGATCCGAGCAACCGTTGACGAGAAAATGGCGAGCATTCCCAAAACTTGATCTCATGTTTTTTGGGCTCCAGAACCGTGTTTGTGCATTTCTCAAGACGAATTCTGATATAAAATGACGCGAGGAACGCGTTGGAAGCGGCAGAATTGAGATCCGAGCAACCGTTGACGAGAAAATGGCGAGCATTCCCAAATCCTGATCTCATGTTTTTTGGGCTCCAGAACCGTGTTTGTGCATTTCTCAAGACGAATTCTGATATAAAATGACGCGAGGAACGCGTTGGAAGCGGCAGAATTGAGATCCGAGCAACCGTTGACGAGAAAATGGCGAGCATTCCCAAATCCTGATCTCATGTTTTTTGGGCTCCAGAACCGTGTTTGTGCATTTCTCATGACTAATTCTGATATAAAATGACGCGACGAACGCGTTGGAAGCGACAGGGTTGCGATCCGAGCAACCGTTGACGAGAAAATCGCGAGCATTCCCAAAACCTGATCTCGTGTTTTTTGGACTCCAGAAACGTTTTCGTGCATTTGTCGTCACTATTTCCGACGTGAGATGACACGAGGAACACGCTGGAGGCGACAGAATTGCGATCCGAGAAACCGTTGACGAGAAAATGGCGAGCATTCCCCAATCCTGATCTCATGTTTTTTGGGCTCCAGAACCGTGTTTGTGCATTTCTCATGACTAATTCTGATATAAAATGACGCGAGGAACGCGTTGGAAGCGGCAGAATTGCGATCCGAGAAACCGTTGACGAGAAAATGGCGAGCATTCCGAAATCCTGATCTCGTGTGTTTTGGACTCCAGAAATGTGTTCCTGCATTTGTCGTCACTATTTCCGACGTAAAATGACGCGAGGAACGCGTTGGAAGCGACAGAATTGAGATCCGAGCAACCGTTGACGAGAAAATGGCGAGCATTCCCAAAACTTGATCTCGTGTTTATTGAACTCCAGAACCGTGTTTGTGCGTTTCTCAAGACTAATTCCGACGTAAAATGACACGAGGAACACGTTGGAAGCGACAGAATTGCGATCCGAGAAACCGTTGACGAGAAAATGGCGAGCATTCCCCAATCCTGATCTCATGTTTTTTGGGCTCCAGAACCGTGTTTGTGCATTTCTCATGACTAATTCTGATATAAAATGACGCGAGGAACACGCTGGAAGCGACAGAATTGCGATCCGAGCAACCGTTGACGAGAAAATGGCGAGCATTCCCCAATCCTGATATCATGTTTTTTGGGCTCCAGAACCGTGTTTGTGCATTTCTCATGACTAATTCTGGTATAAAATGACGCGAGGAACACGCTGGAGGCGACAGAATTGCGATCCGAGAAACCGTTGACGAGAAAATGGCGAGCATTCCCCAATCCTGATCTCATGTTTTTTGGGCTCCAGAACCGTGTTTGTGCATTTCTCATGACTAATTCTGATATAAAATCACGCGAGGAACACGCTGGAAGCGACAGAATTGCGATCCGAGCAACCGTTGACGAGAAAATGGCGAGCATTCCAAAAACTTGATCTCGTGTTTATTGAACTCCAGAACCGTGTTTGTGCATTTCTCAAAACGAATTCCGACGTAAAATGACACGAGGAACACGTTGGAAGCGACAGGATTGCGATCCGAGAAACCGTTGACGACAAAATCGCGAGCATTCCCAAAACTTGATCTCGTGTTTTTTGGGCTCCAGAACAGTGTTTGTGCATTTCTCAAGACGAATTCCGACGTAAAATGACACGAGGAACACGTTGGAAGCGACAGGATTGCGTTCCGAGAAACCGTTGACGAGAAAATCGCGAGCATTCCCAAATCCTGATCTCGTGTTTTTTGGGCTCCAGAACCGTGTTTCTGCATTTCTCATGACTAATTCCGATGTAAAATGACGCGAGGAACGCGCTGGAAGCGACAGAATTGCGATCCGAGCAACCGTTGACGAGAAAATGGCGAGCATTCTCAAAACTTGATCTCGTGTTTATTGAACTCCAGAACCGTGTTTGTGCATTTCTCAAGACGAATTCTGATATAAAATGACGCGAGGAACGCGTTGGAAGCGGCAGAATTGAGATCCGAGAAACCGTTGACGACAAAATCGCGAGCATTCCCAAAACTTGATCTCGTGTTTTTTGGGCTCCAGAACCGTGTTTGTGCATTTCTCATGACTAATTCCGACGTAAAATGACACGAGGAACACGTTGGAAGCGACAGAATTGCGATCCGAGAAACCGTTGACGAGAAAATGGCGAGCATTCCGAAATCCTGATCTCGTGTGTTTTGGACTCCAGAAATGTGTTCCTGCATTTGTCGTCACTATTTCCGACGTAAAATGACGCGAGGAACGCGTTGGAAGCGACAGAATTGAGATCCGAGCAACCGTTGACGAGAAAATGGCGAGCATTCCCAAAACTTGATCTCGTGTTTATTGAACTCCAGAACCGTGTTTGTGCGTTTCTCAAGACTAATTCCGACGTAAAATGACACGAGGAACACGTTGGAAGCGACAGAATTGCGATCCGAGAAACCGTTGACGAGAAAATGGCGAGCATTCCCCAATCCTGATATCATGTTTTTTGGGCTCCAGAACCGTGTTTGTGCATTTCTCATGACTAATTCTGGTATAAGATGACGCGAGGAACACGCTGGAGGCGACAGAATTGCGATCCGAGAAACCGTTGACGAGAAAATGGCGAGCATTCCCCAATCCTGATCTCATGTTTTTTGGGCTCCAGAACCGTGTTTGTGCGTTTCTCAAGACTAATTCTGATATAAAATCACGCGAGGAACACGCTGGAAGCGACAGAATTGCGATCCGAGCAACCGTTGACGAGAAAATGGCGAGCATTCCAAAAACTTGATCTCGTGTTTATTGAACTCCAGAACCGTGTTTGTGCATTTCTCAAAACGAATTCCGACGTAAAATGACACGAGGAACACGTTGGAAGCGACAGGATTGCGATCCGAGAAACCGTTGGCGACAAAATCGCGAGCATTCCCAAAACTTGATCTCGTGTTTTTTGGGCTCCAGAACAGTGTTTGTGCATTTCTCAAGACGAATTCCGACGTAAAATGACACGAGGAACACGTTGGAAGCGACAGGATTGCGTTCCGAGAAACCGTTGACGAGAAAATCGCGAGCATTCCCAAATCCTGATCTCGTGTTTTTTGGGCTCCAGAACCGTGTTTCTGCATTTCTCATGACTAATTCCGATGTAAAATGACGCGAGGAACGCGCTGGAAGCGACAGAATTGCGATCCGAGCAACCGTTGACGAGAAAATGGCGAGCATTCTCAAAACTTGATCTCGTGTTTATTGAACTCCAGAACCGTGTTTGTGCATTTCTCAAGACGAATTCTGATATAAAATGACGCGAGGAACGCGTTGGAAGCGGCAGAATTGAAATCCGAGAAACCGTTGACGACAAAATCGCGAGCATTCCCAAAACTTGATCTCGTGTTTTTTGGGCTCCAGAACCGTGTTTGTGCATTTCTCATGACTAATTCTGGTATAAAATGACGCGAGGAACACGCTGGAGGCGACAGAATTGAGATCCGAGCAACCGTTGACGAGAAAATGGCGAGCATTCCCAAATCCTGATCTCATGTTTTTTGGGCTCCAGAACCGTGTTTGTGCATTTCTCATGACTAATTCTGATATAAAATGACGCGACGAACGCGTTGGAAGCGACAGAATTGCGATCCGAGCAACCGTTGACGAGAAAATAGCGAGCATTCCCAAATCCTGATCTCATGTTTTTTGGGCTCCAGAACCGTGTTTGTGCATTTCTCATGACTAATTCTGATATAAAATGACGCGAGGAACGCGTTGGAAGCGACAGAATTGAGATCCGAGCAACCGTTGACGAGAAAATGGCGAGCATTCCCAAAACTTGATCTCATGTTTTTTGGGCTCCAGAACCGTGTTTGTGCATTTCTCAAGACGAATTCTGATATAAAATGACGCGAGGAACGCGTTGGAAGCGGCAGAATTGAGATCCGAGCAACCGTTGACGAGAAAATGGCGAGCATTCCCCAATCCTGATCTCATGTTTTTTGGGCTCCAGAACCGTGTTTGTGCATTTCTCATGACTAATTCTGATATAAAATGACGCGAGGAACGCGTTGGAAGCGGCAGAATTGCGATCCGAGAAACCGTTGACGAGAAAATGGCGAGCATTCCCAAATCCTGATCTCATGTTTTTTGGGCTCCAGAACCGTGTTTGTGCGTTTCTCAAGACTAATTCCGACGTAAAATGACACGAGGAACACGTTGGAAGCGACAGAATTGCGATCCGAGAAACCGTTGACGAGAAAATGGCGAGCATTCCGAAATCCTGATCTCGTGTGTTTTGGACTCCAGAAATGTGTTCCTGCATTTGTCGTCACTATTTCCGACGTAAAATGACGCGAGGAACGCGTTGGAAGCGACAGAATTGAGATCCGAGCAACCGTTGACGAGAAAATGGCGAGCATTCCCAAAACTTGATCTCGTGTTTATTGAACTCCAGAACCGTGTTTGTGCGTTTCTCAAGACTAATTCCGACGTAAAATGACACGAGGAACACGTTGGAAGCGACAGAATTGCGATCCGAGAAACCGTTGACGAGAAAATGGCGAGCATTCCCCAATCCTGATATCATGTTTTTTGGGCTCCAGAACCGTGTTTGTGCATTTCTCATGACTAATTCTGGTATAAAATGACGCGAGGAACACGCTGGAGGCGACAGAATTGCGATCCGAGAAACCGTTGACGAGAAAATGGCGAGCATTCCCCAATCCTGATCTCATGTTTTTTGGGCTCCAGAACCGTGTTTGTGCATTTCTCATGACTAATTCTGATATAAAATCACGCGAGGAACACGCTGGAAGCGACAGAATTGCGATCCGAGCAACCGTTGACGAGAAAATGGCGAGCATTCCAAAAACTTGATCTCGTGTTTATTGAACACCAGAACCGTGTTTGTGCATTTCTCAAAACGTATTCCGACGTAAAATGACACGAGGAACACGTTGGAAGCGACAGGATTGCGATCCGAGCAACCGTTGACGAGAAAATGGCGAGCATTCCCAAAACTTGATCTCGTGTTTATTGAACTCCAGAACCGTGTTTGTGCATTTCTCAAGACGAATTCTGATATAAAATGACGCGAGGAACGCGTTGGAAGGGGCAGAATTGAGATCCGAGAAACCGTTGACGACAAAATCGCGAGCATTCCCAAAACTTGATCTCGTGTTTTTTGGGCTCCAGAACCGTGTTTGTGCATTTCTCATGACTAATTCTGGTATAAAATGACGCGAGGAACACGCTGGAGGCGACAGAATTGAGATCCGAGCAACCGTTGACGAGAAAATGGCGAGCATTCCCAAATCCTGATCTCGTGTTTTTTGGGCTCCAGAACCGTGTTTCTGCATTTCTCATGACTAATTCCGATGTAAAATGACGCGAGGAACGCGCTGGAAGCGACAGAATTGCGATCCGAGCAACCGTTGACGAGAAAATGGCGACCATTCCCAAAACTTGATCTCGTGTTTATTGAACTCCAGAACCGTGTTTGTGCATTTCTCAAGACGAATTCTGATATAAAATGACGCGAGGAACGCGTTGGAAGCGGCAGGATTGCGATCCGAGAAACCGTTGACGACAAAATCGCGAGCATTCCCAAAACTTGATCTCGTGTTTTTTGGGCTCCAGAACCGTGTTTGTGCATTTCTCATGACTAATTCTGGTATAAAATGACGCGAGGAACACGCTGGAGGCGACAGAATTGCGATCCGAGCAACCGTTGACGAGAAAATGGCGAGCATTCCCAAATCCTGATCTCGTGTTTTTTGGGCTCCAGAACCGTGTTTCTGCATTTCTCATGACTAATTCCGATGTAAAATGACGCGAGGAACGCGCTGGAAGCGACAGAATTGCGATCCGAGCAACCGTTGACGAGAAAATGGCGACCATTCCCAAAACTTGATCTCGTGTTTATTGAACTCCAGAACCGTGTTTGTGCATTTCTCAAGACGAATTCTGATATAAAATGACGCGAGGAACGCGTTGGAAGCGGCAGGATTGCGATCCGAGAAACCGTTGACGACAAAATCGCGAGCATTCCCAAAACTTGATCTCGTGTTTTTTGGGCTCCAGAACCGTGTTTGTGCATTTCTCATGACTAATTCTGGTATAAAATGACGCGAGGAACACGCTGGAGGCGACAGAATTGCGATCCGAGAAACCGTTGACGAGAAAATGGCGAGCATTCCCCAATCCTGATCTCATGTTTTTTGGGCTCCAGAACCGTGTTTGTGCATTTCTCATGACTAATTCTGATATAAAATCACGCGAGGAACACGCTGGAAGCGACAGAATTGCGATCCGAGCAACCGTTGACGAGAAAATGGCGAGCATTCCCAAAACTTGATCTCGTGTTTATTGAATTCCAGAACCGTGTTTGTGCATTTCTCAAAACGAATTCCGACGTAAAATGACACGAGGAACACGTTGGAAGCGACAGGATTGCGATCCGAGAAACCGTTGACGACAAAATCGCGAGCATTCCCAAAACTTGATCTCGTGTTTTTTGGGCTGCAGAACAGTGTTTGTGCATTTCTCAAGACGAATTCCGACGTAAAATGACACGAGGAACACGTTGGAAGCGACAGGATTGCGTTCCGAGAAACCGTTGACGAGAAAATCGCGAGCATTCCCAAATCCTGATCTCGTGTTTTTTGGGCTCCAGAACCGTGTTTCTGCATTTCTCATGACTAATTCCGATGTAAAATGACGCGTGGAACGCGCTGGAAGCGACCGAATTGCGATCCGAGCAACCGTTGACGAGAAAATGGCGAGCATTCCCAAAACTTGATCACGTGTTTATTGAACTCCAGAACCGTGTGTGTGCATTTCTCAAGACGAATTCTGATATAAAATGACGCGAGGAACGCGTTGGAAGGGGCAGAATTGAGATCCGAGAAACCGTTGACGACAAAATCGCGAGCATTCCCAAAACTTGATCTCGTGTTTTTTGGGCTCCAGAACCGTGTTTGTGCATTTGTCATGACTAATTCTGGTATAAAATGACGCGAGGAACACACTGGAGGCGACAGAATTGAGATCCGAGCAACCGTTGACGAGAAAATGGCGAGCATTCCCAAATCCTGATCTCGTGTTTTTTGGGCTCCAGAACCGTGTTTCTGCATTTCTCATGACTAATTCCGATGTAAAATGACGCGAGGAACGCGCTGGAAGCGACAGAATTGCGATCCGAGCAACCGTTGACGAGAAAATGGCGAGCATTCCCAAAACTTGATATCGTGTTTATTGAACTCCAGAACCGTGTTTGTGCATTTCTCAAGACGAATTCTGATATAAAATGACGCGAGGAACGCGTTGGAAGCGGCAGAATTGAGATCCGAGAAACCGTTGACGACAAAATCGCGAGCATTCCCAAAACTTGATCTCGTGTTTTTTGGGCTCCAGAACCGTGTTTGTGCATTTCTCATGACTAATTCTGGTATAAAATGACGCGAGGAACACGCTGGAGGCGACAGAATTGAGATCCGAGCAACCGTTGACGAGAAAATGGCGAGCATTCCCAAATCCTGATCTCATGTTTTTTGGGCTCCAGAACCGTGTTTGTGCATTTCTCATGACTAATTCTGATATAAAATGACGCGACGAACGCGTTGGAAGCGACAGAATTGCGATCCGAGCAACCGTTGACGAGAAAATGGCGAGCATTCCCAAATCCTGATCTCATGTTTTTTGGGCTCCAGAACCGTGTTTGTGCATTTCTCATGACTAATTCTGATATAAAATGACGCGAGGAACGCGTTGGAAGCGACAGAATTGAGATCCGAGCAACCGTTGACGAGAAAATGGCGAGCATTCCCAAATCCTGATCTCATGTTTTTTGGGCTCCAGAACCGTGTTTGTGCATTTCTCAAGACGAATTCTGATATAAAATGACGCGAGGAACGCGTTGGAAGCGGCAGAATTGAGATCCGAGCAACCGTTGACGAGAAAATGGCGAGCATTCCCAAATCCTGATCTCATGTTTTTTGGGCTCCAGAACCGTGTTTGTGCATTTCTCAAGACGAATTCTGATATAAAATGACGCGAGGAACGCGTTGGAAGCGGCAGAATTGAGATCCGAGCAACCGTTGACGAGAAAATGGCGAGCATTCCCAAATCCTGATCTCATGTTTTTTGGGCTCCAGAACCGTGTTTGTGCATTTCTCATGACTAATTCTGATATAAAATGACGCGACGAACGCGTTGGAAGCGACAGAATTGCGATCCGAGCAACCGTTGACGAGAAAATCGCGAGCATTCCCAAAACCTGATCTCGTGTTTTTTGGACTCCAGAAACGTTTTCGTGCATTTGTCGTCACTATTTCCGACGTGAAATGACACGAGGAACACGCTTGAGGCGACAGAATTGCGATCCGAGAAACCGTTGACGAGAAAATGGCGAGCATTCCCCAATCCTGATCTCATGTTTTTTGGGCTCCAGAACCGTGTTTGTGCATTTCTCATGACTAATTCTGATATAAAATGACGCGACGAACGCGTTGGAAGCGACAGAATTGCGATCAGAGAAACCGTTGACGAGAAAATGGCGAGCATTCCCAAATCCTGATCTCATGTTTTTTGGGCTCCAGAACCGTGTTTCTGCGTTTCTCAAGACTAATTCCGACGTAAAATGACACGAGGAACACGTTGGAAGCGACAGAATTGCGATCCGAGAAACCGTTGACGAGAAAATGGCGAGCATTCCGAAATCCTGATCTCGTGTGTTTTGGACTCCAGAAATGTGTTCCTGCATTTGTCGTCACTATTTCCGACGTAAAATGACACGAGGAACGCGTTGGAAGCGACATAATTGAGATCCGAGCAACCGTTGACGAGAAAATGGCGAGCATTCCCAAAACTTGATCTCGTGTTTATTGAACTCCAGAACCGTGTTTGTGCGTTTCTCAAGACTAATTCCGACGTAAAATGACACGAGGAACACGTTGGAAGCGACAGAATTGCGATCCGAGAAACCGTTGGCGAGAAAATGGCGAGCATTCCCCAATCCTGATCTCATGTTTTTTGGGCTCCAGAACCGTGTTTGTGCATTTCTCATGACTAATTCTGATATAAAATGACGCGAGGAACACGCTGGAAGCGACAGAATTGCGATCCGAGAAACCGTTGACGAGAAAATGGCGAGCATTCCCAAATCCTGATCTCGTGTTTTTTGGGCTCCAGAACCGTGTTTCTGCATTTCTCATGACTAATTCCGATGTAAAAT
This sequence comes from Crossocerus cetratus, assembly GCA_963675795.1. Taxonomy (NCBI): domain Eukaryota; kingdom Metazoa; phylum Arthropoda; class Insecta; order Hymenoptera; family Crabronidae; genus Crossocerus; species Crossocerus cetratus. The sequence goes on from OY776667.1 coordinate 3,507,831, forward strand.
GACGCGAGGAACGCGCTGGAAGCGACAGAATTGCGATCCGAGCAACCGTTGACGAGAAAATGGCGAGCATTCCCAAAACTTGATATCGTGTTTATTGAACTCCAGAACCGTGTTTGTGCATTTCTCAAGACGAATTCTGATATAAAATGACGCGAGGAACGCGTTGGAAGCGGCAGAATTGAGATCCGAGAAACCGTTGACGACAAAATCGCGAGCATTCCCAAAACTTGATCTCGTGTTTTTTGGGCTCCAGAACCGTGTTTGTGCATTTCTCATGACTAATTCTGGTATAAAATGACGCGAGGAACACGCTGGAGGCGACAGAATTGAGATCCGAGCAACCGTTGACGAGAAAATGGCGAGCATTCCCAAATCCTGATCTCATGTTTTTTGGGCTCCAGAACCGTGTTTGTGCATTTCTCATGACTAATTCTGATATAAAATGACGCGACGAACGCGTTGGAAGCGACAGAATTGCGATCCGAGCAACCGTTGACGAGAAAATGGCGAGCATTCCCAAATCCTGATCTCATGTTTTTTGGGCTCCAGAACCGTGTTTGTGCATTTCTCATGACTAATTCTGATATAAAATGACGCGAGGAACGCGTTGGAAGCGACAGAATTGAGATCCGAGCAACCGTTGACGAGAAAATGGCGAGCATTCCCAAATCCTGATCTCATGTTTTTTGGGCTCCAGAACCGTGTTTGTGCATTTCTCAAGACGAATTCTGATATAAAATGACGCGAGGAACGCGTTGGAAGCGGCAGAATTGAGATCCGAGCAACCGTTGACGAGAAAATGGCGAGCATTCCCAAATCCTGATCTCATGTTTTTTGGGCTCCAGAACCGTGTTTGTGCATTTCTCAAGACGAATTCTGATATAAAATGACGCGAGGAACGCGTTGGAAGCGGCAGAATTGAGATCCGAGCAACCGTTGACGAGAAAATGGCGAGCATTCCCAAATCCTGATCTCATGTTTTTTGGGCTCCAGAACCGTGTTTGTGCATTTCTCATGACTAATTCTAATATAAAATGACGCGACGAACGCGTTGGAAGCGACAGAATTGCGATCCGAGCAACCGTTGACGAGAAAATCGCGAGCATTCCCAAAACCTGATCTCGTGTTTTTTGGACTCCAGAAACGTTTTCGTGCATTTGTCGTCACTATTTCCGACGTGAAATGACACGAGGAACACGCTTGAGGCGACAGAATTGCGATCCGAGAAACCGTTGACGAGAAAATGGCGAGCATTCCCCAATCCTGATCTCATGTTTTTTGGGCTCCAGAACCGTGTTTGTGCATTTCTCATGACTAATTCTGATATAAAATGACGCGACGAACGCGTTGGAAGCGACAGAATTGCGATCAGAGAAACCGTTGACGAGAAAATGGCGAGCATTCCCAAATCCTGATCTCATGTTTTTTGGGCTCCAGAACCGTGTTTCTGCGTTTCTCAAGACTAATTCCGACGTAAAATGACACGAGGAACACGTTGGAAGCGACAGAATTGCGATCCGAGAAACCGTTGACGAGAAAATGGCGAGCATTCCGAAATCCTGATCTCGTGTGTTTTGGACTCCAGAAATGTGTTCCTGCATTTGTCGTCACTATTTCCGACGTAAAATGACACGAGGAACGCGTTGGAAGCGACATAATTGAGATCCGAGCAACCGTTGACGAGAAAATGGCGAGCATTCCCAAAACTTGATCTCGTGTTTATTGAACTCCAGAACCGTGTTTGTGCGTTTCTCAAGACTAATTCCGACGTAAAATGACACGAGGAACACGTTGGAAGCGACAGAATTGCGATCCGAGAAACCGTTGGCGAGAAAATGGCGAGCATTCCCCAATCCTGATCTCATGTTTTTTGGGCTCCAGAACCGTGTTTGTGCATTTCTCATGACTAATTCTGATATAAAATGACGCGAGGAACACGCTGGAAGCGACAGAATTGCGATCCGAGAAACCGTTGACGAGAAAATGGCGAGCATTCCCAAAACTTGATCTCGTGTTTATTGAACTCCAGAACCGTGTTTGTGCATTTCTCAAAATGAATTCCGACGTAAAATGACACGAGGAACACGTTGGAAGCGACAGGATTGCGATCCGAGAAACCGTTGACGACAAAATCGCGAGCATTCCCAAAACTTGATCTCGTGTTTTTTGGGCTCCAGAACAGTGTTTGTGCATTTCTCAAGACGAATTCCGACGTAAAATGACACGAGGAACACGTTGGAAGCGACAGGATTGCGTTCCGAGAAACCGTTGACGAGAAAATCGCGAGCATTCCCAAATCCTGATCTCGTGTGTTTTGGACTCCAGAAATGTGTTCCTGCATTTCTCATGACTAATTCCGATGTAAAATGACGCGAGGAACGCGCTGGAAGCGACAGAATTGCGATCCGAGCAACCGTTGACGAGAAAATGGCGAGCATTCCCAAAACTTGATCTCGTGTTTATTGAACTCCAGAACCGTGTTTGTGCATTTCTCAAGACGAATTCTGATATAAAATGACGCGAGGAACGCGTTGGAAGCGGCAGAATTGAGATCCGAGAAACCGTTGACGACAAAATCGCGAGCATTCCCAAAACTTGATCTCGTGTTTTTTGGGCTCCAGAACCGTGTTTGTGCATTTCTCATGACTAATTCTGGTATAAAATGACGCGAGGAACACGCTGGAGGCGACAGAATTGAGATCCGAGCAACCGTTGACGAGAAAATGGCGAGCATTCCCAAATCCTGATCTCATGTTTTTTGGGCTCCAGAACCGTGTTTGTGCATTTCTCATGACTAATTCTGATATAAAATGACGCGACGAACGCGTTGGAAGCGACAGAATTGCGATCCAAGAAACCGTTGACGAGAAAATGGCGAGCATTCCCCAATCCTGATCTCATGTTTTTTGGGCTCCAGAACCGTGTTTGTGCATTTCTCATGACTAATTCTGATATAAAATGACGCGAGGAACGCGTTGGAAGCGACAGAATTGCGATCCGAGAAACCGTTGACGAGAAAATGGCGAGCATTCCCCAATCCTGATCTCATGTTTTTTGGGCTCCAGAACCGTGTTTGTGCATTTCTCATGACTAATTCTGGTATAAAATGACGCGAGGAACACGCTGGAGGCGACAGAATTGAGATCCGAGCAACCGTTGACGAGAAAATGGCGAGCATTCCCAAATCCTGATCTCATGTTTTTTGGGCTCCAGAACCGTGTTTGTGCATTTCTCATGACTAATTCTGGTATAAGATGACGCGAGGAACACGCTGGAGGCGACAGAATTGCGATCCGAGAAACCGTTGACGAGAAAATGGCGAGCATTCCCCAATCCTGATCTCATGTTTTTTGGGCTCCAGAACCGTGTTTGTGCGTTTCTCAAGACTAATTCTGATATAAAATCACGCGAGGAACACGCTGGAAGCGACAGAATTGCGATCCGAGCAACCGTTGACGAGAAAATGGCGAGCATTCCAAAAACTTGATCTCGTGTTTATTGAACTCCAGAACCGTGTTTGTGCATTTCTCAAAACGAATTCCGACGTAAAATGACACGAGGAACACGTTGGAAGCGACAGGATTGCGATCCGAGAAACCGTTGACGACAAAATCGCGAGCATTCCCAAAACTTGATCTCGTGTTTTTTGGGCTCCAGAACAGTGTTTGTGCATTTCTCAAGACGAATTCCGACGTAAAATGACACGAGGAACACGTTGGAAGCGACAGGATTGCGTTCCGAGAAACCGTTGACGAGAAAATCGCGAGCATTCCCAAATCCTGATCTCGTGTTTTTTGGGCTCCAGAACCGTGTTTCTGCATTTCTCATGACTAATTCCGATGTAAAATGACGCGAGGAACGCGCTGGAAGCGACAGAATTGCGATCCGAGCAACCGTTGACGAGAAAATGGCGAGCATTCTCAAAACTTGATCTCGTGTTTATTGAACTCCAGAACCGTGTTTGTGCATTTCTCAAGACGAATTCTGATATAAAATGACGCGAGGAACGCGTTGGAAGCGGCAGAATTGAAATCCGAGAAACCGTTGACGACAAAATCGCGAGCATTCCCAAAACTTGATCTCTTGTTTTTTGGGCTCCAGAACCGTGTTTGTGCATTTCTCATGACTAATTCTGGTATAAAATGACGCGAGGAACACGCTGGAGGCGACAGAATTGAGATCCGAGCAACCGTTGACGAGAAAATGGCGAGCATTCCCAAATCCTGATCTCATGTTTTTTGGGCTCCAGAACCGTGTTTGTGCATTTCTCATGACTAATTCTGATATAAAATGACGCGACGAACGCGTTGGAAGCGACAGAATTGCGATCCGAGCAACCGTTGACGAGAAAATAGCGAGCATTCCCAAATCCTGATCTCATGTTTTTTGGGCTCCAGAACCGTGTTTGTGCATTTCTCATGACTAATTCTGATATAAAATGACGCGAGGAACGCGTTGGAAGCGACAGAATTGAGATCCGAGCAACCGTTGACGAGAAAATGGCGAGCATTCCCAAAACTTGATCTCATGTTTTTTGGGCTCCAGAACCGTGTTTGTGCATTTCTCAAGACGAATTCTGATATAAAATGACGCGAGGAACGCGTTGGAAGCGGCAGAATTGAGATCCGAGCAACCGTTGACGAGAAAATGGCGAGCATTCCCAAATCCTGATCTCATGTTTTTTGGGCTCCAGAACCGTGTTTGTGCATTTCTCAAGACGAATTCTGATATAAAATGACGCGAGGAACGCGTTGGAAGCGGCAGAATTGAGATCCGAGCAACCGTTGACGAGAAAATGGCGAGCATTCCCAAATCCTGATCTCATGTTTTTTGGGCTCCAGAACCGTGTTTGTGCATTTCTCATGACTAATTCTGATATAAAATGACGCGACGAACGCGTTGGAAGCGACAGGGTTGCGATCCGAGCAACCGTTGACGAGAAAATCGCGAGCATTCCCAAAACCTGATCTCGTGTTTTTTGGACTCCAGAAACGTTTTCGTGCATTTGTCGTCACTATTTCCGACGTGAGATGACACGAGGAACACGCTGGAGGCGACAGAATTGCGATCCGAGAAACCGTTGACGAGAAAATGGCGAGCATTCCCCAATCCTGATCTCATGTTTTTTGGGCTCCAGAACCGTGTTTGTGCATTTCTCATGACTAATTCTGATATAAAATGACGCGAGGAACGCGTTGGAAGCGGCAGAATTGCGATCCGAGAAACCGTTGACGAGAAAATGGCGAGCATTCCGAAATCCTGATCTCGTGTGTTTTGGACTCCAGAAATGTGTTCCTGCATTTGTCGTCACTATTTCCGACGTAAAATGACGCGAGGAACGCGTTGGAAGCGACAGAATTGAGATCCGAGCAACCGTTGACGAGAAAATGGCGAGCATTCCCAAAACTTGATCTCGTGTTTATTGAACTCCAGAACCGTGTTTGTGCGTTTCTCAAGACTAATTCCGACGTAAAATGACACGAGGAACACGTTGGAAGCGACAGAATTGCGATCCGAGAAACCGTTGACGAGAAAATGGCGAGCATTCCCCAATCCTGATCTCATGTTTTTTGGGCTCCAGAACCGTGTTTGTGCATTTCTCATGACTAATTCTGATATAAAATGACGCGAGGAACACGCTGGAAGCGACAGAATTGCGATCCGAGCAACCGTTGACGAGAAAATGGCGAGCATTCCCCAATCCTGATATCATGTTTTTTGGGCTCCAGAACCGTGTTTGTGCATTTCTCATGACTAATTCTGGTATAAAATGACGCGAGGAACACGCTGGAGGCGACAGAATTGCGATCCGAGAAACCGTTGACGAGAAAATGGCGAGCATTCCCCAATCCTGATCTCATGTTTTTTGGGCTCCAGAACCGTGTTTGTGCATTTCTCATGACTAATTCTGATATAAAATCACGCGAGGAACACGCTGGAAGCGACAGAATTGCGATCCGAGCAACCGTTGACGAGAAAATGGCGAGCATTCCAAAAACTTGATCTCGTGTTTATTGAACTCCAGAACCGTGTTTGTGCATTTCTCAAAACGAATTCCGACGTAAAATGACACGAGGAACACGTTGGAAGCGACAGGATTGCGATCCGAGAAACCGTTGACGACAAAATCGCGAGCATTCCCAAAACTTGATCTCGTGTTTTTTGGGCTCCAGAACAGTGTTTGTGCATTTCTCAAGACGAATTCCGACGTAAAATGACACGAGGAACACGTTGGAAGCGACAGGATTGCGTTCCGAGAAACCGTTGACGAGAAAATCGCGAGCATTCCCAAATCCTGATCTCGTGTTTTTTGGGCTCCAGAACCGTGTTTCTGCATTTCTCATGACTAATTCCGATGTAAAATGACGCGAGGAACGCGCTGGAAGCGACAGAATTGCGATCCGAGCAACCGTTGACGAGAAAATGGCGAGCATTCTCAAAACTTGATCTCGTGTTTATTGAACTCCAGAACCGTGTTTGTGCATTTCTCAAGACGAATTCTGATATAAAATGACGCGAGGAACGCGTTGGAAGCGGCAGAATTGAGATCCGAGAAACCGTTGACGACAAAATCGCGAGCATTCCCAAAACTTGATCTCGTGTTTTTTGGGCTCCAGAACCGTGTTTGTGCATTTCTCATGACTAATTCCGACGTAAAATGACACGAGGAACACGTTGGAAGCGACAGAATTGCGATCCGAGAAACCGTTGACGAGAAAATGGCGAGCATTCCGAAATCCTGATCTCGTGTGTTTTGGACTCCAGAAATGTGTTCCTGCATTTGTCGTCACTATTTCCGACGTAAAATGACGCGAGGAACGCGTTGGAAGCGACAGAATTGAGATCCGAGCAACCGTTGACGAGAAAATGGCGAGCATTCCCAAAACTTGATCTCGTGTTTATTGAACTCCAGAACCGTGTTTGTGCGTTTCTCAAGACTAATTCCGACGTAAAATGACACGAGGAACACGTTGGAAGCGACAGAATTGCGATCCGAGAAACCGTTGACGAGAAAATGGCGAGCATTCCCCAATCCTGATATCATGTTTTTTGGGCTCCAGAACCGTGTTTGTGCATTTCTCATGACTAATTCTGGTATAAGATGACGCGAGGAACACGCTGGAGGCGACAGAATTGCGATCCGAGAAACCGTTGACGAGAAAATGGCGAGCATTCCCCAATCCTGATCTCATGTTTTTTGGGCTCCAGAACCGTGTTTGTGCGTTTCTCAAGACTAATTCTGATATAAAATCACGCGAGGAACACGCTGGAAGCGACAGAATTGCGATCCGAGCAACCGTTGACGAGAAAATGGCGAGCATTCCAAAAACTTGATCTCGTGTTTATTGAACTCCAGAACCGTGTTTGTGCATTTCTCAAAACGAATTCCGACGTAAAATGACACGAGGAACACGTTGGAAGCGACAGGATTGCGATCCGAGAAACCGTTGACGACAAAATCGCGAGCATTCCCAAAACTTGATCTCGTGTTTTTTGGGCTCCAGAACAGTGTTTGTGCATTTCTCAAGACGAATTCCGACGTAAAATGACACGAGGAACACGTTGGAAGCGACAGGATTGCGTTCCGAGAAACCGTTGACGAGAAAATCGCGAGCATTCCCAAATCCTGATCTCGTGTTTTTTGGGCTCCAGAACCGTGTTTCTGCATTTCTCATGACTAATTCCGATGTAAAATGACGCGAGGAACGCGCTGGAAGCGACAGAATTGCGATCCGAGCAACCGTTGACGAGAAAATGGCGAGCATTCTCAAAACTTGATCTCGTGTTTATTGAACTCCAGAACCGTGTTTGTGCATTTCTCAAGACGAATTCTGATATAAAATGACGCGAGGAACGCGTTGGAAGCGGCAGAATTGAAATCCGAGAAACCGTTGACGACAAAATCGCGAGCATTCCCAAAACTTGATCTCGTGTTTTTTGGGCTCCAGAACCGTGTTTGTGCATTTCTCATGACTAATTCTGGTATAAAATGACGCGAGGAACACGCTGGAGGCGACAGAATTGAGATCCGAGCAACCGTTGACGAGAAAATGGCGAGCATTCCCAAATCCTGATCTCATGTTTTTTGGGCTCCAGAACCGTGTTTGTGCATTTCTCATGACTAATTCTGATATAAAATGACGCGACGAACGCGTTGGAAGCGACAGAATTGCGATCCGAGCAACCGTTGACGAGAAAATAGCGAGCATTCCCAAATCCTGATCTCATGTTTTTTGGGCTCCAGAACCGTGTTTGTGCATTTCTCATGACTAATTCTGATATAAAATGACGCGAGGAACGCGTTGGAAGCGACAGAATTGAGATCCGAGCAACCGTTGACGAGAAAATGGCGAGCATTCCCAAAACTTGATCTCATGTTTTTTGGGCTCCAGAACCGTGTTTGTGCATTTCTCAAGACGAATTCTGATATAAAATGACGCGAGGAACGCGTTGGAAGCGGCAGAATTGAGATCCGAGCAACCGTTGACGAGAAAATGGCGAGCATTCCCCAATCCTGATCTCATGTTTTTTGGGCTCCAGAACCGTGTTTGTGCATTTCTCATGACTAATTCTGATATAAAATGACGCGAGGAACGCGTTGGAAGCGGCAGAATTGCGATCCGAGAAACCGTTGACGAGAAAATGGCGAGCATTCCCAAATCCTGATCTCATGTTTTTTGGGCTCCAGAACCGTGTTTGTGCGTTTCTCAAGACTAATTCCGACGTAAAATGACACGAGGAACACGTTGGAAGCGACAGAATTGCGATCCGAGAAACCGTTGACGAGAAAATGGCGAGCATTCCGAAATCCTGATCTCGTGTGTTTTGGACTCCAGAAATGTGTTCCTGCATTTGTCGTCACTATTTCCGACGTAAAATGACGCGAGGAACGCGTTGGAAGCGACAGAATTGAGATCCGAGCAACCGTTGACGAGAAAATGGCGAGCATTCCCAAAACTTGATCTCGTGTTTATTGAACTCCAGAACCGTGTTTGTGCGTTTCTCAAGACTAATTCCGACGTAAAATGACACGAGGAACACGTTGGAAGCGACAGAATTGCGATCCGAGAAACCGTTGACGAGAAAATGGCGAGCATTCCCCAATCCTGATATCATGTTTTTTGGGCTCCAGAACCGTGTTTGTGCATTTCTCATGACTAATTCTGGTATAAAATGACGCGAGGAACACGCTGGAGGCGACAGAATTGCGATCCGAGAAACCGTTGACGAGAAAATGGCGAGCATTCCCCAATCCTGATCTCATGTTTTTTGGGCTCCAGAACCGTGTTTGTGCATTTCTCATGACTAATTCTGATATAAAATCACGCGAGGAACACGCTGGAAGCGACAGAATTGCGATCCGAGCAACCGTTGACGAGAAAATGGCGAGCATTCCAAAAACTTGATCTCGTGTTTATTGAACACCAGAACCGTGTTTGTGCATTTCTCAAAACGTATTCCGACGTAAAATGACACGAGGAACACGTTGGAAGCGACAGGATTGCGATCCGAGCAACCGTTGACGAGAAAATGGCGAGCATTCCCAAAACTTGATCTCGTGTTTATTGAACTCCAGAACCGTGTTTGTGCATTTCTCAAGACGAATTCTGATATAAAATGACGCGAGGAACGCGTTGGAAGGGGCAGAATTGAGATCCGAGAAACCGTTGACGACAAAATCGCGAGCATTCCCAAAACTTGATCTCGTGTTTTTTGGGCTCCAGAACCGTGTTTGTGCATTTCTCATGACTAATTCTGGTATAAAATGACGCGAGGAACACGCTGGAGGCGACAGAATTGAGATCCGAGCAACCGTTGACGAGAAAATGGCGAGCATTCCCAAATCCTGATCTCGTGTTTTTTGGGCTCCAGAACCGTGTTTCTGCATTTCTCATGACTAATTCCGATGTAAAATGACGCGAGGAACGCGCTGGAAGCGACAGAATTGCGATCCGAGCAACCGTTGACGAGAAAATGGCGACCATTCCCAAAACTTGATCTCGTGTTTATTGAACTCCAGAACCGTGTTTGTGCATTTCTCAAGACGAATTCTGATATAAAATGACGCGAGGAACGCGTTGGAAGCGGCAGGATTGCGATCCGAGAAACCGTTGACGACAAAATCGCGAGCATTCCCAAAACTTGATCTCGTGTTTTTTGGGCTCCAGAACCGTGTTTGTGCATTTCTCATGACTAATTCTGGTATAAAATGACGCGAGGAACACGCTGGAGGCGACAGAATTGCGATCCGAGCAACCGTTGACGAGAAAATGGCGAGCATTCCCAAATCCTGATCTCGTGTTTTTTGGGCTCCAGAACCGTGTTTCTGCATTTCTCATGACTAATTCCGATGTAAAATGACGCGAGGAACGCGCTGGAAGCGACAGAATTGCGATCCGAGCAACCGTTGACGAGAAAATGGCGACCATTCCCAAAACTTGATCTCGTGTTTATTGAACTCCAGAACCGTGTTTGTGCATTTCTCAAGACGAATTCTGATATAAAATGACGCGAGGAACGCGTTGGAAGCGGCAGGATTGCGATCCGAGAAACCGTTGACGACAAAATCGCGAGCATTCCCAAAACTTGATCTCGTGTTTTTTGGGCTCCAGAACCGTGTTTGTGCATTTCTCATGACTAATTCTGGTATAAAATGACGCGAGGAACACGCTGGAGGCGACAGAATTGCGATCCGAGAAACCGTTGACGAGAAAATGGCGAGCATTCCCCAATCCTGATCTCATGTTTTTTGGGCTCCAGAACCGTGTTTGTGCATTTCTCATGACTAATTCTGATATAAAATCACGCGAGGAACACGCTGGAAGCGACAGAATTGCGATCCGAGCAACCGTTGACGAGAAAATGGCGAGCATTCCCAAAACTTGATCTCGTGTTTATTGAACTCCAGAACCGTGTTTGTGCATTTCTCAAAACGAATTCCGACGTAAAATGACACGAGGAACACGTTGGAAGCGACAGGATTGCGATCCGAGAAACCGTTGACGACAAAATCGCGAGCATTCCCAAAACTTGATCTCGTGTTTTTTGGGCTGCAGAACAGTGTTTGTGCATTTCTCAAGACGAATTCCGACGTAAAATGACACGAGGAACACGTTGGAAGCGACAGGATTGCGTTCCGAGAAACCGTTGACGAGAAAATCGCGAGCATTCCCAAATCCTGATCTCGTGTTTTTTGGGCTCCAGAACCGTGTTTCTGCATTTCTCATGACTAATTCCGATGTAAAATGACGCGTGGAACGCGCTGGAAGCGACAGAATTGCGATCCGAGCAACCGTTGACGAGAAAATGGCGAGCATTCCCAAAACTTGATCACGTGTTTATTGAACTCCAGAACCGTGTGTGTGCATTTCTCAAGACGAATTCTGATATAAAATGACGCGAGGAACGCGTTGGAAGGGGCAGAATTGAGATCCGAGAAACCGTTGACGACAAAATCGCGAGCATTCCCAAAACTTGATCTCGTGTTTTTTGGGCTCCAGAACCGTGTTTGTGCATTTGTCATGACTAATTCTGGTATAAAATGACGCGAGGAACACACTGGAGGCGACAGAATTGAGATCCGAGCAACCGTTGACGAGAAAATGGCGAGCATTCCCAAATCCTGATCTCGTGTTTTTTGGGCTCCAGAACCGTGTTTCTGCATTTCTCATGACTAATTCCGATGTAAAATGACGCGAGGAACGCGCTGGAAGCGACAGAATTGCGATCCGAGCAACCGTTGACGAGAAAATGGCGAGCATTCCCAAAACTTGATATCGTGTTTATTGAACTCCAGAACCGTGTTTGTGCATTTCTCAAGACGAATTCTGATATAAAATGACGCGAGGAACGCGTTGGAAGCGGCAGAATTGAGATCCGAGAAACCGTTGACGACAAAATCGCGAGCATTCCCAAAACTTGATCTCGTGTTTTTTGGGCTCCAGAACCGTGTTTGTGCATTTCTCATGACTAATTCTGGTATAAAATGACGCGAGGAACACGCTGGAGGCGACAGAATTGAGATCCGAGCAACCGTTGACGAGAAAATGGCGAGCATTCCCAAATCCTGATCTCATGTTTTTTGGGCTCCAGAACCGTGTTTGTGCATTTCTCATGACTAATTCTGATATAAAATGACGCGACGAACGCGTTGGAAGCGACAGAATTGCGATCCGAGCAACCGTTGACGAGAAAATGGCGAGCATTCCCAAATCCTGATCTCATGTTTTTTGGGCTCCAGAACCGTGTTTGTGCATTTCTCATGACTAATTCTGATATAAAATGACGCGAGGAACGCGTTGGAAGCGACAGAATTGAGATCCGAGCAACCGTTGACGAGAAAATGGCGAGCATTCCCAAATCCTGATCTCATGTTTTTTGGGCTCCAGAACCGTGTTTGTGCATTTCTCAAGACGAATTCTGATATAAAATGACGCGAGGAACGCGTTGGAAGCGGCAGAATTGAGATCCGAGCAACCGTTGACGAGAAAATGGCGAGCATTCCCAAATCCTGATCTCATGTTTTTTGGGCTCCAGAACCGTGTTTGTGCATTTCTCAAGACGAATTCTGATATAAAATGACGCGAGGAACGCGTTGGAAGCGGCAGAATTGAGATCCGAGCAACCGTTGACGAGAAAATGGCGAGCATTCCCAAATCCTGATCTCATGTTTTTTGGGCTCCAGAACCGTGTTTGTGCATTTCTCATGACTAATTCTGATATAAAATGACGCGACGAACGCGTTGGAAGCGACAGAATTGCGATCCGAGCAACCGTTGACGAGAAAATCGCGAGCATTCCCAAAACCTGATCTCGTGTTTTTTGGACTCCAGAAACGTTTTCGTGCATTTGTCGTCACTATTTCCGACGTGAAATGACACGAGGAACACGCTTGAGGCGACAGAATTGCGATCCGAGAAACCGTTGACGAGAAAATGGCGAGCATTCCCCAATCCTGATCTCATGTTTTTTGGGCTCCAGAACCGTGTTTGTGCATTTCTCATGACTAATTCTGATATAAAATGACGCGACGAACGCGTTGGAAGCGACAGAATTGCGATCAGAGAAACCGTTGACGAGAAAATGGCGAGCATTCCCAAATCCTGATCTCATGTTTTTTGGGCTCCAGAACCGTGTTTCTGCGTTTCTCAAGACTAATTCCGACGTAAAATGACACGAGGAACACGTTGGAAGCGACAGAATTGCGATCCGAGAAACCGTTGACGAGAAAATGGCGAGCATTCCGAAATCCTGATCTCGTGTGTTTTGGACTCCAGAAATGTGTTCCTGCATTTGTCGTCACTATTTCCGACGTAAAATGACACGAGGAACGCGTTGGAAGCGACATAATTGAGATCCGAGCAACCGTTGACGAGAAAATGGCGAGCATTCCCAAAACTTGATCTCGTGTTTATTGAACTCCAGAACCGTGTTTGTGCGTTTCTCAAGACTAATTCCGACGTAAAATGACACGAGGAACACGTTGGAAGCGACAGAATTGCGATCCGAGAAACCGTTGGCGAGAAAATGGCGAGCATTCCCCAATCCTGATCTCATGTTTTTTGGGCTCCAGAACCGTGTTTGTGCATTTCTCATGACTAATTCTGATATAAAATGACGCGAGGAACACGCTGGAAGCGACAGAATTGCGATCCGAGAAACCGTTGACGAGAAAATGGCGAGCATTCCCAAATCCTGATCTCGTGTTTTTTGGGCTCCAGAACCGTGTTTCTGCATTTCTCATGACTAATTCCGATGTAAAATGACGCGAGGAACGCGCTGGAAGCGACAGAATTGCGATCCGAGCAACCGTTGACGAGAAAATGGCGAGCATTCCCAAAACTTGATATCGTGTTTATTGAACTCCAGAACCGTGTTTGTGCATTTCTCAAGACGAATTCTGATATAAAATGACGCGAGGAACGCGTTGGAAGCGGCAGAATTGAGATCCGAGAAACCGTTGACGACAAAATCGCGAGCATTCCCAAAACTTGATCTCGTGTTTTTTGGGCTCCAGAACCGTGTTTGTGCATTTCTCATGACTAATTCTGATATAAAATGACGCGACGAACGCGTTGGAAGCGACAGAATTGCGATCCGAGCAACCGTTGACGAGAAAATGGCGAGCATTCCCAAATCCTGATCTCATGTTTTTTGGGCTCCAGAACCGTGTTTGTGCATTTCTCATGACTAATTCTGATATAAAATGACGCGAGGAACGCGTTGGAAGCGACAGAATTGAGATCCGAGCAACCGTTGACGAGAAAATGGCGAGCATTCCCAAATCCTGATCTCATGTTTTTTGGGCTCCAGAACCGTGTTTGTGCATTTCTCAAGACGAATTCTGATATAAAATGACGCGAGGAACGCGTTGGAAGCGGCAGAATTGAGATCCGAGCAACCGTTGACGAGAAAATGGCGAGCATTCCCAAATCCTGATCTCATGTTTTTTGGGCTCCAGAACCGTGTTTGTGCATTTCTCAAGACGAATTCTGATATAAAATGACGCGAGGAACGCGTTGGAAGCGGCAGAATTGAGATCCGAGCAACCGTTGACGAGAAAATGGCGAGCATTCCCAAATCCTGATCTCATGTTTTTTGGGCTCCAGAACCGTGTTTGTGCATTTCTCATGACTAATTCTAATATAAAATGACGCGACGAACGCGTTGGAAGCGACAGAATTGCGATCCGAGCAACCGTTGACGAGAAAATCGCGAGCATTCCCAAAACCTGATCTCGTGTTTTTTGGACTCCAGAAACGTTTTCGTGCATTTGTCGTCACTATTTCCGACGTGAAATGACACGAGGAACACGCTTGAGGCGACAGAATTGCGATCCGAGAAACCGTTGACGAGAAAATGGCGAGCATTCCCCAATCCTGATCTCATGTTTTTTGGGCTCCAGAACCGTGTTTGTGCATTTCTCATGACTAATTCTGATATAAAATGACGCGACGAACGCGTTGGAAGCGACAGAATTGCGATCAGAGAAACCGTTGACGAGAAAATGGCGAGCATTCCCAAATCCTGATCTCATGTTTTTTGGGCTCCAGAACCGTGTTTCTGCGTTTCTCAAGACTAATTCCGACGTAAAATGACACGAGGAACACGTTGGAAGCGACAGAATTGCGATCCGAGAAACCGTTGACGAGAAAATGGCGAGCATTCCGAAATCCTGATCTCGTGTGTTTTGGACTCCAGAAATGTGTTCCTGCATTTGTCGTCACTATTTCCGACGTAAAATGACACGAGGAACGCGTTGGAAGCGACATAATTGAGATCCGAGCAACCGTTGACGAGAAAATGGCGAGCATTCCCAAAACTTGATCTCGTGTTTATTGAACTCCAGAACCGTGTTTGTGCGTTTCTCAAGACTAATTCCGACGTAAAATGACACGAGGAACACGTTGGAAGCGACAGAATTGCGATCCGAGAAACCGTTGGCGAGAAAATGGCGAGCATTCCCCAATCCTGATCTCATGTTTTTTGGGCTCCAGAACCGTGTTTGTGCATTTCTCATGACTAATTCTGATATAAAATGACGCGAGGAACACGCTGGAAGCGACAGAATTGCGATCCGAGAAACCGTTGACGAGAAAATGGCGAGCATTCCCAAAACTTGATCTCGTGTTTATTGAACTCCAGAACCGTGTTTGTGCATTTCTCAAAATGAATTCCGACGTAAAATGACACGAGGAACACGTTGGAAGCGACAGGATTGCGATCCGAGAAACCGTTGACGACAAAATCGCGAGCATTCCCAAAACTTGATCTCGTGTTTTTTGGGCTCCAGAACAGTGTTTGTGCATTTCTCAAGACGAATTCCGACGTAAAATGACACGAGGAACACGTTGGAAGCGACAGGATTGCGTTCCGAGAAACCGTTGACGAGAAAATCGCGAGCATTCCCAAATCCTGATCTCGTGTGTTTTGGACTCCAGAAATGTGTTCCTGCATTTCTCATGACTAATTCCGATGTAAAATGACGCGAGGAACGCGCTGGAAGCGACAGAATTGCGATCCGAGCAACCGTTGACGAGAAAATGGCGAGCATTCCCAAAACTTGATCTCGTGTTTATTGAACTCCAGAACCGTGTTTGTGCATTTCTCAAGACGAATTCTGATATAAAATGACGCGAGGAACGCGTTGGAAGCGGCAGAATTGAGATCCGAGAAACCGTTGACGACAAAATCGCGAGCATTCCCAAAACTTGATCTCGTGTTTTTTGGGCTCCAGAACCGTGTTTGTGCATTTCTCATGACTAATTCTGGTATAAAATGACGCGAGGAACACGCTGGAGGCGACAGAATTGAGATCCGAGCAACCGTTGACGAGAAAATGGCGAGCATTCCCAAATCCTGATCTCATGTTTTTTGGGCTCCAGAACCGTGTTTGTGCATTTCTCATGACTAATTCTGATATAAAATGACGCGACGAACGCGTTGGAAGCGACAGAATTGCGATCCGAGCAACCGTTGACGAGAAAATGGCGAGCATTCCCAAATCCTGATCTCATGTTTTTTGGGCTCCAGAACCGTGTTTGTGCATTTCTCATGACTAATTCTGATATAAAATGACGCGAGGAACGCGTTGGAAGCGACAGAATTGAGATCCGAGCAACCGTTGACGAGAAAATGGCGAGCATTCCCAAAACTTGATGTCATGTTTTTTGGGCTCCAGAACCGTGTTTGTGCATTTCTCAAGACGAATTCTGATATAAAATGACGCGAGGAACGCGTTGGAAGCGGCAGAATTGAGATCCGAGCAACCGTTGACGAGAAAATGGCGAGCATTCCCAAATCCTGATCTCATGTTTTTTGGGCTCCAGAACCGTGTTTGTGCATTTCTCATGACTAATTCTGATATAAAGTGACGCGACGAACGCGTTGGAAGCGACAGAATTGCGATCCGAGCCACCGTTGACGAGAAAATCGCGAGCATTCCCAAATCCTGATCTCATGTTTTTTGGGCTCCAGAACCGTGTTTGTGCATTTCTCATGACTAATTCTGATATAAAATGACGCGAGGAACGCGTTGGAAGCGACAGAATTGAGATCCGAACAACCGTTGACGAGAAAATGGCGAGCATTCCCAAAACTTGATCTCATGTTTTTTGGGCTCCAGAACCGTGTTTGTGTATTTCTCATGACTAATTCTGATATAAAATGACGCGACGAACGCGTTGGAAGCGACAGAATTGCGATCCGAGCAACCGTTGACGAGAAAATCGCGAGCATTCCCAAAACCTGATCTCGTGTTTTTTGGACTCCAGAAACGTTTTCGTGCATTTGTCGTCACTATTTCCGACGTGAAATGACACGAGGAACACGCTTGAGGCGACAGAATTGCGATCCGAGAAACCGTTGACGAGAAAATGGCGAGCATTCCCCAATCCTGATCTCATGTTTTTTGGGCTCCAGAACCGTGTTTGTGCATTTCTCATGACTAATTCTGATATAAAATGACGCGACGAACGCGTTGGAAGCGACAGAATTGCGATCAGAGAAACCGTTGACGAGAAAATGGCGAGCATTCCCAAATCCTGATCTCATGTTTTTTGGGCTCCAGAACCGTGTTTGTGCGTTTCTCAAGACTAATTCCGACGTAAAATGACACGAGGAACACGTTGGAAGCGACAGAATTGCGATCCGAGAAACCGTTGACGAGAAAATGGCGAGCATTCCGAAATCCTGATCTCGTGTGTTTTGGACTCCAGAAATGTGTTCCTGCATTTGTCGTCACTATTTCCGACGTAAAATGACACGAGGAACGCGTTGGAAGCGACATAATTGAGATCCGAGCAACCGTTGACGAGAAAATGGCGAGCATTCCCCAATCCTGATCTCATGTTTTTTGGGCTCCAGAACCGCGTTTGTGCATTTCTCATGACTAATTCTGATATAAAATGACGCGAGGAACACGCTGGAAGCGACAGAATTGCGATCCGAGCAACCGTTGACGAGAAAATGGCGAGCATTCCCAAAACTTGATCTCGTGTTTATTGAACTCCAGAACCGTGTTTGTGCATTTCTCAAAATGAATTCCGACGTAAAATGACACGAGGAACACGTTGGAAGCGACAGGATTGCGATCCGAGAAACCGTTGACGACAAAATCGCGAGCATTCCCAAAACTTGATCTCGTGTTTTTTGGGCTCCAGAACAGTGTTTGTGCATTTCTCAAGACGAATTCCGACGTAAAATGACACGAGGAACACGTTGGAAGCGACAGGATTGCGTTCCGAGAAACCGTTGACGAGAAAATCGCGAGCATTCCCAAATCCTGATCTCGTGTTTTTTGGGCTCCAGAACCGTGTTTCTGCATTTCTCATGACTAATTCCGATGTAAAATGACGCGAGGAACGCGCTGGAAGCGACAGAATTGCGATCCGAGCAACCGTTGACGAGAAAATGGCGAGCATTCCCAAAACTTCATCTCGTGTTTTTTGGGCTCCAGAACCGTGTTTGTGCATTTCTCATGACTAATTCTGGTATAAAATGACGCGAGGAACACGCTGGAGGCGACAGAATTGAGATCCGAGCAACCGTTGACGAGAAAATGGCGAGCATTCCCAAATCCTGATCTCATGTTTTTTGGGCTCCAGAACCGTGTTGTGCATTTCTCATGACTAATTCTGATATAAAATGACGCGACGAACGCGTTGGAAGCGACAGAATTGCGATCCGAGCAACCGTTGACGAGAAAATGGCGAGCATTCCCAAATCCTGATCTCATGTTTTTTGGGCTCCAGAACCGTGTTTGTGCATTTCTCATGACTAATTCTGATATAAAATTACGCGAGGAACGCGTTGGAAGCGACAGAATTGAGATCCGAGCAACCGTTGACGAGAAAATGGCGAGCATTCCCAAACCCTGATCTCATGTTTTTTGGGCTCCAGAACCGTGTTTGTGCATTTCTCATGACTAATTCTGATATAAAATGACGCGACGAACGCGTTGGAAGCGACAGAATTGCGATCCGAGCAACCGTTGACGAGAAAATGGCGAGCATTCCCAAATCCTGATCTCGTGTTTTTTGGGCTCCAGAACCGTGTTTCTGCATTTCTCATGACTAATTCCGATGTAAAATGACGCGAGGAACGCGCTGGAAGCGACAGAATTGCGATCCGAGCAACCGTTGACGAGAAAATGGCGAGCATTCTCAAAACTTGATCTCGTGTTTATTGAACTCCAGAACCGTGTTTGTGCATTTCTCAAGACGAATTCTGATATAAAATGACGCGAGGAACGCGTTGGAAGCGGCAGAATTGAGATCCGAGAAACCGTTGACGACAAAATCGCGAGCATTCCCAAAACTTGATCTCGTGTTTTTTGGGCTCCAGAACCGTGTTTGTGCATTTCTCATGACTAATTCCGACGTAAAATGACACGAGGAACACGTTGGAAGCGACAGAATTGCGATCCGAGAAACCGTTGACGAGAAAATGGCGAGCATTCCGAAATCCTGATCTCGTGTGTTTTGGACTCCAGAAATGTGTTCCTGCATTTGTCGTCACTATTTCCGACGTAAAATGACGCGAGGAACGCGTTGGAAGCGACAGAATTGAGATCCGAGCAACCGTTGACGAGAAAATGGCGAGCATTCCCAAAACTTGATCTCGTGTTTATTGAACTCCAGAACCGTGTTTGTGCGTTTCTCAAGACTAATTCCGACGTAAAATGACACCAGGAACACGTTGGAAGCGACAGAATTGCGATCCGAGAAACCGTTGACGAGAAAATGGCGAGCATTCCCCAATCCTGATATCATGTTTTTTGGGCTCCAGAACCGTGTTTGTGCATTTCTCATGACTAATTCTGGTATAAGATGACGCGAGGAACACGCTGGAGGCGACAGAATTGCGATCCGAGAAACCGTTGACGAGAAAATGGCGAGCATTCCCCAATCCTGATCTCATGTTTTTTGGGCTCCAGAACCGTGTTTGTGCGTTTCTCAAGACTAATTCTGATATAAAATCACGCGAGGAACACGCTGGAAGCGACAGAATTGCGATCCGAGCAACCGTTGACGAGAAAATGGCGAGCATTCCAAAAACTTGATCTCGTGTTTATTGAACTCCAGAACCGTGTTTGTGCATTTCTCAAAACGAATTCCGACGTAAAATGACACGAGGAACACGTTGGAAGCGACAGGATTGCGATCCGAGAAACCGTTGACGACAAAATCGCGAGCATTCCCAAAACTTGATCTCGTGTTTTTTGGGCTCCAGAACAGTGTTTGTGCATTTCTCAAGACGAATTCCGACGTAAAATGACACGAGGAACACGTTGGAAGCGACAGGATTGCGTTCCGAGAAACCGTTGACGAGAAAATCGCGAGCATTCCCAAATCCTGATCTCGTGTTTTTTGGGCTCCAGAACCGTGTTTCTGCATTTCTCATGACTAATTCCGATGTAAAATGACGCGAGGAACGCGCTGGAAGCGACAGAATTGCGATCCGAGCAACCGTTGACGAGAAAATGGCGAGCATTCTCAAAACTTGATCTCGTGTTTATTGAACTCCAGAACCGTGTTTGTGCATTTCTCAAGACGAATTCTGATATAAAATGACGCGAGGAACGCGTTGGAAGCGGCAGAATTGAAATCCGAGAAACCGTTGACGACAAAATCGCGAGCATTCCCAAAACTTGATCTCGTGTTTTTTGGGCTCCAGAACCGTGTTTGTGCATTTCTCATGACTAATTCTGGTATAAAATGACGCGAGGAACACGCTGGAGGCGACAGAATTGAGATCCGAGCAACCGTTGACGAGAAAATGGCGAGCATTCCCAAATCCTGATCTCATGTTTTTTGGGCTCCAGAACCGTGTTTGTGCATTTCTCATGACTAATTCTGATATAAAATGACGCGACGAACGCGTTGGAAGCGACAGAATTGCGATCCGAGCAACCGTTGACGAGAAAATAGCGAGCATTCCCAAATCCTGATCTCATGTTTTTTGGGCTCCAAAACCGTGTTTGTGCATTTCTCATGACTAATTCTGATATAAAATGACGCGAGGAACGCGTTGGAAGCGACAGAATTGAGATCCGAGCAACCGTTGACGAGAAAATGGCGAGCATTCCCAAAACTTGATCTCATGTTTTTTGGGCTCCAGAACCGTGTTTGTGCATTTCTCAAGACGAATTCTGATATAAAATGACGCGAGGAACGCGTTGGAAGCGGCAGAATTGAGATCCGAGCAACCGTTGACGAGAAAATGGCGAGCATTCCCCAATCCTGATCTCATGTTTTTTGGGCTCCAGAACCGTGTTTGTGCATTTCTCATGACTAATTCTGATATAAAATGACGCGAGGAACGCGTTGGAAGCGGCAGAATTGCGATCCGAGAAACCGTTGACGAGAAAATGGCGAGCATTCCCAAATCCTGATCTCATGTTTTTTGGGCTCCAGAACCGTGTTTGTGCGTTTCTCAAGACTAATTCCGACGTAAAATGACACGAGGAACACGTTGGAAGCGACAGAATTGCGATCCGAGAAACCGTTGACGAGAAAATGGCGAGCATTCCGAAATCCTGATCTCGTGTGTTTTGGACTCCAGAAATGTGTTCCTGCATTTGTCGTCACTATTTCCGACGTAAAATGACGCGAGGAACGCGTTGGAAGCGACAGAATTGAGATCCGAGCAACCGTTGACGAGAAAATGGCGAGCATTCCCAAAACTTGATCTCGTGTTTATTGAACTCCAGAACCGTGTTTGTGCGTTTCTCAAGACTAATTCCGACGTAAAATGACACGAGGAACACGTTGGAAGCGACAGAATTGCGATCCGAGAAACCGTTGACGAGAAAATGGCGAGCATTCCCCAATCCTGATATCATGTTTTTTGGGCTCCAGAACCGTGTTTGTGCATTTCTCATGACTAATTCTGGTATAAAATGACGCGAGGAACACGCTGGAGGCGACAGAATTGCGATCCGAGAAACCGTTGACGAGAAAATGGCGAGCATTCCCCAATCCTGATCTCATGTTTTTTGGGCTCCAGAACCGTGTTTGTGCATTTCTCATGACTAATTCTGATATAAAATCACGCGAGGAACACGCTGGAAGCGACAGAATTGCGATCCGAGCAACCGTTGACGAGAAAATGGCGAGCATTCCAAAAACTTGATCTCGTGTTTATTGAACACCAGAACCGTGTTTGTGCATTTCTCAAAACGTATTCCGACGTAAAATGACACGAGGAACACGTTGGAAGCGACAGGATTGCGATCCGAGCAACCGTTGACGAGAAAATGGCGAGCATTCCCAAAACTTGATCTCGTGTTTATTGAACTCCAGAACCGTGTTTGTGCATTTCTCAAGACGAATTCTGATATAAAATGACGCGAGGAACGCGTTGGAAGGGGCAGAATTGAGATCCGAGAAACCGTTGACGACAAAATCGCGAGCATTCCCAAAACTTGATCTCGTGTTTTTTGGGCTCCAGAACCGTGTTTGTGCATTTCTCATGACTAATTCTGGTATAAAATGACGCGAGGAACACGCTGGAGGCGACAGAATTGAGATCCGAGCAACCGTTGACGAGAAAATGGCGAGCATTCCCAAATCCTGATCTCGTGTTTTTTGGGCTCCAGAACCGTGTTTCTGCATTTCTCATGACTAATTCCGATGTAAAATGACGCGAGGAACGCGCTGGAAGCGACAGAATTGCGATCCGAGCAACCGTTGACGAGAAAATGGCGACCATTCCCAAAACTTGATCTCGTGTTTATTGAACTCCAGAACCGTGTTTGTGCATTTCTCAAGACGAATTCTGATATAAAATGACGCGAGGAACGCGTTGGAAGCGGCAGGATTGCGATCCGAGAAACCGTTGACGACAAAATCGCGAGCATTCCCAAAACTTGATCTCGTGTTTTTTGGGCTCCAGAACCGTGTTTGTGCATTTCTCATGACTAATTCTGGTATAAAATGACGCGAGGAACACGCTGGAGGCGACAGAATTGCGATCCGAGCAACCGTTGACGAGAAAATGGCGAGCATTCCCAAATCCTGATCTCGTGTTTTTTGGGCTCCAGAACCGTGTTTCTGCATTTCTCATGACTAATTCCGATGTAAAATGACGCGAGGAACGCGCTGGAAGCGACAGAATTGCGATCCGAGCAACCGTTGACGAGAAAATGGCGACCATTCCCAAAACTTGATCTCGTGTTTATTGAACTCCAGAACCGTGTTTGTGCATTTCTCAAGACGAATTCTGATATAAAATGACGCGAGGAACGCGTTGGAAGCGGCAGGATTGCGATCCGAGAAACCGTTGACGACAAAATCGCGAGCATTCCCAAAACTTGATCTCGTGTTTTTTGGGCTCCAGAACCGTGTTTGTGCATTTCTCATGACTAATTCTGGTATAAAATGACGCGAGGAACACGCTGGAGGCGACAGAATTGCGATCCGAGAAACCGTTGACGAGAAAATGGCGAGCATTCCCCAATCCTGATCTCATGTTTTTTGGGCTCCAGAACCGTGTTTGTGCATTTCTCATGACTAATTCTGATATAAAATCACGCGAGGAACACGCTGGAAGCGACAGAATTGCGATCCGAGCAACCGTTGACGAGAAAATGGCGAGCATTCCCAAAACTTGATCTCGTGTTTATTGAACTCCAGAACCGTGTTTGTGCATTTCTCAAAACGAATTCCGACGTAAAATGACACGAGGAACACGTTGGAAGCGACAGGATTGCGATCCGAGAAACCGTTGACGACAAAATCGCGAGCATTCCCAAAACTTGATCTCGTGTTTTTTGGGCTCCAGAACAGTGTTTGTGCATTTCTCAAGACGAATTCCGACGTAAAATGACACGAGGAACACGTTGGAAGCGACAGGATTGCGTTCCGAGAAACCGTTGACGAGAAAATCGCGAGCATTCCCAAATCCTGATCTCGTGTTTTTTGGGCTCCAGAACCGTGTTTCTGCATTTCTCATGACTAATTCCGATGTAAAATGACGCGTGGAACGCGCTGGAAGCGACAGAATTGCGATCCGAGCAACCGTTGACGAGAAAATGGCGAGCATTCCCAAAACTTGATCACGTGTTTATTGAACTCCAGAACCGTGTGTGTGCATTTCTCAAGACGAATTCTGATATAAAATGACGCGAGGAACGCGTTGGAAGGGGCAGAATTGAGATCCGAGAAACCGTTGACGACAAAATCGCGAGCATTCCCAAAACTTGATCTCGTGTTTTTTGGGCTCCAGAACCGTGTTTGTGCATTTGTCATGACTAATTCTGGTATAAAATGACGCGAGGAACACACTGGAGGCGACAGAATTGAGATCCGAGCAACCGTTGACGAGAAAATGGCGAGCATTCCCAAATCCTGATCTCGTGTTTTTTGGGCTCCAGAACCGTGTTTCTGCATTTCTCATGACTAATTCCGATGTAAAATGACGCGAGGAACGCGCTGGAAGCGACAGAATTGCGATCCGAGCAACCGTTGACGAGAAAATGGCGAGCATTCCCAAAACTTGATATCGTGTTTATTGAACTCCAGAACCGTGTTTGTGCATTTCTCAAGACGAATTCTGATATAAAATGACGCGAGGAACGCGTTGGAAGCGGCAGAATTGAGATCCGAGAAACCGTTGACGACAAAATCGCGAGCATTCCCAAAACTTGATCTCGTGTTTTTTGGGCTCCAGAACCGTGTTTGTGCATTTCTCATGACTAATTCTGGTATAAAATGACGCGAGGAACACGCTGGAGGCGACAGAATTGAGATCCGAGCAACCGTTGACGAGAAAATGGCGAGCATTCCCAAATCCTGATCTCATGTTTTTTGGGCTCCAGAACCGTGTTTGTGCATTTCTCATGACTAATTCTGATATAAAATGACGCGACGAACGCGTTGGAAGCGACAGAATTGCGATCCGAGCAACCGTTGACGAGAAAATGGCGAGCATTCCCAAATCCTGATCTCATGTTTTTTGGGCTCCAGAACCGTGTTTGTGCATTTCTCATGACTAATTCTGATATAAAATGACGCGAGGAACGCGTTGGAAGCGACAGAATTGAGATCCGAGCAACCGTTGACGAGAAAATGGCGAGCATTCCCAAATCCTGATCTCATGTTTTTTGGGCTCCAGAACCGTGTTTGTGCATTTCTCAAGACGAATTCTGATATAAAATGACGCGAGGAACGCGTTGGAAGCGGCAGAATTGAGATCCGAGCAACCGTTGACGAGAAAATGGCGAGCATTCCCAAATCCTGATCTCATGTTTTTTGGGCTCCAGAACCGTGTTTGTGCATTTCTCAAGACGAATTCTGATATAAAATGACGCGAGGAACGCGTTGGAAGCGGCAGAATTGAGATCCGAGCAACCGTTGACGAGAAAATGGCGAGCATTCCCAAATCCTGATCTCATGTTTTTTGGGCTCCAGAACCGTGTTTGTGCATTTCTCATGACTAATTCTGATATAAAATGACGCGACGAACGCGTTGGAAGCGACAGAATTGCGATCCGAGCAACCGTTGACGAGAAAATCGCGAGCATTCCCAAAACCTGATCTCGTGTTTTTTGGACTCCAGAAACGTTTTCGTGCATTTGTCGTCACTATTTCCGACGTGAAATGACACGAGGAACACGCTTGAGGCGACAGAATTGCGATCCGAGAAACCGTTGACGAGAAAATGGCGAGCATTCCCCAATCCTGATCTCATGTTTTTTGGGCTCCAGAACCGTGTTTGTGCATTTCTCATGACTAATTCTGATATAAAATGACGCGACGAACGCGTTGGAAGCGACAGAATTGCGATCAGAGAAACCGTTGACGAGAAAATGGCGAGCATTCCCAAATCCTGATCTCATGTTTTTTGGGCTCCAGAACCGTGTTTCTGCGTTTCTCAAGACTAATTCCGACGTAAAATGACACGAGGAACACGTTGGAAGCGACAGAATTGCGATCCGAGAAACCGTTGACGAGAAAATGGCGAGCATTCCGAAATCCTGATCTCGTGTGTTTTGGACTCCAGAAATGTGTTCCTGCATTTGTCGTCACTATTTCCGACGTGAAATGACACGAGGAACACGCTTGAGGCGACAGAATTGCGATCCGAGAAACCGTTGACGAGAAAATGGCGAGCATTCCCCAATCCTGATCTCATGTTTTTTGGGCTCCAGAACCGTGTTTGTGCATTTCTCATGACTAATTCTGATATAAAATGACGCGACGAACGCGTTGGAAGCGACAGAATTGCGATCAGAGAAACCGTTGACGAGAAAATGGCGAGCATTCCCAAATCCTGATCTCATGTTTTTTGGGCTCCAGAACCGTGTTTGTGCGTTTCTCAAGACTAATTCCGACGTAAAATGACACGAGGAACACGTTGGAAGCGACAGAATTGCGATCCGAGAAACCGTTGACGAGAAAATGGCGAGCATTTCGAAATCCTGATCTCGTGTGTTTTGGACTCCAGAAATGTGTTCCTGCATTTGTCGTCACTATTTCCGACGTAAAATGACACGAGGAACGCGTTGGAAGCGACATAATTGAGATCCGAGCAACGGTTGACGAGAAAATGGCGAGCATTCCCCAATCCTGATCTCATGTTTTTTGGGCTCCAGAACCGCGTTTGTGCATTTCTCATGACTAATTCTGATATAAAATGACGCGAGGAACACGCTGGAAGCGACAGAATTGCGATCCGAGCAACCGTTGACGAGAAAATGGCGAGCATTCCCAAAACTTGATCTCGTGTTTATTGAACTCCAGAACCGTGTTTGTGCATTTCTCAAAATGAATTCCGACGTAAAATGACACGAGGAACACGTTGGAAGCGACAGGATTGCGATCCGAGAAACCGTTGACGACAAAATCGCGAGCATTCCCAAAACTTGATCTCGTGTTTTTTGGGCTCCAGAACAGTGTTTGTGCATTTCTCAAGACGAATTCCGACGTAAAATGACACGAGGAACACGTTGGAAGCGACAGGATTGCGTTCCGAGAAACCGTTGACGAGAAAATCGCGAGCATTCCCAAATCCTGATCTCGTGTTTTTTGGGCTCCAGAACCGTGTTTCTGCATTTCTCATGACTAATTCCGATGTAAAATGACGCGAGGAACGCGCTGGAAGCGACAGAATTGCGATCCGAGCAACCGTTGACGAGAAAATGGCGAGCATTCCCAAAACTTCATCTCGTGTTTTTTGGGCTCCAGAACCGTGTTTGTGCATTTCTCATGACTAATTCTGGTATAAAATGACGCGAGGAACACGCTGGAGGCGACAGAATTGAGATCCGAGCAACCGTTGACGAGAAAATGGCGAGCATTCCCAAATCCTGATCTCATGTTTTTTGGGCTCCAGAACCGTGTTGTGCATTTCTCATGACTAATTCTGATATAAAATGACGCGACGAACGCGTTGGAAGCGACAGAATTGCGATCCGAGCAACCGTTGACGAGAAAATGGCGAGCATTCCCAAATCCTGATCTCATGTTTTTTGGGCTCCAGAACCGTGTTTGTGCATTTCTCATGACTAATTCTGATATAAAATTACGCGAGGAACGCGTTGGAAGCGACAGAATTGAGATCCGAGCAACCGTTGACGAGAAAATGGCGAGCATTCCCAAACCCTGATCTCATGTTTTTTGGGCTCCAGAACCGTGTTTGTGCATTTCTCATGACTAATTCTGATATAAAATGACGCGACGAACGCGTTGGAAGCGACAGAATTGCGATCCGAGCAACCGTTGACGAGAAAATGGCGAGCATTCCCAAATCCTGATCTCGTGTTTTTTGGGCTCCAGAACCGTGTTTCTGCATTTCTCATGACTAATTCCGATGTAAAATGACGCGAGGAACGCGCTGGAAGCGACAGAATTGCGATCCGAGCAACCGTTGACGAGAAAATGGCGAGCATTCTCAAAACTTGATCTCGTGTTTATTGAACTCCAGAACCGTGTTTGTGCATTTCTCAAGACGAATTCTGATATAAAATGACGCGAGGAACGCGTTGGAAGCGGCAGAATTGAGATCCGAGAAACCGTTGACGACAAAATCGCGAGCATTCCCAAAACTTGATCTCGTGTTTTTTGGGCTCCAGAACCGTGTTTGTGCATTTCTCATGACTAATTCCGACGTAAAATGACACGAGGAACACGTTGGAAGCGACAGAATTGCGATCCGAGAAACCGTTGACGAGAAAATGGCGAGCATTCCGAAATCCTGATCTCGTGTGTTTTGGACTCCAGAAATGTGTTCCTGCATTTGTCGTCACTATTTCCGACGTAAAATGACGCGAGGAACGCGTTGGAAGCGACAGAATTGAGATCCGAGCAACCGTTGACGAGAAAATGGCGAGCATTCCCAAAACTTGATCTCGTGTTTATTGAACTCCAGAACCGTGTTTGTGCGTTTCTCAAGACTAATTCCGACGTAAAATGACACCAGGAACACGTTGGAAGCGACAGAATTGCGATCCGAGAAACCGTTGACGAGAAAATGGCGAGCATTCCCCAATCCTGATATCATGTTTTTTGGGCTCCAGAACCGTGTTTGTGCATTTCTCATGACTAATTCTGGTATAAGATGACGCGAGGAACACGCTGGAGGCGACAGAATTGCGATCCGAGAAACCGTTGACGAGAAAATGGCGAGCATTCCCCAATCCTGATCTCATGTTTTTTGGGCTCCAGAACCGTGTTTGTGCGTTTCTCAAGACTAATTCTGATATAAAATCACGCGAGGAACACGCTGGAAGCGACAGAATTGCGATCCGAGCAACCGTTGACGAGAAAATGGCGAGCATTCCAAAAACTTGATCTCGTGTTTATTGAACTCCAGAACCGTGTTTGTGCATTTCTCAAAACGAATTCCGACGTAAAATGACACGAGGAACACGTTGGAAGCGACAGGATTGCGATCCGAGAAACCGTTGACGACAAAATCGCGAGCATTCCCAAAACTTGATCTCGTGTTTTTTGGGCTCCAGAACAGTGTTTGTGCATTTCTCAAGACGAATTCCGACGTAAAATGACACGAGGAACACGTTGGAAGCGACAGGATTGCGTTCCGAGAAACCGTTGACGAGAAAATCGCGAGCATTCCCAAATCCTGATCTCGTGTTTTTTGGGCTCCAGAACCGTGTTTCTGCATTTCTCATGACTAATTCCGATGTAAAATGACGCGAGGAACGCGCTGGAAGCGACAGAATTGCGATCCGAGCAACCGTTGACGAGAAAATGGCGAGCATTCTCAAAACTTGATCTCGTGTTTATTGAACTCCAGAACCGTGTTTGTGCATTTCTCAAGACGAATTCTGATATAAAATGACGCGAGGAACGCGTTGGAAGCGGCAGAATTGAAATCCGAGAAACCGTTGACGACAAAATCGCGAGCATTCCCAAAACTTGATCTCGTGTTTTTTGGGCTCCAGAACCGTGTTTGTGCATTTCTCATGACTAATTCTGGTATAAAATGACGCGAGGAACACGCTGGAGGCGACAGAATTGAGATCCGAGCAACCGTTGACGAGAAAATGGCGAGCATTCCCAAATCCTGATCTCATGTTTTTTGGGCTCCAGAACCGTGTTTGTGCATTTCTCATGACTAATTCTGATATAAAATGACGCGACGAACGCGTTGGAAGCGACAGAATTGCGATCCGAGCAACCGTTGACGAGAAAATAGCGAGCATTCCCAAATCCTGATCTCATGTTTTTTGGGCTCCAAAACCGTGTTTGTGCATTTCTCATGACTAATTCTGATATAAAATGACGCGAGGAACGCGTTGGAAGCGACAGAATTGAGATCCGAGCAACCGTTGACGAGAAAATGGCGAGCATTCCCAAAACTTGATCTCATGTTTTTTGGGCTCCAGAACCGTGTTTGTGCATTTCTCAAGACGAATTCTGATATAAAATGACGCGAGGAACGCGTTGGAAGCGGCAGAATTGAGATCCGAGCAACCGTTGACGAGAAAATGGCGAGCATTCCCCAATCCTGATCTCATGTTTTTTGGGCTCCAGAACCGTGTTTGTGCATTTCTCATGACTAATTCTGATATAAAATGACGCGAGGAACGCGTTGGAAGCGGCAGAATTGCGATCCGAGAAACCGTTGACGAGAAAATGGCGAGCATTCCCAAATCCTGATCTCATGTTTTTTGGGCTCCAGAACCGTGTTTGTGCGTTTCTCAAGACTAATTCCGACGTAAAATGACACGAGGAACACGTTGGAAGCGACAGAATTGCGATCCGAGAAACCGTTGACGAGAAAATGGCGAGCATTCCGAAATCCTGATCTCGTGTGTTTTGGACTCCAGAAATGTGTTCCTGCATTTGTCGTCACTATTTCCGACGTAAAATGACGCGAGGAACGCGTTGGAAGCGACAGAATTGAGATCCGAGCAACCGTTGACGAGAAAATGGCGAGCATTCCCAAAACTTGATCTCGTGTTTATTGAACTCCAGAACCGTGTTTGTGCGTTTCTCAAGACTAATTCCGACGTAAAATGACACGAGGAACACGTTGGAAGCGACAGAATTGCGATCCGAGAAACCGTTGACGAGAAAATGGCGAGCATTCCCCAATCCTGATATCATGTTTTTTGGGCTCCAGAACCGTGTTTGTGCATTTCTCATGACTAATTCTGGTATAAAATGACGCGAGGAACACGCTGGAGGCGACAGAATTGCGATCCGAGAAACCGTTGACGAGAAAATGGCGAGCATTCCCCAATCCTGATCTCATGTTTTTTGGGCTCCAGAACCGTGTTTGTGCATTTCTCATGACTAATTCTGATATAAAATCACGCGAGGAACACGCTGGAAGCGACAGAATTGCGATCCGAGCAACCGTTGACGAGAAAATGGCGAGCATTCCAAAAACTTGATCTCGTGTTTATTGAACACCAGAACCGTGTTTGTGCATTTCTCAAAACGTATTCCGACGTAAAATGACACGAGGAACACGTTGGAAGCGACAGGATTGCGATCCGAGCAACCGTTGACGAGAAAATGGCGAGCATTCCCAAAACTTGATCTCGTGTTTATTGAACTCCAGAACCGTGTTTGTGCATTTCTCAAGACGAATTCTGATATAAAATGACGCGAGGAACGCGTTGGAAGGGGCAGAATTGAGATCCGAGAAACCGTTGACGACAAAATCGCGAGCATTCCCAAAACTTGATCTCGTGTTTTTTGGGCTCCAGAACCGTGTTTGTGCATTTCTCATGACTAATTCTGGTATAAAATGACGCGAGGAACACGCTGGAGGCGACAGAATTGAGATCCGAGCAACCGTTGACGAGAAAATGGCGAGCATTCCCAAATCCTGATCTCGTGTTTTTTGGGCTCCAGAACCGTGTTTCTGCATTTCTCATGACTAATTCCGATGTAAAATGACGCGAGGAACGCGCTGGAAGCGACAGAATTGCGATCCGAGCAACCGTTGACGAGAAAATGGCGACCATTCCCAAAACTTGATCTCGTGTTTATTGAACTCCAGAACCGTGTTTGTGCATTTCTCAAGACGAATTCTGATATAAAATGACGCGAGGAACGCGTTGGAAGCGGCAGGATTGCGATCCGAGAAACCGTTGACGACAAAATCGCGAGCATTCCCAAAACTTGATCTCGTGTTTTTTGGGCTCCAGAACCGTGTTTGTGCATTTCTCATGACTAATTCTGGTATAAAATGACGCGAGGAACACGCTGGAGGCGACAGAATTGCGATCCGAGCAACCGTTGACGAGAAAATGGCGAGCATTCCCAAATCCTGATCTCGTGTTTTTTGGGCTCCAGAACCGTGTTTCTGCATTTCTCATGACTAATTCCGATGTAAAATGACGCGAGGAACGCGCTGGAAGCGACAGAATTGCGATCCGAGCAACCGTTGACGAGAAAATGGCGACCATTCCCAAAACTTGATCTCGTGTTTATTGAACTCCAGAACCGTGTTTGTGCATTTCTCAAGACGAATTCTGATATAAAATGACGCGAGGAACGCGTTGGAAGCGGCAGGATTGCGATCCGAGAAACCGTTGACGACAAAATCGCGAGCATTCCCAAAACTTGATCTCGTGTTTTTTGGGCTCCAGAACCGTGTTTGTGCATTTCTCATGACTAATTCTGGTATAAAATGACGCGAGGAACACGCTGGAGGCGACAGAATTGCGATCCGAGAAACCGTTGACGAGAAAATGGCGAGCATTCCCCAATCCTGATCTCATGTTTTTTGGGCTCCAGAACCGTGTTTGTGCATTTCTCATGACTAATTCTGATATAAAATCACGCGAGGAACACGCTGGAAGCGACAGAATTGCGATCCGAGCAACCGTTGACGAGAAAATGGCGAGCATTCCCAAAACTTGATCTCGTGTTTATTGAACTCCAGAACCGTGTTTGTGCATTTCTCAAAACGAATTCCGACGTAAAATGACACGAGGAACACGTTGGAAGCGACAGGATTGCGATCCGAGAAACCGTTGACGACAAAATCGCGAGCATTCCCAAAACTTGATCTCGTGTTTTTTGGGCTCCAGAACAGTGTTTGTGCATTTCTCAAGACGAATTCCGACGTAAAATGACACGAGGAACACGTTGGAAGCGACAGGATTGCGTTCCGAGAAACCGTTGACGAGAAAATCGCGAGCATTCCCAAATCCTGATCTCGTGTTTTTTGGGCTCCAGAACCGTGTTTCTGCATTTCTCATGACTAATTCCGATGTAAAATGACGCGTGGAACGCGCTGGAAGCGACAGAATTGCGATCCGAGCAACCGTTGACGAGAAAATGGCGAGCATTCCCAAAACTTGATCACGTGTTTATTGAACTCCAGAACCGTGTGTGTGCATTTCTCAAGACGAATTCTGATATAAAATGACGCGAGGAACGCGTTGGAAGGGGCAGAATTGAGATCCGAGAAACCGTTGACGACAAAATCGCGAGCATTCCCAAAACTTGATCTCGTGTTTTTTGGGCTCCAGAACCGTGTTTGTGCATTTGTCATGACTAATTCTGGTATAAAATGACGCGAGGAACACACTGGAGGCGACAGAATTGAGATCCGAGCAACCGTTGACGAGAAAATGGCGAGCATTCCCAAATCCTGATCTCGTGTTTTTTGGGCTCCAGAACCGTGTTTCTGCATTTCTCATGACTAATTCCGATGTAAAATGACGCGAGGAACGCGCTGGAAGCGACAGAATTGCGATCCGAGCAACCGTTGACGAGAAAATGGCGAGCATTCCCAAAACTTGATATCGTGTTTATTGAACTCCAGAACCGTGTTTGTGCATTTCTCAAGACGAATTCTGATATAAAATGACGCGAGGAACGCGTTGGAAGCGGCAGAATTGAGATCCGAGAAACCGTTGACGACAAAATCGCGAGCATTCCCAAAACTTGATCTCGTGTTTTTTGGGCTCCAGAACCGTGTTTGTGCATTTCTCATGACTAATTCTGGTATAAAATGACGCGAGGAACACGCTGGAGGCGACAGAATTGAGATCCGAGCAACCGTTGACGAGAAAATGGCGAGCATTCCCAAATCCTGATCTCATGTTTTTTGGGCTCCAGAACCGTGTTTGTGCATTTCTCATGACTAATTCTGATATAAAATGACGCGACGAACGCGTTGGAAGCGACAGAATTGCGATCCGAGCAACCGTTGACGAGAAAATGGCGAGCATTCCCAAATCCTGATCTCATGTTTTTTGGGCTCCAGAACCGTGTTTGTGCATTTCTCATGACTAATTCTGATATAAAATGACGCGAGGAACGCGTTGGAAGCGACAGAATTGAGATCCGAGCAACCGTTGACGAGAAAATGGCGAGCATTCCCAAATCCTGATCTCATGTTTTTTGGGCTCCAGAACCGTGTTTGTGCATTTCTCAAGACGAATTCTGATATAAAATGACGCGAGGAACGCGTTGGAAGCGGCAGAATTGAGATCCGAGCAACCGTTGACGAGAAAATGGCGAGCATTCCCAAATCCTGATCTCATGTTTTTTGGGCTCCAGAACCGTGTTTGTGCATTTCTCAAGACGAATTCTGATATAAAATGACGCGAGGAACGCGTTGGAAGCGGCAGAATTGAGATCCGAGCAACCGTTGACGAGA
Organism: Crossocerus cetratus; assembly: GCA_963675795.1. Classification (NCBI taxonomy): domain Eukaryota; kingdom Metazoa; phylum Arthropoda; class Insecta; order Hymenoptera; family Crabronidae; genus Crossocerus; species Crossocerus cetratus. Next base: position 3,541,926 of record OY776667.1, read on the forward strand.
AAATGGCGAGCATTCCCAAATCCTGATCTCATGTTTTTTGGGCTCCAGAACCGTGTTTGTGCATTTCTCATGACTAATTCTGATATAAAATGACGCGACGAACGCGTTGGAAGCGACAGAATTGCGATCCGAGCAACCGTTGACGAGAAAATCGCGAGCATTCCCAAAACCTGATCTCGTGTTTTTTGGACTCCAGAAACGTTTTCGTGCATTTGTCGTCACTATTTCCGACGTGAAATGACACGAGGAACACGCTTGAGGCGACAGAATTGCGATCCGAGAAACCGTTGACGAGAAAATGGCGAGCATTCCCCAATCCTGATCTCATGTTTTTTGGGCTCCAGAACCGTGTTTGTGCATTTCTCATGACTAATTCTGATATAAAATGACGCGACGAACGCGTTGGAAGCGACAGAATTGCGATCAGAGAAACCGTTGACGAGAAAATGGCGAGCATTCCCAAATCCTGATCTCATGTTTTTTGGGCTCCAGAACCGTGTTTCTGCGTTTCTCAAGACTAATTCCGACGTAAAATGACACGAGGAACACGTTGGAAGCGACAGAATTGCGATCCGAGAAACCGTTGACGAGAAAATGGCGAGCATTCCGAAATCCTGATCTCGTGTGTTTTGGACTCCAGAAATGTGTTCCTGCATTTGTCGTCACTATTTCCGACGTAAAATGACACGAGGAACGCGTTGGAAGCGACATAATTGAGATCCGAGCAACCGTTGACGAGAAAATGGCGAGCATTCCCAAAACTTGATCTCGTGTTTATTGAACTCCAGAACCGTGTTTGTGCGTTTCTCAAGACTAATTCCGACGTAAAATGACACGAGGAACACGTTGGAAGCGACAGAATTGCGATCCGAGAAACCGTTGGCGAGAAAATGGCGAGCATTCCCCAATCCTGATCTCATGTTTTTTGGGCTCCAGAACCGTGTTTGTGCATTTCTCATGACTAATTCTGATATAAAATGACGCGAGGAACACGCTGGAAGCGACAGAATTGCGATCCGAGAAACCGTTGACGAGAAAATGGCGAGCATTCCCAAATCCTGATCTCGTGTTTTTTGGGCTCCAGAACCGTGTTTCTGCATTTCTCATGACTAATTCCGATGTAAAATGACGCGAGGAACGCGCTGGAAGCGACAGAATTGCGATCCGAGCAACCGTTGACGAGAAAATGGCGAGCATTCCCAAAACTTGATATCGTGTTTATTGAACTCCAGAACCGTGTTTGTGCATTTCTCAAGACGAATTCTGATATAAAATGACGCGAGGAACGCGTTGGAAGCGGCAGAATTGAGATCCGAGAAACCGTTGACGACAAAATCGCGAGCATTCCCAAAACTTGATCTCGTGTTTTTTGGGCTCCAGAACCGTGTTTGTGCATTTCTCATGACTAATTCTGGTATAAAATGACGCGAGGAACACGCTGGAGGCGACAGAATTGAGATCCGAGCAACCGTTGACGAGAAAATGGCGAGCATTCCCAAACCCTGATCTCATGTTTTTTGGGCTCCAGAACCGTGTTTGTGCATTTCTCATGACTAATTCTGATATAAAATGACGCGACGAACGCGTTGGAAGCGACAGAATTGCGATCCGAGCAACCGTTGACGAGAAAATGGCGAGCATTCCCAAATCCTGATCTCATGTTTTTTGGGCTCCAGAACCGTGTTTGTGCATTTCTCATGACTAATTCTGATATAAAATGACGCGAGGAACGCGTTGGAAGCGACAGAATTGAGATCCGAGCAACCGTTGACGAGAAAATGGCGAGCATTCCCGAATCCTGATCTCATGTTTTTTGGGCTCCAGAACCGTGTTTGTGCATTTCTCAAGACGAATTCTGATATAAAATGACGCGAGGAACGCGTTGGAAGCGGCAGAATTGAGATCCGAGCAACCGTTGACGAGAAAATGGCGAGCATTCCCAAATCCTGATCTCATGTTTTTTGGGCTCCAGAACCGTGTTTGTGCATTTCTCAAGACGAATTCTGATATAAAATGACGCGAGGAACGCGTTGGAAGCGGCAGAATTGAGATCCGAGCAACCGTTGACGAGAAAATGGCGAGCATTCCCAAATCCTGATCTCATGTTTTTTGGGCTCCAGAACCGTGTTTGTGCATTTCTCATGACTAATTCTGATATAAAATGACGCGACGAACGCGTTGGAAGCGACAGAATTGCGATCCGAGCAACCGTTGACGAGAAAATCGCGAGCATTCCCAAAACCTGATCTCGTGTTTTTTGGACTCCAGAAACGTTTTCGTGCATTTGTCGTCACTATTTCCGACGTGAAATGACACGAGGAACACGCTTGAGGCGACAGAATTGCGATCCGAGAAACCGTTGACGAGAAAATGGCGAGCATTCCCCAATCCTGATCTCATGTTTTTTGGGCTCCAGAACCGTGTTTGTGCATTTCTCATGACTAATTCTGATATAAAATGACGCGACGAACGCGTTGGAAGCGACAGAATTGCGATCAGAGAAACCGTTGACGAGAAAATGGCGAGCATTCCCAAATCCTGATCTCATGTTTTTTGGGCTCCAGAACCGTGTTTGTGCGTTTCTCAAGACTAATTCTGATATAAAATCACGCGAGGAACACGCTGGAAGCGACAGAATTGCGATCCGAGCAACCGTTGACGAGAAAATGGCGAGCATTCCAAAAACTTGATCTCGTGTTTATTGAACTCCAGAACCGTGTTTGTGCATTTCTCAAAACGAATTCCGACGTAAAATGACACGAGGAACACGTTGGAAGCGACAGGATTGCGATCCGAGAAACCGTTGACGACAAAATCGCGAGCATTCCCAAAACTTGATCTCGTGTTTTTTGGGCTCCAGAACAGTGTTTGTGCATTTCTCAAGACGAATTCCGACGTAAAATGACACGAGGAACACGTTGGAAGCGACAGGATTGCGTTCCGAGAAACCGTTGACGAGAAAATCGCGAGCATTCCCAAATCCTGATCTCGTGTTTTTTGGGCTCCAGAACCGTGTTTCTGCATTTCTCATGACTAATTCCGATGTAAAATGACGCGAGGAACGCGCTGGAAGCGACAGAATTGCGATCCGAGCAACCGTTGACGAGAAAATGGCGAGCATTCTCAAAACTTGATCTCGTGTTTATTGAACTCCAGAACCGTGTTTGTGCATTTCTCAAGACGAATTCTGATATAAAATGACGCGAGGAACGCGTTGGAAGCGGCAGAATTGAAATCCGAGAAACCGTTGACGACAAAATCGCGAGCATTCCCAAAACTTGATCTCGTGTTTTTTGGGCTCCAGAACCGTGTTTGTGCATTTCTCATGACTAATTCTGGTATAAAATGACGCGAGGAACACGCTGGAGGCGACAGAATTGAGATCCGAGCAACCGTTGACGAGAAAATGGCGAGCATTCCCAAATCCTGATCTCATGTTTTTTGGGCTCCAGAACCGTGTTTGTGCATTTCTCATGACTAATTCTGATATAAAATGACGCGACGAACGCGTTGGAAGCGACAGAATTGCGATCCGAGCAACCGTTGACGAGAAAATAGCGAGCATTCCCAAATCCTGATCTCATGTTTTTTGGGCTCCAGAACCGTGTTTGTGCATTTCTCATGACTAATTCTGATATAAAATGACGCGAGGAACGCGTTGGAAGCGACAGAATTGAGATCCGAGCAACCGTTGACGAGAAAATGGCGAGCATTCCCAAAACTTGATCTCATGTTTTTTGGGCTCCAGAACCGTGTTTGTGCATTTCTCAAGACGAATTCTGATATAAAATGACGCGAGGAACGCGTTGGAAGCGGCAGAATTGAGATCCGAGCAACCGTTGACGAGAAAATGGCGAGCATTCCCCAATCCTGATCTCATGTTTTTTGGGCTCCAGAACCGTGTTTGTGCATTTCTCATGACTAATTCTGATATAAAATGACGCGAGGAACGCGTTGGAAGCGGCAGAATTGCGATCCGAGAAACCGTTGACGAGAAAATGGCGAGCATTCCCAAATCCTGATCTCATGTTTTTTGGGCTCCAGAACCGTGTTTGTGCGTTTCTCAAGACTAATTCCGACGTAAAATGACACGAGGAACACGTTGGAAGCGACAGAATTGCGATCCGAGAAACCGTTGACGAGAAAATGGCGAGCATTCCGAAATCCTGATCTCGTGTGTTTTGGACTCCAGAAATGTGTTCCTGCATTTGTCGTCACTATTTCCGACGTAAAATGACGCGAGGAACGCGTTGGAAGCGACAGAATTGAGATCCGAGCAACCGTTGACGAGAAAATGGCGAGCATTCCCAAAACTTGATCTCGTGTTTATTGAACTCCAGAACCGTGTTTGTGCGTTTCTCAAGACTAATTCCGACGTAAAATGACACGAGGAACACGTTGGAAGCGACAGAATTGCGATCCGAGAAACCGTTGACGAGAAAATGGCGAGCATTCCCCAATCCTGATATCATGTTTTTTGGGCTCCAGAACCGTGTTTGTGCATTTCTCATGACTAATTCTGGTATAAAATGACGCGAGGAACACGCTGGAGGCGACAGAATTGCGATCCGAGAAACCGTTGACGAGAAAATGGCGAGCATTCCCCAATCCTGATCTCATGTTTTTTGGGTTCCAGAACCGTGTTTGTGCATTTCTCATGACTAATTCTGATATAAAATCACGCGAGGAACACGCTGGAAGCGACAGAATTGCGATCCGAGCAACCGTTGACGAGAAAATGGCGAGCATTCCAAAAACTTGATCTCGTGTTTATTGAACACCAGAACCGTGTTTGTGCATTTCTCAAAACGTATTCCGACGTAAAATGACACGAGGAACACGTTGGAAGCGACAGGATTGCGATCCGAGCAACCGTTGACGAGAAAATGGCGAGCATTCCCAAAACTTGATCTCGTGTTTATTGAACTCCAGAACCGTGTTTGTGCATTTCTCAAGACGAATTCTGATATAAAATGACGCGAGGAACGCGTTGGAAGGGGCAGAATTGAGATCCGAGAAACCGTTGACGACAAAATCGCGAGCATTCCCAAAACTTGATCTCGTGTTTTTTGGGCTCCAGAACCGTGTTTGTGCATTTCTCATGACTAATTCTGGTATAAAATGACGCGAGGAACACGCTGGAGGCGACAGAATTGAGATCCGAGCAACCGTTGACGAGAAAATGGCGAGCATTCCCAAATCCTGATCTCGTGTTTTTTGGGCTCCAGAACCGTGTTTCTGCATTTCTCATGACTAATTCCGATGTAAAATGACGCGAGGAACGCGCTGGAAGCGACAGAATTGCGATCCGAGCAACCGTTGACGAGAAAATGGCGACCATTCCCAAAACTTGATCTCGTGTTTATTGAACTCCAGAACCGTGTTTGTGCATTTCTCAAGACGAATTCTGATATAAAATGACGCGAGGAACGCGTTGGAAGCGGCAGGATTGCGATCCGAGAAACCGTTGACGACAAAATCGCGAGCATTCCCAAAACTTGATCTCGTGTTTTTTGGGCTCCAGAACCGTGTTTGTGCATTTCTCATGACTAATTCTGGTATAAAATGACGCGAGGAACACGCTGGAGGCGACAGAATTGAGATCCGAGCAACCGTTGACGAGAAAATGGCGAGCATTCCCAAATCCTGATCTCGTGTTTTTTGGGCTCCAGAACCGTGTTTCTGCATTTCTCATGACTAATTCCGATGTAAAATGACGCGAGGAACGCGCTGGAAGCGACAGAATTGCGATCCGAGCAACCGTTGACGAGAAAATGGCGACCATTCCCAAAACTTGATCTCGTGTTTATTGAACTCCAGAACCGTGTTTGTGCATTTCTCAAAACGAATTCCGACGTAAAATGACACGAGGAACACGTTGGAAGCGACAGGATTGCGATCCGAGAAACCGTTGACGACAAAATCGCGAGCATTCCCAAAACTTGATCTCGTGTTTTTTGGGCTCCAGAACAGTGTTTGTGCATTTCTCAAGACGAATTCCGACGTAAAATGACACGAGGAACACGTTGGAAGCGACAGGATTGCGTTCCGAGAAACCGTTGACGACAAAATCGCGAGCATTCCCAAAACTTGATCTCGTGTTTTTTGGGCTCCAGAACAGTGTTTGTGCATTTCTCAAGACGAATTCCGACGTAAAATGACACGAGGAACACGTTGGAAGCGACAGGATTGCGTTCCGAGAAACCGTTGACGAGAAAATCGCGAGCATTCCCAAATCCTGATCTCGTGTTTTTTGGGCTCCAGAACCGTGTTTCTGCATTTCTCATGACTAATTCCGATGTAAAATGACGCGTGGAACGCGCTGGAAGCGACAGAATTGCGATCCGAGCAACCGTTGACGAGAAAATGGCGAGCATTCCCAAAACTTGATCACGTGTTTATTGAACTCCAGAACCGTGTGTGTGCATTTCTCAAGACGAATTCTGATATAAAATGACGCGAGGAACGCGTTGGAAGGGGCAGAATTGAGATCCGAGAAACCGTTGACGACAAAATCGCGAGCATTCCCAAAACTTGATCTCGTGTTTTTTGGGCTCCAGAACCGTGTTTGTGCATTTGTCATGACTAATTCTGGTATAAAATGACGCGAGGAACACACTGGAGGCGACAGAATTGAGATCCGAGCAACCGTTGACGAGAAAATGGCGAGCATTCCCAAATCCTGATCTCGTGTTTTTTGGGCTCCAGAACCGTGTTTCTGCATTTCTCATGACTAATTCCGATGTAAAATGACGCGAGGAACGCGCTGGAAGCGACAGAATTGCGATCCGAGCAACCGTTGACGAGAAAATGGCGAGCATTCCCAAAACTTGATATCGTGTTTATTGAACTCCAGAACCGTGTTTGTGCATTTCTCAAGACGAATTCTGATATAAAATGACGCGAGGAACGCGTTGGAAGCGGCAGAATTGAGATCCGAGAAACCGTTGACGACAAAATCGCGAGCATTCCCAAAACTTGATCTCGTGTTTTTTGGGCTCCAGAACCGTGTTTGTGCATTTCTCATGACTAATTCTGGTATAAAATGACGCGAGGAACACGCTGGAGGCGACAGAATTGAGATCCGAGCAACCGTTGACGAGAAAATGGCGAGCATTCCCAAATCCTGATCTCATGTTTTTTGGGCTCCAGAACCGTGTTTGTGCATTTCTCATGACTAATTCTGATATAAAATGACGCGACGAACGCGTTGGAAGCGACAGAATTGCGATCCGAGCAACCGTTGACGAGAAAATGGCGAGCATTCCCAAATCCTGATCTCATGTTTTTTGGGCTCCAGAACCGTGTTTGTGCATTTCTCATGACTAATTCTGATATAAAATGACGCGAGGAACGCGTTGGAAGCGACAGAATTGAGATCCGAGCAACCGTTGACGAGAAAATGGCGAGCATTCCCAAATCCTGATCTCATGTTTTTTGGGCTCCAGAACCGTGTTTGTGCATTTCTCAAGACGAATTCTGATATAAAATGACGCGAGGAACGCGTTGGAAGCGGCAGAATTGAGATCCGAGCAACCGTTGACGAGAAAATGGCGAGCATTCCCAAATCCTGATCTCATGTTTTTTGGGCTCCAGAACCGTGTTTGTGCATTTCTCAAGACGAATTCTGATATAAAATGACGCGAGGAACGCGTTGGAAGCGGCAGAATTGAGATCCGAGCAACCGTTGACGAGAAAATGGCGAGCATTCCCAAATCCTGATCTCATGTTTTTTGGGCTCCAGAACCGTGTTTGTGCATTTCTCATGACTAATTCTGATATAAAATGACGCGACGAACGCGTTGGAAGCGACAGAATTGCGATCCGAGCAACCGTTGACGAGAAAATCGCGAGCATTCCCAAAACCTGATCTCGTGTTTTTTGGACTCCAGAAACGTTTTCGTGCATTTGTTGTCACTATTTCCGACGTGAAATGACACGAGGAACACGCTTGAGGCGACAGAATTGCGATCCGAGAAACCGTTGACGAGAAAATGGCGAGCATTCCCCAATCCTGATCTCATGTTTTTTGGGCTCCAGAACCGTGTTTGTGCATTTCTCATGACTAATTCTGATATAAAATGACGCGACGAACGCGTTGGAAGCGACAGAATTGCGATCAGAGAAACCGTTGACGAGAAAATGGCGAGCATTCCCAAATCCTGATCTCATGTTTTTTGGGCTCCAGAACCGTGTTTCTGCGTTTCTCAAGACTAATTCCGACGTAAAATGACACGAGGAACACGTTGGAAGCGACAGAATTGCGATCCGAGAAACCGTTGACGAGAAAATGGCGAGCATTCCGAAATCCTGATCTCGTGTGTTTTGGACTCCAGAAATGTGTTCCTGCATTTGTCGTCACTATTTCCGACGTAAAATGACACGAGGAACGCGTTGGAAGCGACATAATTGAGATCCGAGCAACCGTTGACGAGAAAATGGCGAGCATTCCCAAAACTTGATCTCGTGTTTATTGAACTCCAGAACCGTGTTTGTGCGTTTCTCAAGACTAATTCCGACGTAAAATGACACGAGGAACACGTTGGAAGCGACAGAATTGCGATCCGAGAAACCGTTGGCGAGAAAATGGCGAGCATTCCCCAATCCTGATCTCATGTTTTTTGGGCTCCAGAACCGTGTTTGTGCATTTCTCATGACTAATTCTGATATAAAATGACGCGAGGAACACGCTGGAAGCGACAGAATTGCGATCCGAGAAACCGTTGACGAGAAAATGGCGAGCATTCCCAAATCCTGATCTCGTGTTTTTTGGGCTCCAGAACCGTGTTTCTGCATTTCTCATGACTAATTCCGATGTAAAATGACGCGAGGAACGCGCTGGAAGCGACAGAATTGCGATCCGAGCAACCGTTGACGAGAAAATGGCGAGCATTCCCAAAACTTGATATCGTGTTTATTGAACTCCAGAACCGTGTTTGTGCATTTCTCAAGACGAATTCTGATATAAAATGACGCGAGGAACGCGTTGGAAGCGGCAGAATTGAGATCCGAGAAACCGTTGACGACAAAATCGCGAGCATTCCCAAAACTTGATCTCGTGTTTTTTGGGCTCCAGAACCGTGTTTGTGCATTTCTCATGACTAATTCTGGTATAAAATGACGCGAGGAACACGCTGGAGGCGACAGAATTGAGATCCGAGCAACCGTTGACGAGAAAATGGCGAGCATTCCCAAATCCTGATCTCATGTTTTTTGGGCTCCAGAACCGTGTTTGTGCATTTCTCATGACTAATTCTGATATAAAATGACGCGACGAACGCGTTGGAAGCGACAGAATTGCGATCCGAGCAACCGTTGACGAGAAAATGGCGAGCATTCCCAAATCCTGATCTCATGTTTTTTGGGCTCCAGAACCGTGTTTGTGCATTTCTCATGACTAATTCTGATATAAAATGACGCGAGGAACGCGTTGGAAGCGACAGAATTGAGATCCGAGCAACCGTTGACGAGAAAATGGCGAGCATTCCCAAATCCTGATCTCATGTTTTTTGGGCTCCAGAACCGTGTTTGTGCATTTCTCAAGACGAATTCTGATATAAAATGACGCGAGGAACGCGTTGGAAGCGGCAGAATTGAGATCCGAGCAACCGTTGACGAGAAAATGGCGAGCATTCCCAAATCCTGATCTCATGTTTTTTGGGCTCCAGAACCGTGTTTGTGCATTTCTCAAGACGAATTCTGATATAAAATGACGCGAGGAACGCGTTGGAAGCGGCAGAATTGAGATCCGAGCAACCGTTGACGAGAAAATGGCGAGCATTCCCAAATCCTGATCTCATGTTTTTTGGGCTCCAGAACCGTGTTTGTGCATTTCTCATGACTAATTCTGATATAAAATGACGCGACGAACGCGTTGGAAGCGACAGAATTGCGATCCGAGCAACCGTTGACGAGAAAATCGCGAGCATTCCCAAAACCTGATCTCGTGTTTTTTGGACTCCAGAAACGTTTTCGTGCATTTGTCGTCACTATTTCCGACGTGAAATGACACGAGGAACACGCTTGAGGCGACAGAATTGCGATCCGAGAAACCGTTGACGAGAAAATGGCGAGCATTCCCCAATCCTGATCTCATGTTTTTTGGGCTCCAGAACCGTGTTTGTGCATTTCTCATGACTAATTCTGATATAAAATGACGCGACGAACGCGTTGGAAGCGACAGAATTGCGATCAGAGAAACCGTTGACGAGAAAATGGCGAGCATTCCCAAATCCTGATCTCATGTTTTTTGGGCTCCAGAACCGTGTTTCTGCGTTTCTCAAGACTAATTCCGACGTAAAATGACACGAGGAACACGTTGGAAGCGACAGAATTGCGATCCGAGAAACCGTTGACGAGAAAATGGCGAGCATTCCGAAATCCTGATCTCGTGTGTTTTGGACTCCAGAAATGTGTTCCTGCATTTGTCGTCACTATTTCCGACGTAAAATGACACGAGGAACGCGTTGGAAGCGACATAATTGAGATCCGAGCAACCGTTGACGAGAAAATGGCGAGCATTCCCAAAACTTGATCTCGTGTTTATTGAACTCCAGAACCGTGTTTGTGCGTTTCTCAAGACTAATTCCGACGTAAAATGACACGAGGAACACGTTGGAAGCGACAGAATTGCGATCCGAGAAACCGTTGGCGAGAAAATGGCGAGCATTCCCCAATCCTGATCTCATGTTTTTTGGGCTCCAGAACCGTGTTTGTGCATTTCTCATGACTAATTCTGATATAAAATGACGCGAGGAACACGCTGGAAGCGACAGAATTGCGATCCGAGAAACCGTTGACGAGAAAATGGCGAGCATTCCCAAAACTTGATCTCGTGTTTATTGAACTCCAGAACCGTGTTTGTGCATTTCTCAAAATGAATTCCGACGTAAAATGACACGAGGAACACGTTGGAAGCGACAGGATTGCGATCCGAGAAACCGTTGACGACAAAATCGCGAGCATTCCCAAAACTTGATCTCGTGTTTTTTGGGCTCCAGAACAGTGTTTGTGCATTTCTCAAGACGAATTCCGACGTAAAATGACACGAGGAACACGTTGGAAGCGACAGGATTGCGTTCCGAGAAACCGTTGACGAGAAAATCGCGAGCATTCCCAAATCCTGATCTCGTGTGTTTTGGACTCCAGAAATGTGTTCCTGCATTTCTCATGACTAATTCCGATGTAAAATGACGCGAGGAACGCGCTGGAAGCGACAGAATTGCGATCCGAGCAACCGTTGACGAGAAAATGGCGAGCATTCCCAAAACTTGATCTCGTGTTTATTGAACTCCAGAACCGTGTTTGTGCATTTCTCAAGACGAATTCTGATATAAAATGACGCGAGGAACGCGTTGGAAGCGGCAGAATTGAGATCCGAGAAACCGTTGACGACAAAATCGCGAGCATTCCCAAAACTTGATCTCGTGTTTTTTGGGCTCCAGAACCGTGTTTGTGCATTTCTCATGACTAATTCTGGTATAAAATGACGCGAGGAACACGCTGGAGGCGACAGAATTGAGATCCGAGCAACCGTTGACGAGAAAATGGCGAGCATTCCCAAATCCTGATCTCATGTTTTTTGGGCTCCAGAACCGTGTTTGTGCATTTCTCATGACTAATTCTGATATAAAATGACGCGACGAACGCGTTGGAAGCGACAGAATTGCGATCCGAGCAACCGTTGACGAGAAAATGGCGAGCATTCCCAAATCCTGATCTCATGTTTTTTGGGCTCCAGAACCGTGTTTGTGCATTTCTCATGACTAATTCTGATATAAAATGACGCGAGGAACGCGTTGGAAGCGACAGAATTGAGATCCGAGCAACCGTTGACGAGAAAATGGCGAGCATTCCCAAAACTTGATGTCATGTTTTTTGGGCTGCAGAACCGTGTTTGTGCATTTCTCAAGACGAATTCTGATATAAAATAACGCGAGGAACGCGTTGGAAGCGGCAGAATTGAGATCCGAGCAACCGTTGACGAGAAAATGGCGAGCATTCCCAAATCCTGATCTCATGTTTTTTGGGCTCCAGAACCGTGTTTGTGCATTTCTCATGACTAATTCTGATATAAAGTGACGCGACGAACGCGTTGGAAGCGACAGAATTGCGATCCGAGCCACCGTTGACGAGAAAATCGCGAGCATTCCCAAATCCTGATCTCATGTTTTTTGGGCTCCAGAACCGTGTTTGTGCATTTCTCATGACTAATTCTGATATAAAATGACGCGAGGAACGCGTTGGAAGCGACAGAATTGAGATCCGAGCAACCGTTGACGAGAAAATGGCGAGCATTCCCAAAACTTGATGTCATGTTTTTTGGGCTCCAGAACCGTGTTTGTGCATTTCTCAAGACGAATTCTGATATAAAATAACGCGAGGAACGCGTTGGAAGCGGCAGAATTGAGATCCGAGCAACCGTTGACGAGAAAATGGCGAGCATTCCCAAATCCTGATCTCATGTTTTTTGGGCTCCAGAACCGTGTTTGTGCATTTCTCAAGACGAATTCTGATATAAAATGACGCGAGGAACGCGTTGGAAGCGGCAGAATTGAGATCCGAGCAACCGTTGACGAGAAAATGGCGAGCATTCCCAAATCCTGATCTCATGTTTTTTGGGCTCCAGAACCGTGTTTGTGCATTTCTCATGACTAATTCTGATATAAAATGACGCGACGAACGCGTTGGAAGCGACAGAATTGCGATCCGAGCAACCGTTGACGAGAAAATCGCGAGCATTCCCAAAACCTGATCTCGTGTTTTTTGGACTCCAGAAACGTTTTCGTGCATTTGTTGTCACTATTTCCGACGTGAAATGACACGAGGAACACGCTTGAGGCGACAGAATTGCGATCCGAGAAACCGTTGACGAGAAAATGGCGAGCATTCCCCAATCCTGATCTCATGTTTTTTGGGCTCCAGAACCGTGTTTGTGCATTTCTCATGACTAATTCTGATATAAAATGACGCGACGAACGCGTTGGAAGCGACAGAATTGCGATCAGAGAAACCGTTGACGAGAAAATGGCGAGCATTCCCAAATCCTGATCTCATGTTTTTTGGGCTCCAGAACCGTGTTTCTGCGTTTCTCAAGACTAATTCCGACGTAAAATGACACGAGGAACACGTTGGAAGCGACAGAATTGCGATCCGAGAAACCGTTGACGAGAAAATGGCGAGCATTCCGAAATCCTGATCTCGTGTGTTTTGGACTCCAGAAATGTGTTCCTGCATTTGTCGTCACTATTTCCGACGTAAAATGACACGAGGAACGCGTTGGAAGCGACATAATTGAGATCCGAGCAACCGTTGACGAGAAAATGGCGAGCATTCCCAAAACTTGATCTCGTGTTTATTGAACTCCAGAACCGTGTTTGTGCGTTTCTCAAGACTAATTCCGACGTAAAATGACACGAGGAACACGTTGGAAGCGACAGAATTGCGATCCGAGAAACCGTTGGCGAGAAAATGGCGAGCATTCCCCAATCCTGATCTCATGTTTTTTGGGCTCCAGAACCGTGTTTGTGCATTTCTCATGACTAATTCTGATATAAAATGACGCGAGGAACACGCTGGAAGCGACAGAATTGCGATCCGAGAAACCGTTGACGAGAAAATGGCGAGCATTCCCAAATCCTGATCTCGTGTTTTTTGGGCTCCAGAACCGTGTTTCTGCATTTCTCATGACTAATTCCGATGTAAAATGACGCGAGGAACGCGCTGGAAGCGACAGAATTGCGATCCGAGCAACCGTTGACGAGAAAATGGCGAGCATTCCCAAAACTTGATATCGTGTTTATTGAACTCCAGAACCGTGTTTGTGCATTTCTCAAGACGAATTCTGATATAAAATGACGCGAGGAACGCGTTGGAAGCGGCAGAATTGAGATCCGAGAAACCGTTGACGACAAAATCGCGAGCATTCCCAAAACTTGATCTCGTGTTTTTTGGGCTCCAGAACCGTGTTTGTGCATTTCTCATGACTAATTCTGGTATAAAATGACGCGAGGAACACGCTGGAGGCGACAGAATTGAGATCCGAGCAACCGTTGACGAGAAAATGGCGAGCATTCCCAAATCCTGATCTCATGTTTTTTGGGCTCCAGAACCGTGTTTGTGCATTTCTCATGACTAATTCTGATATAAAATGACGCGACGAACGCGTTGGAAGCGACAGAATTGCGATCCGAGCAACCGTTGACGAGAAAATGGCGAGCATTCCCAAATCCTGATCTCATGTTTTTTGGGCTCCAGAACCGTGTTTGTGCATTTCTCATGACTAATTCTGATATAAAATGACGCGAGGAACGCGTTGGAAGCGACAGAATTGAGATCCGAGCAACCGTTGACGAGAAAATGGCGAGCATTCCCAAATCCTGATCTCATGTTTTTTGGGCTCCAGAACCGTGTTTGTGCATTTCTCAAGACGAATTCTGATATAAAATGACGCGAGGAACGCGTTGGAAGCGGCAGAATTGAGATCCGAGCAACCGTTGACGAGAAAATGGCGAGCATTCCCAAATCCTGATCTCATGTTTTTTGGGCTCCAGAACCGTGTTTGTGCATTTCTCAAGACGAATTCTGATATAAAATGACGCGAGGAACGCGTTGGAAGCGGCAGAATTGAGATCCGAGCAACCGTTGACGAGAAAATGGCGAGCATTCCCAAATCCTGATCTCATGTTTTTTGGGCTCCAGAACCGTGTTTGTGCATTTCTCATGACTAATTCTGATATAAAATGACGCGACGAACGCGTTGGAAGCGACAGAATTGCGATCCGAGCAACCGTTGACGAGAAAATCGCGAGCATTCCCAAAACCTGATCTCGTGTTTTTTGGACTCCAGAAACGTTTTCGTGCATTTGTCGTCACTATTTCCGACGTGAAATGACACGAGGAACACGCTTGAGGCGACAGAATTGCGATCCGAGAAACCGTTGACGAGAAAATGGCGAGCATTCCCCAATCCTGATCTCATGTTTTTTGGGCTCCAGAACCGTGTTTGTGCATTTCTCATGACTAATTCTGATATAAAATGACGCGACGAACGCGTTGGAAGCGACAGAATTGCGATCAGAGAAACCGTTGACGAGAAAATGGCGAGCATTCCCAAATCCTGATCTCATGTTTTTTGGGCTCCAGAACCGTGTTTCTGCGTTTCTCAAGACTAATTCCGACGTAAAATGACACGAGGAACACGTTGGAAGCGACAGAATTGCGATCCGAGAAACCGTTGACGAGAAAATGGCGAGCATTCCGAAATCCTGATCTCGTGTGTTTTGGACTCCAGAAATGTGTTCCTGCATTTGTCGTCACTATTTCCGACGTAAAATGACACGAGGAACGCGTTGGAAGCGACATAATTGAGATCCGAGCAACCGTTGACGAGAAAATGGCGAGCATTCCCAAAACTTGATCTCGTGTTTATTGAACTCCAGAACCGTGTTTGTGCGTTTCTCAAGACTAATTCCGACGTAAAATGACACGAGGAACACGTTGGAAGCGACAGAATTGCGATCCGAGAAACCGTTGGCGAGAAAATGGCGAGCATTCCCCAATCCTGATCTCATGTTTTTTGGGCTCCAGAACCGTGTTTGTGCATTTCTCATGACTAATTCTGATATAAAATGACGCGAGGAACACGCTGGAAGCGACAGAATTGCGATCCGAGAAACCGTTGACGAGAAAATGGCGAGCATTCCCAAATCCTGATCTCGTGTTTTTTGGGCTCCAGAACCGTGTTTCTGCATTTCTCATGACTAATTCCGATGTAAAATGACGCGAGGAACGCGCTGGAAGCGACAGAATTGCGATCCGAGCAACCGTTGACGAGAAAATGGCGAGCATTCCCAAAACTTGATATCGTGTTTATTGAACTCCAGAACCGTGTTTGTGCATTTCTCAAGACGAATTCTGATATAAAATGACGCGAGGAACGCGTTGGAAGCGGCAGAATTGAGATCCGAGAAACCGTTGACGACAAAATCGCGAGCATTCCCAAAACTTGATCTCGTGTTTTTTGGGCTCCAGAACCGTGTTTGTGCATTTCTCATGACTAATTCTGGTATAAAATGACGCGAGGAACACGCTGGAGGCGACAGAATTGAGATCCGAGCAACCGTTGACGAGAAAATGGCGAGCATTCCCAAATCCTGATCTCATGTTTTTTGGGCTCCAGAACCGTGTTTGTGCATTTCTCATGACTAATTCTGATATAAAATGACGCGACGAACGCGTTGGAAGCGACAGAATTGCGATCCGAGCAACCGTTGACGAGAAAATGGCGAGCATTCCCAAATCCTGATCTCATGTTTTTTGGGCTCCAGAACCGTGTTTGTGCATTTCTCATGACTAATTCTGATATAAAATGACGCGAGGAACGCGTTGGAAGCGACAGAATTGAGATCCGAGCAACCGTTGACGAGAAAATGGCGAGCATTCCCAAATCCTGATCTCATGTTTTTTGGGCTCCAGAACCGTGTTTGTGCATTTCTCAAGACGAATTCTGATATAAAATGACGCGAGGAACGCGTTGGAAGCGGCAGAATTGAGATCCGAGCAACCGTTGACGAGAAAATGGCGAGCATTCCCAAATCCTGATCTCATGTTTTTTGGGCTCCAGAACCGTGTTTGTGCATTTCTCAAGACGAATTCTGATATAAAATGACGCGAGGAACGCGTTGGAAGCGGCAGAATTGAGATCCGAGCAACCGTTGACGAGAAAATGGCGAGCATTCCCAAATCCTGATCTCATGTTTTTTGGGCTCCAGAACCGTGTTTGTGCATTTCTCATGACTAATTCTGATATAAAATGACGCGACGAACGCGTTGGAAGCGACAGAATTGCGATCCGAGCAACCGTTGACGAGAAAATCGCGAGCATTCCCAAAACCTGATCTCGTGTTTTTTGGACTCCAGAAACGTTTTCGTGCATTTGTCGTCACTATTTCCGACGTGAAATGACACGAGGAACACGCTTGAGGCGACAGAATTGCGATCCGAGAAACCGTTGACGAGAAAATGGCGAGCATTCCCCAATCCTGATCTCATGTTTTTTGGGCTCCAGAACCGTGTTTGTGCATTTCTCATGACTAATTCTGATATAAAATGACGCGACGAACGCGTTGGAAGCGACAGAATTGCGATCAGAGAAACCGTTGACGAGAAAATGGCGAGCATTCCCAAATCCTGATCTCATGTTTTTTGGGCTCCAGAACCGTGTTTCTGCGTTTCTCAAGACTAATTCCGACGTAAAATGACACGAGGAACACGTTGGAAGCGACAGAATTGCGATCCGAGAAACCGTTGACGAGAAAATGGCGAGCATTCCGAAATCCTGATCTCGTGTGTTTTGGACTCCAGAAATGTGTTCCTGCATTTGTCGTCACTATTTCCGACGTAAAATGACACGAGGAACGCGTTGGAAGCGACATAATTGAGATCCGAGCAACCGTTGACGAGAAAATGGCGAGCATTCCCAAAACTTGATCTCGTGTTTATTGAACTCCAGAACCGTGTTTGTGCGTTTCTCAAGACTAATTCCGACGTAAAATGACACGAGGAACACGTTGGAAGCGACAGAATTGCGATCCGAGAAACCGTTGGCGAGAAAATGGCGAGCATTCCCCAATCCTGATCTCATGTTTTTTGGGCTCCAGAACCGTGTTTGTGCATTTCTCATGACTAATTCTGATATAAAATGACGCGAGGAACACGCTGGAAGCGACAGAATTGCGATCCGAGAAACCGTTGACGAGAAAATGGCGAGCATTCCCAAAACTTGATCTCGTGTTTATTGAACTCCAGAACCGTGTTTGTGCATTTCTCATGACTAATTCTGGTATAAAATGACGCGAGGAACACGCTGGAGGCGACAGAATTGAGATCCGAGCAACCGTTGACGAGAAAATGGCGAGCATTCCCAAATCCTGATCTCATGTTTTTTGGGCTCCAGAACCGTGTTTGTGCATTTCTCATGACTAATTCTGATATAAAATGACGCGACGAACGCGTTGGAAGCGACAGAATTGCGATCCGAGCAACCGTTGACGAGAAAATGGCGAGCATTCCCAAATCCTGATCTCATGTTTTTTGGGCTCCAGAACCGTGTTTGTGCATTTCTCATGACTAATTCTGATATAAAATGACGCGAGGAACGCGTTGGAAGCGACAGAATTGAGATCCGAGCAACCGTTGACGAGAAAATGGCGAGCATTCCCAAAACTTGATGTCATGTTTTTTGGGCTCCAGAACCGTGTTTGTGCATTTCTCAAGACGAATTCTGATATAAAATAACGCGAGGAACGCGTTGGAAGCGGCAGAATTGAGATCCGAGCAACCGTTGACGAGAAAATGGCGAGCATTCCCAAATCCTGATCTCATGTTTTTTGGGCTCCAGAACCGTGTTTGTGCATTTCTCATGACTAATTCTGATATAAAGTGACGCGACGAACGCGTTGGAAGCGACAGAATTGCGATCCGAGCCACAGTTGACGAGAAAATCGCGAGCATTCCCAAATCCTGATCTCATGTTTTTTGGGCTCCAGAACCGTGTTTGTGCATTTCTCATGACTAATTCTGATATAAAATGACGCGAGGAACGCGTTGGAAGCGACAGAATTGAGATCCGAACAACCGTTGACGAGAAAATGGCGAGCATTCCCAAAACTTGATCTCATGTTTTTTGGGCTCCAGAACCGTGTTTGTGTATTTCTCATGACTAATTCTGATATAAAATGACGCGACGAACGCGTTGGAAGCGACAGAATTGCGATCCGAGCAACCGTTGACGAGAAAATCGCGAGCATTCCCAAAACCTGATCTCGTGTTTTTTGGACTCCAGAAACGTTTTCGTGCATTTGTCGTCACTATTTCCGACGTGAAATGACACGAGGAACACGCTTGAGGCGACAGAATTGCGATCCGAGAAACCGTTGACGAGAAAATGGCGAGCATTCCCCAATCCTGATCTCATGTTTTTTGGGCTCCAGAACCGTGTTTGTGCATTTCTCATGACTAATTCTGATATAAAATGACGCGACGAACGCGTTGGAAGCGACAGAATTGCGATCAGAGAAACCGTTGACGAGAAAATGGCGAGCATTCCCAAATCCTGATCTCATGTTTTTTGGGCTCCAGAACCGTGTTTGTGCGTTTCTCAAGACTAATTCCGACGTAAAATGACACGAGGAACACGTTGGAAGCGACAGAATTGCGATCCGAGAAACCGTTGACGAGAAAATGGCGAGCATTCCGAAATCCTGATCTCGTGTGTTTTGGACTCCAGAAATGTGTTCCTGCATTTGTCGTCACTATTTCCGACGTAAAATGACACGAGGAACGCGTTGGAAGCGACATAATTGAGATCCGAGCAACCGTTGACGAGAAAATGGCGAGCATTCCCCAATCCTGATCTCATGTTTTTTGGGCTCCAGAACCGCGTTTGTGCATTTCTCATGACTAATTCTGATATAAAATGACGCGAGGAACACGCTGGAAGCGACAGAATTGCGATCCGAGCAACCGTTGACGAGAAAATGGCGAGCATTCCCAAAACTTGATCTCGTGTTTATTGAACTCCAGAACCGTGTTTGTGCATTTCTCAAAATGAATTCCGACGTAAAATGACACGAGGAACACGTTGGAAGCGACAGGATTGCGATCCGAGAAACCGTTGACGACAAAATCGCGAGCATTCCCAAAACTTGATCTCGTGTTTTTTGGGCTCCAGAACAGTGTTTGTGCATTTCTCAAGACGAATTCCGACGTAAAATGACACGAGGAACACGTTGGAAGCGACAGGATTGCGTTCCGAGAAACCGTTGACGAGAAAATCGCGAGCATTCCCAAATCCTGATCTCGTGTTTTTTGGGCTCCAGAACCGTGTTTCTGCATTTCTCATGACTAATTCCGATGTAAAATGACGCGAGGAACGCGCTGGAAGCGACAGAATTGCGATCCGAGCAACCGTTGACGAGAAAATGGCGAGCATTCCCAAAACTTGATCTCGTGTTTTTTGGGCTCCAGAACCGTGTTTGTGCATTTCTCATGACTAATTCTGGTATAAAATGACGCGAGGAACACGCTGGAGGCGACAGAATTGAGATCCGAGCAACCGTTGACGAGAAAATGGCGAGCATTCCCAAATCCTGATCTCATGTTTTTTGGGCTCCAGAACCGTGTTGTGCATTTCTCATGACTAATTCTGATATAAAATGACGCGACGAACGCGTTGGAAGCGACAGAATTGCGATCCGAGCAACCGTTGACGAGAAAATGGCGAGCATTCCCAAATCCTGATCTCATGTTTTTTGGGCTCCAGAACCGTGTTTGTGCATTTCTCATGACTAATTCTGATATAAAATGACGCGACGAACGCGTTGGAAGCGACAGAATTGCGATCAGAGAAACCGTTGACGAGAAAATGGCGAGCATTCCCAAATCCTGATCTCGTGTGTTTTGGACTCCAGAAATGTGTTCCTGCATTTGTCGTCACTATTTCCGACGTAAAATGACGCGAGGAACGCGTTGGAAGCGACATAATTGAGATCCGAGCAACCGTTGACGAGAAAATGGCGAGCATTCCCAAAACTTGATCTCGTGTTTATTGAACTCCAGAACCGTGTTTGTGCGTTTCTCAAGACTAATTCCGACGTAAAATGACACGAGGAACACGTTGGAAGCGACAGAATTGCGATCCGAGAAACCGTTGACGAGAAAATGGCGAGCATTCCCCAATCCTGATCTCATGTTTTTTGGGCTCCAGAACCGTGTTTGTGCATTTCTCATGACTAATTCTGATATAAAATGACGCGAGGAACACGCTGGAAGCGACAGAATTGCGATCCGAGCAACCGTTGACGAGAAAATGGCGAGCATTCCCAAAACTTGATCTCGTGTTTATTGAACTCCAGAACCGTGTTTGTGCATTTCTCAAAACGAATTCCGACGTAAAATGACACGAGGAACACGTTGGAAGCGACAGGATTGCGATCCGAGAAACCGTTGACGACAAAATCGCGAGCATTCCCAAAACTTGATCTCGTGTTTTTTGGGCTCCAGAAACGTTTTCGTGCATTTGTCGTCACTATTTCCGACGTAAAATAACACGAGGAACACGCTGGAGGCGACAGAATTGCGATCCGAGAAACCGTTGACGAGAAAATGGCGAGCATTCCCCAATCCTGATCTCATGTTTTTTGGGCTCCAGAACCGTGTTTCTGCATTTCTCATGACTAATTCTGATATAAAATGACGCGACGAACGCGTTGGAAGCGACAGAATTCCGATCCGAGAAACCGTTGACGAGAAAATGGCGAGCATTCCCCAATCCTGATCTCATGTTTTTTGGGCTCCAGAACCGTGTTTGTGCATTTCTCATGACTAATTCTGGTATAAAATGACGCGAGGAACACGCTGGAGGCGACAGAATTGCGATCCGAGAAACCGTTGACGAGAAAATGGCGAGCATTCCCCAATCCTGATCTCATGTTTTTTGGGCTCCAGAACCGTGTTTCTGCATTTCTCATGACTAATTCTGATATAAAATGACGCGACGAACGCGTTGGAAGCGACAGAAGTGCGATCAGAGAAACCGTTGACGAGAAAATGGCGAGCATTCCCAAATCCTGATCTCGTATTTTTTGGACTCCAGAAACGTTTTCGTGCATTTGTCGTGACTATTTCCGACGCAAAATGACACGAGGAACACGCTGGAAGCGACAGAATTGCGATCCGAGAAACCGTTGACGAGAAAATGGTGAGCATTCCCAAATCCTGATCTCGTGTTTTTTGGGCTCCAGAACCGTGTTTGTGCATTTCTCATGACTAATTCTGATATAAAATGACGCGACGAACGCGTTGGAAGCGACAGAATTGCGATCCGAGCAACCGTTGACGAGAAAATCGCGAGCATTCCCAAAACCTGATCTCGTGTTTTTTGGACTCCAGAAACGTTTTCGTGCATTTGTCATCACTATTTCCGACGTAAAATGACACGAGGAACACGCTGGAGGCGACAGAATTGCGATCCGAGAAACCGTTGACGAGAAAATGGCGAGCATTCCCCAATCCTGATCTCATGTTTTTTGGGCTCCAGAACCGTGTTTGTGCATTTCTCCTGACTAATTCTGATATAAAATGACGCGAGGAACGCGTTGGAAGCGACAGAATTGAGATCCGAACAACCGTTGACGAGAAAATGGCGAGCATTCCCAAAACTTGATCTCATGTTTTTTGGGCTCCAGAACCGTGTTTGTGCATTTCTCATGACTAATTCCGATGTAAAATGACGCGAGGAACGCGCTGGAAGCGACAGAATTGCGATCCGAGCAACCGTTGACGAGAAAATGGCGAGCATTCCCAAATCCTGATCTCATGTTTTTTGGGCTCCAGAACCGTGTTTGTGCATTTCTCCTGACTAATTCTGATATAAAATGACGCGAGGAACGCGTTGGAAGCGACAGAATTGAGATCCGAACAACCGTTGACGAGAAAATGGCGAGCATTCCCAAATCCTGATCTCATGTTTTTTGGGCTCCAGAACCGTGTTTGTGCATTTCTCCTGACTAATTCTGATATAAAATGACGCGAGGAACGCGTTGGAAGCGACAGAATTGAGATCCGAACAACCGTTGACGAGAAAATGGCGAGCATTCCCAAAACTTGATCTCATGTTTTTTGGGCTCCAGAACCGTGTTTGTGCATTTCTCAAGACGAATTCTGATATAAAATGACGCGAGGAACGCGTTGGAAGCGGCAGAATTGAGATCCGAGCAACCGTTGACGAGAAAATGGCGAGCATTCCCAAATCCTGATCTCAAGTTTTTTGGGCTCCAGAACCGTGTTTGTGCATTTCTCATGACTAATTCTGATATAAAATGACGCGACGAACGCGTTGGAAGCCACAGAATTGCGATCCGAGCAACCGTTGACGAGAAAATGGCGAGCATTCCCAAAACTTGATCTCGTGTTTATTGAACTCCAGAACCGTGTTTGTGCATTTCTCAAGACGAATTCCGACGTAAAATGACACGACGAACATGTTGGAAGCGACAGAATTGCGATCCGAGCAACCGTTGACGAGAAAATCGCGAGCATTCCCAAAACCTGATCTCGTGTTTTTTGGACTCCAGAAACGTTTTCGTGCATTTGTCATCACTATTTCCGACGTAAAATGACACGAGGAACACGCTGGAGGCGACAGAATTGCGATCCGAGAAACCGTTGACGAGAAAATGGCGAGCATTCCCCAATCCTGATCTCATGTTTTTTGGGCTCCAGAACCGTGTTTGTGCATTTCTCCTGACTAATTCTGATATAAAATGACGCGAGGAACGCGTTGGAAGCGACAGAATTGAGATCCGAACAACCGTTGACGAGAAAATGGCGAGCATTCCCAAAACTTGATCTCATGTTTTTTGGGCTCCAGAACCGTGTTTGTGCATTTCTCATGACTAATTCCGATGTAAAATGACGCGAGGAACGCGCTGGAAGCGACAGAATTGCGATCCGAGCAACCGTTGACGAGAAAATGGCGAGCATTCCCAAATCCTGATCTCATGTTTTTTGGGCTCCAGAACCGTGTTTGTGCATTTCTCCTGACTAATTCTGATATAAAATGACGCGAGGAACGCGTTGGAAGCGACAGAATTGAGATCCGAACAACCGTTGACGAGAAAATGGCGAGCATTCCCAAATCCTGATCTCATGTTTTTTGGGCTCCAGAACCGTGTTTGTGCATTTCTCCTGACTAATTCTGATATAAAATGACGCGAGGAACGCGTTGGAAGCGACAGAATTGAGATCCGAACAACCGTTGACGAGAAAATGGCGAGCATTCCCAAAACTTGATCTCATGTTTTTTGGGCTCCAGAACCGTGTTTGTGCATTTCTCAAGACGAATTCTGATATAAAATGACGCGAGGAACGCGTTGGAAGCGGCAGAATTGAGATCCGAGCAACCGTTGACGAGAAAATGGCGAGCATTCCCAAATCCTGATCTCAAGTTTTTTGGGCTCCAGAACCGTGTTTGTGCATTTCTCATGACTAATTCTGATATAAAATGACGCGACGAACGCGTTGGAAGCCACAGAATTGCGATCCGAGCAACCGT
The DNA here is from genome assembly GCA_963675795.1 of Crossocerus cetratus. Lineage (NCBI taxonomy): Eukaryota > Metazoa > Arthropoda > Insecta > Hymenoptera > Crabronidae > Crossocerus > Crossocerus cetratus. Next base: position 3,566,041 of record OY776667.1, read on the forward strand.
TGACGAGAAAATGGCGAGCATTCCCAAAACTTGATCTCGTGTTTATTGAACTCCAGAACCGTGTTTGTGCATTTCTCAAGACGAATTCCGACGTAAAATGACACGAGGAACATGTTGGAAGCGACAGGATTGCGATCCGAGAAACCGTTGATGACAAAATCGCGAGCATTCCCAAAACCTGAACTCGTGGTTTTTGGACTCCAGAAACGTTTTCGTGCATTTGTCGTGACTATTTCAGACGCAAAATGACACGAGGAACACGCTGGAGGCGACAGAATTGCGATCCGAGAAACCGTTGACGAGAAAATGGCGAGCATTCCCCAATCCTGATCTCATGTTTTTTGGGCTCCAGAACCGTGTTTGTGCATTTCTCATGACTAATTCTGGTATAAAATGACGCGAGGAACACGCTGGAGGCGACAGAATTGCGATCCGAGAAACCGTTGACGAGAAAATGGCGAGCATTCCCAAAACTTGATCTCGTGTTTATTGAACTCCAGAACCGTGTTTGTGCATTTCTCAAAATGAATTCCGACGTAAAATGACACGAGGAACACGTTGGAAGCGACAGGATTGCGATCCGAGAAACCGTTGACGACAAAATCGCGAGCATTCCCAAAACTTGATCTCGTGTTTTTTGGGCTCCAGAACAGTGTTTGTGCATTTCTCAAGACGAATTCCGACGTAAAATGACACGAGGAACACGTTGGAAGCGACAGGATTGCGTTCCGAGAAACCGTTGACGAGAAAATCGCGAGCATTCCCAAATCCTGATCTCGTGTTTTTTGGGCTCCAGAACCGTGTTTCTGCATTTCTCATGACTAATTCCGATGTAAAATGACGCGAGGAACGCGCTGGAAGCGACAGAATTGCGATCCGAGCAACCGTTGACGAGAAAATGGCGAGCATTCCCAAAACTTGATCTCGTGTTTTTTGGGCTCCAGAACCGTGTTTGTGCATTTCTCATGACTAATTCTGGTATAAAATGACGCGAGGAACACGCTGGAGGCGACAGAATTGAGATCCGAGCAACCGTTGACGAGAAAATGGCGAGCATTCCCAAATCCTGATCTCATGTTTTTTGGGCTCCAGAACCGTGTTGTGCATTTCTCATGACTAATTCTGATATAAAATGACGCGACGAACGCGTTGGAAGCGACAGAATTGCGATCCGAGCAACCGTTGACGAGAAAATGGCGAGCATTCCCAAATCCTGATCTCATGTTTTTTGGGCTCCAGAACCGTGTTTGTGCATTTCTCATGACTAATTCTGATATAAAATTACGCGAGGAACGCGTTGGAAGCGACAGAATTGAGATCCGAGCAACCGTTGACGAGAAAATGGCGAGCATTCCCAAACCCTGATCTCATGTTTTTTGGGCTCCAGAACCGTGTTTGTGCATTTCTCAAGACGAATTCTGATATAAAATGACGCGAGGAACGCGTTGGAAGCGGCAGAATTGAGATCCGAGCAACCGTTGGCGAGAAAATGGCGAGCATTCCCAAATCCTGATCTCATGTTTTTTGGGCTCCAGAACCGTGTTTGTGCATTTCTCATGACTAATTCTGATATAAAATGACGCGAGGAACGCGTTGGAAGCGGCAGAATTGAGATCCGAGCAACCGTTGTCGAGAAAATGGCGAGCATTCCCAAATCCTGATCTCATGTTTTTTGGGCTCCAGAACCGTGTTTGTGCATTTCTCATGACTAATTCTGATATAAAATGACGCGACGAACGCGTTGGAAGCGACAGAATTGCGATCAGAGAAACCGTTGACGAGAAAATGGCGAGCATTCCCAAATCCTGATCTCGTGTGTTTTGGACTCCAGAAATGTGTTCCTGCATTTGTCGTCACTATTTCCGACGTAAAATGACGCGAGGAACGCGTTGGAAGCGACATAATTGAGATCCGAGCAACCGTTGACGAGAAAATGGCGAGCATTCCCAAAACTTGATCTCGTGTTTATTGAACTCCAGAACCGTGTTTGTGCGTTTCTCAAGACTAATTCCGACGTAAAATGACACGAGGAACACGTTGGAAGCGACAGAATTGCGATCCGAGAAACCGTTGACGAGAAAATGGCGAGCATTCCCCAATCCTGATCTCATGTTTTTTGGGCTCCAGAACCGTGTTTGTGCATTTCTCATGACTAATTCTGATATAAAATGACGCGAGGAACACGCTGGAAGCGACAGAATTGCGATCCGAGCAACCGTTGACGAGAAAATGGCGAGCATTCCCAAAACTTGATCTCGTGTTTATTGAACTCCAGAACCGTGTTTGTGCATTTCTCAAAACGAATTCCGACGTAAAATGACACGAGGAACACGTTGGAAGCGACAGGATTGCGATCCGAGAAACCGTTGACGACAAAATCGCGAGCATTCCCAAAACTTGATCTCGTGTTTTTTGGGCTCCAGAAACGTTTTCGTGCATTTGTCGTCACTATTTCCGACGTAAAATGACACGAGGAACACGCTGGAGGCGACAGAATTGCGATCCGAGAAACCGTTGACGAGAAAATGGCGAGCATTCCCCGATCCTGATCTCATGTTTTTTGGGCTCCAGAACCGTGTTTCTGCATTTCTCATGACTAATTCTGATATAAAATGACGCGACGAACGCGTTGGAAGCGACAGAATTCCGATCCGAGAAACCGTTGACGAGAAAATGGCGAGCATTCCCCAATCCTGATCTCATGTTTTTTGGGCTCCAGAACCGTGTTTGTGCATTTCTCATGACTAATTCTGGTATAAAATGACGCGAGGAACACGCTGGAGGCGACAGAATTGCGATCCGAGAAACCGTTGACGAGAAAATGGCGAGCATTCCCCAATCCTGATCTCATGTTTTTTGGGCTCCAGAACCGTGTTTCTGCATTTCTCATGACTAATTCTGATATAAAATGACGCGACGAACGCGTTGGAAGCGACAGAAGTGCGATCAGAGAAACCGTTGTCGAGAAAATGGCGAGCATTCCCAAATCCTGATCTCATGTTTTTTGGGCTCCAGAACCGTGTTTGTGCATTTCTCATGACTAATTCTGATATAAAATGACGCGACGAACGCGTTGGAAGCGACAGAATTGCGATCAGAGAAACCGTTGACGAGAAAATGGCGAGCATTCCCAAATCCTGATCTCGTGTGTTTTGGACTCCAGAAATGTGTTCCTGCATTTGTCGTCACTATTTCCGACGTAAAATGACGCGAGGAACGCGTTGGAAGCGACATAATTGAGATCCGAGCAACCGTTGACGAGAAAATGGCGAGCATTCCCAAAACTTGATCTCGTGTTTATTGAACTCCAGAACCGTGTTTGTGCGTTTCTCAAGACTAATTCCGACGTAAAATGACACGAGGAACACGTTGGAAGCGACAGAATTGCGATCCGAGAAACCGTTGACGAGAAAATGGCGAGCATTCCCCAATCCTGATCTCATGTTTTTTGGGCTCCAGAACCGTGTTTGTGCATTTCTCATGACTAATTCTGATATAAAATGACGCGAGGAACACGCTGGAAGCGACAGAATTGCGATCCGAGCAACCGTTGACGAGAAAATGGCGAGCATTCCCAAAACTTGATCTCGTGTTTATTGAACTCCAGAACCGTGTTTGTGCATTTCTCAAAACGAATTCCGACGTAAAATGACACGAGGAACACGTTGGAAGCGACAGGATTGCGATCCGAGAAACCGTTGACGACAAAATCGCGAGCATTCCCAAAACTTGATCTCGTGTTTTTTGGGCTCCAGAAACGTTTTCGTGCATTTGTCGTCACTATTTCCGACGTAAAATGACACGAGGAACACGCTGGAGGCGACAGAATTGCGATCCGAGAAACCGTTGACGAGAAAATGGCGAGCATTCCCCAATCCTGATCTCATGTTTTTTGGGCTCCAGAACCGTGTTTCTGCATTTCTCATGACTAATTCTGATATAAAATGACGCGACGAACGCGTTGGAAGCGACAGAATTCCGATCCGAGAAACCGTTGACGAGAAAATGGCGAGCATTCCCCAATCCTGATCTCATGTTTTTTGGGCTCCAGAACCGTGTTTGTGCATTTCTCATGACTAATTCTGGTATAAAATGACGCGAGGAACACGCTGGAGGCGACAGAATTGCGATCCGAGAAACCGTTGACGAGAAAATGGCGAGCATTCCCCAATCCTGATCTCATGTTTTTTGGGCTCCAGAACCGTGTTTCTGCATTTCTCATGACTAATTCTGATATAAAATGACGCGACGAACGCGTTGGAAGCGACAGAAGTGCGATCAGAGAAACCGTTGACGAGAAAATGGCGAGCATTCCCAAATCCTGATCTCGTATTTTTTGGACTCCAGAAACGTTTTCGTGCATTTGTCGTGACTATTTCCGACGCAAAATGACACGAGGAACACGCTGGAAGCGACAGAATTGCGATCCGAGAAACCGTTGACGAGAAAATGGTGAGCATTCCCAAATCCTGATCTCGTGTTTTTTGGGCTCCAGAACCGTGTTTGTGCATTTCTCATGACTAATTCTGATATAAAATGACGCGACGAACGCGTTGGAAGCGACAGAATTGCGATCCGAGCAACCGTTGACGAGAAAATCGCGAGCATTCCCAAAACCTGATCTCGTGTTTTTTGGACTCCAGAAACGTTTTCGTGCATTTGTCATCACTATTTCCGACGTAAAATGACACGAGGAACACGCTGGAGGCGACAGAATTGCGATCCGAGAAACCGTTGACGAGAAAATGGCGAGCATTCCCCAATCCTGATCTCATGTTTTTTGGGCTCCAGAACCGTGTTTGTGCATTTCTCCTGACTAATTCTGATATAAAATGACGCGAGGAACGCGTTGGAAGCGACAGAATTGAGATCCGAACAACCGTTGACGAGAAAATGGCGAGCATTCCCAAAACTTGATCTCATGTTTTTTGGGCTCCAGAACCGTGTTTGTGCATTTCTCATGACTAATTCCGATGTAAAATGACGCGAGGAACGCGCTGGAAGCGACAGAATTGCGATCCGAGCAACCGTTGACGAGAAAATGGCGAGCATTCCCAAATCCTGATCTCATGTTTTTTGGGCTCCAGAACCGTGTTTGTGCATTTCTCCTGACTAATTCTGATATAAAATGACGCGAGGAACGCGTTGGAAGCGACAGAATTGAGATCCGAACAACCGTTGACGAGAAAATGGCGAGCATTCCCAAATCCTGATCTCATGTTTTTTGGGCTCCAGAACCGTGTTTGTGCATTTCTCCTGACTAATTCTGATATAAAATGACGCGAGGAACGCGTTGGAAGCGACAGAATTGAGATCCGAACAACCGTTGACGAGAAAATGGCGAGCATTCCCAAAACTTGATCTCATGTTTTTTGGGCTCCAGAACCGTGTTTGTGCATTTCTCAAGACGAATTCTGATATAAAATGACGCGAGGAACGCGTTGGAAGCGGCAGAATTGAGATCCGAGCAACCGTTGACGAGAAAATGGCGAGCATTCCCAAATCCTGATCTCAAGTTTTTTGGGCTCCAGAACCGTGTTTGTGCATTTCTCATGACTAATTCTGATATAAAATGACGCGACGAACGCGTTGGAAGCCACAGAATTGCGATCCGAGCAACCGTTGACGAGAAAATGGCGAGCATTCCCAAAACTTGATCTCGTGTTTATTGAACTCCAGAACCGTGTTTGTGCATTTCTCAAGACGAATTCCGACGTAAAATGACACGACGAACATGTTGGAAGCGACAGAATTGCGATCCGAGCAACCGTTGACGAGAAAATCGCGAGCATTCCCAAAACCTGATCTCGTGTTTTTTGGACTCCAGAAACGTTTTCGTGCATTTGTCATCACTATTTCCGACGTAAAATGACACGAGGAACACGCTGGAGGCGACAGAATTGCGATCCGAGAAACCGTTGACGAGAAAATGGCGAGCATTCCCCAATCCTGATCTCATGTTTTTTGGGCTCCAGAACCGTGTTTGTGCATTTCTCCTGACTAATTCTGATATAAAATGACGCGAGGAACGCGTTGGAAGCGACAGAATTGAGATCCGAACAACCGTTGACGAGAAAATGGCGAGCATTCCCAAAACTTGATCTCATGTTTTTTGGGCTCCAGAACCGTGTTTGTGCATTTCTCATGACTAATTCCGATGTAAAATGACGCGAGGAACGCGCTGGAAGCGACAGAATTGCGATCCGAGCAACCGTTGACGAGAAAATGGCGAGCATTCCCAAATCCTGATCTCATGTTTTTTGGGCTCCAGAACCGTTTTTGTGCATTTCTCCTGACTAATTCTGATATAAAATGACGCGAGGAACGCGTTGGAAGCGACAGAATTGAGATCCGAACAACCGTTGACGAGAAAATGGCGAGCATTCCCAAATCCTGATCTCATGTTTTTTGGGCTCCAGAACCGTGTTTGTGCATTTCTCCTGACTAATTCTGATATAAAATGACGCGAGGAACGCGTTGGAAGCGACAGAATTGAGATCCGAACAACCGTTGACGAGAAAATGGCGAGCATTCCCAAAACTTGATCTCATGTTTTTTGGGCTCCAGAACCGTGTTTGTGCATTTCTCAAGACGAATTCTGATATAAAATGACGCGAGGAACGCGTTGGAAGCGGCAGAATTGAGATCCGAGCAACCGTTGACGAGAAAATGGCGAGCATTCCCAAATCCTGATCTCAAGTTTTTTGGGCTCCAGAACCGTGTTTGTGCATTTCTCATGACTAATTCTGATATAAAATGACGCGACGAACGCGTTGGAAGCCACAGAATTGCGATCCGAGCAACCGTTGACGAGAAAATGGCGAGCATTCCCAAAACTTGATCTCGTGTTTATTGAACTCCAGAACCGTGTTTGTGCATTTCTCAAGACGAATTCCGACGTAAAATGACACGAGGAACATGTTGGAAGCGACAGGATTGCGATCCGAGAAACCGTTGATGACAAAATCGCGAGCATTCCCAAAACCTGAACTCGTGGTTTTTGGACTCCAGAAACGTTTTCGTGCATTTGTCGTGACTATTTCAGACGCAAAATGACACGAGGAACACGCTGGAGGCGACAGAATTGCGATCCGAGAAACCGTTGACGAGAAAATGGCGAGCATTCCCCAATCCTGATCTCATGTTTTTTGGGCTCCAGAACCGTGTTTGTGCATTTCTCATGACTAATTCTGGTATAAAATGACGCGAGGAACACGCTGGAGGCGACAGAATTGCGATCCGAGAAACCGTTGACGAGAAAATGGCGAGCATTCCCCAATCCTGATCTCATGTTTTTTGGGCTCCAGAACCGTGTTTGTGCATTTCTCATGACTAATTCTGATATAAAATGAGGCGAGGAACACGCTGGAAGCGACAGAATTGCGATCCGAGCAACCGTTGACGAGAAAATGGCGAGCATTCCCCAATCCTGATCTCATGTTTTTTGGGCTCCAGAACCGTGTTTGTGCATTTCTCATGACTAATTCTGGTATAAAATGACGCGAGGAACACGCTGGAGGCGACAGAATTGCGATCCGAGAAACCGTTGACGAGAAAATGGCGAGCATTCCCCAATCCTGATCTCATGTTTTTTGGGCTCCAGAACCGTGTTTGTGCATTTCTCATGACTAATTCTGATATAAAATGACGCGAGGAACACGCTGGAAGCGACAGAATTGCGATCCGAGCAACCGTTGACGAGAAAATGGCGAGCATTCCCAAATCCTGATCTCATGTTTTTTGGGCTCCAGAACCGTGTTTGTGCATTTCTCATGACTAATTCTGATATAAAATGACGCGAGGAACGAGTTGGAAGCGGCAGAATTGAGATCCGAGCAACCGTTGACGAGAAAATGGCGACCATTCCCAAATCCTGATCTCATGTGTTTTGGGCTCCAGAACCGTGTTTGTGCATTTCTCATGACTAATTCTGATATAAAATGACGCGAGGAACGAGTTGGAAGCGGCAGAATTGAGATCCGAGCAACCGTTGACGAGAAAATGGCGACCATTCCCAAATCCTGATCTCATGTTTTTTGGGCTCCAGAACCGTGTTTCTGCATTTCTCATGACTAATTCTGATATAAAATGACGCGACGAACGCGTTGGAAGCGACAGAATTGCGATCAGAGAAACCGTTGACGAGAAAATGGCGAGCATTCCCAAATCCTGATCTCGTGTTTTTTGGACTCCAGAAACGTTTTCGTGCATTTGTCGTCACTATTTCCGACGTAAAATGACACGAGGAACACGCTGGAGGCGACAGAATTGCGATCCGAGAAACCCTTGACGAGAAAATGGCGAGCATTCCCCAATCCTGTTCTCATGTTTTTTGGGCTCCAGAACCGTGTTTGTGCATTTCTCATGACTAATTCTGATATAAAATGACGCAACGAACGCGTTGGAAGCGACAGAATTGCCATCAGAGAAACCGTTGACGAGAAAATGGCGAGCATTCCCAAATCCTGATCTCGTGTTTTTTGGACTCCAGAAACGTTTTCGTGCATTTGTCGTCACTATTTCCGACGTAAAATGACACGAGGAACACGCTGGAGGCGACAGAATTGCGATCCGAGAAACCGTTGACGAGAAAATGGCGAGCATTCCCCAATCCTGTTCTCATGTTTTTTGGGCTCCAGAACCGTGTTTGTGCATTTCTCATGACTAATTCTGACGTAAAATGACGCGAGGAACGCGTTGGAAGCGACAGAATTGAGATCCGAGCAACCGTTGACGAGAAAATGGCGAGCATTCCCAAATCCTGAACTCATGTTTTTTGGGCTCCAGAACCGTGTTTGTGCATTTCTCATGACTAATTCTGGTATAAAATGACGCGAGGAACACGCTGGAGGCGACAGAATTGCGATCCGAGAAACCGTTGACGAGAAAATGGCGAGCATTCCCCAATCCTGATCTCATGTTTTTTGGGCTCCAGAACCGTGTTTGTGCATTTCTCATGACTAATTCTGGTATAAAATGACGCGAGGAACACGCTGGAGGCGACAGAATTGAGATCCGAGCAACCGTTGACGAGAAAATGGCGAGCATTCCCAAATCCTGATCTCGTGTTTTTTGGACTCCAGAAACGTTTTCGTGCATTTGTCGTCACTATTTCCGACGTAAAATGATACGAGGAACACGCTGGAGGCGACAGAATTGCGATCCGAGAAACCGTTGACGAGAAAATGGCGAGCATTCCCCAATCCTGTTCTCATGTTTTTTGGGCTCCAGAACCGCGTTTGTGCATTTCTCATAACTAATTCTGATATAAAATGACGCGACGAACGCGTTGGAAGCGACAGAATTGCGATCCGAGCAACCGTTGACGAGAAAATGGCGAGCATTCCCAAATCCTGATCTCATGTTTTTTGGGCTCCAGAACCGTGTTTGTGCATTTCTCATGACTAATTCTGATATAAAATGACGCGAGGAACGCGTTGGAAGCGACAGAATTGAGATCCGAGCAACCGTCGACGAGAAAATGGCGAGCATTCCCAAAACTTGATCTCATGTTTTTTGGGCTCCAGAACCGTGTTTGTGCATTTCTCATGACTAATTCTGATATAAAATGACGCGACGAACGCGTTGGAAGCGACAGAATTGCCATCAGAGAAACCGTTGACGAGAAAATGGCGAGCATTCCCAAATCCTGATCTCGTGTTTTTTGGACTCCAGAAACGTTTTCGTGCATTTGTCGTCACTATTTCCGACGTAAAATGACACGAGGAACACGCTGGAGGCGACAGAATTGCGATCCGAGAAACCGTTGACGAGAAAATGGCGAGCATTCCCCAATCCTGTTCTCATGTTTTTTGGGCTCCAGAACCGTGTTTGTGCATTTCTCATGACTAATTCTCACGTAAAATGACGCGAGGAACGCGTTGGAAGCGACAGAATTGAGATCCGAGCAACCGTTGACGAGAAAATGGCGAGCATTCCCAAATCCTGATCTCATGTTTTTTGGGCTCCAGAACCGTGCTTGTGCATTTCTCATGACTAATTCTGATATAAAATGACGCGACGAACGCGTTGGAAGCGACAGAATTGTGATCCGAGCAACCGTTGACGAGAAAATGGCGAGCATTCCCAAATCCTGATCTCATGTTTTTTGGGCTCCAGAACCGTGTTTGTGCATTTCTCATGACTAATTCTGATATAAAATGACGCGAGGAACGCGCTGGAAGCGACAGAATTGCGATCCGAGCAACCGTTGACGAGAAAATGGCGAGCATTCTCAAAACTTGATCTCGTGTTTTTTGGGCTCCAGAACCGTGTTTGTGCATTTCTCATGACTAATTCTGGTATAAAATGACGCGAGGAACACGCTGGAGGCGACAGAATTGAGTACCGAGCAACCGTTGACGAGAAAATGGCGAGCATTCCCAAATCCTGATCTCATGTTTTTTGGGCTCCAGAACCGTGTTTGTGCATTTCTCATGACTAATTCTGATATAAAATGACGCGACGAACGCGTTGGAAGCGACAGAATTGCGATCCGAGCAACCGTTGACGAGAAAATCGCGAGCATTCCCAAAACCTGATCTCGTGTTTTTTGGACTCCAGAAACGTTTTCGTGCATTTGTCGTCACTATTTCCGACGTGAAATGACACGAGGAACACGCTGGAGGCGACAGAATTGCGATCCGAGAAACCGTTGACGAGAAAATGGCGAGCATTCCCCAATCCTGATCTCATGTTTTTTGGGCTCCAGAACCGTGTTTGTGCATTTCTCATGACTAATTCTGATATAAAATGACGCGAGGAACGCGTTGGAAGCGGCAGAATTGAGATCCGAGCAACCGTTGACGAGAAAATCGCGAGCATTCCCAAATCCTGATCTCATGTTTTTTGGGCTCCAGAACCGTGTTTGTGCGTTTCTCAAGACTAATTCCGATATAAAATGACGCGACGAACGCGTTGGAAGCGACAGAATTGCGATCAGAGAAACCGTTGACGAGAAAATGGCGAGCATTCCCAAATCCTGATCTCGTGTGTTTTGGACTCCAGAAATGTGTTCCTGCATTTGTCGTCACTATTTCCGATGTAAAATGACGCGAGGAACACGCTGGAAGCGACAGAATTGCGATCCGAGCAACCGTTGACGAGAAAATGGCGAGCATTCCCAAAACTTGATCTCGTGTTTATTGAACTCCAGAACCGTGTTTGTGCATTTGTCGTCACTATTTCCGACGTAAAATGACGCGAGGAACGCGTTGGAAGCGACAGAATTGAGATCCGAGCAACCGTTGACGAGAAAATGGCGAGCATTCCCAAAACTTGATCTCGTGTTTATTGAACTCCAGAACCGTGTTTGTGCGTTTCTCAAGACTAATTCCGACGTAAAATGACACGAGGAACACGTTGGAAGCGACAGAATTGCGATCCGAGGAACCGTTGACGAGAAAATGGCGAGCATTCCCCAATCCTGATATCATGTTTTTTGGGCTCCAGAAGCGTGTTTGTGCATTTCTCATGACTAATTCTGGTATAAAATGACGCGAGGAACACGCTGGAGGCGACAGAATTGCGATCCGAGAAACCGTTGACGAGAAAATGGCGAGCATTCCCCAATCCTGATCTCATGTTTTTTGGGCTCCAGAACCGTGTTTGTGCATTTCTCATGACTAATTCTGATATAAAATCACGCGAGGAACACGCTGGAAGCGACAGAATTGCGATCCGAGCAACCGTTGACGAGAAAATGGCGAGCATTCCCAAAACTTGATCTCGTGTTTATTGAACTCCAGAACCGTGTTTGTGCATTTCTCAAAACGAATTCCGACGTAAAATGACACGAGGAACACGTTGGAAGCGACAGGATTGCGATCCGAGAAACCGTTGACGACAAAATCGCGAGCATTCCCAAATCCTGATCTCATGTTTTTTGGGCTCCAGAACCGTGTTTGTGCATTTCTCATGACTAATTCTGATATAAAATGACGCGACGAACGCGTTGGAAGCGACAGAATTGCGATCCGAGCAACCGTTGACGAGAAAATGGCGAGCATTCCCAAATCCTGATCTCATGTTTTTTGGGCTCCAGAACCGTGTTTGTGCATTTCTCATGACTAATTCTGATATAAAATGACGCGACGAACGCGTTGGAAGCGACAGAATTGCGATCCGAGCAACCGTTGACGAGAAAATGGCGAGCATTCCCAAATCCTGATCTCATGTTTTTTGGGCTCCAGAACCGTGTTTGTGCATTTCTCATGACTAATTCTGATATAAAATGACGCGAGGAACGCGTTGGAAGCGACAGAATTGAGATCCGAGCAACCGTTGACGAGAAAATGGCGAGCATTCCCAAAACTTGATCTCATGTTTTTTGGGCTCCAGAACCGTGTTTGTGCATTTCTCAAGACGAATTCTGATATAAAATGACGCGAGGAACGCGTTGGAAGCGGCAGAATTGAGATCCGAGCAACCGTTGACGAGAAAATGGCGAGCATTCCCAAATCCTGATCTCATGTTTTTTGGGCTCCAGAACCGTGTTTGTGCATTTCTCATGACTAATTCTGATATAAAGTGACGCGACGAACGCGTTGGAAGCGACAGAATTGCGATCCGAGCAACCGTTGACGAGAAAATCGCGAGCATTCCCAAATCCTGATCTCATGTTTTTTGGGCTCCAGAACCGTGTTTGTGCATTTCTCATGACTAATTCTGATATAAAATGACGCGAGGAACGCGTTGGAAGCGACAGAATTGAGATCCGAACAACCGTTGACGAGAAAATGGCGAGCATTCCCAAAACTTGATCTCATGTTTTTTGGGCTCCAGAACCGTGTTTGTGCATTTCTCAAGACGAATTCTGATATAAAATGACGCGAGGAACACGCTGGAGGCGACAGAATTGCGATCCGAGAAACCGTTGACGAGAAAATGGCGAGCATTCCCAAATCCTGATCTCATGTTTTTTGGGCTCCAGATCCGTGTTTGTGCATTTCTCATGACTAATTCTGATATAAAATGACGCGACGAACGCGTTGGAAGCGACAGAATTGCGATCAGAGAAACCGTTGACGAGAAAATGGCGAGCATTCCCAAATCCTGATCTCATGTTTTTTGGGCTCCAGAACCGTGTTTGTGCGTTTCTCAAGACTAATTCCGACGTAAAATGACACGAGGAACACGTTGGAAGCGACAGAATTGCGATCCGAGAAACCGTTGACGAGAAAATGGCGAGCATTCCGAAATCCTGATCTCGTGTGTTTTGGACTCCAGAAATGTGTTTGTGCATTTGTCGTCACTATTTCCGACGTAAAATGACGCGAGGAACGCGTTGGAAGCGACAGAATTGAGATCCGAGCAACCGTTGACGAGAAAATGGCGAGCATTCCCAAAACTTGATCTCGTGTTTATTGAACTCCAGAACCGTGTTTGTGCGTTTCTCAAGACTAATTCCGACGTAAAATGACACGAGGAACACGTTGGAAGCGACAGAATTGCGATCCGAGGAACCGTTGACGAGAAAATGGCGAGCATTCCCCAATCCTGATATCATGTTTTTTGGGCTCCAGAAGCGTGTTTGTGCATTTCTCATGACTAATTCTGGTATAAAATGACGCGAGGAACACGCTGGAGGCGACAGAATTGCGATCCGAGAAACCGTTGACGAGAAAATGGCGAGCATTCCCCAATCCTGATCTCATGTTTTTTGGGCTCCAGAACCGTGTTTGTGCATTTCTCATGACTAATTCTGATATAAAATCACGCGAGGAACACGCTGGAAGCGACAGAATTGCGATCCGAGCAACCGTTGACGAGAAAATGGCGAGCATTCCCAAAACTTGATCTCGTGTTTATTGAACTCCAGAACCGTGTTTGTGCATTTCTCAAAACGAATTCCGACGTAAAATGACACGAGGCACACGTTGGAAGCGACAGGATTGCGATCCGAGAAACCGTTGACGACAAAATCGCGAGCATTCCCAAATCCTGATCTCATGTTTTTTGGGCTCCAGAACCGTGTTTGTGCATTTCTCATGACTAATTCTGATATAAAATGACGCGACGAACGCGTTGGAAGCGACAGAATTGCGATCCGAGCAACCGTTGACGAGAAAATGGCGAGCATTCCCAAATCCTGATCTCATGTTTTTTGGGCTCCAGAACCGTGTTTGTGCATTTCTCATAACTAATTCTGATATAAAATGACGCGACGAACGCGTTGGAAGCGACAGAATTGCGATCCGAGCAACCGTTGACGAGAAAATGGCGAGCATTCCCAAATCCTGATCTCATGTTTTTTGGGCTCCAGAACCGTGTTTGTGCATTTCTCATGACTAATTCTGATATAAAATGACGCGAGGAACGCGTTGGAAGCGACAGAATTGAGATCCGAGCAACCGTTGACGAGAAAATGGCGAGCATTCCCAAAACTTGATCTCATGTTTTTTGGGCTCCAGAACCGTGTTTGTGCATTTCTCAAGACGAATTCTGATATAAAATGACGCGAGGAACGCGTTGGAAGCGGCAGAATTGAGATCCGAGCAACCGTTGACGAGAAAATGGCGAGCATTCCCAAATCCTGATCTCATGTTTTTTGGGCTCCAGAACCGTGTTTGTGCATTTCTCATGACTAATTCTGATATAAAGTGACGCGACGAACGCGTTGGAAGCGACAGAATTGCGATCCGAGCAACCGTTGACGAGAAAATCGCGAGCATTCCCAAATCCTGATCTCATGTTTTTTGGGCTCCAGAACCGTGTTTGTGCATTTCTCATGACTAATTCTGATATAAAATGACGCGAGGAACGCGTTGGAAGCGACAGAATTGAGATCCGAACAACCGTTGACGAGAAAATGGCGAGCATTCCCAAAACTTGATCTCATGTTTTTTGGGCTCCAGAACCGTGTTTGTGCATTTCTCAAGACGAATTCTGATATAAAATGACGCGAGGAACACGCTGGAGGCGACAGAATTGCGATCCGAGAAACCGTTGACGAGAAAATGGCGAGCATTCCCAAATCCTGATCTCATGTTTTTTGGGCTCCAGATCCGTGTTTGTGCATTTCTCATGACTAATTCTGATATAAAATGACGCGACGAACGCGTTGGAAGCGACAGAATTGCGATCAGAGAAACCGTTGACGAGAAAATGGCGAGCATTCCCAAATCCTGATCTCATGTTTTTTGGGCTCCAGAACCGTGTTTGTGCGTTTCTCAAGACTAATTCCGACGTAAAATGACACGAGGAACACGTTGGAAGCGACAGAATTGCGATCCGAGAAACCGTTGACGAGAAAATGGCGAGCATTCCGAAATCCTGATCTCGTGTGTTTTGGACTCCAGAAATGTGTTCCTGCATTTGTCGTCACTATTTCCGACGTAAAATGACGCGAGGAACGCGTTGGAAGCGGCAGAATTGAGATCCGAGCAACCGTTGACGAGAAAATGGCGAGCATTCCCAAAACTTGATCTCGTGTTTATTGAACTCCAGAACCGTGTTTGTGCGTTTCTCAAGACTAATTCCGACGTAAAATGACACGAGGAACACGTTGGAAGCGACAGAATTGCGATCCGAGAAACCGTTGACGAGAAAATGGCGAGCATTCCCCAATCCTGATATCATGTTTTTTGGGCTCCAGAACCGTGTTTGTGCATTTCTCATGACTAATTCTGGTATAAAATGACGCGAGGAACACGCTGGAGGCGACAGAATTGCGATCCGAGAAACCGTTGACGAGAAAATGGCGAGCATTCCCCAATCCTGATCTCATGTTTTTTGGGCTCCAGAACCGTGTTTGTGCATTTCTCATGACTAATTCTGGTATAAAATGACGCGAGGAACACGCTGGAGGCGACAGAATTGAGATCCGAGCAACCGTTGACGAGAAAATGGCGAGCATTCCCAAATCCTGATCTCATGTTTTTTGGGCTCCAGAACCGTGTTTGTGCATTTCTCATGACTAATTCTGATATAAAATGACGCGACGAACGCGTTGGAAGCGACAGAATTGCGATCCGAGCAACCGTTGACGAGAAAATGGCGAGCATTCCCAAATCCTGATCTCATGTTTTTTGGGCTCCAGAACCGTGTTTGTGCATTTCTCATGACTAATTCTGATATAAAATGACGCGAGGAACGCGTTGGAAGCGACAGAATTGAGATCCGAGCAACCGTTGACGAGAAAATGGCGAGCATTCCCAAATCCTGATCTCATGTTTTTTGGGCTCCAGAACCGTGTTTGTGCATTTCTCAAGACGAATTCTGATATAAAATGACGCGAGGAACGCGTTGGAAGCGGCAGAATTGAGATCCGAGCAACCGTTGACGAGAAAATGGCGAGCATTCCCAAATCCTGATCTCATGTTTTTTGGGCTCCAGAACCGTGTTTGTGCATTTCTCAAGACGAATTCTGATATAAAATGACGCGAGGAACGCGTTGGAAGCGGCAGAATTGAGATCCGAGCAACCGTTGACGAGAAAATGGCGAGCATTCCCAAATCCTGATCTCATGTGTTTTGGGCTCCAGAACCGTGTTTGTGCATTTCTCATGACTAATTCTGATATAAAGTGACGCGACGAACGCGTTGGAAGCGACAGAATTGCGATCCGAGCAACCGTTGACGAGAAAATCGCGAGCATTCCCAAATCCTGATCTCATGTTTTTTGGGCTCCAGAACCGTGTTTGTGCATTTCTCATGACTAATTCCGACGTAAAATGACACGAGGAACACGTTGGAAGCGACAGGATTGCGTTCCGAGAAACCGTTGACGAGAAAATCGCGAGCATTCCCAAATCCTGATCTCGTGTTTTTTGGGCTCCAGAACCGTGTTTCTGCATTTCTCATGACTAATTCCGATGTAAAATGACGCGAGGAACGCGCTGGAAGCGACAGAATTGCGATCCGAGCAACCGTTGAGGAGAAAATGGCGAGCATTCCCAAAACTTGATCTCGTGTTTATTGAACTCCAGAACCGTGTTTGTGCATTTCTCAAGACGAATTCTGATATAAAATGACGCGAGGAACGCGTTGGAAGGGGCAGAATTGAGATCCGAGAAACCGTTGACGACAAAATCGCGAGCATTCCCAAAACTTGATCTCGTGTTTTTTGGGCTCCAGAACCGTGTTTCTGCATTTCTCATGACTAATTCCGATGTAAAATGACGCGAGGAACGCGCTGGAAGCGACAGAATTGCGATCCGAGCAACCGTTGACGAGAAAATGGCGACCATTCCCAAAACTTGATCTCGTGTTTATTGAACTCCAGAACCGTGTTTGTGCATTTCTCAAGACGAATTCTGATATAAAATGACGCGAGGAACGCGTTGGAAGCGGCAGGATTGCGATCCGAGAAACCGTTGACGACAAAATCGCGAGCATTCCCAAAACTTGATCTCGTGTTTTTTGGGCTCAAGAACCGTGTTTGTGCATTTCTCATGACTAATTCTGGTATAAAATGACGCGAGGAACACGCTGGAGGCGACAGAATTGCGATCCGAGAAACCGTTGACGAGAAAATGGCGAGCATTCCCCAATCCTGATCTCATGTTTTTTGGGCTCCAGAACCGTGTTTGTGCATTTCTCATGACTAATTCTGATATAAAATCACGCGAGGAACACGCTGGAAGCGACAGAATTGCGATCCGAGCAACCGTTGACGAGAAAATGGCGAGCATTCCCAAAACTTGATCTCGTGTTTATTGAACTCCAGAACCGTGTTTGTGCATTTCTCAAAACGAATTCCGACGTAAAATGACACGAGGAACACGTTGGAAGCGACAGGATTGCGATCCGAGAAACCGTTGACGACAAAATCGCGAGCATTCCCAAAACTTGATCTCGTGTTTTTTGGGCTCCAGAACAGTGTTTGTGCATTTCTCAAGACGAATTCCGACGTAAAATGACACGAGGAACACGTTGGAAGCGACAGGATTGCGTTCCGAGAAACCGTTGACGAGAAAATCGCGAGCATTCCCAAATCCTGATCTCGTGTTTTTTGGGCTCCAGAACCGTGTTTCTGCATTTCTCATGACTAATTCCGATGTAAAATGACGCGTGGAACGCGCTGGAAGCGACAGAATTGCGATCCGAGCAACCGTTGACGAGAAAATGGCGAGCATTCCCAAAACTTGATCTCGTGTTTATTGAACTCCAGAACCGTGTTTGTGCATTTCTCAAGACGAATTCTGATATAAAATGACGCGAGGAACGCGTTGGAAGCGGCAGAATTGAGATCCGAGAAACCGTTGACGACAAAATCGCGAGCATTCCCAAAACTTGATCTCGTGTTTTTTGGGCTCCAGAACCGTGTTTGTGCATTTCTCATGACTAATTCTGGTATAAAATGACGCGAGGAACACGCTGGAGGCGACAGAATTGAGATCCGAGCAACCGTTGACGAGAAAATGGCGAGCATTCCCAAATCCTGATCTCATGTTTTTTGGGCTCCAGAACCGTGTTTGTGCATTTCTCATGACTAATTCTGATATAAAATGACGCGACGAACGCGTTGGAAGCGACAGAATTGCGATCCGAGCAACCGTTGACGAGAAAATGGCGAGCATTCCCAAATCCTGATCTCATGTTTTTTGGGCTCCAGAACCGTGTTTGTGCATTTCTCATGACTAATTCTGATATAAAATGACGCGAGGAACGCGTTGGAAGCGACAGAATTGAGATCCGAGCAACCGTTGACGAGAAAATGGCGAGCATTCCCAAATCCTGATCTCATGTTTTTTGGGCTCCAGAACCGTGTTTGTGCATTTCTCAAGACGAATTCTGATATAAAATGACGCGAGGAACGCGTTGGAAGCGGCAGAATTGAGATCCGAGCAACCGTTGACGAGAAAATGGCGAGCATTCCCAAATCCTGATCTCATGTTTTTTGGGCTCCAGAACCGTGTTTGTGCATTTCTCAAGACGAATTCTGATATAAAATGACGCGAGGAACGCGTTGGAAGCGGCAGAATTGAGATCCGAGCAACCGTTGACGAGAAAATGGCGAGCATTCCCAAATCCTGATCTCATGTGTTTTGGGCTCCAGAACCGTGTTTGTGCATTTCTCATGACTAATTCTGATATAAAGTGACGCGACGAACGCGTTGGAAGCGACAGAATTGCGATCCGAGCAACCGTTGACGAGAAAATGGCGAGCATTCCCAAATCCTGATCTCATGTTTTTTGGGCTCCAGAACCGTGTTTGTGCATTTCTCATGACTAATTCTGATATAAAATGACGCGAGGAACGCGTTGGAAGCGACAGAATTGAGATCCGAGCAACCGTTGACGAGAAAATGGCGAGCATTCCCAAAACTTGATCTCATGTTTTTTGGGCTCCAGAACCGTGTTTGTGCATTTCTCAAGACGAATTCTGATATAAAATGACGCGAGGAACGCGTTGGAAGCGGCAGAATTGAGATCCGAGCAACCGTTGACGAGAAAATGGCGAGCATTCCCAAATCCTGATCTCATGTTTTTTGGGCTCCAGAACCGTGTTTGTGCATTTCTCATGACTAATTCTGATATAAAGTGACGCGACGAACGCGTTGGAAGCGACAGAATTGCGATCCGAGCAACCGTTGACGAGAAAATCGCGAGCATTCCCAAATCCTGATCTCATGTTTTTTGGGCTCCAGAACCGTGTTTGTGCATTTCTCATGACTAATTCTGATATAAAATGACGCGAGGAACGCGTTGGAAGCGACAGAATTGAGATCCGAGCAACCGTTGACGAGAAAATGGCGAGCATTCCCAAATCCTGATCTCATGTTTTTTGGGCTCCAGAACCGTGTTTGTGCATTTCTCAAGACGAATTCTGATATAAAATGACGCGAGGAACGCGTTGGAAGCGGCAGAATTGCGATCCGAGCAACCGTTGACGAGAAAATGGCGAGCATTCCCAAATCCTGATCTCATGTTTTTTGGGCTCCAGAACCGTGTTTGTGCATTTCTCATGACTAATTCTGATATAAAATGACGCGAGGAACGCGTTGGAAGCGACAGAATTGAGATCCGAGCAACCGTTGACGAGAAAATGGCGAGCATTCCCAAATCCTGATCTCATGTTTTTTGGGCTCCAGAACCGTGTTTGTGCATTTCTCAAGACGAATTCTGATATAAAATGACGCGAGGAACGCGTTGGAAGCGGCAGAATTGAGATCCGAGCAACCGTTGACGAGAAAATGGCGAGCATTCCCAAATCCTGATCTCATGTTTTTTGGGCTCCAGAACCGTGTTTGTGCATTTCTCAAGACGAATTCTGATATAAAGTGACGCGACGAACGCGTTGGAAGCGACAGAATTGCGATCCGAGCAACCGTTGACGAGAAAATCGCGAGCATTCCCAAAACCTGATCTCGTGTTTTTTGGACTCCAGAAACGTTTTCGTGCATTTGTCGTCACTATTTCCGACGTGAAATGACACGAGGAACACGCTTGAGGCGACAGAATTGCGATCCGAGAAACCGTTGATGAGAAAATGGCGAGCATTCCCCAATCCTGATCTCATGTTTTTTGGGCTCCAGAACCGTGTTTGTGCATTTCTCATGACTAATTCTGATATAAAATGACGCGACGAACGCGTTGGAAGCGACAGAATTGCGATCAGAGAAACCGTTGACGAGAAAATGGCGAGCATTCCCAAATCCTGATCTCATGTTTTTTGGGCTCCAGAACCGTGTTTCTGCGTTTCTCAAGACTAATTCCGACGTAAAATGACACGAGGAACACGTTGGAAGCGACAGAATTGCGATCCGAGAAACCGTTGACGAGAAAATGGCGAGCATTCCGAAATCCTGATCTCGTGTGTTTTGGACTCCAGAAATGTGTTCCTGCATTTGTCGTCACTATTTCCGACGTAAAATGACACGAGGAACGCGTTGGAAGCGACATAATTGAGATCCGAGCAACCGTTGACGAGAAAATGGCGAGCATTCCCAAAACTTGATCTCGTGTTTATTGAACTCCAGAACCGTGTTTGTGCGTTTCTCAAGACTAATTCCGACGTAAAATGACACGAGGAACACGTTGGAAGCGACAGAATTGCGATCCGAGAAACCGTTGGCGAGAAAATGGCGAGCATTCCCCAATCCTGATCTCATGTTTTTTGGGCTCCAGAACCGTGTTTGTGCATTTCTCATGACTAATTCTGGTATAAAATGACGCGAGGAACACGCTGGAGGCGACAGAATTGCGATCCGAGAAACCGTTGACGAGAAAATGGCGAGCATTCCCCAATCCTGATCTCATGTTTTTTGGGCTCCAGAACCGTGTTTGTGCATTTCTCATGACTAATTCTGATATAAAATGACGCGAGGAACACGCTGGAAGCGACAGAATTGCGATCCGAGCAACCGTTGACGAGAAAATGGCGAGCATTCCCAAATCCTGATCTCATGTTTTTTGGGCTCCAGAACCGTGTTTGTGCATTTCTCAAAATGAATTCCGACGTAAAATGACACGAGGAACACGTTGGAAGCGACAGGATTGCGATCCGAGAAACCGTTGACGACAAAATCGCGAGCATTCCCAAAACTTGATCTCGTGTTTTTTGGGCTCCAGAACAGTGTTTGTGCATTTCTCAAGACGAATTCCGACGTAAAATGACACGAGGAACACGTTGGAAGCGACAGGATTGCGTTCCGAGAAACCGTTGACGAGAAAATCGCGAGCATTCCCAAATCCTGATCTCGTGTTTTTTGGGCTCCAGAACCGTGTTTCTGCATTTCTCATGACTAATTCCGATGTAAAATGACGCGAGGAACGCGCTGGAAGCGACAGAATTGCGATCCGAGCAACCGTTGACGAGAAAATGGCGAGCATTCCCAAAACTTGATCTCGTGTTTTTTGGGCTCCAGAACCGTGTTTGTGCAATTCTCATGACTAATTCTGGTATAAAATGACGCGAGGAACACGCTGGAGGCGACAGAATTGAGATCCGAGCAACCGTTGACGAGAAAATGGCGAGCATTCCCAAATCCTGATCTCATGTTTTTTGGGCTCCAGAACCGTGTTTGTGCATTTCTCATGACTAATTCTGATATAAAATGACGCGACGAACGCGTTGGAAGCGACAGAATTGCGATCCGAGCAACCGTTGACGAGAAAATGGCGAGCATTCCCAAATCCTGATCTCATGTTTTTTGGGCTCCAGAACCGTGTTTGTGCATTTCTCATGACTAATTCTGATATAAAATGACGCGAGGAACGCGTTGGAAGCGACAGAATTGAGATCCGAGCAACCGTTGACGAGAAAATGGCGAGCATTCCCAAACCCTGATCTCATGTTTTTTGGGCTCCAGAACCGTGTTTATGCATTTCTCAAGACGAATTCTGATATAAAATGACGCGAGGAACGCGTTGGAAGCGGCAGAATTGAGATCCGAGCAACCGTTGACGAGAAAATGGCGAGCATTCCCAAATCCTGATCTCATGTTTTTTGGGCTCCAGAACCGTGTTTGTGCATTTCTCATGACTAATTCTGATATAAAATGACGCGAGGAACGCGTTGGAAGCGGCAGAATTGAGATCCGAGCAACCGTTGACGAGAAAATGGCGAGCATTCCCAAATCCTGATCTCATGTTTTTTGGGCTCCAGAACCGTGTTTGTGCATTTCTCATGACTAATTCTGATATAAAATGACGCGACGAACGCGTTGGAAGCGACAGAATTGCGATCAGAGAAACCGTTGACGAGAAAATGGCGAGCATTCCCAAATCCTGATCTCGTGTGTTTTGGACTCCAGAAATGTGTTCCTGCATTTGTCGTCACTATTTCCGACGTAAAATGACGCGAGGAACGCGTTGGAAGCGACATAATTGAGATCCGAGCAACCGTTGACGAGAAAATGGCGAGCATTCCCAAAACTTGATCTCGTGTTTATTGAAGTCCAGAACCGTGTTTGTGCGTTTCTCAAGACTAATTCCGACGTAAAATGACACGAGGAACACGTTGGAAGCGACAGAATTGCGATCCGAGAAACCGTTGACGAGAAAATGGCGAGCATTCCCCAATCCTGATCTCATGTTTTTTGGGCTCCAGAACCGTGTTTGTGCATTTCTCATGACTAATTCTGATATAAAATGACGCGAGGAACACGCTGGAAGCGACAGAATTGCGATCCGAGCAACCGTTGACGAGAAAATGGCGAGCATTCCCAAAACTTGATCTCGTGTTTATTGAACTCCAGAACCGTGTTTGTGCATTTCTCAAAACGAATTCCGACGTAAAATGACACGAGGAACACGTTGGAAGCGACAGGATTGCGATCCGAGAAAC
This sequence comes from Crossocerus cetratus, assembly GCA_963675795.1. Lineage (NCBI taxonomy): Eukaryota > Metazoa > Arthropoda > Insecta > Hymenoptera > Crabronidae > Crossocerus > Crossocerus cetratus. The sequence continues at coordinate 3,589,273 of OY776667.1, forward strand.
CGTTGACGACAAAATCGCGAGCATTCCCAAAACTTGATCTCGTGTTTTTTGGGCTCCAGAACCGTGTTTGTGCATTTCTCATGACTAATTCTGGTATAAAATGACGCGAGGAACACGCTGGAGGCGACAGAATTGAGATCCGAGCAACCGTTGACGAGAAAATGGCGAGCATTCCCAAATCCTGATCTCATGTTTTTTGGGCTCCAGAACCGTGTTTGTGCATTTCTCATGACTAATTCTGATATAAAATGACGCGAGGAACGTGTTGGAAGCGACAGAATTGAGATCCGAGCAACCGTTGACGAGAAAATGGCGAGCATTCCCAAATCCTGATCTCATGTTTTTTGGGCTCCAGAACCGTGTTTGTGCATTTCTCAAGACGAATTCTGATATAAAATGACGCGAGGAACGCGTTGGAAGCGGCAGAATTGAGATCCGAGCAACCGTTGACGAGAAAATGGCGAGCATTCCCAAATCCTGATCTCATGTTTTTTGGGCTCCAGAACCGTGTTTGTGCATTTCTCATGACTAATTCTGATATAAAGTGACGCGACGAACGCGTTGGAAGCGACAGAATTGCGATCCGAGCAACCGTTGACGAGAAAATCGCGAGCATTCCCAAATCCTGATCTCATGTTTTTTGGGCTCCAGAACCGTGTTTGTGCATTTCTCATGACTAATTCTGATATAAAATGACGCGAGGAACGCGTTGGAAGCGACAGAATTGAGATCCGAACAACCGTTGACGAGAAAATGGCGAGCATTCCCAAAACTTGATCTCATGTTTTTTGGGCTCCAGAACCGTGTTTGTGCATTTCTCAAGACGAATTCTGATATAAAATGACGCGAGGAACGCGTTGGAAGCGGCAGAATTGAGATCCGAGCAACCGTTGACGAGAAAATGGCGAGCATTCCCAAATCCTGATCTCATGTTTTTTGGGCTCCAGAACCGTGTTTGTGCATTTCTCATGACTAATTCTGATATAAAATGACGCGACGAACGCGTTGGAAGCGACAGAATTGCGATCCGAGCAACCGTTGACGAGAAAATCGCGAGCATTCCCAAAACCTGATCTCGTGTTTTTTGGACTCCAGAAACGTTTTCGTGCATTTGTCGTCACTATTTCCGACGTGAAATGACACGAGGAACACGCTTGAGGCGACAGAATTGCGATCCGAGAAACCGTTGACGAGAAAATGGCGAGCATTCCCCAATCCTGATCTCATGTTTTTTGGGCTCCAGAACCGTGGTTGTGGATTTCTCATGACTAATTCTGATATAAAATGACGCGACGAACGCGTTGGAAGCGACAGAATTGCGATCAGAGAAACCGTTGACGAGAAAATGGCGAGCATTCCCAAATCCTGATCTCATGTTTTTTGGGCTCCAGAACCGTGTTTGTGCGTTTCTCAAGACTAATTCCGACGTAAAATGACACGAGGAACACGTTGGAAGCGACAGAATTGCGATCCGAGAAACCGTTGACGATAAAATGGCGAGCATTCCGAAATCCTGATCTCGTGTGTTTTGGACTCCAGAAATGTGTTCCTGCATTTGTCGTCACTATTTCCGACGTAAAATGACACGAGGAACGCGTTGGAAGCGACATAATTGAGATCCGAGCAACCGTTGACGAGAAAATGGCGAGCATTCCCAAAACTTGATCTCGTGTTTATTGAACTCCAGAATCGTGTTTGTGCATTTCTCAAAACGAATTCCGACGTAAAATGACACGAGGAACACGTTGGAAGCGACAGGATTGCGATCCGAGAAACCGTTGACGACAAAATCGCGAGCATTCCCAAAACTTGATCTCGTGTTTTTTGGGCTCCAGAACAGTGTTTGTGCATTTCTCAAGACGAATTCCGACGTAAAATGACACGAGGAACACGTTGGAAGCGACAGGATTGCGTTCCGAGAAACCGTTGACGAGAAAATCGCGAGCATTCCCAAATCCTGATCTCGTGTTTTTTGGGCTCCAGAACCGTGTTTCTGCATTTCTCATGACTAATTCCGATGTAAAATGACGCGTGGAACGCGCTGGAAGCGACAGAATTGCGATCCGAGCAACCGTTGACGAGAAAATGGCGAGCATTCCCAAAACTTGATCACGTGTTTATTGATCTCCAGAACCGTGTTTGTGCATTTCTCAAGACGAATTCTGATATAAAATGACGCGAGGAACGCGTTGGAAGGGGCAGAATTGAGATCCGAGAAACCGTTGACGACAAAATCGCGAGCATTCCCAAAACTTGATCTCGTGTTTTTTGGGCTCCAGAACCGTGTTTGTGCATTTGTCATGACTAATTCTGGTATAAAATGACGCGAGGAACACGCTGGAGGCGACAGAATTGAGATCCGAGCAACCGTTGACGAGAAAATGGCGAGCATTCCCAAATCCTGATCTCGTGTTTTTTGGGCTCCAGAACCGTGTTTCTGCATTTCTCATGACTAATTCCGATGTAAAATGACGCGAGGAACGCGCTGGAAGCGACAGAATTGCGATCCGAGCAACCGTTGACGAGAAAATGGCGAGCATTCCCAAAACTTGATCTCGTGTTTATTGAACTCCAGAACCGTGTTTGTGCATTTCTCAAGACGAATTCTGATATAAAATGACGCGAGGAACGCGTTGGAAGCGGCAGAATTGAGATCCGAGAAACCGTTGACGACAAAATCGCGAGCATTCCCAAAACTTGATCTCGTGTTTTTTGGGCTCCAGAACCGTGTTTGTGCATTTCTCATGACTAATTCTGGTATAAAATGACGCGAGGAACACGCTGGAGGCGACAGAATTGAGATCCGAGCAACCGTTGACGAGAAAATGGCGAGCATTCCCAAATCCTGATCTCATGTTTTTTGGGCTCCAGAACCGTGTTTGTGCATTTCTCATGACTAATTCTGATATAAAATGACGCGACGAACGCGTTGGAAGCGACAGAATTGCGATCCGAGCAACTGTTGACGAGAAAATGGCGAGCATTCCCAAATCCTGATCTCATGTTTTTTGGGCTCCAGAACCGTGTTTGTGCATTTCTCATGACTAATTCTGATATAAAATGACGCGAGGAACGCGTTGGAAGCGACAGAATTGAGATCCGAGCAACCGTTGACGAGAAAATGGCGAGCATTCCCAAATCCTGATCTCATGTTTTTTGGGCTCCAGAACCGTGTTTGTGCATTTCTCAAGACGAATTCTGATATAAAATGACGCGAGGAACGCGTTGGAAGCGACAGAATTGAGATCCGAACAACCGTTGACGAGAAAATGGCGAGCATTCCCAAAACTTGATCTCATGTTTTTTGGGCTCCAGAACCGTGTTTGTGCATTTCTCAAGACGAATTCTGATATAAAATGACGCGAGGAACGCGTTGGAAGCGGCAGAATTGAGATCCGAGCAACCGTTGACGAGAAAATGGCGAGCATTCCCAAATCCTGATCTCATGTTTTTTGGGCTCCAGAACCGTGTTTGTGCATTTCTCATGACTAATTCTGATATAAAATGACGCGACGAACGCGTTGGAAGCGACAGAATTGCGATCCGAGCAACCGTTGACGAGAAAATCGCGAGCATTCCCAAAACCTGATCTCGTGTTTTTTGGACTCCAGAAACGTTTTCGTGCATTTGTCGTCACTATTTCCGACGTGAAATGACACGAGGAACACGCTTGAGGCGACAGAATTGCGATCCGAGAAACCGTTGACGAGAAAATGGCGAGCATTCCCCAATCCTGATCTCATGTTTTTTGGGCTCCAGAACCGTGGTTGTGGATTTCTCATGACTAATTCTGATATAAAATGACGCGACGAACGCGTTGGAAGCGACAGAATTGCGATCAGAGAAACCGTTGACGAGAAAATGGCGAGCATTCCCAAATCCTGATCTCATGTTTTTTGGGCTCCAGAACCGTGTTTGTGCGTTTCTCAAGACTAATTCCGACGTAAAATGACACGAGGAACACGTTGGAAGCGACAGAATTGCGATCCGAGAAACCGTTGACGATAAAATGGCGAGCATTCCGAAATCCTGATCTCGTGTGTTTTGGACTCCAGAAATGTGTTCCTGCATTTGTCGTCACTATTTCCGACGTAAAATGACACGAGGAACGCGTTGGAAGCGACATAATTGAGATCCGAGCAACCGTTGACGAGAAAATGGCGAGCATTCCCAAAACTTGATCTCGTGTTTATTGAACTCCAGAACCGTGTTTGTGCATTTCTCAAAACGAATTCCGACGTAAAATGACACGAGGAACACGTTGGAAGCGACAGGATTGCGATCCGAGAAACCGTTGACGACAAAATCGCGAGCATTCCCAAAACTTGATCTCGTGTTTTTTGGGCTCCAGAACAGTGTTTGTGCATTTCTCAAGACGAATTCCGACGTAAAATGACACGAGGAACACGTTGGAAGCGACAGGATTGCGTTCCGAGAAACCGTTGACGAGAAAATCGCGAGCATTCCCAAATCCTGATCTCGTGTTTTTTGGGCTCCAGAACCGTGTTTCTGCATTTCTCATGACTAATTCCGATGTAAAATGACGCGTGGAACGCGCTGGAAGCGACAGAATTGCGATCCGAGCAACCGTTGACGAGAAAATGGCGAGCATTCCCAAAACTTGATCACGTGTTTATTGATCTCCAGAACCGTGTTTGTGCATTTCTCAAGACGAATTCTGATATAAAATGACGCGAGGAACGCGTTGGAAGGGGCAGAATTGAGATCCGAGAAACCGTTGACGACAAAATCGCGAGCATTCCCAAAACTTGATCTCGTGTTTTTTGGGCTCCAGAACCGTGTTTGTGCATTTGTCATGACTAATTCTGGTATAAAATGACGCGAGGAACACGCTGGAGGCGACAGAATTGAGATCCGAGCAACCGTTGACGAGAAAATGGCGAGCATTCCCAAATCCTGATCTCATGTTTTTTGGGCTCCAGAACCGTGTTTGTGCATTTCTCATGACTAATTCTGATATAAAATGACGCGACGAACGCGTTGGAAGCGACAGAATTGCGATCCGAGCAACCGTTGACGAGAAAATCGCGAGCATTCCCAAAACTTGATCTCGTGTTTTTTGGACTCCAGAAACGTTTTCGTGCATTTGTCGTCACTATTTCCGACGTGAAATGACACGAGGAACACGCTTGAGGCGACAGAATTGCGATCCGAGAAACCGTTGACGAGAAAATGGCGAGCATTCCCCAATCCTGATCTCATGTTTTTTGGGCTCCAGAACCGTGGTTGTGGATTTCTCATGACTAATTCTGATATAAAATGACGCGACGAACGCGTTGGAAGCGACAGAATTGCGATCAGAGAAACCGTTGACGAGAAAATGGCGAGCATTCCCAAATCCTGATCTCATGTTTTTTGGGCTCCAGAACCGTGTTTGTGCGTTTCTCAAGACTAATTCCGACGTAAAATGACACGAGGAACACGTTGGAAGCGACAGAATTGCGATCCGAGAAACCGTTGACGATAAAATGGCGAGCATTCCGAAATCCTGATCTCGTGTGTTTTGGACTCCAGAAATGTGTTCCTGCATTTGTCGTCACTATTTCCGACGTAAAATGACACGAGGAACGCGTTGGAAGCGACATAATTGAGATCCGAGCAACCGTTGACGAGAAAATGGCGAGCATTCCCAAAACTTGATCTCGTGTTTATTGAACTCCAGAACCGTGTTTGTGCATTTCTCAAAACGAATTCCGACGTAAAATGACACGAGGAACACGTTGGAAGCGACAGGATTGCGATCCGAGAAACCGTTGACGACAAAATCGCGAGCATTCCCAAAACTTGATCTCGTGTTTTTTGGGCTCCAGAACAGTGTTTGTGCATTTCTCAAGACGAATTCCGACGTAAAATGACACGAGGAACACGTTGGAAGCGACAGGATTGCGTTCCGAGAAACCGTTGACGAGAAAATCGCGAGCATTCCCAAATCCTGATCTCGTGTTTTTTGGGCTCCAGAACCGTGTTTCTGCATTTCTCATGACTAATTCCGATGTAAAATGACGCGTGGAACGCGCTGGAAGCGACAGAATTGCGATCCGAGCAACCGTTGACGAGAAAATGGCGAGCATTCCCAAAACTTGATCACGTGTTTATTGATCTCCAGAACCGTGTTTGTGCATTTCTCAAGACGAATTCTGATATAAAATGACGCGAGGAACGCGTTGGAAGGGGCAGAATTGAGATCCGAGAAACCGTTGACGACAAAATCGCGAGCATTCCCAAAACTTGATCTCGTGTTTTTTGGGCTCCAGAACCGTGTTTGTGCATTTGTCATGACTAATTCTGGTATAAAATGACGCGAGGAACACGCTGGAGGTGACAGAATTGAGATCCGAGCAACCGTTGACGAGAAAATGGCGAGCATTCCCAAATCCTGATCTCGTGTTTTTTGGGCTCCAGAACCGTGTTTCTGCATTTCTCATGACTAATTCCGATGTAAAATGACGCGAGGAACGCGCTGGAAGCGACAGAATTGCGATCCGAGCAACCGTTGACGAGAAAATGGCGAGCATTCCCAAAACTTGATCTCGTGTTTATTGAACTCCAGAACCGTGTTTGTGCATTTCTCAAGACGAATTCTGATATAAAATGACGCGAGGAACGCGTTGGAAGCGGCAGAATTGAGATCCGAGAAACCGTTGACGACAAAATCGCGAGCATTCCCAAAACTTGATCTCGTGTTTTTTGGGCTCCAGAACCGTGTTTGTGCATTTCTCATGACTAATTCTGGTATAAAATGACGCGAGGAACACGCTGGAGGCGACAGAATTGAGATCCGAGCAACCGTTGACGAGAAAATGGCGAGCATTCCCAAATCCTGATCTCATGTTTTTTGGGCTCCAGAACCGTGTTTGTGCATTTCTCATGACTAATTCTGATATAAAATGACGCGACGAACGCGTTGGAAGCGACAGAATTGCGATCCGAGCAACCGTTGACGAGAAAATGGCGAGCATTCCCAAATCCTGATCTCATGTTTTTTGGGCTCCAGAACCGTGTTTGTGCATTTCTCATGACTAATTCTGATATAAAATGACGCGAGGAACGCGTTGGAAGCGACAGAATTGAGATCCGAGCAACCGTTGACGAGAAAATGGCGAGCATTCCCAAATCCTGATCTCATGTTTTTTGGGCTCCAGAACCGTGTTTGTGCATTTCTCAAGACGAATTCTGATATAAAATGACGCGAGGAACGCGTTGGAAGCGACAGAATTGAGATCCGAACAACCGTTGACGAGAAAATGGCGAGCATTCCCAAAACTTGATCTCATGTTTTTTGGGCTCCAGAACCGTGTTTGTGCATTTCTCAAGACGAATTCTGATATAAAATGACGCGAGGAACGCGTTGGAAGCGGCAGAATTGAGATCCGAGCAACCGTTGACGAGAAAATGGCGAGCATTCCCAAATCCTGATCTCATGTTTTTTGGGCTCCAGAACCGTGTTTGTGCATTTCTCATGACTAATTCTGATATAAAATGACGCGACGAACGCGTTGGAAGCGACAGAATTGCGATCCGAGCAACCGTTGACGAGAAAATCGCGAGCATTCCCAAAACCTGATCTCGTGTTTTTTGGACTCCAGAAACGTTTTCGTGCATTTGTCGTCACTATTTCCGACGTGAAATGACACGAGGAACACGCTTGAGGCGACAGAATTGCGATCCGAGAAACCGTTGACGAGAAAATGGCGAGCATTCCCCAATCCTGATCTCATGTTTTTTGGGCTCCAGAACCGTGGTTGTGGATTTCTCATGACTAATTCTGATATAAAATGACGCGACGAACGCGTTGGAAGCGACAGAATTGCGATCAGAGAAACCGTTGACGAGAAAATGGCGAGCATTCCCAAATCCTGATCTCATGTTTTTTGGGCTCCAGAACCGTGTTTGTGCGTTTCTCAAGACTAATTCCGACGTAAAATGACACGAGGAACACGTTGGAAGCGACAGAATTGCGATCCGAGAAACCGTTGACGATAAAATGGCGAGCATTCCGAAATCCTGATCTCGTGTGTTTTGGACTCCAGAAATGTGTTCCTGCATTTGTCGTCACTATTTCCGACGTAAAATGACACGAGGAACGCGTTGGAAGCGACATAATTGAGATCCGAGCAACCGTTGACGAGAAAATGGCGAGCATTCCCAAAACTTGATCTCGTGTTTATTGAACTCCAGAACCGTGTTTGTGCATTTCTCAAAACGAATTCCGACGTAAAATGACACGAGGAACACGTTGGAAGCGACAGGATTGCGATCCGAGAAACCGTTGACGACAAAATCGCGAGCATTCCCAAAACTTGATCTCGTGTTTTTTGGGCTCCAGAACAGTGTTTGTGCATTTCTCAAGACGAATTCCGACGTAAAATGACACGAGGAACACGTTGGAAGCGACAGGATTGCGTTCCGAGAAACCGTTGACGAGAAAATCGCGAGCATTCCCAAATCCTGATCTCGTGTTTTTTGGGCTCCAGAACCGTGTTTCTGCATTTCTCATGACTAATTCCGATGTAAAATGACGCGTGGAACGCGCTGGAAGCGACAGAATTGCGATCCGAGCAACCGTTGACGAGAAAATGGCGAGCATTCCCAAAACTTGATCACGTGTTTATTGATCTCCAGAACCGTGTTTGTGCATTTCTCAAGACGAATTCTGATATAAAATGACGCGAGGAACGCGTTGGAAGGGGCAGAATTGAGATCCGAGAAACCGTTGACGACAAAATCGCGAGCATTCCCAAAACTTGATCTCGTGTTTTTTGGGCTCCAGAACCGTGTTTGTGCATTTGTCATGACTAATTCTGGTATAAAATGACGCGAGGAACACGCTGGAGGCGACAGAATTGAGATCCGAGCAACCGTTGACGAGAAAATGGCGAGCATTCCCAAATCCTGATCTCGTGTTTTTTGGGCTCCAGAACCGTGTTTCTGCATTTCTCATGACTAATTCCGATGTAAAATGACGCGAGGAACGCGCTGGAAGCGACAGAATTGCGATCCGAGCAACCGTTGACGAGAAAATGGCGAGCATTCCCAAAACTTGATCTCGTGTTTATTGAACTCCAGAACCGTGTTTGTGCATTTCTCAAGACGAATTCTGATATAAAATGACGCGAGGAACGCGTTGGAAGCGGCAGAATTGAGATCCGAGAAACCGTTGACGACAAAATCGCGAGCATTCCCAAAACTTGATCTCGTGTTTTTTGGGCTCCAGAACCGTGTTTGTGCATTTCTCATGACTAATTCTGGTATAAAATGACGCGAGGAACACGCTGGAGGCGACAGAATTGAGATCCGAGCAACCGTTGACGAGAAAATGGCGAGCATTCCCAAATCCTGATCTCATGTTTTTTGGGCTCCAGAATCGTGTTTGTGCATTTCTCATGACTAATTCTGATATAAAATGACGCGACGAACGCGTTGGAAGCGACAGAATTGCGATCCGAGCAACCGTTGACGAGAAAATGGCGAGCATTCCCAAATCCTGATCTCATGTTTTTTGGGCTCCAGAACCGTGTTTGTGCATTTCTCATGACTAATTCTGATATAAAATGACGCGAGGAACGCGTTGGAAGCGACAGAATTGAGATCCGAGCAACCGTTGACGAGAAAATGGCGAGCATTCCCAAATCCTGATCTCATGTTTTTTGGGCTCCAGAACCGTGTTTGTGCATTTCTCAAGACGAATTCTGATATAAAATGACGCGAGGAACGCGTTGGAAGCGGCAGAATTGAGATCCGAGCAACCGTTGACGAGAAAATGGCGAGCATTCCCAAATCCTGATCTCATGTTTTTTGGGCTCCAGAACCGTGTTTGTGCATTTCTCAAGACGAATTCTGATATAAAATGACGCGAGGAACGCGTTGGAAGCGGCAGAATTGAGATCCGAGCAACCGTTGACGAGAAAATGGCGAGCATTCCCAAATCCTGATCTCATGTGTTTTGGGCTCCAGAACCGTGTTTGTGCATTTCTCATGACTAATTCTGATATAAAGTGACGCGACGAACGCGTTGGAAGCGACAGAATTGCGATCCGAGCAACCGTTGACGAGAAAATCGCGAGCATTCCCAAAACCTGATCTCGTGTTTTTTGGACTCCAGAAACGTTTTCGTGCATTTGTCGTCACTATTTCCGACGTGAAATGACACGAGGAACACGCTTGAGGCGACAGAATTGCGATCCGAGAAACCGTTGACGAGAAAATGGCGAGCATTCCCCAATTCTGATCTCATGTTTTTTGGGCTCCAGAACCGTGTTTGTGCATTTCTCATGACTAATTCTGATATAAAATGACGCGACGAACGCGTTGGAAGCGACAGAATTGCGATCAGAGAAACCGTTGACGAGAAAATGGCGAGCATTCCCAAATCCTGATCTCATGTTTTTTGGGCTCCAGAACCGTGTTTCTGCGTTTCTCAAGACTAATTCCGACGTAAAATGACACGAGGAACACGTTGGAAGCGACAGAATTGCGATCCGAGAAACCGTTGACGAGAAAATGGCGAGCATTCCGAAATCCTGATCTCGTGTGTTTTGGACTCCAGAAATGTGTTCCTGCATTTGTCGTCACTATTTCCGACGTAAAATGACACGAGGAACGCGTTGGAAGCGACATAATTGAGATCCGAGCAACCGTTGACGAGAAAATGGCGAGCATTCCCAAAACTTGATCTCGTGTTTATTGAACTCCAGAACCGTGTTTGTGCGTTTCTCAAGACTAATTCCGACGTAAAATGACACGAGGAACACGTTGGAAGCGACAGAATTGCGATCCGAGAAACCGTTGGCGAGAAAATGGCGAGCATTCCCCAATCCTGATCTCATGTTTTTTGGGCTCCAGAACCGTGTTTGTGCATTTCTCATGACTAATTCTGGTATAAAATGACGCGAGGAACACGCTGGAGGCGACAGAATTGCGATCCGAGAAACCGTTGACGAGAAAATGGCGAGCATTCCCCAATCCTGATCTCATGTTTTTTGGGCTCCAGAACCGTGTTTGTGCATTTCTCATGACTAATTCTGATATAAAATGACGCGAGGAACACGCTGGAAGCGACAGAATTGCGATCCGAGCAACCGTTGACGAGAAAATGGCGAGCATTCCCAAAACTTGATCTCGTGTTTATTGAACTCCAGAACCGTGTTTGTGCATTTCTCAAAATGAATTCCGACGTAAAATGACACGAGGAACACGTTGGAAGCGACAGGATTGCGATCCGAGAAACCGTTGACGACAAAATCGCGAGCATTCCCAAAACTTGATCTCGTGTTTTTTGGGCTCCAGAACAGTGTTTGTGCATTTCTCAAGACGAATTCCGACGTAAAATGACACGAGGAACACGTTGGAAGCGACAGGATTGCGTTCCGAGAAACCGTTGACGAGAAAATCGCGAGCATTCCCAAATCCTGATCTCGTGTTTTTTGGGCTCCAGAACCGTGTTTCTGCATTTCTCATGACTAATTCCGATGTAAAATGACGCGAGGAACGCGCTGGAAGCGACAGAATTGCGATCCGAGCAACCGTTGACGAGAAAATGGCGAGCATTCCCAAAACTTGATCTCGTGTTTTTTGGGCTCCAGAACCGTGTTTGTGCAATTCTCATGACTAATTCTGGTATAAAATGACGCGAGGAACACGCTGGAGGCGACAGAATTGAGATCCGAGCAACCGTTGACGAGAAAATGGCGAGCATTCCCAAATCCTGATCTCATGTTTTTTGGGCTCCAGAACCGTGTTTGTGCATTTCTCATGACTAATTCTGATATAAAATGACGCGACGAACGCGTTGGAAGCGACAGAATTGCGATCCGAGCAACCGTTGACGAGAAAATGGCGAGCATTCCCAAATCCTGATCTCATGTTTTTTGGGCTCCAGAACCGTGTTTGTGCATTTCTCATGACTAATTCTGATATAAAATGACGCGAGGAACGCGTTGGAAGCGACAGAATTGAGATCCGAGCAACCGTTGACGAGAAAATGGCGAGCATTCCCAAACCCTGATCTCATGTTTTTTGGGCTCCAGAACCGTGTTTATGCATTTCTCAAGACGAATTCTGATATAAAATGACGCGAGGAACGCGTTGGAAGCGGCAGAATTGAGATCCGAGCAACCGTTGACGAGAAAATGGCGAGCATTCCCAAATCCTGATCTCATGTTTTTTGGGCTCCAGAACCGTGTTTGTGCATTTCTCATGACTAATTCTGATATAAAATGACGCGAGGAACGCGTTGGAAGCGGCAGAATTGAGATCCGAGCAACCGTTGACGAGAAAATGGCGAGCATTCCCAAATCCTGATCTCATGTTTTTTGGGCTCCAGAACCGTGTTTGTGCATTTCTCATGACTAATTCTGATATAAAATGACGCGACGAACGCGTTGGAAGCGACAGAATTGCGATCAGAGAAACCGTTGACGAGAAAATGGCGAGCATTCCCAAATCCTGATCTCGTGTGTTTTGGACTCCAGAAATGTGTTCCTGCATTTGTCGTCACTATTTCCGACGTAAAATGACGCGAGGAACGCGTTGGAAGCGACATAATTGAGATCCGAGCAACCGTTGACGAGAAAATGGCGAGCATTCCCAAAACTTGATCTCGTGTTTATTGAACTCCAGAACCGTGTTTGTGCGTTTCTCAAGACTAATTCCGACGTAAAATGACACGAGGAACACGTTGGAAGCGACAGAATTGAGATCCGAGCAACCGTTGACGAGAAAATGGCGAGCCTTCCCAAATCCTGATCTCATGTTTTTTGGGCTCCAGAACCGTGTTTGTGCATTTCTCATGACTAATTCTGATATAAAGTGACGCGACGAACGCGTTGGAAGCGACAGAATTGCGATCCGAGCAACCGTTGACGAGAAAATCGCGAGCATTCCCAAATCCTGATCTCATGTTTTTTGGGCTCCAGAACCGTGTTTGTGCATTTCTCATGACTAATTCTGATATAAAATGACGCGAGGAACGCGTTGGAAGCGACAGAATTGAGATCCGAACAACCGTTGACGAGAAAATGGCGAGCATTCCCAAAACTTGATCTCATGTTTTTTGGGCTCCAGAACCGTGTTTGTGCATTTCTCAAGACGAATTCTGATATAAAATGACGCGAGGAACGCGTTGGAAGCGGCAGAATTGAGATCCGAGCAACCGTTGACGAGAAAATGGCGAGCATTCCCAAATCCTGATCTCATGTTTTTTGGGCTCCAGAACCGTGTTTGTGCATTTCTCATGACTAATTCTGATATAAAATGACGCGACGAACGCGTTGGAAGCGACAGAATTGCGATCCGAGCAACCGTTGACGAGAAAATCGCGAGCATTCCCAAAACCTGATCTCGTGTTTTTTGGACTCCAGAAACGTTTTCGTGCATTTGTCGTCACTATTTCCGACGTGAAATGACACGAGGAACACGCTTGAGGCGACAGAATTGCGATCCGAGAAACCGTTGACGAGAAAATGGCGAGCATTCCCCAATCCTGATCTCATGTTTTTTGGGCTCCAGAACCGTGGTTGTGGATTTCTCATGACTAATTCTGATATAAAATGACGCGACGAACGCGTTGGAAGCGACAGAATTGAGATCCGAGCAACCGTTGACGAGAAAATGGCGAGCATTCCCAAATCCTGATCTCATGTTTTTTGGGCTCCAGAACCGTGTTTGTGCATTTCTCATGACTAATTCTGATATAAAATGACGCGAGGAACGTGTTGGAAGCGACAGAATTGAGATCCGAGCAACCGTTGACGAGAAAATGGCGAGCATTCCCAAATCCTGATCTCATGTTTTTTGGGCTCCAGAACCGTGTTTGTGCATTTCTCAAGACGAATTCTGATATAAAATGACGCGAGGAACGCGTTGGAAGCGGCAGAATTGAGATCCGAGCAACCGTTGACGAGAAAATGGCGAGCATTCCCAAATCCTGATCTCATGTTTTTTGGGCTCCAGAACCGTGTTTGTGCATTTCTCAAGACGAATTCTGATATAAAATGACGCGAGGAACGCGTTGGAAGCGGCAGGATTGAGATCCGAGCAACCGTTGACGAGAAAATGGCGAGCATTCCCAAATCCTGATCTCATGTTTTTTGGGCTCCAGAACCGTGTTTGTGCATTTCTCATGACTAATTCTGATATAAAATGACGCGACGAACGCGTTGGAAGCGACAGAATTGCGATCCGAGCAACCGTTGACGAGAAAATCGCGAGCATTCCCAAAACCTGATCTCGTGTTTTTTGGACTCCAGAAACGTTTTCGTGCATTTGTCGTCACTATTTCCGACGTGAAATGACACGAGGAACACGCTTGAGGCGACAGAATTGCGATCCGAGAAACCGTTGACGAGAAAATGGCGAGCATTCCCCAATCCTGATCTCATGTTTTTTGGGCTCCAGAACCGTGGTTGTGGATTTCTCATGACTAATTCTGATATAAAATGACGCGACGAACGCGTTGGAAGCGACAGAATTGAGATCCGAGCAACCGTTGACGAGAAAATGGCGAGCATTCCCAAATCCTGATCTCATGTTTTTTGGGCTCCAGAACCGTGTTTGTGCATTTCTCATGACTAATTCTGATATAAAATGACGCGAGGAACGTGTTGGAAGCGACAGAATTGAGATCCGAGCAACCGTTGACGAGAAAATGGCGAGCATTCCCAAATCCTGATCTCATGTTTTTTGGGCTCCAGAACCGTGTTTGTGCATTTCTCAAGACGAATTCTGATATAAAATGACGCGAGGAACGCGTTGGAAGCGGCAGAATTGAGATCCGAGCAACCGTTGACGAGAAAATGGCGAGCATTCCCAAATCCTGATCTCATGTTTTTTGGGCTCCAGAACCGTGTTTGTGCATTTCTCAAGACGAATTCTGATATAAAATGACGCGAGGAACGCGTTGGAAGCGGCAGGATTGAGATCCGAGCAACCGTTGACGAGAAAATGGCGAGCATTCCCAAATCCTGATCTCATGTTTTTTGGGCTCCAGAACCGTGTTTGTGCATTTCTCATGACTAATTCTGATATAAAATGACGCGACGAACGCGTTGGAAGCGACAGAATTGCGATCCGAGCAACCGTTGACGAGAAAATCGCGAGCATTCCCAAAACCTGATCTCGTGTTTTTTGGACTCCAGAAACGTTTTCGTGCATTTGTCGTCACTATTTCCGACGTGAAATGACACGAGGAACACGCTTGAGGCGACAGAATTGCGATCCGAGAAACCGTTGACGAGAAAATGGCGAGCATTCCCCAATCCTGATCTCATGTTTTTTGGGCTCCAGAACCGTGGTTGTGGATTTCTCATGACTAATTCTGATATAAAATGACGCGACGAACGCGTTGGAAGCGACAGAATTGCGATCAGAGAAACCGTTGACAAGAAAATGGCGAGCATTCCCAAATCCTGATCTCATGTTTTTTGGGCTCCAGAACCGTGTTTGTGCGTTTCTCAAGACTAATTCCGACATAAAATGACACGAGGAACACGTTGGAAGCGACAGAATTGCGATCCGAGAAACCGTTGACGAGAAAATGGCGAGCATTCCGAAATCCTGATCTCGTGTGTTTTGGACTCCAGAAATGTGTTCCTGCATTTGTCGTCACTATTTCCGACGTAAAATGACACGAGGAACGCGTTGGAAGCGACATAATTGAGATCCGAGCAACCGTTGACGAGAAAATGGCGAGCATTCCCAAAACTTGATCTCGTGTTTATTGAACTCCAGAACCGTGTTTGTGCGTTTCTCAAGACTAATTCCGACGTAAAATGACACGAGGAACACGTTGGAAGCGACAGAATTGCGATCCGAGAAACCGTTGACGAGAAAATGGCGAGCATTCCCCAATACTGATCTCATGTTTTTTGGGCTCCAGAACCGTGTTTGTGCATTTCTCATGACTAATTCTGATATAAAATGACGCGAGGAACACGCTGGAAGCGACAGAATTGCGATCCGAGCAACCGTTGACGAGAAAATGGCGAGCATTCCCAAAACTTGATCTCGTGTTTATTGAACTCCAGAACCGTGTTTGTGCATTTCTCAAAACGAATTCCGACGTAAAATGACACGAGGAACACGTTGGAAGCGACAGGATTGCGATCCGAGAAACCGTTGACGACAAAATCGCGAGCATTCCCAAAACTTGATCTCGTGTTTTTTGGGCTCCAGAACCGTGTTTGTGCATTTCTCATGACTAATTCTGGTATAAAATGACGCGAGGAACACGCTGGAGGCGACAGAATTGCGATCAGAGAAACCGTTGACGAGAAAATGGCGAGCATTCCCAAATCCTGATCTCGTGTGTTTTGGACTCCAGAAATGTGTTCCTGCATTTCTCATGACTAATTCCGATGTAAAATGACGCGAGGAACGCGCTGGAAGCGACAGAATTGCGATCCGAGCAACCGTTGACGAGAAAATGGCGAGCATTCCCAAAACTTGATCTCGTGTTTATTGAACTCCAGAACCGTGTTTGTGCATTTCTCAAGACGAATTCTGATATAAAATGACGCGAGGAACGCGTTGGAAGCGGCAGAATTGAGATCCGAGAAACCGTTGACGACAAAATCGCGAGCATTCCCAAAACTTGATCTCGTGTTTTTTGGGCTCCAGAACCGTGTTTGTGCATTTCTCATGACTAATTCTGGTATAAAATGACGCGAGGAACACGCTGGAGGCGACAGAATTGAGATCCGAGCAACCGTTGACGAGAAAATGGCGAGCATTCCCAAATCCTGATCTCATGTTTTTTGGGCTCCAGAACCGTGTTTGTGCATTTCTCATGACTAATTCTGATATAAAGTGACGCGACGAACGCGTTGGAAGCGACAGAATTGCGATCCGAGCAACCGTTGACGAGAAAATCGCGAGCATTCCCAAATCCTGATCTCATGTTTTTTGGGCTCCAGAACCGTGTTTGTGCATTTCTCATGACTAATTCTGATATAAAATGACGCGAGGAACGCGTTGGAAGCGACAGAATTGAGATCCGAACAACCGTTGACGAGAAAATGGCGAGCATTCCCAAAACTTGATCTCATGTTTTTTGGGCTCCAGAACCGTGTTTGTGCATTTCTCAAGACGAATTCTGATATAAAATGACGCGAGGAACGCGTTGGAAGCGGCAGAATTGAGATCCGAGCAACCGTTGACGAGAAAATGGCGAGCATTCCCAAATCCTGATCTCATGTTTTTTGGGCTCCAGAACCGTGTTTGTGCATTTCTCATGACTAATTCTGATATAAAATGACGCGACGAACGCGTTGGAAGCGACAGAATTGCGATCCGAGCAACCGTTGACGAGAAAATCGCGAGCATTCCCAAAACCTGATCTAGTGTTTTTTGGACTCCAGAAACGTTTTCGTGCATTTGTCGTCACTATTTCCGACGTGAAATGACACGAGGAACACGCTTGAGGCGACAGAATTGCGATCCGAGAAACCGTTGACGAGAAAATGGCGAGCATTCCCCAATCCTGATCTCATGTTTTTTGGGCTCCAGAACCGTGGTTGTGGATTTCTCATGACTAATTCTGATATAAAATGACGCGACGAACGCGTTGGAAGCGACAGAATTGAGATCCGAGCAACCGTTGACGAGAAAATGGCGAGCATTCCCAAATCCTGATCTCATGTTCTTTGGGCTCCAGAACCGTGTTTGTGCATTTCTCATGACTAATTCTGATATAAAATGACGCGAGGAACGTGTTGGAAGCGACAGAATTGAGATCCGAGCAACCGTTGACGAGAAAATGGCGAGCATTCCCAAATCCTGATCTCATGTTTTTTGGGCTCCAGAACCGTGTTTGTGCATTTCTCAAGACGAATTCTGATATAAAATGACGCGAGGAACGCGTTGGAAGCGGCAGAATTGAGATCCGAGCAACCGTTGACGAGAAAATGGCGAGCATTCCCAAATCCTGATCTCATGTTTTTTGGGCTCCAGAACCGTGTTTGTGCATTTCTCAAGACGAATTCTGATATAAAATGACGCGAGGAACGCGTTGGAAGCGGCAGAATTGAGATCCGAGCAACCGTTGACGAGAAAATGGCGAGCATTCCCAAATCCTGATCTCATGTTTTTTGGGCTCCAGAACCGTGTTTGTGCATTTCTCATGACTAATTCTGATATAAAATGACGCGACGAACGCGTTGGAAGCGACAGAATTGCGATCCGAGCAACCGTTGACGAGAAAATCGCGAGCATTCCCAAAACCTGATCTCGTGTTTTTTGGACTCCAGAAACGTTTTCGTGCATTTGTCGTCACTATTTCCGACGTGAAATGACACGAGGAACACGCTTGAGGCGACAGAATTGCGATCCGAGAAACCGTTGACGAGAAAATGGCGAGCATTCCCCAATCCTGATCTCATGTTTTTTGGGCTCCAGAACCGTGGTTGTGGATTTCTCATGACTAATTCTGATATAAAATGACGCGACGAACGCGTTGGAAGCGACAGAATTGCGATCAGAGAAACCGTTGACGAGAAAATGGCGAGCATTCCCAAATCCTGATCTCATGTTTTTTGGGCTCCAGAACCGTGTTTGTGCGTTTCTCAAGACTAATTCCGACGTAAAATGACACGAGGAACACGTTGGAAGCGACAGAATTGCGATCCGAGAAACCGTTGACGAGAAAATGGCGAGCATTCCGAAATCCTGATCTCGTGTGTTTCGGACTCCAGAAATGTGTTCCTGCATTTGTCGTCACTATTTCCGACGTAAAATGACACGAGGAACGCGTTGGAAGCGACATAATTGAGATCCGAGCAACCGTTGACGAGAAAATGGCGAGCATTCCCAAAACTTGATCTCGTGTTTATTGAACTCCAGAACCGTGTTTGTGCGTTTCTCAAGACTAATTCCGACGTAAAATGACACGAGGAACACGTTGGAAGCGACAGAATTGCGATCCGAGAAACCGTTGACGAGAAAATGGCGAGCATTCCCCAATACTGATCTCATGTTTTTTGGGCTCCAGAACCGTGTTTGTGCATTTCTCATGACTAATTCTGATATAAAATGACGCGAGGAACACGCTGGAAGCGACAGAATTGCGATCCGAGCAACCGTTGACGAGAAAATGGCGAGCATTCCCAAAACTTGATCTCGTGTTTATTGAACTCCAGAACCGTGTTTGTGCATTTCTCAAAACGAATTCCGACGTAAAATGACACGAGGAACACGTTGGAAGCGACAGGATTGCGATCCGAGAAACCGTTGACGACAAAATCGCGAGCATTCCCAAAACTTGATCTCGTGTTTTTTGGGCTCCAGAACCGTGTTTGTGCATTTCTCATGACTAATTCTGGTATAAAATGACGCGAGGAACACGCTGGAGGCGACAGAATTGCGATCAGAGAAACCGTTGACGAGAAAATGGCGAGCATTCCCAAATCCTGATCTCGTGTGTTTTGGACTCCAGAAATGTGTTCCTGCATTTCTCATGACTAATTCCGATGTAAAATGACGCGAGGAACGCGCTGGAAGCGACAGAATTGCGATCCGAGCAACCGTTGACGAGAAAATGGCGAGCATTCCCAAAACTTGATCTCGTGTTTATTGAACTCCAGAACCGTGTTTGTGCATTTCTCAAGACGAATTCTGATATAAAATGACGCGAGGAACGCGTTGGAAGCGGCAGAATTGAGATCCGAGAAACCGTTGACGACAAAATCGCGAGCATTCCCAAAACTTGATCTCGTGTTTTTTGGGCTCCAGAACCGTGTTTGTGCATTTCTCATGACTAATTCTGGTATAAAATGACGCGAGGAACACGCTGGAGGCGACAGAATTGAGATCCGAGCAACCGTTGACGAGAAAATGGCGAGCATTCCCAAATCCTGATCTCATGTTTTTTGGGCTCCAGAACCGTGTTTGTGCATTTCTCATGACTAATTCTGATATAAAATGACGCGACGAACGCGTTGGAAGCGACAGAATTGCGATCCGAGCAACCGTTGACGAGAAAATGGCGAGCATTCCCAAATCCTGATCTCATGTTTTTTGGGCTCCAGAACCGTGTTTGTGCATTTCTCATGACTAATTCTGATATAAAATGACGCGAGGAACGCGTTGGAAGCGACAGAATTGAGATCCGAGCAACCGTTGACGAGAAAATGGCGAGCATTCCCAAAACTTGATCTCATGTTTTTTGGGCTCCAGAACCGTGTTTGTGCATTTCTCAAGACGAATTCTGATATAAAATGACGCGAGGAACGCGTTGGAAGCGGCAGAATTGAGATCCGAGCAACCGTTGACGAGAAAATGGCGAGCATTCCCAAATCCTGATCTCATGTTTTTTGGGCTCCAGAACCGTGTTTGTGCATTTCTCATGACTAATTCTGATATAAAGTGACGCGACGAACGCGTTGGAAGCGACAGAATTGCGATCCGAGCAACCGTTGACGAGAAAATCGCGAGCATTCCCAAATCCTGATCTCATGTTTTTTGGGCTCCAGAACCGTGTTTGTGCATTTCTCATGACTAATTCTGATATAAAATGACGCGAGGAACGCGTTGGAAGCGACAGAATTGAGATCCGAACAACCGTTGACGAGAAAATGGCGAGCATTCCCAAAACTTGATCTCATGTTTTTTGGGCTCCAGAACCGTGTTTGTGCATTTCTCAAGACGAATTCTGATATAAAATGACGCGAGGAACGCGTTGGAAGCGACAGAATTGAGATCCGAGCAACCGTTGACGAGAAAATGGCGAGCATTCCCAAATCCTGATCTCATGTTTTTTGGGCTCCAGAACCGTGTTTGTGTATTTCTCATGACTAATTCTGATATAAAATGACGCGACGAATGCGTTGGAAGCGACAGAATTGCGATCCGAGCAACCGTTGACGAGAAAATCGCGAGCATTCCCAAAACCTGATCTCGTGTTTTTTGGACTCCAGAAACGTTTTCGTGCATTTGTCGTCACTATTTCCGACGTGAAATGACACGAGGAACACGCTTGAGGCGACAGAATTGCGATCCGAGAAACCGTTGACGAGAAAATGGAGAGCATTCCCAAATCCTGATCTCATGTTTTTTGGGCTCCAGAACCGTGTTTGTGCGTTTCTCAAGACTAATTCCGACGTAAAATGACACGAGGAACACGTTGGAAGCGACAGAATTGCGATCAGAGAAACCGTTGACGAGAAAATGGCGAGCATTCCCAAATCCTGATCTCATGTTTTTTGGGCTCCAGAACCGTGTTTGTGCATTGCTCATGACTAATTCTGATATAAAATGACGCGAGGAACACGCTGGAAGCGACAGAATTGCGATCCGAGCAACCGTTGACGAGAAAATGGCGAGCATTCCCAAAACTTGATCTCGTGTTTATTGAACTCCAGAACCGTGTTTGTGCATTTCTCAAAATGAATTCCGACGTAAAATGACACGAGGAACACGTTGGAAGCGACAGGATTGCGATCCGAGAAACCGTTGACGACAAAATCGCGAGCATTCCCAAAACTTGATCTCGCTCCAGAACAGTGTTTGTGCATTTCTCAAGACGAATTCCGACGTAAAATGACACGAGGAACACGTTGGAAGCGACAGGATTGCGTTCCGAGAAACCGTTGACGAGAAAATCGCGAGCATTCCCAAATCCTGATCTCGTGTTTTTTGGGCTCCAGAACCGTGTTTCTGCATTTCTCATGACTAATTCCGATGTAAAATGACGCGAGGAACACGCTGGAGGCGACAGAATTGAGATCCGAGCAACCGTTGACGAGAAAATGGCGAGCATTCCCAAATCCTGATCTCATGTTTTTCGGGCTCCAGAACCGTGTTGTGCATTTCTCATGACTAATTCTGATATAAAATGACGCGACGAACGCGTTGGAAGCGACAGAATTGCGATCCGAGCAACCGTTGACGAGAAAATGGCGAGCATTCCCAAATCCTGATCTCATGTTTTTTGGGCTCCAGAACCGTGTTTGTGCATTTCTCATGACTAATTCTGATATAAAATGACGCGAGGAACGCGTTGGAAGCGACAGAATTGAGATCCGAGCAACCGTTGACGAGAAAATGGCGAGCATTCCCAAACCCTGATCTCATGTTTTTTGGGCTCCAGAACCGTGTTTGTGCATTTCTCAAGACGAATTCTGATATAAAATGACGCGAGGAACGCGTTGGAAGCGGCAGAATTGAGATCCGAGCAACCGTTGGCGAGAAAATGGCGAGCATTCCCAAATCCTGATCTCATGTTTTTTTGGGCTCCAGAACCGTGTTTGTGCATTTCTCATGACTAATTCTGATATAAAATGACGCGAGGAACGCGTTGGAAGCGGCAGAATTGAGATCCGAGCAACCGTTGTCGAGAAAATGGCGAGCATTCCCAAATCCTGATCTCATGTTTATTGAACTCCAGAACCGTGTTTGTGCGTTTCTCATGACTAATTCTGATATAAAATGACGCGACGAACGCGTTGGAAGCGACAGAATTGCGATCAGAGAAACCGTTGACGAGAAAATGGCGAGCATTCCCAAAACTTGATCTCGTGTTTATTGAACTCCAGAACCGTGTTTGTGCATTTCTCATGACTAATTCTGATATAAAATGACGCGAGGAATACGCTGGAAGCGACAGAATTGCGATCCGAGCAACCGTTGACGAGAAAATGGCGAGCATTCCCAAAACTTGATCTCGTGTTTATTGAACTCCAGAACCGTGTTTGTGCATTTCTCAAAACGAATTCCGACGTAAAATGACACGAGGAACACGTTGGAAGCGACAGGATTGCGATCCGAGAAACCGTTGACGACAAAATCGCGAGCATTCCCAAAACTTGATCTCGTGTTTTTTGGGCTCCAGAACCGTGTTTGTGCATTTCTCATGACTAATTCTGGTATAAAATGACGCGAGGAACACGCTGGAGGCGACAGAATTGAGATCCGAGCAACCGTTGACGAGAAAATGGCGAGCATTCCCAAATCCTGATCTCATGTTTTTTGGGCTCCAGAACCGTGTTTGTGCATTTCTCATGACTAATTCTGATATAAAATGACGCGAGGAACGCGTTGGAAGCGACAGAATTGAGATCCGAGCAACCGTTGACGAGAAAATCGCGAGCATTCCCAAATCCTGATCTCATGTTTTTTGGGCTCCAGAACCGTGTTTGTGCATTTCTCATGACTAATTCTGATATAAAATGACGCGAGGAACGCGTTGGAAGCGACAGAATTGAGATCCGAACAACCGTTGACGAGAAAATGGCGAGCATTCCCAAAACTTGATCTCATGTTTTTTGGGCTCCAGAACCGTGTTTGTGCATTTCTCAAGACGAATTCTGATATAAAATGACGCGAGGAACGCGTTGGAAGCGGCAGAATTGAGATCCGAGCAACCGTTGACGAGAAAATGGCGAGCATTCCCAAATCCTGATCTCATGTTTTTTGGGCTCCAGAACCGTGTTTGTGCATTTCTCAAGACGAATTCTGATATAAAATGACGCGAGGAACGCGTTGGAAGCGGCAGAATTGAGATCCGAGCAACCGTTGACGAGAAAATGGCGAGCATTCCCAAATCCTGATCTCATGTTTTTTGGGCTCCAGAACCGTGTTTGTGCATTTCTCATGACTAATTCTGATATAAAATGACGCGACGAACGCGTTGGAAGCGACAGAATTGCGATCCGAGCAACCGTTGACGAGAAAATCGCGAGCATTCCCAAAACCTGATCTCGTGTTTTTTGGACTCCAGAAACGTTTTCGTGCATTTGTCGTCACTATTTCCGACGTGAAATGACACGAGGAACACGCTTGAGGCGACAGAATTGCGATCCGAGAAACCGTTGACGAGAAAATGGCGAGCATTCCCCAATCCTGATCTCATGTTTTTTGGGCTCCAGAACCGTGGTTGTGGATTTCTCATGACTAATTCTGATATAAAATGACGCGACGAACGCGTTGGAAGCGACAGAATTGCGATCAGAGAAACCGTTGACGAGAAAATGGCGAGCATTCCCAAATCCTGATCTCATGTTTTTCGGGCTCCAGAACCGTGTTGTGCATTTCTCATGACTAATTCTGATATAAAATGACGCGACGAACGCGTTGGAAGCGACAGAATTGCGATCCGAGCAACCGTTGACGAGAAAATGGCGAGCATTCCCAAATCCTGATCTCATGTTTTTTGGGCTCCAGAACCGTGTTTGTGCATTTCTCATGACTAATTCTGATATAAAATGACGCGAGGAACGCGTTGGAAGCGACAGAATTGAGATCCGAGCAACCGTTGACGAGAAAATGGCGAGCATTCCCAAACCCTGATCTCATGTTTTTTGGGCTCCAGAACCGTGTTTGTGCATTTCTCAAGACGAATTCTGATATAAAATGACGCGAGGAACGCGTTGGAAGCGGCAGAATTGAGATCCGAGCAACCGTTGGCGAGAAAATGGCGAGCATTCCCAAATCCTGATCTCATGTTTTTTGGGCTCCAGAACCGTGTTTGTGCATTTCTCATGACTAATTCTGATATAAAATGACGCGAGGAACGCGTTGGAAGCGGCAGAATTGAGATCCGAGCAACCGTTGTCGAGAAAATGGCGAGCATTCCCAAATCCTGATCTCATGTTTATTGAACTCCAGAACCGTGTTTGTGCGTTTCTCATGACTAATTCTGATATAAAATGACGCGACGAACGCGTTGGAAGCGACAGAATTGCGATCAGAGAAACCGTTGACGAGAAAATGGCGAGCATTCCCAAAACTTGATCTCGTGTTTATTGAACTCCAGAACCGTGTTTGTGCATTTCTCATGACTAATTCTGATATAAAATGACGCGAGGAATACGCTGGAAGCGACAGAATTGCGATCCGAGCAACCGTTGACGAGAAAATGGCGAGCATTCCCAAAACTTGATCTCGTGTTTATTGAACTCCAGAACCGTGTTTGTGCATTTCTCAAAACGAATTCCGACGTAAAATGACACGAGGAACACGTTGGAAGCGACAGGATTGCGATCCGAGAAACCGTTGACGACAAAATCGCGAGCATTCCCAAAACTTGATCTCGTGTTTTTTGGGCTCCAGAACCGTGTTTGTGCATTTCTCATGACTAATTCTGGTATAAAATGACGCGAGGAACACGCTGGAGGCGACAGAATTGAGATCCGAGCAACCGTTGACGAGAAAATGGCGAGCATTCCCAAATCCTGATCTCATGTTTTTTGGGCTCCAGAACCGTGTTTGTGCATTTCTCATGACTAATTCTGATATAAAATGACGCGAGGAACGCGTTGGAAGCGACAGAATTGAGATCCGAGCAACCGTTGACGAGAAAATCGCGAGCATTCCCAAATCCTGATCTCATGTTTTTTGGGCTCCAGAACCGTGTTTGTGCATTTCTCATGACTAATTCTGATATAAAATGACGCGAGGAACGCGTTGGAAGCGACAGAATTGAGATCCGAACAACCGTTGACGAGAAAATGGCGAGCATTCCCAAAACTTGATCTCATGTTTTTTGGGCTCCAGAACCGTGTTTGTGCATTTCTCAAGACGAATTCTGATATAAAATGACGCGAGGAACGCGTTGGAAGCGGCAGAATTGAGATCCGAGCAACCGTTGACGAGAAAATGGCGAGCATTCCCAAATCCTGATCTCATGTTTTTTGGGCTCCAGAACCGTGTTTGTGCATTTCTCAAGACGAATTCTGATATAAAATGACGCGAGGAACGCGTTGGAAGCGGCAGAATTGAGATCCGAGCAACCGTTGACGAGAAAATGGCGAGCATTCCCAAATCCTGATCTCATGTTTTTTGGGCTCCAGAACTGTGTTTGTGCATTTCTCATGACTAATTCTGATATAAAATGACGCGACGAACGCGTTGGAAGCGACAGAATTGCGATCCGAGCAACCGTTGACGAGAAAATCGCGAGCATTCCCAAAACCTGATCTCGTGTTTTTTGGACTCCAGAAACGTTTTCGTGCATTTGTCGTCACTATTTCCGACGTGAAATGACACGAGGAACACGCTTGAGGCGACAGAATTGCGATCCGAGAAACCGTTGACGAGAAAATGGCGAGCATTCCCCAATCCTGATCTCATGTTTTTTGGGCTCCAGAACCGTGGTTGTGGATTTCTCATGACTAATTCTGATATAAAATGACGCGACGAACGCGTTGGAAGCGACAGAATTGCGATCAGAGAAACCGTTGACGAGAAAATGGCGAGCATTCCCAAATCCTGATCTCATGTTTTTTGGGCTCCAGAACCGTGTTTGTGCGTTTCTCAAGACTAATTCCGACGTAAAATGACACGAGGAACACGTTGGAAGCGACAGAATTGCGATCCGAGAAACCGTTGACGAGAAAATGGCGAGCATTCCGAAATCCTGATCTCGTGTGTTTCGGACTCCAGAAATGTGTTCCTGCATTTGTCGTCACTATTTCCGACGTAAAATGACACGAGGAACGCGTTGGAAGCGACATAATTGAGATCCGAGCAACCGTTGACGAGAAAATGGCGAGCATTCCCAAAACTTGATCTCGTGTTTATTGAACTCCAGAACCGTGTTTGTGCGTTTCTCAAGACTAATTCCGACGTAAAATGACACGAGGAACACGTTGGAAGCGACAGAATTGCGATCCGAGAAACCGTTGACGAGAAAATGGCGAGCATTCCCCAATACTGATCTCATGTTTTTTGGGCTCCAGAACCGTGTTTGTGCATTTCTCATGACTAATTCTGATATAAAATGACGCGAGGAACACGCTGGAAGCGACAGAATTGCGATCCGAGCAACCGTTGACGAGAAAATGGCGAGCATTCCCAAAACTTGATCTCGTGTTTATTGAACTCCAGAACCGTGTTTGTGCATTTCTCAAAACGAATTCCGACGTAAAATGACACGAGGAACACGTTGGAAGCGACAGGATTGCGATCCGAGAAACCGTTGACGACAAAATCGCGAGCATTCCCAAAACTTGATCTCGTGTTTTTTGGGCTCCAGAACCGTGTTTGTGCATTTCTCATGACTAATTCTGGTATAAAATGACGCGAGGAACACGCTGGAGGCGACAGAATTGCGATCAGAGAAACCGTTGACGAGAAAATGGCGAGCATTCCCAAATCCTGATCTCGTGTGTTTTGGACTCCAGAAATGTGTTCCTGCATTTCTCATGACTAATTCCGATGTAAAATGACGCGAGGAACGCGCTGGAAGCGACAGAATTGCGATCCGAGCAACCGTTGACGAGAAAATGGCGAGCATTCCCAAAACTTGATCTCGTGTTTATTGAACTCCAGAACCGTGTTTGTGCATTTCTCAAGACGAATTCTGATATAAAATGACGCGAGGAACGCGTTGGAAGCGGCAGAATTGAGATCCGAGAAACCGTTGACGACAAAATCGCGAGCATTCCCAAAACTTGATCTCGTGTTTTTTGGGCTCCAGAACCGTGTTTGTGCATTTCTCATGACTAATTCTGGTATAAAATGACGCGAGGAACACGCTGGAGGCGACAGAATTGAGATCCGAGCAACCGTTGACGAGAAAATGGCGAGCATTCCCAAATCCTGATCTCATGTTTTTTGGGCTCCAGAACCGTGTTTGTGCATTTCTCATGACTAATTCTGATATAAAATGACGCGACGAACGCGTTGGAAGCGACAGAATTGCGATCCGAGCAACCGTTGACGAGAAAATGGCGAGCATTCCCAAATCCTGATCTCATGTTTTTTGGGCTCCAGAACCGTGTTTGTGCATTTCTCATGACTAATTCTGATATAAAATGACGCGAGGAACGCGTTGGAAGCGACAGAATTGAGATCCGAGCAACCGTTGACGAGAAAATGGCGAGCATTCCCAAAACTTGATCTCATGTTTTTTGGGCTCCAGAACCGTGTTTGTGCATTTCTCAAGACGAATTCTGATATAAAATGACGCGAGGAACGCGTTGGAAGCGGCAGAATTGAGATCCGAGCAACCGTTGACGAGAAAATGGCGAGCATTCCCAAATCCTGATCTCATGTTTTTTGGGCTCCAGAACCGTGTTTGTGCATTTCTCATGACTAATTCTGATATAAAGTGACGCGACGAACGCGTTGGAAGCGACAGAATTGCGATCCGAGCAACCGTTGACGAGAAAATCGCGAGCATTCCCAAATCCTGATCTCATGTTTTTTGGGCTCCAGAACCGTGTTTGTGCATTTCTCATGACTAATTCTGATATAAAATGACGCGAGGAACGCGTTGGAAGCGACAGAATTGAGATCCGAACAACCGTTGACGAGAAAATGGCGAGCATTCCCAAAACTTGATCTCATGTTTTTTGGGCTCCAGAACCGTGTTTGTGCATTTCTCAAGACGAATTCTGATATAAAATGACGCGAGGAACGCGTTGGAAGCGACAGAATTGAGATCCGAGCAACCGTTGACGAGAAAATGGCGAGCATTCCCAAATCCTGATCTCATGTTTTTTGGGCTCCAGAACCGTGTTTGTGTATTTCTCATGACTAATTCTGATATAAAATGACGCGACGAATGCGTTGGAAGCGACAGAATTGCGATCCGAGCAACCGTTGACGAGAAAATCGCGAGCATTCCCAAAACCTGATCTCGTGTTTTTTGGACTCCAGAAACGTTTTCGTGCATTTGTCGTCACTATTTCCGACGTGAAATGACACGAGGAACACGCTTGAGGCGACAGAATTGCGATCCGAGAAACCGTTGACGAGAAAATGGAGAGCATTCCCAAATCCTGATCTCATGTTTTTTGGGCTCCAGAACCGTGTTTGTGCGTTTCTCAAGACTAATTCCGACGTAAAATGACACGAGGAACACGTTGGAAGCGACAGAATTGCGATCAGAGAAACCGTTGACGAGAAAATGGCGAGCATTCCCAAATCCTGATCTCATGTTTTTTGGGCTCCAGAACCGTGTTTGTGCATTTCTCATGACTAATTCTGATATAAAATGACGCGAGGAACACGCTGGAAGCGACAGAATTGCGATCCGAGCAACCGTTGACGAGAAAATGGCGAGCATTCCCAAAACTTGATCTCGTGTTTATTGAACTCCAGAACCGTGTTTGTGCATTTCTCAAAATGAATTCCGACGTAAAATGACACGAGGAACACGTTGGAAGCGACAGGATTGCGATCCGAGAAACCGTTGACGACAAAATCGCGAGCATTCCCAAAACTTGATCTCGCTCCAGAACAGTGTTTGTGCATTTCTCAAGACGAATTCCGACGTAAAATGACACGAGGAACACGTTGGAAGCGACAGGATTGCGTTCCGAGAAACCGTTGACGAGAAAATCGCGAGCATTCCCAAATCCTGATCTCGTGTTTTTTGGGCTCCAGAACCGTGTTTCTGCATTTCTCATGACTAATTCCGATGTAAAATGACGCGAGGAACGCGCTGGAAGCGACAGAATTGCGATCCGAGCAACCGTTGACGAGAAAATGGCGAGCATTCCCAAAACTTGATCTCGTGTTTTTTGGGCTCCAGAACCGTGTTTGTGCATTTCTCATGACTAATTCTGGTATAAAATGACGCGAGGAACACGCTGGAGGCGACAGAATTGAGATCCGAGCAACCGTTGACGAGAAAATGGCGAGCATTCCCAAATCCTGATCTCATGTTTTTCGGGCTCCAGAACCGTGTTGTGCATTTCTCATGACTAATTCTGATATAAAATGACGCGACGAACGCGTTGGAAGCGACAGAATTGCGATCCGAGCAACCGTTGACGAGAAAATGGCGAGCATTCCCAAATCCTGATCTCATGTTTTTTGGGCTCCAGAACCGTGTTTGTGCATTTCTCATGACTAATTCTGATATAAAATGACGCGAGGAACGCGTTGGAAGCGACAGAATTGAGATCCGAGCAACCGTTGACGAGAAAATGGCGAGCATTCCCAAACCCTGATCTCATGTTTTTTGGGCTCCAGAACCGTGTTTGTGCATTTCTCAAGACGAATTCTGATATAAAATGACGCGAGGAACGCGTTGGAAGCGGCAGAATTGAGATCCGAGCAACCGTTGGCGAGAAAATGGCGAGCATTCCCAAATCCTGATCTCATGTTTTTTGGGCTCCAGAACCGTGTTTGTGCATTTCTCATGACTAATTCTGATATAAAATGACGCGAGGAACGCGTTGGAAGCGGCAGAATTGAGATCCGAGCAACCGTTGTCGAGAAAATGGCGAGCATTCCCAAATCCTGATCTCATGTTTATTGAACTCCAGAACCGTGTTTGTGCGTTTCTCATGACTAATTCTGATATAAAATGACGCGACGAACGCGTTGGAAGCGACAGAATTGCGATCAGAGAAACCGTTGACGAGAAAATGGCGAGCATTCCCAAAACTTGATCTCGTGTTTATTGAACTCCAGAACCGTGTTTGTGCATTTCTCATGACTAATTCTGATATAAAATGACGCGAGGAATACGCTGGAAGCGACAGAATTGCGATCCGAGCAACCGTTGACGAGAAAATGGCGAGCATTCCCAAAACTTGATCTCGTGTTTATTGAACTCCAGAACCGTGTTTGTGCATTTCTCAAAACGAATTCCGACGTAAAATGACACGAGGAACACGTTGGAAGCGACAGGATTGCGATCCGAGAAACCGTTGACGACAAAATCGCGAGCATTCCCAAAACTTGATCTCGTGTTTTTTGGGCTCCAGAACCGTGTTTGTGCATTTCTCATGACTAATTCTGGTATAAAATGACGCGAGGAACACGCTGGAGGCGACAGAATTGAGATCCGAGCAACCGTTGACGCGAAAATGGCGAGCATTCCCAAATCCTGATCTCATGTTTTTTGGGCTCCAGAACCGTGTTTGTGCATTTCTCATGACTAATTCTGATATAAAATGACGCGAGGAACGCGTTGGAAGCGACAGAATTGAGATCCGAGCAACCGTTGACGAGAAAATCGCGAGCATTCCCAAATCCTGATCTCATGTTTTTTGGGCTCCAGAACCGTGTTTGTGCATTTCTCATGACTAATTCTGATATAAAATGACGCGAGGAACGCGTTGGAAGCGACAGAATTGAGATCCGAACAACCGTTGACGAGAAAATGGCGAGCATTCCCAAAACTTGATCTCATGTTTTTTGGGCTCCAGAACCGTGTTTGTGCATTTCTCAAGACGAATTCTGATATAAAATGACGCGAGGAACGCGTTGGAAGCGGCAGAATTGAGATCCGAGCAACCGTTGACGAGAAAATGGCGAGCATTCCCAAATCCTGATCTCATGTTTTTTGGGCTCCAGAACCGTGTTTGTGCATTTCTCATGACTAATTCTGATATAAAATGACGCGACGAACGCGTTGGAAGCGACAGAATTGCGATCCGAGCAACTGTTGACGAGAAAATGGCGAGCATTCCCAAATCCTGATCTCATGTTTTTTGGGCTCCAGAACCGTGTTTGTGCATTTCTCATGACTAATTCTGGTATAAAATGACGCGAGGAACACGCTGGAGGCGACAGAATTGAGATCCGAGCAACCGTTGACGAGAAAATGGCGAGCATTCCCAAATCCTGATCTCATGTTTTTTGGGCTCCAGAACCGTGTTTGTGCATTTCTCATGACTAATTCTGATATAAAATGACGCGACGAACGCGTTGGAAGCGACAGAATTGCGATCCGAGCAACTGTTGACGAGAAAATGGCGAGCATTCCCAAATCCTGATCTCATGTTTTTTGGGCTCCAGAACCGTGTTTGTGCATTTCTCATGACTAATTCTGATATAAAATGACGCGAGGAACGCGTTGGAAGCGACAGAATTGAGATCCGAACAACCGTTGACGAGAAAATGGCGAGCATTCCCAAAACTTGATCTCATGTTTTTTGGGCTCCAGAACCGTGTTTGTGCATTTCTCAAGACGAATTCTGATATAAAATGACGCGAGGAACGCGTTGGAAGCGGCAGAATTGAGATCCGAGCAACCGTTGACGAGAAAATGGCGAGCATTCCCAAATCCTGATCTCATGTTTTTTGGGCTCCAGAACCGTGTTTGTGCATTTCTCATGACTAATTCTGATATAAAATGACGCGACGAACGCGTTGGAAGCGACAGAATTGCGATCCGAGCAACCGTTGACGAGAAAATCGCGAGCATTCCCAAAACCTGATCTCGTGTTTTTTGGACTCCAGAAACGTTTTCGTGCATTTGTCGTCACTATTTCCGACGTGAAATGACACGAGGAACACGCTTGAGGCGACAGAATTGCGATCCGAGAAACCGTTGACGAGAAAATGGCGAGCATTCCCCAATCCTGATCTCATGTTTTTTGGGCTCCAGAACCGTGGTTGTGGATTTCTCATGACTAATTCTGATATAAAATGACGCGACGAACGCGTTGGAAGCGACAGAATTGCGATCAGAGAAACCGTTGACGAGAAAATGGCGAGCATTCCCAAATCCTGATCTCATGTTTTTTGGGCTCCAGAACCGTGTTTGTGCGTTTCTCAAGACTAATTCCGACGTAAAATGACACGAGGAACACGTTGGAAGCGACAGAATTGCGATCCGAGAAACCGTTGACGAGAAAATGGCGAGCATTCCGAAATCCTGATCTCGTGTGTTTCGGACTCCAGAAATGTGTTCCTGCATTTGTCGTCACTATTTCCGACGTAAAATGACACGAGGAACGCGTTGGAAGCGACATAATTGAGATCCGAGCAACCGTTGACGAGAAAATGGCGAGCATTCCCAAAACTTGATCTCGTGTTTATTGAACTCCAGAACCGTGTTTGTGCGTTTCTCAAGACTAATTCCGACGTAAAATGACACGAGGAACACGTTGGAAGCGACAGAATTGCGATCCGAGAAACCGTTGACGAGAAAATGGCGAGCATTCCCCAATACTGATCTCATGTTTTTTGGGCTCCAGAACCGTGTTTGTGCATTTCTCATGACTAATTCTGATATAAAATGACGCGAGGAACACGCTGGAAGCGACAGAATTGCGATCCGAGCAACCGTTGACGAGAAAATGGCGAGCATTCCCAAAACTTGATCTCGTGTTTATTGAACTCCAGAACCGTGTTTGTGCATTTCTCAAAACGAATTCCGACGTAAAATGACACGAGGAACACGTTGGAAGCGACAGGATTGCGATCCGAGAAACCGTTGACGACAAAATCGCGAGCATTCCCAAAACTTGATCTCGTGTTTTTTGGGCTCCAGAACCGTGTTTGTGCATTTCTCATGACTAATTCTGGTATAAAATGACGCGAGGAACACGCTGGAGGCGACAGAATTGCGATCAGAGAAACCGTTGACGAGAAAATGGCGAGCATTCCCAAATCCTGATCTCGTGTGTTTTGGACTCCAGAAATGTGTTCCTGCATTTCTCATGACTAATTCCGATGTAAAATGACGCGAGGAACGCGCTGGAAGCGACAGAATTGCGATCCGAGCAACCGTTGACGAGAAAATGGCGAGCATTCCCAAAACTTGATCTCGTGTTTATTGAACTCCAGAACCGTGTTTGTGCATTTCTCAAGACGAATTCTGATATAAAATGACGCGAGGAACGCGTTGGAAGCGGCAGAATTGAGATCCGAGAAACCGTTGACGACAAAATCGCGAGCATTCCCAAAACTTGATCTCGTGTTTTTTGGGCTCCAGAACCGTGTTTGTGCATTTCTCATGACTAATTCTGGTATAAAATGACGCGAGGAACACGCTGGAGGCGACAGAATTGAGATCCGAGCAACCGTTGACGAGAAAATGGCGAGCATTCCCAAATCCTGATCTCATGTTTTTTGGGCTCCAGAACCGTGTTTGTGCATTTCTCATGACTAATTCTGATATAAAATGACGCGACGAACGCGTTGGAAGCGACAGAATTGCGATCCGAGCAACCGTTGACGAGAAAATGGCGAGCATTCCCAAATCCTGATCTCATGTTTTTTGGGCTCCAGAACCGTGTTTGTGCATTTCTCATGACTAATTCTGATATAAAATGACGCGAGGAACGCGTTGGAAGCGACAGAATTGAGATCCGAGCAACCGTTGACGAGAAAATGGCGAGCATTCCCAAAACTTGATCTCATGTTTTTTGGGCTCCAGAACCGTGTTTGTGCATTTCTCAAGACGAATTCTGATATAAAATGACGCGAGGAACGCGTTGGAAGCGGCAGAATTGAGATCCGAGCAACCGTTGACGAGAAAATGGCGAGCATTCCCAAATCCTGATCTCATGTTTTTTGGGCTCCAGAACCGTGTTTGTGCATTTCTCATGACTAATTCTGATATAAAGTGACGCGACGAACGCGTTGGAAGCGACAGAATTGCGATCCGAGCAACCGTTGACGAGAAAATCGCGAGCATTCCCAAATCCTGATCTCATGTTTTTTGGGCTCCAGAACCGTGTTTGTGCATTTCTCATGACTAATTCTGATATAAAATGACGCGAGGAACGCGTTGGAAGCGACAGAATTGAGATCCGAACAACCGTTGACGAGAAAATGGCGAGCATTCCCAAAACTTGATCTCATGTTTTTTGGGCTCCAGAACCGTGTTTGTGCATTTCTCAAGACGAATTCTGATATAAAATGACGCGAGGAACGCGTTGGAAGCGACAGAATTGAGATCCGAGCAACCGTTGACGAGAAAATGGCGAGCATTCCCAAATCCTGATCTCATGTTTTTTGGGCTCCAGAACCGTGTTTGTGTATTTCTCATGACTAATTCTGATATAAAATGACGCGACGAATGCGTTGGAAGCGACAGAATTGCGATCCGAGCAACCGTTGACGAGAAAATCGCGAGCATTCCCAAAACCTGATCTCGTGTTTTTTGGACTCCAGAAACGTTTTCGTGCATTTGTCGTCACTATTTCCGACGTGAAATGACACGAGGAACACGCTTGAGGCGACAGAATTGCGATCCGAGAAACCGTTGACGAGAAAATGGAGAGCATTCCCAAATCCTGATCTCATGTTTTTTGGGCTCCAGAACCGTGTTTGTGCGTTTCTCAAGACTAATTCCGACGTAAAATGACACGAGGAACACGTTGGAAGCGACAGAATTGCGATCAGAGAAACCGTTGACGAGAAAATGGCGAGCATTCCCAAATCCTGATCTCATGTTTTTTGGGCTCCAGAACCGTGTTTGTGCATTTCTCATGACTAATTCTGATATAAAATGACGCGAGGAACACGCTGGAAGCGACAGAATTGCGATCCGAGCAACCGTTGACGAGAAAATGGCGAGCATTCCCAAAACTTGATCTCGTGTTTATTGAACTCCAGAACCGTGTTTGTGCATTTCTCAAAATGAATTCCGACGTAAAATGACACGAGGAACACGTTGGAAGCGACAGGATTGCGATCCGAGAAACCGTTGACGACAAAATCGCGAGCATTCCCAAAACTTGATCTCGCTCCAGAACAGTGTTTGTGCATTTCTCAAGACGAATTCCGACGTAAAATGACACGAGGAACACGTTGGAAGCGACAGGATTGCGTTCCGAGAAACCGTTGACGAGAAAATCGCGAGCATTCCCAAATCCTGATCTCGTGTTTTTTGGGCTCCAGAACCGTGTTTCTGCATTTCTCATGACTAATTCCGATGTAAAATGACGCGAGGAACGCGCTGGAAGCGACAGAATTGCGATCCGAGCAACCGTTGACGAGAAAATGGCGAGCATTCCCAAAACTTGATCTCGTGTTTTTTGGGCTCCAGAACCGTGTTTGTGCATTTCTCATGACTAATTCTGGTATAAAATGACGCGAGGAACACGCTGGAGGCGACAGAATTGAGATCCGAGCAACCGTTGACGAGAAAATGGCGAGCATTCCCAAATCCTGATCTCATGTTTTTCGGGCTCCAGAACCGTGTTGTGCATTTCTCATGACTAATTCTGATATAAAATGACGCGACGAACGCGTTGGAAGCGACAGAATTGCGATCCGAGCAACCGTTGACGAGAAAATGGCGAGCATTCCCAAATCCTGATCTCATGTTTTTTGGGCTCCAGAACCGTGTTTGTGCATTTCTCATGACTAATTCTGATATAAAATGACGCGAGGAACGCGTTGGAAGCGACAGAATTGAGATCCGAGCAACCGTTGACGAGAAAATGGCGAGCATTCCCAAACCCTGATCTCATGTTTTTTGGGCTCCAGAACCGTGTTTGTGCATTTCTCAAGACGAATTCTGATATAAAATGACGCGAGGAACGCGTTGGAAGCGGCAGAATTGAGATCCGAGCAACCGTTGGCGAGAAAATGGCGAGCATTCCCAAATCCTGATCTCATGTTTTTTGGGCTCCAGAACCGTGTTTGTGCATTTCTCATGACTAATTCTGATATAAAATGACGCGAGGAACGCGTTGGAAGCGGCAGAATTGAGATCCGAGCAACCGTTGTCGAGAAAATGGCGAGCATTCCCAAATCCTGATCTCATGTTTATTGAACTCCAGAACCGTGTTTGTGCGTTTCTCATGACTAATTCTGATATAAAATGACGCGACGAACGCGTTGGAAGCGACAGAATTGCGATCAGAGAAACCGTTGACGAGAAAATGGCGAGCATTCCCAAAACTTGATCTCGTGTTTATTGAACTCCAGAACCGTGTTTGTGCATTTCTCATGACTAATTCTGATATAAAATGACGCGAGGAATACGCTGGAAGCGACAGAATTGCGATCCGAGCAACCGTTGACGAGAAAATGGCGAGCATTCCCAAAACTTGATCTCGTGTTTATTGAACTCCAGAACCGTGTTTGTGCATTTCTCAAAACGAATTCCGACGTAAAATGACACGAGGAACACGTTGGAAGCGACAGGATTGCGATCCGAGAAACCGTTGACGACAAAATCGCGAGCATTCCCAAAACT
Organism: Crossocerus cetratus; assembly: GCA_963675795.1. Taxonomy (NCBI): domain Eukaryota; kingdom Metazoa; phylum Arthropoda; class Insecta; order Hymenoptera; family Crabronidae; genus Crossocerus; species Crossocerus cetratus. The sequence continues at coordinate 3,626,123 of OY776667.1, forward strand.
TGATCTCGTGTTTTTTGGGCTCCAGAACCGTGTTTGTGCATTTCTCATGACTAATTCTGGTATAAAATGACGCGAGGAACACGCTGGAGGCGACAGAATTGAGATCCGAGCAACCGTTGACGCGAAAATGGCGAGCATTCCCAAATCCTGATCTCATGTTTTTTGGGCTCCAGAACCGTGTTTGTGCATTTCTCATGACTAATTCTGATATAAAATGACGCGAGGAACGCGTTGGAAGCGACAGAATTGAGATCCGAGCAACCGTTGACGAGAAAATCGCGAGCATTCCCAAATCCTGATCTCATGTTTTTTGGGCTCCAGAACCGTGTTTGTGCATTTCTCATGACTAATTCTGATATAAAATGACGCGAGGAACGCGTTGGGGGCGACAGAATTGAGATCCGAACAACCGTTGACGAGAAAATGGCGAGCATTCCCAAAACTTGATCTCATGTTTTTTGGGCTCCAGAACCGTGTTTGTGCATTTCTCAAGACGAATTCTGATATAAAATGACGCGAGGAACGCGTTGGAAGCGGCAGAATTGAGATCCGAGCAACCGTTGACGAGAAAATGGCGAGCATTCCCAAATCCTGATCTCATGTTTTTTGGGCTCCAGAACCGTGTTTGTGCATTTCTCATGACTAATTCTGATATAAAATGACGCGACGAACGCGTTGGAAGCGACAGAATTGCGATCCGAGCAACCGTTGACGAGAAAATCGCGAGCATTCCCAAAACCTGATCTCGTGTTTTTTGGACTCCAGAAACGTTTTCGTGCATTTGTCGTCACTATTTCCGACGTGAAATGACACGAGGAACACGCTTGAGGCGACAGAATTGCGATCCGAGAAACCGTTGACGAGAAAATGGCGAGCATTCCCCAATCCTGATCTCATGTTTTTTGGGCTCCAGAACCGTGGTTGTGGATTTCTCATGACTAATTCTGATATAAAATGACGCGACGAACGCGTTGGAAGCGACAGAATTGCGATCAGAGAAACCGTTGACGAGAAAATGGCGAGCATTCCCAAATCCTGATCTCATGTTTTTTGGGCTCCAGAACCGTGTTTGTGCGTTTCTCAAGACTAATTCCGACGTAAAATGACACGAGGAACACGTTGGAAGCGACAGAATTGCGATCCGAGAAACCGTTGACGAGAAAATGGCGAGCATTCCGAAATCCTGATCTCGTGTGTTTTGGACTCCAGAAATGTGTTCCTGCATTTGTCGTCACTATTTCCGACGTAAAATGACACGAGGAACGCGTTGGAAGCGACATAATTGAGATCCGAGCAACCGTTGACGAGAAAATGGCGAGCATTCCCAAAACTTGATCTCGTGTTTATTGAACTCCAGAACCGTGTTTGTGCGTTTCTCAAGACTAATTCCGACGTAAAATGACACGAGGATCACGTTGGAAGCGACAGAATTGCGATCCGAGAAACCGTTGACGAGAAAATGGCAAGCATTCCCCAATCTTGATCTCATGTTTTTTGGGCTCCAGAACCGTGTTTGTGCATTTCTCATGACTAATTCTGGTATTAAATGACGCGAGGAACACGCTGGAGGCGACAGAATTGCGATCCGAGAAACCGTTGACGAGAAAGTGGCGAGCATTCCCCAATCCTGATCTCATGTTTTTTGGGCTCCAGAACCGTGTTTGTGCATTTCTCATGACTAATTCTGATATAAAATGACGCGAGGAACACGCTGGAAGCGACAGAATTGCGATCCGAGCAACCGTTGACGAGAAAATGGCGAGCATTCCCAAAACTTGATCTCGTGTTTATTGAACTCCAGAACCGTGTTTGTGCATTTCTCAAAATGAATTCCGACGTAAAATGACACGAGGAACACGTTGGAAGCGACAGGATTGCGATCCGAGAAACCGTTGACGACAAAATCGCGAGCATTCCCAAAACTTGATCTCGTGTTTTTTGGGCTCCAGAACCGTGTTTGTGCATTTCTCATGACTAATTCTGATATAAAATGACGCGAGGAACGCGTTGGAAGCGACAGAATTGAGATCCGAACAACCGTTGACGAGAAAATGGCGAGCATTCCCAAAACTTGATCTCATGTTTTTTGGGCTCCAGAACCGTGTTTGTGCATTTCTCAAGACGAATTCTGATATAAAATGACGCGAGGAACGCGTTGGAAGCGGCAGAATTGAGATCCGAGCAACCGTTGACGAGAAAATGGCGAGCATTCCCAAATCCTGATCTCATGTTTTTTGGGCTCCAGAACCGTGTTTGTGCATTTCTCATGACTAATTCTGATATAAAATGACGCGAGGAACGCGTTGGAAGCGACAGAATTGAGATCCGAACAACCGTTGACGAGAAAATGGCGAGCATTCCCAAAACTTGATCTCATGTTTTTTGGGCTCCAGAACCGTGTTTGTGCATTTCTCAAGACGAATTCTGATATAAAATGACGCGAGGAACGCGTTGGAAGCGGCAGAATTGAGATCCGAGCAACCGTTGACGAGAAAATGGCGAGCATTCCCAAATCCTGATCTCATGTTTTTTGGGCTCCAGAACCGTGTTTGTGCATTTCTCATGACTAATTCTGATATAAAATGACGCGACGAACGCGTTGGAAGCGACAGAATTGCGATCCGAGCAACCGTTGGCGAGAAAATCGCGAGCATTCCCAAAACCTGATCTCGTGTTTTTTGGACTCCAGAAACGTTTTCGTGCATTTGTCGTCACTATTTCCGACGTGAAATGACACGAGGAACACGCTTGAGGCGACAGAATTGCGATCCGAGAAACCGTTGACGAGAAAATGGCGAGCATTCCCCAATCCTGATCTCATGTTTTTTGGGCTCCAGAACCGTGGTTGTGGATTTCTCATGACTAATTCTGATATAAAATGACGCGACGAACGCGTTGGAAGCGACAGAATTGCGATCAGAGAAACCGTTGACGAGAAAATGGCGAGCATTCCCAAATCCTGATCTCATGTTTTTTGGGCTCCAGAAACGTGTTTGTGCGTTTCTCAAGACTAATTCCGACGTAAAATGACACGAGGAACACGTTGGAAGCGACAGAATTGCGATCCGAGAAACCGTTGACGAGAAAATGGCGAGCATTCCGAAATCCTGATCTCGTGTGTTTTGGACTCCAGAAATGTGTTCCTGCATTTGTCGTCACTATTTCCGACGTAAAATGACACGAGGAACGCGTTGGAAGCGACATAATTGAGATCCGAGCAACCGTTGACGAGAAAATGGCGAGCATTCCCAAAACTTGATCTCGTGTTTATTGAACTCCAGAACCGTGTTTGTGCGTTTCTCAAGACTAATTCCGACGTAAAATGACACGAGGATCACGTTGGAAGCGACAGAATTGCGATCCGAGAAACCGTTGACGAGAAAATGGCAAGCATTCCCCAATCCTGATCTCATGTTTTTTGGGCTCCAGAACCGTGTTTGTGCATTTCTCATGACTAATTCTGGTATTAAATGACGCGAGGAACACGCTGGAGGCGACAGAATTGCGATCCGAGAAACCGTTGACGAGAAAGTGGCGAGCATTCCCCAATCCTGATCTCATGTTTTTTGGGCTCCAGAACCGTGTTTGTGCATTTCTCATGACTAATTCTGATATAAAATGACGCGAGGAACACGCTGGAAGCGACAGAATTGCGATCCGAGCAACCGTTGACGAGAAAATGGCGAGCATTCCCAAAACTTGATCTCGTGTTTATTGAACTCCAGAACCGTGTTTGTGCATTTCTCAAAATGAATTCCGACGTAAAATGACACGAGGAACACGTTGGAAGCGACAGGATTGCGATCCGAGAAACCGTTGACGACAAAATCGCGAGCATTCCCAAAACTTGATCTCGTGTTTTTTGGGCTCCAGAACAGTGTTTGTGCATTTCTCAAGACGAATTCCGACGTAAAATGACACGAGGAACACGTTGGAAGCGACAGGATTGCGTTCCGAGAAACCGTTGACGAGAAAATCGCGAGCATTCCCAAATCCTGATCTCGTGTTTTTTGGGCTCCAGAACCGTGTTTCTGCATTTCTCATGACTAATTCCGATGTAAAATGACGCGAGGAACGCGCTGGAAGCGACAGAATTGCGATCCGAGCAACCGTTGACGAGAAAATGGCGAGCATTCCCAAAACTTGATCTCGTGTTTTTTGGGCTCCAGAACCGTGTTTGTGCATTTCTCATGACTAATTCTGGTATAAAATGACGCGAGGAACACGCTGGAGGCGACAGAATTGAGATCCGAGCAACCGTTGACGAGAAAATGGCGAGCATTCCCAAATCCTGATCTCATGTTTTTTGGGCTCCAGAACCGTGTTTGTACATTTCTCATGACTAATTCTGATATAAAATGACGCGACGAACGCGTTGGAAGCGACAGAATTGCGATCCGAGCAACCGTTGACGAGAAAATGGCGAGCATTCCCAAATCCTGATCTCATGTTTTTTGGGCTCCAGAACCGTGTTTGTGCATTTCTCATGACTAATTCTGATATAAAATGACGCGAGGAACGCGTTGGAAGCGACAGAATTGAGATCCGAGCAACCGTTGACGAGAAAATGGCGAGCATTCCCAAACCCTGATCTCATGTTTTTTGGGCTCCAGAACCGTGTTTGTGCATTTCTCAAGACGAATTCTGATATAAAATGACGCGAGGAACGCGTTGGAAGCGACAGAATTGCGATCAGAGAAACCGTTGACGAGAAAATGGCGAGCATTCCCAAATCCTGATCTCGTGTGTTTTGGACTCCAGAAATGTGTTCCTGCATTTGTCGTCACTATTTCCGACGTAAAATGACGCGAGGAACGCGTTGGAAGCGACATAATTGAGATCCGAGCAACCGTTGACGAGAAAATGGCGAGCATTCCCAAAACTTGATCTCGTGTTTATTGAACTCCAGAACCGTGTTTGTGCATTTCTCATGACTAATTCTGGTATAAAATGACGCGAGGAACACGCTGGAGGCGACAGAATTGAGATCCGAGCAACCGTTGACGAGAAAATGGCGAGCATTCCCAAATCCTGATCTCATGTTTTTTGGGCTCCAGAACCGTGTTTGTGCATTTCTCATGACTAATTCTGATATAAAATGACGCGACGAACGCGTTGGAAGCGACAGAATTGCGATCAGAGAAACCGTTGACGAGAAAATGGCGAGCATTCCCAAATCCTGATCTCGTGTGTTTTGGACTCCAGAAATGTGTTCCTGCATTTGTCGTCACTATTTCCGACGTAAAATGACGCGAGGAACGCGTTGGAAGCGACATAATTGAGATCCGAGCAACCGTTGACGAGAAAATGGCGAGCATTCCCAAAACTTGATCTCGTGTTTATTGAACTCCAGAACCGTGTTTGTGCATTTCTCATGACTAATTCTGGTATAAAATGACGCGAGGAAAACGCTGGAGGCGACAGAATTGAGATCCGAGCAACCGTTGACGAGAAAATGGCGAGCATTCCCAAATCCTGATCTCATGTTTTTTGGGCTCCAGAACCGTGTTTGTGCATTTCTCATGACTAATTCTGATATAAAATGACGCGACGAACGCGTTGGAAGCGACAGAATTGCGATCAGAGAAACCGTTGACGAGAAAATGGCGAGCATTCCCAAATCCTGATCTCGTGTGTTTTGGACTCCAGAAATGTGTTCCTGCATTTGTCGTCACTATTTCCGACGTAAAATGACACGAGGAACACGTTGGAAGCGACAGAATTGCGATCCGAGAAACCGTTGACGAGAAAATGGCGAGCATTCCCCAATCCTGATCTCATGTTTTTTGGGCTCCAGAACCGTGTTTGTGCATTTCTCATGACTAATTCTGATATAAAATGACGCGAGGAACACGCTGGAAGCGACAGAATTGCGATCCGAGCAACCGTTGACGAGAAAATGGCGAGCATTCCCAAAACTTGATCTCGTGTTTATTGAACTCCAGAACCGTGTTTGTGCATTTCTCAAAACGAATTCCAACGTAAAATGACACGAGGAACACGTTGGAAGCGACAGGATTGCGATCCGAGAAACCGTTGACGACAAAATCTCGAGCATTCCCAAAACTTGATCTCGTGTTTTTTGGGCTCCAGAACCGTGTTTGTGCATTTCTCATGACTAATTCTGGTATAAAATGACGCGAGGAACACGCTGGAGGCGACAGAATTGAGATCCGAGCAACCGTTGACGAGAAAATGGCGAGCATTCCCAAATCCTCATCTCATGTTTTTTGGGCTCCAGAACCGTGTTTGTGCGTTTCTCAAGACTAATTCCGACGTAAAATGACACGAGGAACACGTTGGAAGCGACAGAATTGCGATCCGAGAAACCGTTGACGAGAAAATGGCGAGCATTCCGAAATCCTGATCTCGTGTGTTTTGGACTCCAGAAATGTGTTCCTGCATTTGTCGTCACTATTTCCGACGTAAAATGACGCGAGGAACGCGTTGGAAGCGACAGAATTGAGATCCGAGCAACCGTTGACGAGAAAATGGCGAGCATTCCCAAAACTTGATCTCGTGTTTATTGAACTCCAGATCCGTGTTTGTGCGTTTCTCAAGACTAATTCTGGTATAAAATGACGCGAGGAACACGCTGGAGGCGACAGAATTGCGATCCGAGAAACCGTTGACGAGAAAATGGCGAGCATTCCCCAATCCTGATCTCATGTTTTTTGGGCTCCAGAACCGTGTTTGTGCATTTCTCATGACTAATTCTGATATAAAATCACGCGAGGAACACGCTGGAAGCGACAGAATTGCGATCCGAGCAACCGTTGACGAGAAAATGGCGAGCATTCCCAAAACTTGATCTCGTGTTTATTGAACTCCAGAACCGTGTTTGTGCATTTCTCAAAACGAATTCCGACGTAAAATGACACGAGGAACACGTTGGAAGCGACAGGATTGCGATCCGAGAAACCGTTGACGACAAAATCGCGAGCATTCCCAAAACTTGATCTCGTGTTTTTTGGGCTCCAGAACAGTGTTTGTGCATTTCTCAAGACGAATTCCGACGTAAAATGACACGAGGAACACGTTGGAAGCGACAGGATTGCGTTCCGAGAAACCGTTGACGAGAAAATCGCGAGCATTCCCAAATCCTGATCTCGTGTTTTTTGGGCTCCAGAACCGTGTTTCTGCATTTCTCATGACTAATTCCGATGTAAAATGACGCGAGGAACGCGCTGGAAGCGACAGAATTGCGATCCGAGCAACCGTTGACGAGAAAATGGCGAGCATTCCCAAAACTTGATCTCGTGTTTATTGAACTCCAGAACCGTGTTTGTGCATTTCTCAAAACGAATTCCGACGTAAAATGACACGAGGAACACGTTGGAAGCGACAGGATTGCGATCCGAGAAACCGTTGACGACAAAATCTCGAGCATTCCCAAAACTTGATCTCGTGTTTTTTGGGCTCCAGAACCGTGTTTGTGCATTTCTCATGACTAATTCTGGTATAAAATGACGCGAGGAACACGCTGGAGGCGACAGAATTGAGATCCGAGCAACCGTTGACGAGAAAATGGCGAGCATTCCCAAATCCTCATCTCATGTTTTTTGGGCTCCAGAACCGTGTTTGTGCGTTTCTCAAGACTAATTCCGACGTAAAATGACACGAGGAACACGTTGGAAGCGACAGAATTGCGATCCGAGAAACCGTTGACGAGAAAATGGCGAGCATTCCGAAATCCTGATCTCGTGTGTTTTGGACTCCAGAAATGTGTTCCTGCATTTGTCGTCACTATTTCCGACGTAAAATGACGCGAGGAACGCGTTGGAAGCGACAGAATTGAGATCCGAGCAACCGTTGACGAGAAAATGGCGAGCATTCCCAAAACTTGATCTCGTGTTTATTGAACTCCAGATCCGTGTTTGTGCGTTTCTCAAGACTAATTCTGGTATAAAATGACGCGAGGAACACGCTGGAGGCGACAGAATTGCGATCCGAGAAACCGTTGACGAGAAAATGGCGAGCATTCCCCAATCCTGATCTCATGTTTTTTGGGCTCCAGAACCGTGTTTGTGCATTTCTCATGACTAATTCTGATATAAAATCACGCGAGGAACACGCTGGAAGCGACAGAATTGCGATCCGAGCAACCGTTGACGAGAAAATGGCGAGCATTCCCAAAACTTGATCTCGTGTTTATTGAACTCCAGAACCGTGTTTGTGCATTTCTCAAAACGAATTCCGACGTAAAATGACACGAGGAACACGTTGGAAGCGACAGGATTGCGATCCGAGAAACCGTTGACGACAAAATCGCGAGCATTCCCAAAACTTGATCTCGTGTTTTTTGGGCTCCAGAACAGTGTTTGTGCATTTCTCAAGACGAATTCCGACGTAAAATGACACGAGGAACACGTTGGAAGCGACAGGATTGCGTTCCGAGAAACCGTTGACGAGAAAATCGCGAGCATTCCCAAATCCTGATCTCGTGTTTTTTGGGCTCCAGAACCGTGTTTCTGCATTTCTCATGACTAATTCCGATGTAAAATGACGCGAGGAACGCGCTGGAAGCGACAGAATTGCGATCCGAGCAACCGTTGACGAGAAAATGGCGAGCATTCCCAAAACTTGATCACGTGTTTATTGAACTCCAGAACCGTGTTTGTGCATTTCTCAAGACGAATTCTGATATAAAATGACGCGAGGAACGCGTTGGAAGGGGCAGAATTGAGATCCGAGAAACCGTTGACGACAAAATCGCGAGCATTCCCAAAACTTGATCTCGTGTTTTTTGGGCTCCAGAACCGTGTTTGTGCATTTCTCATGACTAATTCTGGTATAAAATGACGCGAGGAACACGCTGGAGGCGACAGAATTGAGATCCGAGCAACCGTTGACGAGAAAATGGCGAGCATTCCCAAATCCTGATCTCATGTTTTTTGGGCTCCAGAACCGTGTTTGTGCGTTTCTCAAGACTAATTCCGACGTAAAATGACACGAGGAACACGTTGGAAGCGACAGAATTGCGATCCGAGAAACCGTTGACGAGAAAATGGCGAGCATTCCGAAATCCTGATCTCGTGTGTTTTGGACTCCAGAAATGTGTTCCTGCATTTGTCGTCACTATTTCCGACGTAAAATGACGCGAGGAACGCGTTGGAAGCGACAGAATTGAGATCCGAGCAACCGTTGACGAGAAAATGGCGAGCATTCCCAAAACTTGATCTCGTGTTTATTGAACTCCAGAACCGTGTTTGTGCGTTTCTCAAGACTAATTCTGGTATAAAATGACGCGAGGAACACGCTGGAGGCGACAGAATTGCGATCCGAGAAACCGTTGACGAGAAAATGGCGAGCATTCCCCAATCCTGATCTCATGTTTTTTGGGCTCCAGAACCGTGTTTGTGCATTTCTCATGACTAATTCTGATATAAAATCACGCGAGGAACACGCTGGAAGCGACAGAATTGCGATCCGAGCAACCGTTGACGAGAAAATGGCGAGCATTCCCAAAACTTGATCTCGTGTTTATTGAACTCCAGAACCGTGTTTGTGCATTTGTCAAAACGAATTCCGACGTAAAATGACACGAGGAACACGTTGGAAGCGACAGGATTGCGATCCGAGAAACCGTTGACGACAAAATCGCGAGCATTCCCAAAACTTGATCTCGTGTTTTTTGGGCTCCAGAACAGTGTTTGTGCATTTCTCAAGACGAATTCCGACGTAAAATGACACGAGGAACACGTTGGAAGCGACAGGATTGCGTTCCGAGAAACCGTTGACGAGAAAATCGCGAGCATTCCCAAATCCTGATCTCGTGTTTTTTGGGCTCCAGAACCGTGTTTCTGCATTTCTCATGACTAATTCCGATGTAAAATGACGCGAGGAACGCGCTGGAAGCGACAGGATTGCGATCCGAGCAACCGTTGACGAGAAAATGGCGAGCATTCCCAAAACTTGATCACGTGTTTATTGAACTCCAGAACCGTGTTTGTGCATTTCTCAAGACGAATTCTGATATAAAATGACGCGAGGAACGCGTTGGAAGGGGCAGAATTGAGATCCGAGGAACCGTTGACGACAAAATCGCGAGCATTCCCAAAACTTGATCTCGTGTTTTTTGGGCTCCAGAACCGTGTTTGTGCATTTCTCATGACTAATTCTGGTATAAAATGACGCGAGGAACACGCTGGAGGCGACAGAATTGAGATCCGAGCAACCGTTGACGAGAAAATGGCGAGCATTCCCAAATCCTGATCTCGTGTTTTTTGGGCTCCAGAACCGTGTTTCTGCATTTCTCAAGACTAATTCCGACGTAAAATGACACGAGGAACACGTTGGAAGCGACAGAATTGCGATCCGAGAAACCGTTGACGAGAAAATGGCGAGCATTCCGAAATCCTGATCTCGTGTGTTTTGGACTCCAGAAATGTGTTCCTGCATTTGTCGTCACTATTTCCGACGTAAAATGACGCGAGGAACGCGTTGGAAGCGACAGAATTGAGATCCGAGCAACCGTTGACGAGAAAATGGCGAGCATTCCCAAAACTTGATCTCGTGTTTATTGAACTCCAGAACCGTGTTTGTGCGTTTCTCAAGACTAATTCTGGTATAAAATGACGCGAGGAACACGCTGGAGGCGACAGAATTGCGATCCGAGAAACCGTTGACGAGAAAATGGCGAGCATTCCCCAATCCTGATCTCATGTTTTTTGGGCTCCAGAACCGTGTTTGTGCATTTCTCATGACTAATTCTGATATAAAATCACGCGAGGAACACGCTGGAAGCGACAGAATTGCGATCCGAGCAACCGTTGACGAGAAAATGGCGAGCATTCCCAAAACTTGATCTCGTGTTTATTGAACTCCAGAACCGTGTTTGTGCATTTGTCAAAACGAATTCCGACGTAAAATGACACGAGGAACACGTTGGAAGCGACAGGATTGCGATCCGAGAAACCGTTGACGACAAAATCGCGAGCATTCCCAAAACTTGATCTCGTGTTTTTTGGGCTCCAGAACAGTGTTTGTGCATTTCTCAAGACGAATTCCGACGTAAAATGACACGAGGAACACGTTGGAAGCGACAGGATTGCGTTCCGAGAAACCGTTGACGAGAAAATCGCGAGCATTCCCAAATCCTGATCTCGTGTTTTTTGGGCTCCAGAACCGTGTTTCTGCATTTCTCATGACTAATTCCGATGTAAAATGACGCGAGGAACGCGCTGGAAGCGACAGGATTGCGATCCGAGCAACCGTTGACGAGAAAATGGCGAGCATTCCCAAAACTTGATCACGTGTTTATTGAACTCCAGAACCGTGTTTGTGCATTTCTCAAGACGAATTCTGATATAAAATGACGCGAGGAACGCGTTGGAAGGGGCAGAATTGAGATCCGAGGAACCGTTGACGACAAAATCGCGAGCATTCTCAAAACTTGATCTCGTGTTTTTTGGGCTCCAGAACCGTGTTTGTGCATTTCTCATGACTAATTCTGGTATAAAATGACGCGAGGAACACGCTGGAGGCGACAGAATTGAGATCCGAGCAACCGTTGACGAGAAAATGGCGAGCATTCCCAAATCCTGATCTCGTGTTTTTTGGGCTCCAGAACCGTGTTTCTGCATTTCTCATGACTAATTCCGATGTAAAATGACGCGAGGAACGCGCTGGAAGCGACAGAATTGCGATCCGAGCAACCGTTGACGAGAAAATGGCGAGCATTCCCAAAACTTGATCACGTGTTTATTGAACTCCAGAACCGTGTTTGTGCATTTCTCAAGACGAATTCTGATATAAAATGACGCGACGAACGCGTTGGAAGCGACAGGATTGCGATCCGAGCAACCGTTGACGAGAAAATGGCGAGCATTCCCAAAACTTGATCACGTGTTTATTGAACTCCAGAACCGTGTTTGTGCATTTCTCAAGACGAATTCTGATATAAAATGACGCGAGGAACGCGTTGGAAGGGGCAGAATTGAGATCCGAGGAACCGTTGACGACAAAATCGCGAGCATTCCCAAAACTTGATCTCGTGTTTTTTGGGCTCCAGAACCGTGTTTGTGCATTTCTCATGACTAATTCTGGTATAAAATGACGCGAGGAACACGCTGGAGGCGACAGAATTGAGATCCGAGCAACCGTTGACGAGAAAATGGCGAGCATTCCCAAATCCTGATCTCGTGTTTTTTGGGCTCCAGAACCGTGTTTCTGCATTTCTCATGACTAATTCCGATGTAAAATGACGCGAGGAACGCGCTGGAAGCGACAGAATTGCGATCCGAGCAACCGTTGACGAGAAAATGGCGAGCATTCCCAAAACTTGATCTCGTGTTTATTGAACTCCAGAACCGTGTTTGTGCATTTCTCAAGACGAATTCTGATATAAAATGACGCGAGGAACGCGTTGGAAGCGGCAGAATTGAGATCCGAGAAACCGTTGACGACAAAATCGCGAGCATTCCCAAAACTTGATCTCGTGTTTTTTGGGCTCCAGAACCGTGTTTGTGCATTTCTCATGACTAATTCTGGTATAAAATGACGCGAGGAACACGCTGGAGGCGACAGAATTGAGATCCGAGCAACCGTTGACGAGAAAATGGCGAGCATTCCCAAATCCTGATCTCATGTTTTTTGGGCTCCAGAACCGTGTTTGTGCATTTCTCATGACTAATTCTGATATAAAATGACGCGACGAACGCGTTGGAAGCGACAGAATTGCGATCCGAGCAACCGTTGACGAGAAAATGGCGAGCATTCCCAAATCCTGATCTCATGTTTTTTGGGCTCCAGAACCGTGTTTGTGCATTTCTCAAGACGAATTCTGATATAAAATGACGCGAGGAACGCGTTGGAAGCGGCAGAATTGAGATCCGAGCAACCGTTGACGAGAAAATGGCGAGCATTCCCAAATCCTGATCTCATGTTTTTTGGGCTCCAGAACCGTGTTTGTGCATTTCTCATGACTAATTCTGATATAAAGTGACGCGACGAACGCGTTGGAAGCGACAGAATTGCGATCCGAGCAACCGTTGACGAGAAAATCGCGAGCATTCCCAAATCCTGATCTCATGTTTTTTGGGCTCCAGAACCGTGTTTGTGCATTTCTCATGACTAATTCTGATATAAAATGACGCGAGGAACGCGTTGGAAGCGACAGAATTGAGATCCGAACAACCGTTGACGAGAAAATGGCGAGCATTCCCAAAACTTGATCTCATGTTTTTTGGGCTCCAGAACCGTGTTTGTGCATTTCTCAAGACGAATTCTGATATAAAATGACGCGAGGAACGCGTTGGAAGCGGCAGAATTGAGATCCGAGCAACCGTTGACGAGAAAATGGCGAGCATTCCCAAATCCTGATCTCATGTTTTTTGGGCTCCAGAACCGTGTTTGTGCATTTCTCATGACTAATTCTGATATAAAATGACGCGACGAACGCGTTGGAAGCGACAGAATTGCGATCCGAGCAACCGTTGACGAGAAAATCGCGAGCATTCCCAAAACCTGATCTCGTGTTTTTTGGACTCCAGAAACGTTTTCGTGCATTTGTCGTCACTATTTCCGACGTGAAATGACACGAGGAACACGCTTGAGGCGACAGAATTGCGATCCGAGAAACCGTTGACGAGAAAATGGCGAGCATTCCCCAATCCTGATCTCATGTTTTTTGGGCTCCAGAACCGTGTTTGTACATTTCTCATGACTAATTCTGATATAAAATGACGCGACGAACGCGTTGGAAGCGACAGAATTGCGATCAGAGAAACCGTTGACGAGAAAATGGCGAGCATTCCCAAATCCTGATCTCATGTTTTTTGGGCTCCAGAACCGTGTTTCTGCGTTTCTCAAGACTAATTCCGACGTAAAATGACACGAGGAACACGTTGGAAGCGACAGAATTGCGATCCGAGAAACCGTTGACGAGAAAATGGCGAGCATTCCGAAATCCTGATCTCGTGTGTTTTGGACTCCAGAAATGTGTTCCTGCATTTGTCGTCACTATTTCCGACGTAAAATGTCACGAGGAACGCGTTGGAAGCGACATAATTGAGATCCGAGCAACCGTTGACGAGAAAATGGCGAGCATTCCCAAAACTTGATCTCGTGTTTATTGAACTCCAGAACCGTGTTTGTGCGTTTCTCAAGACTAATTCCGACGTAAAATGACACGAGGAACACGTTGGAAGCGACAGAATTGCGATCCGAGAAACCGTTGACGAGAAAATGGCGAGCATTCCCCAATCCTGATCTCATGTTTTTTGGGCTCCAGAACCGTGTTTGTGCATTTCTCATGACTAATTCTGGTATAAAATGACGCGAGGAACACGCTGGAGGCGACAGAATTGCGATCCGAGAAACCGTTGACGAGAAAATGGCGAGCATTCCCCAATCCTGATCTCATGTTTTTTGGGCTCCAGAACCGTGTTTGTGCATTTCTCATGACTAATTCTGATATAAAATGACGCGAGGAACACGCTGGAAGCGACAGAATTGCGATCCGAGCAACCGTTGACGAGAAAATGGCGAGCATTCCCAAAACTTGATCACGTGTTTATTGAACTCCAGAACCGTGTTTGTGCATTTCTCAAGACGAATTCTGATATAAAATGACGCGAGGAACGCGTTGGAAGGGGCAGAATTGAGATCCGAGAAACCGTTGACGACAAAATCGCGAGCATTCCCAAAACTTGATCTCGTGTTTTTTGGGCTCCAGAACCGTGTTTGTGCATTTCTCATGACTAATTCTGGTATAAAATGACGCGAGGAACACGCTGGAGGCGACAGAATTGAGATCCGAGCAACCGTTGACGAGAAAATGGCGAGCATTCCCAAATCCTGATCTCATGTTTTTTGGGCTCCAGAACCGTGTTTGTGCGTTTCTCAAGACTAATTCCGACGTAAAATGACACGAGGAACACGTTGGAAGCGACAGAATTGCGATCCGAGAAACCGTTGACGAGAAAATGGCGAGCATTCCGAAATCCTGATCTCGTGTGTTTTGGACTCCAGAAATGTGTTCCTGCATTTGTCGTCACTATTTCCGACGTAAAATGACGCGAGGAACGCGTTGGAAGCGACAGAATTGAGATCCGAGCAACCGTTGACGAGAAAATGGCGAGCATTCCCAAAACTTGATCTCGTGTTTATTGAACTCCAGAACCGTGTTTGTGCGTTTCTCAAGACTAATTCTGGTATAAAATGACGCGAGGAACACGCTGGAGGCGACAGAATTGCGATCCGAGAAACCGTTGACGAGAAAATGGCGAGCATTCCCCAATCCTGATCTCATGTTTTTTGGGCTCCAGAACCGTGTTTGTGCATTTCTCATGACTAATTCTGATATAAAATCACGCGAGGAACACGCTGGAAGCGACAGAATTGCGATCCGAGCAACCGTTGACGAGAAAATGGCGAGCATTCCCAAAACTTGATCTCGTGTTTATTGAACTCCAGAACCGTGTTTGTGCATTTCTCAAAACGAATTCCGACGTAAAATGACACGAGGAACACGTTGGAAGCGACAGGATTGCGATCCGAGAAACCGTTGACGACAAAATCGCGAGCATTCCCAAAACTTGATCTCGTGTTTTTTGGGCTCCAGAACAGTGTTTGTGCATTTCTCAAGACGAATTCCGACGTAAAATGACACGAGGAACACGTTGGAAGCGACAGGATTGCGTTCCGAGAAACCGTTGACGAGAAAATCGCGAGCATTCCCAAATCCTGATCTCGTGTTTTTTGGGCTCCAGAACCGTGTTTCTGCATTTCTCATGACTAATTCCGATGTAAAATGACGCGAGGAACGCGCTGGAAGCGACAGAATTGCGATCCGAGCAACCGTTGACGAGAAAATGGCGAGCATTCCCAAAACTTGATCACGTGTTTATTGAACTCCAGAACCGTGTTTGTGCATTTCTCAAGACGAATTCTGATATAAAATGACGCGAGGAACGCGTTGGAAGGGGCAGAATTGAGATCCGAGAAACCGTTGACGACAAAATCGCGAGCATTCCCAAAACTTGATCTCGTGTTTTTTGGGCTCCAGAACCGTGTTTGTGCATTTCTCATGACTAATTCTGGTATAAAATGACGCGAGGAACACGCTGGAGGCGACAGAATTGAGATCCGAGCAACCGTTGACGAGAAAATGGCGAGCATTCCCAAATCCTGATCTCGTGTTTTTTGGGCTCCAGAACCGTGTTTCTGCATTTCTCATGACTAATTCCGATGTAAAATGACGCGAGGAACGCGCTGGAAGCGACAGAATTGCGATCCGAGCAACCGTTGACGAGAAAATGGCGAGCATTCCCAAAACTTGATCTCGTGTTTATTGAACTCCAGAACCGTGTTTGTGCATTTCTCAAGACGAATTCTGATATAAAATGACGCGAGGAACGCGTTGGAAGCGGCAGAATTGAGATCCGAGAAACCGTTGACGACAAAATCGCGAGCATTCCCAAAACTTGATCTCGTGTTTTTTGGGCTCCAGAACCGTGTTTGTGCATTTCTCATGACTAATTCTGGTATAAAATGACGCGAGGAACACGCTGGAGGCGACAGAATTGAGATCCGAGCAACCGTTGACGAGAAAATGGCGAGCATTCCCAAATCCTGATCTCATGTTTTTTGGGCTCCAGAACCGTGTTTGTGCATTTCTCATGACTAATTCTGATATAAAATGACGCGACGAACGCGTTGGAAGCGACAGAATTGCGATCCGAGCAACCGTTGACGAGAAAATGGCGAGCATTCCCAAATCCTGATCTCATGTTTTTTGGGCTCCAGAACCGTGTTTGTGCATTTCTCATGACTAATTCTGATATAAAATGACGCGAGGAACGCGTTGGAAGCGACAGAATTGAGATCCGAGCAACCGTTGACGAGAAAATGGCGAGCATTCCCAAATCCTGATCTCATGTTTTTTGGGCTCCAGAACCGTGTTTGTGCATTTCTCAAGACGAATTCTGATATAAAATGACGCGAGGAACGCGTTGGAAGCGGCAGAATTGAGATCCGAGCAACCGTTGACGAGAAAATGGCGAGCATTCCCAAATCCTGATCTCATGTTTTTTGGGCTCCAGAACCGTGTTTGTGCATTTCTCATGACTAATTCTGATATAAAGTGACGCGACGAACGCGTTGGAAGCGACAGAATTGCGATCCGAGCAACCGTTGACGAGAAAATCGCGAGCATTCCCAAATCCTGATCTCATGTTTTTTGGGCTCCAGAACAGTGTTTGTGCATTTCTCAAGACGAATTCCGACGTAAAATGACACGAGGAACACGTTGGAAGCGACAGGATTGCGTTCCGAGAAACCGTTGACGAGAAAATCGCGAGCATTCCCAAATCCTGATCTCGTGTTTTTTGGGCTCCAGAACCGTGTTTCTGCAATTCTCATGACTAATTCCGATGTAAAATGACGCGAGGAACGCGCTGGAAGCGACAGAATTGCGATCCGAGCAACCGTTGACGAGAAAATGGCGAGCATTCCCAAAACTTGATCACGTTTTTATTGAACTCCAGAACCGTGTTTGTGCATTTCTCAAGACGAATTCTGATATAAAATGACGCGAGGAACGCGTTGGAAGGGGCAGAATTGAGATCCGAGAAACCGTTGACGACAAAATCGCGAGCATTCCCAAAACTTGATCTCGTGTTTTTTGGGCTCCAGAACCGTGTTTGTGCATTTCTCATGACTAATTCTGGTATAAAATGACGCGAGGAACACGCTGGAGGCGACAGAATTGAGATCCGAGCAACCGTTGACGAGAAAATGGCGAGCATTCCCAAATCCTGATCTCGTGTTTTTTGGGCTCCAGAACCGTGTTTCTGCATTTCTCATGACTAATTCCGATGTAAAATGACGCGAGGAACGCGCTGGAAGCGACAGAATTGCGATCCGAGCAACCGTTGACGAGAAAATGGCGAGCATTCCCAAAACTTGATCTCGTGTTTATTGAACTCCAGAACCGTGTTTGTGCATTTCTCAAGACGAATTCTGATATAAAATGACGCGAGGAACGCGTTGGAAGCGGCAGAATTGAGATCCGAGAAACCGTTGACGACAAAATCGCGAGCATTCCCAAAACTTGATCTCGTGTTTTTTGGGCTCCAGAACCGTGTTTGTGCATTTCTCATGACTAATTCTGGTATAAAATGACGCGAGGAACACGCTGGAGGCGACAGAATTGAGATCCGAGCAACCGTTGACGAGAAAATGGCGAGCATTCCCAAATCCTGATCTCATGTTTTTTGGGCTCCAGAACCGTGTTTGTGCATTTCTCATGACTAATTCTGATATAAAATGACGCGACGAACGCGTTGGAAGCGACAGAATTGCGATCCGAGCAACCGTTGACGAGAAAATGGCGAGCATTCCCAAATCCTGATCTCATGTTTTTTGGGCTCCAGAACCGTGTTTGTGCATTTCTCATGACTAATTCTGATATAAAATGACGCGAGGAACGCGTTGGAAGCGACAGAATTGAGATCCGAGCAACCGTTGACGAGAAAATGGCGAGCATTCCCAAATCCTGATCTCATGTTTTTTGGGCTCCAGAACCGTGTTTGTGCATTTCTCAAGACGAATTCTGATATAAAATGACGCGAGGAACGCGTTGGAAGCGGCAGAATTGAGATCCGAGCAACCGTTGACGAGAAAATGGCGAGCATTCCCAAATCCTGATCTCATGTTTTTTGGGCTCCAGAACCGTGTTTGTGCATTTCTCATGACTAATTCTGATATAAAGTGACGCGACGAACGCGTTGGAAGCGACAGAATTGCGATCCGAGCAACCGTTGACGAGAAAATCGCGAGCATTCCCAAATCCTGATCTCATGTTTTTTGGGCTCCAGAACCGTGTTTGTGCATTTCTCATGACTAATTCTGATATAAAATGACGCGAGGAACGCGTTGGAAGCGACAGAATTGAGATCCGAACAACCGTTGACGAGAAAATGGCGAGCATTCCCAAAACTTGATCTCATGTTTTTTGGGCTCCAGAACCGTGTTTGTGCATTTCTCAAGACGAATTCTGATATAAAATGACGCGAGGAACGCGTTGGAAGCGGCAGAATTGAGATCCGAGCAACCGTTGACGAGAAAATGGCGAGCATTCCCAAATCCTGATCTCATGTTTTTTGGGCTCCAGAACCGTGTTTGTGCATTTCTCATGACTAATTCTGATATAAAATGACGCGACGAACGCGTTGGAAGCGACAGAATTGCGATCCGAGCAACCGTTGACGAGAAAATCGCGAGCATTCCCAAAACCTGATCTCGTGTTTTTTGGACTCCAGAAACGTTTTCGTGCATTTGTCGTCACTATTTCCGACGTGAAATGACACGAGGAACACGCTTGAGGCGACAGAATTGCGATCCGAGAAACCGTTGACGAGAAAATGGCGAGCATTCCCCAATCCTGATCTCATGTTTTTTGGGCTCCAGAACCGTGTTTGTGCATTTCTCATGACTAATTCTGATATAAAATGACGCGACGAACGCGTTGGAAGCGACAGAATTGCGATCAGAGAAACCGTTGACGAGAAAATGGCGAGCATTCCCAAATCCTGATCTCATGTTTTTTGGGCTCCAGAACCGTGTTTCTGCGTTTCTCAAGACTAATTCCGACGTAAAATGACACGAGGAACACGTTGGAAGCGACAGAATTGCGATCCGAGAAACCGTTGACGAGAAAATGGCGAGCATTCCGAAATCCTGATCTCGTGTGTTTTGGACTCCAGAAATGTGTTCCTGCATTTGTCGTCACTATTTCCGACGTAAAATGTCACGAGGAACGCGTTGGAAGCGACATAATTGAGATCCGAGCAACCGTTGACGAGAAAATGGCGAGCATTCCCAAAACTTGATCTCGTGTTTATTGAACTCCAGAACCGTGTTTGTGCGTTTCTCAAGACTAATTCCGACGTAAAATGACACGAGGAACACGTTGGAAGCGACAGAATTGCGATCCGAGAAACCGTTGACGAGAAAATGGCGAGCATTCCCCAATCCTGATCTCATGTTTTTTGGGCTCCAGAACCGTGTTTGTGCATTTCTCATGACTAATTCTGGTATAAAATGACGCGAGGAACACGCTGGAGGCGACAGAATTGCGATCCGAGAAACCGTTGACGAGAAAATGGCGAGCATTCCCCAATCCTGATCTCATGTTTTTTGGGCTCCAGAACCGTGTTTGTGCATTTCTCATGAGTAATTCTGATATAAAATGACGCGAGGAACACGCTGGAAGCGACAGAATTGCGATCCGAGCAACCGTTGACGAGAAAATGGCGAGCATTCCCAAAACTTGATCACGTGTTTATTGAACTCCAGAACCGTGTTTGTGCATTTCTCAAGACGAATTCTGATATAAAATGACGCGAGGAACGCGTTGGAAGGGGCAGAATTGAGATCCGAGAAACCGTTGACGACAAAATCGCGAGCATTCCCAAAACTTGATCTCGTGTTTTTTGGGCTCCAGAACCGTGTTTGTGCATTTCTCATGACTAATTCTGGTATAAAATGACGCGAGGAACACGCTGGAGGCGACAGAATTGAGATCCGAGCAACCGTTGACGAGAAAATGGCGAGCATTCCCAAATCCTGATCTCATGTTTTTTGGGCTCCAGAACCGTGTTTGTGCGTTTCTCAATACTAATTCCGACGTAAAATGACACGAGGAACACGTTGGCAGCGACAGAATTGCGATCCGAGAAACCGTTGACGAGAAAATGGCGAGCATTCCGAAATCCTGATCTCGTGTGTTTTGGACTCCAGAAATGTGTTCCTGCATTTGTCGTCACTATTTCCGACGTAAAATGACGCGAGGAACGCGTTGGAAGCGACAGAATTGAGATCCGAGCAACCGTTGACGAGAAAATGGCGAGCATTCCCAAAACTTGATCTCGTGTTTATTGAACTCCAGAACCGTGTTTGTGCGTTTCTCAAGACTAATTCTGGTATAAAATGACGCGAGGAACACGCTGGAGGCGACAGAATTGCGATCCGAGAAACCGTTGACGAGAAAATGGCGAGCATTCCCCAATCCTGATCTCATGTTTTTTGGGCTCCAGAACCGTGTTTGTGCATTTCTCATGACTAATTCTGATATAAAATCACGCGAGGAACACGCTGGAAGCGACAGAATTGCGATCCGAGCAACCGTTGACGAGAAAATGGCGAGCATTCCCAAAACTTGATCTCGTGTTTATTGAACTCCAGAACCGTGTTTGTGCATTTCTCAAAACGAATTCCGACGTAAAATGACACGAGGAACACGTTGGAAGCGACAGGATTGCGATCCGAGAAACCGTTGACGACAAAATCGCGAGCATTCCCAAAACTTGATCTCGTGTTTTTTGGGCTCCAGAACAGTGTTTGTGCATTTCTCAAGACGAATTCCGACGTAAAATGACACGAGGAACACGTTGGAAGCGACAGGATTGCGTTCCGAGAAACCGTTGACGAGAAAATCGCGAGCATTCCCAAATCCTGATCTCGTGTTTTTTGGGCTCCAGAACCGTGTTTCTGCATTTCTCATGACTAATTCCGATGTAAAATGACGCGAGGAACGCGCTGGAAGCGACAGAATTGCGATCCGAGCAACCGTTGACGAGAAAATGGCGAGCATTCCCAAAACTTGATCACGTGTTTATTGAACTCCAGAACCGTGTTTGTGCATTTCTCAAGACGAATTCTGATATAAAATGACGCGAGGAACGCGTTGGAAGGGGCAGAATTGAGATCCGAGAAACCGTTGACGACAAAATCGCGAGCATTCCCAAAACTTGATCTCGTGTTTTTTGGGCTCCAGAACCGTGTTTGTGCATTTCTCATGACTAATTCTGGTATAAAATGACGCGAGGAACACGCTGGAGGCGACAGAATTGAGATCCGAGCAACCGTTGACGAGAAAATGGCGAGCATTCCCAAATCCTGATCTCGTGTTTTTTGGGCTCCAGAACCGTGTTTCTGCATTTCTCATGACTAATTCCGATGTAAAATGACGCGAGGAACGCGCTGGAAGCGACAGAATTGCGATCCGAGCAACCGTTGACGAGAAAATGGCGAGCATTCCCAAAACTTGATCTCGTGTTTATTGAACTCCAGAACCGTGTTTGTGCATTTCTCAAGACGAATTCTGATATAAAATGACGCGAGGAACGCGTTGGAAGCGGCAGAATTGAGATCCGAGAAACCGTTGACGACAAAATCGCGAGCATTCCCAAAACTTGATCTCGTGTTTTTTGGGCTCCAGAACCGTGTTTGTGCATTTCTCATGACTAATTCTGGTATAAAATGACGCGAGGAACACGCTGGAGGCGACAGAATTGAGATCCGAGCAACCGTTGACGAGAAAATGGCGAGCATTCCCAAATCCTGATCTCATGTTTTTTGGGCTCCAGAACCGTGTTTGTGCATTTCTCATGACTAATTCTGATATAAAATGACGCGACGAACGCGTTGGAAGCGACAGAATTGCGATCCGAGCAACCGTTGACGAGAAAATGGCGAGCATTCCCAAATCCTGATCTCATGTTTTTTGGGCTCCAGAACCGTGTTTGTGCATTTCTCATGACTAATTCTGATATAAAATGACGCGAGGAACGCGTTGGAAGCGACAGAATTGAGATCCGAGAAACCGTTGACGACAAAATCGCGAGCATTCCCAAAACTTGATCTCGTGTTTTTTGGGCTCCAGAACCGTGTTTGTGCATTTCTCATGACTAATTCTGATATAAAATGACGCGACGAACGCGTTGGAAGCGACAGAATTGCGATCCGAGCAACCGTTGACGAGAAAATGGCGAGCATTCCCAAATCCTGATCTCATGTTTTTTGGGCTCCAGAACCGTGTTTCTGCGTTTCTCAAGACTAATTCCGACGTAAAATGACACGAGGAACACGTTGGAAGCGACAGAATTGCGATCCGAGAAACCGTTGACGAGAAAATGGCGAGCATTCCGAAATCCTGATCTCGTGTGTTTTGGACTCCAGAAATGTGTTCCTGCATTTGTCGTCACTATTTCCGACGTAAAATGTCACGAGGAACGCGTTGGAAGCGACATAATTGAGATCCGAGCAACCGTTGACGAGAAAATGGCGAGCATTCCCAAAACTTGATCTCGTGTTTATTGAACTCCAGAACCGTGTTTGTGCGTTTCTCAAGACTAATTCCGACGTAAAATGACACGAGGAACACGTTGGAAGCGACAGAATTGCGATCCGAGAAACCGTTGACGAGAAAATGGCGAGCATTCCCCAATCCTGATCTCATGTTTTTTGAGCTCCAGAACCGTGTTTGTGCATTTCTCATGACTAATTCTGGTATAAAATGACGCGAGGAACACGCTGGAGGCGACAGAATTGCGATCCGAGAAACCGTTGACGAGAAAATGGCGAGCATTCCCCAATCCTGATCTCATGTTTTTTGGGCTCCAGAACCGTGTTTGTGCATTTCTCATGACTAATTCTGATATAAAATGACGCGAGGAACACGCTGGAAGCGACAGAATTGCGATCCGAGCAACCGTTGACGAGAAAATGGCGAGCATTCCCAAAACTTGATCACGTGTTTATTGAACTCCAGAACCGTGTTTGTGCATTTCTCAAGACGAATTCTGATATAAAATGACGCGAGGAACGCGTTGGAAGGGGCAGAATTGAGATCCGAGAAACCGTTGACGACAAAATCGCGAGCATTCCCAAAACTTGATCTCGTGTTTTTTGGGCTCCAGAACCGTGTTTGTGCATTTCTCATGACTAATTCTGGTATAAAATGACGCGAGGAACACGCTGGAGGCGACAGAATTGAGATCCGAGCAACCGTTGACGAGAAAATGGCGAGCATTCCCAAATCCTGATCTCATGTTTTTTGGGCTCCAGAACCGTGTTTGTGCGTTTCTCAATACTAATTCCGACGTAAAATGACACGAGGAACACGTTGGCAGCGACAGAATTGCGATCCGAGAAACCGTTGACGAGAAAATGGCGAGCATTCCGAAATCCTGATCTCGTGTGTTTTGGACTCCAGAAATGTGTTCCTGCATTTGTCGTCACTATTTCCGACGTAAAATGACGCGAGGAACGCGTTGGAAGCGACAGAATTGAGATCCGAGCAACCGTTGACGAGAAAATGGCGAGCATTCCCAAAACTTGATCTCGTGTTTATTGAACTCCAGAACCGTGTTTGTGCGTTTCTCAAGACTAATTCTGGTATAAAATGACGCGAGGAACACGCTGGAGGCGACAGAATTGCGATCCGAGAAACCGTTGACGAGAAAATGGCGAGCATTCCCCAATCCTGATCTCATGTTTTTTGGGCTCCAGAACCGTGTTTGTGCATTTCTCATGACTAATTCTGATATAAAATCACGCGAGGAACACGCTGGAAGCGACAGAATTGCGATCCGAGCAACCGTTGACGAGAAAATGGCGAGCATTCCCAAAACTTGATCTCGTGTTTATTGAACTCCAGAACCGTGTTTGTGCATTTCTCAAAACGAATTCCGACGTAAAATGACACGAGGAACACGTTGGAAGCGACAGGATTGCGATCCGAGAAACCGTTGACGACAAAATCGCGAGCATTCCCAAAACTTGATCTCGTGTTTTTTGGGCTCCAGAACAGTGTTTGTGCATTTCTCAAGACGAATTCCGACGTAAAATGACACGAGGAACACGTTGGAAGCGACAGGATTGCGTTCCGAGAAACCGTTGACGAGAAAATCGCGAGCATTCCCAAATCCTGATCTCGTGTTTTTTGGGCTCCAGAACCGTGTTTCTGCATTTCTCATGACTAATTCCGATGTAAAATGACGCGAGGAACGCGCTGGAAGCGACAGAATTGCGATCCGAGCAACCGTTGACGAGAAAATGGCGAGCATTCCCAAAACTTGATCACGTGTTTATTGAACTCCAGAACCGTGTTTGTGCATTTCTCAAGACGAATTCTGATATAAAATGACGCGAGGAACGCGTTGGAAGGGGCAGAATTGAGATCCGAGAAACCGTTGACGACAAAATCGCGAGCATTCCCAAAACTTGATCTCGTGTTTTTTGGGCTCCAGAACCGTGTTTGTGCATTTCTCATGACTAATTCTGGTATAAAATGACGCGAGGAACACGCTGGAGGCGACAGAATTGAGATCCGAGCAACCGTTGACGAGAAAATGGCGAGCATTCCCAAATCCTGATCTCGTGTTTTTTGGGCTCCAGAACCGTGTTTCTGCATTTCTCATGACTAATTCCGATGTAAAATGACGCGAGGAACGCGCTGGAAGCGACAGAATTGCGATCCGAGCAACCGTTGACGAGAAAATGGCGAGCATTCCCAAAACTTGATCTCGTGTTTATTGAACTCCAGAACCGTGTTTGTGCATTTCTCAAGACGAATTCTGATATAAAATGACGCGAGGAACGCGTTGGAAGCGGCAGAATTGAGATCCGAGAAACCGTTGACGACAAAATCGCGAGCATTCCCAAAACTTGATCTCGTGTTTTTTGGGCTCCAGAACCGTGTTTGTGCATTTCTCATGACTAATTCTGGTATAAAATGACGCGAGGAACACGCTGGAGGCGACAGAATTGAGATCCGAGCAACCGTTGACGAGCAAATGGCGAGCATTCCCAAATCCTGATCTCATGTTTTTTGGGCTCCAGAACCGTGTTTGTGCATTTCTCATGACTAATTCTGATATAAAATGACGCGACGAACGCGTTGGAAGCGACAGAATTGCGATCCGAGCAACCGTTGACGAGAAAATGGCGAGCATTCCCAAATCCTGATCTCATGTTTTTTGGGCTCCAGAACCGTGTTTGTGCATTTCTCATGACTAATTCTGATATAAAATGACGCGAGGAACGCGTTGGAAGCGACAGAATTGAGATCCGAGAAACCGTTGACGACAAAATCGCGAGCATTCCCAAAACTTGATCTCGTGTTTTTTGGGCTCCAGAACCGTGTTTGTGCATTTCTCATGACTAATTCTGATATAAAATGACGCGACGAACGCGTTGGAAGCGACAGAATTGCGATCCGAGCAACCGTTGACGAGAAAATGGCGAGCATTCCCAAATCCTGATCTCATGTTTTTTGGGCTCCAGAACCGTGTTTGTGCATTTCTCATGACTAATTCTGATATAAAATGACGCGAGGAACGCGTTGGAAGCGGCAGAATTGAGATCCGAGCAACCGTTGACGAGAAAATGGCGAGCATTCCCAAATCCTGATCTCATGTTTTTTGGGCTCCAGAACCGTGTTTGTGCGTTTCTCAAGACTAATTCCGACGTAAAATGACACGAGGAACACGTTGGAAGCGACAGAATTGCGATCCGAGAAACCGTTGACGAGAAAATGGCGAGCATTCCCCAATCCTGATCTCATGTTTTTTGGGCTCCAGAACCGTGTTTGTGCATTTCTCATGACTAATTCTGATATAAAATGACGCGAGGAACGCGTTGGAAGCGACAGAATTGAGATCCGAGCAACCGTTGACGAGAAAATGGCGAGCATTCCCAAACCCTGATCTCATGTTTTTTGGGCTCCAGAACCGTGTTTGTGCATTTCTCAAGACGAATTCTGATATAAAATGACGCGAGGAACGCGTTGGAAGCGGCAGAATTGAGATCCGAGCAACCGTTGACGAGAAAATGGCGAGCATTCCCAAATCCTGATCTCATGTTTTTTGGGCTCCAGAACCGTGTTTGTGCATTTCTCATGACTAATTCTGATATAAAATGACGCGAGGAACGCGTTGGAAGCGGCAGAATTGAGATCCGAGCAACCGTTGACGAGAAAATGGCGAGCATTCCCAAATCCTGATCTCATGTTTTTTGGGCTCCAGAACCGTGTTTGTGCATTTCTCATGACTAATTCTGATATAAAATGACGCGAGGAACGCGTTGGAAGCGACAGAATTGAGATCCGAACAACCGTTGACGAGAAAATGGCGAGCATTCCCAAAACTTGATCTCATGTTTTTTGGGCTCCAGAACCGTGTTTGTGCATTTCTCAAGACGAATTCTGATATAAAATGACGCGAGGAACGCGTTGGAAGCGGCAGAATTGAGATCCGAGCAACCGTTGACGAGAAAATGGCGAGCATTCCCAAATCCTGATCTCATGTTTTTTGGGCTCCAGAACCGTGTTTGTGCATTTCTCATGACTAATTCTGATATAAAATGACGCGACGAACGCGTTGGAAGCGACAGAATTGCGATCCGAGCAACCGTTGACGAGAAAATCGCGAGCATTCCCAAAACCTGATCTCGTGTTTTTTGGACTCCAGAAACGTTTTCGTGCATTTGTCGTCACTATTTCCGACGTGAAATGACACGAGGAACACGCTTGAGGCGACAGAATTGCGATCCGAGAAACCGTTGACGAGAAAATGGCGAGCATTCCCCAATCCTGATCTCATGTTTTTTGGGCTCCAGAACCGTGGTTGTGGATTTCTCATGACTAATTCTGATATAAAATGACGCGACGAACGCGTTGGAAGCGACAGAATTGCGATCAGAGAAACCGTTGACGAGAAAATGGCGAGCATTCCCAAATCCTGATCTCATGTTTTTTGGGCTCCAGAACCGTGTTTGTGCGTTTCTAAAGACTAATTCCGACGTAAAATGACACGAGGAACACGTTGGAAGCGACAGAATTGCGATCCGAGAATCCGTTGACGAGAAAATGGCGAGCATTCCGAAATCCTGATCTCGTGTGTTTTGGACTCCAGAAATGTGTTCCTGCATTTGTCGTCACTATTTCCGACGTAAAATGACACGAGGAACGCGTTGGAAGCGACATAATTGAGATCCGAGCAACCGTTGACGAGAAAATGGCGAGCATTCCCAAAACTTGATCTCGTGTTTATTGAACTCCAGAACCGTGTTTGTGCGTTTCTCAAGACTAATTCCGACGTAAAATGACACGAGGAACACGTTGGAGGCGACAGAATTGCGATCCGAGAAACCGTTGACGAGAAAATGGCGAGCATTCCCCAATCCTGATCTCATGTTTTTTGGGCTCCAGAACCGTGTTTGTGCATTTCTCATGACTAATTCTGGTATAAAATGACGCGAGGAACACGCTGGAGGCGACAGAATTGCGATCCGAGAAACCGTTGACGAGAAAATGGCGAGCATTCCCCAATCCTGATCTCATGTTTTTTGGGCTCCAGAACCGTGTTTGTGCATTTCTCATGACTAATTCTGATATAAAATGACGCGAGGAACACGCTGGAAGCGACAGAATTGCGATCCGAGCAACCGTTGACGAGAAAATGGCGAGCATTCCCAAAACTTGATCTCGTGTTTATTGAACTCCAGAACCGTGTTTGTGCATTTCTCAAAATGAATTCCGACGTAAAATGACACGAGGAACACGTTGGAAGCGACAGGATTGCGATCCGAGAAACCGTTGACGACAAAATCGCGAGCATTCCCAAAACTTGATCTCGTGTTTTTTGGGCTCCAGAACAGTGTTTGTGCATTTCTCAAGACGAATTCCGACGTAAAATGACACGAGGAACACGTTGGAAGCGACAGGATTGCGTTCCGAGAAACCGTTGACGAGAAAATCGCGAGCATTCCCAAATCCTGATCTCGTGTTTTTTGGGCTCCAGAACCGTGTTTCTGCATTTCTCATGACTAATTCCGATGTAAAATGACGCGAGGAACGCGCTGGAAGCGACAGAATTGCGATCCGAGCAACCGTTGACGAGAAAATGGCGAGCATTCCCAAATCCTGATCTCATGTTTTTTGGGCTCCAGAACCGTGTTTGTGCATTTCTCATGACTAATTCTGGTATAAAATGACGCGAGGAACACGCTGGAGGCGACAGAATTGAGATCCGAGCAACCGTTGACGAGAAAATGGCGAGCATTCCCAAATCCTGATCTCATGTTTTTTGGGCTCCAGAACCGTGTTTGTGCATTTCTCATGACTAATTCTGATATAAAATGACGCGACGAACGCGTTGGAAGCGACAGAATTGCGATCCGAGCAACCGTTGACGAGAAAATGGCGAGCATTCCCAAATCCTGATCTCATGTTTTTTGGGCTCCAGAACCGTGTTTGTGCATTTCTCATGACTAATTCTGATATAAAATGACGCGAGGAACGCGTTGGAAGCGACAGAATTGAGATCCGAGCAACCGTTGACGAGAAAATGGCGAGCATTCCCAAATCCTGATCTCATGTTTTTTGGGCTCCAGAACCGTGTTTGTGCATTTCTCAAGACGAATTCTGATATAAAATGACGCGAGGAACGCGTTGGAAGCGGCAGAATTGAGATCCGAGCAACCGTTGACGAGAAAATGGCGAGCATTCCCAAATCCTGATCTCATGTTTTTTGGGCTCCAGAACCGTGTTTGTGCATTTCTCATGACTAATTCTGATATAAAGTGACGCGACGAACGCGTTGGAAGCGACAGAATTGCGATCCGAGCAACCGTTGACGAGAAAATCGCGAGCATTCCCAAATCCTGATCTCATGTTTTTTGGGCTCCAGAACCGTGTTTGTGCATTTCTCATGACTAATTCTGATATAAAATGACGCGAGGAACGCGTTGGAAGCGACAGAATTGAGATCCGAACAACCGTTGACGAGAAAATGGCGAGCATTCCCAAAACTTGATCTCATGTTTTTTGGGCTCCAGAACCGTGTTTGTGCATTTCTCAAGACGAATTCTGATATAAAATGACGCGAGGAACGCGTTGGAAGCGGCAGAATTGAGATCCGAGCAACCGTTGACGAGAAAATGGCGAGCATTCCCAAATCCTGATCTCATGTTTTTTGGGCTCCAGAACCGTGTTTGTGCATTTCTCATGACTAATTCTGATATAAAATGACGCGACGAACGCGTTGGAAGCGACAGAATTGCGATCCGAGCAACCGTTGACGAGAAAATCGCGAGCATTCCCAAAACCTGATCTCGTGTTTTTTGGACTCCAGAAACGTTTTCGTGCATTTGTCGTCACTATTTCCGACGTGAAATGACACGAGGAACACGCTTGAGGCGACAGAATTGCGATCCGAGAAACCGTTGACGAGAAAATGGCGAGCATTCCCCAATCCTGATCTCATGTTTTTTGGGCTCCAGAACCGTGGTTGTGGATTTCTCATGACTAATTCTGATATAAAATGACGCGACGAACGCGTTGGAAGCGACAGAATTGCGATCAGAGAAACCGTTGACGAGAAAATGGCGAGCATTCCCAAATCCTGATCTCATGTCTTTTGGGCTCCAGAACCGTGTTTGTGCGTTTCTCAAGACTAATTCCGACGTAAAATGACACGAGGAACACGTTGGAAGCGACAGAATTGCGATCCGAGAATCCGTTGACGAGAAAATGGCGAGCATTCCGAAATCCTGATCTCGTGTGTTTTGGACTCCAGAAATGTGTTCCTGCATTTGTCGTCACTATTTCCGACGTAAAATGACACGAGGAACGCGTTGGAAGCGACATAATTGAGATCCGAGCAACCGTTGACGAGAAAATGGCGAGCATTCCCAAAACTTGATCTCGTGTTTATTGAACTCCAGAACCGTGTTTGTGCGTTTCTCAAGACTAATTCCGACGTAAAATGACACGAGGAACACGTTGGAAGCGACAGAATTGCGATCCGAGAAACCGTTGACGAGAAAATGGCGAGCATTCCCCAATCCTGATCTCATGTTTTTTGGGCTCCAGAACCGTGTTTGTGCATTTCTCATGACTAATTCTGGTATAAAATGACGCGAGGAACACGCCGGAGGCGACAGAATTGCGATCCGAGAAACCGTTGACGAGAAAATGGCGAGCATTCCCCAATCCTGATCTCATGTTTTTTGGGCTCCAGAACCGTGTTTGTGCATTTCTCATGACTAATTCTGATATAAAATGACGCGAGGAACACGCTGGAAGCGACAGAATTGCGATCCGAGCAACCGTTGACGAGAAAATGGCGAGCATTCCCAAAACTTGATCTCGTGTTTATTGAACTCCAGAACCGTGTTTGTGCATTTGTCAAAATGAATTCCGACGTAAAATGACACGAGGAACACGTTGGAAGCGACAGGATTGCGATCCGAGAAACCGTTGACGACAAAATCGCGAGCATTCCCAAAACTTGATCTCGTGTTTTTTGGGCTCCAGAACAGTGTTTGTGCATTTCTCAAGACGAATTCCGACGTAAAATGACACGAGGAACACGTTGGAAGCGACAGGATTGCGTTCCGAGAAACCGTTGACGAGAAAATCGCGAGCATTCCCAAATCCTGATCTCGTGTTTTTTGGGCTCCAGAACCGTGTTTCTGCATTTCTCATGACTAATTCTGGTATAAAATGACGCGAGGAACACGCTGGAGGCGACAGAATTGAGATCCGAGCAACCGTTGACGAGAAAATGGCGAGCATTCCCAAATCCTGATCTCATGTTTTTTGGGCTCCAGAACCGTGTTTGTGCATTTCTCATGACTAATTCTGATATAAAATGACGCGACGAACGCGTTGGAAGCGACAGAATTGCGATCCGAGCAACCGTTGACGAGAAAATGGCGAGCATTCCCAAATCCTGATCTCATGTTTTTTGGGCTCCAGAACCGTGTTTGTGCATTTCTCATGACTAATTCTGATATAAAATGACGCGAGGAACGCGTTGGAAGCGACAGAATTGAGATCCGAGCAACCGTTGACGAGAAAATGGCGAGCATTCCCAAACCCTGATCTCATGTTTTTTGGGCTCCAGAACCGTGTTTGTGCATTTCTCAAGACGAATTCTGATATAAAATGACGCGAAGAACGCGTTGGAAGCGGCAGAATTGAGATCCGAGCAACCGTTGACGAGAAAATGGCGAGCATTCCCAAATCCTGATCTGATGTTTTTTGGGCTCCAGAACCGTGTTTGTGCATTTCTCATGACTAATTCTGATATAAAATGACGCGAGGAACGCGTTGGAAGCGACAGAATTGAGATCCGAGCAACCGTTGACGAGAAAATGGCGAGCATTCCCAAACCCTGATCTCATGTTTTTTGGGCTCCAGAACCGTGTTTGTGCATTTCTCAAGACGAATTCTGATATAAAATGACGCGAGGAACGCGTTGGAAGCGGCAGAATTGAGATCCGAGCAACCGTTGACGAGAAAATGGCGAGCATTCCCAAATCCTGATCTCATGTTTTTTGGGCTCCAGAACCGTGTTTGTGCATTTCTCATGACTAATTCTGATATAAAATGACGCGAGGAACGCGTTGGAAGCGGCAGAATTGAGATCCGAGCAACCGTTGACGAGAAAATGGCGAGCATTCCCAAATCCTGATCTCATGTTTTTTGGGCTCCAGAACCGTGTTTGTGCATTTCTCATGACTAATTCTGATATAAAATGACGCGACGAACGCGTTGGAAGCGACAGAATTGCGATCAGAGAAACCGTTGACGAGAAAATGGCGAGCATTCCCAAATCCTGATCTCGTGTGTTTTGGACTCCAGAAATGTGTTCCTGCATTTGTCGTCACTATTTCCGACGTAAAATGACGCGAGGAACGCGTTGGAAGCGACATAATTGAGATCCAAGCAACCGTTGACGAGAAAATGGCGAGCATTCCCAAAACTTGATCTCGTGTTTATTGAACTCCAGAACCGTGTTTGTGCGTTTCTCAAGACTAATTCCGACGTAAAATGACACGAGGAACACGTTGGAAGCGACAGAATTGCGATCCGAGAAACCGTTGACGAGAAAATGGCGAGCATTCCCCAATCCTGATCTCATGTTTTTTGGGCTCCAGAACCGTGTTTGTGCATTTCTCATGACTAATTCTGATATAAAATGACGCGAGGAACACGCTGGAAGCGACAGAATTGCGATCCGAGCAACCGTTGACGAGAAAATGGCGAGCATTCCCAAAACTTGATCTCGTGTTTATTGAACTCCAGAACCGTGTTTGTGCATTTCTCAAAACGAATTCCGACGTAAAATGACACGAGGAACACGTTGGAAGCGACAGGATTGCGATCCGAGAAACCGTTGACGACAAAATCGCGAGCATTCCCAAAACTTGATCTCGTGTTTTTTGGGCTCCAGAACCGTGTTTGTGCATTTCTCATGACTAATTCTGGTATAAAATGACGCGAGGAACACGCTGGAGGCGACAGAATTGAGATCCGAGCAACCGTTGACGAGAAAATGGCGAGCATTCCCAAATCCTGATCTCGTGTTTTTTGGGCTCCAGAACCGTGTTTCTGCATTTCTCATGACTAATTCCGATGTAGAATGACGCGAGGAACGCGCTGGAAGCGACAGAATTGCGATCCGAGCAACCGTTGACGAAAAAATGGCGAGCATTGCCAAAACTTGATCTCGTGTTTATTGAACTCCAGAACCGTGTTTGTGCATTTCTCAAGACGAATTCTGATATAAAATGACGCGAGGAACGCGTTGGAAGCGGCAGAATTGAGATCCGAGAAACCGTTGACGAGAAAATGGCGAGCATTCCCAAATCCTGATCTCATGTTTTTTGGGCTCCAGAACCGTGTTTGTGCATTTCTCATGACTAATTCTGATATAAAATGACGCGACGAACGCGTTGGAAGCGACAGAATTGCGATCCGAGCAACCGTTGACGAGAAAATGGCGAGCATTCCCAAAACTTGATCTCATGTTTTTTGGGCTCCAGAACCGTGTTTGTGCATTTCTCATGACTAATTCTGATATAAAATGACGCGACGAACGCGTTGGAAGCGACAGAATTGCGATCCGAGCAACCGTTGACGAGAAAATGGCGAGCATTCCCAAAACTTGATCTCATGTTTTTTGGGCTCCAGAACCGTGTTTGTGCATTTCTCAAGACGAATTCTGATATAAAATGACGCGACGAACGCGTTGGAAGCGACAGAATTGCGATCCGAGCAACCGTTGACGAGAAAATGGCGAGCATTCCCAAAACCTGATCTCGTGTTTTTTGGACTCCAGAAACGTTTTCGTGCATTTGTCGTCACTATTTCCGACGTGAAATGACACGAGGAACACGCTTGAGGCGACAGAATTGCGATCCGAGAAACCGTTGACGAGAAAATGGCGAGCATTCCCCAATCCTGATCTCATGTTTTTTGGGCTCCAGAACCGTGTTTGTGCATTTCTCATGACTAATTCCGATGTAAAATGACGCGAGGAACGCGCCGGAAGCGACAGAATTGCGATCCGAGCAACCGTTGACGAGAAAATGGCGAGCATTCCCAAAACTTGATCTCGTGTTTTTTGGGCTCCAGAACCGTGTTTGTGCATTTCTCAAGACGAATTCTGATATAAAATGACGCGAGGAACGCGTTGGAAGCGGCAGAATTGAGATCCGAGAAACCGTTGACGAGAAAATGGCGAGCATTCCCAAATCCTGATCTCATGTTTTTTGGGCTCCAGAACCGTGTTTGTGCATTTCTCATGACTAATTCTGATATAAAATGACGCGACGAACGCGTTGGAAGCGACAGAATTGCGATCCGAGCAACCGTTGACGAGAAAATGGCGAGCATTCCCAAATCCTGATCTCATGTTTTTTGGGCTCCAGAACCGTGTTTGTGCATTTCTCATGACTAATTCTGATATAAAATGACGCGAGGAACGCGTTGGAAGCGACAGAATTGAGATCCGAGCAACCGTTGACGAGAAAATGGCGAGCATTCCCAAACCCTGATCTCATGTTTTTTGGGCTCCAGAACCGTGTTTGTGCATTTCTCAAGACGAATTCTGATATAAAATGACGCGAAGAACGCGTTGGAAGCGGCAGAATTGAGATCCGAGCAACCGTTGACGAGAAAATGGCGAGCATTCCCAAATCCTGATCTGATGTTTTTTGGGCTCCAGAACCGTGTTTGTGCATTTCTCATGACTAATTCTGATATAAAATGACGCGAGGAACGCGTTGGAAGCGACAGAATTGAGATCCGAGCAACCGTTGACGAGAAAATGGCGAGCATTCCCAAACCCTGATCTCATGTTTTTTGGGCTCCAGAACCGTGTTTGTGCATTTCTCAAGACGAATTCTGATATAAAATGACGCGAGGAACGCGTTGGAAGCGGCAGAATTGAGATCCGAGCAACCGTTGACGAGAAAATGGCGAGCATTCCCAAATCCTGATCTCATGTTTTTTGGGCTCCAGAACCGTGTTTGTGCATTTCTCATGACTAATTCTGATATAAAATGACGCGACGAACGCGTTGGAAGCGACAGAATTGCGATCAGAGAAACCGTTGACGAGAAAATGGCGAGCATTCCCAAATCCTGATCTCGTGTGTTTTGGACTCCAGAAATGTGTTCCTGCATTTGTCGTCACTATTTCCGACGTAAAATGACGCGAGGAACGCGTTGGAAGCGACATAATTGAGATCCGAGCAACCGTTGACGAGAAAATGGCGAGCATTCCCAAAACTTGATCTCGTGTTTATTGAACTCCAGAACCGTGTTTGTGCGTTTCTCAAGACTAATTCCGACGTAAAATGACACGAGGAACACGTTGGAAGCGACAGAATTGCGATCCGAGAAACCGTTGACGAGAAAATGGCGAGCATTCCCCAATCCTGATCTCATGTTTTTTGGGCTCCAGAACCGTGTTTGTGCATTTCTCATGACTAATTCTGATATAAAATGACGCGAGGAACACGCTGGAAGCGACAGAATTGCGATCCGAGCAACCGTTGACGAGAAAATGGCGAGCATTCCCAAAACTTGATCTCGTGTTTATTGAACTCCAGAACCGTGTTTGTGCATTTCTCAAAACGAATTCCGACGTAAAATGACACGAGGAACACGTTGGAAGCGACAGGATTGCGATCCGAGAAACCGTTGACGACAAAATCGCGAGCATTCCCAAAACTTGATCTCGTGTTTTTTGGGCTCCAGAACCGTGTTTGTGCATTTCTCATGACTAATTCTGGTATAAAATGACGCGAGGAACACGCTGGAGGCGACAGAATTGAGATCCGAGCAACCGTTGACGAGAAAATGGCGAGCATTCCCAAATCCTGATCTCGTGTTTTTTGGGCTCCAGAACCGTGTTTCTGCATTTCTCATGACTAATTCCGATGTAGAATGACGCGAGGAACGCGCTGGAAGCGACAGAATTGCGATCCGAGCAACCGTTGACGAAAAAATGGCGAGCATTCCCAAAACTTGATCTCGTGTTTATTGAACTCCAGAACCGTGTTTGTGCATTTCTCAAGACGAATTCTGATATAAAATGACGCGAGGAACGCGTTGGAAGCGGCAGAATTGAGATCCGAGAAACCGTTGACGAGAAAATGGCGAGCATTCCCAAATCCTGATCTCATGTTTTTTGGGCTCCAGAACCGTGTTTGTGCATTTCTCATGACTAATTCTGATATAAAATGACGCGACGAACGCGTTGGAAGCGACAGAATTGCGATCCGAGCAACCGTTGACGAGAAAATGGCGAGCATTCCCAAAACTTGATCTCATGTTTTTTGGGCTCCAGAACCGTGTTTGTGCATTTCTCATGACTAATTCTGATATAAAATGACGCGACGAACGCGTTGGAAGCGACAGAATTGCGATCCGAGCAACCGTTGACGAGAAAATGGCGAGCATTCCCAAAACTTGATCTCATGTTTTTTGGGCTCCAGAACCGTGTTTGTGCATTTCTCAAGACGAATTCTGATATAAAATGACGCGACGAACGCGTTGGAAGCGACAGAATTGCGATCCGAGCAACCGTTGACGAGAAAATGGCGAGCATTCCCAAAACCTGATCTCGTGTTTTTTGGACTCCAGAAACGTTTTCGTGCATTTGTCGTCACTATTTCCGACGTGAAATGACACGAGGAACACGCTTGAGGCGACAGAATTGCGATCCGAGAAACCGTTGACGAGAAAATGGCGAGCATTCCCCAATCCTGATCTCATGTTTTTTGGGCTCCAGAACCGTGTTTGTGCATTTCTCATGACTAATTCCGATGTAAAATGACGCGAGGAACGCGCCGGAAGCGACAGAATTGCGATCCGAGCAACCGTTGACGAGAAAATGGCGAGCATTCCCAAAACTTGATCTCGTGTTTTTTGGGCTCCAGAACCGTGTTTGTGCATTTCTCAAGACGAATTCTGATATAAAATGACGCGAGGAACGCGTTGGAAGCGGCAGAATTGAGATCCGAGAAACCGTTGACGAGAAAATGGCGAGCATTCCCAAATCCTGATCTCATGTTTTTTGGGCTCCAGAACCGTGTTTGTGCATTTCTCATGACTAATTCTGATATAAAATGACGCGACGAACGCGTTGGAAGCGACAGAATTGCGATCCGAGCAACCGTTGACGAGAAAATGGCGAGCATTCCCAAATCCTGATCTCATGTTTTTTGGGCTCCAGAACCGTGTTTGTGCATTTCTCATGACTAATTCTGATATAAAATGACGCGAGGAACGCGTTGGAAGCGACAGAATTGAGATCCGAGCAACCGTTGACGAGAAAATGGCGAGCATTCCCAAACCCTGATCTCATGTTTTTTGGGCTCCAGAACCGTGTTTGTGCATTTCTCAAGACGAATTCTGATATAAAATGACGCGAAGAACGCGTTGGAAGCGGCAGAATTGAGATCCGAGCAACCGTTGACGAGAAAATGGCGAGCATTCCCAAATCCTGATCTGATGTTTTTTGGGCTCCAGAACCGTGTTTGTGCATTTCTCATGACTAATTCTGATATAAAATGACGCGAGGAACGCGTTGGAAGCGACAGAATTGAGATCCGAGCAACCGTTGACGAGAAAATGGCGAGCATTCCCAAACCCTGATCTCATGTTTTTTGGGCTCCAGAACCGTGTTTGTGCATTTCTCAAGACGAATTCTGATATAAAATGACGCGAGGAACGCGTTGGAAGCGGCAGAATTGAGATCCGAGCAACCGTTGACGAGAAAATGGCGAGCATTCCCAAATCCTGATCTCATGTTTTTTGGGCTCCAGAACCGTGTTTGTGCATTTCTCATGACTAATTCTGATATAAAATGACGCGAGGAACGCGTTGGAAGCGGCAGAATTGAGATCCGAGCAACCGTTGACGAGAAAATGGCGAGCATTCCCAAATCC
This sequence comes from Crossocerus cetratus, assembly GCA_963675795.1. Classification (NCBI taxonomy): domain Eukaryota; kingdom Metazoa; phylum Arthropoda; class Insecta; order Hymenoptera; family Crabronidae; genus Crossocerus; species Crossocerus cetratus. The sequence goes on from OY776667.1 coordinate 3,664,159, forward strand.
TGATCTCATGTTTTTTGGGCTCCAGAACCGTGTTTGTGCATTTCTCATGACTAATTCTGATATAAAATGACGCGACGAACGCGTTGGAAGCGACAGAATTGCGATCAGAGAAACCGTTGACGAGAAAATGGCGAGCATTCCCAAATCCTGATCTCGTGTGTTTTGGACTCCAGAAATGTGTTCCTGCATTTGTCGTCACTATTTCCGACGTAAAATGACGCGAGGAACGCGTTGGAAGCGACATAATTGAGATCCGAGCAACCGTTGACGAGAAAATGGCGAGCATTCCCAAAACTTGATCTCGTGTTTATTGAACTCCAGAACCGTGTTTGTGCGTTTCTCAAGACTAATTCCGACGTAAAATGACACGAGGAACACGTTGGAAGCGACAGAATTGCGATCCGAGAAACCGTTGACGAGAAAATGGCGAGCATTCCCCAATCCTGATCTCATGTTTTTTGGGCTCCAGAACCGTGTTTGTGCATTTCTCATGACTAATTCTGATATAAAATGACGCGAGGAACACGCTGGAAGCGACAGAATTGCGATCCGAGCAACCGTTGACGAGAAAATGGCGAGCATTCCCAAAACTTGATCTCGTGTTTATTGAACTCCAGAACCGTGTTTGTGCATTTCTCAAAACGAATTCCGACGTAAAATGACACGAGGAACACGTTGGAAGCGACAGGATTGCGATCCGAGAAACCGTTGACGACAAAATCGCGAGCATTCCCAAAACTTGATCTCGTGTTTTTTGGGCTCCAGAACCGTGTTTGTGCATTTCTCATGACTAATTCTGGTATAAAATGACGCGAGGAACACGCTGGAGGCGACAGAATTGAGATCCGAGCAACCGTTGACGAGAAAATGGCGAGCATTCCCAAATCCTGATCTCGTGTTTTTTGGGCTCCAGAACCGTGTTTCTGCATTTCTCATGACTAATTCCGATGTAGAATGACGCGAGGAACGCGCTGGAAGCGACAGAATTGCGATCCGAGCAACCGTTGACGAAAAAATGGCGAGCATTCCCAAAACTTGATCTCGTGTTTATTGAACTCCAGAACCGTGTTTGTGCATTTCTCAAGACGAATTCTGATATAAAATGACGCGAGGAACGCGTTGGAAGCGGCAGAATTGAGATCCGAGAAACCGTTGACGAGAAAATGGCGAGCATTCCCAAATCCTGATCTCATGTTTTTTGGGCTCCAGAACCGTGTTTGTGCATTTCTCATGACTAATTCTGATATAAAATGACGCGACGAACGCGTTGGAAGCGACAGAATTGCGATCCGAGCAACCGTTGACGAGAAAATGGCGAGCATTCCCAAAACTTGATCTCATGTTTTTTGGGCTCCAGAACCGTGTTTGTGCATTTCTCATGACTAATTCTGATATAAAATGACGCGACGAACGCGTTGGAAGCGACAGAATTGCGATCCGAGCAACCGTTGACGAGAAAATGGCGAGCATTCCCAAAACTTGATCTCATGTTTTTTGGGCTCCAGAACCGTGTTTGTGCATTTCTCAAGACGAATTCTGATATAAAATGACGCGACGAACGCGTTGGAAGCGACAGAATTGCGATCCGAGCAACCGTTGACGAGAAAATGGCGAGCATTCCCAAAACCTGATCTCGTGTTTTTTGGACTCCAGAAACGTTTTCGTGCATTTGTCGTCACTATTTCCGACGTGAAATGACACGAGGAACACGCTTGAGGCGACAGAATTGCGATCCGAGAAACCGTTGACGAGAAAATGGCGAGCATTCCCCAATCCTGATCTCATGTTTTTTGGGCTCCAGAACCGTGTTTGTGCATTTCTCATGACTAATTCCGATGTAAAATGACGCGAGGAACGCGCCGGAAGCGACAGAATTGCGATCCGAGCAACCGTTGACGAGAAAATGGCGAGCATTCCCAAAACTTGATCTCGTGTTTTTTGGGCTCCAGAACCGTGTTTGTGCATTTCTCAAGACGAATTCTGATATAAAATGACGCGAGGAACGCGTTGGAAGCGGCAGAATTGAGATCCGAGAAACCGTTGACGAGAAAATGGCGAGCATTCCCAAATCCTGATCTCATGTTTTTTGGGCTCCAGAACCGTGTTTGTGCATTTCTCATGACTAATTCTGATATAAAATGACGCGACGAACGCGTTGGAAGCGACAGAATTGCGATCCGAGCAACCGTTGACGAGAAAATGGCGAGCATTCCCAAAACTTGATCTCATGTTTTTTGGGCTCCAGAACCGTGTTTGTGCATTTCTCATGACTAATTCTGATATAAAATGACGCGACGAACGCGTTGGAAGCGACAGAATTGCGATCCGAGCAACCGTTGACGAGAAAATGGCGAGCATTCCCAAAACTTGATCTCATGTTTTTTGGGCTCCAGAACCGTGTTTGTGCATTTCTCAAGACGAATTCTGATATAAAATGACGCGACGAACGCGTTGGAAGCGACAGAATTGCGATCCGAGCAACCGTTGACGAGAAAATGGCGAGCATTCCCAAAACCTGATCTCGTGTTTTTTGGACTCCAGAAACGTTTTCGTGCATTTGTCGTCACTATTTCCGACGTGAAATGACACGAGGAACACGCTTGAGGCGACAGAATTGCGATCCGAGAAACCGTTGACGAGAAAATGGCGAGCATTCCCCAATCCTGATCTCATGTTTTTTGGGCTCCAGAACCGTGTTTGTGCATTTCTCATGACTAATTCCGATGTAAAATGACGCGAGGAACGCGCCGGAAGCGACAGAATTGCGATCCGAGCAACCGTTGACGAGAAAATGGCGAGCATTCCCAAAACTTGATCTCGCGTTTTTTGGGCTCCAGAACCGTGTTTGTGCATTTCTCATGACTAATTCTGGTATAAAATGACGCGAGGAACACGCTGGAGGCGACAGAATTGAGATCCGAGCAACCGTTGACGAGAAAATGGCGAGCATTCCCAAATCCTGATCTCATGTTTTTTGGGCTCCAGAACCGTGTTTGTGCATTTCTCATGACTAATTCTGATATAAAATGACGCGACGAACGCGTTGGAAGCGACAGAATTGCGATCCGAGCAACCGTTGACGAGAAAATGGCGAGCATTCCCAAATCCTGATCTCATGTTTTTTGGGCTCCAGAACCGTGTTTGTGCATTTCTCATGACTAATTCTGATATAAAATGACGCGAGGAACGCGTTGGAAGCGACAGAATTGAGATCCGAGCAACCGTTGACGAGAAAATGGCGAGCATTCCCAAACCCTGATCTCATGTTTTTTGGGCTCCAGAACCGTGTTTGTGCATTTCTCAAGACGAATTCTGATATAAAATGACGCGTGGAACGCGTTGGAAGCGGCAGAATTGAGATCCGAGCATCCGTTGACGAGAAAATGGCGAGCATTCCCAAAACTTGATCTCATGTTTTTTGGGCTCCAGAACCGTGTTTGTGCATTTCTCAAGACGAATTCTGATATAAAATGACGCGACGAACGCGTTGGAAGCGACAGAATTGCGATCCGAGCAACCGTTGACGAGAAAATGGCGAGCATTCCCAAAACCTGATCTCGTGTTTTTTGGACTCCAGAAACGTTTTCGTGCATTTGTCGTCACTATTTCCGACGTGAAATGACACGAGGAACACGCTTGAGGCGACAGAATTGCGATCCGAGAAACCGTTGACGAGAAAATGGCGAGCATTCCCCAATCCTGATCTCATGTTTTTTGGGCTCCAGAACCGTGTTTGTGCATTTCTCATGACTAATTCCGATGTAAAATGACGCGAGGAACGCGCCGGAAGCGACAGAATTGCGATCCGAGCAACCGTTGACGAGAAAATGGCGAGCATTCCCAAAACTTGATCTCGTGTTTTTTGGGCTCCAGAACCGTGTTTGTGCATTTCTCATGACTAATTCTGGTATAAAATGACGCGAGGAACACGCTGGAGGCGACAGAATTGAGATCCGAGCAACCGTTGACGAGAAAATGGCGAGCATTCCCAAATCCTGATCTCATGTTTTTTGGGCTCCAGAACCGTGTTTGTGCATTTCTCATGACTAATTCTGATATAAAATGACGCGACGAACGCGTTGGAAGCGACAGAATTGCGATCCGAGCAACCGTTGACGAGAAAATGGCGAGCATTCCCAAATCCTGATCTCATGTTTTTTGGGCTCCAGAACCGTGTTTGTGCATTTCTCATTACTAATTCTGATATAAAATGACGCGAGGAACGCGTTGGAAGCGACAGAATTGAGATCCGAGCAACCGTTGACGAGAAAATGGCGAGCATTCCCAAACCCTGATCTCATGTTTTTTGGGCTCCAGAACCGTGTTTGTGCATTTCTCAAGACGAATTCTGATATAAAATGACGCGTGGAACGCGTTGGAAGCGGCAGAATTGAGATCCGCGCAACCGTTGACGAGAAAATGGCGAGCATTCCCAAATCCTGATCTCATGTTTTTTGGGCTCCAGAACCGTGTTTGTGCATTTCTCATGACTAATTCTGATATAAAATGACGCGAGGAACGCGTTGGAAGCGGCAGAATTGAGATCCGAGCAACCGTTGACGAGAAAATGGCGAGCATTCCCAAATCCTGATCTCATGTTTTTTGGGCTCCAGAACCGTGTTTGTGCATTTCTCATGACTAATTCTGATATAAAATGACGCGACGAACGCGTTGGAAGCGACAGAATTGCGATCAGAGAAACCGTTGACGAGAAAATGGCGAGCATTCCCAAATCCTGATCTCGTGTGTTTTGGACTCCAGAAATGTGTTCCTGCATTTGTCGTCACTATTTCCGACGTAAAATGACACGAGGAACGCGTTGGAAGCGACATAATTGAGATCCGAGCAACCGTTGACGAGAAAATGGCGAGCATTCCCAAAACTTGATCTCGTGTTTATTGAACTCCAGAACCGTGTTTGTGCGTTTCTCAAGACTAATTCCGACGTAAAATGACACGAGGAACACGTTGGAAGCGACAGAATTGCGATCCGAGAAACCGTTGACGAGAAAATGGCGAGCATTCCCCAATCCTGATCTCATGTTTTTTGGGCTCCAGAACCGTGTTTGTGCGTTTCTCATGACTAATTCTGGTATTAAATGACGCGAGGAACACGCTGGAGGCGACAGAATTGAGATCCGAGCAACCGTTGACGAGAAAATGGCGAGCATTCCCAAAACTTGATCTCATGTTTTTTGGGCTCCAGAACCGTGTTTGTGCATTTCTCATGACTAATTCTGATATAAAATGACGCGACGAACGCGTTGGAAGCGACAGAATTGCGATCCGAGCAACCGTTGACGAGAAAATGGCGAGCATTCCCAAAACTTGATCTCATGTTTTTTGGGCTCCAGAACCGTGTTTGTGCATTTCTCAAGACGAATTCTGATATAAAATGACGCGACGAACGCGTTGGAAGCGACAGAATTGCGATCCGAGCAACCGTTGACGAGAAAATGGCGAGCATTCCCAAAACCTGATCTCGTGTTTTTTGGACTCCAGAAACGTTTTCGTGCATTTGTCGTCACTATTTCCGACGTGAAATGACACGAGGAACACGCTTGAGGCGACAGAATTGCGATCCGAGAAACCGTTGACGAGAAAATGGCGAGCATTCCCAAATCCTGATCTCATGTTTTTTGGGCTCCAGAACCGTGTTTGTGCATTTCTCATGACTAATTCTGATATAAAATGACGCGAGGAACGCGTTGGAAGCGGCAGAATTGAGATCCGAGCAACCGTTGACGAGAAAATGGCGAGCATTCCCAAATCCTGATCTCATGTTTTTTGGGCTCCAGAACCGTGTTTGTGCATTTCTCATGACTAATTCTGATATAAAATGACGCGAGGAACGCGTTGGAAGCGGCAGAATTGAGATCCGAGCAACCGTTGACGAGAAAATGGCGAGCATTCCCAAATCCTGATCTCATGTTTTTTGGGCTCCAGAACCGTGTTTGTGCATTTCTCATGACTAATTCTGATATAAAATGACGCGACGAACGCGTTGGAAGCGACAGAATTGCGATCAGAGAAACCGTTGACGAGAAAATGGCGAGCATTCCCAAATCCTGATCTCGTGTGTTTTGGACTCCAGAAATGTGTTCCTGCATTTGTCGTCACTATTTCCGACGTAAAATGACGCGAGGAACGCGTTGGAAGCGACATAATTGAGATCCGAGCAACCGTTGACGAGAAAATGGCGAGCATTCCCAAAACTTGATCTCGTGTTTATTGAACTCCAGAACCGTGTTTGTGCGTTTCTCAAGACTAATTCCGACGTAAAATGACACGAGGAACACGTTGGAAGCGACAGAATTGCGATCCGAGAAACCGTTGACGAGAAAATGGCGAGCATTCCCCAATCCTGATCTCATGTTTTTTGGGCTCCAGAACCGTGTTTGTGCATTTCTCATGACTAATTCTGATATAAAATGACGCGAGGAACACGCTGGAAGCGACAGAATTGCGATCCGAGCAACCGTTGACGAGAAAATGGCGAGCATTCCCAAAACTTGATCTCGTGTTTATTGAACTCCAGAACCGTGTTTGTGCATTTCTCAAAACGAATTCCGACGTAAAATGACACGAGGAACACGTTGGAAGCGACAGGATTGCGATCCGAGAAACCGTTGACGACAAAATCGCGAGCATTCCCAAAACTTGATCTCGTGTTTTTTGGGCTCCAGAACCGTGTTTGTGCATTTCTCATGACTAATTCTGGTATAAAATGACGCGAGGAACACGCTGGAGGCGACAGAATTGAGATCCGAGCAACCGTTGACGAGAAAATGGCGAGCATTCCCAAATCCTGATCTCGTGTTTTTTGGGCTCCAGAACCGTGTTTCTGCATTTCTCATGACTAATTCCGATGTAGAATGACGCGAGGAACGCGCTGGAAGCGACAGAATTGCGATCCGAGCAACCGTTGACGAAAAAATGGCGAGCATTCCCAAAACTTGATCTCGTGTTTATTGAACTCCAGAACCGTGTTTGTGCATTTCTCAAGACGAATTCTGATATAAAATGACGCGAGGAACGCGTTGGAAGCGGCAGAATTGAGATCCGAGAAACCGTTGACGAGAAAATGGCGAGCATTCCCAAATCCTGATCTCATGTTTTTTGGGCTCCAGAACCGTGTTTGTGCATTTCTCATGACTAATTCTGATATAAAATGACGCGACGAACGCGTTGGAAGCGACAGAATTGCGATCCGAGCAACCGTTGACGAGAAAATGGCGAGCATTCCCAAAACTTGATCTCATGTTTTTTGGGCTCCAGAACCGTGTTTGTGCATTTCTCATGACTAATTCTGATATAAAATGACGCGACGAACGCGTTGGAAGCGACAGAATTGCGATCCGAGCAACCGTTGACGAGAAAATGGCGAGCATTCCCAAAACTTGATCTCATGTTTTTTGGGCTCCAGAACCGTGTTTGTGCATTTCTCAAGACGAATTCTGATATAAAATGACGCGACGAACGCGTTGGAAGCGACAGAATTGCGATCCGAGCAACCGTTGACGAGAAAATGGCGAGCATTCCCAAAACCTGATCTCGTGTTTTTTGGACTCCAGAAACGTTTTCGTGCATTTGTCGTCACTATTTCCGACGTGAAATGACACGAGGAACACGCTTGAGGCGACAGAATTGCGATCCGAGAAACCGTTGACGAGAAAATGGCGAGCATTCCCCAATCCTGATCTCATGTTTTTTGGGCTCCAGAACCGTGTTTGTGCATTTCTCATGACTAATTCCGATGTAAAATGACGCGAGGAACGCGCCGGAAGCGACAGAATTGCGATCCGAGCAACCGTTGACGAGAAAATGGCGAGCATTCCCAAAACTTGATCTCGTGTTTTTTGGGCTCCAGAACCGTGTTTGTGCATTTCTCAAGACGAATTCTGATATAAAATGACGCGAGGAACGCGTTGGAAGCGGCAGAATTGAGATCCGAGAAACCGTTGACGAGAAAATGGCGAGCATTCCCAAATCCTGATCTCATGTTTTTTGGGCTCCAGAACCGTGTTTGTGCATTTCTCATGACTAATTCTGATATAAAATGACGCGACGAACGCGTTGGAAGCGACAGAATTGCGATCCGAGCAACCGTTGACGAGAAAATGGCGAGCATTCCCAAAACTTGATCTCATGTTTTTTGGGCTCCAGAACCGTGTTTGTGCATTTCTCATGACTAATTCTGATATAAAATGACGCGACGAACGCGTTGGAAGCGACAGAATTGCGATCCGAGCAACCGTTGACGAGAAAATGGCGAGCATTCCCAAAACTTGATCTCATGTTTTTTGGGCTCCAGAACCGTGTTTGTGCATTTCTCAAGACGAATTCTGATATAAAATGACGCGACGAACGCGTTGGAAGCGACAGAATTGCGATCCGAGCAACCGTTGACGAGAAAATGGCGAGCATTCCCAAAACCTGATCTCGTGTTTTTTGGACTCCAGAAACGTTTTCGTGCATTTGTCGTCACTATTTCCGACGTGAAATGACACGAGGAACACGCTTGAGGCGACAGAATTGCGATCCGAGAAACCGTTGACGAGAAAATGGCGAGCATTCCCCAATCCTGATCTCATGTTTTTTGGGCTCCAGAACCGTGTTTGTGCATTTCTCATGACTAATTCCGATGTAAAATGACGCGAGGAACGCGCCGGAAGCGACAGAATTGCGATCCGAGCAACCGTTGACGAGAAAATGGCGAGCATTCCCAAAACTTGATCTCGCGTTTTTTGGGCTCCAGAACCGTGTTTGTGCATTTCTCATGACTAATTCTGGTATAAAATGACGCGAGGAACACGCTGGAGGCGACAGAATTGAGATCCGAGCAACCGTTGACGAGAAAATGGCGAGCATTCCCAAATCCTGATCTCATGTTTTTTGGGCTCCAGAACCGTGTTTGTGCATTTCTCATGACTAATTCTGATATAAAATGACGCGACGAACGCGTTGGAAGCGACAGAATTGCGATCCGAGCAACCGTTGACGAGAAAATGGCGAGCATTCCCAAATCCTGATCTCATGTTTTTTGGGCTCCAGAACCGTGTTTGTGCATTTCTCATGACTAATTCTGATATAAAATGACGCGAGGAACGCGTTGGAAGCGACAGAATTGAGATCCGAGCAACCGTTGACGAGAAAATGGCGAGCATTCCCAAACCCTGATCTCATGTTTTTTGGGCTCCAGAACCGTGTTTGTGCATTTCTCAAGACGAATTCTGATATAAAATGACGCGTGGAACGCGTTGGAAGCGGCAGAATTGAGATCCGAGCATCCGTTGACGAGAAAATGGCGAGCATTCCCAAAACTTGATCTCATGTTTTTTGGGCTCCAGAACCGTGTTTGTGCATTTCTCAAGACGAATTCTGATATAAAATGACGCGACGAACGCGTTGGAAGCGACAGAATTGCGATCCGAGCAACCGTTGACGAGAAAATGGCGAGCATTCCCAAAACCTGATCTCGTGTTTTTTGGACTCCAGAAACGTTTTCGTGCATTTGTCGTCACTATTTCCGACGTGAAATGACACGAGGAACACGCTTGAGGCGACAGAATTGCGATCCGAGAAACCGTTGACGAGAAAATGGCGAGCATTCCCCAATCCTGATCTCATGTTTTTTGGGCTCCAGAACCGTGTTTGTGCATTTCTCATGACTAATTCCGATGTAAAATGACGCGAGGAACGCGCCGGAAGCGACAGAATTGCGATCCGAGCAACCGTTGACGAGAAAATGGCGAGCATTCCCAAAACTTGATCTCGTGTTTTTTGGGCTCCAGAACCGTGTTTGTGCATTTCTCATGACTAATTCTGGTATAAAATGACGCGAGGAACACGCTGGAGGCGACAGAATTGAGATCCGAGCAACCGTTGACGAGAAAATGGCGAGCATTCCCAAATCCTGATCTCATGTTTTTTGGGCTCCAGAACCGTGTTTGTGCATTTCTCATGACTAATTCTGATATAAAATGACGCGACGAACGCGTTGGAAGCGACAGAATTGCGATCCGAGCAACCGTTGACGAGAAAATGGCGAGCATTCCCAAATCCTGATCTCATGTTTTTTGGGCTCCAGAACCGTGTTTGTGCATTTCTCATTACTAATTCTGATATAAAATGACGCGAGGAACGCGTTGGAAGCGACAGAATTGAGATCCGAGCAACCGTTGACGAGAAAATGGCGAGCATTCCCAAACCCTGATCTCATGTTTTTTGGGCTCCAGAACCGTGTTTGTGCATTTCTCAAGACGAATTCTGATATAAAATGACGCGTGGAACGCGTTGGAAGCGGCAGAATTGAGATCCGCGCAACCGTTGACGAGAAAATGGCGAGCATTCCCAAATCCTGATCTCATGTTTTTTGGGCTCCAGAACCGTGTTTGTGCATTTCTCATGACTAATTCTGATATAAAATGACGCGAGGAACGCGTTGGAAGCGGCAGAATTGAGATCCGAGCAACCGTTGACGAGAAAATGGCGAGCATTCCCAAATCCTGATCTCATGTTTTTTGGGCTCCAGAACCGTGTTTGTGCATTTCTCATGACTAATTCTGATATAAAATGACGCGACGAACGCGTTGGAAGCGACAGAATTGCGATCAGAGAAACCGTTGACGAGAAAATGGCGAGCATTCCCAAATCCTGATCTCGTGTGTTTTGGACTCCAGAAATGTGTTCCTGCATTTGTCGTCACTATTTCCGACGTAAAATGACACGAGGAACGCGTTGGAAGCGACATAATTGAGATCCGAGCAACCGTTGACGAGAAAATGGCGAGCATTCCCAAAACTTGATCTCGTGTTTATTGAACTCCAGAACCGTGTTTGTGCGTTTCTCAAGACTAATTCCGACGTAAAATGACACGAGGAACACGTTGGAAGCGACAGAATTGCGATCCGAGAAACCGTTGACGAGAAAATGGCGAGCATTCCCCAATCCTGATCTCATGTTTTTTGGGCTCCAGAACCGTGTTTGTGCGTTTCTCATGACTAATTCTGGTATTAAATGACGCGAGGAACACGCTGGAGGCGACAGAATTGAGATCCGAGCAACCGTTGACGAGAAAATGGCGAGCATTCCCAAAACTTGATCTCATGTTTTTTGGGCTCCAGAACCGTGTTTGTGCATTTCTCATGACTAATTCTGATATAAAATGACGCGACGAACGCGTTGGAAGCGACAGAATTGCGATCCGAGCAACCGTTGACGAGAAAATGGCGAGCATTCCCAAAACTTGATCTCATGTTTTTTGGGCTCCAGAACCGTGTTTGTGCATTTCTCAAGACGAATTCTGATATAAAATGACGCGACGAACGCGTTGGAAGCGACAGAATTGCGATCCGAGCAACCGTTGACGAGAAAATGGCGAGCATTCCCAAAACCTGATCTCGTGTTTTTTGGACTCCAGAAACGTTTTCGTGCATTTGTCGTCACTATTTCCGACGTGAAATGACACGAGGAACACGCTTGAGGCGACAGAATTGCGATCCGAGAAACCGTTGACGAGAAAATGGCGAGCATTCCCCAATCCTGATCTCATGTTTTTTGGGCTCCAGAACCGTGTTTGTGCATTTCTCATGACTAATTCCGATGTAAAATGACGCGAGGAACGCGCCGGAAGCGACAGAATTGCGATCCGAGCAACCGTTGACGAGAAAATGGCGAGCATTCCCAAAACTTGATCTCGTGTTTTTTGGGCTCCAGAACCGTGTTTGTGCATTTCTCATGACTAATTCTGGTATAAAATGACGCGAGGAACACGCTGGAGGCGACAGAATTGAGATCCGAGCAACCGTTGACGAGAAAATGGCGAGCATTCCCAAATCCTGATCTCATGTTTTTTGGGCTCCAGAACCGTGTTTGTGCATTTCTCATGACTAATTCTGATATAAAATGACGCGACGAACGCGTTGGAAGCGACAGAATTGCGATCCGAGCAACCGTTGACGAGAAAATGGCGAGCATTCCCAAATCCTGATCTCATGTTTTTTGGGCTCCAGAACCGTGTTTGTGCATTTCTCATGACTAATTCTGATATAAAATGACGCGACGAACGCGTTGGAAGCGACAGAATTGCGATCAGAGAAACCGTTGACGAGAAAATGGCGAGCATTCCCAAATCCTGATCTCGTGTGTTTTGGACTCCAGAAATGTGTTCCTGCATTTGTCGTCACTATTTCCGACGTAAAATGACACGAGGAACGCGTTGGAAGCGACATAATTGAGATCCGAGCAACCGTTGACGAGAAAATGGCGAGCATTCCCAAAACTTGATCTCGTGTTTATTGAACTCCAGAACCGTGTTTGTGCGTTTCTCAAGACTAATTCCGACGTAAAATGACACGAGGAACACGTTGGAAGCGACAGAATTGCGATCCGAGAAACCGTTGACGAGAAAATGGCGAGCATTCCCCAATCCTGATCTCATGTTTTTTGGGCTCCAGAACCGTGTTTGTGCGTTTCTCATGACTAATTCTGGTATTAAATGACGCGAGGAACACGCTGGAGGCGACAGAATTGAGATCCGAGCAACCGTTGACGAGAAAATGGCGAGCATTCCCAAAACTTGATCTCATGTTTTTTGGGCTCCAGAACCGTGTTTGTGCATTTCTCATGACTAATTCTGATATAAAATGACGCGACGAACGCGTTGGAAGCGACAGAATTGCGATCCGAGCAACCGTTGACGAGAAAATGGCGAGCATTCCCAAAACTTGATCTCATGTTTTTTGGGCTCCAGAACCGTGTTTGTGCATTTCTCAAGACGAATTCTGATATAAAATGACGCGACGAACGCGTTGGAAGCGACAGAATTGCGATCCGAGCAACCGTTGACGAGAAAATGGCGAGCATTCCCAAAACCTGATCTCGTGTTTTTTGGACTCCAGAAACGTTTTCGTGCATTTGTCGTCACTATTTCCGACGTGAAATGACACGAGGAACACGCTTGAGGCGACAGAATTGCGATCCGAGAAACCGTTGACGAGAAAATGGCGAGCATTCCCCAATCCTGATCTCATGTTTTTTGGGCTCCAGAACCGTGTTTGTGCATTTCTCATGACTAATTCCGATGTAAAATGACGCGAGGAACGCGCCGGAAGCGACAGAATTGCGATCCGAGCAACCGTTGACGAGAAAATGGCGAGCATTCCCAAAACTTGATCTCGTGTTTTTTGGGCTCCAGAACCGTGTTTGTGCATTTCTCATGACTAATTCTGGTATAAAATGACGCGAGGAACACGCTGGAGGCGACAGAATTGAGATCCGAGCAACCGTTGACGAGAAAATGGCGAGCATTCCCAAATCCTGATCTCATGTTTTTTGGGCTCCAGAACCGTGTTTGTGCATTTCTCATGACTAATTCTGATATAAAATGACGCGAGGAACGCGTTGGAAGCGACAGAATTGAGATCCGAGCAACCGTTGACGAGAAAATGGCGAGCATTCCCAAACCCTGATCTCATGTTTTTTGGGCTCCAGAACCGTGTTTGTGCATTTCTCAAGACGAATTCTGATATAAAATGACGCGTGGAACGCGTTGGAAGCGGCAGAATTGAGATCCGAGCATCCGTTGACGAGAAAATGGCGAGCATTCCCAAAACTTGATCTCATGTTTTTTGGGCTCCAGAACCGTGTTTGTGCATTTCTCAAGACGAATTCTGATATAAAATGACGCGACGAACGCGTTGGAAGCGACAGAATTGCGATCCGAGCAACCGTTGACGAGAAAATGGCGAGCATTCCCAAAACCTGATCTCGTGTTTTTTGGACTCCAGAAACGTTTTCGTGCATTTGTCGTCACTATTTCCGACGTGAAATGACACGAGGAACACGCTTGAGGCGACAGAATTGCGATCCGAGAAACCGTTGACGAGAAAATGGCGAGCATTCCCCAATCCTGATCTCATGTTTTTTGGGCTCCAGAACCGTGTTTGTGCATTTCTCATGACTAATTCCGATGTAAAATGACGCGAGGAACGCGCCGGAAGCGACAGAATTGCGATCCGAGCAACCGTTGACGAGAAAATGGCGAGCATTCCCAAAACTTGATCTCGTGTTTTTTGGGCTCCAGAACCGTGTTTGTGCATTTCTCATGACTAATTCTGGTATAAAATGACGCGAGGAACACGCTGGAGGCGACAGAATTGAGATCCGAGCAACCGTTGACGAGAAAATGGCGAGCATTCCCAAATCCTGATCTCATGTTTTTTGGGCTCCAGAACCGTGTTTGTGCATTTCTCATGACTAATTCTGATATAAAATGACGCGACGAACGCGTTGGAAGCGACAGAATTGCGATCCGAGCAACCGTTGACGAGAAAATGGCGAGCATTCCCAAATCCTGATCTCATGTTTTTTGGGCTCCAGAACCGTGTTTGTGCATTTCTCATTACTAATTCTGATATAAAATGACGCGAGGAACGCGTTGGAAGCGACAGAATTGAGATCCGAGCAACCGTTGACGAGAAAATGGCGAGCATTCCCAAACCCTGATCTCATGTTTTTTGGGCTCCAGAACCGTGTTTGTGCATTTCTCAAGACGAATTCTGATATAAAATGACGCGTGGAACGCGTTGGAAGCGGCAGAATTGAGATCCGCGCAACCGTTGACGAGAAAATGGCGAGCATTCCCAAATCCTGATCTCATGTTTTTTGGGCTCCAGAACCGTGTTTGTGCATTTCTCATGACTAATTCTGATATAAAATGACGCGAGGAACGCGTTGGAAGCGGCAGAATTGAGATCCGAGCAACCGTTGACGAGAAAATGGCGAGCATTCCCAAATCCTGATCTCATGTTTTTTGGGCTCCAGAACCGTGTTTGTGCATTTCTCATGACTAATTCTGATATAAAATGACGCGACGAACGCGTTGGAAGCGACAGAATTGCGATCAGAGAAACCGTTGACGAGAAAATGGCGAGCATTCCCAAATCCTGATCTCGTGTGTTTTGGACTCCAGAAATGTGTTCCTGCATTTGTCGTCACTATTTCCGACGTAAAATGACACGAGGAACGCGTTGGAAGCGACATAATTGAGATCCGAGCAACCGTTGACGAGAAAATGGCGAGCATTCCCAAAACTTGATCTCGTGTTTATTGAACTCCAGAACCGTGTTTGTGCGTTTCTCAAGACTAATTCCGACGTAAAATGACACGAGGAACACGTTGGAAGCGACAGAATTGCGATCCGAGAAACCGTTGACGAGAAAATGGCGAGCATTCCCCAATCCTGATCTCATGTTTTTTGGGCTCCAGAACCGTGTTTGTGCGTTTCTCATGACTAATTCTGGTATTAAATGACGCGAGGAACACGCTGGAGGCGACAGAATTGCGATCCGAGAAACCGTTGACGAGAAAATGGCGAGCATTCCCCAATCCTGATCTCATGTTTTTTGGGCTCCAGAACCGTGTTTGTGCATTTCTCATGACTAATTCTGATATAAAATGACGCGAGGAACACGCTGGAAGCGACAGAATTGCGATCCGAGCAACCGTTGACGAGAAAATGGCGAGCATTCCCAAAACTTGATCTCGTGTTTATTGAACTCCAGAACCGTGTTTGTGCATTTCTCAAAATGAATTCCGACGTAAAATGACACGAGGAACACGTTGGAAGCGACAGGATTGCGATCCGAGAAACCGTTGACGACAAAATCGCGAGCATTCCCAAAACTTGATCTCGTGTTTTTTGGGCTCCAGAACAGTGTTTGTGCATTTCTCAAGACGAATTCCGACGTAAAATGACACGAGGAACACGTTGGAAGCGACAAGATTGCGTTCCGAGAAACCGTTGACGAGAAAATCGCGAGCATTCCCAAATCCTGATCTCGTGTTTTTTGGGCTCCAGAACCGTGTTTCTGCATTTCTCATGACTAATTCCGATGTAAAATGACGCGAGGAACGCGCTGGAAGCGACAGAATTGCGATCCGAGCAACCGTTGACGAGAAAATGGCGAGCATTCCCAAAACTTGATCTCGTGTTTTTTGGGCTCCAGAACCGTGTTTGTGCATTTCTCATGACTAATTCTGATATAAAATGACGCGAGGAACGCGTTGGAAGCGACAGAATTGAGATCCGAGCAACCGTTGACGAGAAAATGGCGAGCATTCCCAAACCCTGATCTCATGTTTTTTGGGCTCCAGAACCGTGTTTGTGCATTTCTCAAGACGAATTCTGATATAAAATGACGCGAGGAACGCGTTGGAAGCGACATAATTGAGATCCGAGCAACCGTTGACGAGAAAATGGCGAGCATTCCCAAAACTTGATCTCGTGTTTATTGAACTCCAGAACCGTGTTTGTGCGTTTCTCAAGACTAATTCCGACGTAAAATGACACGAGGAACACGTTGGAAGCGACAGAATTGCGATCCGAGAAACCGTTGACGAGAAAATGGCGAGCATTCCCCAATCCTGATCTCATGTTTTTTGGGCTCCAGAACCGTGTTTGTGCATTTCTCATGACTAATTCTGGTATTAAATGACGCGAGGAACACGCTGGAGGCGACAGAATTGCGATCCGAGAAACCGTTGACGAGAAAATGGCGAGCATTCCCCAATCCTGATCTCATGTTTTTTGGGCTCCAGAACCGTGTTTGTGCATTTCTCATGACTAATTCTGATATAAAATGACGCGAGGAACACGCTGGAAGCGACAGAATTGCGATCCGAGCAACCGTTGACGAGAAAATGGCGAGCATTCCCAAAACTTGATCTCGTGTTTATTGAACTCCAGAACCGTGTTTGTGCATTTCTCAAAATGAATTCCGACGTAAAATGACACGAGGAACACGTTGGAAGCGACAGGATTGCGATCCGAGAAACCGTTGACGACAAAATCGCGAGCATTCCCAAACCTTGATCTCGTGTTTTTTGGGCTCCAGAACAGTGTTTGTGCATTTCTCAAGACGAATTCCGACGTAAAATGACACGAGGAACACGTTGGAAGCGACAAGATTGCGTTCCGAGAAACCGTTGACGAGAAAATCGCGAGCATTCCCAAATCCTGATCTCGTGTTTTTTGGGCTCCAGAACCGTGTTTCTGCATTTCTCATGACTAATTCCGATGTAAAATGACGCGAGGAACGCGCTGGAAGCGACAGAATTGCGATCCGAGCAACCGTTGACGAGAAAATGGCGAGCATTCCCAAATCCTGATCTCGTGTGTTTTGGACTCCAGAAATGTGTTCCTGCATTTGTCGTCACTATTTCCGACGTAAAATGACACGAGGAACGCGTTGGAAGCGACATAATTGAGATCCGAGCAACCGTTGACGAGAAAATGGCGAGCATTCCCAAAACTTGATCTCGTGTTTATTGAACTCCAGAACCGTGTTTGTGCGTTTCTCAAGACTAATTCCGACGTAAAATGACACGAGGAACACGTTGGAAGCGACAGAATTGCGATCCGAGAAACCGTTGACGAGAAAATGGCGAGCATTCCCCAATCCTGATCTCATGTTTTTTGGGCTCCAGAACCGTGTTTGTGCATTTCTCATGACTAATTCTGGTATTAAATGACGCGAGGAACACGCTGGAGGCGACAGAATTGCGATCCGAGAAACCGTTGACGAGAAAATGGCGAGCATTCCCCAATCCTGATCTCATGTTTTTTGGGCTCCAGAACCGTGTTTGTGCATTTCTCATGACTAATTCTGATATAAAATGACGCGAGGAACACGCTGGAAGCGACAGAATTGCGATCCGAGCAACCGTTGACGAGAAAATGGCGAGCATTCCCAAAACTTGATCTCGTGTTTATTGAACTCCAGAACCGTGTTTGTGCATTTCTCAAAATGAATTCCGACGTAAAATGACACGAGGAACACGTTGGAAGCGACAGGATTGCGATCCGAGAAACCGTTGACGACAAAATCGCGAGCATTCCCAAAACTTGATCTCGTGTTTTTTGGGCTCCAGAACAGTGTTTGTGCATTTCTCAAGACGAATTCCGACGTAAAATGACACGAGGAACACGTTGGAAGCGACAAGATTGCGTTCCGAGAAACCGTTGACGAGAAAATCGCGAGCATTCCCAAATCCTGATCTCGTGTTTTTTGGGCTCCAGAACCGTGTTTCTGCATTTCTCATGACTAATTCCGATGTAAAATGACGCGAGGAACGCGCTGGAAGCGACAGAATTGCGATCCGAGCAACCGTTGACGAGAAAATGGCGAGCATTCCCAAAACTTGATCTCGTGTTTTTTGGGCTCCAGAACCGTGTTTGTGCATTTCTCATGACTAATTCTGATATAAAATGACGCGAGGAACGCGTTGGAAGCGACAGAATTGAGATCCGAGCAACCGTTGACGAGAAAATGGCGAGCATTCCCAAACCCTGATCTCATGTTTTTTGGGCTCCAGAACCGTGTTTGTGCATTTCTCAAGACGAATTCTGATATAAAATGACGCGAGGAACGCGTTGGAAGCGACATAATTGAGATCCGAGCAACCGTTGACGAGAAAATGGCGAGCATTCCCAAAACTTGATCTCGTGTTTATTGAACTCCAGAACCGTGTTTGTGCGTTTCTCAAGACTAATTCCGACGTAAAATGACACGAGGAACACGTTGGAAGCGACAGAATTGCGATCCGAGAAACCGTTGACGAGAAAATGGCGAGCATTCCCCAATCCTGATCTCATGTTTTTTGGGCTCCAGAACCGTGTTTGTGCATTTCTCATGACTAATTCTGGTATTAAATGACGCGAGGAACACGCTGGAGGCGACAGAATTGCGATCCGAGAAACCGTTGACGAGAAAATGGCGAGCATTCCCCAATCCTGATCTCATGTTTTTTGGGCTCCAGAACCGTGTTTGTGCATTTCTCATGACTAATTCTGATATAAAATGACGCGAGGAACACGCTGGAAGCGACAGAATTGCGATCCGAGCAACCGTTGACGAGAAAATGGCGAGCATTCCCAAAACTTGATCTCGTGTTTATTGAACTCCAGAACCGTGTTTGTGCATTTCTCAAAATGAATTCCGACGTAAAATGACACGAGGAACACGTTGGAAGCGACAGGATTGCGATCCGAGAAACCGTTGACGACAAAATCGCGAGCATTCCCAAAACTTGATCTCGTGTTTTTTGGGCTCCAGAACAGTGTTTGTGCATTTCTCAAGACGAATTCCGACGTAAAATGACACGAGGAACACGTTGGAAGCGACAAGATTGCGTTCCGAGAAACAGTTGACGAGAAAATCGCGAGCATTCCCAAATCCTGATCTCGTGTTTTTTGGGCTCCAGAACCGTGTTTCTGCATTCCTCATGACTAATTCCGATGTAAAATGACGCGAGGAACGCGCTGGAAGCGACAGAATTGCGATCCGAGCAACCGTTGACGAGAAAATGGCGAGCATTCCCAAAACTTGATCTCGTGTTTTTTGGGCTCCAGAACCGTGTTTGTGCATTTCTCATGACTAATTCTGGTATAAAATGACGCGAGGAACACGCTGGAGGCGACAGAATTGAGATCCGAGGAACCGTTGACGAGAAAATGGCGAGCATTCCCAAATCCTGATCTCATGTTTTTTGGGCTCCAGAACCGTGTTTGTGCATTTCTCATGACTAATTCTGATATAAAATGACGCGACGAACGCGTTGGAAGCGACAGAATTGAGATCCGAGCAACCGTTGACGAGAAAATGGCGAGCATTCCCAAACCCTGATCTCATGTTTTTTGGGCTCCAGAACCGTGTTTGTGCATTTCTCAAGACGAATTCTGATATAAAATGACGCGAGGAACGCGTTGGAAGCGACAGAATTGCGATCAGAGAAACCGTTGACGAGAAAATGGCGAGCATTCCCAAATCCTGATCTCGTGTGTTTTGGACTCCAGAAATGTGTTCCTGCATTTGTCGTCACTATTTCCGACGTAAAATGACGCGAGGAACGCGTTGGAAGCGACAGAATTGAGATCCGAGCAACCGTTGACGAGAAAATGGCGAGCATTCCCAAATCCTGATCTCATGTTTTTTGGGCTCCAGAACCGTGTTTGTGCATTTCTCATGACTAATTCTGATATAAAATGACGCGACGAACGCGTTGGAAGCGACAGAATTGCGATCAGAGAAACCGTTGACGAGAAAATGGCGAGCATTCCCAAATCCTGATCTCGTGTGTTTTGGACTCCAGAAATGTGTTCCTGCATTTGTCGTCACTATTTCCGACGTAAAATGACACGAGGAACACGTTGGAAGCGACAGAATTGCGATCCGAGAAACCGTTGACGAGAAAATGGCGAGCATTCCCCAATCCTGATCTCATGTTTTTTGGGCTCCAGAACCGTGTTTGTGCATTTCTCATGACTAATTCTGATATAAAATGACGCGAGGAACACGCTGGAAGCGACAGAATTGCGATCCGAGCAACCGTTGACGAGAAAATGGTGAGCATTCCCAAAACTTGATCTCGTGTTTATTGAACTCCAGAACCGTGTTTGTGCATTTCTCAAAACGAATTCCGACGTAAAATGACACGAGGAACACGTTGGAAGCGACAGGATTGCGATCCGAGAAACCGTTGACGACAAAATCGCGAGCATTCCCAAAACTTGATCTCGTGTTTTTTGGGCTCCAGAACAGTGTTTTGTGCATTTCTCAAGACGAATTCCGACGTAAAATGACACGAGGAACACGTTGGAAGCGACAGGATTGCGTTCCGAGAAACCGTTGACGAGAAAATCGCGAGCATTCCCAAATCCTGATCTCGTGTTTTTTGGGCTCCAGAACCGTGTTTCTGCATTTCTCATGACTAATTCCGATGTAAAATGACGCGAGGAACGCGCTGGAAGCGACAGAATTGCGATCCGAGCAACCGTTGACGAGAAAATGGCGAGCATTCCCAAAACTTGATCTCGTGTTTTTTGGGCTCCAGAACCGTGTTTGTGCATTTCTCATGACTAATTCTGGTATAAAATGACGCGAGGAATACGCTGGAGGCGACAGAATTGAGATCCGAGCAACCGTTGACGAGAAAATGGCGAGCATTCCCAAACCCTGATCTCATGTTTTTTGGGCTCCAGAACCGTGTTTGTGCATTTCTCAAGACGAATTCTGATATAAAATGACGCGAGGAGCGCGTTGGAAGCGACAGAATTGCGATCAGAGAAACCGTTGACGAGAAAATGGCGAGCATTCCCAAATCCTGATCTCGTGTGTTTTGGACTCCAGAAATGTGTTCCTGCATTTGTCGTCACTATTTCCGACGTAAAATGACGCGAGGAACGCGTTGGAAGCGACATAATTGAGATCCGAGCAACCGTTGACGAGAAAATGGCGAGCATTCCCAAAACTTGATCTCGTGTTTATTGAACTCCAGAACCGTGTTTGTGCATTTCTCATGACTAATTCTGGTATAAAATGACGCGAGGAACACGCTGGAGGCGACAGAATTGAGATCCGAGCAACCGTTGACGAGAAAATGGCGAGCATTCCCAAATCCTGATCTCATGTTTTTTGGGCTCCAGAACCGTGTTTGTGCATTTCTCATGACTAATTCTGATATAAAATGACGCGACGAACGCGTTGGAAGCGACAGAATTGCGATCAGAGAAACCGTTGACGAGAAAATGGCGAGCATTCCCAAATCCTGATCTCGTGTGTTTTGGACTCCAGAAATGTGTTCCTGCATTTGTCGTCACTATTTCCGACGTAAAATGACACGAGGAACACGTTGGAAGCGACAGAATTGCGATCCGAGAAACCGTTGACGAGAAAATGGCGAGCATTCCCCAATCCTGATCTCATGTTTTTTGGGCTCCAGAACCGTGTTTGTGCATTTCTCATGACTAATTCTGATATAAAATGACGCGAGGAACACGCTGGAAGCGACAGAATTGCGATCCGAGCAACCGTTGACGAGAAAATGGCGAGCATTCCCAAAACTTGATCTCGTGTTTATTGAACTCCAGAACCGTGTTTGTGCATTTCTCAAAACGAATTCCGACATAAAATGACACGAGGAACACGTTGGAAGCGGCAGGATTGCGATCCGAGAAACCGTTGACGACAAAATCGCGAGCATTCCCAAAACTTGATCTCGTGTTTTTTGGGCTCCAGAACCGTGTTTGTGCATTTCTCATGACTAATTCTGGTATAAAATGACGCGAGGAACACGCTGGAGGCGACAGAATTGAGATCCGAGCAACCGTTGACGAGAAAATGGCGAGCATTCCCAAATCCTGATCTCGTGTTTTTTGGGCTCCAGAACCGTGTTTGTGCATTTCTCATGACTAATTCTGATATAAAATGACGCGAGGAACACGCTGGAAGCGACAGAATTGCGATCCGAGCAACCGTTGACGAGAAAATGGCGAGCATTCCCAAAACTTGATCTCGTGTTTATTGAACTCCAGAACCGTGTTTGTGCATTTCTCAAAATGAATTCCGACGTAAAATGACACGAGGAACACGTTGGAAGCGACAGGATTGCGATCCGAGAAACCGTTGACGACAAAATCGCGAGCATTCCCAAAACTTGATCTCGTGTTTTTTGGGCTCCAGAACAGTGTTTGTGCATTTCTCAAGACGAATTCCGACGTAAAATGACACGAGGAACACGTTGGAAGCGACAGGATTGCGTTCCGAGAAACCGTTGACGAGAAAATCGCGAGCATTCCCAAATCCTGATCTCGTGTTTTTTGGGCTCCAGAACCGTGTTTCTGCATTTCTCATGACTAATTCCGATGTAAAATGACGCGAGGAACGCGCTGGAAGCGACAGAATTGCGATCCGAGCAACCGTTGACGAGAAAATGGCGAGCATTCCCAAAACTTGATCTCGTGTTTTTTGGGCTCCAGAACCGTGTTTGTGCATTTCTCATGACTAATTCTGGTATAAAATGACGCGAGGAACACGCTGGAGGCGACAGAATTGAGATCCGAGGAACCGTTGACGAGAAAATGGCGAGCATTCCCAAATCCTGATCTCATGTTTTTTGGGCTCCAGAACCGTGTTTGTGCATTTCTCATGACTAATTCTGATATAAAATGACGCGACGAACGCGTTGGAAGCGACAGAATTGCGATCCGAGCAACCGTTGACGAGAAAATGGCGAGCATTCCCAAATCCTGATCTCATGTTTTTTGGGCTCCAGAACCGTGTTTGTGCATTTCTCATGACTAATTCTGATATAAAATGACGCGAGGAACGCGTTGGAAGCGACAGAATTGAGATCCGAGCAACCGTTGACGAGAAAATGGCGAGCATTCCCAAACCCTGATCTCATGTTTTTTGGGCTCCAGAACCGTGTTTGTGCATTTCTCAAGACGAATTCTGATATAAAATGACGCGAGGAACGCGTTGGAAGCGACAGAATTGCGATCAGAGAAACCGTTGACGAGAAAATGGCGAGCATTCCCAAAACTTGATCTCGTGTTTATTGAACTCCAGAACCGTGTTTGTGCATTTCTCATGACTAATTCTGGTATAAAATGACGCGAGGAACACGCTGGAGGCGACAGAATTGAGATCCGAGCAACCGTTGACGAGAAAATGGCGAGCATTCCCAAATCCTGATCTCATGTTTTTTGGGGTCCAGAACCGTGTTTGTGCATTTCTCATGACTAATTCTGATATAAAATGACACGAGGAACACGTTGGAAGCGACAGAATTGCGATCTGAGAAACCGTTGACGAGAAAATGGCGAGCATTCCCCAATCCTGATCTCATGTTTTTTGGGCTCCAGAACCGTGTTTGTGCATTTCTCATGACTAATTCTGATATAAAATGACGCGAGGAACACGCTGGAAGCGACAGAATTGCGATCCGAGCAACCGTTGACGAGAAAATGGCGAGCATTCCCAAAACTTGATCTCGTGTTTATTGAACTCCAGAACCGTGTTTGTGCATTTCTCAAAACGAATTCCGACGTAAAATGACACGAGGAACACGCTGGAAGCGACAGGATTGCGATCCGAGAAACCGTTGACGACAAAATCGCGAGCATTCCCAAAACTTGATCTCGTGTTTTTTGGGCTCCAGAACCGTGTTTGTGCATTTCTCATGACTAATTCTGGTATAAAATGACGCGAGGAACACGCTGGAGGCGACAGAATTGAGATCCGAGCAACCGTTGACGAGAAAATGGCGAGCATTCCCAAATCCTGATCTCGTGTTTTTTGGGCTCCAGAACCGTGTTTCTGCATTTCTCATGACTAATTCCGATGTAAAATGACGCGAGGAACGCGCTGGAAGCGACACAATTGCGATCCGAGCAACCGTTGACGAGAAAATGGCGAGCATTCCCAAAACTTGATCTCGTGTTTATTGAACTCCAGAACCGTGTTTGTGCATTTCTCAAGACGAATTCTGATATAAAATGACGCGACGAACGCGTTGGAAGCGACAGAATTGCGATCCGAGCAACCGTTGACGAGAAAATGGCGAGCATTCCCAAAACTTGATCTCGTGTTTATTGAACTCCAGAACCGTGTTTGTGCATTTCTCATGACTAATTCTGGTATAAAATGACGCGAGGAACACGCTGGAGGCGACAGAATTGAGATCCGAGCAACCGTTGACGAGAAAATGGCGAGCATTCCCAAATCCTGATCTCATGTTTTTTGGGCTCCAGAACCGTGTTTGTGCATTTCTCATGACTAATTCTGATATAAAATGACGCGACGAACGCGTTGGAAGCGACAGAATTGCGATCAGAGAAACCGTTGACGAGAAAATGGCGAGCATTCCCAAATCCTGATCTCGTGTGTTTTGGACTCCAGAAATGTGTTCCTGCATTTGTCGTCACTATTTCCGACGTAAAATGACACGAGGAACACGTTGGAAGCGACAGAATTGCGATCCGAGAAACCGTTGACGAGAAAATGGCGAGCATTCCCCAATCCTGATCTCATGTTTTTTGGGCTCCAGAACCGTGTTTGTGCATTTCTCATGACTAATTCTGATATAAAATGACGCGAGGAACACGCTGGAAGCGACAGAATTGCGATCCGAGCAACCGTTGACGAGAAAATGGCGAGCATTCCCAAAACTTGATCTCGTGTTTATTGAACTCCAGAACCGTGTTTGTGCATTTCTCAAAACGAATTCCGACATAAAATGACACGAGGAACACGTTGGAAGCGGCAGGATTGCGATCCGAGAAACCGTTGACGACAAAATCGCGAGCATTCCCAAAACTTGATCTCGTGTTTTTTGGGCTCCAGAACCGTGTTTGTGCATTTCTCATGACTAATTCTGGTATAAAATGACGCGAGGAACACGCTGGAGGCGACAGAATTGAGATCCGAGCAACCGTTGACGAGAAAATGGCGAGCATTCCCAAATCCTGATCTCGTGTTTTTTGGGCTCCAGAACCGTGTTTGTGCATTTCTCATGACTAATTCTGATATAAAATGACGCGAGGAACACGCTGGAAGCGACAGAATTGCGATCCGAGCAACCGTTGACGAGAAAATGGCGAGCATTCCCAAAACTTGATCTCGTGTTTATTGAACTCCAGAACCGTGTTTGTGCATTTCTCAAAATGAATTCCGACGTAAAATGACACGAGGAACACGTTGGAAGCGACAGGATTGCGATCCGAGAAACCGTTGACGACAAAATCGCGAGCATTCCCAAAACTTGATCTCGTGTTTTTTGGGCTCCAGAACAGTGTTTGTGCATTTCTCAAGACGAATTCCGACGTAAAATGACACGAGGAACACGTTGGAAGCGACAGGATTGCGTTCCGAGAAACCGTTGACGAGAAAATCGCGAGCATTCCCAAATCCTGATCTCGTGTTTTTTGGGCTCCAGAACCGTGTTTCTGCATTTCTCATGACTAATTCCGATGTAAAATGACGCGAGGAACGCGCTGGAAGCGACAGAATTGCGATCCGAGCAACCGTTGACGAGAAAATGGCGAGCATTCCCAAAACTTGATCTCGTGTTTTTTGGGCTCCAGAACCGTGTTTGTGCATTTCTCATGACTAATTCTGGTATAAAATGACGCGAGGAACACGCTGGAGGCGACAGAATTGAGATCCGAGGAACCGTTGACGAGAAAATGGCGAGCATTCCCAAATCCTGATCTCATGTTTTTTGGGCTCCAGAACCGTGTTTGTGCATTTCTCATGACTAATTCTGATATAAAATGACGCGACGAACGCGTTGGAAGCGACAGAATTGCGATCCGAGCAACCGTTGACGAGAAAATGGCGAGCATTCCCAAATCCTGATCTCATGTTTTTTGGGCTCCAGAACCGTGTTTGTGCATTTCTCATGACTAATTCTGATATAAAATGACGCGAGGAACGCGTTGGAAGCGACAGAATTGAGATCCGAGCAACCGTTGACGAGAAAATGGCGAGCATTCCCAAACCCTGATCTCATGTTTTTTGGGCTCCAGAACCGTGTTTGTGCATTTCTCAAGACGAATTCTGATATAAAATGACGCGAGGAACGCGTTGGAAGCGACAGAATTGCGATCAGAGAAACCGTTGACGAGAAAATGGCGAGCATTCCCAAAACTTGATCTCGTGTTTATTGAACTCCAGAACCGTGTTTGTGCATTTCTCATGACTAATTCTGGTATAAAATGACGCGAGGAACACGCTGGAGGCGACAGAATTGAGATCCGAGCAACCGTTGACGAGAAAATGGCGAGCATTCCCCAATCCTGATCTCATGTTTTTTGGGCTCCAGAACCGTGTTTGTGCATTTCTCATGACTAATTCTGATATAAAATGACGCGAGGAACACGCTGGAAGCGACAGAATTGCGATCCGAGCAACCGTTGACGAGAAAATGGCGAGCATTCCCAAAACTTGATCTCGTGTTTATTGAACTCCAGAACCGTGTTTGTGCATTTCTCAAAACGAATTCCGACGTAAAATGACACGAGGAACACGTTGGAAGCGACAGGATTGCGATCCGAGAAACCGTTGACGACAAAATCGCGAGCATTCCCAAAACTTGATCTCGTGTTTTTTGGGCTCCAGAACCGTGTTTGTGCATTTCTCATGACTAATTCTGGTATAAAATGACGCGAGGAACACGCTGGAGGCGACAGAATTGAGATCCGAGCAACCGTTGACGAGAAAATGGCGAGCATTCCCAAATCCTGATCTCGTGTTTTTTGGGCTCCAGAACCGTGTTTCTGCATTTCTCATGACTAATTCCGATGTAAAATGACGCGAGGAACGCGCTGGAAGCGACACAATTGCGATCCGAGCAACCGTTGACGAGAAAATGGCGAGCATTCCCAAAACTTGATCTCGTGTTTATTGAACTCCAGAACCGTGTTTGTGCATTTCTCAAGACGAATTCTGATATAAAATGACGCGACGAACGCGTTGGAAGCGACAGAATTGCGATCCGAGCAACCGTTGACGAGAAAATGGCGAGCATTCCCAAATCCTGATCTCATGTTTTTTGGGCTCCAGAACCGTGTTTGTGCATTTCTCATGACTAATTCTGATATAAAATGACGCGACGAACGCGTTGGAAGCGACAGAATTGCGATCCGAGCAACCGTTGACGAGAAAATGGCGAGCATTCCCAAATCCTGATCTCATGTTTTTTGGGCTCCAGAACCGTGTTTGTGCATTTCTCATGACTAATTCTGATATAAAATGACGCGAGGAACGCGTTGGAAGCGACAGAATTGAGATCCGAGCAACCGTTGACGAGAAAATGGCGAGCATTCCCAAAACTTGATCTCATGTTTTTTGGGCTCCAGAACCGTGTTTGTGCATTTCTCAAGACGAATTCTGATATAAAATGACGCGAGGAACAAGTTGGAAGCGGCAGAATTGAGATCCGAGCAACCGTTGACGAGAAAATGGCGAGCATTCCCAAATCCTGATCTCATGTTTTTTGGGCTCCAGAACCGTGTTTGTGCATTTCTCATGACTAATTCTGATATAAAGTGACGCGACGAACGCGTTGGAAGCGACAGAATTGCGATCCGAGCAACCGTTGACGAGAAAATCGCGAGCATTCCCAAATCCTGATCTCATGTTTTTTGGGCTCCAGAACCGTGTTTGTGCATTTCTCATGACTAATTCTGATATAAAATGACGCGAGGAACGCGTTGGAAGCGACAGAATTGAGATCCGAACAACCGTTGACGAGAAAATGGCGAGCATTCCCAAAACTTGATCTCATGTTTTTTGGGCTCCAGAACCGTGTTTGTGCATTTCTCAAGACGAATTCTGATATAAAATGACGCGAGGAACGCGTTGGAAGCGGCAGAATTGAGATCCGAGCAACCGTTGACGAGAAAATGGCGAGCATTCCCAAATCCTGATCTCATGTTTTTTGGGCTCCAGAACCGTGTTTGTGTATTTCTCATGACTAATTCTGATATAAAATGACGCGACGAACGCGTTGGAAGCGACAGAATTGCGATCCGAGCAACCGTTGACGAGAAAATGGCGAGCATTCCCAAAACTTGATCTCGTGTTTATTGAACTCCAGAACCGTGTTTGTGCATTTCTCAAGACGAATTCTGATATAAAATGACGCGACGAACGCGTTGGAAGCGACAGAATTGCGATCCGAGCAACCGTTGACGAGAAAATGGCGAGCATTCCCAAATCCTGATCTCATGTTTTTTGGGCTCCAGAACCGTGTTTGTGCATTTCTCATGACTAATTCTGATATAAAATGACGCGACGAACGCGTTGGAAGCGACAGAATTGCGATCCGAGCAACCGTTGACGAGAAAATGGCGAGCATTCCCAAATCCTGATCTCATGTTTTTTGGGCTCCAGAACCGTGTTTGTGCATTTCTCATGACTAATTCTGATATAAAATGACGCGAGGAACGCGTTGGAAGCGACAGAATTGAGATCCGAGCAACCGTTGACGAGAAAATGGCGAGCATTCCCAAAACTTGATCTCATGTTTTTTGGGCTCCAGAACCGTGTTTGTGCATTTCTCAAGACGAATTCTGATATAAAATGACGCGAGGAACAAGTTGGAAGCGGCAGAAGTGAGATCCGAGCAACCGTTGACGAGAAAATGGCGAGCATTCCCAAATCCTGATCTCATGTTTTTTGGGCTCCAGAACCGTGTTTGTGCATTTCTCATGACTAATTCTGATATAAAGTGACGCGACGAACGCGTTGGAAGCGACAGAATTGCGATCCGAGCAACCGTTGACGAGAAAATCGCGAGCATTCCCAAATCCTGATCTCATGTTTTTTGGGCTCCAGAACCGTGTTTGTGCATTTCTCATGACTAATTCTGATATAAAATGACGCGAGGAACGCGTTGGAAGCGACAGAATTGAGATCCGAACAACCGTTGACGAGAAAATGGCGAGCATTCCCAAAACTTGATCTCATGTTTTTTGGGCTCCAGAACCGTGTTTGTGCATTTCTCAAGACGAATTCTGATATAAAATGACGCGAGGAACGCGTTGGAAGCGGCAGAATTGAGATCCGAGCAACCGTTGACGAGAAAATGGCGAGCATTCCCAAATCCTGATCTCATGTTTTTTGGGCTCCAGAACCGTGTTTGTGTATTTCTCATGACTAATTCTGATATAAAATGACGCGACGAACGCGTTGGAAGCGACAGAATTGCGATCCGAGCAACCGTTGACGAGAAAATCGCGAGCATTCCCAAAACCTGATCTCGTGTTTTTTGGACTCCAGAAACGTTTTCGTGCATTTGTCGTCACTATTTCCGACGTGAAATGACACGAGGAACACGCTTGAGGCGACAGAATTGCGATCCGAGAAACCGTTGACGAGAAAATGGCGAGCATTCCCCAATCCTGATCTCATGTTTTTTGGGCTCCAGAACCGTGTTTGTGCATTTCTCATGACTAATTCTGATATAAAATGACGCGACGAACGCGGTGGAAGCGACAGAATTGCGATCAGAGAAACCGTTGACGAGAAAATGGCGAGCATTCCCAAATCCTGATCTCATGTTTTTTGGGCTCCAGAACCGTGTTTGTGCGTTTCTCAAGACTAATTCCGACGTAAAATGACACGAGGAACACGTTGGAAGCGACAGAATTGCGATCCGAGAAACCGTTGACGAGAAAATGGCGAGCATTCCGAAATCCTGATCTCGTGTGTTTTGGACTCCAGAAATGTGTTCCTGCATTTGTCGTCACTATTTCCGACGTAAAATGACACGAGGAACGCGTTGGAAGCGACATAATTGAGATCCGAGCAACCGTTGACGAGAAAATGGCGAGCATTCCCAAAACTTGATCTCGTGTTTATTGAACTCCAGAACCGTGTTTGTGCGTTTCTCAAGACTAATTCGGACGTAAAATGACACGATGAACACGTTGGAAGCGACAGAATTGCGATCCGAGAAACCGTTGACGAGAAAATGGCGAGCATTCCCCAATCCTGATCTCATGTTTTTTGGGCTCCAGAACCGTGTTTGTGCATTTCTCATGACTAATTCTGGTATAAAATGACGCGAGGAACACGCTGGAGGCGACAGAATTGCGATCCGAGAAACCGTTGACGAGAAAATGGCGAGCATTCCCCAATCCTGATCTCATGTTTTTTGGGCTCCAGAACCGTGTTTGTGCATTTCTCAAAATGAATTCCGACGTAAAATGACACGAGGAACACGTTGGAAGCGACAGGATTGCGATCCGAGAAACCGTTGACGACAAAATCGCGAGCATACCCAAAACTTGATCTCGTGTTTTTTGGGCTCCAGAACAGTGTTTGTGCATTTCTCAAGACGAATTCCGACGTAAAATGACACGAGGAACACGTTGGAAGCGACAGGATTGCGTTCCGAGAAACCGTTGACGAGAAAATCGCGAGCATTCCCAAATCCTGATCTCGTGTTTTTTGGGCTCCAGAACCGTGTTTCTGCATTTCTCATGACTAATTCCGATGTAAAATGACGCGAGGAACGCGCTGGAAGCGACAGAATTGCGATCCGAGCAACCGTTGACGAGAAAATGGCGAGCATTCCCAAAACTTGATCTCGTGTTTTTTGGGCTCCAGAACCGTGTTTGTGCATTTCTCATGACTAATTCTGGTATAAAATGACGCGAGGAACACGCTGGAGGCGACAGAATTGAGATCCGAGCAACCGTTGACGAGAAAATGGCGAGCATTCCCCAATCCTGATCTCATGTTTTTTGGGCTCCAGAACCGTGTTTGTGCATTTCTCATGACTAATTCTGGTATAAAATGACGCGAGGAACACGCTGGAGGCGACAGAATTGCGATCCGAGAAACCGTTGACGAGAAAATGGCGAGCATTCCCCAATCCTGATCTCATGTTTTTTGGGCTCCAGAACCGTGTTTCTGCATTTCTCATGACTAATTCCGATGTAAAATGACGCGAGGAACGCGCTGGAAGCGACAGAATTGCGATCCGAGAAACCGTTGACGACAAAATCGCGAGCATTCCCAAAACTTGATCTCGTGTTTTTTGGGCTCCAGAACAGTGTTTGTGCATTTCTCAAGACGAATTCCGACGTAAAATGACACGAGGAACACGTTGGAAGCGACAGGATTGCGTTCCGAGAAACCGTTGACGAGAAAATCGCGAGCATTCCCAAATCCTGATCTCGTGTTTTTTGGGCTCCAGAACCGTGTTTCTGCATTTCTCATGACTAATTCCGATGTAAAATGACGCGAGGAACGCGCTGGAAGCGACAGAATTGCGATCCGAGCAACCGTTGACGAGAAAATGGCGAGCATTCCCAAAACTTGATCTCGTGTTTTTTGGGCTCCAGAACCGTGTTTGTGCATTTCTCATGACTAATTCTGGTATAAAATGACGCGAGGAACACGCTGGAGGCGACAGAATTGAGATCCGAGCAACCGTTGACGAGAAAATGGCGAGCATTCCCAAATCCTGATCTCATGTTTTTTGGGCTCCAGAACCGTGTTTGTGCATTTCTCATGACTAATTCTGATATAAAATGACGCGACGAACGCGTTGGAAGCGACAGAGTTGCGATCCGAGCAACCGTTGACGAGAAAATCGCGAGCATTCCCAAAACCTGATCTCGTGTTTTTTGGACTCCAGAAACGTTTTCGTGCATTTGTCGTCACTATTTCCGACGTGAGATGACACGAGGAACACGCTGGAGGCGACAGAATTGCGATCCGAGAAACCGTTGACGAGAAAATGGCGAGCATTCCCCAATCCTGATCTCATGTTTTTTGGGCTCCAGAACCGTGTTTGTGCATTTCTCATGACTAATTCTGATATATAATGACGCGAGGAACGCGTTGGAAGCGGCAGAATTGAGATCCGAGCAACCGTTGACGAGAAAATGGCGAGCATTCCCAAATCCTGATCTCGTGTGTTTTGGACTCCAGAAATGTGTTCCTGCATTTGTCGTCACTATTTCCGACGTAAAATGACGCGAGGAACGCGTTGGAAGCGACAGAATTGAGATCCGAGCAACCGTTGACGAGAAAATGGCGAGCATTCCCAAAACTTGATCTCGTGTTTATTGAACTCCAGAACCGTGTTTGTGCGTTTCTCAAGACTAATTCCGACGTAAAATGACACGAGGAACACGTTGGAAGCGACAGAATTGCGATCCGAGAAACCGTTGACGAGAAAATGGCGAGCATTCCCAAATCCTGATCTCATGTTTTTTGGGCTCCAGATCCGTGTTTGTGCATTTCTCATGACTAATTCTGATATAAAATGACGCGACGAACGCGTTGGAAGCGACAGAATTGCGATCAGAGAAACCGTTGACGAGAAAATGGCGAGCATTCCCAAATCCTGATCTCATGTTTTTTGGGCTCCAGAACCGTGTTTGTGCGTTTCTCAAGACTAATTCCGACGTAAATTGACACGAGGAACACGTTGGAAGCGACAGAATTGCGATCCGAGAAACCGTTGACGAGAAAATGGCGAGCATTCCGAAATCCTGATCTCGTGTGTTTTGGACTCCAGAAATGTGTTCCTGCATTTGTCGTCACTATTTCCGACGTAAAATGACGTGAGGAACGCGTTGGAAGCGACAGAATTGAGATCCGAGCAACCGTTGACGAGAAAATGGCGAGCATTCCCAAAACTTGATCTCGTGTTTATTGAACTCCAGAACCGTGTTTGTGCGTTTCTCAAGACTAGTTCCGACGTAAAATGACACGAGGAACACGTTGGAAGCGACAGAATTGCGATCCGAGAAACCGTTGACGAGAAAATGGCGAGCATTCCCCAATCCTGATATCATGTTTTTTGGGCTCCAGAACCGTGTTTGTGCATTTCACATGACTAATTCTGGTATAAAATGACGCGAGGAACACGCTGGAGGCGACAGAATTGCGATCCGAGAAACCGTTGACGAGAAAATGGCGAGCATTCCCCAATCCTGATCTCATGTTTTTTGGGCTCCAGAACCGTGTTTGTGCATTTCTCATGACTAATTCTGATATAAAATCACGCGAGGAACACGCTGGAAGCGACAGAATTGCGATCCGAGCAACCGTTGACGAGAAAATGGTGAGCATTCCCAAAACTTGATCTCGTGTTTATTGAACTCCAGAACCGTGTTTGTGCATTTCTCAAAACGAATTCCGACGTAAAATGACACGAGGAACACGTTGGAAGCGACAGAATTGCGATCCGAGAAACCGTTGACGAGAAAATGGCGAGCATTCCCCAATCCTGATATCATGTTTTTTGGGCTCCAGAACCGTGTTTGTGCATTTCTCAAGACGAATTCTGATATAAAATGACGCGAGGAACGCGTTGGAAGCGACAGAATTGAGATCCGAGCAACCGTTGACGAGAAAATGGCGAGCATTCCCAAATCCTGATCTCGTGTTTTTTGGGCTCCAGAACCGTGTTTCTGCATTTCTCATGACTAATTCCGATGTAAAATGACGCGAGGAACGCGCTGGAAGCGACAGAATTGCGATCCGAGCAACCGTTGACGAGAAAATGGCGAGCATTCCCAAAACTTGATCTCGTGTTTTTTGGGCTCCAGAACCGTGTTTGTGCATTTCTCATGACTAATTCTGGTATAAAATGACGCGAGGAACACGCTGGAGGCGACAGAATTGCGATCCGAGAAACCGTTGACGAGAAAATGGCGAGCATTCCCCAATCCTGATCTCATGTTTTTTGGGCTCCAGAACCGTGTTTGTGCATTTCTCATGACTAATTCTGATATAAAATGACGCGAGGAACGCGTTGGAAGCGGCAGAATTGAGATCCGAGCAACCGTTGACGAGAAAATGGCGAGCATTCCCAAATCCTGATCTCATGTTTTTTGGACTCCAGAACCGTGTTTGTGCATTTCCCATGACTAATTCTGATATAAAATGACGCGACGAACGCGTTGGAAGCGACAGAATTGCGATCAGAGAAACCGTTGACGAGAAAATGGCGAGCATTCCCAAATCCTGATCTCATGTTTTTTGGGCTCCAGAACCGTGTTTGTGCGTTTCTCAAGACTAATTCCGACGTAAAATGACACGAGGAACACGTTGGAAGCGACAGAATTGCGATCCGAGAAACCGTTGACGAGAAAATGGCGAGCATTCCGGAATCCTGATCTCGTGTGTTTTGGACTCCAGAAATGTGTTCCTGCATTTGTCGTCACTATTTCCGACGTAAAATGACGCGAGGAACGCGTTGGAAGCGACAGAATTGAGATCCGAGCAACCGTTGACGAGAAAATGGCGAGCATTCCCAAAACTTGATCTCGTGTTTATTGAACTCCAGAACCGTGTTTGTGCGTTTCTCAAGACTAATTCCGACGTAAAATGACACGAGGAACACGTTGGAAGCGACAGAATTGCGATCCGAGAAACCGTTGACGAGAAAATGGCGAGCATTCCCCAATCCTGATATCATGTTTTTTGGGCTCCAGAACCGTGTTTGTGCATTTCTCATGACTAATTCTGGTATAAAATGACGCGAGGAACACGCTGGAGGCGACAGAATTGCGATCCGAGAAACCGTTGACGAGAAAATGGCGAGCATTCCCCAATCCTGATCTCATGTTTTTTGGGCTCCAGAACCGTGTTTGTGCATTTCTCATGACTAATTCTGATATAAAATCACGCGAGGAACACGCTGGAAGCGACAGAATTGCGATCCGAGCAACCGTTGACGAGAAAATGGCGAGCATTCCCAAAACTTGATCTCGTGTTTATTGAACTCCAGAACCGTGTTTGTGCATTTCTCAAAACGAATTCCGACGTAAAATGACACGAGGAACACGTTGGAAGCGACAGGATTGCGATCCGAGAAACCGTTGACGACAAAATCGCGAGCATTCCCAAAACTTGATCTCGTGTTTTTTGGGCTCCAGAACAGTGTTTGTGCATTTTTCAAGACGAATTCCGACGTAAAATGACACGAGGAACACATTGGAAGCGACAGGATTGCGTTCCGAGAAACCGTTGACGAGAAAATCGCGAGCATTCCCAAATCCTGATCTCGTGTTTTTTGGACTCCAGAAACGTTTTCGTGCATTTGTCGTCACTATTTCCGACGTGAGATGACACGAGGAACACGCTGGAGGCGACAGAATTGCGATCCGAGCAACCGTTGACGAGAAAATGGCGAGCATTCTCAAAACTTGATCTCGTGTTTATTGAACTCCAGAACCGTGTTTGTGCATTTCTCAAGACGAATTCTGATATAAAATGACGCGAGGAACGCGTTGGAAGCGGCAGAATTGAGATCCGAGAAACCGTTGACGACAAAATCGCGAGCATTCCCAAAACTTGATCTCGTGTTTTTTGGGCTCCAGAACCGTGTTTGTGCATTTCTCATGACTAATTCTGGTATAAAATGAGGCGAGGAACACGCTGGAGGCGACAGAATTGAGATCCGAGCAACCGTTGACGAGAAAATGGCGAGCATTCCCAAATCCTGATCTCATGTTTTTTGGGCTCCAGAACCGTGTTTGTGCGTTTCTCAAGACTAATTCCGACGTAAAATGACACGAGGAACACGTTGGAAGCGACAGAATTGCGATCCGAGAAACCGTTGACGAGAAAATGGCGAGCATTCCGAAATCCTGATCTCGTGTGTTTTGGACTCCAGAAATGTGTTCCTGCATTTGTCGTCACTATTTCCGACGTAAAATGACGCGAGGAACGCGCTGGAAGCGACAGAATTGAGATCCGAGCAACCGTTGACGAGAAAATGGCGAGCATTCCCAAATCCTGATCTCATGTTTTTTGGGCTCCAGAACCGTGTTTGTGCATTTCTCATGACTAATTCTGATATAAAATGACGCGACGAACGCGTTGGAAGCGTCAGAATTGCGATCCGAGCAACCGTTGACGAGAAAATGGCGAGCATTCCCAAATCCTGATCTCATGTTTTTTGGGCTCCAGAACCGTGTTTGTGCATTTCTCATGACTAATTCTGATATAAAATGACGCGAGGAACGCGTTGGAAGCGGCAGAATTGCGATCCGAGCAACCGTTGACGAGAAAATGGCGAGCATTCCCAAAACTTGATCTCGTGTTTATTGAACTCCAGAACCGTGTTTGTGCATTTCTCAAAACGAATTCCGACGTAAAATGACACGAGGAACACGTTGGAAGCGACAGGATTGCGATCCGAGAAACCGTTGACGACAAAATCGCGAGCATTCCCAAAACTTGATCTCGTGTTTTTTGGGCTCCAGAACAGTGTTTGTGCATTTTTCAAGACGAATTCCGACGTAAAATGACACGAGGAACACATTGGAAGCGACAGGATTGCGTTCCGAGAAACCGTTGACGAGAAAATCGCGAGCATTCCCAAATCCTGATCTCGTGTTTTTTGGACTCCAGAAACGTTTTCGTGCATTTGTCGTCACTATTTCCGACGTGAGATGACACGAGGAACACGCTGGAGGCGACAGAATTGCGATCCGAGCAACCGTTGACGAGAAAATGGCGAGCATTCTCAAAACTTGATCTCGTGTTTATTGAACTCCAGAACCGTGTTTGTGCATTTCTCAAGACGAATTCTGATATAAAATGACGCGAGGAACGCGTTGGAAGCGGCAGAATTGAGATCCGAGAAACCGTTGACGACAAAATCGCGAGCATTCCCAAAACTTGATCTCGTGTTTTTTGGGCTCCAGAACCGTGTTTGTGCATTTCTCATGACTAATTCTGGTATAAAATGAGGCGAGGAACACGCTGGAGGCGACAGAATTGAGATCCGAGCAACCGTTGACGAGAAAATGGCGAGCATTCCCAAATCCTGATCTCATGTTTTTTGGGCTCCAGAACCGTGTTTGTGCGTTTCTCAAGACTAATTCCGACGTAAAATGACACGAGGAACACGTTGGAAGCGACAGAATTGCGATCCGAGAAACCGTTGACGAGAAAATGGCGAGCATTCCGAAATCCTGATCTCGTGTGTTTTGGACTCCAGAAATGTGTTCCTGCATTTGTCGTCACTATTTCCGACGTAAAATGACGCGAGGAACGCGCTGGAAGCGACAGAATTGAGATCCGAGCAACCGTTGACGAGAAAATGGCGAGCATTCCCAAATCCTGATCTCATGTTTTTTGGGCTCCAGAACCGTGTTTGTGCATTTCTCATGACTAATTCTGATATAAAATGACGCGACGAACGCGTTGGAAGCGTCAGAATTGCGATCCGAGCAACCGTTGACGAGAAAATGGCGAGCATTCCCAAATCCTGATCTCATGTTTTTTGGGCTCCAGAACCGTGTTTGTGCATTTCTCATGACTAATTCTGATATAAAATGACGCGAGGAACGCGTTGGAAGCGGCAGAATTGAGATCCGAGCAACCGTTGACGAGAAAATGGCGAGCATTCCCAAATCCTGATCTCATGTTTTTTGGACTCCAGAACCGTGTTTGTGCATTTCCCATGACTAATTCTGATATAAAATGACGCGACGAACGCGTTGGAAGCGACAGAATTGCGATCAGAGAAACCGTTGACGAGAAAATGGCGAGCATTCCCAAATCCTGATCTCATGTTTTTTGGGCTCCAGAACCGTGTTTGTGCGTTTCTCAAGACTAATTCCGACGTAAAATGACACGAGGAACACGTTGGAAGCGACAGAATTGCGATCCGAGAAACCGTTGACGAGAAAATGGCGAGCATTCCGAAATCCTGATCTCGTGTGTTTTGGACTCCAGAAATGTGTTCCTGCATTTGTCGTCACTATTTCCGACGTAAAATGACGCGAGGAACGCGTTGGAAGCGACAGAATTGAGATCCGAGCAACCGTTGACGAGAAAATGGCGAGCATTCCCAAAACTTGATCTCGTGTTTATTGAACTCCAGAACCGTGTTTGTGCGTTTCTCAAGACTAATTCCGACGTAAAATGACACGAGGAACACGTTGGAAGCGACAGAATTGCGATCCGAGAAACCGTTGACGAGAAAATGGCGAGCATTCCCCAATCCTGATATCATGTTTTTTGGGCTCCAGAACCGTGTTTGTGCATTTCTCATGACTAATTCTGGTATAAAATGACGCGAGGAACACGCTGGAGGCGACAGAATTGCGATCCGAGAAACCGTTGACGAGAAAATGGCGAGCATTCCCCAATCCTGATCTCATGTTTTTTGGGCTCCAGAGCCGTGTTTGTGCATTTCTCATGACTAATTCTGATATAAAATCACGCGAGGAACACGCTGGAAGCGACAGAATTGCGATCCGAGCAACCGTTGACGAGAAAATGGCGAGCATTCCCAAAACTTGATCTCGTGTTTATTGAACTCCAGAACCGTGTTTGTGCATTTCTCAAAACGAATTCCGACGTAAAATGACACGAGGAACACGTTGGAAGCGACAGGATTGCGATCCGAGAAACCGTTGACGACAAAATCGCGAGCATTCCCAAAACTTGATCTCGTGTTTTTTGGGCTCCAGAACAGTGTTTGTGCATTTTTCAAGACGAATTCCGACGTAAAATGACACGAGGAACACATTGGAAGCGACAGGATTGCGTTCCGAGAAACCGTTGACGAGAAAATCGCGAGCATTCCCAAATCCTGATCTCGTGTTTTTTGGACTCCAGAAACGTTTTCGTGCATTTGTCGTCACTATTTCCGACGTGAGATGACACGAGGAACACGCTGGAGGCGACAGAATTGCGATCCGAGCAACCGTTGACGAGAAAATGGCGAGCATTCTCAAAACTTGATCTCGTGTTTATTGAACTCCAGAACCGTGTTTGTGCATTTCTCAAGACGAATTCTGATATAAAATGACGCGAGGAACGCGTTGGAAGCGGCAGAATTGAGATCCGAGAAACCGTTGACGACAAAATCGCGAGCATTCCCAAAACTTGATCTCGTGTTTTTTGGGCTCCAGAACCGTGTTTGTGCATTTCTCATGACTAATTCTGGTATAAAATGAGGCGAGGAACACGCTGGAGGCGACAGAATTGAGATCCGAGCAACCGTTGACGAGAAAATGGCGAGCATTCCCAAATCCTGATCTCATGTTTTTTGGGCTCCAGATCCGTGTTTGTGCATTTCTCATGACTAATTCTGATATAAAATGACGCGACGAACGCGTTGGAAGCGACAGAATTGCGATCAGAGAAACCGTTGACGAGAAAATGGCGAGCATTCCCAAATCCTGATCTCATGTTTTTTGGGCTCCAGAACCGTGTTTGTGCGTTTCTCAAGACTAATTCCGACGTAAATTGACACGAGGAACACGTTGGAAGCGACAGAATTGCGATCCGAGAAACCGTTGACGAGAAAATGGCGAGCATTCCGAAATCCTGATCTCGTGTGTTTTGGACTCCAGAAATGTGTTCCTGCATTTGTCGTCAGTATTTCCGACGTAAAATGACGTGAGGAACGCGTTGGAAGCGACAGAATTGAGATCCGAGCAACCGTTGACGAGAAAATGGCGAGCATTCCCAAAACTTGATCTCGTGTTTATTGAACTCCAGAACCGTGTTTGTGCGTTTCTCAAGACTAGTTCCGACGTAAAATGACACGAGGAACACGTTGGAAGCGACAGAATTGCGATCCGAGAAACCGTTGACGAGAAAATGGCGAGCATTCCCCAATCCTGATATCATGTTTTTTGGGCTCCAGAACCGTGTTTGTGCATTTCACATGACTAATTCTGGTATAAAATGACGCGAGGAACACGCTGGAGGCGACAGAATTGCGATCCGAGAAACCGTTGACGAGAAAATGGCGAGCATTCCCCAATCCTGATCTCATGTTTTTTGGGCTCCAGAACCGTGTTTGTGCATTTCTCATGACTAATTCTGATATAAAATCACGCGAGGAACACGCTGGAAGCGACAGAATTGCGATCCGAGCAACCGTTGACGAGAAAATGGTGAGCATTCCCAAAACTTGATCTCGTGTTTATTGAACTCCAGAACCGTGTTTGTGCATTTCTCAAAACGAATTCCGACGTAAAATGACACGAGGAACACGTTGGAAGCGACAGAATTGCGATCCGAGAAACCGTTGACGAGAAAATGGCGAGCATTCCCCAATCTTGATATCATGTTTTTTGGGCTCCAGAACCGTGTTTGTGCATTTCTCAAGACGAATTCTGATATAAAATGACGCGAGGAACGCGTTGGAAGCGACAGAATTGAGATCCGAGCAACCGTTGACGAGAAAATGGCGAGCATTCCCAAATCCTGATCTCGTGTTTTTTGGGCTCCAGAACCGTGTTTCTGCATTTCTCATGACTAATTCCGATGTAAAATGACGCGAGGAACGCGCTGGAAGCGACAGAATTGCGATCCGAGCAACCGTTGACGAGAAAATGGCGAGCATTCCCAAAACTTGATCTCGTGTTTTTTGGGCTCCAGAACCGTGTTTGTGCATTTCTCATGACTAATTCTGGTATAAAATGACGCGAGGAACACGCTGGAGGCGACAGAATTGCGATCCGAGAAACCGTTGACGAGAAAATGGCGAGCATTCCCCAATCCTGATCTCATGTTTTTTGGGCTCCAGAACCGTGTTTGTGCATTTCTCATGACTAATTCTGATATAAAATCACGCGAGGAACACGCTGGAAGCGACAGAATTGCGATCTGAGCAACCGTTGACGAGAAAATGGCGAGCATTCCCAAAACTTGATCTCGTGTTTATTGAACTCCAGAACCGTGTTTGTGCATTTCTCAAAACGAATTCCGACGTAAAATGACACGAGGAACACGTTGGAAGCGACAGAATTGCGATCCGAGAAACCGTTGACGAGAAAATGGCGAGCATTCCCCAATCCTGATATCATGTTTTTTGGGCTCCAGAACCGTGTTTGTGCATTTCTCAAGACGAATTCTGATATAAAATGACGCGAGGAACGCGTTGGAAGCGGCAGAATTGGGATCCGAGCAACCGTTGACGAGAAAATGGCGAGCATTCCCAAATCCTGATCTCATGTTTTTTGGGCTCCAGAACCGTGTTTGTGCATTTCTCATGACTAATTCTGATATAAAATGACGCGACGAACGCGTTGGAAGCGACAGAATTGCGATCCGAGCAACCGTTGACGAGAAAATCGCGAGCATTCCCAAAACCTGATCTCGTGTTTTTTGGACTCCAGAAACGTTTTCGTGCATTTGTCGTCACTATTTCCGACGTGAGATGACACGAGGAACACGCTGGAGGCGACAGAATTGCGATCCGAGAAACCGTTGACGAGAAAATGGCGAGCATTCCCCAATCCTGATCTCATGTTTTTTGGGCTCCAGAACCGTGTTTGTGCATTTCTCATGACTAATTCTGATATAAAATGACGCGAGGAACGCGTTGGAAGCGGAAGAATTGAGATCCGAGCAACCGTTGACGAGAAAATGGCGAGCATTCCCAAATCCTGATCTCATGTTTTTTGGACTCCAGAACCGTGTTTGTGCATTTCCCATGACTAATTCTGATATAAAATGACGCGACGAACGCGTTGGAAGCGACAGAATTGCGATCAGAGAAACCGTTGACGAGAAAATGGCGAGCATTCCCAAATCCTGATCTCATGTTTTTTGGGCTCCAGAACCGTGTTTGTGCGTTTCTCAAGACTAATTCCGACGTAAAATGACACGAGGAACACGTTGGAAGCGACAGAATTGCGATCCGAGAAACCGTTGACGAGAAAATGGCGAGCATTCCGAAATCCTGATCTCGTGTGTTTTGGACTCCAGAAATGTGTTCCTGCATTTGTCGTCACTATTTCCGACGTAAAATGACGCGAGGAACGCGCTGGAAGCGACAGAATTGAGATCCGAGCAACCGTTGACGAGAAAATGGCGAGCATTCCCAAATCCTGATCTCATGTTTTTTGGGCTCCAGAACCGTGTTTGTGCATTTCTCATGACTAATTCTGATATAAAATGACGCGACGAACGCGTTGGAAGCGTCAGAATTGCGATCCGAGCAACCGTTGACGAGAAAATGGCGAGCATTCCCAAATCCTGATCTCATGTTTTTTGGGCTCCAGAACCGTGTTTGTGCATTTCTCATGACTAATTCTGATATAAAATGACGCGAGGAACGCGTTGGAAGCGGCAGAATTGAGATCCGAGCAACCGTTGACGAGAAAATGGCGAGCATTCCCAAATCCTGATCTCATGTTTTTTGGACTCCAGAACCGTGTTTGTGCATTTCCCATGACTAATTCTGATATAAAATGACGCGACGAACGCGTTGGAAGCGACAGAATTGCGATCAGAGAAACCGTTGACGAGAAAATGGCGAGCATTCCCAAATCCTGATCTCATGTTTTTTGGGCTCCAGAACCGTGTTTGTGCGTTTCTCAAGACTAATTCCGACGTAAAATGACACGAGGAACACGTTGGAAGCGACAGAATTGCGATCCGAGAAACCGTTGACGAGAAAATGGCGAGCATTCCGAAATCCTGATCTCGTGTGTTTTGGACTCCAGAAATGTGTTCCTGCATTTGTCGTCACTATTTCCGACGTAAAATGACGCGAGGAACGCGTTGGAAGCGACAGAATTGAGATCCGAGCAACCGTTGACGAGAAAATGGCGAGCATTCCCAAAACTTGATCTCGTGTTTATTGAACTCCAGAACCGTGTTTGTGCGTTTCTCAAGACTAATTCCGACGTAAAATGACACGAGGAACACGTTGGAAGCGACAGAATTGCGATCCGAGAAACCGTTGACGAGAAAATGGCGAGCATTCCCCAATCCTGATATCATGTTTTTTGGGCTCCAGAACCGTGTTTGTGCATTTCTCATGACTAATTCTGGTATAAAATGACGCGAGGAACACGCTGGAGGCGACAGAATTGCGATCCGAGAAACCGTTGACGAGAAAATGGCGAGCATTCCCCAATCCTGATCTCATGTTTTTTGGGCTCCAGAACCGTGTTTGTGCATTTCTCATGACTAATTCTGATATAAAATCACGCGAGGAACACGCTGGAAGCGACGGAATTGCGATCCGAGCAACCGTTGACGAGAAAATGGCGAGCATTCCCAAAACTTGATCTCGTGTTTATTGAACTCCAGAACCGTGTTTGTGCATTTCTCAAAACGAATTCCGACGTAAAATGACACGAGGAACACGTTGGAAGCGACAGGATTGCGATCCGAGAAACCGTTGACGACAAAATCGCGAGCATTCCCAAAACTTGATCTCGTGTTTTTTGGGCTCCAGAACAGTGTTTGTGCATTTTTCAAGACGAATTCCGACGTAAAATGACACGAGGAACACATTGGAAGCGACAGGATTGCGTTCCGAGAAACCGTTGACGAGAAAATCGCGAGCATTCCCAAATCCTGATCTCGTGTTTTTTGGACTCCAGAAACGTTTTCGTGCATTTGTCGTCACTATTTCCGACGTGAGATGACACGAGGAACACGCTGGAGGCGACAGAATTGCGATCCGAGAAACCGTTGACGAGAAAATGGCGAGCATTCCCCAATCCTGATCTCATGTTTTTTGGGCTCCAGAACCGTGTTTGTGCATTTCTCATGACTAATTCTGATATAAAATGACGCGAGGAACGCGTTGGAAGCGGAAGAATTGAGATCCGAGCAACCGTTGACGAGAAAATGGCGAGCATTCCCAAATCCTGATCTCATGTTTTTTGGACTCCAGAACCGTGTTTGTGCATTTCCCATGACTAATTCTGATATAAAATGACGCGACGAACGCGTTGGAAGCGACAGAATTGCGATCAGAGAAACCGTTGACGAGAAAATGGCGAGCATTCCCAAATCCTGA
Source organism: Crossocerus cetratus (assembly GCA_963675795.1). Taxonomy (NCBI): domain Eukaryota; kingdom Metazoa; phylum Arthropoda; class Insecta; order Hymenoptera; family Crabronidae; genus Crossocerus; species Crossocerus cetratus. The sequence goes on from OY776667.1 coordinate 3,708,267, forward strand.
TCTCATGTTTTTTGGGCTCCAGAACCGTGTTTGTGCGTTTCTCAAGACTAGTTCCGACGTAAAATGACACGAGGAACACGTTGGAAGCGACAGAATTGCGATCCGAGAAACCGTTGACGAGAAAATGGCGAGCATTCCGAAATCCTGATCTCGTGTGTTTTGGACTCCAGAAATGTGTTCCTGCATTTGTCGTCACTATTTCCGACGTAAAATGACGCGAGGAACGCGCTGGAAGCGACAGAATTGAGATCCGAGCAACCGTTGACGAGAAAATGGCGAGCATTCCCAAATCCTGATCTCATGTTTTTTGGGCTCCAGAACCGTGTTTGTGCATTTCTCATGACTAATTCTGATATAAAATGACGCGACGAACGCGTTGGAAGCGTCAGAATTGCGATCCGAGCAACCGTTGACGAGAAAATGGCGAGCATTCCCAAATCCTGATCTCATGTTTTTTGGGCTCCAGAACCGTGTTTGTGCATTTCTCATGACTAATTCTGATATAAAATGACGCGAGGAACGCGTTGGAAGCGACAGAATTGAGATCCGAGCAACCGTTGACGAGAAAATGGCGAGCATTCCCAAAACTTGATCTCATGTTTTTTGGGCTCCAGACCCGTGTTTGTGCATTTCTCAAGACGAATTCTGATATAAAATGACGCGAGGAACGCGTTGGAAGCGGCAGAATTGAGATCCGAGCAACCGTTGACGAGAAAATGGCGAGCATTCCCAAATCCTGATCTCATGTTTTTTCGGCTCCAGAACCGTGTTTGTGCATTTCTCATGACTAATTCTGATATAAAGTGACGCGACGAACGCGTTGGAAGCGATAGAATTGCGATCCGAGCAACCGTTGACGAGAAAATCGCGAGCATTCCCAAATCCTGATCTCATGTTTTTTGGGCTCCAGAACCGTGTTTGTGCATTTCTCATGACTAATTCTGATATAAAATGACGCGAGGAACGCGTTGGAAGCGACAGAATTGAGATCCGAACAACCGTTGACGAGAAAATGGCGAGCATTCCCAAAACTTGATCTCATGTTTTTTGGGCTCCAGAACCGTGTTTGTGCATTTCTCAAGACGAATTCTGATATAAAATGACGCGAGGAACGCGTTGGAAGCGGCAGAATTGAGATCCGAGCAACCGTTGACGAGAAAATGGCGAGCATTCCCAAATCCTGATCTCATGTTTTTTGGGCTCCAGAACCGTGTTTGTGCATTTCTCATGACTAATTCTGATATAAAATGACGCGACGAACGCGTTGGAAGCGACAGAATTGAGATCCGAGCAACCGTTGACGAGAAAATGGCGACCATTCCCAAATCCTGATCTCATGTTTTTTGGGCTCCAGAACCGTGTTTGTGCATTTCTCATGACTAATTCTGATATAAAATGACGCGACGAACGCGTTGGAAGCGACAGAATTGCGATCCGAGCAACCGTTGACGAGAAAATGGCGAGCATTCCCAAATCCTGATCTCATGTTTTTTGGACTCCAGAACCGTGTTTGTGCATTTCCCATGACTAATTCTGATATAAAATGACGCGACGAACGCGTTGGAAGCGACAGAATTGCGATCAGAGAAACCGTTGACGAGAAAATGGCGAGCATTCCCAAATCCTGATCTCATGTTTTTTGGGCTCCAGATCCGTGTTTGTGCATTTCTCATGACTAATTCCGACGTAAAATGACACGAGGAACACGTTGGAAGCGACAGAATTGCGATCCGAGAAACCGTTGACGAGAAAATGGCTAGCATTCCGAAATCCTGATCTGGTGTGTTTTGGACTCCAGAAATGTGTTCCTGCATTTGTCGTCACTATTTCCGACGTAAAATGACGCGAGGAACGCGCTGGAAGCGACAGAATTGCGATCCGAGCAACCGTTGACGAGAAAATGGCGAGCATTCTCAAAACTTGATCTCGTGTTTATTGAACTCCAGAACCGTGTTTGTGCATTTCTCAAGACGAATTGTGATATAAAATGACGCGAGGAACGCGTTGGAAGCGGCAGAATTGAGATCCGAGAAACCGTTGACGACAAAATCGCGAGCATTCCCAAAACTTGATCTCGTGTTTTTTGGGCTCCAGAACCGTGTTTGTGCATTTCGCATGACTAATTCTGGTATAAAATGACGCGAGGAACACGCTGGAGGCGACAGAATTGAGATCCGAGCAACCGTTGACGAGAAAATGGCGAGCATTCCCAAATCCTGATCTCATGTTTTTTGGGCTCCAGATCCGTGTTTGTGCATTTCTCATGACTAATTCTGATATAAAATGACGCGACGAACGCGTTGGAAGCGACAGAATTGCGATCAGAGAAACCGTTGACGAGAAAATGGCGAGCATTCCCAAATCCTGATCTCATGTTTTTTGGGCTCCAGAACCGTGTTTGTGCGTTTCTCAAGACTAATTCCGACGTAAAATGACACGAGGAACACGTTGGAAGCGACAGAATTGCGATCCGAGAAACCGTTGACGAGAAAATGGCGAGCATTCCCAAATCCTGATCTCATGTTTTTTGGGCTCCAGAACCGTGTTTGTGCATTTCTCATGACTAATTCTGATATAAAATGACGCGAGGAACGCGTTGGAAGCGACAGAATTGAGATCCGAGCAACCGTTGACGAGAAAATGGCGAGCATTCCCAAACCCTGATCTCATGTTTTTTGGGCTCCAGAACCGTGTTTGTGCATTTCTCAAGACGAATTCTGATATAAAATGACGCGAGGAACGCGTTGGAAGCGGCAGAATTGAGATCCGAGCAACCGTTGACGAGAAAATGGCGAGCATTCCCAAATCCTGATCTCATGTTTTTTGGGCTCCAGAACCGTGTTTGTGCATTTCTCATGACTAATTCTGATATAAAATGACGCGAGGAACGCGTTGGAAGCGGCAGAATTGAGATCCGAGCAACCGTTGACGAGAAAATGGCGAGCATTCCCAAATCCTGATCTCATGTTTTTTGGGCTCCAGAACCGTGTTTGTGCATTTCTCAAGACGAATTCTGATATAAAATGACGCGAGGAACGCGTTGGAAGCGGCAGAATTGAGATCCGAGCAACCGTTGACGAGAAAATGGCGAGCATTCCCAAATCCTGATCTCATGTTTTTTGGGCTCCAGAACCGTGTTTGTGCATTTCTCATGACTAATTCTGATATAAAGTGACGCGACGAACGCGTTGGAAGCGACAGAATTGCGATCCGAGCAACCGTTGACGAGAAAATAGCGAGCATTCCCAAATCCTGATCTCATGTTTTTTGGGCTCCAGAACCGTGTTTGTGCATTTCTCATGACTAATTCTGGTATAAAATGACGCGAGGAACACGCTGGAGGCGACAGAATTGCGATCCGAGAAACCGTTGACGAGAAAATGGCGAGCATTCCCCAATCCTGATCTCATGTTTTTTGGGCTCCAGAAATGTGTTCCTGCATTTGTCGTCACTATTTCCGACGTAAAATGACGCGAGGAACGCGTTGGAAGCGACATAATTGAGATCCGAGCAACCGTTGACGAGAAAATGGCGAGCATTCCCAAATCCTGATCTCATGTTTTTTGGGCTCCAGAACCGTGTTTGTGCATTTCTCATGACTAATTCTGGTATAAAATGACGCGAGGAACACGCTGGAGGCGACAGAATTGCGATCCGAGAAACCGTTGACGAGAAAATGGCGAGCATTCCCAAATCCTGATCTCATGTTTTTTGGGCTCCAGAACCGTGTTTGTGCATTTCTCATGACTAATTCTGATATAAAATGACGCGACGAACGCGTTGGAAGCGACAGAATTGCGATCCGAGCAACCGTTGACGAGAAAATTGCGAGCATTCCCAAATCCTGATCTCATGTTTTTTGGGCTCCAGAACCGTGTTTCTGCATTTCTCATGACTAATTCTGATATAAAATGACGCGAGGAACGCGTTGGAAGCGACAGAATTGAGATCCGAGCAACCGTTGACGAGAAAATGGCGAGCATTCCCAAACCCTGATCTCATGTTTTTTGGGCTCCAGAACCGTGTTTGTGCATTTCTCAAGACGAATTCTGATATAAAATGACGCGAGGGACGCGTTGGAAGCGACAGAATTGAGATCCGAACAACCGTTGACGAGAAAATGGCGAGCATTCCCAAAACTTGATCTCATGTTTTTGGGCTCCAGAACCGTGTTTGTGCATTTCTCAAGACGAATTCTGATATAAAATGACGCGAGGAACGCGTTGGAAGCGGCAGAATTGAGATCCGAGCAACCGTTGACGAGAAAATGGCGAGCATTCCCAAATCCTGATCTCATGTTTTTTGGGCTCCAGAACCGTGTTTGTGCATTTCTCATGACTAATTCTGATATAAAATGACGCGACGAACGCGTTGGAAGCGACAGAATTGCGATCCGAGCAACCGTTGACGAGAAAATCGCGAGCATTCCCAAAACCTGATCTCGTGTTTTTTGGACTCCAGAAACGTTTTCGTGCATTTGTCGTCACTATTTCCGACGTGAAATGACACGAGGAACACGCTTGAGGCGACAGAATTGCGATCCGAGAAACCGTTGACGAGAAAATGGCGAGCATTCCCCAATCCTGATCTCATGTTTTTTGGGCTCCAGAACCGTGTTTGTGCATTTCTCATGACTAATTCTGATATAAAATGACGCGACGAACGCGTTGGAAGCGACAGAATTGCGATCAGAGAAACCGTTGACGAGAAAATGGCGAGCATTCCCAAATCCTGATCTCATGTTTTTTGGGCTCCAGAACCGTGTTTGTGCGTTTCTCAAGACTAATTCCGACGTAAAATGACACGAGGAACACGTTGGAAGCGACAGAATTGCGATCCGAGAAACCGTTGACGAGAAAATGGCGAGCATTCCCAAAACTTGATCTCGTGTTTTTTGGGCTCCAGAACCGTGTTTGTGCATTTCTCATGACTAATTCTGGTATAAAATGACGCGAGGAACACGCTGGAGGCGACAGAATTGCGATCCGAGAAACCGTTGACGAGAAAATGGCGAGCATTCCCAAAACTTGATCTCGTGTTTTTTGGGCTCCAGAACCGTGTTTGTGCATTTCTCATGACTAATTCTGGTATAAAATGACGCGAGGAACACGCTGGAGGCGACAGAATTGAGATCCGAGCAACCGTTGACGAGAAAATGGCGAGCATTCCCAAATCCTGATCTCATGTTTTTTGGGCTCCAGAACCGTGTTTGTGCATTTCTCATGACTAATTCTGGTATAAAATGACGCGAGGAACACGCTGGAGGCGACAGAATTGCGATCCGAGAAACCGTTGACGAGAAAATGGCGAGCATTCCCCAATCCTGATCTCATGTTTTTTGGGCTCCAGAACCGTGTTTGTGCATTTCTCATGACTAATTCCGGTATAAAATGACGCGAGGAACACGCTGGAGGCGACAGAATTGAGATCCGAGCAACCGTTGACGAGAAAATGGCGAGCATTCCCAAATCCTGATCTCATGTTTTTTGGGCTCCAGAACCGTGTTTGTGCATTTCTCATGACTAATTCTGGTATAAAATGACGCGAGGAACACGCTGGAGGCGACAGAATTGCGATCCGAGAAACCGTTGACGAGAAAATGGCGAGCATTCCCAAATCCTGATCTCATGTTTTTTGGGCTCCAGAACCGTGTTTGTGCATTTCTCATGACTAATTCTGATATAAAATGACGCGACGAACGCGTTGGAAGCGACAGAATTGCGATCCGAGCAACTGTTGACAAGAAAATTGCGAGCATTCCCAAATCCTGATCTCATGTTTTTTGGGCTCCAGAACCGTGTTTGTGCATTTCTCATGACTAATTCTGATATAAAATGACGCGAGGAACGCGTTGGAAGCGACAGAATTGAGATCCGAGCAACCGTTGACGAGAAAATGGCGAGCATTCCCAAACCCTGATCTCATGTTTTTTGGGCTCCAGAACCGTGTTTGTGCATTTCTCAAGACGAATTCTGATATAAAATGACGCGAGGGACGCGTTGGAAGCGACAGAATTGAGATCCGAACAACCGTTGACGAGAAAATGGCGAGCATTCCCAAAACTTGATCTCATGTTTTTGGGCTCCAGAACCGTGTTTGTGCATTTCTCAAGACGAATTCTGATATAAAATGACGCGAGGAACGCGTTGGAAGCGGCAGAATTGAGATCCGAGCAACCGTTGACGAGAAAATGGCGAGCATTCCCAAATCCTGATCTCATGTTTTTTGGGCTCCAGAACCGTGTTTGTGCATTTCTCATGACTAATTCTGATATAAAATGACGCGACGAACGCGTTGGAAGCGACAGAATTGCGATCCGAGCAACCGTTGACGAGAAAATCGCGAGCATTCCCAAAACCTGATCTCGTGTTTTTTGGACTCCAGAAACGTTTTCGTGCATTTGTCGTCACTATTTCCGACGTGAAATGACACGAGGAACACGCTTGAGGCGACAGAATTGCGATCCGAGAAACCGTTGACGAGAAAATGGCGAGCATTCCCCAATCCTGATCTCATGTTTTTTGGGCTCCAGAACCGTGTTTGTGCATTTCTCATGACTAATTCTGATATAAAATGACGCGACGAACGCGTTGGAAGCGACAGAATTGCGATCAGAGAAACCGTTGACGAGAAAATGGCGAGCATTCCCAAATCCTGATCTCATGTTTTTTGGGCTCCAGAACCGTGTTTGTGCGTTTCTCAAGACTAATTCCGACGTAAAATGACACGAGGAACACGTTGGAAGCGACAGAATTGCGATCCGAGAAACCGTTGACGAGAAAATGGCGAGCATTCCCAAAACTTGATCTCGTGTTTTTTGGGCTCCAGAACCGTGTTTGTGCATTTCTCATGACTAATTCTGATATAAAATGACGCGACGAACGCGTTGGAAGCGACAGAATTGCGATCCGAGCAACCGTTGACGAGAAAATTGCGAGCATTCCCAAATCCTGATCTCATGTTTTTTGGGCTCCAGAACCGTGTTTGTGCATTTCTCATGACTAATTCTGATATAAAATGACGCGAGGAACGCGTTGGAAGCGACAGAATTGAGATCCGAGCAACCGTTGACGAGAAAATGGCGAGCATTCCCAAACCCTGATCTCATGTTTTTTGGGCTCCAGAACCGTGTTTGTGCATTTCTCATGACTAATTCTGGTATAAAATGACGCGAGGAACACGCTGGAGGCGACAGAATTGCGATCCGAGAAACCGTTGACGAGAAAATGGCGAGCATTCCCCAATCCTGATCTCATGTTTTTTGGGCTCCAGAACCGTGTTTGTGCATTTCTCATGACTAATTCTGGTATAAAATGACGCGAGGAACACGCTGGAGGCGACAGAATTGAGATCCGAGCAACCGTTGACGAGAAAATGGCGAGCATTCCCAAATCCTGATCTCATGTTTTTTGGGCTCCAGAACCGTGTTTGTGCATTTCTCATGACTAATTCTGGTATAAAATGACGCGAGGAACACGCTGGAGGCGACAGAATTGCGATCCGAGAAACCGTTGACGAGAAAATGGCGAGCATTCCCCAATCCTGATCTCATGTTTTTTGGGCTCCAGAACCGTGTTTGTGCATTTCTCATGACTAATTCTGATATAAAATGACGCGAGGAACACGCTGGAAGCGACAGAATTGCGATCCGAGCAACCGTTGACGAGAAAATGGCGAGCATTCCCAAAACTTGATCTCGTGTTTTTTGGGCTCCAGAACCGTGTTTGTGCATTTCTCATGACTAATTCTGGTATAAAATGACGCGAGGAACACGCTGGAGGCGACAGAATTGAGATCCGAGCAACCGTTGACGAGAAAATGGCGAGCATTCCCAAATCCTGATCTCATGTTTTTTGGGCTCCAGAACCGTGTTTGTGCATTTCTCATGACTAATTCTGATATAAAATGACGCGACGAACGCGTTGGAAGCGACAGAATTGCGATCCGAGCAACCGTTGACGAGAAAATTGCGAGCATTCCCAAATCCTGATCTCATGTTTTTTGGGCTCCAGAACCGTGTTTGTGCATTTCTCATGACTAATTCTGATATAAAATGACGCGAGGAACGCGTTGGAAGCGACAGAATTGAGATCCGAGCAACCGTTGACGAGAAAATGGCGAGCATTCCCAAACCCTGATCTCATGTTTTTTGGGCTCCAGAACCGTGTTTGTGCATTTCTCAAGACGAATTCTGATATAAAATGACGCGAGGAACGCGTTGGAAGCGGCAGAATTGAGATCCGAGCAACCGTTGACGAGAAAATGGCGAGCATTCCCAAATCCTGATCTCATGTTTTTTGGGCTCCAGAACCGTGTTTGTGCATTTCTCATGACTAATTCTGATATAAAATGACGCGAGGAACGCGTTGGAAGCGGCAGAATTGAGATCCGAGCAACCGTTGACGAGAAAATGGCGAGCATTCCCAAATCCTGATCTCATGTTTTTTGGGCTCCAGAACCGTGTTTGTGCATTTCTCATGACTAATTCTGATATAAAATGACGCGAGGAACGCGTTGGAAGCGGCAGAATTGAGATCCGAGCAACCGTTGACGAGAAAATGGCGAGCATTCCCAAATCCTGATCTCATGTTTTTTGGGCTCCAGAACCGTGTTTGTGCATTTCTCATGACTAATTCTGATATAAAATGACGCGACGAACGCGTTGGAAGCGACAGAATTGCGATCAGAGAAACCGTTGACGAGAAAATGGCGAGCATTCCCAAATCCTGATCTCATGTTTTTTGGGCTCCAGAACCGTGTTTGTGCGTTTCTCAAGACTAATTCCGACGTAAAATGACACGAGGAACACGTTGGAAGCGACAGAATTGCGATCCGAGAAACCGTTGACGAGAAAATGGCGAGCATTCCGAAATCCTGATCTCGTGTGTTTTGGACTCCAGAAATGTGTTCCTGCATTTGTCGTCACTATTTCCGACGTAAAATGACGCGAGGAACGCGTTGGAAGCGACATAATTGAGATCCGAGCAACCGTTGACGAGAAAATGGCGAGCATTCCCAAATCCTGATCTCATGTTTTTTGGGCTCCAGAACCGTGTTTGTGCATTTCTCATGACTAATTCTGGTATAAAATGACGCGAGGAACACGCTGGAGGCGACAGAATTGCGATCCGAGAAACCGTTGACGAGAAAATGGCGAGCATTCCCCAATCCTGATCTCATGTTTTTTGGGCTCCAGAACCGTGTTTGTGCATTTCTCATGACTAATTCTGATATAAAATGACGCGAGGAACACGCTGGAAGCGACAGAATTGCGATCCGAGCAACCGTTGACGAGAAAATGGCGAGCATTCCCAAAACTTGATCTCGTGTTTTTTGGGCTCCAGAACCGTGTTTGTGCATTTCTCATGACTAATTCTGGTATAAAATGACGCGAGGAACACGCTGGAGGCGACAGAATTGAGATCCGAGCAACCGTTGACGAGAAAATGGCGAGCATTCCCAAATCCTGATCTCATGTTTTTTGGGCTCCAGAATCGTGTTTGTGCATTTCTCATGACTAATTCTGATATAAAATGACGCGACGAACGCGTTGGAAGCGACAGAATTGCGATCCGAGCAACCGTTGACGAGAAAATTGCGAGCATTCCCAAATCCTGATCTCATGTTTTTTGGGCTCCAGAACCGTGTTTGTGCATTTCTCATGACTAATTCTGATATAAAATGACGCGAGGAACGCGTTGGAAGCGACAGAATTGAGATCCGAGCAACCGTTGACGAGAAAATGGCGAGCATTCCCAAACCCTGATCTCATGTTTTTTGGGCTCCAGAACCGTGTTTGTGCATTTCTCAAGACGAATTCTGATATAAAATGACGCGAGGAACGCGTTGGAAGCGGCAGAATTGAGATCCGAGCAACCGTTGACGAGAAAATGGCGAGCATTCCCAAATCCTGATCTCATGTTTTTTGGGCTCCAGAACCGTGTTTGTGCATTTCTCATGACTAATTCTGATATAAAATGACGCGAGGAACGCGTTGGAAGCGGCAGAATTGAGATCCGAGCAACCGTTGACGAGAAAATGGCGAGCATTCCCAAATCCTGATCTCATGTTTTTTGGGCTCCAGAACCGTGTTTGTGCATTTCTCATGACTAATTCTGATATAAAATGACGCGACGAACGCGTCGAGAAAATGGCGAGCATTCCCAAATCCTGATCTCGTGTGTTTTGGACTCCAGAAATGTGTTCCTGCATTTGTCGTCACTATTTCCGACGTAAAATGACGCGAGGAACGCGTTGGAAGCGACATAATTGAGATCCGAGCAACCGTTGACGAGAAAATGGCGAGCATTCCCAAAACTTGATCTCGTGTTTATTGAACTCCAGAACCGTGTTTGTGCATTTATCAAGGCGAATTCCGACGTAAAATGACACGAGGAACACGCTGGAGGCGACAGAATTGCAATCCGAGAAACCGTTGACGAGAAAATGGCGAGCATTCCCCAATCCTGTTCTCATGTTTTTTGGGTTCCAGAACCGTGTTTGTGCATTTCTCATGACTAAATCTGATATAAAATGACGCGAGGAACACGCTGGAAGCGACAGAATTGCGATCCGAGCAACCGTTGACGAGAAAATGGCGAGCATTCCCAAAACTTGATCTCGTGTTTATTGAACTCCAGAACCGTGTTTGTGCATTTCTCAAAACGAATTCCGACGTAAAATGACACGAGGAACACGTTGGAAGCGACAGGATTGCGATCCGAGAAACCGTTGACGACAAAATCGCGAGCATTCCCAAAACTTGATCTCGTGTTTTTTGGGCTCCAGAACCGTGTTTGTGCATTTATCAAGACGAATTCCGACGTAAAATGACGCGACGAACGCGTTGGAAGCGACAGAATTGCGATCCGAGCAACCGTTGACGAGAAAATGGCGAGCATTCCCAAATCCTGATCTCATGTTTTTTGGGCTCCAGAACCGTGTTTCTGCATTTCTCATGACTAATTCTGATATAAAATGACGCGACGAACGCGTTGGAAGCGACAGAATTGCGATCCGAGCAACCGTTGACGAGAAAATCGCGAGCATTCCCAAAACCTGATCTCATGTTTTTTGGGCTCCAGAACCGTGTTTGTGCATTTCTCATGACTAATTCTGATATAAAGTGACGCGACGAACGCGTTGGAAGCGACAGAATTGCGATCAGACAAACCGTTGACGAGAAAATGGCGAGCATTCCCAAAACTTGATCTCATGTTTTTGGGCTCCAGAACCGTGTTTGTGCATTTCTCAAGACGAATTCTGATATAAAATGACGCGAGGGACGCGTTGGAAGCGACAGAATTGAGATCCGAACAACCGTTGACGAGAAAATGGCGAGCATTCCCAAAACTTGATCTCATGTTTTTGGGCTCCAGAACCGTGTTTGTGCATTTCTCAAGACGAATTCTGATATAAAATGACGCGAGGAACGCGTTGGAAGCGGCAGAATTGAGATCCGAGCAACCGTTGACGAGAAAATGGCGAGCATTCCCAAATCCTGATCTCATGTTTTTTGGGCTCCAGAACCGTGTTTGTGCATTTCTCATGACTAATTCTGATATAAAATGACGCGACGAACGCGTTGGAAGCGACAGAATTGCGATCCGAGCAACCGTTGACGAGAAAATCGCGAGCATTCCCAAAACCTGATCTCGTGTTTTTTGGACTCCAGAAACGTTTTCGTGCATTTGTCGTCACTATTTCCGACGTGAAATGACACGAGGAACACGCTTGAGGCGACAGAATTGCGATCCGAGAAACCGTTGACGAGAAAATGGCGAGCATTCCCCAATCCTGATCTCATGTTTTTTGGGCTCCAGAACCGTGTTTGTGCATTTCTCATGACTAATTCTGATATAAAATGACGCGACGAACGCGTTGGAAGCGACAGAATTGCGATCAGAGAAACCGTTGACGAGAAAATGGCGAGCATTCCCAAATCCTGATCTCATGTTTTTTGGGCTCCAGAACCGTGTTTGTGCGTTTCTCAAGACTAATTCCGACGTAAAATGACACGAGGAACACGTTGGAAGCGACAGAATTGCGATCCGAGAAACCGTTGACGAGAAAATGGCGAGCATTCCGAAATCCTGATCTCGTGTGTTTTGGACTCCAGAAATGTGTTCCTGCATTTGTCGTCACTATTTCCGACGTAAAATGACGCGAGGAACGCGTTGGAAGCGACATAATTGAGATCCGAGCAACCGTTGACGAGAAAATGGCGAGCATTCCCAAATCCTGATCTCATGTTTTTTGGGCTCCAGAACCGTGTTTGTGCATTTCTCATGACTAATTCTGATATAAAATTACGCGAGGAACACGCTGGAAGCGACAGAATTGCGATCCGAGCAACCGTTGACGAGAAAATGGCGAGCATTCCCAAAACTTGATCTCGTGTTTTTTGGTCTCCAGAACCGTGTTTGTGCATTTCTCATGACTAATTCTGGTATAAAATGACGCGAGGAACACGCTGGAGGCGACAGAATTGAGATCCGAGCAACCGTTGACGAGAAAATGGCGAGCATTCCCAAACCCTGATCTCATGTTTTTTGGGCTCCAGAACCGTGTTTGTGCATTTCTCATGACTAATTCTGATATAAAATGACGCGACGAACGCGTTGGAAGCGACAGAATTGCGATCCGAGCAACCGTTGACGAGAAAATTGCGAGCATTCCCAAATCCTGATCTCATGTTTTTTGGGCTCCAGAACCGTGTTTGTGCATTTCTCATGACTAATTCTGATATAAAATGACGCGAGGAACGCGTTGGAAGCGACAGAATTGAGATCCGAGCAACCGTTGACGAGAAAATGGCGAGCATTCCCAAACCCTGATCTCATGTTTTTTGGGCTCCAGAACCGTGTTTGTGCATTTCTCAAGACGAATTCTGATATAAAATGACGCGAGGAACGCGTTGGAAGCGGCAGAATTGAGATCCGAGCAACCGTTGACGAGAAAATGGCGAGCATTCCCAAATCCTGATCTCATGTTTTTTGGGCTCCAGAACCGTGTTTGTGCATTTCTCATGACTAATTCTGATATAAAATGACGCGAGGAACGCGTTGGAAGCGGCAGAATTGAGATCCGAGCAACCGTTGACGAGAAAATGGCGAGCATTCCCAAATCCTGATCTCATGTTTTTTGGGCTCCAGAACCGTGTTTGTGCATTTCTCATGACTAATTCTGATATAAAATGACGCGAGGAACGCGTTGGAAGCGGCAGAATTGAGATCCGAGCAACCGTTGACGAGAAAATGGCGAGCATTCCCAAAACTTGATCTCATGTTTTTGGGCTCCAGAACCGTGTTTGTGCATTTCTCAAGACGAATTCTGATATAAAATGACGCGAGGAACGCGTTGGAAGCGGCAGAATTGAGATCCGAGCAACCGTTGACGAGAAAATGGCGAGCATTCCCAAATCCTGATCTCATGTTTTTTGGGCTCCAGAACCGTGTTTGTGCATTTCTCATGACTAATTCTGATATAAAATGACGCGACGAACGCGTTGGAAGCGACAGAATTGCGATCAGAGAAACCGTTGACGAGAAAATGGCGAGCATTCCCAAATCCTGATCTCATGTTTTTTGGGCTCCAGAACCGTGTTTGTGCGTTTCTCAAGACTAATTCCGACGTAAAATGACACGAGGAACACGTTGGAAGCGACAGAATTGCGATCCGAGAAACCGTTGACGAGAAAATGGCGAGCATTCCGAAATCCTGATCTCGTGTGTTTTGGACTCCAGAAATGTGTTCCTGCATTTGTCGTCACTATTTCCGACGTAAAACGACGCGAGGAACGCGTTGGAAGCGACATAATTGAGATCCGAGCAACCGTTGACGAGAAAATGGCGAGCATTCCCAAATCCTGATCTCATGTTTTTTGGGCTCCAGAACCGTGTTTGTGCATTTCTCATGACTAATTCTGGTATAAAATGACGCGAGGAACACGCTGGAGGCGACAGAATTGCGATCCGAGAAACCGTTGACGAGAAAATGGCGAGCATTCCCCAATCCTGATCTCATGTTTTTTGGGCTCCAGAACCGTGTTTGTGCATTTCTCATGACTAATTCTGATATAAAATGACGCGAGGAACACGCTGGAAGCGACAGAATTGCGATCCGAGCAACCGTTGACGAGAAAATGGCGAGCATTCCCAAAACTTGATCTCGTGTTTTTTGGGCTCCAGAACCGTGTTTGTGCATTTCTCATGACTAATTCTGGTATAAAATGACGCGAGGAACACGCTGGAGGCGACAGAATTGAGATCCGAGCAACCGTTGACGAGAAAATGGCGAGCATTCCCAAATCCTGATCTCATGTTTTTTGGGCTCCAGAACCGTGTTTGTGCATTTCTCATGACTAATTCTGATATAAAATGACGCGACGAACGCGTTGGAAGCGACAGAATTGCGATCCGAGCAACCGTTGACGAGAAAATCGCGAGCATTCCCAAAACTTGATCTCGTGTTTTTTGGGCTCCAGAACCGTGTTTGTGCATTTATCAAGACGAATTCCGACGTAAAATGACACGAGGAACACGCTGGAGGCGACAGAATTGCGATCCGAGAAATCGTTGACGAGAAAATGGCGAGCATTCCCCAATCCTGTTCTCATGTTTTTTGGGTTCCAGAACCGTGTTTGTGCATTTCTCATGACTAATTCTGATGTAAAATGACGCGAGGAACGCGGTGGAAGTGACAGAATTGAGATCCGAGCAACCGTTGACGAGAAAATGGCGAGCATTCCCAAATCCTGATCTCATGTTTTTTATGCTCCAGAACCGTGTTTGTGCATTTCTCATGACTAATTCTGATATATAATGACGCGACGAACGCGTTGGAAGCGACAGAATTGCGATCCGAGCAACCGTTGACGAGAAAATGGTGAGCATTCCCAAATCCTGATCTCATGTTTTTTGGGCTCCAGAACCGTGTTTCTGCATTTCTCATGACTAATTCTGATATAAAATGACGCGACGAACGCGTTGGAAGCGACAGAATTGCGATCCGAGCAACCGTTGACGAGAAAATCGCGAGCATTCCCAAAACCTGATCTCATGTTTTTTGGGCTCCAGAACCGTGTTTGTGCATTTCTCATGACTAATTCTGATATAAAGTGACGCGACGAACGCGTTGGAAGCGACAGAATTGCGATCAGACAAACCGTTGACGAGAAAATGGCGAGCATTCCCAAATCCTGATCTCATGTTTTTTGGGCTCCAGAACCGTGTTTGTGCGTTTCTCATGACTAATTCTGATATAAAATGACGCGACGAACGCGTTGGAAGCGACAGAATTGCGATCCGAGCAACCGTTGACGAGAAAATCGCGAGCATTCCCAAAACCTGATCTCATGTTTTTTGGGCTCCAGAACCGTATTTGTGCATTTCTCATGACTAATTCTGATATAAAATGACGCGACGAACGCGTTGGAAGCGACAGAATTGCGATCAGACAAACCGTTGACGAGAAAATGGCGAGCATTCCCAAATCCTGATCTCATGTTTTTTGGGCTCCAGAACCGTGTTTGTGCGTTTCTCAAGACTAATTCCGACGTAAAATGACACGACGAACACGTTGGAAGCGACAGAATTGCGATCCGAGAAACCGTTGACGAGAAAATGGCGAGCATTCCGAAATCCTGATCTCGTGTGTTTTGGACTCCAGAAACGTGTTCCTGCATTTGTCGTCACTATTTCCGACGTAAAATGACGCGAGGAACGCGTTGGAAGCGACAGAATTGAGATCCGAGCAACCGTTGACGAGAAAATGGCGAGC
Source organism: Crossocerus cetratus (assembly GCA_963675795.1). Taxonomy (NCBI): domain Eukaryota; kingdom Metazoa; phylum Arthropoda; class Insecta; order Hymenoptera; family Crabronidae; genus Crossocerus; species Crossocerus cetratus. Next base: position 3,724,047 of record OY776667.1, read on the forward strand.
ATTCCCAAAACTTGATCTCGTGTTTATTGAACTCCAGAACCGTGTTTGTGCGTTTCTCAAGACTAATTCCGACGTAAAATGACACGAGGAACACGTTGGAAGCGACAGAATTGCGATCCGAGAAACCGTTGACGCGAAAATGGCGAGCATTCCCCAATCCTGATATCATGTTTTTTGGGCTCCAGAACCGTGTTTGTGCATTTCTCACGACTAATTCTGGTATAAAATGACGCGAGGAACACGCTGGAGGCGACAGAATTGCGATCCGAGAAACCGTTGACGAGAAAATGGCGAGCATTCCCCAATCCTGATCTCATGTTTTTTGGGCTCCAGAACCGTGTTTGTGCATTTCTCATGACTAATTCTGATATAAAATCACGCGAGGAACACGCTGGAAGCGACAGAATTGCGATCCGAGCAACCGTTGACGAGAAAATGGCGAGCATTCCCAAAATTTGATCTAGTGTTTATTGAACTCCAGAACCGTGTTTGTGCATTTCTCAAAACGAATTCCGACGTAAAATGATACGAGGAACACGTTGGAAGCGACAGGATTGCGATCCGAGAAACCGTTGACGACAAAATCGCGAGCATTCCCAAAACTTGATCTCGTGTTTTTTGGGCTCCAGAACCGTGTTTGTGCATTTATCAAGACGAATTCCGACGTAAAATGACACGAGGAACACGCTGGAGGCGACAGAATTGCGATCCGAGAAACCGTTGACGAGAAAATGGCGAGCATTCCCCAATCCTGTTCTCATGTTTTTTGGGTTCCAGAACCGTGTTTGTGCATTTCTCATGACTAATTCTGATGTAAAATGACGCGAGGAACGCGGTGGAAGAGACAGAATTGAGATCCGAGCAACCGTTGACGAGAAAATGGCGAGCATTCCCAAATCCTGATCTCATGTTTTTTGGGCTCCAGAACCGTGTTTGTGCATTTCTCATGACTAATTCTGATATAAAATGACGCGACGAACGCGTTGGAAGCGACAGAATTGCGATCCGAGCAACCGTTGACGAGAAAATGGCGAGCATTCCCAAAACTTGATCTCGTGTTTTTTGGGCTCCAGAACAGTGTTTGTGCATTTCTCAAGACGAATTCCGACGTAAAATGACACGAGGAACACGTTGGAAGCGACAGGATTGCGTTCCGAGAAACCGTTGACGAGAAAATCGCGAGCATTCCCAAATCCTGATCTCGTGTTTTTTGGGCTCCAGAACCGTGTTTCTGCATTTCTCAAGACGAATTCTGATATAAAATGACGCGAGGAACGCGTTGGAAGCGGCAGAATTGAGATCCGAGCAACCGTTGACGAGAAAATGGCGAGCATTCCCAAATCCTGATCTCACGTTTTTTGGGCTCCAGAACCGTGTTTGTGCATTTTTCATGACTAATTCTGATATAAAATGACGCGAGGAACGCGTTGGAAGCGGCAGAATTGAGATCCGAGCAACCGTTGACGAGAAAATGGCGAGCATTCCCAAATCCTGATCTCATGTTTTTTGGGCTCCAGAACCGTGTTTGTGCATTTCTCATGACTAATTCTGATATAAAATGACGCGACGAACGCGTCGAGAAAATGGCGAGCATTCCCAAATCCTGATCTCGTGTGTTTTGGACTCCAGAAATGTGTTCCTGCATTTGTCGTCACTATTTCCGACGTAAAATGACGCGAGGAACGCGTTGGAAGCGACATAATTGAGATCCGAGCAACCGTTGACGAGAAAATGGCGAGCATTCCCAAAACTTGATCTCGTGTTTATTGAACTCCAGAACCGTGTTTGTGCATTTATCAAGGCGAATTCCGACGTAAAATGACACGAGGAACACGCTGGAGGCGACAGAATTGCAATCCGAGAAACCGTTGACGAGAAAATGGCGAGCATTCCCCAATCCTGTTCTCATGTTTTTTGGGTTCCAGAACCGTGTTTGTGCATTTCTCATGACTAAATCTGATATAAAATGACGCGAGGAACACGCTGGAAGCGACAGAATTGCGATCCGAGCAACCGTTGACGAGAAAATGGCGAGCATTCCCAAAACTTGATCTCGTGTTTATTGAACTCCAGAACCGTGTTTGTGCATTTCTCAAAACGAATTCCGACGTAAAATGACACGAGGAACACGTTGGAAGCGACAGGATTGCGATCCGAGAAACCGTTGACGACAAAATCGCGAGCATTCCCAAAACTTGATCTCGTGTTTTTTGGGCTCCAGAACCGTGTTTGTGCATTTATCAAGACGAATTCCGACGTAAAATGACACGAGGAACACGCTGGAGGCGACAGAATTGCGATCCGAGAAATCGTTGACGAGAAAATGGCGAGCATTCCCCAATCCTGTTCTCATGTTTTTTGGGTTCCAGAACCGTGTTTGTGCATTTCTCATGACTAATTCTGATGTAAAATGACGCGAGGAACGCGGTGGAAGAGACAGAATTGAGATCCGAGCAACCGTTGACGAGAAAATGGCGAGCATTCCCAAATCCTGATCTCATGTTTTTTATGCTCCAGAACCGTGTTTGTGCATTTCTCATGACTAATTCTGATATAAAATGACGCGACGAACGCGTTGGAAGCGACAGAATTGCGATCCGAGCAACCGTTGACGAGAAAATGGCGAGCATTCCCAAATCCTGATCTCATGTTTTTTGGGCTCCAGAACCGTGTTTCTGCATTTCTCATGACTAATTCTGATATAAAATGACGCGACGAACGCGTTGGAAGCGACAGAATTGCGATCCGAGCAACCGTTGACGAGAAAATCGCGAGCATTCCCAAAACCTGATCTCATGTTTTTTGGGCTCCAGAACCGTGTTTGTGCATTTCTCATGACTAATTCTGATATAAAGTGACGCGACGAACGCGTTGGAAGTGACAGAATTGCGATCAGACAAACCGTTGACGAGAAAATGGCGAGCATTCCCAAATCCTGATCTCATGTTTTTTGGGCTCCAGAACCGTGTTTGTGCGTTTCTCATGACTAATTCTGATATAAAATGACGCGACGAACGCGTTGGAAGCGACAGAATTGCGATCCGAGCAACCGTTGACGAGAAAATCGCGAGCATTCCCAAAACCTGATCTCATGTTTTTTGGGCTCCAGAACCGTGTTTGTGCATTTCTCATGACTAATTCTGATATAAAATGACGCGACGAACGCGTTGGAAGCGACAGAATTGCGATCAGACAAACCGTTGACGAGAAAATGGCGAGCATTCCCAAATCCTGATCTCATGTTTTTTGGGCTCCAGAACCGTGTTTGTGCGTTTCTCAAGACTAATTCCGACGTAAAATGACACGACGAACACGTTGGAAGCGACAGAATTGCGATCCGAGAAACCGTTGACGAGAAAATGGCGAGCATTCCGAAATCCTGATCTCGTGTGTTTTGGACTCCAGAAACGTGTTCCTGCATTTGTCGTCACTATTTCCGACGTAAAATGACGCGAGGAACGCGTTGGAAGCGACAGAATTGAGATCCGAGCAACCGTTGACGAGAAAATGGCGAGCATTCCCAAAACTTGATCTCGTGTTTATTGAACTCCAGAACCGTGTTTGTGCGTTTTTCAAGACTAATTCCGACGTAAAATGACACGAGGAACACGTTGGAAGCGACAGAATTGCGATCCGAGAAACCGTTGACGCGAAAATGGCGAGCATTCCCCAATCCTGATATCATGTTTTTTGGGCTCCAGAACCGTGTTTGTGCATTTCTCACGACTAATTCTGGTATAAAATGACGCGAGGAACACGCTGGAGGCGACAGAATTGCGATCCGAGAAACCGTTGACGAGAAAATGGCGAGCATTCCCCAATCCTGATCTCATGTTTTTTGGGCTCCAGAACCGTGTTTGTGCATTTCTCATGACTAATTCTGATATAAAATCACGCGAGGAACACGCTGGAAGCGACAGAATTGCGATCCGAGCAACCGTTGACGAGAAAATGGCGAGCATTCCCAAACCCTGATCTCATGTTTTTTGGGCTCCAGAACCGTGTTTGTGCATTTCTCAAGACGAATTCTGATATAAAATGACGCGAGGAACGCGTTGGAAGCGGCAGAATTGAGATCCGAGCAACCGTTGACGAGAAAACTGCGAGCATTCCCAAATCCTGATCTCATGTTTTTTGGGCTCCAGAACCGTGTTTGTGCATTTCTCATGACTAATTCTGATATAAAATGACGCGAGGAACGCGTTGGAAGCGGCAGAATTGAGATCCGAGCAACCGTTGACGAGAAAATGGCGAGCATTCCCAAATCCTGATCTCATGTTTTTTGGGCTCCAGAACCGTGTTTGTGCATTTCTCATGACTAATTCTGATATAAAATGACGCGACGAACGCGTCGAGAAAATGGCGAGCATTCCCAAATCCTGATCTCGTGTGTTTTGGACTCCAGAAATGTGTTCCTGCATTTGTCGTCACTATTTCCGACGTAAAATGACGCGAGGAACGCGTTGGAAGCGACATAATTGAGATCCGAGCAACCGTTGACGAGAAAATGGCGAGCATTCCCAAAACTTGATCTCGTGTTTATTGAACTCCAGAACCGTGTTTGTGCATTTATCAAGGCGAATTCCGACGTAAAATGACACGAGGAACACGCTGGAGGCGACAGAATTGCGATCCGAGAAACCGTTGACGAGAAAATGGCGAGCATTCCCCAATCCTGTTCTCATGTTTTTTGGGTTCCAGAACCGTGTTTGTGCATTTCTCATGACTAAATCTGATATAAAATGACGCGAGGAACACGCTGGAAGCGACAGAATTGAGATCCGAGCAACCGTTGACGAGAAAATGGCGAGCATTCCCAAACCCTGATCTCATGTTTTTTGGGCTCCAGAACCGTGTTTGTGCATTTCTCAAGACGAATTCTGATATAAAATGACGCGAGGAACGCGTTGGAAGCGGCAGAATTGAGATCCGAGCAACCGTTGACGAGAAAACTGCGAGCATTCCCAAATCCTGATCTCATGTTTTTTGGGCTCCAGAACCGTGTTTGTGCATTTCTCATGACTAATTCTGATATAAAATGACGCGAGGAACGCGTTGGAAGCGGCAGAATTGAGATCCGAGCAACCGTTGACGAGAAAATGGCGAGCATTCCCAAATCCTGATCTCATGTTTTTTGGGCTCCAGAACCGTGTTTGTGCATTTCTCATGACTAATTCTGATATAAAATGACGCGACGAACACGTCGAGAAAATGGCGAGCATTCCCAAATCCTGATCTCGTGTGTTTTGGACTCCAGAAATGTGTTCCTGCATTTGTCGTCACTATTTCCGACGTAAAATGACGCGAGGAACGCGTTGGAAGCGACATAATTGAGATCCGAGCAACCGTTGACGAGAAAATGGCGAGCATTCCCAAAACTTGATCTCGTGTTTATTGAACTCCAGAACCGTGTTTGTGCATTTATCAAGGCGAATTCCGACGTAAAATGACACGAGGAACACGCTGGAGGCGACAGAATTGCGATCCGAGAAACCGTTGACGAGAAAATGGCGAGCATTCCCCAATCCTGTTCTCATGTTTTTTGGGTTCCAGAACCGTGTTTGTGCATTTCTCATGACTAAATCTGATATAAAATGACGCGAGGAACACGCTGGAAGCGACAGAATTGCGATCCGAGCAACCGTTGACGAGAAAATGGCGAGCATTCCCAAAACTTGATCTCGTGTTTATTGAACTCCAGAACCGTGTTTGTGCATTTCTCAAAACGAATTCCGACGTAAAATGACACGAGGAACACGTTGGAAGCGACAGGATTGCGATCCGAGAAACCGTTGACGACAAAATCGCGAGCATTCCCAAAACTTGATCTCGTGTTTTTTGGGCTCCAGAACCGTGTTTGTGCATTTATCAAGACGAATTCCGACGTAAAATGGCACGAGGAACACGCTGGAGGCGACAGAATTGCGATCCGAGAAACCGTTGACGAGAAAATGGCGAGCATTCCCCAATCCTGTTCTCATGTTTTTTGGGTTCCAGAACCGTGTTTGTGCATTTCTCATGACTAATTCTGATGTAAAATGACGCGAGGAACGCGGTGGAAGAGACAGAATTGAGATCCGAGCAACCGTTGACGAGAAAATGGCGAGCATTCCCAAATCCTGATCTCATGTTTTTTATGCTCCAGAACCGTGTTTGTGCATTTCTCATGACTAATTCTGATATAAAATGACGCGACGAACGCGTTGGAAGCGACAGAATTGCGATCCGAGCAACCGTTGACGAGAAAATGGCGAGCATTCCCAAATCCTGATCTCATGTTTTTTGGGCTCCAGAACCGTGTTTCTGCATTTCTCATGACTAATTCTGATATAAAATGACGCGACGAACGCGTTGGAAGCGACAGAATTGCGATCCGAGCAACCGTTGACGAGAAAATCGCGAGCATTCCCAAAACCTGATCTCATGTTTTTTGGGCTCCAGAACCGTGTTTGTGCATTTCTCATGACTAATTCTGATATAAAATGACGCGACGAACGCGTTGGAAGCGACAGAATTGCGATCAGAGAAACCGTTGACGAGAAAATGGCGAGCATTCCCAAATCCTGATCTCATGTTTTTTGGGCTCCAGAACCGTGTTTGTGCGTTTCTCAAGACTAATTCCGACGTAAAATGACACGAGGAACACGTTGGAAGCGACAGAATTGCGATCCGAGAAACCGTTGACGAGAAAATGGCGAGCATTCCCAAAACTTGATCTCGTGTTTATTGAACTCCAGAACCGTGTTTGTGCGTTTCTCAAGACTAATTCCGACGTAAAATGACACGAGGAACACGTTGGAAGCGACAGAATTGCGATCCGAGAAACCGTTGACGAGAAAATGGCGAGCATTCCCCAATCCTGATATCATGTTTTTTGGGCTCCAGAACCGTGTTTGTGCATTTCTCATGACTAATTCTGGTATAAAATGACGCGAGGAACACGCTGGAGGCGACAGAATTGCGATCCGAGAAACCGTTGACGAGAAAATGGCGAGCATTCCCCAATCCTGTTCTCATGTTTTTTGGGCTCCAGAACCGTGTTTGTGCGTTTCTCAAGACTAATTCCGACGTAAAATGACACGACGAACACGTTGGAAGCGACAGAATTGCGATCCGAGAAACCGTTGACGAGAAAATGGCGAGCATTCCGAAATCCTGATCTCATGTTTTTTGGGCTCCAGAACCGTGTTTGTGCATTTCTCATGACCAATTCTGATATAAAATCACGCGAGGAACACGCTGGAAGCGACAGAATTGCGATCCGAGCAACCGTTGACGAGAAAATGGCGAGCATTCCCAAAACTTGATCTCGTGTTTATTGAACTCCAGAACCGTGTTTGTGCATTTCTCAAAACGAATTCCGTCGTAAAATGATACGAGGAACACGTTGGAAGCGACAGGATTGCGATCCGAGAAACCGTTGACGACAAAATCGCGAGCATTCCCAAAACTTGATCTCGTGTTTTTTGGGCTCCAGAACCGTGTTTGTGCATTTATCAAGACGAATTCCGACGTAAAATGACACGAGGAACACGCTGGAGGCGACAGAATTGCGATCCGAGAAACCGTTGACGAGAAAATGGCGAGCATTCCCCAATCCTGTTCTCATGTTTTTTGGGTTCCAGAACCGTGTTTGTGCATTTCTCATGACTAATTCTGATGTAAAATGACGCGAGGAACGCGGTGGAAGAGACAGAATTGAGATCCGAGCAACCGTTGACGAGAAAATGGCGAGCATTCCCAAATCCTGATCTCATGTTTTTTGGGCTCCAGAACCGTGTTTGTGCATTTCTCATGACTAATTCTGATATAAAATGACGCGACGAACGCGTTGGAAGCGACAGAATTGCGATCCGAGCAACCGTTGACGAGAAAATGGCGAGCATTCCCAAAACTTGATCTCGTGTTTTTTGGGCTCCAGAACAGTGTTTGTGCATTTCTCAAGACGAATTCCGACGTAAAATGACACGAGGAACACGTTGGAAGCGACAGGATTGCGTTCCGAGAAACCGTTGACGAGAAAATCGCGAGCATTCCCAAATCCTGATCTCGTGTTTTTTGGGCTCCAGAACCGTGTTTCTGCATTTCTCATGACTAATTCCGATGTAAAATGACGCGAGGAACGCGCTGGAAGCGACAGAATTGCGATCCGAGCAACCGTTGACGAGAAAATTGCGAGCATTCCCAAATCCTGATCTCATGTTTTTTGGGCTCCAGAACCGTGTTTGTGCATTTCTCATGACTAATTCTGGTATAAAATGACGCGAGGAACACGCTGGAGGCGACAGAATTGAGATCCGAGCAACCGTTGACGAGAAAATGGCGAGCGTCCCAAATCCTGATCTCATGTTTTTTGGGCTCCAGAACCGTGTTTGTGCATTTCTCATGACTAATTCTGATATAAAATGACGCGAGGAACGCGTTGGAAGCGGCAGAATTGAGATCCGAGCAACCGTTGACGAGAAAATGGCGAGCATTCCCAAATCCTGATCTCATGTTTTTTGGGCTCCAGAACCGTGTTTCTGCATTTCTCATGACTAATTCCGATGTAAAATGACGCGAGGAACGCGCTGGAAGCGACAGAATTGCGATCCGAGCAACCGTTGACGAGAAAATTGCGAGCATTCCCAAATCCTGATCTCATGTTTTTTGGGCTCCAGAACCGTGTTTGTGCATTTCTCAAGACGAATTCTGATATAAAATGACGCGAGGAACGCGTTGGAAGCGGCAGAATTGAGATCCGAGCAACCGTTGACGAGAAAACTGCGAGCATTCCCAAATCCTGATCTCATGTTTTTTGGGCTCCAGAACCGTGTTTGTGCATTTCTCATGACTAATTCTGATATAAAATGACGCGAGGAACGCGTTGGAAGCGGCAGAATTGAGATCCGAGCAACCGTTGACGAGAAAATGGCGAGCATTCCCAAATCCTGATCTCATGTTTTTTGGGCTCCAGAACCGTGTTTGTGCATTTCTCATGACTAATTCTGATATAAAATGACGCGACGAACGCGTCGAGAAAATGGCGAGCATTCCCAAATCCTGATCTCGTGTGTTTTGGACTCCAGAAATGTGTTCCTGCATTTGTCGTCACTATTTCCGACGTAAAATGACGCGAGGAACGCGTTGGAAGCGACATAATTGAGATCCGAGCAACCGTTGACGAGAAAATGGCGAGCATTCCCAAAACTTGATCTCGTGTTTATTGAACTCCAGAACCGTGTTTGTGCATTTATCAAGGCGAATTCCGACGTAAAATGACACGAGGAACACGCTGGAGGCGACAGAATTGCGATCCGAGAAACCGTTGACGAGAAAATGGCGAGCATTCCCCAATCCTGTTCTCATGTTTTTTGGGTTCCAGAACCGTGTTTGTGCATTTCTCATGACTAAATCTGATATAAAATGACGCGAGGAACACGCTGGAAGCGACAGAATTGAGATCCGAGCAACCGTTGACGAGAAAATGGCGAGCATTCCCAAACCCTGATCTCATGTTTTTTGGGCTCCAGAACCGTGTTTGTGCATTTCTCAAGACGAATTCTGATATAAAATGACGCGAGGAACGCGTTGGAAGCGGCAGAATTGAGATCCGAGCAACCGTTGACGAGAAAACTGCGAGCATTCCCAAATCCTGATCTCATGTTTTTTGGGCTCCAGAACCGTGTTTGTGCATTTCTCATGACTAATTCTGATATAAAATGACGCGAGGAACGCGTTGGAAGCGGCAGAATTGAGATCCGAGCAACCGTTGACGAGAAAATGGCGAGCATTCCCAAATCCTGATCTCATGTTTTTTGGGCTCCAGAACCGTGTTTGTGCATTTCTCATGACTAATTCTGATATAAAATGACGCGACGAACGCGTCGAGAAAATGGCGAGCATTCCCAAATCCTGATCTCGTGTGTTTTGGACTCCAGAAATGTGTTCCTGCATTTGTCGTCACTATTTCCGACGTAAAATGACGCGAGGAACGCGTTGGAAGCGACATAATTGAGATCCGAGCAACCGTTGACGAGAAAATGGCGAGCATTCCCAAAACTTGATCTCGTGTTTATTGAACTCCAGAACCGTGTTTGTGCATTTCTCAAAACGAATTCCGACGTAAAATGACACGAGGAACACGTTGGAAGCGACAGGATTGCGATCCGAGAAACCGTTGACGACAAAATCGCGAGCATTCCCAAAACTTGATCTCGTGTTTTTTGGGCTCCAGAACCGTGTTTGTGCATTTATCAAGACGAATTCCGACGTAAAATGGCACGAGGAACACGCTGGAGGCGACAGAATTGCGATCCGAGAAACCGTTGACGAGAAAATGGCGAGCATTCCCCAATCCTGTTCTCATGTTTTTTGGGTTCCAGAACCGTGTTTGTGCATTTCTCATGACTAATTCTGATGTAAAATGACGCGAGGAACGCGGTGGAAGAGACAGAATTGAGATCCGAGCAACCGTTGACGAGAAAATGGCGAGCATTCCCAAATCCTGATCTCATGTTTTTTATGCTCCAGAACCGTGTTTGTGCATTTCTCATGACTAATTCTGATATAAAATGACGCGACGAACGCGTTGGAAGCGACAGAATTGCGATCCGAGCAACCGTTGACGAGAAAATGGCGAGCATTCCCAAATCCTGATCTCATGTTTTTTGGGCTCCAGAACCGTGTTTCTGCATTTCTCATGACTAATTCTGATATAAAATGACGCGACGAACGCGTTGGAAGCGACAGAATTGCGATCCGAGCAACCGTTGACGAGAAAATCGCGAGCATTCCCAAAACCTGATCTCATGTTTTTTGGGCTCCAGAACCGTGTTTGTGCATTTCTCATGACTAATTCTGATATAAAATGACGCGACGAACGCGTTGGAAGCGACAGAATTGCGATCAGAGAAACCGTTGACGAGAAAATGGCGAGCATTCCCAAATCCTGATCTCATGTTTTTTGGGCTCCAGAACCGTGTTTGTGCGTTTCTCAAGACTAATTCCGACGTAAAATGACACGAGGAACACGTTGGAAGCGACAGAATTGCGATCCGAGAAACCGTTGACGAGAAAATGGCGAGCATTCCCAAAACTTGATCTCGTGTTTATTGAACTCCAGAACCGTGTTTGTGCGTTTCTCAAGACTAATTCCGACGTAAAATGACACGAGGAACACGTTGGAAGCGACAGAATTGCGATCCGAGAAACCGTTGACGAGAAAATGGCGAGCATTCCCCAATCCTGATATCATGTTTTTTGGGCTCCAGAACCGTGTTTGTGCATTTCTCATGACTAATTCTGGTATAAAATGACGCGAGGAACACGCTGGAGGCGACAGAATTGCGATCCGAGAAACCGTTGACGAGAAAATGGCGAGCATTCCCCAATCCTGATCTCATGTTTTTTGGGCTCCAGAACCGTGTTTGTGCATTTCTCATGACCAATTCTGATATAAAATCACGCGAGGAACACGCTGGAAGCGACAGAATTGCGATCCGAGCAACCGTTGACGAGAAAATGGCGAGCATTCCCAAAACTTGATCTCGTGTTTATTGAACTCCAGAACCGTGTTTGTGCATTTCTCAATACGAATTCCGACGTAAAATGACACGAGGAACACGTTGGAAGCGACAGGATTGCGATCCGAGAAACCGTTGACGACAAAATCGCGAGCATTCCCAAAACTTGATCTCGTGTTTTTTGGGCTCCAGAACCGTGTTTGTGCATTTATCAAGACGAATTCCGACGTAAAATGACACGAGGAACACGCTGGAGGCGACAGAATTGAGATCCGAGCAACCGTTGACGAGAAAATGGCGAGCATTCCCAAAACTTGATCTCGTGTTTATTGAACTCCAGAACCGTGTTTGTGCGTTTCTCAAGACTAATTCCGACGTAAAATGACACGAGGAACACGTTGGAAGCGACAGAATTGCGATCCGAGAAACCGTTGACGAGAAAATGGCGAGCATTCCCCAATCCTGATATCATGTTTTTTGGGCTCCAGAACCGTGTTTGTGCATTTCTCATGACTAATTCTGGTATAAAATGACGCGAGGAACACGCTGGAGGCGACAGAATTGCGATCCGAGAAACCGTTGACGAGAAAATGGCGAGCATTCCCCAATCCTGATCTCATGTTTTTTGGGCTCCAGAACCGTGTTTGTGCATTTCTCATGACTAATTCTGATATAAAATGACGCGACGAACGCGTTGGAAGCGACAGAATTGCGATCCGAGCAACCGTTGACGAGAAAATGGCGAGCATTCCCAAAACTTGATCTCGTGTTTTTTGGGTTCCAGAACAGTGTTTGTGCATTTCTCAAGACGAATTCCGACGTAAAATGACACGAGGAACACGTTGGAAGCGACAGGATTGCGTTCCGAGAAACCGTTGACGAGAAAATCGCGAGCATTCCCAAATCCTGATCTCGTGTTTTTTGGGCTCCAGAACCGTGTTTCTGCATTTCTCATGACTAATTCTGATATAAAATGACGCGACGAACGCGTTGGAAGCGACAGAATTGCGATCCGAGCAACCGTTGACGAGAAAATTGCGAGCATTCCCAAATCCTGATCTCATGTTTTTTGGGCTCCAGAACCGTGTTTGTGCATTTCTCATGACTAATTCTGATATAAAATGACGCGAGGAACGCGTTGGAAGCGACAGAATTGAGATCCGAGCAACCGTTGACGAGAAAATGGCGAGCATTCCCAAACCCTGATCTCATGTTTTTTGGGCTCCAGAACCGTGTTTGTGCATTTCTCAAGACGAATTCTGATATAAAATGACGCGAGGAACGCGTTGGAAGCGGCAGAATTGAGATCCGAGCAACCGTTGACGAGAAAATGGCGAGCATTCCCAAATCCTGATCTCATGTTTTTTGGGCTCCAGAACCGTGTTTGTGCATTTCTCATGACTAATTCTGATATAAAATGACGCGAGGAACGCGTTGGAAGCGGCAGAATTGAGATCCGAGCAACCGTTGACGAGAAAATGGCGAGCATTCCCAAATCCTGATCTCATGTTTTTTGGGCTCCAGAACCGTGTTTGTGCATTTCTCATGACTAATTCTGATATAAAATGACGCGACGAACGCGTCGAGAAAATGGCGAGCATTCCCAAATCCTGATCTCGTGTGTTTTGGACTCCAGAAATGTGTTCCTGCATTTGTCGCCACTATTTCCGACGTAAAATGACGCGAGGAACGCGTTGGAAGCGACATAATTGAGATCCGAGCAACCGTTGACGAGAAAATGGCGAGCATTCCCAAAACTTGATCTCGTGTTTATTGAACTCCAGAACCGTGTTTGTGCATTTATCAAGGCGAATTCCGACGTAAAATGACACGAGGAACACGCTGGAGGCGACAGAATTGCGATCCGAGAAACCGTTGACGAGAAAATGGCGAGCATTCCCCAATCCTGTTCTCATGTTTTTTGGGTTCCAGAACCGTGTTTGTGCATTTCTCATGACTAAATCTGATATAAAATGACGCGAGGAACACGCTGGAAGCGACAGAATTGCGATCCGAGCAACCGTTGACGAGAAAATGGCGAGCATTCCCAAAACTTGATCTCGTGTTTATTGAACTCCAGAACCGTGTTTGTGCATTTCTCAAAACGAATTCCGACGTAAAATGACACGAGGAACACGTTGGAAGCGACAGGATTGCGATCCGAGAAACCGTTGACGACAAAATCGCGAGCATTCCCAAAACTTGATCTCGTGTTTTTTGGGCTCCAGAACCGTGTTTGTGCATTTATCAAGACGAATTCCGACGTAAAATGGCACGAGGAACACGCTGGAGGCGACAGAATTGCGATCCGAGAAACCGTTGACGAGAAAATGGCGAGCATTCCCCAATCCTGTTCTCATGTTTTTTGGGTTCCAGAACCGTGTTTGTGCATTTCTCATGACTAATTCTGATGTAAAATGACGCGAGGAACGCGGTGGAAGAGACAGAATTGAGATCCGAGCAACCGTTGACGAGAAAATGGCGAGCATTCCCAAATCCTGATCTCATGTTTTTTATGCTCCAGAACCGTGTTTGTGCATTTCTCATGACTAATTCTGATATAAAATGACGCGACGAACGCGTTGGAAGCGACAGAATTGCGATCCGAGCAACCGTTGACGAGAAAATGGCGAGCATTCCCAAATCCTGATCTCATGTTTTTTGGGCTCCAGAACCGTGTTTCTGCATTTCTCATGACTAATTCTGATATAAAATGACGCGACGAACGCGTTGGAAGCGACAGAATTGCGATCCGAGCAACCGTTGACGAGAAAATCGCGAGCATTCCCAAAACCTGATCTCATGTTTTTTGGGCTCCAGAACCGTGTTTGTGCATTTCTCATGACTAATTCTGATATAAAATGACGCGACGAACGCGTTGGAAGCGACAGAATTGCGATCAGAGAAACCGTTGACGAGAAAATGGCGAGCATTCCCAAATCCTGATCTCATGTTTTTTGGGCTCCAGAACCGTGTTTGTGCGTTTCTCAAGACTAATTCCGACGTAAAATGACACGAGGAACACGTTGGAAGCGACAGAATTGCGATCCGAGAAACCGTTGACGAGAAAATGGCGAGCATTCCCAAAACTTGATCTCGTGTTTATTGAACTCCAGAACCGTGTTTGTGCATTTATCAAGGCGAATTCCGACGTAAAATGACACGAGGAACACGCTGGAGGCGACAGAATTGCGATCCGAGCAACCGTTGACGAGAAAATGGCGAGCATTCCCAAAACTTGATCTCGTGTTTATTGAACTCCAGAACCGTGTTTGTGCATTTATCAAGGCGAATTCCGACGTAAAATGACACGAGGAACACGCTGGAGGCGACAGAATTGCGATCCGAGAAACCGTTGACGAGAAAATGGCGAGCATTCCCCAATCCTGTTCTCATGTTTTTTGGGTTCCAGAACCGTGTTTGTGCATTTCTCATGACTAAATCTGATATAAAATGACGCGAGGAACACGCTGGAAGCGACAGAATTGCGATCCGAGCAACCGTTGACGAGAAAATGGCGAGCATTCCCAAAACTTGATCTCGTGTTTATTGAACTCCAGAACCGTGTTTGTGCATTTCTCAAAACGAATTCCGACGTAAAATGACACGAGGAACACGTTGGAAGCGACAGGATTGCGATCCGAGAAACCGTTGACGACAAAATCGCGAGCATTCCCAAAACTTGATCTCGTGTTTTTTGGGCTCCAGAACCGTGTTTGTGCATTTATCAAGACGAATTCCGACGTAAAATGGCACGAGGAACACGCTGGAGGCGACAGAATTGCGATCCGAGAAACCGTTGACGAGAAAATGGCGAGCATTCCCCAATCCTGTTCTCATGTTTTTTGGGTTCCAGAACCGTGTTTGTGCATTTCTCATGACTAATTCTGATGTAAAATGACGCGAGGAACGCGGTGGAAGAGACAGAATTGAGATCCGAGCAACCGTTGACGAGAAAATGGCGAGCATTCCCAAATCCTGATCTCATGTTTTTTATGCTCCAGAACCGTGTTTGTGCATTTCTCATGACTAATTCTGATATAAAATGACGCGACGAACGCGTTGGAAGCGACAGAATTGCGATCCGAGCAACCGTTGACGAGAAAATGGCGAGCATTCCCAAATCCTGATCTCATGTTTTTTGGGCTCCAGAACCGTGTTTCTGCATTTCTCATGACTAATTCTGATATAAAATGACGCGACGAACGCGTTGGAAGCGACAGAATTGCGATCCGAGCAACCGTTGACGAGAAAATCGCGAGCATTCCCAAAACCTGATCTCATGTTTTTTGGGCTCCAGAACCGTGTTTGTGCATTTCTCATGACTAATTCTGATATAAAATGACGCGACGAACGCGTTGGAAGCGACAGAATTGCGATCAGAGAAACCGTTGACGAGAAAATGGCGAGCATTCCCAAATCCTGATCTCATGTTTTTTGGGCTCCAGAACCGTGTTTGTGCGTTTCTCAAGACTAATTCCGACGTAAAATGACACGAGGAACACGTTGGAAGCGACAGAATTGCGATCCGAGAAACCGTTGACGAGAAAATGGCGAGCATTCCGAAATCCTGATCTCGTGTGTTTTGGACTCCAGAAACGTGTTCCTGCATTTGTCGTCACTATTTCCGACGTAAAATGACGCGAGGAACGCGTTGGAAGCGACAGAATTGAGATCCGAGCAACCGTTGACGAGAAAATGGCGAGCATTCCCAAAACTTGATCTCGTGTTTATTGAACTCCAGAACCGTGTTTGTGCGTTTCTCAAGACTAATTCCGACGTAAAATGACACGAGGAACACGTTGGAAGCGACAGAATTGCGATCCGAGAAACCGTTGACGAGAAAATGGCGAGCATTCCCCAATCCTGATATCATGTTTTTTGGGCTCCAGAACCGTGTTTGTGCATTTCTCATGACTAATTCTGGTATAAAATGACGCGAGGAACACGCTGGAGGCGACAGAATTGCGATCCGAGAAACCGTTGACGAGAAAATGGCGAGCATTCCCCAATCCTGATCTCATGTTTTTTGGGCTCCAGAACCGTGTTTGTGCATTTCTCATGACCAATTCTGATATAAAATCACGCGAGGAACACGCTGGAAGCGACAGAATTGCGATCCGAGCAACCGTTGACGAGAAAATGGGGAGCATTCCCAAAACTTGATCTCGTGTTTATTGAACTCCAGAACCGTGTTTGTGCATTTCTCAAAACGAATTCCGACGTAAAATGACACGAGGAACACGTTGGAAGCGACAGGATTGCGATCCGAGAAACCGTTGACGACAAAATCGCGAGCATTCCCAAAACTTGATCTCGTGTTTTTTGGGCTCCAGAACCGTGTTTGTGCATTTATCAAGACGAATTCCGACGTAAAATGACACGAGGAACACGCTGGAGGCGACAGAATTGAGATCCGAGCAACCGTTGACGAGAAAATGGCGAGCATTCCCAAAACTTGATCTCGTGTTTATTGAACTCCAGAACCGTGTTTGTGCGTTTCTCAAGACTAATTCCGACGTAAAATGACACGAGGAACACGTTGGAAGCGACAGAATTGCGATCCGAGAAACCGTTGACGAGAAAATGGCGAGCATTCCCCAATCCTGATATCATGTTTTTTGGGCTCCAGAACCGTGTTTGTGCATTTCTCATGACTAATTCTGGTATAAAATGACGCGAGGAACACGCTGGAGGCGACAGAATTCCGATCCGAGAAACCGTTGACGAGAAAATGGCGAGCATTCCCCAATCCTGATCTCATGTTTTTTGGGCTCCAGAACCGTGTTTGTGCATTTCTCATGACTAATTCTGATATAAAATGACGCGACGAACGCGTTGGAAGCGACAGAATTGCGATCCGAGCAACCGTTGACGAGAAAATGGCGAGCATTCCCAAAACTTGATCTCGTGTTTTTTGGGCTCCAGAACAGTGTTTGTGCATTTCTCAAGACGAATTCCGACGTAAAATGACACGAGGAACACGTTGGAAGCGACAGGATTGCGTTCCGAGAAACCGTTGACGAGAAAATCGCGAGCATTCCCAAATCCTGATCTCGTGTTTTTTGGGCTCCAGAACCGTGTTTCTGCATTTCTCATGACTAATTCCGATGTAAAATGACGCGAGGAACACGCTGGAAGCGACAGAATTGCGATCCGAGCAACCGTTGACGAGAAAATTGCGAGCATTCCCAAATCCTGATCTCATGTTTTTTGGGCTCCAGAACCGTGTTTGTGCATTTCTCATGACTAATTCTGGTATAAAATGACGCGAGGAACACGCTGGAGGCGACAGAATTGAGATCCGAGCAACCGTTGACGAGAAAATGGCGAGCGTCCCAAATCCTGATCTCATGTTTTTTGGGCTCCAGAACCGTGTTTGTGCATTTCTCATGACTAATTCTGATATAAAATGACGCGACGAACGCGTTGGAAGCGACAGAATTGCGATCCGAGCAACCGTTGACGAGAAAATTGCGAGCATTCCCAAATCCTGATCTCATGTTTTTTGGGCTCCAGAACCGTGTTTGTGCATTTCTCATGACTAATTCTGATATAAAATGACGCGAGGAACGCGTTGGAAGCGACAGAATTGAGATCCGAGCAACCGTTGACGAGAAAATGGCGAGCATTCCCAAACCCTGATCTCATGTTTTTTGGGCTCCAGAACCGTGTTTGTGCATTTCTCAAGACGAATTCTGATATAAAATGACGCGAGGAACGCGTTGGAAGCGGCAGAATTGAGATCCGAGCAACCGTTGACGAGAAAATGGCGAGCATTCCCAAATCCTGATCTCATGTTTTTTGGGCTCCAGAACCGTGTTTGTGCATTTCTCATGACTAATTCTGATATAAAATGACGCGAGGAACGCGTTGGAAGCGGCAGAATTGAGATCCGAGCAACCGTTGACGAGAAAATGGCGAGCATTCCCAAATCCTGATCTCATGTTTTTTGGGCTCCAGAACCGTGTTTGTGCATTTCTCATGACTAATTCTGATATAAAATGACGCGACGAACGCGTCGAGAAAATGGCGAGCATTCCCAAATCCTGATCTCGTGTGTTTTGGACTCCAGAAATGTGTTCCTGCATTTGTCGTCACTATTTCCGACGTAAAATGACGCGAGGAACGCGTTGGAAGCGACATAATTGAGATCCGAGCAACCGTTGACGAGAAAATGGCGAGCATTCCCAAAACTTGATCTCGTGTTTATTGAACTCCAGAACCGTGTTTGTGCATTTATCAAGGCGAATTCCGACGTAAAATGACACGAGGAACACGCTGGAGGCGACAGAATTGCGATCCGAGAAACCGTTGACGAGAAAATGGCGAGCATTCCCCAATCCTGTTCTCATGTTTTTTGGGTTCCAGAACCGTGTTTGTGCATTTCTCATGACTAAATCTGATATAAAATGACGCGAGGAACACGCTGGAAGCGACAGAATTGAGATCCGAGCAACCGTTGACGAGAAAATGGCGAGCATTCCCAAAACTTGATCTCGTGTTTATTGAACTCCAGAACCGTGTTTGTGCATTTCTCAAAACGAATTCCGACGTAAAATGACACGAGGAACACGTTGGAAGCGACAGGATTGCGATCCGAGAAACCGTTGACGACAAAATCGCGAGCATTCCCAAAACTTGATCTCGTGTTTTTTGGGCTCCAGAACCGTGTTTGTGCATTTATCAAGACGAATTCCGACGTAAAATGGCACGAGGAACACGCTGGAGGCGACAGAATTGCGATCCGAGAAACCGTTGACGAGAAAATGGCGAGCATTCCCCAATCCTGTTCTCATGTTTTTTGGGTTCCAGAACCGTGTTTGTGCATTTCTCATGACTAATTCTGATGTAAAATGACGCGAGGAACGCGGTGGAAGAGACAGAATTGAGATCCGAGCAACCGTTGACGAGAAAATGGCGAGCATTCCCAAATCCTGATCTCATGTTTTTTATGCTCCAGAACCGTGTTTGTGCATTTCTCATGACTAATTCTGATATAAAATGACGCGACGAACGCGTTGGAAGCGACAGAATTGCGATCCGAGCAACCGTTGACGAGAAAATGGCGAGCATTCCCAAATCCTGATCTCATGTTTTTTGGGCTCCAGAACCGTGTTTCTGCATTTCTCATGACTAATTCTGATATAAAATGACGCGACGAACGCGTTGGAAGCGACAGAATTGCGATCCGAGCAACCGTTGACGAGAAAATCGCGAGCATTCCCAAAACCTGATCTCATGTTTTTTGGGCTCCAGAACCGTGTTTGTGCATTTCTCATGACTAATTCTGATATAAAATGACGCGACGAACGCGTTGGAAGCGACAGAATTGCGATCAGAGAAACCGTTGACGAGAAAATGGCGAGCATTCCCAAATCCTGATCTCATGTTTTTTGGGCTCCAGAACCGTGTTTGTGCGTTTCTCAAGACTAATTCCGACGTAAAATGACACGAGGAACACGTTGGAAGCGACAGAATTGCGATCCGAGAAACCGTTGACGAGAAAATGGCGAGCATTCCGAAATCCTGATCTCGTGTGTTTTGGACTCCAGAAACGTGTTCCTGCATTTGTCGTCACTATTTCCGACGTAAAATGACGCGAGGAACGCGTTGGAAGCGACAGAATTGAGATCCGAGCAACCGTTGACGAGAAAATGGCGAGCATTCCCAAAACTTGATCTCGTGTTTATTGAACTCCAGAACCGTGTTTGTGCGTTTCTCAAGACTAATTCCGACGTAAAATGACACGAGGAACACGTTGGAAGCGACAGAATTGCGATCCGAGAAACCGTTGACGAGAAAATGGCGAGCATTCCCCAATCCTGATATCATGTTTTTTGGGCTCCAGAACCGTGTTTGTGCATTTCTCATGACTAATTCTGGTATAAAATGACGCGAGGAACACGCTGGAGGCGACAGAATTGCGATCCGAGAAACCGTTGACGAGAAAATGGCGAGCATTCCCCAATCCTGATCTCATGTTTTTTGGGCTCCAGAACCGTGTTTGTGCATTTCTCATGACTAATTCTGGTATAAAATGACGCGAGGAACACGCTGGAGGCGACAGAATTGCGATCCGAGAAACCGTTGACGAGAAAATGGCGAGCATTCCCCAATCCTGATCTCATGTTTTTTGGGCTCCAGAACCGTGTTTGTGCATTTCTCATGACCAATTCTGATATAAAATCACGCGAGGAACACGCTGGAAGCGACAGAATTGCGATCCGAGCAACCGTTGACGAGAAAATGGCGAGCATTCCCAAAACTTGATCTCGTGTTTATTGAACTCCAGAACCGTGTTTGTGCATTTCTCAAAACGAATTCCGACGTAAAATGACAAGAGGAACACGTTGGAAGCGACAGGATTGCGATCCGAGAAACCGTTGACGACAAAATCGCGAGCATTCCCAAAACTTGATCTCGTGTTTTTTGGGCTCCAGAACCGTGTTTGTGCATTTATCAAGACGAATTCCGACGTAAAATGACACGAGGAACACGCTGGAGGCGACAGAATTGAGATCCGAGCAACCGTTGACGAGAAAATGGCGAGCATTCCCAAAACTTGATCTCGTGTTTATTGAACTCCAGAACCGTGTTTGTGCGTTTCTCAAGACTAATTCCGACGTAAAATGACACGAGGAACACGTTGGAAGCGACAGAATTGCGATCCGAGAAACCGTTGACGAGAAAATGGCGAGCATTCCCCAATCCTGATATCATGTTTTTTGGGCTCCAGAACCGTGTTTGTGCATTTCTCATGACTAATTCTGGTATAAAATGACGCGAGGAACACGCTGGAGGCGACAGAATTCCGATCCGAGAAACCGTTGACGAGAAAATGGCGAGCATTCCCCAATCCTGATCTCATGTTTTTTGGGCTCCAGAACCGTGTTTGTGCATTTCTCATGACTAATTCTGGTATAAAATGACGCGAGGAACACGCTGGAGGCGACAGAATTGCGATCCGAGAAACCGTTGACGAGAAAATGGCGAGCATTCCCCAATCCTGATCTCATGTTTTTTGGGCTCCAGAACCGTGTTTGTGCATTTCTCATGACCAATTCTGATATAAAATCACGCGAGGAACACGCTGGAAGCGACAGAATTGCGATCCGAGCAACCGTTGACGAGAAAATGGCGAGCATTCCCAAAACTTGATCTCGTGTTTATTGAACTCCAGAACCGTGTTTGTGCATTTCTCAAAACGAATTCCGACGTAAAATGACAAGAGGAACACGTTGGAAGCGACAGGATTGCGATCCGAGAAACCGTTGACGACAAAATCGCGAGCATTCCCAAAACTTGATCTCGTGTTTTTTGGGCTCCAGAACCGTGTTTGTGCATTTATCAAGACGAATTCCGACGTAAAATGACACGAGGAACACGCTGGAGGCGACAGAATTGAGATCCGAGCAACCGTTGACGAGAAAATGGCGAGCATTCCCAAAACTTGATCTCGTGTTTATTGAACTCCAGAACCGTGTTTGTGCGTTTCTCAAGACTAATTCCGACGTAAAATGACACGAGGAACACGTTGGAAGCGACAGAATTGCGATCCGAGAAACCGTTGACGAGAAAATGGCGAGCATTCCCCAATCCTGATATCATGTTTTTTGGGCTCCAGAACCGTGTTTGTGCATTTCTCATGACTAATTCTGGTATAAAATGACGCGAGGAACACGCTGGAGGCGACAGAATTGCGATCCGAGAAACCGTTGACGAGAAAATGGCGAGCATTCCCCAATCCTGATCTCATGTTTTTTGGGCTCCAGAACCGTGTTTGTGCATTTCTCATGACCAATTCTGATATAAAATCACGCGAGGAACACGCTGGAAGCGACAGAATTGCGATCCGAGCAACCGTTGACGAGAAAATGGCGAGCATTCCCAAAACTTGATCTCGTGTTTATTGAACTCCAGAACCGTGTTTGTGCATTTCTCAAAACGAATTCCGACGTAAAATGACACGAGGAACACGTTGGAAGCGACAGGATTGCGATCCGAGAAACCGTTGACGACAAAATCGCGAGCATTCCCAAAACTTGATCTCGTGTTTTTTGGGCTCCAGAACCGTGTTTGTGCATTTATCAAGACGAATTCCGACGTAAAATGACACGAGGAACACGCTGGAGGCGACAGAATTGCGATCCGAGAAACCGTTGACGAGAAAATGGCGAGCATTCCCCAATCCTGTTCTCATGTTTTTTGGGTTCCAGAACCGTGTTTGTGCATTTCTCATGACTAATTCTGATGTAAAATGACGCGAGGAACGCGGTGGAAGAGACAGAATTGAGATCCGAGCAACCGTTGACGAGAAAATGGCGAGCATTCCCAAATCCTGATCTCATGTTTTTTGGGCTCCAGAACCGTGTTTGTGCATTTCTCATGACTAATTCTGATATAAAATTACGCGACGAACGCGTTGGAAGCGACAGAATTGCGATCCGAGCAACCGTTGACGAGAAAATGGCGAGCATTCCCAAAACTTGATCTCGTGTTTTTTGAGCTCCAGAACAGTGTTTGTGCATTTCTCAAGACGAATTCCGACGTAAAATGACACGAGGAACACGTTGGAAGCGACAGGATTGCGTTCCGAGAAACCGTTGACGAGAAAATCGCGAGCATTCCCAAATCCTGATCTCGTGTTTTTTGGGCTCCAGAACCGTGTTTCTGCATTTCTCATGACTAATTC
The DNA here is from genome assembly GCA_963675795.1 of Crossocerus cetratus. Taxonomy (NCBI): domain Eukaryota; kingdom Metazoa; phylum Arthropoda; class Insecta; order Hymenoptera; family Crabronidae; genus Crossocerus; species Crossocerus cetratus. The sequence continues at coordinate 3,747,246 of OY776667.1, forward strand.
CGATGTAAAATGACGCGAGGAACGCGCTGGAAGCGACAGAATTGCGATCCGAGCAACCGTTGACGAGAAAATGGCGAGCATTCCCAAAACTTGATCTCGTGTTTATTGAACTCCAGAACCGTGTTTGTGCATTTCTCAAGACGAATTCTGATATAAAATGACGCGAGGAACGCGTTGGAAGCGGCAGAATTGAGATCCGAGAAACCGTTGACGACAAAATCGCGAGCATTCCCAAAACTTGATCTCGTGTTTTTTGGGCTCCAGAACCGTGTTTGTGCATTTCTCATGACTAATTCTGGTATAAAATGACGCGAGGAACACGCTGGAGGCGACAGAATTGAGATCCGAGCAACCGTTGACGAGAAAATGGCGAGCATTCCCAAATCCTGATCTCATGTTTTTTGGGCTCCAGAACCGTGTTTGTGCATTTCTCATGACTAATTCTGATATAAAATGACGCGACGAACGCGTTGGAAGCGACAGAATTGCGATCCGAGCAACCGTTGACGAGAAAATGGCGAGCATTCCCAATTCCTGATCTCATGTTTTTTGGGCACCAGAACCGTGTTTGTGCATTTCTCATGACTAATTCTGATATAAAATGACGCGAGGAACGCGTTGGAAGCGACAGAATTGAGATCCGAGCAACCGTTGACGAGAAAATGGCGAGCATTCCCAAAACTTGATCTCATGTTTTTTGGGCTCCAGAACCGTGTTTGTGCATTTCTCAAGACGAATTCTGATATAAAATGACGCGAGGAACGCGTTGGAAGCGGCAGAATTGAGATCCGAGCAACCGTTGACGAGAAAATGGCGAGCATTCCCAAATCCTGATCTCATGTTTTTTGGGCTCCAGAAACGTGTTTGTGCATTTCTCATGACTAATTCTGATATAAAGTGACGCGACGAACGCGTTGGAAGCGACAGAATTGCGATCCGAGAAACCGTTGACGAGAAAATGGCGAGCATTCCCCAATCCTGATCTCATGTTTTTTGGGCTCCAGAACCGTGTTTGTGCATTTCTCATGACTAATTCTGATATAAAATGACGCGAGGAACACGCTGGAAGCGACAGAATTGCGATCCGAGCAACCGTTGACGAGAAAATGGCGAGCATTCCCAAAACTTGATCTCGTGTTTATTGAACTCCAGAACCGTGTTTGTGCATTTCTCAAAATGAATTCCGACGTAAAATGACACGAGGAACACGTTGGAAGCGACAGGATTGCGATCCGAGAAACCGTTGACGACAAAATCGCGAGCATTCCCAAAACTTGATCTCGTGTTTTTTGGGCTCCAGAACAGTGTTTGTGCATTTCTCAAGACGAATTCCGACGTAAAATGACACGAGGAACACGTTGGAAGCGACAGGATTGCGTTCCGAGCAACCGTTGACGAGAAAATGGCGAGCATTCCCAAAACTTGATCTCATGTTTTTTGGGCTCCAGAACCGTGTTTGTGCATTTCTCAAGACGAATTCTGATATAAAATGACGCGAGGAACGCGTTGGAAGCGGCAGAATTGAGATCCGAGCAACCGTTGACGAGAAAATGGCGGGCATTCCCAAAACCTGAACTCGTGTTTTTTGGACTCCAGAAACGTTTTCGTGCATTTCTCACGACTATTTCCGACGTAAAATGATGCGAGAAACATGTTGGAAGCGACAGAATTGCGATCCAACCAACAGTTGACGAGAAAATAGCGGGCATTCCCAAAACCTGAACTCGTGTTTTTTGGACGCCAGAAACGTTTTCTTGCATTTCTCACGACTATTTCCGACGTAAAATGATGCGAGAAACACGTTGGAAGCGACAGAATTGCGATCCGACCAACAGTTGACGAGATAATAACGAGCGTTCCCAAAACCTGAACTCGTGTTTTTTTGACTCCAGAAAAGTTTTCGTGCATTTCTCATGACTATTTCCGACGCAAAATGATGCGAGCAACACGTTGGAAGTGACAGAATTGCGATCCAACCAACAGTTTACGAGAAAATAGAGGGCATTCCCAAAACCTGATCTCGTGTTTTTTGGACTCCAGAAACGTTTTCGTGCATTTCTCACGACTATTTCCGACGTAAAATGATGCGAGAAACACGTTGGAAGCGACAGAATTGCGATCCAACCAACAGTTGACGAGAAAATAGCGGGCATTCCCAAAACCTGAACTCGTGTTTTTTGGACGCCAGAAACGTTTTCTTGCATTTCTCACCACTATTTCCGATGTAAAATGACGCGAGGAACGCGCTGGAAGCGACAGAATTGCGATCCGAGCAACCGTTGACGAGAAAATGGCGAGCATTCCCAAAACTTGATCTCGTGTTTTTTGGGCTCCAGAACCGTGTTTGTGCATTTCTCATGACTAATTCTGGTATAAAATGACGCGAGGAACACGCTGGAGGCGACAGAATTGAAATCCGAGCAACCGTTGACGAGAAAATGGCGAGCATTCCCAAATCCTGATCTCATGTTTTTTGGGCTCCAGAACCGTGTTTGTGCATTTCTCATGACTAATTCTGATATAAAATGACGCGAGGAACGCGTTGGAAGCGACAGAATTTAGATCCGAGCAACCGTTGACGAGAAAATGGCGAGCATTCCCAAATCCTGATCTCATGTTTTTTGGGCTCCAGAACCGTGTTTGTGCATTTCTCATGACTAATTCTGATATAAAATGACGCGAGGAACGCGTTGGAAGCGACAGAATTGAGATCCGAGCAACCGTTGACGAGAAAATGGCGAGCATTCCCAAACCCTGATCTCATGTTTTTTTGGCTCCAGAACCGTGTTTGTGCATTTCTCAAGACGAATTCTGATATAAAATGACGCGAGGAACGCGTTGGAAGCGGCAGAATTGAGATCCGAGCAACCGTTGACGAGAAAATGGCGAGCATTCCCAAATCCTGATCTCGTGTGGTTTGGACTCCAGAAATGTGTTCCTGCATTTGTCGTCACTATTTCCGACGTAAAATGACGCGAGGAACGCGTTGGAAGCGACATAATTGAGATCCGAGCAACCGTTGACGAGAAAATGGCGAGCATTCCCAAAACTTGATCTCGTGTTTATTGAACTCCAGAACCGTGTTTGTGCGTTTCTCAAGACTAATTCCGACGTAAAATGACACGAGGAACACGTTGGAAGCGACAGAATTGCGATCCGAGAAACCGTTGACGAGAAAATGGCGAGCATTCCCCAATCCTGATCTCATGTTTTTTGGGCTCCAGAACCATGTTTGTGCATTTCTCATGACTAATTCTGATATAAAATGACGCGAGGAACGCGCTGGAAGCGACAGAATTGCGATCCGAGCAACCGTTGACGAGAAAATGGCGAGCATTCCCAAAACTTGATCTCGTGTTTATTGAACTCCAGAACCGTGTTTGTGCATTTCTCAAAACGAATTCCGACGTAAAATGACACGAGGAACACGCTGGAAGCGACAGAATTGCGATCCGAGCAACCGTTGACGAGAAAATGGCGAGCATTCCCAAAACTTGATCTCGTGTCTATTGAACTCCAGAACCGTGTTTGTGCATTTCTCAAGAAGAATTCTGATATAAAATGACGCGAGGAACGCGTTGGAAGCGGCAGAATTGAGATCCGAGAAACCGTTAACGACAAAATCGCGAGCATTCCCAAAACTTGATCTCGTGTTTTTTGGGCTCCAGAACCGTGTTTGTGCATTTCTCATGACTAATTCTGGTATAAAATGACGCGAGGAACACGCTGGAGGCGACAGAATTGAGATCCGAGCAACCGTTGACGAGAAAATGGCGAGCATTCCCAAATCCTGATCTCATGTTTTTTGGGCTCCAGAACCGTGTTTGTGCATTTCTCATGACTAATTCTGATATAAAATGACGCGACGAACGCGTTGGAAGCGACAGAAGTGCGATCAGAGAAACCGTTGACGAGAAAATGGCGAGCATTCCCAAATCCTGATCTCGTATTTTTTGGACTCCAGAAACGTTTTCGTGCATTTCTCATGACTAATTCTGATATAAAATGACGCGAGGAACGCGTTGGAAGCGACAGAATTGAGATCCGAGCAACCGTTGACGAGAAAATGGCGACCATTCCCAAATCCTGATCTCATGTTTTTTGGGCTCCAGAACCGTGTTTCTGCATTTCTCATGACTAATTCTGATATAAAATGACGCGACGAACGCGTTGGAAGCGACAGAAGTGCGATCAGAGAAACCGTTGACGAGAAAATGGCGAGCATTCCCAAATCCTGATCTCGTATTTTTTGGACTCCAGAAACGTTTTCGTGCATTTCTCATGACTAATTCTGATATAAAATGACGCGAGGAACGCGTTGGAAGCGACAGAATTGAGATCCGAGCAACCGTTGACGAGAAAATGGCGACCATTCCCAAATCCTGATCTCATGTTTTTTGGGCTCCAGAACCGTGTTTCTGCATTTCTCATGACTAATTCTGATATAAAATGACGCGACGAACGCGTTGGAAGGGACAGAATTGAGATCCGAGCAACCGTTGACGAGAAAATGGCGACCATTCCCAAATCCTGATCTCATGTTTTTTGGGCTCCAGAACCGTGTTTCTGCATTTCTCATGACTAATTCTGATATAAAATGACGCGACGAACGCGTTGGAAGCGACAGAAGTGCGATCAGAGAAACCGTTGACGAGAAAATGGCGAGCATTCCCAAATCCTGATCTCGTATTTTTTGGACTCCAGAAACGTTTTCGTGCATTTGTCGTGACTATTTCCGACGCAAAATGACACGAGGAACACGCTGGAAGCGACAGAATTGCGATCCGAGAAACCGTTGACGAGAAAATGGTGAGCATTCCCAAATCCTGATCTCATGTTTTTTGGGCTCCAGAACCGTGTTTGTGCATTTCTCATGACTAATTCTGATATAAAATGACGCGACGAACGCGTTGGAAGCGACAGAATTGCGATCCGAGCAACCGTTGACGAGAAAATCGCGAGCATTCCCAAAACCTGATCTCGTGTTTTTTGGACTCCAGAAACGTTTTCGTGCATTTGTCATCACTATTTCCGACGTAAAATGACACGAGGAACACGCTGGAGGCGACAGAATTGCGATCCGAGAAACCGTTGACGAGAAAATGGCGAGCATTCCCCAATCCTGATCTCATGTTTTTTGGGCTCCAGAACCGTGTTTGTGCATTTCTCAAGACGAATTCCGACGTAAAATGACACGAGGAACGCGTTGGAAGCGACAGGATTGCGTTCCGAGAAACCGTTGACGAGAAAATCGCGAGCATTCCCAAATCCTGATCTCGTGTTTTTTGGGCTCCAGAACCGTGTTTCTGCATTTCTCATGACTAATTCCGATGTAAAATGACGCGAGGAACGCGCTGGAAGCGACAGAATTGCGATCCGAGCAACCGTTGACGAGAAAATGGCGAGCATTCCCAAAACTTGATCTCGTGTTTATTGAACTCCAGAACCGTGTTTGTGCATTTCTCAAGACGAATTCTGATATAAAATGACGCGAGGAACGCGTTGGAAGCGGCAGAATTGAGATCCGAGAAACCGTTGACGACAAAATCGCGAGCATTCCCAAAACTTGATCTCGTGTTTTTTGGGCTCCAGAATCGTGTTCGTGCATTTCTCAAGACGAATTCCGACGTAAAATGACACGAGGAACACGTTGGAAGCGACAGGATTGAGATCCGAGCAACCGTTGACGAGAAAATGGCGAGCATTCCCAAATCCTGATCTCATGTTTTTTGGGCTCCAGAACCGTGTTTGTGCATTTCTCATGACTAATTCTGATATAAAATGACGCGACGAACGCGTTGGAAGCGACAGAATTGCGATCTGAGCAACCGTTGACGAGAAAATGGCGAGCATTCCCAAATCCTGATCTCAAGTTTTTTGGGCTCCAGAACCGTGTTTGTGCATTTCTCATGACTAATTCTGATATAAAATGACGCGACGAACGCGTTGGAAGCGACAGAATTGCGATCCGAGCAACCGTTGACGAGAAAATGGCGAGCATTCCCAAAACTTGATCTCGTGTTTATTGAACTCCAGAACCGTGTTTGTGCATTTCTCAAGACGAATTCCGACGTAAAATGACACGAGGAACATGTTGGAAGCGACAGGATTGCGATCCGAGAAACCGTTGATGACAAAATCGCGAGCAACTCGTGGTTTTTGGACTCCAGAAACGTTTTCGTGCATTTGTCGTGACTATTTCCGACGCAAAATGACATGAGGAACACGCTGGAGGCGACAGAATTGCGATCCGAGAAACCGTTGACGAGAAAATGGCGAGCATTCCCCAATCCTGATCTCATGTTTGTTGGGCTCCAGAACCGTGTTTGTGCATTTCTCATGACTAATTCTGGTATAAAATGACGCGAGGAACACGCTGGAGGCGACAGAATTGCGATCCGAGAAACCGTTGACGAGAAAATGACGAGCATTCCCCAATCCTGATCTCATGTTTTTTGGGCTCCAGAACCGTGTTTGTGCATTTCTCATGACTAATTCTGATATAAAATGACGCGAGGAACACGCTGGAGGCGACAGAATTGCGATCCGAGAAACCGTTGACGAGAAAATGGCGAGCATTCCCCAATCCTGATCATATGTTTTTTGGGCTCCAGAACCGTGTTTGTGCATTTCTCAAGACGAATTCTGATATAAAATGACGCGAGGAACGCGTTGGAAGCGACAGAATTGCGATCCGAGCAACCGTTGACGAGAAAATGGCGAGCATTCCCAAATCCTGATCTCATGTTTTTTGGGCTCCAGAACCGTGTTTGTGCATTTCTCCTGACTAATTCTGATATAAAATGACGCGAGGAACGCGTTGGAAGCGACAGAATTGAGATCCGAACAACCGTTGACGAGAAAATGGCGAGCATTCCCAAATCCTGATCTCAAGTTTTTTGGGCTCCAGAACCGTGTTTGTGCATTTCTCATGACTAATTCTGATATAAAATGACGCGACGAACGCGTTGGAAGCGACAGAATTGCGATCCGAGCAACCGTTGACGAGAAAATGGCGAGCATTCCCAAAACTTGATCTCGTGTTTATTGAACTCCAGAACCGTGTTTGTGCATTTCTCAAGACGAATTCCGACGTAAAATGACACGAGGAACATGTTGGAAGCGACAGGATTGCGATCCGAGAAACCGTTGATGACAAAATCGCGAGCAACTCGTGGTTTTTGGACTCCAGAAACGTTTTCGTGCATTTGTCGGGACTATTTGCGACGCAAAATGACATGAGGAACACGCTGGAGGCGACAGAATTGCGATCCGAGAAACCGTTGACGAGAAAATGGCGAGCATTCCCCAATCCTGATCTCATGTTTGTTGGGCTCCAGAACCGTGTTTGTGCATTTCTCATGACTAATTCTGGTATAAAATGACGCGAGGAACACGCTGGAGGCGACAGAATTGCGATCCGAGAAACCGTTGACGAGAAAATGACGAGCATTCCCCAATCCTGATCTCATGTTTTTTGGGCTCCAGAACCGTGTTTGTGCATTTCTCATGACTAATTCTGATATAAAATGACGCGAGGAACACGCTGGAGGCGACAGAATTGCGATCCGAGAAACCGTTGACGAGAAAATGGCGAGCATTCCCCAATCCTGATCTCATGTTTTTTGGGCTCCAGAACCGTGTTTGTGCATTTCTCAAGACGAATTCTGATATAAAATGACGCGAGGAACACGTTGGAAGCGACAGGATTGAGATCCGAGCAACCGTTGACGAGAAAATGGCGAGCATTCCCAAATCCTGATCTCATGTTTTTTGGGCTCCAGAACCGTGTTTGTGCATTTCTCATGACTAATTCTGATATAAAATGACGCGACGAACGCGTTGGAAGCGACAGAATTGCGATCCGAGCAACCGTTGACGAGAAAATGGCGAGCATTCCCAAATCCTGATCTCATGTTTTTTGGGCTCCAGAACCGTGTTTGTGCATTTCTCCTGACTAATTCTGATATAAAATGACGCGAGGAACGCGTTGGAAGCGACAGAATTGAGATCCGAACAACCGTTGACGAGAAAATGGCGAGCATTCCCAAAACTTGATCTCATGTTTTTTGGGCTCCAGAACCGTGTTTGTGCATTTCTCAAGACGAATTCTGATATAAAATGACGCGAGGAACGCGTTGGAAGCGGCAGAATTGAGATCCGAGCAACCGTTGACGAGAAAATGGCGAGCATTCCCAAATCCTGATCTCATGTTTTTTGGGCTCCAGAACCGTGTTTGTGCATTTCTCATGACTAATTCTGATATAAAATGATGCGACGAACGCGTTGGAAGCGACAGAATTGCGATCCGAGCAACCGTTGACGAGAAAATGGCGAGCATTCCCAAATCCTGATCTCAAGTTTTTTGGGCTCCAGAACCGTGTTTGTGCATTTCTCATGACTAATTCTGATATAAAATGACGCGACGAACGCGTTGGAAGCGACAGAATTGCGATCCGAGCAACCGTTGACGAGAAAATGGCGAGCATTCCCAAATCCTGATCTCAAGTTTTTTGGGCTCCAGAACCGTGTTTGTGCATTTCTCAAGACGAATTCGGACGTAAAATGACACGAGGAACATGTTGGAAGCGACAGGATTGCGATCCGAGAAACCGTTGATGACAAAATCGCGAGCATTCCCAAAACCTGAACTCGTGGTTTTTGGACTCCAGAAACGTTTTCGTGCATTTGTCGTGACTATTTCCGACGCAAAATGACATGAGGAACACGCTGGAGGCGACAGAATTGCGATCCGAGAAACCGTTGACGAGAAAATGGCGAGCATTCCCCAATCCTGATCTCATGTTTGTTGGGCTCCAGAACCGTGTTTGTGCATTTCTCATGACTAATTCTGGTATAAAATGACGCGAGGAACACGCTGGAGGCGACAGAATTGCGATCCGAGAAACCGTTGACGAGAAAATGGCGAGCATTCCCCAATCCTGATCTCATGTTTTTTGGGCTCCAGAACCGTGTTTGTGCATTTCTCATGACTAATTCTGATATAAAATGACGCGAGGAACAAGTTGGAAGCGGCAGAATTGAGATCCGAGCAACCGTTGACGAGAAAATGGCGACCATTCCCAAATCCTGATCTCATGTTTTTTGGGCTCCAGAACCGTGTTTCTGCATTTCTCATGACTAATTCTGATATAAAATGACGCGACGAACGCGTTGGAAGCGACAGAATTGCGATCAGAGAAACCGTTGACGAGAAAATGGCGAGCATTCCCAAATCCTGATCTCGTGTTTTTTGGACTCCAGAAACGTTTTCGTGCATTTGTCGTCACTATTTCCGACGTAAAATGACACGAGGAACACGCTGGAGGCGACAGAATTGCGATCCGAGAAACCGTTGACGAGAAAATGGCGAGCATTCCCCAATCCTGTTCTCATGTTTTTTGGGCTCCAGAACCGTGTTTGTGCATTTCTCATGACTAATTCTGATATAAAATGACGCGAGGAACGCGTTGGAAGCGACAGAATTGAGATCCGAGTAACCGTTGACGAGAAAATGGCGAGCATTCCCAAAACTTGATCTCGTGTTTATTGAACTCCAGAACCGTGTTTGTGCATTTCTCAAGACGAATTCTGATATAAAATGACGCGAGGAACGCGTTGGAAGCGGCAGAATTGAGATCCGAGCAACCGTTGACGAGAAAATGGCGAGCATTCCCAAATCCTGATCTCATGTTTTTTGGGCTCCAGAACCGTGTTTGTGCATTTCTCATGACTAATTCTGATATAAAATGACGCGACGAACGCGTTGGAAGCGACAGAATTGCCATCAGAGAAACCGTTGACGAGAAAATGGCGAGCATTCCCAAATCCTGATCTCGTGTTTTTTGGACTCCAGAAACGTTTTCGTGCATTTGTCGTCACTATTTCCGACGTAAAATGACACGAGGAACACGCTGGAGGCGACCGAATTGCGATCCGAGAAACCGTTGACGAGAAAATGGCGAGCATTCCCCAATCCTGATCTCATGTTTTTTGGGCTCCAGAACCGTGTTTGTGCATTTCTCAAGACGAATTCCGACGTAAAATGACACGAGGAACGCGTTGGAAGCGACAGGATTGGGTTCCGAGAAACCGTTGACGAGAAAATCGCGAGCATTCCCAAATCCTGATCTCGTGTTTTTTGGGCTCCAGAACCGTGTTTCTGCATTTCTCATGACTAATTCCGATGTAAAATGACGCGAGGAACGCGCTGGAAGCGACAGAATTGCGATCCGAGCATCCGTTGACGAGAAAATGGCGAGCATTCCCAAAACTTGATCTCGTGTTTATTGAACTCCAGAACCGTGTTTGTGCATTTCTCAAGACGAATTCTGATATAAAATGACGCGAGGAACGCGTTGGAAGCGGCAGAATTGAGATCCGAGAAACCGTTGACGACAAAATCGCGAGCATTCCCAAAACTTGATCTCGTGTTTTTTGGGCTCCAGAACCGTGTTTGTGCATTTCTCAAGACGAATTCCGACGTAAAATGACACGAGGAACACGTTGGAAGCGACAGGATTGAGATCCGAGCAACCGTTGACGAGAAAATGGCGAGCATTCCCAAATCCTGATCTCATGTTTTTTGGGCTCCAGAACCGTGTTTGTGCATTTCTCATGACTAATTCTGATATAAAATGACGCGACGAACGCGTTGGAAGCGACAGAATTGCGATCCGAGCAACCGTTGACGAGAAAATGGCGAGCATTCCCAAATCCTGATCTCATGTTTTTTGGGCTCCAGAACCGTGTTTGTGCATTTCTCCTGACTAATTCTGATATAAAATGACGCGAGGAACGCGTTGGAAGCGACAGAATTGAGATCCGAACAACCGTTGACGAGAAAATGGCGAGCATTCCCAAAACTTGATCTCATGTTTTTTGGGCTCCAGAACCGTGTTTGTGCATTTCTCAAGACGAATTCTGATATAAAATGACGCGAGGAACGCGTTGGAAGCGGCAGAATTGAGATCCGAGCAACCGTTTACGAGAAAATGGCGAGCATTCCCAAATCCTGATCTCATGTTTTTTGGGCTCCAAAACCGTGTTTGTGCATTTCTCATGACTAATTCTGATATAAAATGACGCGACGAACGCGTTGGAAGCGACAGAATTGCGATCCGAGCAACCGTTGACGAGAAAATGGCGAGCATTCCCAAATCCTGATCTCAGGTTTTTTGGGCTCCAGAACCGTGTTTGTGCATTTCTCATGACTAATTCTGATATAAAATGACGCGACGAACGCGTTGGAAGCGACAGAATTGCGATCCGAGCAACCGTTGACGAGAAAATCGCGAGCATTCCCAAAACCTGAACTCGTGGTTTTTGGACTCCAGAAACGTTTTCGTGCATTTGTCGTGACTATTTCCGACGCAAAATGACATGAGGAACACGCTGGAGGCGACAGAATTGCGATCCGAGAAACCGTTGACGAGAAAATGGCGAGCATTCCCCAATCCTGATCTCATGTTTGTTGGGCTCCAGAACCGTGTTTGTGCATTTCTCATGACTAATTCTGGTATAAAATGACGCGAGGAACACGCTGGAGGCGACAGAATTGCGATCCGAGAAACCGTTGACGAGAAAATGGCGAGCATTCCCCAATCCTGATCTCATGTTTTTTGGGCTCCAGAACCGTGTTTGTGCATTTCTCATGACGAATTCTGATATAAAATGACGCGAGGAACACGCTGGAAGCGACAGAATTGCGATCCGAGCAACCGTTGACGAGAAAATGGCGAGCATTCCCAAATCCTGATCTCATGTTTTTTGGGCTCCAGAACCGTGTTTGTGCATTTCTCATGACTAATTCTGATATAAAATGACGCGAGGAACAAGTTGGAAGCGGCAGAATTGAGATCCGAGCAACCGTTGACGAGAAAATGGCGACCATTCCCAAATCCTGATCTCATGTTTTTTGGGCTCCAGAACCGTGTTTGTGCATTTCTCATGACTAATTTTGATATAAAATGACGCGACGAACGCGTTGGAAGCGACAGAATTGCGATCAGAGAAACCGTTGACGAGAAAATGGCGAGCATTCCCAAATCCTGATCTCGTGTTTTTTGGACTCCAGAAACGTTTTCGTGCATTTGTCGTCACTATTTCCGACGTAAAATGACACGAGGAACACGCTGGAGGCGACAGAATTGCGATCCGAGAAACCGTTGACGAGAAAATGGCGAGCATTCCCCAATCCTGTTCTCATGTTTTTTGGGCTCCAGAACCGTGTTTGTGCATTTCTCATGACTAATTCTGATATAAAATGACGCGAGGAACGCGTTGGAAGCGACAGAATTGAGATCCGAGTAACCGTTGACGAGAAAATGGCGAGCATTCCCAAAACTTGATCTCGTGTTTATTGAACTCCAGAACCGTGTTTGTGCATTTCTCAAGACGAATTCTGATATAAAATGACGCGAGGAACGCGTTGGAAGCGGCAGAATTGAGATCCGAGCAACCGTTGACGAGAAAATGGCGAGCATTCCCAAATCCTGATCTCATGTTTTTTGGGCTCCAGAACCGTGTTTGTGCATTTCTCATGACTAATTCTGATATAAAATGACGCGACGAACGCGTTGGAAGCGACAGAATTGCCATCAGAGAAACCGTTGACGAGAAAATGGCGAGCATTCCCAAATCCTGATCTCGTGATTTTTGGACTCCAGAAACGTTTTCGTGCATTTGTCGTCACTATTTCCGACGTAAAATGACACGAGGAACACGCTGGAGGCGACAGAATTGCGATCCGAGAAACCGTTGACGAGAAAATGGCGAGCATTCCCCAATCCTGATCTCATGTTTTTTGGGCTCCAGAACCGTGTTTGTGCATTTCTCAAGACGAATTCCGACGTAAAATGACACGAGGAACGCGTTGGAAGCGACAGGATTGCGTTCCGAGAAACCGTTGACGAGAAAATCGCGAGCATTCCCAAATCCTGATCTCGTGTTTTTTGGGCTCCAGAACCGTGTTTCTGCATTTCTCATGACTAATTCCGATGTAAAATGACGCGAGGAACGCGCTGGAAGCGACAGAATTGCGATCCGAGCAACCGTTGACGAGAAAATGGCGAGCATTCCCAAAACTTGATCTCGTGTTTATTGAACTCCAGAACCGTGTTTGTGCATTTCTCAAGACGAATTCTGATATAAAATGACGCGAGGAACGCGTTGGAAGCGGCAGAATTGAGATCCGAGAAACCGTTGACGACAAAATCGCGAGCATTCCCAAAACTTGATCTCGTGTTTTTTGGGCTCCAGAACCGTGTTTGTGCATTTCTCAAGACGAATTCCGACGTAAAATGACACGAGGAACACGTTGGAAGCGACAGGATTGAGATCCGAGCAACCGTTGACGAGAAAATGGCGAGCATTCCCAAATCCTGATCTCATGTTTTTTGGGCTCCAGAACCGTGTTTGTGCATTTCTCATGACTAATTCTGATATAAAATGACGCGACGAACGCGTTGGAAGCGACAGAATTGCGATCCGAGCAACCGTTGACGAGAAAATGGCGAGCATTCCCAAATCCTGATCTCATGTTTTTTGGGCTCCAGAACCGTGTTTGTGCATTTCTCCTGACTAATTCTGATATAAAATGACGCGAGGAACGCGTTGGAAGCGACAGAATTGAGATCCGAACAACCGTTGACGAGAAAATGGCGAGCATTCCCAAAACTTGATCTCATGTTTTTTGGGCTCCAGAACCGTGTTTGTGCATTTCTCAAGACGAATTCTGATATAAAATGACGCGAGGAACGCGTTGGAAGCGGCAGAATTGAGATCCGAGCAACCGTTGACGAGAAAATGGCGAGCATTCCCAAATCCTGATCTCATGTTTTTTGGGCTCCAGAACCGTGTTTGTGCATTTCTCATGACTAACTCTGATATAAAATGACGCGACGAACGCGTTGGAAGCGACAGAATTGCGATCCGAGCAACCGTTGACGAGAAAATGGCGAGCATTCCCAAATCCTGATCTCAAGTTTTTTGGGCTCCAGAACCGTGTTTGTGCATTTCTCATGACTAATTCTGATATAAAATGACGCGACGAACGCGTTGGAAGCGACAGAATTGCGATCCGAGCAACCGTTGACGAGAAAATGGCGAGCATTCCCAAAACTTGATCTCGTGTTTATTGAACTCCAGAACCGTGTTTGTGCATTTCTCAAGACGAATTCCGACGTAAAATGACACGAAGAACATGTTGGAAGCGACAGGATTGCGATCCGAGAAACCGTTGATGACAAAATCGCGAGCATTCCCAAAACCTGAAATCGTGGTTTTTGGACTCCAGAAACGTTTTCGTGCATTTGTCGTGACTATTTCCGACGCAAAATGACATGAGGAACACGCTGGAGGCGACAGAATTGCGATCCGAGAAACCGTTGACGAGAAAATGGCGAGCATTCCCCAATCCTGTTCTCATGTTTTTTGGGCTCCAGAACCGTGTTTGTGCATTTCTCATGACTAATTCTGATATAAAATGACGCGAGGAACGCGTTGGAAGCGACAGAATTGAGATCCGAGTAACCGTTGACGAGAAAATGGCGAGCATTCCCAAAACTTGATCTCGTGTTTATTGAACTCCAGAACCGTGTTTGTGCATTTCTCAAGACGAATTCTGATATAAAATGACGCGAGGAACGCGTTGGAAGCGGCAGAATTGAGATCCGAGCAACCGTTGACGAGAAAATGGCGAGCATTCCCAAATCCTGATCTCGTGTTTTTTGGACTCCAGAAACGTTTTCGTGCATTTGTCGTCACTATTTCCGACGTAAAATGACACGAGGAACACGCTGGAGGCGACAGAATTGCGATCCGAGAAACCGTTGACGAGAAAATGGCGAGCATTCCCCAATCCTGTTCTCATGTTTTTTGGGCTCCAGAACCGTGTTTGTGCATTTCTCATGACTAATTCTGATATAAAATGACGCGAGGAACGCGTTGGAAGCGACAGAATTGAGATCCGAGCAACCGTTGACGAGAAAATGGCGAGCATTCCCAAAACTTGATCTCGTGTTTATTGAACTCCAGAACCGTGTTTGTGCATTTCTCAAGACGAATTCTGACATAAAATGACGCGAGGAACGCGCTGGAAGCGACAGAATTGCGATCCGAGCAACCGTTGACGAGAAAATGGCGAGCATTCCCAAAACTTGATCTCGTGTTTATTGAACTCCAGAACCGTGTTTGTGCATTTCTCAAGACGAATTCTGATATAAAATGACGCGAGGAACGCGTTGGAAGCGGCAGAATTGAGATCCGAGAAACCGTTGATGACAAAATCGCGAGCATTCCCAAAACTTGATCTCGTGTTTTTTGGGCTCCAAAACCGTGTTTGTGCATTTCTCAAGACGAATTCCGACGTAAAATGACACGAGGAACACGTTGGAAGCGACAGGATTGAGATCCGAGCAACCGTTGACGAGAAAATGGCGAGCATTCCCAAATCCTGATCTCATGTTTTTTGGGCTCCAGAACCGTGTTTGTGCATTTCTCATGACTAATTCTGATATAAAATGACGCGACGAACGCGTTGGAAGCGACAGAATTGCGATCCGAGCAACCGTTGACGAGAAAATGGCGAGCATTCCCAAATCCTGATCTCATGTTTTTTGGGCTCCAGAACCGTGTTTGTGCATTTCTCCTGACTAATTCTGATATAAAATGACGCGAGGAACGCGTTGGAAGCGACAGAATTGAGATCCGAACAACCGTTGACGAGAAAATGGCGAGCATTCCCAAAACTTGATCTCATGTTTTTTGGGCTCCAGAACCGTGTTTGTGCATTTCTCAAGACGAATTCTGATATAAAATGACGCGAGGAACGCGTTGGAAGCGGCAGAATTGAGATCCGAGCAACCGTTGACGAGAAAATGGCGAGCATTCCCAAATCCTGATCTCATGTTTTTTGGGCTCCAGAACCGTGTTTGTGCATTTCTCATGACTAATTCTGATATAAAATGACGCGACGAACGCGTTGGGAGCGACAGAATTGCGATCCGAGCAACCGTTGACGAGAAAATGGCGAGCATTCCCAAATCCTGATCTCAAGTTTTTTGGGCTCCAGAACCGTGTTTGTGCATTTCTCATGACTAATTCTGATATAAAAAGACGCGACGAACGCGTTGGGAGCGACAGAATTGCGATCCGAGCAACCGTTGACGAGAAAATGGCGAGCATTCCCAAAACTTGATCTCGTGTTTATTGAACTCCAGAACCGTGTTTGTGCATTTCTCAAGACGAATTCCGACGTAAAATGACACGAGGAACATGTTGGAAGCGACAGGATTGCGATCCGAGAAACCGTTGATGACAAAATCGCGAGCATTCCCAAAACCTGAACTCGTGGTTTTTGGACTCCAGAAACGTTTTCGTGCATTTGTCGTGACTATTTCCGACGCAAAATGACATGAGGAACACGCTGGAGGCGACAGAATTGCGATCCGAGAAACCGTTGACGAGAAAATGGCGAGCATTCCCCAATCCTGTTCTCATGTTTTTTGGGCTCCAGAACCGTGTTTGTGCATTTCTCATGACTAATTCTGATATAAAATGACGCGAGGAACGCGTTGGAAGCGACAGAATTGAGATCCGAGTAACCGTTGACGAGAAAATGGCGAGCATTCCCAAAACTTGATCTCGTGTTTATTGAACTCCAGAACCGTGTTTGTGCATTTCTCAAGACGAATTCTGATATAAAATGACGCGAGGAACGCGTTGGAAGCGGCAGAATTGAGATCCGAGCAACCGTTGACGAGAAAATGGCGAGCATTCCCAAATCCTGATCTCATGTTTTTTGGGCTCCAGAACCGTGTTTGTGCATTTCTCATGACTAATTCTGATATAAAATGACGCGACGAACGCGTTGGAGGCGACAGAATTGCGATCCGAGCAACCGTTGACGAGAAAATGGCGAGCATTCCCAAATCCTGATCTCGTGTTTTTTGGACTCCAGAAACGTTTTCGTGCATTTGTCGTCACTATTTCCGACGTAAAATGACACGAGGAACACGCTGGAGGCGACAGAATTGCGATCCGAGAAACCGTTGACGAGAAAATGGCGAGCATTCCCCAATCCTGTTCTCATGTTTTTTGGGCTCCAGAACCGTGTTTGTGCATTTCTCATGACTAATTCTGATATAAAATGACGCGAGGAACGCGTTGGAAGCGACAGAATTGAGATCCGAGCAGCCGTTGACGAGAAAATGGCGAGCATTCCCCAATCCTGATCTCATGTTTTTTGGGATCCAGAACCGTGTTTGTGCATTTCTCATGACTAATTCTGGTATAAAATGACGCGAGGAACACGCTGGAGGCGACAGAATTGCGATCCGAGAAACCGTTGACGAGAAAATGGCGAGCATTCCCCAATCCTGATCTCATGTTTTTTGGGCTCCAGAACCGTGTTTGTGCATTTCTCATGACTAATTCTGGTATAAAATGACGCGAGGAACACGCTGGAGGCGACAGAATTGCGATGCGAGAAACCGTTGACGAGAAAATGGGGAGCATTCCCCAATCCTGATCTCATGTTTTTTGGGCTCCAGAACCGTGTTTGTGCATTTCTCATGACTAATTCTGATATAAAATGACGCGAGGAACACGCTGGAAGCGACAGAATTGCGATCCGAGGAACCGTTGACGAGAAAATGGCGAGCATTCCCAAATCCTGATCTCATGTTTTTTGGGCTCCAGAACCGTGTTTGTGCATTTCTCATGACTAATTCTGATATAAAATGACGCGAGGAACAAGTTGGAAGCGGCAGAATTGAGATCCGAGCAACCGTTGACGAGAAAATGGCGACCATTCCCAAATCCTGATCTCATGTTTTTTGGGCTCCAGAACCGTGTTTCTGCATTTCTCATGACTAATTCTGATATAAAATGACGCGACGAACGCGTTGGAAGCGACAGAATTGCGATCAGAGAAACCGTTGACGAGAAAATGGCGAGCATTCCCAAATCCTGATCTCGTGTTTTTTGGACTCCAGAAACGTTTTCGTGCATTTGTCGTCACTATTTCCGACGTAAAATGACACGAGGAACACGCTGGAGGCGACAGAATTGCGATCCGAGAAACCGTTGACGAGAAAATGGCGAGCATTCCCCAATCCTGTTCTCATGTTTTTTGGGCTCCAGAACCGTGTTTGTGCATTTCTCATGACTAATTCTGATATAAAATGACGCGAGGAACGCGTTGGAAGCGACAGAATTGAGATCCGAGTAACCGTTGACGAGAAAATGGCGAGCATTCCCAAAACTTGATCTCGTGTTTATTGAACTCCAGAACCGTGTTTGTGCATTTCTCAAGACGAATTCTGATATAAAATGACGCGAGGAACGCGTTGGAAGCGGCAGAATTGAGATCCGAGCAACCGTTGACGAGAAAATGGCGAGCATTCCCAAATCCTGATCTCATGTTTTTTGGGCTCCAGAACCGTGTTTGTGCATTTCTCATGACTAATTCTGATATAAAATGACGCGACGAACGCGTTGGAAGCGACAGAATTGCGATCCGAGCAACCGTTGACGAGAAAATGGCGAGCATTCCCAAATCCTGATCTCGTGTTTTTTGGACTCCAGAAACGTTTTCGTGCATTTGTCGTCACTATTTCCGACGTAAAATGACACGAGGAACACGCTGGAGGCGACAGAATTGCGATCCGAGAAACCGTTGACGAGAAAATGGCGAGCATTCCCCAATCCTGTTCTCATGTTTTTTGGGCTCCAGAACCGTGTTTGTGCATTTCTCATGACTAATTCTGATATAAAATGACGCGACGAACGCGTTGGGAGCGACAGAATTGCGATCCGAGCAACCGTTGACGAGAAAATGGCGAGCATTCCCAAATCCTGATCTCAAGTTTTTTGGGCTCCAGAACCGTGTTTGTGCATTTCACATGACTAATTCTGATATAAAATGACGCGACGAACGCGTTGGGAGCGACAGAATTGCGATCCGAGCAACCGTTGACGAGAAAATGGCGAGCATTCCCAAAACTTGATCTCGTGTTTATTGAACTCCAGAACCGTGTTTGTGCATTTCTCAAGACGAATTCCGACGTAAAATGACACGAGGAACATGTTGGAAGCGACAGGATTGCGATCCGAGAAACCGTTGATGACAAAATCGCGAGCATTCCCAAAACCTGAACTCGTGGTTTTTGGACTCCAGAAACGTTTTCGTGCATTTGTCGTGACTATTTCCGACGCAAAATGACATGAGAAACACGCTGGAGGCGACAGAATTGCGATCCGAGAAACCGTTGACGAGAAAATGGCGAGCATTCCCCAATCCTGTTCTCATGTTTTTTGGGCTCCAGAACCGTGTTTGTGCATTTCTCATGACTAATTCTGATATAAAATGACGCGAGGAACGCGTTGGAAGCGACAGAATTGAGATCCGAGTAACCGTTGACGAGAAAATGGCGAGCATTCCCAAAACTTGATCTCGTGTTTATTGAACTCCAGAACCGTGTTTGTGCATTTCTCAAGACGAATTCTGATATAAAATGACGCGAGGAACGCGTTGGAAGCGGCAGAATTGAGATCCGAGCAACCGTTGACGAGAAAATGGCGAGCATTCCCAAATCCTGATCTCATGTTTTTTGGGCTCCAGAACCGTGTTTGTGCATTTCTCATGACTAATTCTGATATAAAATGGCGCGACGAACGCGTTGGAAGCGACAGAATTGCGATCCGAGCAACCGTTGACGAGAAAATGGCGAGCATTCCCAAATCCTGATCTCGTGTTTTTTGGACTCCAGAAACGTTTTCGTGCATTTGTCGTCACTATTTCCGACGTAAAATGACACGAGGAACACGCTGGAGGCGACAGAATTGCGATCCGAGAAACCGTTGACGAGAAAATGGCGAGCATTCCCCAATCCTGTTCTCATGTTTTTTGGGCTCCAGAACCGTGTTTGTGCATTTCTCATGACTAATTCTGATATAAAATGACGCGAGGAACGCGTTGGAAGCGACAGAATTGAGATCCGAGCAGCCGTTGACGAGAAAATGGCGAGCATTCCCCAATCCTGATCTCATGTTTTTTGGGATCCAGAACCGTGTTTGTGCATTTCTCATGACTAATTCTGGTATAAAATGACGCGAGGAACACGCTGGAGGCGACAGAATTGCGATCCGAGAAACCGTTGACGAGAAAATGGCGAGCATTCCCCAATCCTGATCTCATGTTTTTTGGGCTCCAGAACCGTGTTTGTGCATTTCTCATGACTAATTCTGGTATAAAATGACGCGAGGAACACGCTGGGGGCGACAGAATTGCGATGCGAGAAACCGTTGACGAGAAAATGGGGAGCATTCCCCAATCCTGATCTCATGTTTTTTGGGCTCCAGAACCGTGTTTGTGCATTTCTCATGACTAATTCTGATATAAAATGACGCGAGGAACACGCTGGAAGCGACAGAATTGCGATCCGAGCAACCGTTGACGAGAAAATGGCGAGCATTCCCCAATCCTGTTCTCATGTTTTTTGGGCTCCAGAACCGTGTTTGTGCATTTCTCATGACTAATTCTGATATAAAATGACGCAAGGAACGCGTTGGAAGCGACAGAATTGAGATCCGAGTAACCGTTGACGAGAAAATGGCGAGCATTCCCAAAACTTGATCTCGTGTTTATTGAACTCCAGAACCGTGTTTGTGCATTTCTCTAGACGAATTCTGATATAAAATGACGCGAGGAACGCGTTGGAAGCGGCAGAATTGAGATCCGAGCAACCGTTGACGAGAAAATGGCGAGCATTCCCAAATCCTGATCTCATGTTTTTTGGGCTCCAGAACCGTGTTTGTGCATTTCTCATGACTAATTCTGATATAAAATGACGCGACGAACGCGTTGGAAGCGACAGAATTGCCATCAGAGAAACCGTTGACGAGAAAATGGCGAGCATTCCCAAATCCTGATCTCGTGTTTTTTGGCCTCCAGAAACGTTTTCGTGCATTTGTCGTCACTATTTCCGACGTAAAATGACACGAGGAACACGCTGGAGGCGACAGAATTGCGATCCGAGAAACCGTTGACGAGAAAATGGCGAGCATTCCCAAATCCTGATCTCATGTTTTTTGGGCTCCAGAACCGTGTTTGTGCATTTCTCATGACTAATTCTGATATAAAATGACGCGACGAACGCGTTGGAAGCGACAGAATTGCGATCCGAGCAACCGTTGACGAGAAAATGGCGAGCATTCCCAAAACTTGATCTCGTGTTTATTGAACTCCAGAACCGTGTTTGTGCATTTCTCAAGACGAATTCTGATATAAAATGACGCGAGGAACGCGTTGGAAGCGGCAGAATTGAGATCCGAGAAACCGTTGACGACAAAATCGCGAGCATTCCCAAAACTTGATCTCGTGTTTTTTGGGCTCCAGAACCGTGTTTGTGCATTTCTCAAGACGAATTCCGACGTAAAATGACACGAGGAACACGTTGGAAGCGACAGGATTGAGATCCGAGCAACCGTTGACGAGAAAATGGCGAGCATTCCCAAATCCTGATCTCATGTTTTTTGGGCTCCAGAACCGTGTTTGTGCATTTCTCATGACTAATTCTGATATAAAATGACGCGACGAACGCGTTGGAAGCGACAGAATTGCGATCCGAGCAACCGTTGACGAGAAAATGGCGAGCATTCCCAAATCCTGATCTCATGTTTTTTGGGCTCCAGAACCGTGTTTGTGCATTTCTCCTGACTAATTCTGATATAAAATGACGCGAGGAACGCGTTGGAAGCGACAGAATTGAGATCCGAACAACCGTTGACGAGAAAATGGCGAGCATTCCCAAAACTTGATCTCATGTTTTTTGGGCTCCAGAACCGTGTTTGTGCATTTCTCAAGACGAATTCTGATATAAAATGACGCGAGGAACGCGTTGGAAGCGGCAGAATTGAGATCCGAGCAACCGTTGACGAGAAAATGGCGAGCATTCCCAAATCCTGATCTCATGTTTTTTGGGCTCCAGAACCGTGTTTGTGCATTTCTCATGACTAATTCTGATATAAAATGACGCGACGAACGCGTTGGGAGCGACAGAATTGCGATCCGAGCAACCGTTGACGAGAAAATGGCGAGCATTCCCAAATCCTGATCTCAAGTTTTTTGGGCTCCAGAACCGTGTTTGTGCATTTCTCATGACTAATTCTGATATAAAATGACGCGACGAACGCGTTGGAAGCGACAGAATTGCGATCCGAGCAACCGTTGACGAGAAAATGGCGAGCATTCCCAAAACTTGATCTCGTGTTTATTGAACTCCAGAACCGTGTTTGTGCATTTCTCAAGACGAATTCCGACGTAAAATGACACGAGGAACATGTTGGAAGCGACAGGATTGCGATCCGAGAAACCGTTGATGACAAAATCGCGAGCATTCCCAAAACCTGAACTCGTGGTTTTTGGACTCCAGAAACGTTTTCGTGCATTTGTCGTGACTATTTCCGACGCAAAATGACATGAGGAACACGCTGGAGGCGACAGAATTGCGATCCGAGAAACCGTTGACGAGAAAATGGCGAGCATTCCCCAATCCTGTTCTCATGTTTTTTGGGCTCCAGAACCGTGTTTGTGCATTTCTCATGACTAATTCTGATATAAAATGACGCGAGGAACGCGTTGGAAGCGACAGAATTGAGATCCGAGTAACCGTTGACGAGAAAATGGCGAGCATTCCCAAAACTTGATCTCGTGTTTATTGAACTCCAGAACCGTGTTTGTGCATTTCTCAAGACGAATTCTGATATAAAATGACGCGAGGAACGCGTTGGAAGCGGCAGAATTGAGATCCGAGCAACCGTTGACGAGAAAATGGCGAGCATTCCCAAATCCTGATCTCATGTTTTTTGGGCTCCAGAACCGTGTTTGTGCATTTCTCATGACTAATTCTGATATAAAATGACGCGACGAACGCGTTGGAAGCGACAGAATTGCGATCCGAGCAACCGTTGACGAGAAAATGGCGAGCATTCCCAAATCCTGATCTCGTGTTTTTTGGACTCCAGAAACGTTTTCGTGCATTTGTCATGACTAATTCTGATATAAAATGACGCGACGAACGCGTTGGGAGCGACAGAATTGCGATCCGAGCAACCGTTGACGAGAAAATGGCGAGCATTCCCAAATCCTGATCTCAAGTTTTTTGGGCTCCAGAACCGTGTTTGTGCATTTCTCATGACTAATTCTGATATAAAATGACGCGACGAACGCGTTGGAAGCGACAGAATTGCGATCCGAGCAACCGTTGACGAGAAAATGGCGAGCATTCCCAAAACTTGATCTCGTGTTTATTGAACTCCAGAACCGTGTTTGTGCATTTCTCAAGACGAATTCCGACGTAAAATGACACGAGGAACATGTTGGAAGCGACAGGATTGCGATCCGAGAAACCGTTGATGACAAAATCGCGAGCATTCCCAAAACCTGAACTCGTGGTTTTTGGACTCCAGAAACGTTTTCGTGCATTTGTCGTGACTATTTCCGACGCAAAATGACATGAGGAACACGCTGGAGGCGACAGAATTGCGATCCGAGAAACCGTTGACGAGAAAATGGCGAGCATTCCCCAATCCTGTTCTCATGTTTTTTGGGCTCCAGAACCGTGTTTGTGCATTTCTCATGACTAATTCTGATATAAAATGACGCGAGGAACGCGTTGGAAGCGACAGAATTGAGATCCGAGTAACCGTTGACGAGAAAATGGCGAGCATTCCCAAAACTTGATCTCGTGTTTATTGAACTCCAGAACCGTGTTTGTGCATTTCTCAAGACGAATTCTGATATAAAATGACGCGAGGAACGCGTTGGAAGCGGCAGAATTGAGATCCGAGCAACCGTTGACGAGAAAATGGCGAGCATTCCCAAATCCTGATCTCATGTTTTTTGGGCTCCAGAACCGTGTTTGTGCATTTCTCATGACTAATTCTGATATAAAATGACGCGACGAACGCGTTGGAAGCGACAGAATTGCGATCCGAGCAACCGTTGACGAGAAAATGGCGAGCATTCCCAAATCCTGATCTCGTGTTTTTTGGACTCCAGAAACGTTTTCGTGCATTTGTCGTCACTATTTCCGACGTAAAATGACACGAGGAACACGCTGGAGGCGACAGAATTGCGATCCGAGAAACCGTTGACGAGAAAATGGCGAGCATTCCCCAATCCTGTTCTCATGTTTTTTGGGCTCCAGAACCGTGTTTGTGCATTTCTCATGACTAATTCTGATATAAAATGACGCGAGGAACGCGTTGGAAGCGACAGAATTGAGATCCGAGCAACCGTTGACGAGAAAATGGCGAGCATTCCCAAAACTTGATCTCGTGTTTATTGAACTCCAGAACCGTGTTTGTGCATTTCTCAAGACGAATTCTGACATAAAATGACGCGAGGAACGCGTTGGAAGCGGCAGAATTGAGATCCGAGCAACCGTTGACGAGAAATGGCGAGCATTCCCAAATCCTGATCTCATGTTTTTTGGGCTCCAGAACCGCGTTTGTGTATTTCTCATAACCAATTCTGATATAAAATGACGCGACGAACGCGTTGGAAGCGACAGAATTGCGATCCGAGCAACCGTTGACGAGAAAATGGCGAGCATTCCCAAATCCTGATCTCATGTTTTTTGGGCTCCAGGACCGTGTTTGTGCATTTCTCATGACTAATTCTGATATAAAATGACGCGAGGAACGCGTTGGAAGCGACAGAATTGAGATCCGAGCAACCGTTGACGAGAAAATGGCGAGCATTCCCAAAACTTGATCTCATGTTTTTTGGGCTCCAGAACCGTGTTTGTGCATTTCTCATGACTAATTCTGATATAAAATGACGCGACGAACGCGTTGGAAGCGACAGAATTGCGATCAGAGAAACCGTTGACGAGAAAATGGCGAGCATTCCCAAAACTTGATCTCGTGTTTATTGAACTCCAGAACCGTGTTTGTGCATTTCTCAAGACGAATTCTGATATAAAATGACGCGAGGAACGCGTTGGAAGCGGCAGAATTGAGATCCGAGCAACCGTTGACGAGAAAATGGCGAGCATTCCCAAATCCTGATCTCATGTTTTTTGGGCTCCAGAACCGTGTTTGTGCATTTCTCATGACTAATTCTGATATAAAATGACGCGACGAACGCGTTGGAAGCGACAGAATTGCGATCCGAGCAACCGTTGACGAGAAAATGGCGAGCATTCCCAAATCCTGATCTCGTGTTTTTTGGACTCCAGAAACGTTTTCGTGCATTTGTCGTCACTATTTCCGACGTAAAATGACACGAGGAACACGCTGGAGGCGACAGAATTGCGATCCGAGAAACCGTTGACGAGAAAATGGCGAGCATTCCCCAATCCTGTTCTCATGTTTTTTGGGCTCCAGAACCGTGTTTGTGCATTTCTCATGACTAATTCTGATATAAAATGACGCGAGGAACGCGTTGGAAGCGACAGAATTGAGATCCGAGCAACCGTTGACGAGAAAATGGCGAGCATTCCCAAAACTTGATCTCGTGTTTATTGAACTCCAGAACCGTGTTTGTGCATTTCTCAAGACGAATTCTGACATAAAATGACGCGAGGAACGCGTTGGAAGCGGCAGAATTGAGATCCGAGCAACCGTTGACGAGAAATGGCGAGCATTCCCAAATCCTGATCTCATGTTTTTTGGGCTCCAGAACCGCGTTTGTGTATTTCTCATAACCAATTCTGATATAAAATGACGCGACGAACGCGTTGGAAGCGACAGAATTGCGATCCGAGCAACCGTTGACGAGAAAATGGCGAGCATTCCCAAATCCTGATCTCATGTTTTTTGGGCTCCAGGACCGTGTTTGTGCATTTCTCATGACTAATTCTGATATAAAATGACGCGAGGAACGCGTTGGAAGCGACAGAATTGAGATCCGAGCAACCGTTGACGAGAAAATGGCGAGCATTCCCAAAACTTGATCTCATGTTTTTTGGGCTCCAGAACCGTGTTTGTGCATTTCTCATGACTAATTCTGATATAAAATGACGCGACGAACGCGTTGGAAGCGACAGAATTGCGATCAGAGAAACCGTTGACGACAAAATGGCGAGCATTCCCAAATCCTGATCTCGTGTTTTTTGGACTCCAGAAACGTTTTCGTGCATTTGTCGTCACTATTTCCGACGTAAAATGACACGAGGAACACGCTGGAGGCGACAGAATTGCGATCCGAGAAACCGTTGACGAGAAAATGGCGAGCATTCCCCAATCCTGTTCTCATGTTTTTTGGGCTCCAGAACCGTGTTTGTGCATTTCTCATGACTAATTCTGACGTAAAATGACGCGAGGAACGCGTTGGAAGCGACAGAATTGAGATCCGAGCAACCGTTGACGAGAAAATGGCGAGCATTCCCAAATCCTGATCTCATGTTTTTTGGGCTCCAGAAGCGTGTTTGTGAATTTCTCAAGACGAATTCTGATATAAAATGACGCGAGGAACGCGTTAGAAGCGGCAGAATTGAGATCCGAGCAACCGTTGACGAGAAAATGGCGAGCATTCCCAAATCCTGATCTCATGTTTTTTGGGCTCCAGAACCGTGTTTGTGCATTTCTCATGACTAATTCTGATATAAAATGACGCGACGAACGCGTTGGAAGCGACAGAATTGCCATCAAAGAAACCGTTGACGAGAAAATGGCGAGCATTCCCAAATCCTGATCTCGTGTTTTTTGGACTCCAGAAACGTTTTCGTGCATTTGTCGTCACTATTTCCGACGTAAAATGACACGAGGAACACGCTGGAGGCGACAGAATTGCGATCCGAGAAACCGTTGACGAGAAAATGGCGAGCATTCCCCAATCCTGTTCTCATGTTTTTTGGGCTCCAGAACCGTGTTTGTGCATTTCTCATGACTAATTCTGATATAAAATGACGCGAGGAACGCGTTGGAAGCGACAGAATTGAGATCCGAGTAACCGTTGACGAGAAAATGGCGAGCATTCCCAAAACTTGATCTCGTGTTTATTGAACTCCAGAACCGTGTTTGTGCATTTCTCAAGACGAATTCTGATATAAAATGACGCGAGGAACGCGTTGGAAGCGGCAGAATTGAGATCCGAGCAACCGTTGACGAGAAAATGGCGAGCATTCCCAAATCCTGATCTCATGTTTTTTGGGCTCCAGAACCGTGTTTGTGCATTTCTCATGACTAATTCTGATATAAAATGACGCGACGAACGCGTTGGAAGCGACAGAATTGCCATCAGAGAAACCGTTGACGAGAAAATGGCGAGCATTCCCAAATCCTGATCCCGTGTTTTTTGGCCTCCAGAACCGTGTTTGTGCATTTCTCAAGACGAATTCCGACGTAAAATGACACGAGGAACGCGTTGGAAGCGACAGGATTGCGTTCCGAAAAACCGTTGACGAGAAAATCGAGAGCATTCCCAAATCCTGATCTCGTGCTTTTTGGGCTCCAGAACCGTGTTTCTGCATTTCTCATGACTAATTCCGATGTAAAATGACGCGAGGAACGCGCTGGAAGCGACAGAATTGCGATCCGAACAACCGTTGACGAGAAAATGGCGAGCATTCCCAAAACTTGATCTCGTGTTTATT
Organism: Crossocerus cetratus; assembly: GCA_963675795.1. Taxonomy (NCBI): domain Eukaryota; kingdom Metazoa; phylum Arthropoda; class Insecta; order Hymenoptera; family Crabronidae; genus Crossocerus; species Crossocerus cetratus. The sequence goes on from OY776667.1 coordinate 3,774,851, forward strand.
GAACTCCAGAACCGTGTTTGTGCATTTCTCAAGACGAATTCTGATATAAAATGACGCGAGGAACGCGCTGGAGGCGGCAGAATTGAGATCCGAGCAACCGTTGACGAGAAAATGGCGAGCATTCCCAAATCCTGATCTCATGTTTTTTGGGCTCCAGAACCGTGTTTGTGCATTTCTCATGACTAATTCTGATATAAAATGACGCGACGAACGCGTTGGAAGCGGCAGAATTGAGATCCGAGCAACCGTTTACGAGAAAATGGCGAGCATTCCCAAATCCTGATCTCGTGTTTTTTGGACTCCAGAAACGTTTTCGTGCATTTGTCGTCACTATTTCCGACGTAAAATGACACGAGGAACACGCTGGAGGCGACAGAATTGCGATCCGAGCAACCGTTGACGAGAAAATGGCGAGCATTCCCCAATCCTGTTCTCATGTTTTTTGGGCTCCAGAACCGTGTTTGTGCATTTCTCATGACTAATTCTGACGTAAAATGACGCGAGGAACGCGTTGGAAGCGACAGAATTGAGATCCGAGCAACCGTTGACGAGAAAATGGCGAGCATTCCCAAATCCTGATCTCATGTTTTTTGGGCTCCAGAAGCGTGTTTGTGAATTTCTCAAGACGAATTCTGATATAAAATGACGCGAGGAACGCGTTAGAAGCGGCAGAATTGAGATCCGAGCAACCGTTGACGAGAAAATGGCGAGCATTCCCAAATCCTGATCTCATGTTTTTTGGGCTCCAGAACCGTGTTTGTGCATTTCTCATGACTAATTCTGATATAAAATGACGCGACGAACGCGTTGGAAGCGACAGAATTGCCATCAAAGAAACCGTTGACGAGAAAATGGCGAGCATTCCCAAATCCTGATCTCGTGTTTTTTGGACTCCAGAAACGTTTTCGTGCATTTGTCGTCACTATTTCCGACGTAAAATGACACGAGGAACACGCTGGAGGCGACAGAATTGCGATCCGAGAAACCGTTGACGAGAAAATGGCGAGCATTCCCCAATCCTGTTCTCATGTTTTTTGGGCTCCAGAACCGTGTTTGTGCATTTCTCATGACTAATTCTGATATAAAATGACGCGAGGAACGCGTTGGAAGCGACAGAATTGAGATCCGAGTAACCGTTGACGAGAAAATGGCGAGCATTCCCAAAACTTGATCTCGTGTTTATTGAACTCCAGAACCGTGTTTGTGCATTTCTCAAGACGAATTCTGATATAAAATGACGCGAGGAACGCGTTGGAAGCGGCAGAATTGAGATCCGAGCAACCGTTGACGAGAAAATGGCGAGCATTCCCAAATCCTGATCTCATGTTTTTTGGGCTCCAGAACCGTGTTTGTGCATTTCTCATGACTAATTCTGATATAAAATGACGCGACGAACGCGTTGGAAGCGACAGAATTGCCATCAGAGAAACCGTTGACGAGAAAATGGCGAGCATTCCCAAATCCTGATCTCGTGTTTTTTGGCCTCCAGAACCGTGTTTGTGCATTTCTCAAGACGAATTCCGACGTAAAATGACACGAGGAACGCGTTGGAAGCGACAGGATTGCGTTCCGAAAAACCGTTGACGAGAAAATCGAGAGCATTCCCAAATCCTGATCTCGTGCTTTTTGGGCTCCAGAACCGTGTTTCTGCATTTCTCATGACTAATTCCGATGTAAAATGACGCGAGGAACGCGCTGGAAGCGACAGAATTGCGATCCGAGCAACCGTTGACGAGAAAATGGCGAGCATTCCCAAAACTTGATCTCGTGTTTATTGAACTCCAGAACCGTGTTTGTGCATTTCTCAAGACGAATTCTGATATAAAATGACGCGAGGAACGCGCTGGAGGCGGCAGAATTGAGATCCGAGCAACCGTTGACGAGAAAATGGCGAGCATTCCCAAATCCTGATCTCATGTTTTTTGGGCTCCAGAACCGTGTGTGTGCATTTCTCATGACTAATTCTGATATAAAATGACGCGACGAACGCGTTGGAAGCGGCAGAATTGAGATCCGAGCAACCGTTTACGAGAAAATGGCGAGCATTCCCAAATCCTGATCTCATGTTTTTTGGGCTCCAGAACCGTGTTTGTGCATTTCTCATGACTAATTCTGATATAAAATGACGCGACGAACGCGTTGGAAGCGACAGAATTGCGATCCGAGCAACCGTTGACGAGAAAATGGCGAGCATTCCCAAATCCTGATCTCAAGTTTTTTGGGCTCCAGAACCGTGTTTGTGCATTTCTCATGACTAATTCTGGTATAAAATGACGCGAGGAACACGCTGGAGGCGACAGAATTGCGATCCGAGAAACCGTTGACGAGAAAATGGCGAGCATTCCCCAATCCTGATCTCATGTTTTTTGGGCTCCAGAACCGTGTTTGTGCATTTCTCATGACTAATTCTGATATAAAATGACGCGAGGAACACGCTGGAAGCGACAGAATTGCGATCCGAGCAACCGTTGACGAGAAAATGGCGAGCATTCCCAAATCCTGATCTCATGTTTTTTGGGCTCCAGAACCGTGTTTGTGCATTTCTCATGACTAATTCTGATATAAAATGACGCGAGGAACAAGTTGGAAGCGGCAGAATTGAGATCCGAGCAACCGTTGACGAGAAAATGGCGACCATTCCCAAATCCTGATCTCATGTTTTTTGGGCTCCAGAACCGTGTTTGTGCATTTCTCATGACTAATTCTGATATAAAATGACGCGACGAACGCGTTGGAAGCGACAGAATTGCGATCAGAGAAACCGTTGACGAGAAAATGGCGAGCATTCCCAAATCCTGATCTCGTGTTTTTTGGACTCCAGAAACGTTTTCGTGCATTTGTCGTCACTATTTCCGACGTAAAATGACACGAGGAACACGCTGGAGGCGACAGAATTGCGATCCGAGAAACCGTTGACGAGAAAATGGCGAGCATTCCCCAATCCTGTTCTCATGTTTTTTGGGCTCCAGAACCGTGTTTGTGCATTTCTCATGACTAATTCTGATATAAAATGACGCGAGGAACGCGTTGGAAGCGACAGAATTGAGATCCGAGTAACCGTTGACGAGAAAATGGCGAGCATTCCCAAAACTTGATCTCGTGTTTATTGAACTCCAGAACCGTGTTTGTGCATTTCTCAAGACGAATTCTGATATAAAATGACGCGAGGAACGCGTTGGAAGCGGCAGAATTGAGATCCGAGCAACCGTTGACGAGAAAATGGCGAGCATTCCCAAATCCTGATCTCATGTTTTTTGGGCTCCAGAACCGTGTTTGTGCATTTCTCATGACTAATTCTGATATAAAATGACGCGACGAACGCGTTGGAAGCGACAGAATTGCCATCAGAGAAACCGTTGACGAGAAAATGGCGAGCATTCCCAAATCCTGATCTCGTGATTTTTGGACTCCAGAAACGTTTTCGTGCATTTGTCGTCACTATTTCCGACGTAAAATGACACGAGGAACACGCTGGAGGCGACAGAATTGCGATCCGAGAAACCGTTGACGAGAAAATGGCGAGCATTCCCCAATCCTGATCTCATGTTTTTTGGGCTCCAGAACCGTGTTTGTGCATTTCTCAAGACGAATTCCGACGTAAAATGACACGAGGAACGCGTTGGAAGCGACAGGATTGCGTTCCGAGAAACCGTTGACGAGAAAATCGCGAGCATTCCCAAATCCTGATCTCGTGTTTTTTGGGCTCCAGAACCGTGTTTCTGCATTTCTCATGACTAATTCCGATGTAAAATGACGCGAGGAACGCGCTGGAAGCGACAGAATTGCGATCCGAGCAACCGTTGACGAGAAAATGGCGAGCATTCCCAAATCTTGATCTCGTGTTTATTGAACTCCAGAACCGTGTTTGTGCATTTCTCAAGACGAATTCTGATATAAAATGACGCGAGGAACGCGTTGGAAGCGGCAGAATTGAGATCCGAGAAACCGTTGACGACAAAATCGCGAGCATTCCCAAAACTTGATCTCGTGTTTTTTGGGCTCCAGAACCGTGTTTGTGCATTTCTCAAGACGAATTCCGACGTAAAATGACACGAGGAACACGTTGGAAGCGACAGGATTGAGATCCGAGCAACCGTTGACGAGAAAATGGCGAGCATTCCCAAATCCTGATCTCATGTTTTTTGGGCTCCAGAACCGTGTTTGTGCATTTCTCATGACTAATTCTGATATAAAATGACGCGACGAACGCGTTGGAAGCGACAGAATTGCGATCCGAGCAACCGTTGACGAGAAAATGGCGAGCATTCCCAAATCCTGATCTCATGTTTTTTGGGCTCCAGAACCGTGTTTGTGCATTTCTCCTGACTAATTCTGATATAAAATGACGCGAGGAACGCGTTGGAAGCGACAGAATTGAGATCCGAACAACCGTTGACGAGAAAATGGCGAGCATTCCCAAAACTTGATCTCATGTTTTTTGGGCTCCAGAACCGTGTTTGTGCATTTCTCAAGACGAATTCTGATATAAAATGACGCGAGGAACGCGTTGGAAGCGGCAGAATTGAGATCCGAGCAACCGTTGACGAGAAAATGGCGAGCATTCCCAAATCCTGATCTCATGTTTTTTGGGCTCCAGAACCGTGTTTGTGCATTTCTCATGACTAATTCTGATATAAAATGACGCGACGAACGCGTTGGGAGCGACAGAATTGCGATCCGAGCAACCGTTGACGAGAAAATGGCGAGCATTCCCAAATCCTGATCTCAAGTTTTTCGGGCTCCAGAACCGTGTTTGTGCATTTCTCATGACTAATTCTGATATAAAATGACGCGACGAACGCGTTGGAAGCGACAGAATTGCGATCCGAGCAACCGTTGACGAGAAAATGGCGAGCATTCCCAAAACTTGATCTCGTGTTTATTGAACTCCAGAACCGTGTTTGTGCATTTCTCAAGACGAATTCCGACGTAAAATGACACGAGGAACATGTTGGAAGCGACAGGATTGCGATCCGAGAAACCGTTGATGACAAAATCGCGAGCATTCCCAAAACCTGAACTCGTGGTTTTTGGACTCCAGAAACGTTTTCGTGCATTTGTCGTGACTATTTCCGACGCAAAATGACATGAGGAACACGCTGGAGGCGACAGAATTGCGATCCGAGAAACCGTTGACGAGAAAATGGCGAGCATTCCCCAATCCTGTTCTCATGTTTTTTGGGCTCCAGAACCGTGTTTGTGCATTTCTCATGACTAATTCTGATATAAAATGACGCGAGGAACGCGTTGGAAGCGACAGAATTGAGATCCGAGTAACCGTTGACGAGAAAATGGCGAGCATTCCCAAAACTTGATCTCGTGTTTATTGAATTCCAGAACCGTGTTTGTGCATTTCTCAAGACGAATTCTGATATAAAATGACGCGAGGAACGCGTTGGAAGCGGCAGAATTGAGATCCGAGCAACCGTTGACGAGAAAATGGCGAGCATTCCCAAATCCTGATCTCATGTTTTTTGGGCTCCAGAACCGTGTTTGTGCATTTCCCATGACTAATTCAGATATAAAATGACGCGACGAACGCGTTGGAAGCGACAGAATTGCGATCCGAGCAACCGTTGACGAGAAAATGGCGAGCATTCCCAAATCCTGATCTCGTGTTTTTTGGACTCCAGAAACGTTTTCGTGCATTTGTCGTCACTATTTCCGACGTAAAATGACACGAGGAACACGCTGGAGGCGACAGAATTGCGATCCGAGAAACCGTTGACGAGAAAATGGCGAGCATTCCCCAATCCTGTTCTCATGTTTTTTGGGCTCCAGAACCGTGTTTGTGCATTTCTCATGACTAATTCTGACATAAAATGACGCGAGGAACGCGTTGGAAGCGACAGAATTGAGATCCGAGCAACCGTTGACGAGAAAATGGCGAGCATTCCCAAAACTTGATCTCGTGTTTATTGAACTCCAGAACCGTGTTTGTGCATTTCTCAAGACGAATTCTGACATAAAATGACGCGAGGAACGCGTTGGAAGCGGCAGAATTGAGATCCGAGCAACCGTTGACGAGAAATGGCGAGCATTCCCAAATCCTGATCTCATGTTTTTTGGGCTCCAGAACCGCGTTTGTGCATTTCTCATAACCAATTCTGATATAAAATGACGCGACGAACGCGTTGGAAGCGACAGAATTGCGATCCGAGCAACCGTTGACGAGAAAATGGCGAGCATTCCCAAATCCTGATCTCATGTTTTTTGGGCTCCAGGACCGTGTTTGTGCATTTCTCATGACTAATTCTGATATAAAATGACGCGAGGAACGCGTTGGAAGCGACAGAATTGAGATCCGAGCAACCGTTGACGAGAAAATGGCGAGCATTCCCAAAACTTGATCTCATGTTTTTTGGGCTCCAGAACCGTGTTTGTGCATTTCTCATGACTAATTCTGATATAAAATGACGCGACGAACGCGTTGGAAGCGACAGAATTGCGATCAGAGAAACCGTTGACGACAAAATGGCGAGCATTCCCAAATCCTGTTCTCGTGTTTTTTGGACTCCAGAAACGTTTTCGTGCATTTGTCGTCACTATTTCCGACGTAAAATGACACGAGGAACACGCTGGAGGCGACAGAATTGCGATCCGAGAAACCGTTGACGAGAAAATGGCGAGCATTCCTCAATCCTGTTCTCATGTTTTTTGGGCTCCAGAACCGTGTTTGTGCATTTCTCATGACTAATTCTGACGTAAAATGACGCGAGGAACGCGTTGGAAGCGACAGAATTGAGATCCGAGCAACCGTTGACGAGAAAATGGCGAGCATTCCCAAATCCTGATCTCATGTTTTTTGGGCTCCAGAAGCGTGTTTGTGAATTTCTCAAGACGAATTCTGATATAAAATGACGCGAGGAACGCGTTAGAAGCGGCAGGATTGAGATCCGAGCAACCGTTGACGAGAAAATGGCGAGCATTCCCAAATCCTGATCTCATGTTTTTTGGGCTCCAGAACCGTGTTTGTGCATTTCTCATGACTAATTCTGATATAAAATGACGCGACGAACGCGTTGGAAGCGACAGAATTGCCATCAAAGAAACCGTTGACGAGAAAATGGCGAGCATTCCCAAATCCTGATCTCGTGTTTTTTGGACTCCAGAAACGTTTTCGTGCATTTGTCGTCACTATTTCCGACGTAAAATGACACGAGGAACACGCTGGAGGCGACAGAATTGCGATCCGAGAAACCGTTGACGAGAAAATGGCGAGCATTCCCCAATCCTGATCTCATGTTTTTTGGGCACCAGAACCGTGTTTGTGCATTTCTCAAGACGAATTCCGACGTAAAATGACACGAGGAACGCGTTGGAAGCGACAGGATTGCGTTCCGAGAAACCGTTGACGAGAAAATCGCGAGCATTCCCAAATCCTGATCTCGTGTTTTTTGGGCTCCAGAACCGTGTTTCTGCATTTCTCATGACTAATTCCGATGTAAAATGACGCGAGGAACGCACTGGAAGCTACAGAATTGCGATCCGAGCAACCGTTGACGAGAAAATGGCGAGCATTCCCAAAACTTGATCTCGTGTTTATTGAACTCCAGAACCGTGTTTGTGCATTTCTCAAGACGAATTCTGATATAAAATGACGCGAGGAACGCGTTGGAAGCGGCAGAATTGAGATCCGAGAAACCGTTGACGACAAAATCGCGAGCATTCCCAAAACTTGATCTCGTGTTTTTTGGGCTCCAGAACCGTGTTTGTGCATTTCTCAAGACGAATTCCGACGTAAAATGACACGAGGAACACGTTGGAAGCGACAGGATTGAGATCCGAGCAACCGTTGACGAGAAAATGGCGAGCATTCCCAAATCCTGATCTCATGTTTTTTGGGCTCCAGAACCGTGTTTGTGCATTTCTCATGACTAATTCTGATATAAAATGACGCGACGAACGCGTTGGAAGCGACAGAATTGCGATCCGAGCAACCGTTGACGAGAAAATGGCGAGCATTCCCAAATCCTGATCTCATGTTTTTTGGGCTCCAGAACCGTGTTTGTGCATTTCTCCTGACTAATTCTGATATAAAATGACGCGAGGAACGCGTTGGAAGCGACAGAATTGAGATCCGAACAACCGTTGACGAGAAAATGGCGAGCATTCCCAAAACTTGATCTCATGTTTTTTGGGCTCCAGAACCGTGTTTGTGCATTTCTCAAGACGAATTCTGATATAAAATGACGCGAGGAACGCGTTGGAAGCGGCAGAATTGAGATCCGAGCAACCGTTGACGAGAAAATGGCGAGCATTCCCAAATCCTGATCTCATGTTTTTTGGGCTCCAGAACCGTGTTTGTGCATTTCTCATGACTAATTCTGATATAAAATGACGCGACGAACGCGTTGGGAGCGACAGAATTGCGATCCGAGCAACCGTTGACGAGAAAATGGCGAGCATTCCCAAATCCTGATCTCAAGTTTTTTGGGCTCCAGAACCGTGTTTGTGCATTTCTCATGACTAATTCTGATATAAAATGACGCGACGAACGCGTTGGAAGCGACAGAATTGCGATCCGAGCAACCGTTGACGAGAAAATGGCGAGCATTCCCAAAACTTGATCTCGTGTTTATTGAAATCCAGAACCGTGTTTGTGCATTTCTCAAGACGAATTCCGACGTAAAATGACACGAGGAACATGTTGGAAGCGACAGGATTGCGATCCGAGAAACCGTTGATGACAAAATCGCGAGCATTCCCAAAACCTGAACTCGTGGTTTTTGGACTCCAGAAACGTTTTCGTGCATTTGTCGTGACTATTTCCGACGCAAAATGACATGAGGAACACGCTGGAGGCGACAGAATTGCGATCCGAGAAACCGTTGACGAGAAAATGGCGAGCATTCCCCAATCCTGTTCTCATGTTTTTTGGGCTCCAGAACCGTGTTTGTGCATTTCTCATGACTAATTCTGATATAAAATGACGCGAGGAACGCGTTGGAAGCGACAGAATTGAGATCCGAGTAACCGTTGACGAGAAAATGGCGAGCATTCCCAAAACTTGATCTCGTGTTTATTGAACTCCAGAACCGTGTTTGTGCATTTCTCAAGACGAATTCTGATATAAAATGACGCGACGAACGCGTTGGAAGCGACAGAATTGCGATCCGAGCAACCGTTGACGAGAAAATGGCGAGCATTCCCAAATCCTGATCTCGTGTTTTTTGGACTCCAGAAACGTTTTCGTGCATTTGTCGTCACTATTTCCGACGTAAAATGACACGAGGAACACGCTGGAGGCGACAGAATTGCGATCCGAGAAACCGTTGACGAGAAAATGGCGAGCATTCCCCAATCCTGTTCTCATGTTTTTTGGGCTCCAGAACCGTGTTTGTGCATTTCTCATGACTAATTCTGACGTAAAATGACGCGAGGAACGCGTTGGAAGCGACAGAATTGAGATCCGAGCAACGGTTGACGAGAAAATGGCGAGCATTCCCAAATCCTGATCTCATGTTTTTTGGGCTCCAGAAGCGTGTTTGTGAATTTCTCAAGACGAATTCTGATATAAAATGACGCGAGGAACGCGTTAGAAGCGGCAGAATTGAGATCCGAGCAACCGTTGACGAGAAAATGGCGAGCATTCCCAAATCCTGATCTCATGTTTTTTGGGCTCCAGAACCGTGTTTGTGCATTTCTCATGACTAATTCTGATATAAAATGACGCGACGAACGCGTTGGAAGTGACAGAATTGAGATCCGAGCAACCGTTGACGAGAAAATGGCGAGCATTCCCAAAACTTGATCTCATGTTTTTTGGGCTCCAGAACCGTGTTTGTGCATTTCTCATGACTAATTCTGATATAAAATGACGCGACGAACGCGTTGGAAGCGACAGAATTGCGATCAGAGAAACCGTTGACGACAAAATGGCGAGCATTCCCAAATCCTGATCTCGTGTTTTTTGGACTCCAGAAACGTTTTCGTGCATTTGTCGTCACTATTTCCGACGTAAAATGACACGAGGAACACGCTGGAGGCGACAGAATTGCGATCCGAGAAACCGTTGACGAGAAAATGGCGAGCATTCCCCAATCCTGTTCTCATGTTTTTTGGGCTCCAGAACCGTGTTTGTGCATTTCTCATGACTAATTCTGACGTAAAATGCCGCGAGGAACGCGTTGGAAGCGACAGAATTGAGATCCGAGCAACCGTTGACGAGAAAATGGCGAGCATTCCCAAATCCTGATCTCATGTTTTTTGGGCTCCAGAAGCGTGTTTGTGAATTTCTCAAGACGAATTCTGATATAAAATGACGCGAGGAACGCGTTAGAAGCGGCAGAATTGAGATCCGAGCAATCGTTGACGAGAAAATGGCGAGCATTCCCAAATCCTGATCTCATGTTTTTTGGGCTCCAGAACCGTGTTTGTGCATTTCTCAAGACGAATTCCGACGTAAAATGACGCGACGAACGCGTTGGAAGCGACAGGATTGCGTTCCGAGAAACCGTTGACGAGAAAATCGCGAGCATTCCCAAATCCTGATCTCGTGTTTTTTGGGCTCCAGAACCGTGTTTCTGCATTTCTCATGACTAATTCCGATGTAAAATGACGCGAGGAACGCACTGGAAGCTACAGAATTGCGATCCGAGCAACCGTTGACGAGAAAATGGCGAGCATTCCCAAAACTTGATCTCGTGTTTTTTGGGCTCCAGAACCGTGTTTGTGCATTTCTCATGACTAATTCTGATATAAAATGACGCGAGGAACGCGTTGGAAGCGACAGAATTGCGATCCGAGCAACCGTTGACGAGAAAATGGCGAGCATTCCCAAAACTTGATCTCGTGTTTATTGAACTCCAGAACCGTGTTTGTGCATTTCTCAAGACGAATTCTGATATAAAATGACGCGAGGAACGCGTTGGAAGCGGCAGAATTGAGATCCGAGAAACCGTTGACGACAAAATCGCGAGCATTCCCAAAACTTGATCTCGTGTTTTTTGGGCTCCAGAACCGTGTTTGTGCATTTCTCAAGACGAATTCCGACGTAAAATGACACGAGGAACACGTTGGAAGCGACAGGATTGAGATCCGAGCAACCGTTGACGAGAAAATGGCGAGCATTCCCAAATCCTGATCTCATGTTTTTTGGATTCCAGAACCGTGTTTGTGCATTTCTCATGACTAATTCTGATATAAAATGACGCGACGAACGCGTTGGAAGCGACAGAATTGCGATCGGAGCAACCGTTGACGAGAAAATGGCGAGCATTCCCAAATCCTGATCTCATGTTTTTTGGGCTCCAGAACCGTGTTTGTGCATTTCTCCTGACTAATTCTGATATAAAATGACGCGAGGAACGCGTTGGAAGCGACAGAATTGAGATCCGAACAACCGTTGACGAGAAAATGGCGAGCATTCCCAAAACTTGATCTCATGTTTTTTGGGCTCCAGAACCGTGTTTGTGCATTTCTCAAGACGAATTCTGATATAAAATGACGCGAGGAACGCGTTGGAAGCGGCAGAATTGAGATCCGAGCAACCGTTGACGAGAAAATGGCGAGCATTCCCAAATCCTGATCTCATGTTTTTTGGGCTCCAGAACCGTGTTTGTGCATTTCTCATGACTAATTCTGATATAAAATGACGCGAGGAACGCGTTGGAAGCGACAGAATTGCGATCCGAGCAACCGTTGACGAGAAAATGGCGAGCATTCCCAAAACTTGATCTCGTGTTTATTGAACTCCAGAACCGTGTTTGTGCATTTCTCAAGACGAATTCCGACGTAAAATGACACGAGGAACATGTTGGAAGCGACAGGATTGCGATCCGAGAAACCGTTGATGACAAAATCGCGAGCATTCCCAAAACCTGAACTCGTGGTTTTTGGACTCCAGAAACGTTTTCGTGCATTTGTCGTGACTATTTCCGACGCAAAATGACATGAGGAACACGCTGGAGGCGACAGAATTGCGATCCGAGAAACCGTTGACGAGAAAATGGCGAGCATTCCCCAATCCTGATCTCATGTTTTTTGGGCTCCAGAACCGTGTTTGTGCATTTCTCATGACTAATTCTGGTATAAAATGACGCGAGGAACACGCTGGAAGCGACAGAATTGCGATCCGAGCAACCGTTGACGAGAAAATGGCGAGCATTCCCAAATCCTGATCTCATGTTTTTTGGGCTCCAGAACCGTGTTTGTGCATTTCTCAAGACGAATTCTGATATAAAATGACGCGAGGAACGCGTTGGAAGCGGCAGAATTGAGATCCGAGCAACCGTTGACAAGAAAAAGGCGACCATTCCCAAATCCTGATCTCATGTTTTTTGGGCTCCAGAACCGTGTTTCTGCATTTCTCATGACTAATTCTGATATAAAATGACGCGACGAACGCGTTGGAAGCGGCAGAATTGAGATCCGAGCAACCGTTGACGAGAAAATGGCGAGCATTCCCAAATCCTGATCTCGTGTTTTTTGGACTCCAGAAACGTTTTCGTGCATTTGTCGTCACTATTTCCGACGTAAAATGACACGAGGAACACGCTGGAGGCGACAGAATTGCGATCCGAGAAACCGTTGACGAGAAAATGGCGAGCATTCCCCAATCCTGTTCTCATGTTTTTTGGGCTCCAGAACCGTGTTTGTGCATTTCTCATGACTAATTCTGATATAAAATGACGCGAGGAACGCGTTGGAAGCGACAGAATTGAGATCCGAGTAACCGTTGACGAGAAAATGGCGAGCATTCCCAAAACTTGATCTCGTGTTTATTGAACTCCAGAACCGTGTTTGTGCATTTCTCAAGACGAATTCTGATATAAAATGACGCGAGGAACGCGTTGGAAGCGGCAGAATTGAGATCCGAGCAACCGTTGACGAGAAAATGGCGAGCATTCCCAAATCCTGATCTCATGTTTTTTGGGCTCCAGAACCGTGTTTGTGCATTTCTCATGACTAATTCTGATATAAAATGACGCGACGAACGCGTTGGAAGCGACAGAATTGCGATCCGAGCAACCGTTGACGAGAAAATGGCGAGCATTCCCAAATCCTGATCTCAAGTTTTTTGGGCTCCAGAACCGTGTTTGTGCATTTCTCATGACTAATTCTGATATAAAATGACGCGACGAACGCGTTGGAAGCGACAGAATTGCGATCCGAGCAACCGTTGACGAGAAAATGGCGAGCATTCCCAAAACTTGATCTCGTGTTTATTGAACTCCAGAACCGTGTTTGTGCATTTCTCAAGACGAATTCCGACGTAAAATGACACGAGGAACATGTTGGAAGCGACAGGATTGCGATCCGAGAAACCGTTGATGACAAAATCGCGAGCATTCCCAAAACCTGAACTCGTGGTTTTTGGACTCCAGAAACGTTTTCGTGCATTTGTCGTGACTATTTCCGACGCAAAATGACATGAGGAACACGCTGGAAGCGACAGAAATGCGATCCGAGAAACCGTTGACGAGAAAATGGTGAGCATTCCCAAATCCTGATCTCATGTTTTTTGGGCTCCAGAACCGTGTTTGTGCATTTCTCATGACTAATTCTGGTATAAAATGACGCGAGGAACACGCTGGAGGCGACAGAATTGCGATCCGAGAAACCGTTGACGAGAAAATGGCGAGCATTCCCCAATCCTGATCTCATGTTTTTTGGGCTCCAGAACCGTGTTTGTGCATTTCTCATGACTAATTCTGATATAAAATGACGCGACGAACGCGTTGGAAGCGACAGAATTGCGATCAGAGAAACCGTTGACGAGAAAATGGCGAGCATTCCCAAATCCTGATCTCGTGTTTTTTGGACTCCAGAAACGTTTTCGTGCATTTGTCGTCACTATTTCCGACGTAAAATGACACGAGGAACACGCTGGAGGCGACAGAATTGAGATCCGAGCAACCGTTGACGAGAAAATGGCGACCATTCCCAAATCCTGATCTCATGTTTTTTGGGCTCCAGAACCCTGTTTGTGCATTTCTCATGACTAATTCTGATATAAAATGACGCGACGAACGCGTTGGAAGCGACAGAATTGCGATCCGAGCAACCGTTGACGAGAAAATGGCGAGCATTCCCAAATCCTGATCTCATGTTTTTTGGGCTCCAGAACCGTGTTTGTGCATTTCTCATGACTAATTCTGATATAAAATGACGCGAGGAACGCGTTGGAAGCGACAGAATTGAGATCCGAGCAACCGTTGACGAGAAAATGGTGACCATTCCCAAATCCTGATCTCATGTTTTTTGGGCTCCAGAACCGTGTTTGTGCATTTCTCATGACTAATTCTGATATAAAATGACGCGACGAACGCGTTGGAAGCGACAGAATTGCGATCCGAGCAACCGTTGACGAGAAAATGGCGAGCATTCCCAAATCCTGATCTCGTGTTTTTTGGACTCCAGAAACGTTTTCGTGCATTTGTCGTCACTATTTCCGACGTAAAATGACACGAGGAACACGCTGGAGGCGACAGAATTGCGATCCGAGAAACCGTTGACGAGAAAATGGCGAGCATTCCCCAATCCTGTTCTCATGTTTTTTGGGTTCCAGAACCGTGTTTGTGCATTTCTCATGACTAATTCTGATATAAAATGACGCGAGGAACGCGTTGGAAGCGGCAGAATTGAGATCCGAGCAACCGTTGACGAGAAAATGGCGAGCATTCCCAAATCCTGATCTCATGTTTTTTGGGCTCCAGAACCGTGTTTGTGCGTTTCTCAAGACTAATTCCGACGTAAAATGACACGAGGAACACGTTGGAAGCGACAGAATTGCGATCCGAGAAACCGTTGACGAGAAAATGGCGAGCATTCCGAAATCCTGATCTCGTGTGTTTTGGACTCCAGAAATGTGTTCCTGCATTTGTCGTCACTATTTCCGACGTAAAATGACGCGAGGAACGCGTTGGAAGCGACAGAATTGAGATCCGAGCAACCGTTGACGAGAAAATGGCGAGTATTCCCAAAACTTGATCTCGTGTTTATTGAACTCCAGAACCGTGGTTGTGCATTTCTCAAGACGAATTCCGACGTAAAATGACACGAGGAACATGTTGGAAGCGACAGGATTGCGATCCGAGAAACCGTTGACGAGAAAATAGCGAGCATTCCCCAAACCTGATCTCATGTTTTTTGGGCTCCAGAACCGTGTTTGTGCATTTCTCATGACTAATTCTGATATAAAATGACGCGAGGAACGCGTTGGAAGCGACAGAATTGCGATCCGAGCAACCGTTGACGAGAAAATGGCGAGCATTCCCAAATCCTGATCTTATGTTTTTTGGGCTCCAGAACCGTGTTTGTGCATTTCTCATGACTAATTCTGATATAAAATGACGCGAGGAACGCGTTGGAAGCGACAGAATTGAGATCCGAGCAACCGTTGACGAGAAAATGGCGACCATTCCCAAATCCTGATCTCATGTTTTTTGGGCTCCAGAACCGTGTTTCTGCATTTCTCATGACTAATTCTGATATAAAATGACGCGAGGAACGCGTTGGAAGCGACAGAATTGAGATCCGAGCAACCGTTGACGAGAAAATGGCGAGCATTCCCAAATCCTGATCTCATGTTTTTTGGGCTCCAGAACCGTGTTTGTGCATTTCTCATGACTAATTCTGATATAAAATGACGCGACGAACGCGTTGGAAGCGACAGAATTGCGATCCGAGAAACCGTTGACGAGAAAATGGTGAGCATTCCCAAATCCTGATCTCATGTTTTTTGGGCTCCAGAACCGTGTTTGTGCATTTCTCATGACTAATTCTGATATAAAATGACGCGAGGAACGCGTTGGAAGCGACAGAATTGAGATCCGAACAACCGTTGACGAGAAAATGGCGAGCATTCCCAAAACTTGATCTCATGTTTTTTGGGCTCCAGAACCGTGTTTGTGCATTTCTCAAGACGAATTCTGATATAAAATGACGCGAGGAACGCGTTGGAAGCGGCAGAATTGAGATCCGAGCAACCGTTGACGAGAAAATGGCGAGCATTCCCAAATCCTGATCTCATGTTTTTTGGGCTCCAGAACCGTGTTTGTGCATTTCTCATGACTAATTCTGATATAAAATGACGCGACGAACGCGTTGGGAGCGACAGAATTGCGATCCGAGCAACCGTTGACGAGAAAATGGCGAGCATTCCCAAATCCTGATCTCAAGTTTTTTGGGCTCCAGAACCGTGTTTGTGCATTTCTCATGACTAATTCTGATATAAAATGACGCGACGAACGCGTTGGAAGCGACAGAATTGCGATCCGAGCAACCGTTGACGAGAAAATGGCGAGCATTCCCAAAACTTGATCTCGTGTTTATTGAACTCCAGAACCGTGTTTGTGCATTTCTCAAGACGAATTCCGACGTAAAATGACACGAGGAACATGTTGGAAGCGACAGGATTGCGATCCGAGAAACCGTTGATGACAAAATCGCGAGCATTCCCAAAACCTGAACTCGTGGTTTTTGGACTCCAGAAACGTTTTCGTGCATTTGTCGTGACTATTTCCGACGCAAAATGACATGAGGAACACGCTGGAGGCGACAGAATTGCGATCCGAGAAACCGTTGACGAGAAAATGGCGAGCATTCCCCAATCCTGTTCTCATGTTTTTTGGGCTCCAGAACCGTGTTTGTGCATTTCTCATGACTAATTCTGATATAAAATGACGCGAGGAACGCGTTGGAAGCGACAGAATTGAGATCCGAGTAACCGTTGACGAGAAAATGGCGAGCATTCCCAAAACTTGATCTCGTGTTTATTGAACTCCAGAACCGTGTTTGTGCATTTCTCAAGACGAATTCTGATATAAAATGACGCGACGAACGCGTTGGAAGCGACAGAATTGCGATCCGAGCACCCGTTGACGAGAAAATGGCGAGCATTCCCAAATCCTGATCTCGTGTTTTTTGGACTCCAGAAACGTTTTCGTGCATTTGTCGTCACTATTTCCGACGTAAAATGACACGAGGAACACGCTGGAGGCGACAGAATTGCGATCCGAGAAACCGTTGACGAGAAAATGGCGAGCATTCCCCAATCCTGTTCTCATGTTTTTTGGGCTCCAGAACCGTGTTTGTGCATTTCTCATGACTAATTCTGACGTAAAATGACGCGAGGAACGCGTTGGAAGCGACAGAATTGAGATCCGAGCAACCGTTGACGAGAAAATGGCGAGCATTCCCAAATCCTGATCTCATGTTTTTTGGGCTCCAGAAGCGTGTTTGTGAATTTCTCAAGACGAATTCTGATATAAAATGACGCGAGGAACGCGTTAGAAGCGGCAGAATTGAGATCCGAGCAACCGTTGACGAGAAAATGGCGAGCATTCCCAAATCCTGATCTCATGTTTTTTGGGCTCCAGAACCGTGTTTGTGCATTTCTCATGACTAATTCTGATATAAAATGACGCGACGAACGCGTTGGAAGTGACAGAATTGAGATCCGAGCAACCGTTGACGAGAAAATGGCGAGCATTCCCAAAACTTGATCTCATGTTTTTTGGGCTCCAGAACCGTGTTTGTGCATTTCTCATGACTAATTCTGATATAAAATGACGCGACGAACGCGTTGGAAGCGACAGAATTGCGATCAGAGAAACCGTTGACGACAAAATGGCGAGCATTCCCAAATCCTGATCTCGTGTTTTTTGGACTCCAGAAACGTTTTCGTGCATTTGTCGTCACTATTTCCGACGTAAAATGACACGAGGAACACGCTGGAGGCGACAGAATTGCGATCCGAGAAACCGTTGACGAGAAAATGGCGAGCATTCCCCAATCCTGTTCTCATGTTTTTTGGGCTCCAGAACCGTGTTTGTGCATTTCTCATGACTAATTCTGACGTAAAATGACGCGAGGAACGCGTTGGAAGCGACAGAATTGAGATCCGAGCAACCGTTGACGAGAAAATGGCGAGCATTCCCAAATCCTGATCTCATGTTTTTTGGGCTCCAGAAGCGTGTTTGTGAATTTCTCAAGACGAATTCTGATATAAAATGACGCGAGGAACGCGTTAGAAGCGGCAGAATTGAGATCCGAGCAATCGTTGACGAGAAAATGGCGAGCATTCCCAAATCCTGATCTCATGTTTTTTGGGCTCCAGAACCGTGTTTGTGCATTTCTCAAGACGAATTCCGACGTAAAATGACGCGACGAACGCGTTGGAAGCGACAGGATTGCGTTCCGAGAAACCGTTGACGAGAAAATCGCGAGCATTCCCAAATCCTGATGTCGTGTTTTTTGGGCTCCAGAACCGTGTTTGTGCATTTCTCATGACTAATTCTGATATAAAATGACGCGACGAACGCGTTGGAAGCGACAGAATTGCGATCCGAGCAACCGTTGACGAGAAAATGGCGAGCATTCCCAAAACTTGATCTCGTGTTTTTTGGGCTCCAGAACCGTGTTTGTGCATTTCTCATGACTAATTCTGATATAAAATGACGCGAGGAACGCGTTGGAAGCGACAGAATTGCGATCCGAGCAACCGTTGACGAGAAAATGGCGAGCATTCCCAAAACTTGATCTCGTGTTTATTGAACTCCAGAACCGTGTTTGTGCATTTCTCAAGACGAATTCCGACGTAAAATGACACGAGGAACACGTTGGAAGCGACAGGATTGAGATCCGAGCAACCGTTGACGAGAAAATGGCGAGCATTCCCAAATCCTGATCTCATGTTTTTTGGATTCCAGAACCGTGTTTGTGCATTTCTCATGACTAATTCTGATATAAAATGACGCGACGAACGCGTTGGAAGCGACAGAATTGCGATCGGAGCAACCGTTGACGAGAAAATGGCGAGCATTCCCAAATCCTGATCTCATGTTTTTTGGGCTCCAGAACCGTGTTTGTGCATTTCTCCTGACTAATTCTGATATAAAATGACGCGAGGAACGCGTTGGAAGCGACAGAATTGAGATCCGAACAACCGTTGACGAGAAAATGGCGAGCATTCCCAAAACTTGATCTCATGTTTTTTGGGCTCCAGAACCGTGTTTGTGCATTTCTCAAGACGAATTCTGATATAAAATGACGCGAGGAACGCGTTGGAAGCGGCAGAATTGAGATCCGAGCAACCGTTGACGAGAAAATGGCGAGCATTCCCAAATCCTGATCTCATGTTTTTTGGGCTCCAGAACCGTGTTTGTGCATTTCTCATGACTAATTCTGATATAAAATGACGCGAGGAACGCGTTGGAAGCGACAGAATTGCGATCCGAGCAACCGTTGACGAGAAAATGGCGAGCATTCCCAAAACTTGATCTCGTGTTTATTGAACTCCAGAACCGTGTTTGTGCATTTCTCAAGACGAATTCCGACGTAAAATGACACGAGGAACATGTTGGAAGCGACAGGATTGCGATCCGAGAAACCGTTGATGACAAAATCGCGAGCATTCCCAAAACCTGAACTCGTGGTTTTTGGACTCCAGAAACGTTTTCGTGCATTTGTCGTGACTATTTCCGACGCAAAATGACATGAGGAACACGCTGGAGGCGACAGAATTGCGATCCGAGAAACCGTTGACGAGAAAATGGCGAGCATTCCCCAATCCTGATCTCATGTTTGTTGGGCTCCAGAACCGTGTTTGTGCATTTCTCATGACTAATTCTGGTATAAAATGACGCGAGGAACACGCTGGAGGCGACAGAATTGCGATCCGAGAAACCGTTGACGAGAAAATGGCGAGCATTCCCCAATCCTGATCTCATGTTTTTTGGGCTCCAGAACCGTGTTTGTGCATTTCTCATGACTAATTCTGATATAAAATGACGCGAGGAACACGCTGGAAGCGACAGAATTGCGATCCGAGCAACCGTTGACGAGAAAATGGCGAGCATTCCCAAATCCTGATCTCATGTTTTTTGGCTCCAGAACCGTGTTTGTGCATTTCTCAAGACGAATTCTGATATAAAATGACGCGAGGAACGCGTTGGAAGCGGCAGAATTGAGATCCGAGCAACCGTTGACGAGAAAAAGGCGACCATTCCCAAATCCTGATCTCATGTTTTTTGGGCTCCAGAACCGTGTTTCTGCATTTCTCATGACTAATTCTGATATAAAATGACGCGACGAACGCGTTGGAAGCGACAGAATTGCGATCAGAGAAACCGTTGACGAGAAAATGGCGAGCATTCCCAAATCCTGATCTCGTGTTTTTTGGACTCCAGAAACGTTTTCGTGCATTTGTCGTCACTATTTCCGACGTAAAATGACACGAGGAACACGCTGGAGGCGACAGAATTGCGATCCGAGAAACCGTTGACGAGAAAATGGCGAGCATTCCCCAATCCTGTTCTCATGTTTTTTGGGCTCCAGAACCGTGTTTGTGCATTTCTCATGACTAATTCTGATATAAAATGACGCGAGGAACGCGTTGGAAGCGACAGAATTGAGATCCGAGTAACCGTTGACGAGAAAATGGCGAGCATTCCCAAAACTTGATCTCGTGTTTATTGAACTCCAGAACCGTGTTTGTGCATTTCTCAAGACGAATTCTGATATAAAATGACGCGAGGAACGCGTTGGAAGCGGCAGAATTGAGATCCGAGCAACCGTTGACGAGAAAATGGCGAGCATTCCCAAATCCTGATCTCATGTTTTTTGGGCTCCAGAACCGTGTTTGTGCATTTCTCATGACTAATTCTGATATAAAATGACGCGACGAACGCGTTGGAAGCGACAGAATTGCGATCCGAGCAACCGTTGACGAGAAAATGGCGAGCATTCCCAAATCCTGATCTCAAGTTTTTTGGGCTCCAGAACCGTGTTTGTGCATTTCTCATGACTAATTCTGATATAAAATGACGCGACGAACGCGTTGGAAGCGACAGAATTGCGATCCGAGCAACCGTTGACGAGAAAATGGCGAGCATTCCCAAAACTTGATCTCGTGTTTATTGAACTCCAGAACCGTGTTTGTGCATTTCTCAAGACGAATTCCGACGTAAAATGACACGAGGAACATGTTGGAAGCGACAGGATTGCGATCCGAGAAACCGTTGATGACAAAATCGCGAGCATTCCCAAAACCTGAACTCGTGGTTTTTGGACTCCAGAAACGTTTTCGTGCATTTGTCGTGACTATTTCCGACGCAAAATGACATGAGGAACACGCTGGAAGCGACAGAAATGCGATCCGAGAAACCGTTGACGAGAAAATGGTGAGCATTCCCAAATCCTGATCTCATGTTTTTTGGGCTCCAGAACCGTGTTTGTGCATTTCTCATGACTAATTCTGGTATAAAATGACGCGAGGAACACGCTGGAGGCGACAGAATTGCGATCCGAGAAACCGTTGACGAGAAAATGGCGAGCATTCCCCAATCCTGATCTCATGTTTTTTGGGCTCCAGAACCGTGTTTGTGCATTTCTGATGACTAATTCTGATATAAAATGACGCGACGAACGCGTTGGAAGCGACAGAATTGCGATCAGAGAAACCGTTGACGACAAAATGGCGAGCATTCCCAAATCCTGATCTCGTGTTTTTTGGACTCCAGAAACGTTTTCGTGCATTTGTCGTCACTATTTCCGACGTAAAATGACACGAGGAACACGCTGGAGGCGACAGAATTGCGATCCGAGAAACCGTTGACGAGAAAATGGTGAGCATTCCCAAATCCTGATCTCATGTTTTTTGGGCTCCAGAACCGTGTTTGTGCATTTCTCATGACTAATTCTGGTATAAAATGACGCGAGGAACACGCTGAAGGCGACAGAATTGCGATCCGAGAAACCGTTGACGAGAAAATGGCGAGCATTCCCAAATCCTGATCTCGTGTTTTTTGGACTCCAGAAACGTTTTCGTGCATTTGTCGTCACTATTTCCGACGTAAAATGACACGAGGAACACGCTGGAGGCGACAGAATTGAGATCCGAGCAACCGTTGACGAGAAAATGGCGACCATTCCCAAATCCTGATCTCATGTTTTTTGGGCTCCAGAACCGTGTTTGTGCATTTCTCATGACTAATTCTGATATAAAATGACGCGACGAACGCGTTGGAAGCGACAGAATTGCGATCCGAGCAACCGTTGACGAGAAAATGGCGAGCATTCCCAAATCCTGATCTCATGTTTTTTGGGCTCCAGAACCGTGTTTGTGCATTTCTCATGACTAATTCTGATATAAAATGACGCGAGGAACGCGTTGGAAGCGACAGAATTGAGATCCGAGCAACCGTTGACGAGAAAATGGTGACCATTCCCAAATCCTGATCTCATGTTTTTTGGGCTCCAGAACCGTGTTTGTGCATTTCTCATGACTAATTCTGATATAAAATGACGCGACGAACGCGTTGGAAGCGACAAAATTGCGATCCGAGCAACCGTTGACGAGAAAATGGCGAGCATTCCCAAATCCTGATCTCGTGTTTTTTGGACTCCAGAAACGTTTTCGTGCATTTGTCGTCACTATTTCCGACGTAAAATGACACGAGGAACACGCTGGAGGCGACAGAATTGCGATCCGAGAAACCGTTGACGAGAAAATGGCGAGCATTCCCCAATCCTGTTCTCATGTTTTTTGGGCTCCAGAACCGTGTTTGTGCATTTCTCATGACTAATTCTGATATAAAATGACGCGAGGAACGCGTTGGAAGCGACAGAATTGAGATCCGAGCAACCGTTGACGAGAAAATGGCGAGCATTCCCAAAACTTGATCTCGTGTTTATTGAACTCCAGAACCGTGTTTGTGCATTTCTCAAGACGAATTCTGATATAAAATGACGCGAGGAACGCGTTGGAAGCGGCAGAATTGAGATCCGAGCAACCGTTGACGAGAAAATGGCGAGCATTCCCAAATCCTGATCTCATGTTTTTTGGGCTCCAGAACCGCGTTTGTGCATTTCTCATAACTAATTCTGATATAAAATGACGCGACGAACGCGTTGGAAGCGACAGAATTGCGATCCGAGCAACCGTTGACGAGAAAATGGCGAGCATTCCCAAATCCTGATCTCATGTTTTTTGGGCTCCAGAACCGTGTTTGTGCATTTCTCATGACTAATTCTGATATAAAATGACGCGAGGAACGCGTTGGAAGCGACAGAATTGCGATCCGAGCAACCATTGACGAGAAAATGGCGAGCATTCCCAAATCCTGATCTCATGTTTTTTGGGCTCCAGAACCGTGTTTGTGCATTTCTCCTGACTAATTCTGATATAAAATGACGCGAGGAACGCGTTGGAAGCGACAGAATTGAGATCCGAACAACCGTTGACGAGAAAATGGCGAGCATTCCCAAAACTTGATCTCATGTTTTTTGGGCTCCAGAACCGTGTTTGTGCATTTCTCAAGACGAATTCTGATATAAAATGACGCGAGGAACGTGTTGGAAGCGGCAGAATTGAGATCCGAGCAACCGTTGACGAGAAAATGGCGAGTATTCCCAAATCCTGGTCTCATGTTTTTTGGGCTCCAGAACCGTGTTTGTGCATTTCTCATGACTAATTCTGATATAAAATGACGCGACGAACGCGTTGGAAGCGACAGAATTGCGATCCGAGCAACCGTTGACGAGAAAATGGCGAGCATTCCCAAATCCTGATCTCAAGTTTTTTGGGCTCCAGAACCGTGTTTGTGCATTTCTCATGACTAATTCTGATATAAAATGACGCGACGAACGCGTTGGAAGCCACAGAATTGCGATCCGAGCAACCGTTGACGAGAAAATGGCGAGCATTCCCAAAACTTGATCTCGTGTTTATTGAACTCCAGATCCGTGTTTGTGCATTTCTCAAGACGAATTCCGACGTAAAATGACACGAGGAACATGTTGGAAGCGACAGGATTGCGATCCGAGAAACCGTTGATGACAAAATCGCGAGCATTCCCAAAACCTGAACTCGTGGTTTTTGGACTCCAGAAACGTTTTCGTGCATTTGTCGTGACTATTTCAGACGCAAAATGACACGAGGAACACGCTGGAGGCGACAGAATTGCGATCCGAGAAACCGTTGACGTGAAAATGGCGAGCATTCCCCAATCCTGATCTCATGTTTTTTGGGCTCCAGAACCGTGTTTGTGCATTTCTCATGACTAATTCTGGTATAGAATGACGCGAGGAACACGCTGGAGGCGACAGAATTGCGATCCGAGAAACCGTTGACGAGAAAATGGCGAGCATTCCCCAATCCTGATCTCATGTTTTTTGGGCTCCAGAACCGTGTTTGTGCATTTCTCATGACTAATTCTGATATAAAATGACGCGAGGAACACGCTGGAAGCGACAGAATTGCGATCCGAGCAACCGTTGGCGAGAAAATGGCGAGCATTCCCAAATCCTGATCTCATGTTTTTTGGGCTCCAGAACCGTGTTTGTGCATTTCTCATGACTAATTCTGATATAAAATGACGCGAGGAACGAGTTGGAAGCGGCAGAATTGAGATCCGAGCAACCGTTGACGATAAATGGCGACCATTCCCAAATCCTGATCTCATGTTTTTTGGGCTCCAGTACCGTGTTTCTGCATTTCTCATGACTAATTCTGATATAAAATGACGCGACGAACGCGTTGGAAGCGACAGAATTGCGATCAGAGAAACCGTTGACGAGAAAATGGCGAGCATTCCCAAATCCTGATCTCGTGTTTTTTGGACTCCAGAAACGTTTTCGTGCATTTGTCGTCACTATTTCCGACGTAAAATGACACGAGGAACACGCTGGAGGCGACAGAATTGCGATCCGAGAAACCCTTGACGAGAAAATGGCGAGCATTCCCCAATCCTGTTCTCATGTTTTTTGGGCTCCAGAACCGTGTTTGTGCATTTCTCATGACTAATTCTGATATAAAATGACGCGAGGAACGCGTTGGAAGCGACAGAATTGAGATCCGAGTAACCGTTGACGAGAAAATGGCGAGCATTCCCAAAACTTGATCTCGTGTTTATTGAACTCCAGAACCGTGTTTGTGCATTTCTCAAGACGAATTCTGATATAAAATGACGCGAGGAACGTGTTGGAAGCGGCAGAATTGAGATCCGAGCAACCGTTGACGAGAAAATGGCGAGCATTCCCAAATCCTGATCTCATGTTTTTTGGGCTCCAGAACCGTGTTTGTGCATTTCTCATGACTAATTCTGATATAAAATGACGCGACGAACGCGTTGGAAGCGACAGAATTGCGATCCGAGCAACCGTTGACGAGAAAATGGCGAGCATTCCCAAATCCTGATCTGGTGTTTTTTGGACTCCAGAAACGTTTTCGTGCATTTGTCGTCACTATTTCCGACGTAAAATGATACGAGGAACACGCTGGAGGCAACAGAATTGCGATCCGAGAAACCGTTGACGAGAAAATGGCGAGCATTCCCCAATCCTGTTCTCATGTTTTTGGGCTCCAGAACCGCGTTTGTGCATTTCTCATAACTAATTCTGATATAAAATGACGCGACGAACGCGTTGGAAGCGACAGAATTGAGATCCGTGTAACCGTTGACGAGAAAATGGCGAGCATTACCAAAACTTGATCTCGTGTTTATTGAACTCCAGAACCGTGTTTGTGCATTTCTCAAGACGAATTCTGATATAAAATGACGCGACGAACGCGTTGGAAGCGGCAGAATTGAGATCCGAGCAACCGTTGACGAGAAAATGGCGAGCATTCCCAAAACTTGATCTCATGTTTTTTGGGCTCCAGAACCGTGTTTGTGCATTTCTCATGACTAATTCTGATATAAAATGACGCGACGAACGCGTTGGAAGCGACAGAATTGCCATCAGAGAAACCGTTGACGAGAAAATGGCGAGCATTCCCAAATCCTGATCTCGTGTTTTTTGGACTCCAGAAACGTTTTCGTGCATTTGTCGTCACTATTTCCGACGTAAAATGACACGAGGAACACGCTGGAGGCGACAGAATTGCGATCCGAGAAACCGTTGACGAGAAAATGGCGAGCATTCCCCAATCCTGTTCTCATGTTTTTTGGGCTCCAGAACCGTGTTTGTGCATTTCTCATGACTAATTCTGACGTAAAATGACGCGAGGAACGCGTTGGAAGCGACAGAATTGAGATCCGAGCAACCGTTGACGAGAAAATGGCGAGCATTCCCAAATCCTGATCTCGTGTTTTTTGGACTCCAGAAACGTTTTCGTGCATTTGTCGTCACTATTTCCGACGTAAAATGACACGAGGAACACGCTGGAGGCGACAGAATTGCGATCCGAGAAACCGTTGACGAGAAAATGGCGAGCATTCCCCAATCCTGTTCTCATGTTTTTTGGGTTCCAGAACCGTGTTTGTGCATTTCTCATGACTAATTCTGATATAAAATGACGCGAGGAACGCGTTGGAAGCGGCAGAATTGAGATCCGAGCAACCGTTGACGAGAAAATGGCGAGCATTCCCAAATCCTGATCTCATGTTTTTTGGGCTCCAGAACCGTGTTTGTGCGTTTCTCAAGACTAATTCCGACGTAAAATGACACGAGGAACACGTTGGAAGCGACAGAATTGCGATCCGAGAAACCGTTGACGAGAAAATGGCGAGCATTCCGAAATCCTGATCTCGTGTGTTTTGGACTCCAGAAATGTGTTCCTGCATTTGTCGTCACTATTTCCGACGTAAAATGACGCGAGGAACGCGTTGGAAGCGACAGAATTGAGATCCGAGCAACCGTTGACGAGAAAATGGCGAGTATTCCCAAAACTTGATCTCGTGTTTATTGAACTCCAGAACCGTGGTTGTGCATTTCTCAAGACGAATTCCGACGTAAAATGACACGAGGAACATGTTGGAAGCGACAGGATTGCGATCCGAGAAACCGTTGACGAGAAAATAGCGAGCATTCCCCAAACCTGATCTCATGTTTTTTGGGCTCCAGAACCGTGTTTGTGCATTTCTCATGACTAATTCTGATATAAAATGACGCGAGGAACGCGTTGGAAGCGACAGAATTGCGATCCGAGCAACCGTTGACGAGAAAATGGCGAGCATTCCCAAATCCTGATCTTATGTTTTTTGGGCTCCAGAACCGTGTTTGTGCATTTCTCATGACTAATTCTGATATAAAATGACGCGAGGAACGCGTTGGAAGCGACAGAATTGAGATCCGAGCAACCGTTGACGAGAAAATGGCGACCATTCCCAAATCCTGATCTCATGTTTTTTGGGCTCCAGAACCGTGTTTCTGCATTTCTCATGACTAATTCTGATATAAAATGACGCGAGGAACGCGTTGGAAGCGACAGAATTGAGATCCGAGCAACCGTTGACGAGAAAATGGCGAGCATTCCCAAATCCTGATCTCATGTTTTTTGGGCTCCAGAACCGTGTTTGTGCATTTCTCATGACTAATTCTGATATAAAATGACGCGACGAACGCGTTGGAAGCGACAGAATTGCGATCCGAGAAACCGTTGACGAGAAAATGGTGAGCATTCCCAAATCCTGATCTCATGTTTTTTGGGCTCCAGAACCGTGTTTGTGCATTTCTCATGACTAATTCTGATATAAAATGACGCGAGGAACGCGTTGGAAGCGACAGAATTGAGATCCGAACAACCGTTGACGAGAAAATGGCGAGCATTCCCAAAACTTGATCTCATGTTTTTTGGGCTCCAGAACCGTGTTTGTGCATTTCTCAAGACGAATTCTGATATAAAATGACGCGAGGAACGCGTTGGAAGCGGCAGAATTGAGATCCGAGCAACCGTTGACGAGAAAATGGCGAGCATTCCCAAATCCTGATCTCATGTTTTTTGGGCTCCAGAACCGTGTTTGTGCATTTCTCATGACTAATTCTGATATAAAATGACGCGACGAACGCGTTGGGAGCGACAGAATTGCGATCCAAGCAACCGTTGACGAGAAAATGGCGAGCATTCCCAAATCCTGATCTCAAGTTTTTTGGGCTCCAGAACCGTGTTTGTGCATTTCTCATGACTAATTCTGATATAAAATGACGCGACGAACGCGTTGGAAGCGACAGAATTGCGATCCGAGCAACCGTTGACGAGAAAATGGCGAGCATTCCCAAAACTTGATCTCGTGTTTATTGAACTCCAGAACCGTGTTTGTGCATTTCTCAAGACGAATTCCGACGTAAAATGACACGAGGAACATGTTGGAAGCGACAGGATTGCGATCCGAGAAACCGTTGATGACAAAATCGCGAGCATTCCCAAAACCTGAACTCGTGGTTTTTGGACTCCAGAAACGTTTTCGTGCATTTGTCGTGACTATTTCCGACGCAAAATGACATGAGGAACACGCTGGAAGCGACAGAAATGCGATCCGAGAAACCGTTGACGAGAAAATGGTGAGCATTCCCAAATCCTGATCTCATGTTTTTTGGGCTCCAGAACCGTGTTTGTGCATTTCTCATGACTAATTCTGGTATAAAATGACGCGAGGAACACGCTGGAGGCGACAGAATTGCGATCCGAGAAACCGTTGACGAGAAAATGGCGAGCATTCCCCAATCCTGATCTCATGTTTTTTGGGCTCCAGAACCGTGTTTGTGCATTTCTGATGACTAATTCTGATATAAAATGACGCGACGAACGCGTTGGAAGCGACAGAATTGCGATCAGAGAAACCGTTGACGACAAAATGGCGAGCATTCCCAAATCCTGATCTCGTGTTTTTTGGACTCCAGAAACGTTTTCGTGCATTTGTCGTCACTATTTCCGACGTAAAATGACACGAGGAACACGCTGGAGGCGACAGAATTGCGATCCGAGAAACCGTTG
Source organism: Crossocerus cetratus (assembly GCA_963675795.1). Taxonomy (NCBI): domain Eukaryota; kingdom Metazoa; phylum Arthropoda; class Insecta; order Hymenoptera; family Crabronidae; genus Crossocerus; species Crossocerus cetratus. The sequence continues at coordinate 3,803,514 of OY776667.1, forward strand.
ACGAGAAAATGGTGAGCATTCCCAAATCCTGATCTCATGTTTTTTGGGCTCCAGAACCGTGTTTGTGCATTTCTCATGACTAATTCTGGTATAAAATGACGCGAGGAACACGCTGAAGGCGACAGAATTGCGATCCGAGAAACCGTTGACGAGAAAATGGCGAGCATTCCCAAATCCTGATCTCGTGTTTTTTGGACTCCAGAAACGTTTTCGTGCATTTGTCGTCACTATTTCCGACGTAAAATGACACGAGGAACACGCTGGAGGCGACAGAATTGAGATCCGAGCAACCGTTGACGAGAAAATGGCGACCATTCCCAAATCCTGATCTCATGTTTTTTGGGCTCCAGAACCGTGTTTGTGCATTTCTCATGACTAATTCTGATATAAAATGACGCGACGAACGCGTTGGAAGTGACAGAATTGAGATCCGAGCAACCGTTGACGAGAAAATGGCGAGCATTCCCAAAACTTGATCTCATGTTTTTTGGGCTCCAGAACCGTGTTTGTGCATTTCTCATGACTAATTCTGATATAAAATGACGCGACGAACGCGTTGGAAGCGACAGAATTGCGATCAGAGAAACCGTTGACGACAAAATGGCGAGCATTCCCAAATCCTGATCTCGTGTTTTTTGGACTCCAGAAACGTTTTCGTGCATTTGTCGTCACTATTTCCGACGTAAAATGACACGAGGAACACGCTGGAGGCGACAGAATTGCGATCCGAGAAACCGTTGACGAGAAAATGGCGAGCATTCCCCAATCCTGTTCTCATGTTTTTTGGGCTCCAGAACCGTGTTTGTGCATTTCTCATGACTAATTCTGACGTAAAATGACGCGAGGAACGCGTTGGAAGCGACAGAATTGAGATCCGAGCAACCGTTGACGAGAAAATGGCGAGCATTCCCAAATCCTGATCTCATGTTTTTTGGGCTCCAGAAGTGTGTTTGTGAATTTCTCAAGACGAATTCTGATATAAAATGACGCGAGGAACGCGTTAGAAGCGGCAGAATTGAGATCCGAGCAATCGTTGACGAGAAAATGGCGAGCATTCCCAAATCCTGATCTCATGTTTTTTGGGCTCCAGAACCGTGTTTGTGCATTTCTCAAGACGAATTCCGACGTAAAATGACGCGACGAACGCGTTGGAAGCGACAGGATTGCGTTCCGAGAAACCGTTGACGAGAAAATCGCGAGCATTCCCAAATCCTGATGTCGTGTTTTTTGGGCTCCAGAACCGTGTTTGTGCATTTCTCATGACTAATTCTGATATAAAATGACGCGACGAACGCGTTGGAAGCGACAGAATTGCGATCCGAGCAACCGTTGACGAGAAAATGGCGAGCATTCCCAAAACTTGATCTCGTGTTTTTTGGGCTCCAGAACCGTGTTTGTGCATTTCTCATGACTAATTCTGATATAAAATGACGCGAGGAACGCGTTGGAAGCGACAGAATTGCGATCCGAGCAACCGTTGACGAGAAAATGGCGAGCATTCCCAAAACTTGATCTCGTGTTTATTGAACTCCAGAACCGTGTTTGTGCATTTCTCAAGACGAATTCCGACGTAAAATGACACGAGGAACACGTTGGAAGCGACAGGATTGAGATCCGAGCAACCGTTGACGAGAAAATGGCGAGCATTCCCAAATCCTGATCTCATGTTTTTTGGATTCCAGAACCGTGTTTGTGCATTTCTCATGACTAATTCTGATATAAAATGACGCGACGAACGCGTTGGAAGCGACAGAATTGCGATCGGAGCAACCGTTGACGAGAAAATGGCGAGCATTCCCAAATCCTGATCTCATGTTTTTTGGGCTCCAGAACCGTGTTTGTGCATTTCTCCTGACTAATTCTGATATAAAATGACGCGAGGAACGCGTTGGAAGCGACAGAATTGAGATCCGAACAACCGTTGACGAGAAAATGGCGAGCATTCCCAAAACTTGATCTCATGTTTTTTGGGCTCCAGAACCGTGTTTGTGCATTTCTCAAGACGAATTCTGATATAAAATGACGCGAGGAACGCGTTGGAAGCGGCAGAATTGAGATCCGAGCAACCGTTGACGAGAAAATGGCGAGCATTCCCAAATCCTGATCTCATGTTTTTTGGGCTCCAGAACCGTGTTTGTGCATTTCTCATGACTAATTCTGATATAAAATGACGCGAGGAACGCGTTGGAAGCGACAGAATTGCGATCCGAGCAACCGTTGACGAGAAAATGGCGAGCATTCCCAAAACTTGATCTCGTGTTTATTGAACTCCAGAACCGTGTTTGTGCATTTCTCAAGACGAATTCCGACGTAAAATGACACGAGGAACATGTTGGAAGCGACAGGATTGCGATCCGAGAAACCGTTGATGACAAAATCGCGAGCATTCCCAAAACCTGAACTCGTGGTTTTTGGACTCCAGAAACGTTTTCGTGCATTTGTCGTGACTATTTCCGACGCAAAATGACATGAGGAACACGCTGGAGGCGACAGAATTGCGATCCGAGAAACCGTTGACGAGAAAATGGCGAGCATTCCCCAATCCTGATCTCATGTTTGTTGGGCTCCAGAACCGTGTTTGTGCATTTCTCATGACTAATTCTGGTATAAAATGACGCGAGGAACACGCTGGAGGCGACAGAATTGCGATCCGAGAAACCGTTGACGAGAAAATGGCGAGCATTCCCCAATCCTGATCTCATGTTTTTTGGGCTCCAGAACCGTGTTTGTGCATTTCTCATGACTAATTCTGATATAAAATGACGCGAGGAACACGCTGGAAGCGACAGAATTGCGATCCGAGCAACCGTTGACGAGAAAATGGCGAGCATTCCCAAATCCTGATCTCATGTTTTTTGGGCTCCAGAACCGTGTTTGTGCATTTCTCAAGACGAATTCTGATATAAAATGACGCGAGGAACGCGTTGGAAGCGGCAGAATTGAGATCCGAGCAACCGTTGACGAGAAAAAGGCGACCATTCCCAAATCCTGATCTCATGTTTTTTGGGCTCCAGAACCGTGTTTCTGCATTTCTCATGACTAATTCTGATATAAAATGACGCGACGAACGCGTTGGAAGCGACAGAATTGCGATCAGAGAAACCGTTGACGAGAAAATGGCGAGCATTCCCAAATCCTGATCTCGTGTTTTTTGGACTCCAGAAACGTTTTCGTGCATTTGTCGTCACTATTTCCGACGTAAAATGACACGAGGAACACGCTGGAGGCGACAGAATTGCGATCCGAGAAACCGTTGACGAGAAAATGGCGAGCATTCCCCAATCCTGTTCTCATGTTTTTTGGGCTCCAGAACCGTGTTTGTGCATTTCTCATGACTAATTCTGATATAAAATGACGCGAGGAACGCGTTGGAAGCGACAGAATTGAGATCCGAGTAACCGTTGACGAGAAAATGGCGAGCATTCCCAAAACTTGATCTCGTGTTTATTGAACTCCAGAACCGTGTTTGTGCATTTCTCAAGACGAATTCTGATATAAAATGACGCGAGGAACGCGTTGGAAGCGGCAGAATTGAGATCCGAGCAACCGTTGACGAGAAAATGGCGAGCATTCCCAAATCCTGATCTCATGTTTTTTGGGCTCCAGAACCGTGTTTGTGCATTTCTCATGACTAATTCTGATATAAAATGACGCGACGAACGCGTTGGAAGCGACAGAATTGCGATCCGAGCAACCGTTGACGAGAAAATGGCGAGCATTCCCAAATCCTGATCTCAAGTTTTTTGGGCTCCAGAACCGTGTTTGTGCATTTCTCATGACTAATTCTGATATAAAATGACGCGACGAACGCGTTGGAAGCGACAGAATTGCGATCCGAGCAACCGTTGACGAGAAAATGGCGAGCATTCCCAAAACTTGATCTCGTGTTTATTGAACTCCAGAACCGTGTTTGTGCATTTCTCAAGACGAATTCCGACGTAAAATGACACGAGGAACATGTTGGAAGCGACAGGATTGCGATCCGAGAAACCGTTGATGACAAAATCGCGAGCATTCCCAAAACCTGAACTCGTGGTTTTTGGACTCCAGAAACGTTTTCGTGCATTTGTCGTGACTATTTCCGACGCAAAATGACATGAGGAACACGCTGGAAGCGACAGAAATGCGATCCGAGAAACCGTTGACGAGAAAATGGTGAGCATTCCCAAATCCTGATCTCATGTTTTTTGGGCTCCAGAACCGTGTTTGTGCATTTCTCATGACTAATTCTGGTATAAAATGACGCGAGGAACACGCTGGAGGCGACAGAATTGCGATCCGAGAAACCGTTGACGAGAAAATGGCGAGCATTCCCCAATCCTGATCTCATGTTTTTTGGGCTCCAGAACCGTGTTTGTGCATTTCTGATGACTAATTCTGATATAAAATGACGCGACGAACGCGTTGGAAGCGACAGAATTGCGATCAGAGAAACCGTTGACGACAAAATGGCGAGCATTCCCAAATCCTGATCTCGTGTTTTTTGGACTCCAGAAACGTTTTCGTGCATTTGTCGTCACTATTTCCGACGTAAAATGACACGAGGAACACGCTGGAGGCGACAGAATTGCGATCCGAGAAACCGTTGACGAGAAAATGGTGAGCATTCCCAAATCCTGATCTCATGTTTTTTGGGCTCCAGAACCGTGTTTGTGCATTTCTCATGACTAATTCTGGTATAAAATGACGCGAGGAACACGCTGAAGGCGACAGAATTGCGATCCGAGAAACCGTTGACGAGAAAATGGCGAGCATTCCCAAATCCTGATCTCGTGTTTTTTGGACTCCAGAAACGTTTTCGTGCATTTGTCGTCACTATTTCCGACGTAAAATGACACGAGGAACACGCTGGAGGCGACAGAATTGAGATCCGAGCAACCGTTGACGAGAAAATGGCGACCATTCCCAAATCCTGATCTCATGTTTTTTGGGCTCCAGAACCGTGTTTGTGCATTTCTCATGACTAATTCTGATATAAAATGACGCGACGAACGCGTTGGAAGCGACAGAATTGCGATCCGAGCAACCGTTGACGAGAAAATGGCGAGCATTCCCAAATCCTGATCTCATGTTTTTTGGGCTCCAGAACCGTGTTTGTGCATTTCTCATGACTAATTCTGATATAAAATGACGCGAGGAACGCGTTGGAAGCGACAGAATTGAGATCCGAGCAACCGTTGACGAGAAAATGGTGACCATTCCCAAATCCTGATCTCATGTTTTTTGGGCTCCAGAACCGTGTTTGTGCATTTCTCATGACTAATTCTGATATAAAATGACGCGACGAACGCGTTGGAAGCGACAAAATTGCGATCCGAGCAACCGTTGACGAGAAAATGGCGAGCATTCCCAAATCCTGATCTCGTGTTTTTTGGACTCCAGAAACGTTTTCGTGCATTTGTCGTCACTATTTCCGACGTAAAATGACACGAGGAACACGCTGGAGGCGACAGAATTGCGATCCGAGAAACCGTTGACGAGAAAATGGCGAGCATTCCCCAATCCTGTTCTCATGTTTTTTGGGCTCCAGAACCGTGTTTGTGCATTTCTCATGACTAATTCTGATATAAAATGACGCGAGGAACGCGTTGGAAGCGACAGAATTGAGATCCGAGCAACCGTTGACGAGAAAATGGCGAGCATTCCCAAAACTTGATCTCGTGTTTATTGAACTCCAGAACCGTGTTTGTGCATTTCTCAAGACGAATTCTGATATAAAATGACGCGAGGAACGCGTTGGAAGCGGCAGAATTGAGATCCGAGCAACCGTTGACGAGAAAATGGCGAGCATTCCCAAATCCTGATCTCATGTTTTTTGGGCTCCAGAACCGCGTTTGTGCATTTCTCATAACTAATTCTGATATAAAATGACGCGACGAACGCGTTGGAAGCGACAGAATTGCGATCCGAGCAACCGTTGACGAGAAAATGGCGAGCATTCCCAAATCCTGATCTCATGTTTTTTGGGCTCCAGAACCGTGTTTGTGCATTTCTCATGACTAATTCTGATATAAAATGACGCGAGGAACGCGTTGGAAGCGACAGAATTGCGATCCGAGCAACCATTGACGAGAAAATGGCGAGCATTCCCAAATCCTGATCTCATGTTTTTTGGGCTCCAGAACCGTGTTTGTGCATTTCTCCTGACTAATTCTGATATAAAATGACGCGAGGAACGCGTTGGAAGCGACAGAATTGAGATCCGAACAACCGTTGACGAGAAAATGGCGAGCATTCCCAAAACTTGATCTCATGTTTTTTGGGCTCCAGAACCGTGTTTGTGCATTTCTCAAGACGAATTCTGATATAAAATGACGCGAGGAACGTGTTGGAAGCGGCAGAATTGAGATCCGAGCAACCGTTGACGAGAAAATGGCGAGTATTCCCAAATCCTGGTCTCATGTTTTTTGGGCTCCAGAACCGTGTTTGTGCATTTCTCATGACTAATTCTGATATAAAATGACGCGACGAACGCGTTGGAAGCGACAGAATTGCGATCCGAGCAACCGTTGACGAGAAAATGGCGAGCATTCCCAAATCCTGATCTCAAGTTTTTTGGGCTCCAGAACCGTGTTTGTGCATTTCTCATGACTAATTCTGATATAAAATGACGCGACGAACGCGTTGGAAGCCACAGAATTGCGATCCGAGCAACCGTTGACGAGAAAATGGCGAGCATTCCCAAAACTTGATCTCGTGTTTATTGAACTCCAGATCCGTGTTTGTGCATTTCTCAAGACGAATTCCGACGTAAAATGACACGAGGAACATGTTGGAAGCGACAGGATTGCGATCCGAGAAACCGTTGATGACAAAATCGCGAGCATTCCCAAAACCTGAACTCGTGGTTTTTGGACTCCAGAAACGTTTTCGTGCATTTGTCGTGACTATTTCAGACGCAAAATGACACGAGGAACACGCTGGAGGCGACAGAATTGCGATCCGAGAAACCGTTGACGTGAAAATGGCGAGCATTCCCCAATCCTGATCTCATGTTTTTTGGGCTCCAGAACCGTGTTTGTGCATTTCTCATGACTAATTCTGGTATAGAATGACGCGAGGAACACGCTGGAGGCGACAGAATTGCGATCCGAGAAACCGTTGACGAGAAAATGGCGAGCATTCCCCAATCCTGATCTCATGTTTTTTGGGCTCCAGAACCGTGTTTGTGCATTTCTCATGACTAATTCTGATATAAAATGACGCGAGGAACACGCTGGAAGCGACAGAATTACGATCCGAGCAACCGTTGGCGAGAAAATGGCGAGCATTCCCAAATCCTGATCTCATGTTTTTTGGGCTCCAGAACCGTGTTTGTGCATTTCTCATGACTAATTCTGATATAAAATGACGCGAGGAACGAGTTGGAAGCGGCAGAATTGAGATCCGAGCAACCGTTGACGATAAATGGCGACCATTCCCAAATCCTGATCTCATGTTTTTTGGGCTCCAGTACCGTGTTTCTGCATTTCTCATGACTAATTCTGATATAAAATGACGCGACGAACGCGTTGGAAGCGACAGAATTGCGATCAGAGAAACCGTTGACGAGAAAATGGCGAGCATTCCCAAATCCTGATCTCGTGTTTTTTGGACTCCAGAAACGTTTTCGTGCATTTGTCGTCACTATTTCCGACGTAAAATGACACGAGGAACACGCTGGAGGCGACAGAATTGCGATCCGAGAAACCCTTGACGAGAAAATGGCGAGCATTCCCCAATCCTGTTCTCATGTTTTTTGGGCTCCAGAACCGTGTTTGTGCATTTCTCATGACTAATTCTGATATAAAATGACGCGAGGAACGCGTTGGAAGCGACAGAATTGAGATCCGAGTAACCGTTGACGAGAAAATGGCGAGCATTCCCAAAACTTGATCTCGTGTTTATTGAACTCCAGAACCGTGTTTGTGCATTTCTCAAGACGAATTCTGATATAAAATGACGCGAGGAACGTGTTGGAAGCGGCAGAATTGAGATCCGAGCAACCGTTGACGAGAAAATGGCGAGCATTCCCAAATCCTGATCTCATGTTTTTTGGGCTCCAGAACCGTGTTTGTGCATTTCTCATGACTAATTCTGATATAAAATGACGCGACGAACGCGTTGGAAGCGACAGAATTGCGATCCGAGCAACCGTTGACGAGAAAATGGCGAGCATTCCCAAATCCTGATCTGGTGTTTTTTGGACTCCAGAAACGTTTTCGTGCATTTGTCGTCACTATTTCCGACGTAAAATGATACGAGGAACACGCTGGAGGCAACAGAATTGCGATCCGAGAAACCGTTGACGAGAAAATGGCGAGCATTCCCCAATCCTGTTCTCATGTTTTTGGGCTCCAGAACCGCGTTTGTGCATTTCTCATAACTAATTCTGATATAAAATGACGCGACGAACGCGTTGGAAGCGACAGAATTGAGATCCGTGTAACCGTTGACGAGAAAATGGCGAGCATTACCAAAACTTGATCTCGTGTTTATTGAACTCCAGAACCGTGTTTGTGCATTTCTCAAGACGAATTCTGATATAAAATGACGCGACGAACGCGTTGGAAGCGGCAGAATTGAGATCCGAGCAACCGTTGACGAGAAAATGGCGAGCATTCCCAAAACTTGATCTCATGTTTTTTGGGCTCCAGAACCGTGTTTGTGCATTTCTCATGACTAATTCTGATATAAAATGACGCGACGAACGCGTTGGAAGCGACAGAATTGCCATCAGAGAAACCGTTGACGAGAAAATGGCGAGCATTCCCAAATCCTGATCTCGTGTTTTTTGGACTCCAGAAACGTTTTCGTGCATTTGTCGTCACTATTTCCGACGTAAAATGACACGAGGAACACGCTGGAGGCGACAGAATTGCGATCCGAGAAACCGTTGACGAGAAAATGGCGAGCATTCCCCAATCCTGTTCTCATGTTTTTTGGGCTCCAGAACCGTGTTTGTGCATTTCTCATGACTAATTCTGACGTAAAATGACGCGAGGAACGCGTTGGAAGCGACAGAATTGAGATCCGAGCAACCGTTGACGAGAAAATGGCGAGCATTCCCAAATCCTGATCTCATGTTTTTTGGGCTCCAGAACCGTGCTTGTGCATTTCTCATGACTAATTCTGATATAAAATGACGCGACGAACGCGTTGGAAGCGACAGAATTGTGATCCGAGCAACCGTTGACGAGAAAATGGCGAGCATTCCCAAATCCTGATCTCATGTTTTTTGGGCTCCAGAACCGTGTTTGTGCATTTCTCATGACTAATTCTGATATAAAATGACGCGAGGAACGAGTTGGAAGCGGCAGAATTGAGATCCGAGCAACCGTTGACGAGAAAATGGCGACCATTCCCAAATCCTGATCTCATGTTTTTTGGGCTCCAGAACCGTGTTTCTGCATTTCTCATGACTAATTCTGATATAAAATGACGCGACGAACGCGTTGGAAGCGACAGAATTGCGATCAGAGAAACCGTTGACGAGAAAATGGCGAGCATTCCCAAATCCTGATCTCGTGTTTTTTGGACTCCAGAAACGTTTTCGTGCATTTGTCGTGACTATTTCCGACGCAAAATGACACGAGGAACACGCTGGAAGCGACAGAATTGCGATCCGAGAAACCGTTGACGAGAAAATGGTGAGCATTCCCAAATCCTGATCTCATGTTTTTTGGGCTCCAGAACCGTGTTTGTGCATTTCTCATGACTAATTCTGATATAAAATGACGCGACGAACGCGTTGGAAGCGACAGAATTGCGATCCGAGCAACCGTTGACGAGAAAATCGCGAGCATTCCCAAAACCTGATCTCGTGTTTTTTTGGACTCCAGAAACGTTTTCGTGCATTTGTCATCACTATTTCCGACGTAAAATGACACGAGGAACACGCTGGAGGCGACAGAATTGCGATCCGAGAAACCGTTGACGAGAAAATGGCGACCATTCCCCAATCCTGATCTCATGTTTTTTGGGCTCCAGAACCGTGTTTGTGCATTTCTCAAGACGAATTCCGACGTAAAATGACACGAGGAACACGTTGGAAGCGACAGGATTGCGTTCCGAGAAACCGTTGACGAGAAAATCGCGAGCATTCCCAAATCCTGATCTCGTGTTTTTTGGGCTCCAGAACCGTGTTTCTGCATTTCTCATGACTAATTCCGATGTAAAATGACGCGAGGAACGCGCTGGAAGCGACAGAATTGCGATCCGAGCAACCGTTGACGAGAAAATGGCGAGCATTCCCAAATCCTGATCTCATGTTTTTTGGACTCCAGAAACGTTTTCGTGCATTTGTCGTCACTATTTCCGACGTAAAATGACACGAGGAACACGCTGGAGGCGACAGAATTGCGATCCGAGAAACCGTTGACGAGAAAATGGCGAGCATTCCCCAATCCTGTTCTCATGTTTTTTGGGCTCCAGAACCGTGTTTGTGCATTTCTCATGACTAATTCTGACGTAAAATGACGCGAGGAACGCGTTGGAAGCGACAGAATTGAGATCCGAGCAACCGTTGACGAGAAAATGGCGAGCATTCCCAAATCCTGATCTCATGTTTTTTGGGCTCCAGAACCGTGCTTGTGCATTTCTCATGACTAATTCTGATATAAAATGACGCGACGAACGCGTTGGAAGCGACAGAATTGTGATCCGAGCAACCGTTGACGAGAAAATGGCGAGCATTCCCAAATCCTGATCTCATGTTTTTTGGGCTCCAGAACCGTGTTTGTGCATTTCTCATGACTAATTCTGATATAAAATGACGCGAGGAACGAGTTGGAAGCGGCAGAATTGAGATCCGAGCAACCGTTGACGAGAAAATGGCGACCATTCCCAAATCCTGATCTCATGTTTTTTGGGCTCCAGAACCGTGTTTCTGCATTTCTCATGACTAATTCTGATATAAAATGACGCGACGAACGCGTTGGAAGCGACAGAATTGCGATCAGAGAAACCGTTGACGAGAAAATGGCGAGCATTCCCAAATCCTGATCTCGTGTTTTTTGGACTCCAGAAACGTTTTCGTGCATTTGTCGTGACTATTTCCGACGCAAAATGACACGAGGAACACGCTGGAAGCGACAGAATTGCGATCCGAGCAACCGTTGACGAGAAAATCGCGAGCATTCCCAAAACCTGATCTCGTGTTTTTTTGGACTCCAGAAACGTTTTCGTGCATTTGTCATCACTATTTCCGACGTAAAATGACACGAGGAACACGCTGGAGGCGACAGAATTGCGATCCGAGAAACCGTTGACGAGAAAATGGCGAGCATTCCCCAATCCTGATCTCATGTTTTTTGGGCTCCAGAACCGTGTTTGTGCAATTCTCAAGACGAATTCCGACGTAAAATGACACGAGGAACACGTTGGAAGCGACAGGATTGCGTTCCGAGAAACCGTTGACGAGAAAATCGCGAGCATTCCCAAATCCTGATCTCGTGTTTTTTGGGCTCCAGAACCGTGTTTCTGCATTTCTCATGACTAATTCCGATGTAAAATGACGCGAGGAACGCGCTGGAAGCGACAGAATTGCGATCCGAGCAACCGTTGACGAGAAAATGGCGAGCATTCCCAAATCCTGATCTCATGTTTTTTGGGCTCCAGAACCGTGTTTGTGCATTTCTCCTGACTAATTCTGATATAAAATGACGCGAGGAACGCGTTGGAAGCGACAGAATTGAGATCCGAACAACCGTTGACGAGAAAATGGCGAGCATTCCCAAAACTTGATCTCATGTTTTTTGGGCTCCAGAACCGTGTTTGTGCATTTCTCAAGACGAATTCTGATATAAAATGACGCGAGGAACGTGTTGGAAGCGGCAGAATTGAGATCCGAGCAACCGTTGACGAGAAAATCGCGAGCATTCCCAAAACCCGATCTCGTGTTTTTTTGGACTCCAGAAACGTTTTCGTGCATTTGTCATCACTATTTCCGACGTAAAATGACACGAGGAACACGCTGGAGGCGACAGAATTGCGATCCGAGAAACCGTTGACGAGAAAATGGCGAGCATTCCCCAATCCTGATCTCATGTTTTTTGGGCTCCAGAACCGTGTTTGTGCATTTCTCAAGACGAATTCCGACGTAAAATGACACGAGGAACACGTTGGAAGCGACAGGATTGCGTTCCGAGAAACCGTTGACGAGAAAATCGCGAGCATTCCCAAATCCTGATCTCGTGTTTTTTGGGCTCCAGAACCGTGTTTCTGCATTTCTCATGACTAATTCCGATGTAAAATGACGCGAGGAACGCGCTGGAAGCGGCAGAATTGAGATCCGAGTAACCGTTGACGAGAAAATGGCGAGCATTCCCAAAACTTGATCTCATGTTTTTTGGGCTCCAGAACCGTGTTTGTGCATTTCTCAAGACGAATTCTGATATAAAATGACGCGAGGAACGTGTTGGAAGCGGCAGAATTGAGATCCGAGTAACCGTTGACGAGAAAATGGCGAGCATTCCCAAAACTTGATCTCGTGTTTATTGAACTCCAGAACCGTGTTTGTGCATTTCTCAAGACGAATTCTGATATAAAATGACGCGAGGAACGCGTTGGAAGCGGCAGAATTGAGATCCGAGCAACCGTTGACGAGAAAATGGCGAGCATTCCCAAATCCTGATCTCATGTTTTTTGGGCTCCAGAACCGTGTTTGTGCATTTCTCATGACTAATTCTGATATAAAATGACGCGACGAACGCGTTGGAAGCGACAGAATTGCGATCCGAGCAACCGTTGACGAGAAAATGGCGAGCATTCCCAAATCCTGATCTGGTGTTTTTTGGACTCCAGAAACGTTTTCGTGCATTTGTCGTCACTATTTCCGACGTAAAATGATACGAGGAACACGCTGGAGGCGACAGAATTGCGATCCGAGAAACCGTTGACGAGAAAATGGCGAGCATTCCCCAATCCTGTTCTCATGTTTTTTGGGCTCCAGAACCGCGTTTGTGCATTTCTCATAACTAATTCTGATATAAAATGACGCGACGAACGCGTTGGAAGCGACAGAATTGAGATCCGAGTAACCGTTGACGAGAAAATGGCGAGCATTCCCAAAACTTGATCTCGTGTTTATTGAACTCCAGAACCGTGTTTGTGCATTTCTCAAGACGAATTCTGATATAAAATGACGCGAGGAACGCGTTGGAAGCGGCAGAATTGAGATCCGAGCAACCGTTGACGAGAAAATGGCGAGCATTCCCAAAACTTGATCTCGTGTTTATTGAACTCCAGATCCGTGTTTGTGCATTTCTCAAGACGAATTCCGACGTAAAATGACACGAGGAACATGTTGGAAGCGACAGGATTGCGATCCGAGAAACCGTTGATGACAAAATCGCGAGCATTCCCAAAACCTGAACTCGTGGTTTTTGGACTCCAGAAACGTTTTCGTGCATTTGTCGTGACTATTTCAGACGCAAAATGACACGAGGAACACGCTGGAGGCGACAGAATTGCGATCCGAGAAACCGTTAACGTGAAAATGGCGAGCATTCCCCAATCCTGATCTCATGTTTTTTGGGCTCCAGAACCGTGTTTGTGCATTTCTCATGACTAATTCTGGTATAGAATGACGCGAGGAACACGCTGGAGGCGACAGAATTGCGATCCGAGAAACCGTTGACGAGAAAATGGCGAGCATTCCCCAATCCTGATCTCATGTTTTTTGGGCTCCAGAACCGTGTTTGTGCATTTCTCATGACTAATTCTGATATAAAATGACGCGAGGAACACGCTGGAAGCGACAGAATTGCGATCCGAGCAACCGTTGACGAGAAAATGGCGAGCATTCCCAAATCCTGATCTCGTGTTTTTTGGACTCCAGAAACGTTTTCGTGCATTTGTCGTCACTATTTCCGACGTAAAATGATACGAGGAACACGCTGGAGGCGACAGAATTGCGATCCGAGAAACCGTTGACGAGAAAATGGCGAGCATTCCCCAATCCTGATCTCATGTTTTTTGGGCTCCAGAACCGTGTTTGTGCATTTCTCAAGACGAATTCCGACGTAAAATGACACGAGGAACACGTTGGAAGCGACAGGATTGCGTTCCGAGAAACCGTTGACGAGAAAATCGCGAGCATTCCCAAATCCTGATCTCGTGTTTTTTGGGCTCCAGAACCGTGTTTCTGCATTTCTCATGACTAATTCCGATGTAAAATGACGCGAGGAACGCGCTGGAAGCGACAGAATTGCGATCCGAGCAACCGTTGACGAGAAAATGGCGAGCATTCCCCAATCCTGATCTCATGTTTTTTGGGCTCCAGAACCGTGTTTGTGCATTTCTCATGACTAATTCTGATATAAAATGACGCGAGGAACACGCTGGAAGCGACAGAATTGCGATCCGAGCAACCGTTGACGAGAAAATGGCGAGCATTCCCCAATCCTGATCTCATGTTTTTTGGGCTCCAGAACCGTGTTTGTGCATTTCTCAAGACGAATTCCGACGTAAAATGACACGAGGAACACGTTGGAAGCGACAGGATTGCGTTCCGAGAAACCGTTGACGAGAAAATCGCGAGCATTCCCAAATCCTGATCTCGTGTTTTTTGGGCTCCTGAACCGTGTTTCTGCATTTCTCATGACTAATTCCGATGTAAAATGACGCGAGGAACGCGCTGGAAGCGACAGAATTGCGATCCGAGCAACCGTTGACGAGAAAATGGCGAGCATTCCCAAATCCTGATCTCATGTTTTTTGGGCTCCAGAACCGTGTTTGTGCATTTCTCCTGACTAATTCTGATATAAAATGACGCGAGGAACGCGTTGGAAGCGACAGAATTGAGATCCGAACAACCGTTGACGAGAAAATGGCGAGCATTCCCAAAACTTGATCTCATGTTTTTTGGGCTCCAGAACCGTGTTTGTGCATTTCTCAAGACGAATTCTGATATAAAATGACGCGAGGAACGTGTTGGAAGCGGCAGAATTGAGATCCGAGCAACCGTTGACGAGAAAATGGCGAGTATTCCCAAATCCTGGTCTCATGTTTTTTGGGCTCCAGAACCGTGTTTGTGCATTTCTCATGACTAATTCTGATATAAAATGACGCGAGGAACACGCTGGAAGCGACAGAATTGCGATCCGAGCAACCGTTGACGAGAAAATGGCGAGCATTCCCAAATCCTGATCTCGTGTTTTTTGGACTCCAGAAACGTTTTCGTGCATTTGTCGTCACTATTTCCGACGTAAAATGACACGAGGAACACGCTGGAGGCGACAGAATTGCGATCCGAGAAACCCTTGACGAGAAAATGGCGAGCATTCCCCAATCCTGTTCTCATGTTTTTTGGGCTCCAGAACCGTGTTTGTGCATTTCTCATGACTAATTCTGATATAAAATGACGCGAGGAACGCGTTGGAAGCGACAGAATTGAGATCCCAGTAACCGTTGACGAGAAAATGGCGAGCATTCCCAAAACTTGATCTCGTGTTTATTGAACTCCAGAACCGTGTTTGTGCATTTCTCAAGACGAATTCTGATATAAAATGACGCGAGGAACGCGTTGGAAGCGGCAGAATTGAGATCCGAGCAACCGTTGACGAGAAAATGGCGAGCATTCCCAAATCCTGATCTCATGTTTTTTGGACTCCAGAAACGTTTTCGTGCATTTGTCGTCACTATTTCCGACGTAAAATGATACGAGGAACACGCTGGAGGCGACAGAATTGCGATCCGAGGAACCGTTGACGAGAAAATGGCGAGCATTCCCCAATCCTGTTCTCATGTTTTTTGGGCTCCAGAACCGCGTTTGTGCATTTCTCATAACTAATTCTGATATAAAATGACGCGACGAACGCGTTGGAAGCGACAGAATTGAGATCCGAGTAACCGTTGACGAGAAAATGGCGAGCATTCCCAAAACTTGATCTCGTGTTTATTGAACTCCAGAACCGTGTTTGTGCATTTCTCAAGACGAATTCTGATATAAAATGACGCGAGGAACGCGTTGGAAGCGGCAGAATTGAGATCCGAGCAACCGTTGACGAGAAAATGGCGAGCATTCCCAAAACTTGATCTCGTGTTTATTGAACTCCAGATCCGTGTTTGTGCATTTCTCAAGACGAATTCCGACGTAAAATGACACGAGGAACATGTTGGAAGCGACAGGATTGCGATCCGAGAAACCGTTGATGACAAAATCGCGAGCATTCCCAAAACCTGAACTCGTGGTTTTTGGACTCCAGAAACGTTTTCGTGCATTTGTCGTGACTATTTCAGACGCAAAATGACACGAGGAACACGCTGGAGGCGACAGAATTGCGATCCGAGAAACCGTTAACGTGAAAATGGCGAGCATTCCCCAATCCTGATCTCATGTTTTTTGGGCTCCAGAACCGTGTTTGTGCATTTCTCATGACTAATTCTGGTATAGAATGACGCGAGGAACACGCTGGAGGCGACAGAATTGCGATCCGAGAAACCGTTGACGAGAAAATGGCGAGCATTCCCCAATCCTGATCTCATGTTTTTTGGGCTCCAGAACCGTGTTTGTGCATTTCTCATGACTAATTCTGATATAAAATGACGCGAGGAACACGCTGGAAGCGACAGAATTGCGATCCGAGCAACCGTTGACGAGAAAATGGCGAGCATTCCCAAATCCTGATCTCGTGTTTTTTGGACTCCAGAAACGTTTTCGTGCATTTGTCGTCACTATTTCCGACGTAAAATGACACGAGGAACACGCTGGAGGCGACAGAATTGCGATCCGAGAAACCCTTGACGAGAAAATGGCGAGCATTCCCCAATCCTGTTCTCATGTTTTTTGGGCTCCAGAACCGTGTTTGTGCATTTCTCATGACTAATTCTGATATAAAATGACGCGAGGAACGCGTTGGAAGCGACAGAATTGAGATCCGAGTAACCGTTGACGAGAAAATGGCGAGCATTCCCAAAACTTGATCTCGTGTTTATTGAACTCCAGAACCGTGTTTGTGCATTTCTCAAGACGAATTCTGATATAAAATGACGCGAGGAACGCGTTGGAAGCGGCAGAATTGAGATCCGAGCAACCGTTGACGAGAAAATGGCGAGCATTCCCAAATCCTGATCTCATGTTTTTTGGGCTCCAGAACCGTGTTTGTGCATTTCTCATGACTAATTCTGATATAAAATGACGCGACGAACGCGTTGGAAGCGACAGAATTGCGATCCGAGCAACCGTTGACGAGAAAATGGCGAGCATTCCCAAATCCTGATCTGGTGTTTTTTGGACTCCAGAAACGTTTTCGTGCATTTGTCGTCACTATTTCCGACGTAAAATGATACGAGGAACACGCTGGAGGCAACAGAATTGCGATCCGAGAAACCGTTGACGAGAAAATGGTGAGCATTCCCAAATCCTGATCTCATGTTTTTTGGGCTCCAGAACCGTGTTTGTGCATTTCTCATGACTAATTCTGATATAAAATGACGCGACGAACGCGTTGGAAGCGACAGAATTGCGATCCGAGCAACCGTTGACGAGAAAATCGCGAGCATTCCCAAAACCTGATCTCGTGTTTTTTTGGACTCCAGAAACGTTTTCGTGCATTTGTCATCACTATTTCCGACGTAAAATGACACGAGGAACACGCTGGAGGCGACAGAATTGCGATCCGAGAAACCGTTGACGAGAAAATGGCGAGCATTCCCCAATCCTGATCTCATGTTTTTTGGGCTCCAGAACCGTGTTTGTGCATTTCTCAAGACGAATTCCGACGTAAAATGACACGAGGAACACGTTGGAAGCGACAGGATTGCGTTCCGAGAAACCGTTGACGAGAAAATCGCGAGCATTCCCAAATCCTGATCTCGTGTTTTTGGGCTCCAGAACCGTGTTTCTGCATTTCTCATGACTAATTCCGATGTAAAATGACGCGAGGAACGCGCTGGAAGCGACAGAATTGAGATCCGAACAACCGTTGACGAGAAAATGGCGAGCATTCCCAAATCCTGATCTCATGTTTTTTGGGCTCCAGAACCGTGTTTGTGCATTTCTCCTGACTAATTCTGATATAAAATGACGCGAGGAACGCGTTGGAAGCGACAGAATTGAGATCCGAACAACCGTTGACGAGAAAATGGCGAGCATTCCCAAAACTTGATCTCATGTTTTTTGGGCTCCAGAACCGTGTTTGTGCATTTCTCAAGACGAATTCTGATATAAAATGACGCGAGGAACGTGTTGGAAGCGGCAGAATTGAGATCCGAGCAACCGTTGACGAGAAAATGGCGAGTATTCCCAAATCTTGATCTCATGTTTTTTGGGCTCCAGAACCGTGTTTGTGCATTTCTCATGACTAATTCTGATATAAAATGACGCGACGAACGCGTTGGAAGCGACAGAATTGCGATCCGAGCAACCGTTGACGAGAAAATGGCGAGCATTCCCAAAACCTGATCTCGTGTTTTTTTGGACTCCAGAAACGTTTTCGTGCATTTGTCATCACTATTTCCGACGTAAAATGACACGAGGAACACGCTGGAGGCGACAGAATTGCGATCCGAGAAACCGTTGACGAGAAAATGGCGAGCATTCCCCAATCCTGATCTCATGTTTTTTGGGCTCCAGAACCGTGTTTGTGCATTTCTCAAGACGAATTCCGACGTAAAATGACACGAGGAACACGTTGGAAGCGACAGGATTGCGTTCCGAGAAACCGTTGACTAGAAAATCGCGAACATTCCCAAATCCTGATCTCGTGTTTTTGGGCTCCAGAACCGTGTTTCTGCATTTCTCATGACTAATTCCGATGTAAAATGACGCGAGGAACGCGCTGGAAGCGACAGAATTGAGATCCGAACAACCGTTGACGAGAAAATGGCGAGCATTCCCAAATCCTGATCTCATGTTTTTTGGGCTCCAGAACCGTGTTTGTGCATTTCTCCTGACTAATTCTGATATAAAATGACGCGAGGAACGCGTTGGAAGCGACAGAATTGAGATCCGAACAACCGTTGACGAGAAAATGGCGAGCATTCCCAAAACTTGATCTCATGTTTTTTGGGCTCCAGAACCGTGTTTGTGCATTTCTCAAGACGAATTCTGATATAAAATGACGCGAGGAACGTGTTGGAAGCGGCAGAATTGAGATCCGAGCAACCGTTGACGAGAAAATGGCGAGTATTCCCAAATCTTGATCTCATGTTTTTTGGGCTCCAGAACCGTGTTTGTGCATTTCTCATGACTAATTCTGATATAAAATGACGCGACGAACGCGTTGGAAGCGACAGAATTGCGATCCGAGCAACCGTTGACGAGAAAATGGCGAGCATTCCCAAATCCTGATCTCAAGTTTTTTGGGCTCCAGAACCGTGTTTGTGCATTTCTCATGACTAATTCTGATATAAAATGACGCGACGAACGCGTTGGAAGCGACAGAATTGCGATCCGAGCAACCGTTGACGAGAAAATGGCGAGCATTCCCAAATCCTGATCTGGTGTTTTTTGGACTCCAGAAACGTTTTCGTGCATTTGTCGTCACTATTTCCGACGTAAAATGATACGAGGAACACGCTGGAGGCGACAGAATTGCGATCCGAGAAACCGTTGACGAGAAAATGGTGAGCATTCCCAAATCCTGATCTCATGTTTTTTGGGCTCCAGAACCGTGTTTGTGCATTTCTCATGACTAATTCTGATATAAAATGACGCGAGGAACGTGTTGGAAGCGGCAGAATTGAGATCCGAGCAACCGTTGACGAGAAAATGGCGAGTATTCCCAAATCCTGATCTCATGTTTTTTGGGCTCCAGAACCGTGTTTGTGCATTTCTCATGACTAATTCTGATATAAAATGACGCGACGAACGCGTTGGAAGCGACAGAATTGCGATCCGAGCAACCGTTGACGAGAAAATGGCGAGCATTCCCAAATCCTGATCTCAAGTTTTTTGGGCTCCAGAACCGTGTTTGTGCATTTCTCATGACTAATTCTGATATAAAATGACGCGACGAACGCGTTGGAAGCCACAGAATTGCGATCCGAGAAACCGTTGATGACAAAATCGCGAGCATTCCCAAAACCTGAACTCGTGGTTTTTGGACTCCAGAAACGTTTTCGTGCATTTGTCGTGACTATTTCAGACGCAAAATGACACGAGGAACACGCTGGAGGCGACAGAATTGCGATCCGAGAAACCGTTGACGTGAAAATGGCGAGCATTCCCCAATCCTGATCTCATGTTTTTTGGGCTCCAGAACCGTGTTTGTGCATTTCTCATGACTAATTCTGGTATAGAATGACGCGAGGAACACGCTGGAGGCGACAGAATTGCGATCCGAGAAACCGTTGACGAGAAAATGGCGAGCATTCCCCAATCCTGATCTCATGTTTTTTGGGCTCCAGAACCGTGTTTGTGCATTTCTCATGACTAATTCTGATATAAAATGACGCGAGGAACACGCTGGAAGCGACAGAATTGCGATCCGAGCAACCGTTGGCGAGAAAATGGCGAGCATTCCCAAATCCTGATCTCATGTTTTTTGGGCTCCAGAACCGTGTTTGTGCATTTCTCATGACTAATTCTGATATAAAATGACGCGAGGAACGAGTTGGAAGCGGCAGAATTGAGATCCGAGCAACCGTTGACGAGAAAATGGCGACCATTCCCAAATCCTGATCTCATGTTTTTTGGGCTCCAGAACCGTGTTTCTGCATTTCTCATGACTAATTCTGATATAAAATGACGCGACGAACGCGTTGGAAGCGACAGAATTGCGATCAGAGAAACCGTTGACGAGAAAATGGCGAGCATTCCCAAATCCTGATCTCGTGTTTTTTGGACTCCAGAAACGTTTTCGTGCATTTGTCGTCACTATTTCCGACGTAAAATGACACGAGGAACACGCTGGAGGCGACAGAATTGCGATCCGAGAAACCCTTGACGAGAAAATGGCGAGCATTCCCCAATCCTGTTCTCATGTTTTTTGGGCTCCAGAACCGTGTTTGTGCATTTCTCATGACTAATTCTGATATAAAATGACGCGAGGAACGCGTTGGAAGCGACAGAATTGAGATCCGAGTAACCGTTGACGAGAAAATGGCGAGCATTCCCAAAACTTGATCTCGTGTTTATTGAACTCCAGAACCGTGTTTGTGCATTTCTCAAGACGAATTCTGATATAAAATGACGCGAGGAACGCGTTGGAAGCGGCAGAATTGAGATCCGAGCAACCGTTGACGAGAAAATGGCGAGCATTCCCAAATCCTGATCTCATGTTTTTTGGGCTCCAGAACCGTGTTTGTGCATTTCTCATGACTAATTCTGATATAAAATGACGCGACGAACGCGTTGGAAGCGACAGAATTGCGATCCGCGCAACCGTTGACGAGAAAATGGCGAGCATTCCCAAAACTTGATCTCATGTTTTTTGGGCTCCAGAACCGTGTTTGTGCATTTCTCATGACTAATTCTGATATAAAATGACGCGACGAACGCGTTGGAAGCGACAGAATTGCCATCAGAGAAACCGTTGACGAGAAAATGGCGAGCATTCCCAAATCCTGATCTCGTGTTTTTTGGACTCCAGAAACGTTTTCGTGCATTTGTCGTCACTATTTCCGACGTAAAATGACACGAGGAACACGCTGGAGGCGACAGAATTGCGATCCGAGAAACCGTTGACGAGAAAATGGCGAGCATTCCCCAATCCTGTTCTCATGTTTTTTGGGCTCCAGAACCGTGTTTGTGCATTTCTCATGACTAATTCTGACGTAAAATGACGCGAGGAACGCGTTGGAAGCGACAGAATTGAGATCCGAGCAACCGTTGACGAGAAAATGGCGAGCATTCCCAAATCCTGATCTCATGTTTTTTGGGCTCCAGAACCGTGCTTGTGCATTTCTCATGACTAATTCTGATATAAAATGACGCGACGAACGCGTTGGAAGCGACAGAATTGTGATCCGAGCAACCGTTGACGAGAAAATGGCGAGCATTCCCAAATCCTGATCTCATGTTTTTTGGGCTCCAGAACCGTGTTTGTGCATTTCTCATGACTAATTCTGATATAAAATGACGCGAGGAACGAGTTGGAAGCGGCAGAATTGAGATCCGAGCAACCGTTGACGAGAAAATGGCGACCATTCCCAAATCCTGATCTCATGTTTTTTGGGCTCCAGAACCGTGTTTCTGCATTTCTCATGACTAATTCTGATATAAAATGACGCGACGAACGCGTTGGAAGCGACAGAATTGCGATCAGAGAAACCGTTGACGAGAAAATGGCGAGCATTCCCAAATCCTGATCTGGTGTTTTTTGGACTCCAGAAACGTTTTCGTGCATTTGTCGTGACTATTTCCGACGCAAAATGACACGAGGAACACGCTGGAAGCGACAGAATTGCGATCCGAGAAACCGTTGACGAGAAAATGGTGAGCATTCCCAAATCCTGATCTCATGTTTTTTGGGCTCCAGAACCGTGTTTGTGCATTTCTCATGACTAATTCTGATATAAAATGACGCGACGAACGCGTTGGAAGCGACAGAATTGCGATCCGAGCAACCGTTGACGAGAAAATCGCGAGCATTCCCAAAACCTGATCTCGTGTTTTTTTGGACTCCAGAAACGTTTTCGTGCATTTGTCATCACTATTTCCGACGTAAAATGACACGAGGAACACGCTGGAGGCGACAGAATTGCGATCCGAGAAACCGTTGACGAGAAAATGGCGAGCATTCCCCAATCCTGATCTCATGTTTTTTGGGCTCCAGAACCGTGTTTGTGCATTTCTCAAGACGAATTCCGACGTAAAATGACACGAGGAACACGTTGGAAGCGACAGGATTGCGTTCCGAGAAACCGTTGACGAGAAAATCGCGAGCATTCCCAAATCCTGATCTCGTGTTTTTTGGGCTCCAGAACCGTGTTTCTGCATTTCTCATGACTAATTCCGATGTAAAATGACGCGAGGAACGCGCTGGAAGCGACAGAATTGCGATCCGAGCAACCGTTGACGAGAAAATGGCGAGCATTCCCAAATCCTGATCTCATGTTTTTTGGACTCCAGAAACGTTTTCGTGCATTTCTCGTCACTATTTCCGACGTAAAATGACACGAGGAACACGTTGGAAGCGACAGAATTGCGATCCGAGAAACCGTTGACGAGAAAATGGCGAGCATTCCCCAATCCTGTTCTCATGTTTTTTGGGCTCCAGAACCGTGTTTCTGCATTTCTCATGACTAATTCTGATATAAAATGACGCGACGAACGCGTTGGAAGCGACAGAATTGCGATCCGAGAAACCGTTGACGAGAAAATGGCGAGCATTCCCCAATCCTGTTCTCATGTTTTTTGGGCTCCAGAACCGTGTTTGTGCATTTCTCATGACTAATTCTGACGTAAAATGACGCGAGGAACGCGTTGGAAGCGACAGAATTGAGATCCGAGCAACCGTTGACGAGAAAATGGCGAGCATTCCCAAATCCTGATCTCATGTTTTTTGGGCTCCAGAACCGTGCTTGTGCATTTCTCATGACTAATTCTGATATAAAATGACGCGACGAACGCGTTGGAAGCGACAGAATTGTGATCCGAGCAACCGTTGACGAGAAAATGGCGAGCATTCCCAAATCCTGATCTCATGTTTTTTGGGCTCCAGAACCGTGTTTGTGCATTTCTCATGACTAATTCTGATATAAAATGACGCGAGGAACGAGTTGGAAGCGGCAGAATTGAGATCCGAGCAACCGTTGACGAGAAAATGGCGACCATTCCCAAATCCTGATCTCATGTTTTTTGGGCTCCAGAACCGTGTTTCTGCATTTCTCATGACTAATTCTGATATAAAATGACGCGACGAACGCGTTGGAAGCGACAGAATTGCGATCAGAGAAACCGTTGACGAGAAAATGGCGAGCATTCCCAAATCCTGATCTCGTGTTTTTTGGACTCCAGAAACGTTTTCGTGCATTTGTCGTGACTATTTCCGACGCAAAATGACACGAGGAACACGCTGGAAGCGACAGAATTGCGATCCGAGCAACCGTTGACGAGAAAATCGCGAGCATTCCCAAAACCTCATCTCGTGTTTTTTTGGACTCCAGAAACGTTTTCGTGCATTTGTCATCACTATTTCCGACGTAAAATGACACGAGGAACACGCTGGAGGCGACAGAATTGCGATCCGAGAAACCGTTGACGAGAAAATGGCGAGCATTCCCCAATCCTGATCTCATGTTTTTTGGGCTCCAGAACCGTGTTTGTGCATTTCTCAAGACGAATTCCGACGTAAAATGACACGAGGAACACGTTGGAAGCGACAGGATTGCGTTCCGAGAAACCGTCGACGAGAAAATCGCGAGCATTCCCAAATCCTGATCTCGTGTTTTTTGGGCTCCAGAACCGTGTTTCTGCATTTCTCATGACTAATTCCGATGTAAAATGACGCGAGGAACGCGCTGGAAGCGACAGAATTGCGATCCGAGCAACCGTTGACGAGAAAATGGCGAGCATTCCCAAATCCTGATCTCATGTTTTTTGGGCTCCAGAACCGTGTTTGTGCATTTCTCCTGACTAATTCTGATATAAAATGACGCGAGGAACGCGTTGGAAGCGACAGAATTGAGATCCGAACAACCGTTGACGAGAAAATGGCGAGCATTCCCAAAACTTGATCTCATGTTTTTTGGGCTCCAGAACCGTGTTTGTGCATTTCTCAAGACGAATTCTGATATAAAATGACGCGAGGAACGTGTTGGAAGCGGCAGAATTGAGATCCGAGCAACCGTTGACGAGAAAATGGCGAGTATTCCCAAATCCTGGTCTCATGTTTTTGGGCTCCAGAACCGTGTTTGTGCATTTCTCATGACTAATTCTGATATAAAATGACGCGACGAACGCGTTGGAAGCGACAGAATTGCGATCCGAGCAACCGTTGACGAGAAAATGGCGAGCATTCCCAAATCCTGATCTCAAGTTTTTTGGGCTCCAGAACCGTGTTTGTGCATTTCTCATGACTAATTCTGATATAAAATGACGCGACGAACGCGTTGGAAGCCACAGAATTGCGATCCGAGCAACCGTTGACGAGAAAATGGCGAGCATTCCCAAAACTTGATCTCGTGTTTATTGAACTCCAGATCCGTGTTTGTGCATTTCTCAAGACGAATTCCGACGTAAAATGACACGAGGAACATGTTGGAAGCGACAGGATTGCGATCCGAGAAACCGTTGATGACAAAATCGCGAGCATTCCCAAAACCTGAACTCGTGGTTTTTGGACTCCAGAAACGTTTTCGTGCATTTGTCGTGACTATTTCAGACGCAAAATGACACGAGCAACACGCTGGAGGCGACAGAATTGCGATCCGAGAAACCGTTGACGTGAAAATGGCGAGCATTCCCCAATCCTGATCTCATGTTTTTTGGGCTCCAGAACCGTGTTTGTGCATTTCTCATGACTAATTCTGGTATAGAATGACGCGAGGAACACGCTGGAGGCGACAGAATTGCGATCCGAGAAACCGTTGACGAGAAAATGGCGAGCATTCCCCAATCCTGATCTCATGTTTTTTGGGTTCCAGAACCGTGTTTGTGCATTTCTCATGACTAATTCTGATATAAAATGACGCGAGGAACACGCTGGAAGCGACAGAATTGCGATCCGAGCAACCGTTGACGAGAAAATGGCGAGCATTCCCAAATCCTGATCTCGTGTTTTTTGGACTCCAGAAACGTTTTCGTGCATTTGTCGTCACTATTTCCGACGTAAAATGACACGAGGAACACGCTGGAGGCGACAGAATTGCGATCCGAGAAACCCTTGACGAGAAAATGGCGAGCATTCCCCAATCCTGTTCTCATGTTTTTTGGGCTCCAGAACCGTGTTTGTGCATTTCTCATGACTAATTCTGATATAAAATGACGCGAGGAACGCGTTGGAAGCGACAGAATTGAGATCCCAGTAACCGTTGACGAGAAAATGGCGAGCATTCCCAAAACTTGATCTCGTGTTTATTGAACTCCAGAACCGTGTTTGTGCGTTTCTCAAGACGAATTCTGATATAAAATGACGCGAGGAACGCGTTGGAAGCGGCAGAATTGAGATCCGAGCAACCGTTGACGAGAAAATGGCGAGCATTCCCAAATCCTGATCTCATGTTTTTTGGGCTCCAGAACCGTGTTTGTGCATTTCTCATGACTAATTCTGATATAAAATGACGCGACGAACGCGTTGGAAGCGACAGAATTGCGATCCGAGCAACCGTTGACGAGAAAATGGCGAGCATTCCCAAATCCTGATCTGGTGTTTTTTGGACTCCAGAAACGTTTTCGTGCATTTGTCGTCACTATTTCCGACGTAAAATGATACGAGGAACACGCTGGAGGCGACAGAATTGCGATCCGAGAAACCGTTGACGAGAAAATGGCGAGCATTCCCCAATCCTGTTCTCATGTTTTTTGGGCTCCAGAACCGCGTTTGTGCATTTCTCATAACTAATTCTGATATAAAATGACGCGACGAACGCGTTGGAAGCGACAGAATTGAGATCCGAGTAACCGTTGACGAGAAAATGGCGAGCATTCCCAAAACTTGATCTCGTGTTTATTGAACTCCAGAACCGTGTTTGTGCATTTCTCAAGACGAATTCTGATATAAAATGACGCGAGGAACGCGTTGGAAGCGGCAGAATTGAGATCCGAGCAACCGTTGACGAGAAAATGGCGAGCATTCCCAAAACTTGATCTCATGTTTTTTGGGCTCCAGAACCGTGTTTGTGCATTTCTCATGACTAATTCTGATATAAAATGACGCGACGAACGCGTTGGAAGCGACAGAATTGCGATCCGAGAAACCGTTGACGTGAAAATGGCGAGCATTCCCCAATCCTGATCTCATGTTTTTTGGGCTCCAGAACCGTGTTTGTGCATTTCTCATGACTAATTCTGGTATAGAATGACGCGAGGAACACGCTGGAGGCGACAGAATTGCGATCCGAGAAACCGTTGACGAGAAAATGGCGAGCATTCCCCAATCCTGATCTCATGTTTTTTGGGCTCCAGAACCGTGCTTGTGCATTTCTCATGACTAATTCTGATATAAAATGACGCGACGAACGCGTTGGAAGCGACAGAATTGCGATCCGAGAAACCGTTGACGAGAAAATGGTGAGCATTCCCAAATCCTGATCTCATGTTTTTTGGGCTCCAGAACCGTGTTTGTGCATTTCTCATGACTAATTCTGATATAAAATGACGCGAGGAACGTGTTGGAAGCGGCAGAATTGAGATCCGAGCAACCGTTGACGAGAAAATGGCGAGTATTCCCAAATCCTGATCTCATGTTTTTTGGGCTCCAGAACCGTGTTTGTGCATTTCTCATGACTAATTCTGATATAAAATGACGCGACGAACGCGTTGGAAGCGACAGAATTGCGATCCGAGCAACCGTTGACGAGAAAATGGCGAGCATTCCCAAATCCTGATCTCAAGTTTTTTGGGCTCCAGAACCGTGTTTGTGCATTTCTCATGACTAATTCTGATATAAAATGACGCGACGAACGCGTTGGAAGCCACAGAATTGCGATCCGAGAAACCGTTGATGACAAAATCGCGAGCATTCCCAAAACCTGAACTCGTGGTTTTTGGACTCCAGAAACGTTTTCGTGCATTTGTCGTGACTATTTCAGACGCAAAATGACACGAGGAACACGCTGGAGGCGACAGAATTGCGATCCGAGAAACCGTTGACGTGAAAATGGCGAGCATTCCCCAATCCTGATCTCATGTTTTTTGGGCTCCAGAACCGTGTTTGTGCATTTCTCATGACTAATTCTGGTATAGAATGACGCGAGGAACACGCTGGAGGCGACAGAATTGCGATCCGAGAAACCGTTGACGAGAAAATGGCGAGCATTCCCCAATCCTGATCTCATGTTTTTTGGGCTCCAGAACCGTGTTTGTGCATTTCTCATGACTAATTCTGATATAAAATGACGCGAGGAACACGCTGGAAGCGACAGAATTGCGATCCGAGCAACCGTTGGCGAGAAAATGGCGAGCATTCCCAAATCCTGATCTCATGTTTTTTGGGCTCCAGAACCGTGTTTGTGCATTTCTCATGACTAATTCTGATATAAAATGACGCGAGGAACGAGTTGGAAGCGGCAGAATTGAGATCCGAACAACCGTTGACGAGAAAATGGCGACCATTCCCAAATCCTGATCTCATGTTTTTTGGGCTCCAGAACCGTGTTTCTGCATTTCTCATGACTAATTCTGATATAAAATGACGCGACGAACGCGTTGGAAGCGACAGAATTGCGATCAGAGAAACCGTTGACGAGAAAATGGCGAGCATTCCCAAATCCTGATCTCGTGTTTTTTGGACTCCAGAAACGTTTTCGTGCATTTGTCGTCACTATTTCCGACGTAAAATGACACGAGGAACACGCTGGAGGCGACAGAATTGCGATCCGAGAAACCCTTGACGAGAAAATGGCGAGCATTCCCCAATCCTGTTCTCATGTTTTTTGGGCTCCAGAACCGTGTTTGTGCATTTCTCATGACTAATTCTGATATAAAATGACGCGAGGAACGCGTTGGAAGCGACAGAATTGAGATCCGAGTAACCGTTGACGAGAAAATGGCGAGCATTCCCAAAACTTGATCTCGTGTTTATTGAACTCCAGAACCGTGTTTGTGCATTTCTCAAGACGAATTCTGATATAAAATGACGCGAGGAACGCGTTGGAAGCGGCAGAATTGAGATCCGAGCAACCGTTGACGAGAAAATGGCGAGCATTCCCAAATCCTGATCTCATGTTTTTTGGGCTCCAGAACCGTGTTTGTGCATTTCTCATGACTAATTCTGATATAAAATGACGCGACGAACGCGTTGGAAGCGACAGAATTGCGATCCGAGCAACCGTTGACGAGAAAATGGCGAGCATTCCCAAAACTTGATCTCATGTTTTTTGGGCTCCAGAACCGTGTTTGTGCATTTCTCATGACTAATTCTGATATAAAATGACGCGACGAACGCGTTGGAAGCGACAGAATTGCCATCAGAGAAACCGTTGACGAGAAAATGGCGAGCATTCCCAAATCCTGATCTCGTGTTTTTTGGACTCCAGAAACGTTTTCGTGCATTTGTCGTCACTATTTCCGACGTAAAATGACACGAGGAACACGCTGGAGGCGACAGAATTGCGATCCGAGAAACCGTTGACGAGAAAATGGCGAGCATTCCCCAATCCTGTTCTCATGTTTTTTGGGCTCCAGAACCGTGTTTGTGCATTTCTCATGACTAATTCTGACGTAAAATGACGCGAGGAACGCGTTGGAAGCGACAGAATTGAGATCCGAGCAACCGTTGACGAGAAAATGGCGAGCATTCCCAAATCCTGATCTCATGTTTTTTGGGCTCCAGAACCGTGCTTGTGCATTTCTCATGACTAATTCTGATATAAAATGACGCGACGAACGCGTTGGAAGCGACAGAATTGTGATCCGAGCAACCGTTGACGAGAAAATGGCGAGCATTCCCAAATCCTGATCTCATGTTTTTTGGGCTCCAGAACCGTGTTTGTGCATTTCTCATGACTAATTCTGATATAAAATGACGCGAGGAACGAGTTGGAAGCGGCAGAATTGAGATCCGAGCAACCGTTGACGAGAAAATGGCGACCATTCCCAAATCCTGATCTCATGTTTTTTGGGCTCCAGAACCGTGTTTCTGCATTTCTCATGACTAATTCTGATATAAAATGACGCGACGAACGCGTTGGAAGCGACAGAATTGCGATCAGAGAAACCGTTGACGAGAAAATGGCGAGCATTCCCAAATCCTGATCTGGTGTTTTTTGGACTCCAGAAACGTTTTCGTGCATTTGTCGTGACTATTTCCGACGCAAAATGACACGAGGAACACGCTGGAAGCGACAGAATTGCGATCCGAGAAACCGTTGACGAGAAAATGGTGAGCATTCCCAAATCCTGATCTCATGTTTTTTGGGCTCCAGAACCGTGTTTGTGCATTTCTCATGACTAATTCTGATATAAAATGACGCGACGAACGCGTTGGAAGCGACAGAATTGCGATCCGAGCAACCGTTGACGAGAAAATCGCGAGCATTCCCAAAACCTGATCTCGTGTTTTTTTGGACTCCAGAAACGTTTTCGTGCATTTGTCATCACTATTTCCGACGTAAAATGACACGAGGAACACGCTGGAGGCGACAGAATTGCGATCCGAGAAACCGTTGACGAGAAAATGGCGAGCATTCCCCAATCCTGATCTCATGTTTTTTGGGCTCCAGAACCGTGTTTGTGCATTTCTCAAGACGAATTCCGACGTAAAATGACACGAGGAACACGTTGGAAGCGACAGGATTGCGTTCCGAGAAACCGTTGACGAGAAAATCGCGAGCATTCCCAAATCCTGATCTCGTGTTTTTTGGGCTCCAGAACCGTGTTTCTGCATTTCTCATGACTAATTCCGATGTAAAATGACGCGAGGAACGCGCTGGAAGCGACAGAATTGCGATCCGAGCAACCGTTGACGAGAAAATGGCGAGCATTCCCAAATCCTGATCTCATGTTTTTTGGACTCCAGAAACGTTTTCGTGCATTTGTCGTCACTATTTCCGACGTAAAATGACACGAGGAACACGCTGGAGGCGACAGAATTGCGATCCGAGAAACCGTTGACGAGAAAATGGCGAGCATTCCCCAATCCTGATCTCATGTTTTTTGGGCTCCAGAACCGTGTTTGTGCATTTCTCAAGACGAATTCCGACGTAAAATGACACGAGGAACACGTTGGAAGCGACAGAATTGCGATCCGAGAAACCGTTGACGAGAAAATGGCGAGCATTCCCCAATCCTGTTCTCATGTTTTTTGGGCTCCAGAACCGTGTTTCTGCATTTCTCATGACTAATTCTGATATAAAATGACGCGACGAACGCGTTGGAAGCGACAGAATTGCGATCCGAGAAACCGTTGACGAGAAAATGGCGAGCATTCCCCAATCCTGTTCTCATGTTTTTTGGGCTCCAGAACCGTGTTTGTGCATTTCTCATGACTAATTCTGACGTAAAATGACGCGAGGAACGCGTTGGAAGCGACAGAATTGAGATCCGAGCAACCGTTGACGAGAAAATGGCGAGCATTCCCAAATCCTGATCTCATGTTTTTTGGGCTCCAGAACCGTGCTTGTGCATTTCTCATGACTAATTCTGATATAAAATGACGCGACGAACGCGTTGGAAGCGACAGAATTGTGATCCGAGCAACCGTTGACGAGAAAATGGCGAGCATTCCCAAATCCTGATCTCATGTTTTTTGGGCTCCAGAACCGTGTTTGTGCATTTCTCATGACTAATTCTGATATAAAATGACGCGAGGAACGAGTTGGAAGCGGCAGAATTGAGATCCGAGCAACCGTTGACGAGAAAATGGCGACCATTCCCAAATCCTGATCTCATGTTTTTTGGGCTCCAGAACCGTGTTTCTGCATTTCTCATGACTAATTCTGATATAAAATGACGCGACGAACGCGTTGGAAGCGACAGAATTGCGATCAGAGAAACCGTTGACGAGAAAATGGCGAGCATTCCCAAATCCTGATCTCGTGTTTTTTGGACTCCAGAAACGTTTTCGTGCATTTGTCGTGACTATTTCCGACGCAAAATGACACGAGGAACACGCTGGAAGCGACAGAATTGCGATCCGAGCAACCGTTGACGAGAAAATCGCGAGCATTCCCAAAACCTCATCTCGTGTTTTTTTGGACTCCAGAAACGTTTTCGTGCATTTGTCATCACTATTTCCGACGTAAAATGACACGAGGAACACGCTGGAGGCGACAGAATTGCGATCCGAGAAACCGTTGACGAGAAAATGGCGAGCATTCCCCAATCCTGATCTCATGTTTTTTGGGCTCCAGAACCGTGTTTGTGCATTTCTCAAGACGAATTCCGACGTAAAATGACACGAGGAACACGTTGGAAGCGACAGGATTGCGTTCCGAGAAACCGTCGACGAGAAAATCGCGAGCATTCCCAAATCCTGATCTCGTGTTTTTTGGGCTCCAGAACCGTGTTTCTGCATTTCTCATGACTAATTCCGATGTAAAATGACGCGAGGAACGCGCTGGAAGCGACAGAATTGCGATCCGAGCAACCGTTGACGAGAAAATGGCGAGCATTCCCAAATCCTGATCTCATGTTTTTTGGGCTCCAGAACCGTGTTTGTGCATTTCTCCTGACTAATTCTGATATAAAATGACGCGAGGAACGCGTTGGAAGCGACAGAATTGAGATCCGAACAACCGTTGACGAGAAAATGGCGAGCATTCCCAAAACTTGATCTCATGTTTTTTGGGCTCCAGAACCGTGTTTGTGCATTTCTCATGACTAATTCTGATATAAAATGACGCGAGGAACGTGTTGGAAGCGGCAGAATTGAGATCCGAGCAACCGTTGACGAGAAAATGGCGAGTATTCCCAAATCCTGGTCTCATGTTTTTGGGCTCCAGAACCGTGTTTGTGCATTTCTCATGACTAATTCTGATATAAAATGACGCGACGAACGCGTTGGAAGCGACAGAATTGCGATCCGAGCAACCGTTGACGAGAAAATGGCGAGCATTCCCAAATCCTGATCTCAAGTTTTTTGGGCTCCAGAACCGTGTTTGTGCATTTCTCATGACTAATTCTGATATAAAATGACGCGACGAACGCGTTGGAAGCCACAGAATTGCGATCCGAGCAACCGTTGACGAGAAAATGGCGAGCATTCCCAAAACTTGATCTCGTGTTTATTGAACTCCAGATCCGTGTTTGTGCATTTCTCAAGACGAATTCCGACGTAAAATGACACGAGGAACATGTTGGAAGCGACAGGATTGCGATCCGAGAAACCGTTGATGACAAAATCGCGAGCATTCCCAAAACCTGAACTCGTGGTTTTTGGACTCCAGAAACGTTTTCGTGCATTTGTCGTGACTATTTCAGACGCAAAATGACACGAGCAACACGCTGGAGGCGACAGAATTGCGATCCGAGAAACCGTTGACGTGAAAATGGCGAGCATTCCCCAATCCTGATCTCATGTTTTTTGGGCTCCAGAACCGTGTTTGTGCATTTCTCATGACTAATTCTGGTATAGAATGACGCGAGGAACACGCTGGAGGCGACAGAATTGCGATCCGAGAAACCGTTGACGAGAAAATGGCGAGCATTCCCCAATCCTGATCTCATGTTTTTTGGGTTCCAGAACCGTGTTTGTGCATTTCTCATGACTAATTCTGATATAAAATGACGCGAGGAACACGCTGGAAGCGACAGAATTGCGATCCGAGCAACCGTTGACGAGAAAATGGCGAGCATTCCCAAATCCTGATCTCGTGTTTTTTGGACTCCAGAAACGTTTTCGTGCATTTGTCGTCACTATTTCCGACGTAAAATGACACGAGGAACACGCTGGAGGCGACAGAATTGCGATCCGAGAAACCCTTGACGAGAAAATGGCGAGCATTCCCCAATCCTGTTCTCATGTTTTTTGGGCTCCAGAACCGTGTTTGTGCATTTCTCATGACTAATTCTGATATAAAATGACGCGAGGAACGCGTTGGAAGCGACAGAATTGAGATCCCAGTAACCGTTGACGAGAAAATGGCGAGCATTCCCAAAACTTGATCTCGTGTTTATTGAACTCCAGAACCGTGTTTGTGCGTTTCTCAAGACGAATTCTGATATAAAATGACGCGAGGAACGCGTTGGAAGCGGCAGAATTGAGATCCGAGCAACCGTTGACGAGAAAATGGCGAGCATTCCCAAATCCTGATCTCATGTTTTTTGGGCTCCAGAACCGTGTTTGTGCATTTCTCATGACTAATTCTGATATAAAATGACGCGACGAACGCGTTGGAAGCGACAGAATTGCGATCCGAGCAACCGTTGACGAGAAAATGGCGAGCATTCCCAAATCCTGATCTGGTGTTTTTTGGACTCCAGAAACGTTTTCGTGCATTTGTCGTCACTATTTCCGACGTAAAATGATACGAGGAACACGCTGGAGGCGACAGAATTGCGATCCGAGAAACCGTTGACGAGAAAATGGCGAGCATTCCCCAATCCTGTTCTCATGTTTTTTGGGCTCCAGAACCGCGTTTGTGCATTTCTCATAACTAATTCTGATATAAAATGACGCGACGAACGCGTTGGAAGCGACAGAATTGAGATCCGAGTAACCGTTGACGAGAAAATGGCGAGCATTCCCAAAACTTGATCTCGTGTTTATTGAACTCCAGAACCGTGTTTGTGCATTTCTCAAGACGAATTCTGATATAAAATGACGCGAGGAACGCGTTGGAAGCGGCAGAATTGAGATCCGAGCAACCGTT
Source organism: Crossocerus cetratus (assembly GCA_963675795.1). NCBI lineage: Eukaryota > Metazoa > Arthropoda > Insecta > Hymenoptera > Crabronidae > Crossocerus > Crossocerus cetratus. The sequence continues at coordinate 3,837,852 of OY776667.1, forward strand.
GACGAGAAAATGGCGAGCATTCCCAAAACTTGATCTCATGTTTTTTGGGCTCCAGAACCGTGTTTGTGCATTTCTCATGACTAATTCTGATATAAAATGACGCGACGAACGCGTTGGAAGCGACAGAATTGCGATCCGAGAAACCGTTGACGTGAAAATGGCGAGCATTCCCCAATCCTGATCTCATGTTTTTTGGGCTCCAGAACCGTGTTTGTGCATTTCTCATGACTAATTCTGGTATAGAATGACGCGAGGAACACGCTGGAGGCGACAGAATTGCGATCCGAGAAACCGTTGACGAGAAAATGGCGAGCATTCCCCAATCCTGATCTCATGTTTTTTGGGCTCCAGAACCGTGTTTGTGCATTTCTCATGACTAATTCTGATATAAAATGACGCGAGGAACACGCTGGAAGCGACAGAATTGCGATCCGAGCAACCGTTGACGAGAAAATGGCGAGCATTCCCAAATCCTGATCTCGTGTTTTTTGGACTCCAGAAACGTTTTCGTGCATTTGTCGTCACTATTTCCGACGTAAAATGACACGAGGAACACGCTGGAGGCGACAGAATTGCGATCCGAGAAACCCTTGACGAGAAAATGGCGAGCATTCCCCAATCCTGTTCTCATGTTTTTTGGGCTCCAGAACCGTGTTTGTGCATTTCTCATGACTAATTCTGATATAAAATGACGCGAGGAACGCGTTGGAAGCGACAGAATTGAGATCCCAGTAACCGTTGACGAGAAAATGGCGAGCATTCCCAAAACTTGATCTCGTGTTTATTGAACTCCAGAACCGTGTTTGTGCATTTCTCAAGACGAATTCTGATATAAAATGACGCGAGGAACGCGTTGGAAGCGGCAGAATTGAGATCCGAGCAACCGTTGACGAGAAAATGGCGAGCATTCCCAAATCCTGATCTCATGTTTTTTGGGCTCCAGAACCGTGTTTGTGCATTTCTCATGACTAATTCTGATATAAAATGACGCGACGAACGCGTTGGAAGCGACAGAATTGCGATCCGAGCAACCGTTGACGAGAAAATGGCGAGCATTCCCAAATCCTGATCTGGTGTTTTTTGGACTCCAGAAACGTTTTCGTGCATTTGTCGTCACTATTTCCGACGTAAAATGATACGAGGAACACGCTGGAGGCGACAGAATTGCGATCCGAGAAACCGTTGACGAGAAAATGGCGAGCATTCCCCAATCCTGTTCTCATGTTTTTTGGGCTCCAGAACCGCGTTTGTGCATTTCTCATAACTAATTCTGATATAAAATGACGCGACGAACGCGTTGGAAGCGACAGAATTGAGATCCGAGTAACCGTTGACGAGAAAATGGCGAGCATTCCCAAAACTTGATCTCGTGTTTATTGAACTCCAGAACCGTGTTTGTGCATTTCTCAAGACGAATTCTGATATAAAATGACGCGAGGAACGCGTTGGAAGCGGCAGAATTGAGATCCGAGCAACCGTTGACGAGAAAATGGCGAGCATTCCCAAAACTTGATCTCATGCTTTTTGGGCTCCAGAACCGTGTTTGTGCATTTCTCATGACTAATTCTGATATAAAATGACGCGACGAACGCGTTGGAAGCGACAGAATTGCCATCAGAGAAACCGTTGACGAGAAAATGGCGAGCATTCCCAAATCCTGATCTCGTGTTTTTTGGACTCCAGAAACGTTTTCGTGCATTTGTCGTCACTATTTCCGACGTAAAATGACACGAGGAACACGCTGGAGGCGACAGAATTGCGATCCGAGAAACCGTTGACGAGAAAATGGCGAGCATTCCCCAATCCTGTTCTCATGTTTTTTGGGCTCCAGAACCGTGTTTGTGCATTTCTCATGACTAATTCTGACGTAAAATGACGCGAGGAACGCGTTGGAAGCGACAGAATTGAGATCCGAGCAACCGTTGACGAGAAAATGGCGAGCATTCCCAAATCCTGATCTCATGTTTTTTGGGCTCCAGAACCGTGCTTGTGCATTTCTCATGACTAATTCTGATATAAAATGACGCGACGAACGCGTTGGAAGCGACAGAATTGTGATCCGAGCAACCGTTGACGAGAAAATGGCGAGCATTCCCAAATCCTGATCTCATGTTTTTTGGGCTCCAGAACCGTGTTTGTGCATTTCTCATGACTAATTCTGATATAAAATGACGCGAGGAACGAGTTGGAAGCGGCAGAATTGAGATCCGAGCAACCGTTGACGAGAAAATGGCGACCATTCCCAAATCCTGATCTCATGTTTTTTGGGCTCCAGAACCGTGTTTCTGCATTTCTCATGACTAATTCTGATATAAAATGACGCGACGAACGCGTTGGAAGCGACAGAATTGCGATCCGAGCAACCGTTGACGAGAAAATCGCGAGCATTCCCAAAACCTGATCTCGTGTTTTTTTGGACTCCAGAAACGTTTTCGTGCATTTGTCATCACTATTTCCGACGTAAAATGACACGAGGAACACGCTGGAGGCGACAGAATTGCGATCCGAGAAACCGTTGACGAGAAAATGGCGAGCATTCCCCAATCCTGATCTCATGTTTTTTGGGCTCCAGAACCGTGTTTGTGCATTTCTCAAGACGAATTCCGACGTAAAATGACACGAGGAACACGTTGGAAGCGACAGGATTGCGTTCCGAGAAACCGTTGACGAGAAAATCGCGAGCATTCCCAAATCCTGATCTCGTGTTTTTTGGGCTCCAGAACCGTGTTTCTGCATTTCTCATGACTAATTCCGATGTAAAATGACGCGAGGAACGCGCTGGAAGCGACAGAATTGCGATCCGAGCAACCGTTGACGAGAAAATGGCGAGCATTCCCAAATCCTGATCTCATGTTTTTTGGGCTCCAGAACCGTGTTTGTGCATTTCTCATGACTAATTCTGATATAAAATGACGCGACGAACGCGTTGGAAGCGACAGAATTGCGATCCGAGCAACCGTTGACGAGAAAATGGCGAGCATTCCCAAATCCTGATCTCAAGTTTTTTGGGCTCCAGAACCGTGTTTGTGCATTTCTCATGACTAATTCTGATATAAAATGACGCGACGAACGCGTTGGAAGCCACAGAATTGCGATCCGAGCAACCGTTGACGAGAAAATGGCGAGCATTCCCAAAACTTGATCTCGTGTTTATTGAACTCCAGATCCGTGTTTGTGCATTTCTCAAGACGAATTCCGACGTAAAATGACACGAGGAACATGTTGGAAGCGACAGGATTGCGATCCGAGAAACCGTTGATGACAAAATCGCGAGCATTCCCAAAACCTGAACTCGTGGTTTTTGGACTCCAGAAACGTTTTCGTGCATTTGTCGTGACTATTTCAGACGCAAAATGACACGAGGAACACGCTGGAGGCGACAGAATTGCGATCCGAGAAACCGTTGACGTGAAAATGGCGAGCATTCCCCAATCCTGATCTCATGTTTTTTGGGCTCCAGAACCGTGTTTGTGCATTTCTCATGACTAATTCTGGTATAGAATGACGCGAGGAACACGCTGGAGGCGACAGAATTGCGATCCGAGAAACCGTTGACGAGAAAATGGCGAGCATTCCCCAATCCTGATCTCATGTTTTTTGGGCTCCAGAACCGTGTTTGTGCATTTCTCATGACTAATTCTGATATAAAATGACGCGAGGAACACGCTGGAAGCGACAGAATTGCGATCCGAGCAACCGTTGGCGAGAAAATGGCGAGCATTCCCAAATCCTGATCTCATGTTTTTTGGGCTCCAGAACCGTGTTTGTGCATTTCTCATGACTAATTCTGATATAAAATGACGCGAGGAACGAGTTGGAAGCGGCAGAATTGAGATCCGAGCAACCGTTGACGAGAAAATGGCGACCATTCCCAAATCCTGATCTCATGTTTTTTGGGCTCCAGAACCGTGTTTCTGCATTTCTCATGACTAATTCTGATATAAAATGACGCGACGAACGCGTTGGAAGCGACAGAATTGCGATCAGAGAAACCGTTGACGAGAAAATGGCGAGCATTCCCAAATCCTGATCTCGTGTTTTTTGGACTCCAGAAACGTTTTCGTGCATTTGTCGTCACTATTTCCGACGTAAAATGACACGAGGAACACGCTGGAGGCGACAGAATTGCGATCCGAGAAACCCTTGACGAGAAAATGGCGAGCATTCCCCAATCCTGTTCTCATGTTTTTTGGGCTCCAGAACCGTGTTTGTGCATTTCTCATGACTAATTCTGATATAAAATGACGCGAGGAACGCGTTGGAAGCGACAGAATTGAGATCCGAGTAACCGTTGACGAGAAAATGGCGAGCATTCCCAAAACTTGATCTCGTGTTTATTGAACTCCAGAACCGTGTTTGTGCATTTCTCAAGACGAATTCTGATATAAAATGACGCGAGGAACGCGTTGGAAGCGGCAGAATTGAGATCCGAGCAACCGTTGACGAGAAAATGGCGAGCATTCCCAAATCCTGATCTCATGTTTTTTGGGCTCCAGAACCGTGTTTGTGCATTTCTCATGACTAATTCTGATATAAAATGACGCGACGAACGCGTTGGAAGCGACAGAATTGCGATCCGAGCAACCGTTGACGAGAAAATGGCGAGCATTCCCAAATCCTGATCTGGTGTTTTTTGGACTCCAGAAACGTTTTCGTGCATTTGTCGTCACTATTTCCGACGTAAAATGATACGAGGAACACGCTGGAGGCGACAGAATTGCGATCCGAGAAACCGTTGACGAGAAAATGGCGAGCATTCCCCAATCCTGTTCTCATGTTTTTTGGGCTCCAGAACCGCGTTTGTGCATTTCTCATAACTAATTCTGATATAAAATGACGCGACGAACGCGTTGGAAGCGACAGAATTGAGATCCGAGTAACCGTTGACGAGAAAATGGCGAGCATTCCCAAAACTTGATCTCGTGTTTATTGAACTCCAGAACCGTGTTTGTGCATTTCTCAAGACGAATTCTGATATAAAATGACGCGAGGAACGCGTTGGAAGCGGCAGAATTGAGATCCGAGCAACCGTTGACGAGAAAATGGCGAGCATTCCCAAAACTTGATCTCATGTTTTTTGGGCTCCAGAACCGTGTTTGTGCATTTCTCATGACTAATTCTGATATAAAATGACGCGACGAACGCGTTGGAAGCGACAGAATTGCCATCAGAGAAACCGTTGACGAGAAAATGGCGAGCATTCCCAAATCCTGATCTCGTGTTTTTTGGACTCCAGAAACGTTTTCGTGCATTTGTCGTCACTATTTCCGACGTAAAATGACACGAGGAACACGCTGGAGGCGACAGAATTGCGATCCGAGAAACCGTTGACGAGAAAATGGCGAGCATTCCCCAATCCTGTTCTCATGTTTTTTGGGCTCCAGAATCGTGTTTGTGCATTTCTCATGACTAATTCTGACGTAAAATGACGCGAGGAACGCGTTGGGAGCGACAGAATTGAGATCCGAGCAACCGTTGACGAGAAAATGGCGAGCATTCCCAAATCCTGATCTCATGTTTTTTGGGCTCCAGAACCGTGCTTGTGCATTTCTCATGACTAATTCTGATATAAAATGACGCGACGAACGCGTTGGAAGCGACAGAATTGTGATCCGAGCAACCGTTGACGAGAAAATGGCGAGCATTCCCAAATCCTGATCTCATGTTTTTTGGGCTCCAGAACCGTGTTTGTGCATTTCTCATGACTAATTCTGATATAAAATGACGCGACGAACGCGTTGGAAGCGACAGAATTGCGATCAGAGAAACCGTTGACGAGAAAATGGCGAGCATTCCCAAATCCTGATCTCGTGTTTTTTGGACTCCAGAAACGTTTTCGTGCATTTGTCGTCACTATTTCCGACGTAAAATGACACGAGGAACACGCTGGAGGCGACAGAATTGCGATCCGAGAAACCGTTGACGAGAAAATGGCGAGCATTCCCCAATCCTGTTCTCATGTTTTTTGGGCTCCAGAACCGTGTTTGTGCATTGCTCATGACTAATTCTGATATAAAATGACGCGAGGAACGCGTTGGAAGCGACAGAATTGAGATCCGAGTAACCGTTGACGAGAAAATGGCGAGCATTCCCAAAACTTGATCTCGTGTTTATTGAACTCCAGAACCGTGTTTGTGCATTTCTCAAGACGAATTCTGATATAAAATGACGCTAGGAACGCGTTGGAAGCGGCAGAATTGAGATCCGAGCAACCGTTGACGAGAAAATGGCGAGCATTCCCAAATCCTGATCTCATGTTTTTTGGGCTCCAGAACCGTGCTTGTGCATTTCTCATGACTAATTCTGATATAAAATGACGCGACGAACGCGTTGGAAGCGACAGAATTGCGATCCGAGCAACCGTTGACGAGAAAATGGCGAGCATTCCCAAATCCTGATCTCGTGTTTTTTGGACTCCAGAAACGTTTTCGTGCATTTGTCGTCACTATTTCCGACGTAAAATGATACGAGGAACACGCTGGAGGCGACAGAATTGCGATCCGAGAAACCGTTGACGAGAAAATGGCGAGCATTCCCAAATCCTGATCTCATGTTTTTTGGGCTCCAGAACCGTGTTTGTGCATTTCTCATGACTAATTCTGATATAAAATGACGCGAGGAACGAGTTGGAAGCGGCAGAATTGAGATCCGAGCAACCGTTGACGAGAAAATGGCGACCATTCCCAAATCCTGATCTCATGTTTTTTGGGCTCCAGAACCGTGTTTCTGCATTTCTCATGACTAATTCTGATATAAAATGACGCGACGAACGCGTTGGAAGCGACAGAATTGCGATCAGAGAAACCGTTGACGAGAAAATGGCGAGCATTCCCAAATCCTGATCTCGTGTTTTTTGGACTCCAGAAACGTTTTCGTGCATTTGTCGTCACTATTTCCGACGTAAAATGACACGAGGAACACGCTGGAGGCGACAGAATTGCGATCCGAGAAACCGTTGACGAGAAAATGGCGAGCATTCCCCAATCCTGTTCTCATGTTTTTTGGGCTCCAGAATCGTGTTTGTGCATTTCTCATGACTAATTCTGACGTAAAATGACGCGAGGAACGCGTTGGGAGCGACAGAATTGAGATCCGAGCAACCGTTGACGAGAAAATGGCGAGCATTCCCAAATCCTGATCTCATGTTTTTTGGGCTCCAGAACCGTGCTTGTGCATTTCTCATGACTAATTCTGATATAAAATGACGCGACGAACGCGTTGGAAGCGACAGAATTGTGATCCGAGCAACCGTTGACGAGAAAATGGCGAGCATTCCCAAATCCTGATCTCATGTTTTTTGGGCTCCAGAACCGTGTTTGTGCATTTCTCATGACTAATTCTGATATAAAATGACGCGACGAACGCGTTGGAAGCGACAGAATTGCGATCAGAGAAACCGTTGACGAGAAAATGGCGAGCATTCCCAAATCCTGATCTCGTGTTTTTTGGACTCCAGAAACGTTTTCGTGCATTTGTCGTCACTATTTCCGACGTAAAATGACACGAGGAACACGCTGGAGGCGACAGAATTGCGATCCGAGAAACCGTTGACGAGAAAATGGCGAGCATTCCCCAATCCTGTTCTCATGTTTTTTGGGCTCCAGAACCGTGTTTGTGCATTGCTCATGACTAATTCTGATATAAAATGACGCGAGGAACGCGTTGGAAGCGACAGAATTGAGATCCGAGTAACCGTTGACGAGAAAATGGCGAGCATTCCCAAAACTTGATCTCGTGTTTATTGAACTCCAGAACCGTGTTTGTGCATTTCTCAAGACGAATTCTGATATAAAATGACGCGAGGAACGCGTTGGAAGCGGCAGAATTGAGATCCGAGCAACCGTTGACGAGAAAATGGCGAGCATTCCCAAATCCTGATCTCATGTTTTTTGGGCTCCAGAACCGTGCTTGTGCATTTCTCATGACTAATTCTGATATAAAATGACGCGACGAACGCGTTGGAAGCGACAGAATTGTGATCCGAGCAACCGTTGACGAGAAAATGGCGAGCATTCCCAAATCCTGATCTCATGTTTTTTGGGCTCCAGAACCGTGTTTGTGCATTTCTCATGACTAATTCTGATATAAAATGACGCGACGAACGCGTTGGAAGCGACAGAATTGCGATCAGAGAAACCGTTGACGAGAAAATGGCGAGCATTCCCAAATCCTGATCTCGTGTTTTTTGGACTCCAGAAACGTTTTCGTGCATTTGTCGTCACTATTTCCGACGTAAAATGACACGAGGAACACGCTGGAGGCGACAGAATTGCGATCCGAGAAACCGTTGACGAGAAAATGGCGAGCATTCCCCAATCCTGTTCTCATGTTTTTTGGGCTCCAGAACCGTGTTTGTGCATTGCTCATGACTAATTCTGATATAAAATGACGCGAGGAACGCGTTGGAAGCGACAGAATTGAGATCCGAGTAACCGTCGACGAGAAAATGGCGAGCATTCCCAAAACTTGATCTCGTGTTTATTGAACTCCAGAACCGTGTTTGTGCATTTCTCAAGACGAATTCTGATATAAAATGACGCGAGGAACGCGTTGGAAGCGGCAGAATTGAGATCCGAGCAACCGTTGACGAGAAAATGGCGAGCATTCCCAAATCCTGATCTCATGTTTTTTGGGCTCCAGAACCGTGCTTGTGCATTTCTCATGACTAATTCTGATATAAAATGACGCGACGAACGCGTTGGAAGCGACAGAATTGCGATCCGAGCAACCGTTGACGAGAAAATGGCGAGCATTCCCAAATCCTGATCTCGTGTTTTTTGGACTCCAGAAACGTTTTCGTGCATTTGTCGTCACTATTTCCGACGTAAAATGATACGAGGAACACGCTGGAGGCGACAGAATTGCGATCCGAGAAACCGTTGACGAGAAAATGGCGAGCATTCCCAAATCCTGATCTCATGTTTTTTGGGCTCCAGAACCGTGTTTGTGCATTTCTCATGACTAATTCTGATATAAAATGACGCGAGGAACGAGTTGGAAGCGGCAGAATTGAGATCCGAGCAACCGTTGACGAGAAAATGGCGACCATTCCCAAATCCTGATCTCATGTTTTTTGGGCTCCAGAACCGTGTTTCTGCATTTCTCATGACTAATTCTGATATAAAATGACGCGACGAACGCGTTGGAAGCGACAGAATTGCGATCAGAGAAACCGTTGACGAGAAAATGGCGAGCATTCCCAAATCCTGATCTCGTGTTTTTTGGACTCCAGAAACGTTTTCGTGCATTTGTCGTCACTATTTCCGACGTAAAATGACACGAGGAACACGCTGGAGGCGACAGAATTGCGATCCGAGAAACCGTTGACGAGAAAATGGCGAGCATTCCCCAATCCTGTTCTCATGTTTTTTGGGCTCCAGAACCGTGTTTGTGCATTTCTCATGACTAATTCTGATATAAAATGACGCGAGGAACGCGTTGGAAGCGACAGAATTGAGATCCGAGCAACCGTTGACGAGAAAATGGCGACCATTCCCAAATCCTGATCTCATGTTTTTTGGGCTCCAGAACCGTGTTTCTGCATTTCTCATGACTAATTTTGATATAAAATGACGCGACGAACGCGTTGGAAGCGACAGAATTGAGATCCGAGCAACCGTTGACGAGAAAATGGCGACCATTCCCAAATCCTGATCCCATGTTTTTTGGGCTCCAGAACCGTGTTTCTGCATTTCTCATGACTAATTCTGATATAAAATGACGCGACGAACGCGTTGGAAGCGACAGAAGTGCGATCAGAGAAACCGTTGACGAGAAAATGGCGAGCATTCCCAAATCCTGATCTCGTATTTTTTGGACTCCAGAAACGTTTTCGTGCATTTGTCGTGACTATTTCCGACGCAAAATGACACGAGGAACACGCTGGAAGCGACAGAATTGCGATCCGAAAAACCGTTGACGAGAAAATGGTGAGCATTCCCAAATCCTGATCTCATGTTTTTTGGGCTCCAGAACCGTGTTTGTGCATTTCTCATGACTAATTCTGATATAAAATGACGCGACGAACGCGTTGGAAGCGACAGAATTGCGATCCGAGCAACCGTTGACGAGAAAATCGCGAGCATTCCCAAAACCTGATCTCGTGTTTTTTTGGACTCCAGAAACGTTTTCGTGCATTTGTCATCACTATTTCCGACGTAAAATGACACGAGGAACACGCTGGAGGCGACAGAATTGCGATCCGAGAAACCGTTGACGAGAAAATGGCGAGCATTCCCCAATCCTGATCTCATGTTTTTTGGGCTCCAGAACCGTGTTTGTGCATTTCTCAAGACGAATTCCGACGTAAAATGACACGAGGAACACGTTGGAAGCGACAGGATTGCGTTCCGAGAAACCGTTGACGAGAAAATCGCGAGCATTCCCAAATTCTGATCTCGTGTTTTTTGGGCTCCAGAACCGTGTTTCTGCATTTCTCATGACTAATTCCGATGTAAAATGACGCGAGGAACGCGCTGGAAGCGACAGAATTGCGATCCGAGCAACCGTTGACGAGAAAATGGCGAGCATTCCCAAATCCTGATCTCATGTTTTTTGGACTCCAGAAACGTTTTCGTGCATTTGTCGTCACTATTTCCGACGTAAAATGACACGAGGAACACGCTGGAGGCGACAGAATTGCGATCCGAGAAACCGTTGACGAGAAAATGGCGAGCATTCCCCAATCCTGATCTCATGTTTTTTGGGCTCCAGAACCGTGTTTGTGCATTTCTCAAGACGAATTCCGACGTAAAATGACACGAGGAACACGTTGGAAGCGACAGAATTGCGATCCGAGAAACCGTTGACGAGAAAATGGCGAGCATTCCCCAATCCTGTTCTCATGTTTTTTGGGCTCCAGAACCGTGTTTCTGCATTTCTCATGACTAATTCTGATATAAAATGACGCGACGAACGCGTTGGAAGCGACAGAATTGCGATCCGAGAAACCGTTGACGAGAAAATGGCGAGCATTCCCCAATCCTGTTCTCATGTTTTTTGGGCTCCAGAACCGTGTTTGTGCATTTCTCATGACTAATTCTGACGTAAAATGACGCGAGGAACGCGTTGGAAGCGACAGAATTGAGATCCGAGCAACCGTTGACGAGAAAATGGCGAGCATTCCCAAATCCTGATCTCATGTTTTTTGGGCTCCAGAACCGTGCTTGTGCATTTCTCATGACTAATTCTGATATAAAATGACGCGACGAACGCGTTGGAAGCGACAGAATTGTGATCCGAGCAACCGTTGACGAGAAAATGGCGAGCATTCCCAAATCCTGATCTCATGTTTTTTGGGCTCCAGAACCGTGTTTGTGCATTTCTCATGACTAATTCTGATATAAAATGACGCGAGGAACGAGTTGGAAGCGGCAGAATTGAGATCCGAGCAACCGTTGACGAGAAAATGGCGACCATTCCCAAATCCTGATCTCATGTTTTTTGGGCTCCAGAACCGTGTTTCTGCATTTCTCATGACTAATTCTGATATAAAATGACGCGACGAACGCGTTGGAAGCGACAGAATTGCGATCAGAGAAACCGTTGACGAGAAAATGGCGAGCATTCCCAAATCCTGATCTCGTGTTTTTTGGACTCCAGAAACGTTTTCGTGCATTTGTCGTGACTATTTCCGACGCAAAATGACACGAGGAACACGCTGGAAGCGACAGAATTGCGATCCGAGCAACCGTTGACGAGAAAATCGCGAGCATTCCCAAAACCTCATCTCGTGTTTTTTTGGACTCCAGAAACGTTTTCGTGCATTTGTCATCACTATTTCCGACGTAAAATGACACGAGGAACACGCTGGAGGCGACAGAATTGCGATCCGAGAAACCGTTGACGAGAAAATGGCGAGCATTCCCCAATCCTGATCTCATGTTTTTTGGGCTCCAGAACCGTGTTTGTGCATTTCTCAAGACGAATTCCGACGTAAAATGACACGAGGAACACGTTGGAAGCGACAGGATTGCGTTCCGAGAAACCGTCGACGAGAAAATCGCGAGCATTCCCAAATCCTGATCTCGTGTTTTTTGGGCTCCAGAACCGTGTTTCTGCATTTCTCATGACTAATTCCGATGTAAAATGACGCGAGGAACGCGCTGGAAGCGACAGAATTGCGATCCGAGCAACCGTTGACGAGAAAATGGCGAGCATTCCCAAATCCTGATCTCATGTTTTTTGGGCTCCAGAACCGTGTTTGTGCATTTCTCCTGACTAATTCTGATATAAAATGACGCGAGGAACGCGTTGGAAGCGACAGAATTGAGATCCGAACAACCGTTGACGAGAAAATGGCGAGCATTCCCAAAACTTGATCTCATGTTTTTTGGGCTCCAGAACCGTGTTTGTGCATTTCTCATGACTAATTCTGATATAAAATGACGCGAGGAACGTGTTGGAAGCGGCAGAATTGAGATCCGAGCAACCGTTGACGAGAAAATGGCGAGTATTCCCAAATCCTGGTCTCATGTTTTTGGGCTCCAGAACCGTGTTTGTGCATTTCTCATGACTAATTCTGATATAAAATGACGCGACGAACGCGTTGGAAGCGACAGAATTGCGATCCGAGCAACCGTTGACGAGAAAATGGCGAGCATTCCCAAATCCTGATCTCAAGTTTTTTGGGCTCCAGAACCGTGTTTGTGCATTTCTCATGACTAATTCTGATATAAAATGACGCGACGAACGCGTTGGAAGCCACAGAATTGCGATCCGAGCAACCGTTGACGAGAAAATGGCGAGCATTCCCAAAACTTGATCTCGTGTTTATTGAACTCCAGATCCGTGTTTGTGCATTTCTCAAGACGAATTCCGACGTAAAATGACACGAGGAACATGTTGGAAGCGACAGGATTGCGATCCGAGAAACCGTTGATGACAAAATCGCGAGCATTCCCAAAACCTGAACTCGTGGTTTTTGGACTCCAGAAACGTTTTCGTGCATTTGTCGTGACTATTTCAGACGCAAAATGACACGAGCAACACGCTGGAGGCGACAGAATTGCGATCCGAGAAACCGTTGACGTGAAAATGGCGAGCATTCCCCAATCCTGATCTCATGTTTTTTGGGCTCCAGAACCGTGTTTGTGCATTTCTCATGACTAATTCTGGTATAGAATGACGCGAGGAACACGCTGGAGGCGACAGAATTGCGATCCGAGAAACCGTTGACGAGAAAATGGCGAGCATTCCCCAATCCTGATCTCATGTTTTTTGGGTTCCAGAACCGTGTTTGTGCATTTCTCATGACTAATTCTGATATAAAATGACGCGAGGAACACGCTGGAAGCGACAGAATTGCGATCCGAGCAACCGTTGACGAGAAAATGGCGAGCATTCCCAAATCCTGATCTCGTGTTTTTTGGACTCCAGAAACGTTTTCGTGCATTTGTCGTCACTATTTCCGACGTAAAATGACACGAGGAACACGCTGGAGGCGACAGAATTGCGATCCGAGAAACCCTTGACGAGAAAATGGCGAGCATTCCCCAATCCTGTTCTCATGTTTTTTGGGCTCCAGAACCGTGTTTGTGCATTTCTCATGACTAATTCTGATATAAAATGACGCGAGGAACGCGTTGGAAGCGACAGAATTGAGATCCCAGTAACCGTTGACGAGAAAATGGCGAGCATTCCCAAAACTTGATCTCGTGTTTATTGAACTCCAGAACCGTGTTTGTGCGTTTCTCAAGACGAATTCTGATATAAAATGACGCGAGGAACGCGTTGGAAGCGGCAGAATTGAGATCCGAGCAACCGTTGACGAGAAAATGGCGAGCATTCCCAAATCCTGATCTCATGTTTTTTGGGCTCCAGAACCGTGTTTGTGCATTTCTCATGACTAATTCTGATATAAAATGACGCGACGAACGCGTTGGAAGCGACAGAATTGCGATCCGAGCAACCGTTGACGAGAAAATGGCGAGCATTCCCAAATCCTGATCTGGTGTTTTTTGGACTCCAGAAACGTTTTCGTGCATTTGTCGTCACTATTTCCGACGTAAAATGATACGAGGAACACGCTGGAGGCGACAGAATTGCGATCCGAGAAACCGTTGACGAGAAAATGGCGAGCATTCCCCAATCCTGTTCTCATGTTTTTTGGGCTCCAGAACCGCGTTTGTGCATTTCTCATAACTAATTCTGATATAAAATGACGCGACGAACGCGTTGGAAGCGACAGAATTGAGATCCGAGTAACCGTTGACGAGAAAATGGCGAGCATTCCCAAAACTTGATCTCGTGTTTATTGAACTCCAGAACCGTGTTTGTGCATTTCTCAAGACGAATTCTGATATAAAATGACGCGACGAACGCGTTGGAAGCGACAGAATTGCGATCCGAGAAACCGTTGACGTGAAAATGGCGAGCATTCCCCAATCCTGATCTCATGTTTTTTGGGCTCCAGAACCGTGTTTGTGCATTTCTCATGACTAATTCTGGTATAGAATGACGCGAGGAACACGCTGGAGGCGACAGAATTGCGATCCGAGAAACCGTTGACGAGAAAATGGCGAGCATTCCCCAATCCTGATCTCATGTTTTTTGGGCTCCAGAACCGTGTTTGTGCATTTCTCATGACTAATTCTGATATAAAATGACGCGAGGAACACGCTGGAAGCGACAGAATTGCGATCCGAGCAACCGTTGACGAGAAAATGGCGAGCATTCCCAAATCCTGATCTCGTGTTTTTTGGACTCCAGAAACGTTTTCGTGCATTTGTCGTCACTATTTCCGACGTAAAATGACACGAGGAACACGCTGGAGGCGACAGAATTGCGATCCGAGAAACCCTTGACGAGAAAATGGCGAGCATTCCCCAATCCTGTTCTCATGTTTTTTGGGCTCCAGAACCGTGTTTGTGCATTTCTCATGACTAATTCTGATATAAAATGACGCGAGGAACGCGTTGGAAGCGACAGAATTGAGATCCCAGTAACCGTTGACGAGAAAATGGCGAGCATTCCCAAAACTTGATCTCGTGTTTATTGAACTCCAGAACCGTGTTTGTGCATTTCTCAAGACGAATTCTGATATAAAATGACGCGAGGAACGCGTTGGAAGCGGCAGAATTGAGATCCGAGCAACCGTTGACGAGAAAATGGCGAGCATTCCCAAATCCTGATCTCATGTTTTTTGGGCTCCAGAACCGTGTTTGTGCATTTCTCATGACTAATTCTGATATAAAATGACGCGACGAACGCGTTGGAAGCGACAGAATTGCGATCCGAGCAACCGTTGACGAGAAAATGGCGAGCATTCCCAAATCCTGATCTGGTGTTTTTTGGACTCCAGAAACGTTTTCGTGCATTTGTCGTCACTATTTCCGACGTAAAATGATACGAGGAACACGCTGGAGGCGACAGAATTGCGATCCGAGAAACCGTTGACGAGAAAATGGCGAGCATTCCCCAATCCTGTTCTCATGTTTTTTGGGCTCCAGAACCGCGTTTGTGCATTTCTCATAACTAATTCTGATATAAAATGACGCGACGAACGCGTTGGAAGCGACAGAATTGAGATCCGAGTAACCGTTGACGAGAAAATGGCGAGCATTCCCAAAACTTGATCTCGTGTTTATTGAACTCCAGAACCGTGTTTGTGCATTTCTCAAGACGAATTCTGATATAAAATGACGCGAGGAACGCGTTGGAAGCGGCAGAATTGAGATCCGAGCAACCGTTGACGAGAAAATGGCGAGCATTCCCAAAACTTGATCTCATGCTTTTTGGGCTCCAGAACCGTGTTTGTGCATTTCTCATGACTAATTCTGATATAAAATGACGCGACGAACGCGTTGGAAGCGACAGAATTGCCATCAGAGAAACCGTTGACGAGAAAATGGCGAGCATTCCCAAATCCTGATCTCGTGTTTTTTGGACTCCAGAAACGTTTTCGTGCATTTGTCGTCACTATTTCCGACGTAAAATGACACGAGGAACACGCTGGAGGCGACAGAATTGCGATCCGAGAAACCGTTGACGAGAAAATGGCGAGCATTCCCCAATCCTGTTCTCATGTTTTTTGGGCTCCAGAACCGTGTTTGTGCATTTCTCATGACTAATTCTGACGTAAAATGACGCGAGGAACGCGTTGGAAGCGACAGAATTGAGATCCGAGCAACCGTTGACGAGAAAATGGCGAGCATTCCCAAATCCTGATCTCATGTTTTTTGGGCTCCAGAACCGTGCTTGTGCATTTCTCATGACTAATTCTGATATAAAATGACGCGACGAACGCGTTGGAAGCGACAGAATTGTGATCCGAGCAACCGTTGACGAGAAAATGGCGAGCATTCCCAAATCCTGATCTCATGTTTTTTGGGCTCCAGAACCGTGTTTGTGCATTTCTCATGACTAATTCTGATATAAAATGACGCGAGGAACGAGTTGGAAGCGGCAGAATTGAGATCCGAGCAACCGTTGACGAGAAAATGGCGACCATTCCCAAATCCTGATCTCATGTTTTTTGGGCTCCAGAACCGTGTTTCTGCATTTCTCATGACTAATTCTGATATAAAATGACGCGACGAACGCGTTGGAAGCGACAGAATTGCGATCCGAGCAACCGTTGACGAGAAAATCGCGAGCATTCCCAAAACCTGATCTCGTGTTTTTTTGGACTCCAGAAACGTTTTCGTGCATTTGTCATCACTATTTCCGACGTAAAATGACACGAGGAACACGCTGGAGGCGACAGAATTGCGATCCGAGAAACCGTTGACGAGAAAATGGCGAGCATTCCCCAATCCTGATCTCATGTTTTTTGGGCTCCAGAACCGTGTTTGTGCATTTCTCAAGACGAATTCCGACGTAAAATGACACGAGGAACACGTTGGAAGCGACAGGATTGCGTTCCGAGAAACCGTTGACGAGAAAATCGCGAGCATTCCCAAATCCTGATCTCGTGTTTTTTGGGCTCCAGAACCGTGTTTCTGCATTTCTCATGACTAATTCCGATGTAAAATGACGCGAGGAACGCGCTGGAAGCGACAGAATTGCGATCCGAGCAACCGTTGACGAGAAAATGGCGAGCATTCCCAAATCCTGATCTCATGTTTTTTGGGCTCCAGAACCGTGTTTGTGCATTTCTCATGACTAATTCTGATATAAAATGACGCGACGAACGCGTTGGAAGCGACAGAATTGCGATCCGAGCAACCGTTGACGAGAAAATGGCGAGCATTCCCAAATCCTGATCTCAAGTTTTTTGGGCTCCAGAACCGTGTTTGTGCATTTCTCATGACTAATTCTGATATAAAATGACGCGACGAACGCGTTGGAAGCCACAGAATTGCGATCCGAGCAACCGTTGACGAGAAAATGGCGAGCATTCCCAAAACTTGATCTCGTGTTTATTGAACTCCAGATCCGTGTTTGTGCATTTCTCAAGACGAATTCCGACGTAAAATGACACGAGGAACATGTTGGAAGCGACAGGATTGCGATCCGAGAAACCGTTGATGACAAAATCGCGAGCATTCCCAAAACCTGAACTCGTGGTTTTTGGACTCCAGAAACGTTTTCGTGCATTTGTCGTGACTATTTCAGACGCAAAATGACACGAGGAACACGCTGGAGGCGACAGAATTGCGATCCGAGAAACCGTTGACGTGAAAATGGCGAGCATTCCCCAATCCTGATCTCATGTTTTTTGGGCTCCAGAACCGTGTTTGTGCATTTCTCATGACTAATTCTGGTATAGAATGACGCGAGGAACACGCTGGAGGCGACAGAATTGCGATCCGAGAAACCGTTGACGAGAAAATGGCGAGCATTCCCCAATCCTGATCTCATGTTTTTTGGGCTCCAGAACCGTGTTTGTGCATTTCTCATGACTAATTCTGATATAAAATGACGCGAGGAACACGCTGGAAGCGACAGAATTGCGATCCGAGCAACCGTTGGCGAGAAAATGGCGAGCATTCCCAAATCCTGATCTCATGTTTTTTGGGCTCCAGAACCGTGTTTGTGCATTTCTCATGACTAATTCTGATATAAAATGACGCGAGGAACGAGTTGGAAGCGGCAGAATTGAGATCCGAGCAACCGTTGACGAGAAAATGGCGACCATTCCCAAATCCTGATCTCATGTTTTTTGGGCTCCAGAACCGTGTTTCTGCATTTCTCATGACTAATTCTGATATAAAATGACGCGACGAACGCGTTGGAAGCGACAGAATTGCGATCAGAGAAACCGTTGACGAGAAAATGGCGAGCATTCCCAAATCCTGATCTCGTGTTTTTTGGACTCCAGAAACGTTTTCGTGCATTTGTCGTCACTATTTCCGACGTAAAATGACACGAGGAACACGCTGGAGGCGACAGAATTGCGATCCGAGAAACCCTTGACGAGAAAATGGCGAGCATTCCCCAATCCTGTTCTCATGTTTTTTGGGCTCCAGAACCGTGTTTGTGCATTTCTCATGACTAATTCTGATATAAAATGACGCGAGGAACGCGTTGGAAGCGACAGAATTGAGATCCGAGTAACCGTTGACGAGAAAATGGCGAGCATTCCCAAAACTTGATCTCGTGTTTATTGAACTCCAGAACCGTGTTTGTGCATTTCTCAAGACGAATTCTGATATAAAATGACGCGAGGAACGCGTTGGAAGCGGCAGAATTGAGATCCGAGCAACCGTTGACGAGAAAATGGCGAGCATTCCCAAATCCTGATCTCATGTTTTTTGGGCTCCAGAACCGTGTTTGTGCATTTCTCATGACTAATTCTGATATAAAATGACGCGACGAACGCGTTGGAAGCGACAGAATTGCGATCCGAGCAACCGTTGACGAGAAAATGGCGAGCATTCCCAAATCCTGATCTGGTGTTTTTTGGACTCCAGAAACGTTTTCGTGCATTTGTCGTCACTATTTCCGACGTAAAATGATACGAGGAACACGCTGGAGGCGACAGAATTGCGATCCGAGAAACCGTTGACGAGAAAATGGCGAGCATTCCCCAATCCTGTTCTCATGTTTTTTGGGCTCCAGAACCGCGTTTGTGCATTTCTCATAACTAATTCTGATATAAAATGACGCGACGAACGCGTTGGAAGCGACAGAATTGAGATCCGAGTAACCGTTGACGAGAAAATGGCGAGCATTCCCAAAACTTGATCTCGTGTTTATTGAACTCCAGAACCGTGTTTGTGCATTTCTCAAGACGAATTCTGATATAAAATGACGCGAGGAACGCGTTGGAAGCGGCAGAATTGAGATCCGAGCAACCGTTGACGAGAAAATGGCGAGCATTCCCAAAACTTGATCTCATGTTTTTTGGGCTCCAGAACCGTGTTTGTGCATTTCTCATGACTAATTCTGATATAAAATGACGCGACGAACGCGTTGGAAGCGACAGAATTGCCATCAGAGAAACCGTTGACGAGAAAATGGCGAGCATTCCCAAATCCTGATCTCGTGTTTTTTGGACTCCAGAAACGTTTTCGTGCATTTGTCGTCACTATTTCCGACGTAAAATGACACGAGGAACACGCTGGAGGCGACAGAATTGCGATCCGAGAAACCGTTGACGAGAAAATGGCGAGCATTCCCCAATCCTGTTCTCATGTTTTTTGGGCTCCAGAATCGTGTTTGTGCATTTCTCATGACTAATTCTGACGTAAAATGACGCGAGGAACGCGTTGGGAGCGACAGAATTGAGATCCGAGCAACCGTTGACGAGAAAATGGCGAGCATTCCCAAATCCTGATCTCATGTTTTTTGGGCTCCAGAACCGTGCTTGTGCATTTCTCATGACTAATTCTGATATAAAATGACGCGACGAACGCGTTGGAAGCGACAGAATTGTGATCCGAGCAACCGTTGACGAGAAAATGGCGAGCATTCCCAAATCCTGATCTCATGTTTTTTGGGCTCCAGAACCGTGTTTGTGCATTTCTCATGACTAATTCTGATATAAAATGACGCGACGAACGCGTTGGAAGCGACAGAATTGCGATCAGAGAAACCGTTGACGAGAAAATGGCGAGCATTCCCAAATCCTGATCTCGTGTTTTTTGGACTCCAGAAACGTTTTCGTGCATTTGTCGTCACTATTTCCGACGTAAAATGACACGAGGAACACGCTGGAGGCGACAGAATTGCGATCCGAGAAACCGTTGACGAGAAAATGGCGAGCATTCCCCAATCCTGTTCTCATGTTTTTTGGGCTCCAGAACCGTGTTTGTGCATTGCTCATGACTAATTCTGATATAAAATGACGCGAGGAACGCGTTGGAAGCGACAGAATTGAGATCCGAGTAACCGTTGACGAGAAAATGGCGAGCATTCCCAAAACTTGATCTCGTGTTTATTGAACTCCAGAACCGTGTTTGTGCATTTCTCAAGACGAATTCTGATATAAAATGACGCTAGGAACGCGTTGGAAGCGGCAGAATTGAGATCCGAGCAACCGTTGACGAGAAAATGGCGAGCATTCCCAAATCCTGATCTCATGTTTTTTGGGCTCCAGAACCGTGCTTGTGCATTTCTCATGACTAATTCTGATATAAAATGACGCGACGAACGCGTTGGAAGCGACAGAATTGCGATCCGAGCAACCGTTGACGAGAAAATGGCGAGCATTCCCAAATCCTGATCTCGTGTTTTTTGGACTCCAGAAACGTTTTCGTGCATTTGTCGTCACTATTTCCGACGTAAAATGATACGAGGAACACGCTGGAGGCGACAGAATTGCGATCCGAGAAACCGTTGACGAGAAAATGGCGAGCATTCCCAAATCCTGATCTCATGTTTTTTGGGCTCCAGAACCGTGTTTGTGCATTTCTCATGACTAATTCTGATATAAAATGACGCGAGGAACGAGTTGGAAGCGGCAGAATTGAGATCCGAGCAACCGTTGACGAGAAAATGGCGACCATTCCCAAATCCTGATCTCATGTTTTTTGGGCTCCAGAACCGTGTTTCTGCATTTCTCATGACTAATTCTGATATAAAATGACGCGACGAACGCGTTGGAAGCGACAGAATTGCGATCAGAGAAACCGTTGACGAGAAAATGGCGAGCATTCCCAAATCCTGATCTCGTGTTTTTTGGACTCCAGAAACGTTTTCGTGCATTTGTCGTCACTATTTCCGACGTAAAATGACACGAGGAACACGCTGGAGGCGACAGAATTGCGATCCGAGAAACCGTTGACGAGAAAATGGCGAGCATTCCCCAATCCTGTTCTCATGTTTTTTGGGCTCCAGAATCGTGTTTGTGCATTTCTCATGACTAATTCTGACGTAAAATGACGCGAGGAACGCGTTGGGAGCGACAGAATTGAGATCCGAGCAACCGTTGACGAGAAAATGGCGAGCATTCCCAAATCCTGATCTCATGTTTTTTGGGCTCCAGAACCGTGCTTGTGCATTTCTCATGACTAATTCTGATATAAAATGACGCGACGAACGCGTTGGAAGCGACAGAATTGTGATCCGAGCAACCGTTGACGAGAAAATGGCGAGCATTCCCAAATCCTGATCTCATGTTTTTTGGGCTCCAGAACCGTGTTTGTGCATTTCTCATGACTAATTCTGATATAAAATGACGCGACGAACGCGTTGGAAGCGACAGAATTGCGATCAGAGAAACCGTTGACGAGAAAATGGCGAGCATTCCCAAATCCTGATCTCGTGTTTTTTGGACTCCAGAAACGTTTTCGTGCATTTGTCGTCACTATTTCCGACGTAAAATGACACGAGGAACACGCTGGAGGCGACAGAATTGCGATCCGAGAAACCGTTGACGAGAAAATGGCGAGCATTCCCCAATCCTGTTCTCATGTTTTTTGGGCTCCAGAACCGTGTTTGTGCATTGCTCATGACTAATTCTGATATAAAATGACGCGAGGAACGCGTTGGAAGCGACAGAATTGAGATCCGAGTAACCGTTGACGAGAAAATGGCGAGCATTCCCAAAACTTGATCTCGTGTTTATTGAACTCCAGAACCGTGTTTGTGCATTTCTCAAGACGAATTCTGATATAAAATGACGCGAGGAACGCGTTGGAAGCGGCAGAATTGAGATCCGAGCAACCGTTGACGAGAAAATGGCGAGCATTCCCAAATCCTGATCTCATGTTTTTTGGGCTCCAGAACCGTGCTTGTGCATTTCTCATGACTAATTCTGATATAAAATGACGCGACGAACGCGTTGGAAGCGACAGAATTGTGATCCGAGCAACCGTTGACGAGAAAATGGCGAGCATTCCCAAATCCTGATCTCATGTTTTTTGGGCTCCAGAACCGTGTTTGTGCATTTCTCATGACTAATTCTGATATAAAATGACGCGACGAACGCGTTGGAAGCGACAGAATTGCGATCAGAGAAACCGTTGACGAGAAAATGGCGAGCATTCCCAAATCCTGATCTCGTGTTTTTTGGACTCCAGAAACGTTTTCGTGCATTTGTCGTCACTATTTCCGACGTAAAATGACACGAGGAACACGCTGGAGGCGACAGAATTGCGATCCGAGAAACCGTTGACGAGAAAATGGCGAGCATTCCCCAATCCTGTTCTCATGTTTTTTGGGCTCCAGAACCGTGTTTGTGCATTGCTCATGACTAATTCTGATATAAAATGACGCGAGGAACGCGTTGGAAGCGACAGAATTGAGATCCGAGTAACCGTCGACGAGAAAATGGCGAGCATTCCCAAAACTTGATCTCGTGTTTATTGAACTCCAGAACCGTGTTTGTGCATTTCTCAAGACGAATTCTGATATAAAATGACGCGAGGAACGCGTTGGAAGCGGCAGAATTGAGATCCGAGCAACCGTTGACGAGAAAATGGCGAGCATTCCCAAATCCTGATCTCATGTTTTTTGGGCTCCAGAACCGTGCTTGTGCATTTCTCATGACTAATTCTGATATAAAATGACGCGACGAACGCGTTGGAAGCGACAGAATTGCGATCCGAGCAACCGTTGACGAGAAAATGGCGAGCATTCCCAAATCCTGATCTCGTGTTTTTTGGACTCCAGAAACGTTTTCGTGCATTTGTCGTCACTATTTCCGACGTAAAATGATACGAGGAACACGCTGGAGGCGACAGAATTGCGATCCGAGAAACCGTTGACGAGAAAATGGCGAGCATTCCCAAATCCTGATCTCATGTTTTTTGGGCTCCAGAACCGTGTTTGTGCATTTCTCATGACTAATTCTGATATAAAATGACGCGAGGAACGAGTTGGAAGCGGCAGAATTGAGATCCGAGCAACCGTTGACGAGAAAATGGCGACCATTCCCAAATCCTGATCTCATGTTTTTTGGGCTCCAGAACCGTGTTTCTGCATTTCTCATGACTAATTCTGATATAAAATGACGCGACGAACGCGTTGGAAGCGACAGAATTGCGATCAGAGAAACCGTTGACGAGAAAATGGCGAGCATTCCCAAATCCTGATCTCGTGTTTTTTGGACTCCAGAAACGTTTTCGTGCATTTGTCGTCACTATTTCCGACGTAAAATGACACGAGGAACACGCTGGAGGCGACAGAATTGCGATCCGAGAAACCGTTGACGAGAAAATGGCGAGCATTCCCCAATCCTGTTCTCATGTTTTTTGGGCTCCAGAACCGTGTTTGTGCATTTCTCATGACTAATTCTGATATAAAATGACGCGAGGAACGCGTTGGAAGCGACAGAATTGAGATCCGAGCAACCGTTGACGAGAAAATGGCGACCATTCCCAAATCCTGATCTCATGTTTTTTGGGCTCCAGAACCGTGTTTCTGCATTTCTCATGACTAATTTTGATATAAAATGACGCGACGAACGCGTTGGAAGCGACAGAATTGAGATCCGAGCAACCGTTGACGAGAAAATGGCGACCATTCCCAAATCCTGATCCCATGTTTTTTGGGCTCCAGAACCGTGTTTCTGCATTTCTCATGACTAATTCTGATATAAAATGACGCGACGAACGCGTTGGAAGCGACAGAAGTGCGATCAGAGAAACCGTTGACGAGAAAATGGCGAGCATTCCCAAATCCTGATCTCGTATTTTTTGGACTCCAGAAACGTTTTCGTGCATTTGTCGTGACTATTTCCGACGCAAAATGACACGAGGAACACGCTGGAAGCGACAGAATTGCGATCCGAAAAACCGTTGACGAGAAAATGGTGAGCATTCCCAAATCCTGATCTCATGTTTTTTGGGCTCCAGAACCGTGTTTGTGCATTTCTCATGACTAATTCTGATATAAAATGACGCGACGAACGCGTTGGAAGCGACAGAATTGCGATCCGAGCAACCGTTGACGAGAAAATCGCGAGCATTCCCAAAACCTGATCTCGTGTTTTTTTGGACTCCAGAAACGTTTTCGTGCATTTGTCATCACTATTTCCGACGTAAAATGACACGAGGAACACGCTGGAGGCGACAGAATTGCGATCCGAGAAACCGTTGACGAGAAAATGGCGAGCATTCCCCAATCCTGATCTCATGTTTTTTGGGCTCCAGAACCGTGTTTGTGCATTTCTCAAGACGAATTCCGACGTAAAATGACACGAGGAACACGTTGGAAGCGACAGGATTGCGTTCCGAGAAACCGTTGACGAGAAAATCGCGAGCATTCCCAAATTCTGATCTCGTGTTTTTTGGGCTCCAGAACCGTGTTTCTGCATTTCTCATGACTAATTCCGATGTAAAATGACGCGAGGAACGCGCTGGAAGCGACAGAATTGCGATCCGAGCAACCGTTGACGAGAAAATGGCGAGCATTCCCAAATCCTGATCTCATGTTTTTTGGGCTCCAGAACCGTGTTTGTGCATTTCTCATGACTAATTCTGATATAAAATGACGCGACGAACGCGTTGGAAGCGACAGAATTGCGATCCGAGCAACCGTTGACGAGAAAATGGCGAGCATTCCCAAATCCTGATCTCAAGTTTTTTGGGCTCCAGAACCGTGTTTGTGCATTTCTCATGACTAATTCTGATATAAAATGACGCGACGAACGCGTTGGAAGCCACAGAATTGCGATCCGAGCAACCGTTGACGAGAAAATGGCGAGCATTCCCAAAACTTGATCTCGTGTTTATTGAACTCCAGATCCGTGTTTGTGCATTTCTCAAGACGAATTCCGACGTAAAATGACACGAGGAACATGTTGGAAGCGACAGGATTGCGATCCGAGAAACCGTTGATGACAAAATCGCGAGCATTCCCAAAACCTGAACTCGTGGTTTTTGGACTCCAGAAACGTTTTCGTGCATTTGTCGTGACTATTTCAGACGCAAAATGACACGAGGAACACGCTGGAGGCGACAGAATTGCGATCCGAGAAACCGTTGACGTGAAAATGGCGAGCATTCCCCAATCCTGATCTCATGTTTTTTGGGCTCCAGAACCGTGTTTGTGCATTTCTCATGACTAATTCTGGTATAGAATGACGCGAGGAACACGCTGGAGGCGACAGAATTGCGATCCGAGAAACCGTTGACGAGAAAATGGCGAGCATTCCCCAATCCTGATCTCATGTTTTTTGGGCTCCAGAACCGTGTTTGTGCATTTCTCATGACTAATTCTGATATAAAATGACGCGAGGAACACGCTGGAAGCGACAGAATTGCGATCCGAGCAACCGTTGGCGAGAAAATGGCGAGCATTCCCAAATCCTGATCTCATGTTTTTTGGGCTCCAGAACCGTGTTTGTGCATTTCTCATGACTAATTCTGATATAAAATGACGCGAGGAACGAGTTGGAAGCGGCAGAATTGAGATCCGAGCAACCGTTGACGAGAAAATGGCGACCATTCCCAAATCCTGATCTCATGTTTTTTGGGCTCCAGAACCGTGTTTCTGCATTTCTCATGACTAATTCTGATATAAAATGACGCGACGAACGCGTTGGAAGCGACAGAATTGCGATCAGAGAAACCGTTGACGAGAAAATGGCGAGCATTCCCAAATCCTGATCTCGTGTTTTTTGGACTCCAGAAACGTTTTCGTGCATTTGTCGTCACTATTTCCGACGTAAAATGACACGAGGAACACGCTGGAGGCGACAGAATTGCGATCCGAGAAACCCTTGACGAGAAAATGGCGAGCATTCCCCAATCCTGTTCTCATGTTTTTTGGGCTCCAGAACCGTGTTTGTGCATTTCTCATGACTAATTCTGATATAAAATGACGCGAGGAACGCGTTGGAAGCGACAGAATTGAGATCCGAGTAACCGTTGACGAGAAAATGGCGAGCATTCCCAAAACTTGATCTCGTGTTTATTGAACTCCAGAACCGTGTTTGTGCATTTCTCAAGACGAATTCTGATATAAAATGACGCGAGGAACGCGTTGGAAGCGGCAGAATTGAGATCCGAGCAACCGTTGACGAGAAAATGGCGAGCATTCCCAAATCCTGATCTCATGTTTTTTGGGCTCCAGAACCGTGTTTGTGCATTTCTCATGACTAATTCTGATATAAAATGACGCGACGAACGCGTTGGAAGCGACAGAATTGCGATCCGAGCAACCGTTGACGAGAAAATGGCGAGCATTCCCAAATCCTGATCTGGTGTTTTTTGGACTCCAGAAACGTTTTCGTGCATTTGTCGTCACTATTTCCGACGTAAAATGATACGAGGAACACGCTGGAGGCGACAGAATTGCGATCCGAGAAACCGTTGACGAGAAAATGGCGAGCATTCCCCAATCCTGTTCTCATGTTTTTTGGGCTCCAGAACCGCGTTTGTGCATTTCTCATAACTAATTCTGATATAAAATGACGCGACGAACGCGTTGGAAGCGACAGAATTGAGATCCGAGTAACCGTTGACGAGAAAATGGCGAGCATTCCCAAAACTTGATCTCGTGTTTATTGAACTCCAGAACCGTGTTTGTGCATTTCTCAAGACGAATTCTGATATAAAATGACGCGAGGAACGCGTTGGAAGCGGCAGAATTGAGATCCGAGCAACCGTTGACGAGAAAATGGCGAGCATTCCCAAAACTTGATCTCATGTTTTTTGGGCTCCAGAACCGTGTTTGTGCATTTCTCATGACTAATTCTGATACAAAATGACGCGACGAACGCGTTGGAAGCGACAGAATTGCCATCAGAGAAACCGTTGACGAGAAAATGGCGAGCATTCCCAAATCCTGATCTCGTGTTTTTTGGACTCCAGAAACGTTTTCGTGCATTTGTCGTCACTATTTCCGACGTAAAATGACACGAGGAACACGCTGGAGGCGACAGAATTGCGATCCGAGAAACCGTTGACGAGAAAATGGCGAGCATTCCCCAATCCTGTTCTCATGTTTTTTGGGCTCCAGAATCGTGTTTGTGCATTTCTCATGACTAATTCTGACGTAAAATGACGCGAGGAACGCGTTGGGAGCGACAGAATTGAGATCCGAGCAACCGTTGACGAGAAAATGGCGAGCATTCCCAAATCCTGATCTCATGTTTTTTGGGCTCCAGAACCGTGCTTGTGCATTTCTCATGACTAATTCTGATATAAAATGACGCGACGAACGCGTTGGAAGCGACAGAATTGTGATCCGAGCAACCGTTGACGAGAAAATGGCGAGCATTCCCAAATCCTGATCTCATGTTTTTTGGGCTCCAGAACCGTGTTTGTGCATTTCTCATGACTAATTCTGATATAAAATGACGCGACGAACGCGTTGGAAGCGACAGAATTGCGATCAGAGAAACCGTTGACGAGAAAATGGCGAGCATTCCCAAATCCTGATCTCGTGTTTTTTGGACTCCAGAAACGTTTTCGTGCATTTGTCGTCACTATTTCCGACGTAAAATGACACGAGGAACACGCTGGAGGCGACAGAATTGCGATCCGAGAAACCGTTGACGAGAAAATGGCGAGCATTCCCCAATCCTGTTCTCATGTTTTTTGGGCTCCAGAACCGTGTTTGTGCATTGCTCATGACTAATTCTGATATAAAATGACGCGAGGAACGCGTTGGAAGCGACAGAATTGAGATCCGAGTAACCGTTGACGAGAAAATGGCGAGCATTCCCAAAACTTGATCTCGTGTTTATTGAACTCCAGAACCGTGTTTGTGCATTTCTCAAGACGAATTCTGATATAAAATGACGCGAGGAACGCGTTGGAAGCGGCAGAATTGAGATCCGAGCAACCGTTGACGAGAAAATGGCGAGCATTCCCAAATCCTGATCTCATGTTTTTTGGGCTCCAGAACCGTGCTTGTGCATTTCTCATGACTAATTCTGATATAAAATGACGCGACGAACGCGTTGGAAGCGACAGAATTGCGATCCGAGCAACCGTTGACGAGAAAATGGCGAGCATTCCCAAATCCTGATCTCGTGTTTTTTGGACTCCAGAAACGTTTTCGTGCATTTGTCGTCACTATTTCCGACGTAAAATGATACGAGGAACACGCTGGAGGCGACAGAATTGCGATCCGAGAAACCGTTGACGAGAAAATGGCGAGCATTCCCAAATCCTGATCTCATGTTTTTTGGGCTCCAGAACCGTGTTTGTGCATTTCTCATGACTAATTCTGATATAAAATGACGCGAGGAACGAGTTGGAAGCGGCAGAATTGAGATCCGAGCAACCGTTGACGAGAAAATGGCGACCATTCCCAAATCCTGATCTCATGTTTTTTGGGCTCCAGAACCGTGTTTCTGCATTTCTCATGACTAATTCTGATATAAAATGACGCGACGAACGCGTTGGAAGCGACAGAATTGCGATCAGAGAAACCGTTGACGAGAAAATGGCGAGCATTCCCAAATCCTGATCTCGTGTTTTTTGGACTCCAGAAACGTTTTCGTGCATTTGTCGTCACTATTTCCGACGTAAAATGACACGAGGAACACGCTGGAGGCGACAGAATTGCGATCCGAGAAACCGTTGACGAGAAAATGGCGAGCATTCCCCAATCCTGTTCTCATGTTTTTTGGGCTCCAGAATCGTGTTTGTGCATTTCTCATGACTAATTCTGACGTAAAATGACGCGAGGAACGCGTTGGGAGCGACAGAATTGAGATCCGAGCAACCGTTGACGAGAAAATGGCGAGCATTCCCAAATCCTGATCTCATGTTTTTTGGGCTCCAGAACCGTGCTTGTGCATTTCTCATGACTAATTCTGATATAAAATGACGCGACGAACGCGTTGGAAGCGACAGAATTGTGATCCGAGCAACCGTTGACGAGAAAATGGCGAGCATTCCCAAATCCTGATCTCATGTTTTTTGGGCTCCAGAACCGTGTTTGTGCATTTCTCATGACTAATTCTGATATAAAATGACGCGACGAACGCGTTGGAAGCGACAGAATTGCGATCAGAGAAACCGTTGACGAGAAAATGGCGAGCATTCCCAAATCCTGATCTCGTGTTTTTTGGACTCCAGAAACGTTTTCGTGCATTTGTCGTCACTATTTCCGACGTAAAATGACACGAGGAACACGCTGGAGGCGACAGAATTGCGATCCGAGAAACCGTTGACGAGAAAATGGCGAGCATTCCCCAATCCTGTTCTCATGTTTTTTGGGCTCCAGAACCGTGTTTGTGCATTGCTCATGACTAATTCTGATATAAAATGACGCGAGGAACGCGTTGGAAGCGACAGAATTGAGATCCGAGTAACCGTTGACGAGAAAATGGCGAGCATTCCCAAAACTTGATCTCGTGTTTATTGAACTCCAGAACCGTGTTTGTGCATTTCTCAAGACGAATTCTGATATAAAATGACGCGAGGAACGCGTTGGAAGCGGCAGAATTGAGATCCGAGCAACCGTTGACGAGAAAATGGCGAGCATTCCCAAATCCTGATCTCATGTTTTTTGGGCTCCAGAACCGTGCTTGTGCATTTCTCATGACTAATTCTGATATAAAATGACGCGACGAACGCGTTGGAAGCGACAGAATTGTGATCCGAGCAACCGTTGACGAGAAAATGGCGAGCATTCCCAAATCCTGATCTCATGTTTTTTGGGCTCCAGAACCGTGTTTGTGCATTTCTCATGACTAATTCTGATATAAAATGACGCGACGAACGCGTTGGAAGCGACAGAATTGCGATCAGAGAAACCGTTGACGAGAAAATGGCGAGCATTCCCAAATCCTGATCTCGTGTTTTTTGGACTCCAGAAACGTTTTCGTGCATTTGTCGTCACTATTTCCGACGTAAAATGACACGAGGAACACGCTGGAGGCGACAGAATTGCGATCCGAGAAACCGTTGACGAGAAAATGGCGAGCATTCCCCAATCCTGTTCTCATGTTTTTTGGGCTCCAGAACCGTGTTTGTGCATTGCTCATGACTAATTCTGATATAAAATGACGCGAGGAACGCGTTGGAAGCGACAGAATTGAGATCCGAGTAACCGTCGACGAGAAAATGGCGAGCATTCCCAAAACTTGATCTCGTGTTTATTGAACTCCAGAACCGTGTTTGTGCATTTCTCAAGACGAATTCTGATATAAAATGACGCGAGGAACGCGTTGGAAGCGGCAGAATTGAGATCCGAGCAACCGTTGACGAGAAATTCGCGAGCATTCCCAAAACCTGATCTCGTGTTTTTTTGGACTCCAGAAACGTTTTCGTGCATTTGTCATCACTATTTCCGACGTAAAATGACACGAGGAACACGCTGGAGGCGACAGAATTGCGATCCGAGAAACCGTTGACGAGAAAATGGCGAGCATTCCCCAATCCTGATCTCATGTTTTTTGGGCTCCAGAACCGTGTTTGTGCATTTCTCAAGACGAATTCCGACGTAAAATGACACGAGGAACACGTTGGAAGCGACAGGATTGCGTTCCGAGAAACCGTTGACGAGAAAATCGCGAGCATTCCCAAATTCTGATCTCGTGTTTTTTGGGCTCCAGAACCGTGTTTCTGCATTTCTCATGACTAATTCCGATGTAAAATGACGCGAGGAACGCGCTGGAAGCGACAGAATTGCGATCCGAGCAACCGTTGACGAGAAAATGGCGAGCATTCCCAAATCCTGATCTCATGTTTTTTGGGCTCCAGAACCGTGTTTGTGCATTTCTCATGACTAATTCTGATATAAAATGACGCGACGAACGCGTTGGAAGCGACAGAATTGCGATCCGAGCAACCGTTGACGAGAAAATGGCGAGCATTCCCAAATCCTGATCTCAAGTTTTTTGGGCTCCAGAACCGTGTTTGTGCATTTCTCATGACTAATTCTGATATAAAATGACGCGACGAACGCGTTGGAAGCCACAGAATTGCGATCCGAGCAACCGTTGACGAGAAAATGGCGAGCATTCCCAAAACTTGATCTCGTGTTTATTGAACTCCAGATCCGTGTTTGTGCATTTCTCAAGACGAATTCCGACGTAAAATGACACGAGGAACATGTTGGAAGCGACAGGATTGCGATCCGAGAAACCGTTGATGACAAAATCGCGAGCATTCCCAAAACCTGAACTCGTGGTTTTTGGACTCCAGAAACGTTTTCGTGCATTTGTCGTGACTATTTCAGACGCAAAATGACACGAGGAACACGCTGGAGGCGACAGAATTGCGATCCGAGAAACCGTTGACGTGAAAATGGCGAGCATTCCCCAATCCTGATCTCATGTTTTTTGGGCTCCAGAACCGTGTTTGTGCATTTCTCATGACTAATTCTGGTATAGAATGACGCGAGGAACACGCTGGAGGCGACAGAATTGCGATCCGAGAAACCGTTGACGAGAAAATGGCGAGCATTCCCCAATCCTGATCTCATGTTTTTTGGGCTCCAGAACCGTGTTTGTGCATTTCTCATGACTAATTCTGATATAAAATGACGCGAGGAACACGCTGGAAGCGACAGAATTGCGATCCGAGCAACCGTTGGCGAGAAAATGGCGAGCATTCCCAAATCCTGATCTCATGTTTTTTGGGCTCCAGAACCGTGTTTGTGCATTTCTCATGACTAATTCTGATATAAAATGACGCGAGGAACGAGTTGGAAGCGGCAGAATTGAGATCCGAGCAACCGTTGACGAGAAAATGGCGACCATTCCCAAATCCTGATCTCATGTTTTTTGGGCTCCAGAACCGTGTTTCTGCATTTCTCATGACTAATTCTGATATAAAATGACGCGACGAACGCGTTGGAAGCGACAGAATTGCGATCAGAGAAACCGTTGACGAGAAAATGGCGAGCATTCCCAAATCCTGATCTCGTGTTTTTTGGACTCCAGAAACGTTTTCGTGCATTTGTCGTCACTATTTCCGACGTAAAATGACACGAGGAACACGCTGGAGGCGACAGAATTGCGATCCGAGAAACCCTTGACGAGAAAATGGCGAGCATTCCCCAATCCTGTTCTCATGTTTTTTGGGCTCCAGAACCGTGTTTGTGCATTTCTCATGACTAATTCTGATATAAAATGACGCGAGGAACGCGTTGGAAGCGACAGAATTGAGATCCGAGTAACCGTTGACGAGAAAATGGCGAGCATTCCCAAAACTTGATCTCGTGTTTATTGAACTCCAGAACCGTGTTTGTGCATTTCTCAAGACGAATTCTGATATAAAATGACGCGAGGAACGCGTTGGAAGCGGCAGAATTGAGATCCGAGCAACCGTTGACGAGAAAATGGCGAGCATTCCCAAATCCTGATCTCATGTTTTTTGGGCTCCAGAACCGTGTTTGTGCATTTCTCATGACTAATTCTGATATAAAATGACGCGACGAACGCGTTGGAAGCGACAGAATTGCGATCCGAGCAACCGTTGACGAGAAAATGGCGAGCATTCCCAAATCCTGATCTGGTGTTTTTTGGACTCCAGAAACGTTTTCGTGCATTTGTCGTCACTATTTCCGACGTAAAATGATACGAGGAACACGCTGGAGGCGACAGAATTGCGATCCGAGAAACCGTTGACGAGAAAATGGCGAGCATTCCCCAATCCTGTTCTCATGTTTTTTGGGCTCCAGAACCGCGTTTGTGCATTTCTCATAACTAATTCTGATATAAAATGACGCGACGAACGCGTTGGAAGCGACAGAATTGAGATCCGAGTAACCGTTGACGAGAAAATGGCGAGCATTCCCAAAACTTGATCTCGTGTTTATTGAACTCCAGAACCGTGTTTGTGCATTTCTCAAGACGAATTCTGATATAAAATGACGCGAGGAACGCGTTGGAAGCGGCAGAATTGAGATCCGAGCAACCGTTGACGAGAAAATGGCGAGCATTCCCAAAACTTGATCTCATGTTTTTTGGGCTCCAGAACCGTGTTTGTGCATTTCTCATGACTAATTCTGATACAAAATGACGCGACGAACGCGTTGGAAGCGACAGAATTGCCATCAGAGAAACCGTTGACGAGAAAATGGCGAGCATTCCCAAATCCTGATCTCGTGTTTTTTGGACTCCAGAAACGTTTTCGTGCATTTGTCGTCACTATTTCCGACGTAAAATGACACGAGGAACACGCTGGAGGCGACAGAATTGCGATCCGAGAAACCGTTGACGAGAAAATGGCGAGCATTCCCCAATCCTGTTCTCATGTTTTTTGGGCTCCAGAATCGTGTTTGTGCATTTCTCATGACTAATTCTGACGTAAAATGACGCGAGGAACGCGTTGGGAGCGACAGAATTGAGATCCGAGCAACCGTTGACGAGAAAATGGCGAGCATTCCCAAATCCTGATCTCATGTTTTTTGGGCTCCAGAACCGTGCTTGTGCATTTCTCATGACTAATTCTGATATAAAATGACGCGACGAACGCGTTGGAAGCGACAGAATTGTGATCCGAGCAACCGTTGACGAGAAAATGGCGAGCATTCCCAAATCCTGATCTCATGTTTTTTGGGCTCCAGAACCGTGTTTGTGCATTTCTCATGACTAATTCTGATATAAAATGACGCGACGAACGCGTTGGAAGCGACAGAATTGCGATCAGAGAAACCGTTGACGAGAAAATGGCGAGCATTCCCAAATCCTGATCTCGTGTTTTTTGGACTCCAGAAACGTTTTCGTGCATTTGTCGTCACTATTTCCGACGTAAAATGACACGAGGAACACGCTGGAGGCGACAGAATTGCGATCCGAGAAACCGTTGACGAGAAAATGGCGAGCATTCCCCAATCCTGTTCTCATGTTTTTTGGGCTCCAGAACCGTGTTTGTGCATTGCTCATGACTAATTCTGATATAAAATGACGCGAGGAACGCGTTGGAAGCGACAGAATTGAGATCCGAGTAACCGTTGACGAGAAAATGGCGAGCATTCCCAAAACTTGATCTCGTGTTTATTGAACTCCAGAACCGTGTTTGTGCATTTCTCAAGACGAATTCTGATATAAAATGACGCGAGGAACGCGTTGGAAGCGGCAGAATTGAGATCCGAGCAACCGTTGACGAGAAAATGGCGAGCATTCCCAAATCCTGATCTCATGTTTTTTGGGCTCCAGAACCGTGCTTGTGCATTTCTCATGACTAATTCTGATATAAAATGACGCGACGAACGCGTTGGAAGCGACAGAATTGCGATCCGAGCAACCGTTGACGAGAAAATGGCGAGCATTCCCAAATCCTGATCTCGTGTTTTTTGGACTCCAGAAACGTTTTCGTGCATTTGTCGTCACTATTTCCGACGTAAAATGATACGAGGAACACGCTGGAGGCGACAGAATTGCGATCCGAGAAACCGTTGACGAGAAAATGGCGAGCATTCCCAAATCCTGATCTCATGTTTTTTGGGCTCCAGAACCGTGTTTGTGCATTTCTCATGACTAATTCTGATATAAAATGACGCGAGGAACGAGTTGGAAGCGGCAGAATTGAGATCCGAGCAACCGTTGACGAGAAAATGGCGACCATTCCCAAATCCTGATCTCATGTTTTTTGGGCTCCAGAACCGTGTTTCTGCATTTCTCATGACTAATTCTGATATAAAATGACGCGACGAACGCGTTGGAAGCGACAGAATTGCGATCAGAGAAACCGTTGACGAGAAAATGGCGAGCATTCCCAAATCCTGATCTCGTGTTTTTTGGACTCCAGAAACGTTTTCGTGCATTTGTCGTCACTATTTCCGACGTAAAATGACACGAGGAACACGCTGGAGGCGACAGAATTGCGATCCGAGAAACCGTTGACGAGAAAATGGCGAGCATTCCCCAATCCTGTTCTCATGTTTTTTGGGCTCCAGAATCGTGTTTGTGCATTTCTCATGACTAATTCTGACGTAAAATGACGCGAGGAACGCGTTGGGAGCGACAGAATTGAGATCCGAGCAACCGTTGACGAGAAAATGGCGAGCATTCCCAAATCCTGATCTCATGTTTTTTGGGCTCCAGAACCGTGCTTGTGCATTTCTCATGACTAATTCTGATATAAAATGACGCGACGAACGCGTTGGAAGCGACAGAATTGTGATCCGAGCAACCGTTGACGAGAAAATGGCGAGCATTCCCAAATCCTGATCTCATGTTTTTTGGGCTCCAGAACCGTGTTTGTGCATTTCTCATGACTAATTCTGATATAAAATGACGCGACGAACGCGTTGGAAGCGACAGAATTGCGATCAGAGAAACCGTTGACGAGAAAATGGCGAGCATTCCCAAATCCTGATCTCGTGTTTTTTGGACTCCAGAAACGTTTTCGTGCATTTGTCGTCACTATTTCCGACGTAAAATGACACGAGGAACACGCTGGAGGCGACAGAATTGCGATCCGAGAAACCGTTGACGAGAAAATGGCGAGCATTCCCCAATCCTGTTCTCATGTTTTTTGGGCTCCAGAACCGTGTTTGTGCATTGCTCATGACTAATTCTGATATAAAATGACGCGAGGAACGCGTTGGAAGCGACAGAATTGAGATCCGAGTAACCGTTGACGAGAAAATGGCGAGCATTCCCAAAACTTGATCTCGTGTTTATTGAACTCCAGAACCGTGTTTGTGCATTTCTCAAGACGAATTCTGATATAAAATGACGCGAGGAACGCGTTGGAAGCGGCAGAATTGAGATCCGAGCAACCGTTGACGAGAAAATGGCGAGCATTCCCAAATCCTGATCTCATGTTTTTTGGGCTCCAGAACCGTGCTTGTGCATTTCTCATGACTAATTCTGATATAAAATGACGCGACGAACGCGTTGGAAGCGACAGAATTGTGATCCGAGCAACCGTTGACGAGAAAATGGCGAGCATTCCCAAATCCTGATCTCATGTTTTTTGGGCTCCAGAACCGTGTTTGTGCATTTCTCATGACTAATTCTGATATAAAATGACGCGACGAACGCGTTGGAAGCGACAGAATTGCGATCAGAGAAACCGTTGACGAGAAAATGGCGAGCATTCCCAAATCCTGATCTCGTGTTTTTTGGACTCCAGAAACGTTTTCGTGCATTTGTCGTCACTATTTCCGACGTAAAATGACACGAGGAACACGCTGGAGGCGACAGAATTGCGATCCGAGAAACCGTTGACGAGAAAATGGCGAGCATTCCCCAATCCTGTTCTCATGTTTTTTGGGCTCCAGAACCGTGTTTGTGCATTGCTCATGACTAATTCTGATATAAAATGACGCGAGGAACGCGTTGGAAGCGACAGAATTGAGATCCGAGTAACCGTCGACGAGAAAATGGCGAGCATTCCCAAAACTTGATCTCGTGTTTATTGAACTCCAGAACCGTGTTTGTGCATTTCTCAAGACGAATTCTGATATAAAATGACGCGAGGAACGCGTTGGAAGCGGCAGAATTGAGATCCGAGCAACCGTTGACGAGAAAATGGCGAGCATTCCCAAATCCTGATCTCATGTTTTTTGGGCTCCAGAACCGTGCTTGTGCATTTCTCATGACTAATTCTGATATAAAATGACGCGACGAACGCGTTGGAAGCGACAGAATTGCGATCCGAGCAACCGTTGACGAGAAAATGGCGAGCATTCCCAAATCCTGATCTCGTGTTTTTTGGACTCCAGAAACGTTTTCGTGCATTTGTCGTCACTATTTCCGACGTAAAATGATACGAGGAACACGCTGGAGGCGACAGAATTGCGATCCGAGAAACCGTTGACGAGAAAATGGCGAGCATTCCCAAATCCTGATCTCATGTTTTTTGGGCTCCAGAACCGTGTTTGTGCATTTCTCATGACTAATTCTGATATAAAATGACGCGAGGAACGAGTTGGAAGCGGCAGAATTGAGATCCGAGCAACCGTTGACGAGAAAATGGCGACCATTCCCAAATCCTGATCTCATGTTTTTTGGGCTCCAGAACCGTGTTTCTGCATTTCTCATGACTAATTCTGATATAAAATGACGCGACGAACGCGTTGGAAGCGACAGAATTGCGATCAGAGAAACCGTTGACGAGAAAATGGCGAGCATTCCCAAATCCTGATCTCGTGTTTTTTGGACTCCAGAAACGTTTTCGTGCATTTGTCGTCACTATTTCCGACGTAAAATGACACGAGGAACACGCTGGAGGCGACAGAATTGCGATCCGAGAAACCGTTGACGAGAAAATGGCGAGCATTCCCCAATCCTGTTCTCATGTTTTTTGGGCTCCAGAACCGTGTTTGTGCATTTCTCATGACTAATTCTGATATAAAATGACGCGAGGAACGCGTTGGAAGCGACAGAATTGAGATCCGAGCAACCGTTGACGAGAAAATGGCGACCATTCCCAAATCCTGATCTCATGTTTTTTGGGCTCCAGAACCGTGTTTCTGCATTTCTCATGACTAATTTTGATATAAAATGACGCGACGAACGCGTTGGAAGCGACAGAATTGAGATCCGAGCAACCGTTGACGAGAAAATGGCGACCATTCCCAAATCCTGATCCCATGTTTTTTGGGCTCCAGAACCGTGTTTCTGCATTTCTCATGACTAATTCTGATATAAAATGACGCGACGAACGCGTTGGAAGCGACAGAAGTGCGATCAGAGAAACCGTTGACGAGAAAATGGCGAGCATTCCCAAATCCTGATCTCGTATTTTTTGGACTCCAGAAACGTTTTCGTGCATTTGTCGTGACTATTTCCGACGCAAAATGACACGAGGAACACGCTGGAAGCGACAGAATTGCGATCCGAAAAACCGTTGACGAGAAAATGGTGAGCATTCCCAAATCCTGATCTCATGTTTTTTGGGCTCCAGAACCGTGTTTGTGCATTTCTCATGACTAATTCTGATATAAAATGACGCGACGAACGCGTTGGAAGCGACAGAATTGCGATCCGAGCAACCGTTGACGAGAAAATCGCGAGCATTCCCAAAACCTGATCTCGTGTTTTTTTGGACTCCAGAAACGTTTTCGTGCATTTGTCATCACTATTTCCGACGTAAAATGACACGAGGAACACGCTGGAGGCGACAGAATTGCGATCCGAGAAACCGTTGACGAGAAAATGGCGAGCATTCCCCAATCCTGATCTCATGTTTTTTGGGCTCCAGAACCGTGTTTGTGCATTTCTCAAGACGAATTCCGACGTAAAATGACACGAGGAACACGTTGGAAGCGACAGGATTGCGTTCCGAGCAACCGTTGGCGAGAAAATGGCGAGCATTCCCAAAACCTGAACTCGTGGTTTTTGGACTCCAGAAACGTTTTCGTGCATTTGTCGTGACTATTTCAGACGCAAAATGACACGAGGAACACGCTGGAGGCGACAGAATTGCGATCCGAGAAACCGTTGACGTGAAAATGGCGAGCATTCCCCAATCCTGATCTCATGTTTTTTGGGCTCCAGAACCGTGTTTGTGCATTTCTCATGACTAATTCTGGTATAGAATGACGCGATGAACACGCTGGAGGCGACAGAATTGCGATCCGAGAAACCGTTGACGAGAAAATGGCGAGCATTCCCCAATCCTGATCTCATGTTTTTTGGGCTCCAGAACCGTGTTTGTGCATTTCTCATGACTAATTCTGATATAAAATGACGCGAGGAACACGCTGGAAGCGACAGAATTGCGATCCGAGCAACCGTTGGCGAGAAAATGGCGAGCATTCCCAAATCCTGATCTCATGTTTTTTGGGCTCCAGAACCGTGTTTGTGCATTTCTCATGACTAATTCTGATATAAAATGACGCGAGGAACGAGTTGGAAGCGGCAGAATTGAGATCCGAGCAACCGTTGACGAGAAAATGGCGACCATTCCCAAATCCTGATCTCATGTTTTTTGGGCTCCAGAACCGTGTTTCTGCATTTCTCATGATTAATTCTGATATAAAATGACGCGACGAACGCGTTGGAAGCGACAGAATTGCGATCAGAGAAACCGTTGACGAGAAAATGGCGAGCATTCCCAAATCCTGATCTCGTGTTTTTTGGACTCCAGAAACGTTTTCGTGCATTTGTCGTCACTATTTCCGACGTAAAATGACACGAGGAACACGCTGGAGGCGACAGAATTGCGATCCGAGAAACCCTTGACGAGAAAATGGCGAGCATTCCCCAATCCTGTTCTCATGTTTTTTGGGCTCCAGAACCGTGTTTGTGCATTTCTCATGACTAATTCTGATATAAAATGACGCGAGGAACGCGTTGGAAGCGACAGAATTGAGATCCGAGTAACCGTTGACGAGAAAATGGCGAGCATTCCCAAAACTTGATCTCGTGTTTATTGAACTCCAGAACCGTGTTTGTGCATTTCTCATGACTAATTCTGATATAAAATGACGCGACGAACACGTTGGAAGCGACAGAATTGCGATCCGAGCAACCGTTGACGAGAAAATGGCGAGCATTCCCAAATCCTGATCTGGTGTTTTTTGGACTCCAGAAACGTTTTCGTGCATTTGTCGTCACTATTTCCGACGTAAAATGATACGAGGAACACGCTGGAGGCGACAGAATTGCGATCCGAGAAACCGTTGACGAGAAAATGGCGAGCATTCCCCAATCCTGTTCTCATGTTTTTTGGGCTCCAGAACCGCGTTTGTGCATTTCTCATAACTAATTCTGATATAAAATGACGCGACGAACGCGTTGGAAGCGACAGAATTGAGATCCGAGTAACCGTTGACGAGAAAATGGCGAGCATTCCCAAAACTTGATCTCGTGTTTATTGAACTCCAGAACCGTGTTTGTGCATTTCCCAAGACGAATTCCGACGTAAAATGACACGAGGAACACGTTGGAAGCGACAGGATTGCGTTCCGAGAAACCGTTGACGAGAAAATCGCGAGCATTCCCAAATCCTGATCTCGTGTTTTTTGGGCTCCAGAACCGTGTTTCTGCATTTCTCATGACTAATTCCGATGTAAAATGACGCGAGGAACGCGCTGGAAGCGACAGAATTGCGATCCGAGCAACCGTTGACGAGAAAATGGCGAGCATTCCCAAATCCTGATCTCATGTTTTTTGGGCTCCAGAACCGTGTTTGTGCATTTCTCCTGACTAATTCTGATATAAAATGACGCGAGGAACGCGTTGGAAGCGACAGAATTGAGATCCGAACAACCGTTGACGAGAAAATGGCGAGCATTCCCAAAACTTGATCTCATGTTTTTTGGGCTCCAGAACCGTGTTTGTGCATTTCTCATGACTAATTCTGATATAAAATGACGCGACGAACGCGTTGGAAGCGACAGAATTGCGATCCGAGCAACCGTTGACGAGAAAATGGCGAGCATTCCCAAATCCTGATCTCAAGTTTTTTGGGCTCCAGAACCGTGTTTGTGCATTTCTCATGACTAATTCTGATATAAAATGACGCGACGAACGCGTTGGAAGCCACAGAATTGCGATCCGAGCAACCGTTGACGAGAAAATGGCGAGCATTCCCAAAACTTGATCTCGTGTTTATTGAACTCCAGATCCGTGTTTGTGCATTTCTCAAGACGAATTCCGACGTAAAATGACACGAGGAACATGTTGGAAGCGACAGGATTGCGATCCGAGAAACCGTTGATGACAAAATCGCGAGCATTCCCAAAACCTGAACTCGTGGTTTTTGGACTCCAGAAACGTTTTCGTGCATTTGTCGTGACTATTTCAGACGCAAAATGACACGAGGAACACGCTGGAGGCGACAGAATTGCGATCCGAGAAACCGTTGACGTGAAAATGGCGAGCATTCCCCAATCCTGATCTCATGTTTTTTGGGCTCCAGAACCGTGTTTGTGCATTTCTCATGACTAATTCTGGTATAGAATGACGCGAGGAACACGCTGGAGGCGACAGAATTGCGATCCGAGAAACCGTTGACGAGAAAATGGCGAGCATTCCCCAATCCTGATCTCATGTTTTTTGGGCTCCAGAACCGTGTTTCTGCATTTCTCATGATTAATTCTGATATAAAATGACGCGACGAACGCGTTGGAAGCGACAGAATTGCGATCAGAGAAACCGTTGACGAGAAAATGGCGAGCATTCCCAAATCCTGATCTCGTGTTTTTTGGACTCCAGAAACGTTTTCGTGCATTTGTCGTCACTATTTCCGACGTAAAATGACACGAGGAACACGCTGGAGGCGACAGAATTGCGATCCGAGAAACCCTTGACGAGAAAATGGCGAGCATTCCCCAATCCTGTTCTCATGTTTTTTGGGCTCCAGAACCGTGTTTGTGCATTTCTCATGACTAATTCTGATATAAAATGACGCGAGGAACGCGTTGGAAGCGACAGAATTGAGATCCGAGTAACCGTTGACGAGAAAATGGCGAGCATTCCCAAAACTTGATCTCGTGTTTATTGAACTCCAGAACCGTGTTTGTGCATTTCTCATGACTAATTCTGATATAAAATGACGCGACGAACACGTTGGAAGCGACAGAATTGCGATCCGAGCAACCGTTGACGAGAAAATGGCGAGCATTCCCAAATCCTGATCTGGTGTTTTTTGGACTCCAGAAACGTTTTCGTGCATTTGTCGTCACTATTTCCGACGTAAAATGATACGAGGAACACGCTGGAGGCGACAGAATTGCGATCCGAGAAACCGTTGACGAGAAAATGGCGAGCATTCCCCAATCCTGTTCTCATGTTTTTTGGGCTCCAGAACCGCGTTTGTGCATTTCTCATAACTAATTCTGATATAAAATGACGCGACGAACGCGTTGGAAGCGACAGAATTGCGATCAGAGAAACCGTTGACGAGAAAATGGCGAGCATTCCCAAATCCTGATCTCGTGTTTTTTGGACTCCAGAAACGTTTTCGTGCATTTGTCGTCACTATTTCCGACGTAAAATGACACGAGGAACACGCTGGAGGCGACAGAATTGCGATCCGAGAAACCGTTGACGAGAAAATGGCGAGCATTCCCCAATCCTGTTCTCATGTTTTTTGGGCTCCAGAACCGTGTTTGTGCATTGCTCATGACTAATTCTGATATAAAATGACGCGAGGAACGCGTTGGAAGCGACAGAATTGAGATCCGAGTAACCGTCGACGAGAAAATGGCGAGCATTCCCAAAACTTGATCTCGTGTTTATTGAACTCCAGAACCGTGTTTGTGCATTTCTCAAGACGAATTCTGATATAAAATGACGCGAGGAACGCGTTGGAAGCGGCAGAATTGAGATCCGAGCAACCGTTGACGAGAAAATGGCGAGCATTCCCAAATCCTGATCTCATGTTTTTTGGGCTCCAGAACCGTGCTTGTGCATTTCTCATGACTAATTCTGATATAAAATGACGCGACGAACGCGTTGGAAGCGACAGAATTGCGATCCGAGCAACCGTTGACGAGAAAATGGCGAGCATTCCCAAATCCTGATCTCGTGTTTTTTGGACTCCAGAAACGTTTTCGTGCATTTGTCGTCACTATTTCCGACGTAAAATGATACGAGGAACACGCTGGAGGCGACAGAATTGCGATCCGAGAAACCGTTGACGAGAAAATGGCGAGCATTCCCAAATCCTGATCTCATGTTTTTTGGGCTCCAGAACCGTGTTTGTGCATTTCTCATGACTAATTCTGATATAAAATGACGCGAGGAACGAGTTGGAAGCGGCAGAATTGAGATCCGAGCAACCGTTGACGAGAAAATGGCGACCATTCCCAAATCCTGATCTCATGTTTTTTGGGCTCCAGAACCGTGTTTCTGCATTTCTCATGACTAATTCTGATATAAAATGACGCGACGAACGCGTTGGAAGCGACAGAATTGCGATCAGAGAAACCGTTGACGAGAAAATGGCGAGCATTCCCAAATCCTGATCTCGTGTTTTTTGGACTCCAGAAACGTTTTCGTGCATTTGTCGTCACTATTTCCGACGTAAAATGACACGAGGAACACGCTGGAGGCGACAGAATTGCGATCCGAGAAACCGTTGACGAGAAAATGGCGAGCATTCCCCAATCCTGTTCTCATGTTTTTTGGGCTCCAGAACCGTGTTTGTGCATTTCTCATGACTAATTCTGATATAAAATGACGCGAGGAACGCGTTGGAAGCGACAGAATTGAGATCCGAGCAACCGTTGACGAGAAAATGGCGACCATTCCCAAATCCTGATCTCATGTTTTTTGGGCTCCAGAACCGTGTTTCTGCATTTCTCATGACTAATTTTGATATAAAATGACGCGACGAACGCGTTGGAAGCGACAGAATTGAGATCCGAGCAACCGTTGACGAGAAAATGGCGACCATTCCCAAATCCTGATCCCATGTTTTTTGGGCTCCAGAACCGTGTTTCTGCATTTCTCATGACTAATTCTGATATAAAATGACGCGACGAACGCGTTGGAAGCGACAGAAGTGCGATCAGAGAAACCGTTGACGAGAAAATGGCGAGCATTCCCAAATCCTGATCTCGTATTTTTTGGACTCCAGAAACGTTTTCGTGCATTTGTCGTGACTATTTCCGACGCAAAATGACACGAGGAACACGCTGGAAGCGACAGAATTGCGATCCGAAAAACCGTTGACGAGAAAATGGTGAGCATTCCCAAATCCTGATCTCATGTTTTTTGGGCTCCAGAACCGTGTTTGTGCATTTCTCATGACTAATTCTGATATAAAATGACGCGACGAACGCGTTGGAAGCGACAGAATTGCGATCCGAGCAACCGTTGACGAGAAAATCGCGAGCATTCCCAAAACCTGATCTCGTGTTTTTTTGGACTCCAGAAACGTTTTCGTGCATTTGTCATCACTATTTCCGACGTAAAATGACACGAGGAACACGCTGGAGGCGACAGAATTGCGATCCGAGAAACCGTTGACGAGAAAATGGCGAGCATTCCCCAATCCTGATCTCATGTTTTTTGGGCTCCAGAACCGTGTTTGTGCATTTCTCAAGACGAATTCCGACGTAAAATGACACGAGGAACACGTTGGAAGCGACAGGATTGCGTTCCGAGCAACCGTTGGCGAGAAAATGGCGAGCATTCCCAAAACCTGAACTCGTGGTTTTTGGACTCCAGAAACGTTTTCGTGCATTTGTCGTGACTATTTCAGACGCAAAATGACACGAGGAACACGCTGGAGGCGACAGAATTGCGATCCGAGAAACCGTTGACGTGAAAATGGCGAGCATTCCCCAATCCTGATCTCATGTTTTTTGGGCTCCAGAACCGTGTTTGTGCATTTCTCATGACTAATTCTGGTATAGAATGACGCGATGAACACGCTGGAGGCGACAGAATTGCGATCCGAGAAACCGTTGACGAGAAAATGGCGAGCATTCCCCAATCCTGATCTCATGTTTTTTGGGCTCCAGAACCGTGTTTGTGCATTTCTCATGACTAATTCTGATATAAAATGACGCGAGGAACACGCTGGAAGCGACAGAATTGCGATCCGAGCAACCGTTGGCGAGAAAATGGCGAGCATTCCCAAATCCTGATCTCATGTTTTTTGGGCTCCAGAACCGTGTTTGTGCATTTCTCATGACTAATTCTGATATAAAATGACGCGAGGAACGAGTTGGAAGCGGCAGAATTGAGATCCGAGCAACCGTTGACGAGAAAATGGCGACCATTCCCAAATCCT
This sequence comes from Crossocerus cetratus, assembly GCA_963675795.1. NCBI lineage: Eukaryota > Metazoa > Arthropoda > Insecta > Hymenoptera > Crabronidae > Crossocerus > Crossocerus cetratus. The sequence goes on from OY776667.1 coordinate 3,882,734, forward strand.
GATCTCATGTTTTTTGGGCTCCAGAACCGTGTTTCTGCATTTCTCATGATTAATTCTGATATAAAATGACGCGACGAACGCGTTGGAAGCGACAGAATTGCGATCAGAGAAACCGTTGACGAGAAAATGGCGAGCATTCCCAAATCCTGATCTCGTGTTTTTTGGACTCCAGAAACGTTTTCGTGCATTTGTCGTCACTATTTCCGACGTAAAATGACACGAGGAACACGCTGGAGGCGACAGAATTGCGATCCGAGAAACCCTTGACGAGAAAATGGCGAGCATTCCCCAATCCTGTTCTCATGTTTTTTGGGCTCCAGAACCGTGTTTGTGCATTTCTCATGACTAATTCTGATATAAAATGACGCGAGGAACGCGTTGGAAGCGACAGAATTGAGATCCGAGTAACCGTTGACGAGAAAATGGCGAGCATTCCCAAAACTTGATCTCGTGTTTATTGAACTCCAGAACCGTGTTTGTGCATTTCTCATGACTAATTCTGATATAAAATGACGCGACGAACACGTTGGAAGCGACAGAATTGCGATCCGAGCAACCGTTGACGAGAAAATGGCGAGCATTCCCAAATCCTGATCTGGTGTTTTTTGGACTCCAGAAACGTTTTCGTGCATTTGTCGTCACTATTTCCGACGTAAAATGATACGAGGAACACGCTGGAGGCGACAGAATTGCGATCCGAGAAACCGTTGACGAGAAAATGGCGAGCATTCCCCAATCCTGTTCTCATGTTTTTTGGGCTCCAGAACCGCGTTTGTGCATTTCTCATAACTAATTCTGATATAAAATGACGCGACGAACGCGTTGGAAGCGACAGAATTGAGATCCGAGTAACCGTTGACGAGAAAATGGCGAGCATTCCCAAAACTTGATCTCGTGTTTATTGAACTCCAGAACCGTGTTTGTGCATTTCCCAAGACGAATTCCGACGTAAAATGACACGAGGAACACGTTGGAAGCGACAGGATTGCGTTCCGAGAAACCGTTGACGAGAAAATCGCGAGCATTCCCAAATCCTGATCTCGTGTTTTTTGGGCTCCAGAACCGTGTTTCTGCATTTCTCATGACTAATTCCGATGTAAAATGACGCGAGGAACGCGCTGGAAGCGACAGAATTGCGATCCGAGCAACCGTTGACGAGAAAATGGCGAGCATTCCCAAATCCTGATCTCATGTTTTTTGGGCTCCAGAACCGTGTTTGTGCATTTCTCCTGACTAATTCTGATATAAAATGACGCGAGGAACGCGTTGGAAGCGACAGAATTGAGATCCGAACAACCGTTGACGAGAAAATGGCGAGCATTCCCAAAACTTGATCTCATGTTTTTTGGGCTCCAGAACCGTGTTTGTGCATTTCTCATGACTAATTCTGATATAAAATGACGCGACGAACGCGTTGGAAGCGACAGAATTGCGATCCGAGCAACCGTTGACGAGAAAATGGCGAGCATTCCCAAATCCTGATCTCAAGTTTTTTGGGCTCCAGAACCGTGTTTGTGCATTTCTCATGACTAATTCTGATATAAAATGACGCGACGAACGCGTTGGAAGCCACAGAATTGCGATCCGAGCAACCGTTGACGAGAAAATGGCGAGCATTCCCAAAACTTGATCTCGTGTTTATTGAACTCCAGATCCGTGTTTGTGCATTTCTCAAGACGAATTCCGACGTAAAATGACACGAGGAACATGTTGGAAGCGACAGGATTGCGATCCGAGAAACCGTTGATGACAAAATCGCGAGCATTCCCAAAACCTGAACTCGTGGTTTTTGGACTCCAGAAACGTTTTCGTGCATTTGTCGTGACTATTTCAGACGCAAAATGACACGAGGAACACGCTGGAGGCGACAGAATTGCGATCCGAGAAACCGTTGACGTGAAAATGGCGAGCATTCCCCAATCCTGATCTCATGTTTTTTGGGCTCCAGAACCGTGTTTGTGCATTTCTCATGACTAATTCTGGTATAGAATGACGCGAGGAACACGCTGGAGGCGACAGAATTGCGATCCGAGAAACCGTTGACGAGAAAATGGCGAGCATTCCCCAATCCTGATCTCATGTTTTTTGGGCTCCAGAACCGTGTTTCTGCATTTCTCATGATTAATTCTGATATAAAATGACGCGACGAACGCGTTGGAAGCGACAGAATTGCGATCAGAGAAACCGTTGACGAGAAAATGGCGAGCATTCCCAAATCCTGATCTCGTGTTTTTTGGACTCCAGAAACGTTTTCGTGCATTTGTCGTCACTATTTCCGACGTAAAATGACACGAGGAACACGCTGGAGGCGACAGAATTGCGATCCGAGAAACCCTTGACGAGAAAATGGCGAGCATTCCCCAATCCTGTTCTCATGTTTTTTGGGCTCCAGAACCGTGTTTGTGCATTTCTCATGACTAATTCTGATATAAAATGACGCGAGGAACGCGTTGGAAGCGACAGAATTGAGATCCGAGTAACCGTTGACGAGAAAATGGCGAGCATTCCCAAAACTTGATCTCGTGTTTATTGAACTCCAGAACCGTGTTTGTGCATTTCTCATGACTAATTCTGATATAAAATGACGCGACGAACACGTTGGAAGCGACAGAATTGCGATCCGAGCAACCGTTGACGAGAAAATGGCGAGCATTCCCAAATCCTGATCTGGTGTTTTTTGGACTCCAGAAACGTTTTCGTGCATTTGTCGTCACTATTTCCGACGTAAAATGATACGAGGAACACGCTGGAGGCGACAGAATTGCGATCCGAGAAACCGTTGACGAGAAAATGGCGAGCATTCCCCAATCCTGTTCTCATGTTTTTTGGGCTCCAGAACCGCGTTTGTGCATTTCTCATAACTAATTCTGATATAAAATGACGCGACGAACGCGTTGGAAGCGACAGAATTGAGATCCGAGTAACCGTTGACGAGAAAATGGCGAGCATTCCCAAAACTTGATCTCGTGTTTATTGAACTCCAGAACCGTGTTTGTGCATTTCTCAAGACGAATTCTGATATAAAATGACGCGAGGAACGCGTTGGAAGCGGCAGAATTGAGATCCGAGCAACCGTTGACGAGAAAATGGCGAGCATTCCCAAAACTTGATCTCATGTTTTTTGGGCTCCAGAACCGTGTTTGTGCATTTCTCATGACTAATTCTGATATAAAATGACGCGACGAACGCGTTGGAAGCGACAGAATTGCCATCAGAGAAACCGTTGACGAGAAAATGGCGAGCATTCCCAAATCCTGATCTCGTGTTTTTTGGACTCCAGAAACGGTTTCGTGCATTTGTCGTCACTATTTCCGACGTAAAATGACACGAGGAACACGCTGGAGGCGACAGAATTGCGATCCGAGAAACCGTTGACGAGAAAATGGCGAGCATTCCCCAATCCTGTTCTCATGTTTTTTGGGCTCCAGAACCGTGTTTGTGCATTTCTCATGACTAATTCTGACGTAAAATGACGCGAGGAACGCGTTGGAAGCGACAGAATTGAGATCCGAGCAACCGTTGACGAGAAAATGGCGAGCATTCCCAAATCCTGATCTCATGTTTTTTGGGCTCCAGAACCGTGCTTGTGCATTTCTCATGACTAATTCTGATATAAAATGACGCGACGAACGCGTTGGAAGCGACAGAATTGTGATCCGAGCAACCGTTGACGAGAAAATGGCGAGCATTCCCAAATCCTGATCTCATGTTTTTTGGGCTCCAGAACCGTGTTTGTGCATTTCTCATGACTAATTCTGATATAAAATGACGCGAGGAACGAGTTGGAAGCGGCAGAATTGAGATCCGAGCAACCGTTGACGAGAAAATGGCGAGCATTCCCAAATCCTGATCTCATGTTTTTTGGGCTCCAGAACCGTGTTTGTGCATTTCTCATGACTAATTCTGATATAAAATGACGCGAGGAACGCGTTGGAAGCGACAGAATTGAGATCCGAGCAACCGTTGACGAGAAAATGGCGACCATTCCCAAATCCTGATCTCATGTTTTTTGGGCTCCAGAACCGTGTTTGTGCATTTCTCATGACTAATTCTGATATAAAATGACGCGATGAACGCGTTGGAAGCGACAGAATTGCGATCCGAGCAACCGTTGACGAGAAAATGGCGAGCATTCCCAAATCCTGATCTCGTGTTTTTTGGACTCCAGAAACGTTTTCGTGCATTTGTCGTCACTATTTCCGACGTAAAATGACACGAGGAACACGCTGGAGGCGACAGAATTGCGATCCGAGAAACCGTTGACGAGAAAATGGCGAGCATTCCCCAATCCTGTTCTCATGTTTTTTGGGCTCCAGAACCGTGTTTGTGCATTTCTCATGACTAATTCTGATATAAAATGACGCGAGGAACGCGTTGGAAGCGACAGAATTGAGAGCCGAGTAACCGTTGACGAGAAAATGGCGAGCATTCCCAAAACTTGATCTCGTGTTTATTGAACTCCAGAACCGTGTTTGTGCATTTCTCAAGACGAATTCTGATATAAAATGACGCGAGGAACGCGTTGGAAGCGGCAGAATTGAGATCCGAGCAACCGTTGACGAGAAAATGGCGAGCATTCCCAAATCCTGATCTCATGTTTTTTGGGCTCTAGAACCGTGTTTGTGCATTTCTCATGACTAATTCTGATATAAAATGACGCGACGAACGCGTTGGAAGCGACAGAATTGCGATCCGAGCAACCGTTGACGAGAAAATGGCGACCATTCCCAAATCCTGATCTCATGTTTTTTGGGCTCCAGAACCGTGTTTGTGCATTTCTCATGACTAATTCTGATATAAAATGACGCGAGGAACGAGTTGGAAGCGGCAGAATGGAGATCCGAGCAACCGTTGACGAGAAAATGGCGACCATTCCCAAATCCTGATCTCATGTTTTTTGGGCTCCAGAACCGTGTTTCCTTTTTTCATGACTAATTCTGATATAAAATGACGCGACGAACGCGTTGGAAGCGACAGAATTGCGATCAGAGAAACCGTTGACGAGAAAATGGCGAGCATTCCCAAATCCTGATCTCGTGTTTTTTGGACTCCAGAAACGTTTTCGTGCATTTGTCGTCACTATTTCCGACGTAAAATGACACGAGGAACACGCTGGAGGCGACACAATTGCGATCCGAGAAACCCTTGACGAGAAAATGGCGAGCATTCCCCAATCCTGTTCTCATGTTTTTTGGGCTCCAGAACCGTGTTTGTGCATTTCTCATGACTAATTCTGATATAAAATGACGCGAGGAACGCGTTGGAAGCGACAGAATTGAGATCCGAGTAACCGTTGACGAGAAAATGGCGAGCATTCCCAAAACTTGATCTCGTGTTTATTGAACTCCAGAACCGTGTTTGTGCATTTCTCAAGACGAATTCTGATATAAAATGACGCGAGGAACGCGTTGGAAGCGGCAGAATTGAGATCCGAGCAACCGTTGACGAGAAAATGGCGAGCATTCCCAAATCCTGATCTCATGTTTTTTGGGCTCCAGAACCGTGTTTGTGCATTTCTCATGACTAATTCTGATATAAAATGACGCGACGAACGCGTTGGAAGCGACAGAATTGCGATCCGAGCAACCGTTGACGAGAAAATGGCGAGCATTCCCAAATCCTGATCTGGTGTTTTTTGGACTCCAGAAACGTTTTCGTGCATTTGTCGTCACTATTTCCGACGTAAACTGATACGAGGAACACGCTGGAGGCGACAGAATTGCGATCCGAGAAACCGTTGACGAGAAAATGGCGAGCATTCCCCAATCCTGTTCTCATGTTTTTTGGGCTCCAGAACCGCGTTTGTGCATTTCTCATAACTAATTCTGATATAAAATGACGCGACGAACGCGTTGGAAGCGACAGAATTGAGATCCGAGTAACCGTTGACGAGAAAATGGCGAGCATTCCCAAAACTTGATCTCGTGTTTATTGAACTCCAGAACCGTGTTTGTGCATTTCTCAAGACGAATTCTGATATAAAATGACGCGACGAACGCGTTGGAAGCGGCAGAATTGAGATCCGAGCAACCGTTGACGAGAAAATGGCGAGCATTCCCAAAACTTGATCTCATGTTTTTTGGGCTCCAGAACCGTGTTTGTGCATTTCTCATGACTAATTCTGATATAAAATGACGCGACGAACGCGTTGTAAGCGACAGAATTGCCATCAGAGAAACCGTTGACGAGAAAATGGCGAGCATTCCCAAATCCTGATCTCGTGTTTTTTGGACTCCAGAAACGTTTTCGTGCATTTGTCGTCACTATTTCCGACGTAAAATGACACGAGGAACACGCTGGAGGCGACAGAATTGCGATCCGAGAAACCGTTGACGAGAAAATGGCGAGCATTCCCCAATCCTGTTCTCATGTTTTTTGGGCTCCAGAACCGTGTTTGTGCATTTCTCATGACTAATTCTGACGTAAAATGACGCGAGGAACGCGTTGGAAGCGACAGAATTGAGATCCGAGCAACCGTTGACGAGAAAATGGCGAGCATTCCCAAATCCTGATCTCATGTTTTTTGGGCTCCAGAACCGTGTTTGTGCATTTCTCATGACTAATTCTGATATAAAATGACGCGAGGAACGAGTTGGAAGCGGCAGAATTGAGATCCGAGCAACCGTTGACGAGAAAATGGCGACCATTCCCAAATCCTGATCTCATGTTTTTTGGGCTCCAGAACCGTGTTTCTGCATTTCTCATGACTAATTCTGATATAAAATGACGCGACGAACGCGTTGGAAGCGACAGAATTGCGATCAGAGAAACCGTTGACGAGAAAATGGCGAGCATTCCCAAATCCTGATCTCGTGTTTTTTGGACTCCAGAAACGTTTTCGTGCATTTGTCGTCACTATTTCCGACGTAAAATGACACGAGGAACACGCTGGAGGCGACAGAATTGCGATCCGAGAAACCGTTGACGAGAAAATGGCGAGCATTCCCCAATCCTGTTCTCATGTTTTTTGGGCTCCAGAACCGTGTTTGTGCATTGCTCATGACTAATTCTGATATAAAATGACGCGAGGAACGCGTTGGAAGCGACAGAATTGAGATCCGAGTAACCGTTGACGAGAAAATGGCGAGCATTCCCAAAACTTGATCTCGTGTTTATTGAACTCCAGAACCGTGTTTGTGCATTTCTCAAGACGAATTCTGATATAAAATGACGCGAGGAACGCGTTGGAAGCGGCAGAATTGAGATCCGAGCAACCGTTGACGAGAAAATGGCGAGCATTCCCAAATCCTGATCTCATGTTTTTTGGGCTCCAGAACCGTGTTTGTGCATTTCTCATGACTAATTCTGATATAAAATGACGCGAGGAACGCGTTGGAAGCGACAGAATTGCGATCCGAGCAACCGTTGACGAGAAAATGGCGAGCATTCCCAAATCCTGATCTCGTGTTTTTTGGACTCCAGAAACGTTTTCGTGCATTTGTCGTCACTATTTCCGACGTAAAATGATACGAGGAACACGCTGGAGGCGACAGAATTGCGATCCGAGAAACCGTTGACGAGAAAATGGCGAGCATTCCCCAATCCTGTTCTCATGTTTTTTGGGCTCCAGAACCGCGTTTGTGCATTTCTCATAACTAATTCTGATATAAAATGACGCGACGAACGCGTTGGAAGCGACAGAATTGCGATCCGAGCAACCGTTGACGAGAAAATGGCGAGCATTCCCAAATCCTGATCTCATGTTTTTTGGGCTCCAGAACCGTGTTTGTGCATTTCTCATGACTAATTCTGATATAAAATGACGCGAGGAACGCGTTGGAAGCGACAGAATTGAGATCCGAGTAACCGTTGACGAGAAAATGGCGAGCATTCCCAAAACTTGATCTCGTGTTTATTGAACTCCAGAACCGTGTTTGTGCATTTCTCAAGACGAATTCTGATATAAAATGACGCGAGGAACGCGTTGGAAGCGGCAGAATTGAGATCCGAGCAACCGTTGACGAGAAAATGGCGAGCATTCCCAAATCCTGATCTCATGTTTTTTGGGCTCCAGAACCGTGTTTGTGCATTTCTCATGACTAATTCTGATATAAAATGACGCGACGAACGCGTTGGAAGCGACAGAATTGCGATCCGAGCAACCGTTGACGAGAAAATGGCGAGCATTCCCAAATCCTGATCTGGTGTTTTTTGGACTCCAGAAACGTTTTCGTGCATTTGTCGTCACTATTTCCGACGTAAAATGACACGAGGAACACGCTGGAGGCGACAGAATTGCGATCCGAGAAACCGTTGACGAGAAAATGGCGAGCATTCCCCAATCCTGTTCTCATGTTTTTTGGGCTCCAGAACCGTGTTTGTGCATTTCTCATGACTAATTCTGACGTAAAATGACGCGAGGAACGCGTTGGAAGCGACAGAATTGAGATCCGAGCAACCGTTGACGAGAAAATGGCGAGCATTCCCAAATCCTGATCTCATGTTTTTTGGGCTCCAGAACCGTGTTTGTGCATTTCTCATGACTAATTCTGATATAAAATGACGCGAGGAACGAGTTGGAAGCGGCAGAATTGAGATCCGAGCAACCGTTGACGAGAAAATGGCGACCATTCCCAAATCCTGATCTCATGTTTTTTGGGCTCCAGAACCGTGTTTCTGCATTTCTCATGACTAATTCTGATATAAAATGACGCGACGAACGCGTTGGAAGCGACAGAATTGCGATCAGAGAAACCGTTGACGAGAAAATGGCGAGCATTCCCAAATCCTGATCTCGTGTTTTTTGGACTCCAGAAACGTTTTCGTGCATTTGTCGTCACTATTTCCGACGTAAAATGACACGAGGAACACGCTGGAGGCGACAGAATTGCGATCCGAGAAACCGTTGACGAGAAAATGGCGAGCATTCCCCAATCCTGTTCTCATGTTTTTTGGGCTCCAGAACCGTGTTTGTGCATTGCTCATGACTAATTCTGATATAAAATGACGCGAGGAACGCGTTGGAAGCGACAGAATTGAGATCCGAGTAACCGTTGACGAGAAAATGGCGAGCATTCCCAAAACTTGATCTCGTGTTTATTGAACTCCAGAACCGTGTTTGTGCATTTCTCAAGACGAATTCTGATATAAAATGACGCGAGGAACGCGTTGGAAGCGGCAGAATTGAGATCCGAGCAACCGTTGACGAGAAAATGGCGAGCATTCCCAAATCCTGATCTCATGTTTTTTGGGCTCCAGAACCGTGTTTGTGCATTTCTCATGACTAATTCTGATATAAAATGACGCGACGAACGCGTTGGAAGCGACAGAATTGCGATCCGAGCAACCGTTGACGAGAAAATGGCGAGCATTCCCAAATCCTGATCTCGTGTTTTTTGGACTCCAGAAACGTTTTCGTGCATTTGTCGTCACTATTTCCGACGTAAAATGATACGAGGAACACGCTGGAGGCGACAGAATTGCGATCCGAGAAACCGTTGACGAGAAAATGGCGAGCATTCCCCAATCCTGTTCTCATGTTTTTTGGGCTCCAGAACCACGTTTGTGCATTTCTCATAACTAATTCTGATATAAAATGACGCGACGAACGCGTTGGAAGCGACAGAATTGCGATCCGAGCAACCGTTGACGAGAAAATGGCGAGCATTCCCAAATCCTGATCTCATGTTTTTTGGGCTCCAGAACCGTGTTTGTGCATTTCTCATGACTAATTCTGATATAAAATGACGCGAGGAACGCGTTGGAAGCGACAGAATTGAGATCCGAGCAACCGTTGACGAGGAAATGGCGAGCATTCCCAAAACTTGATCTCATGTTTTTTGGGCTCCAGAACCGTGTTTGTGCATTTCTCATGACTAATTCTGATATAAAATGACGCGACGAACGCGTTGGAAGCGACAGAATTGCCATCATAGAAACCGTTGACGAGAAAATGGCGAGCATTCCCAAATCCTGATCTCGTGTTTTTTGGACTCCAGAAACGTTTTCGTGCATTTGTCGTCACTATTTCCGACGTAAAATGACACGAGGAACACGCTGGAGGCGACAGAATTGCGATCCGAGGAACCGTTAACGAGAAAATGGCGAGCATTCCCCAATCCTGTTCTCATGTTTTTTGGGCTCCAGAACCGTGTTTGTGCATTTCTCATGACTAATTCTGACGTAAAATGACGCGAGGAACGCGTTGGAAGCGACAGAATTGAGATCCGAGCAACCGTTGACGAGAAAATGGCGAGCATTCCCAAATCCTGATCTCATGTTTTTTGGGCTCCAGAACCGTGCTTGTGCATTTCTCATGACTAATTCTGATATAAAATGACGCGACGAACGCGTTGGAAGCGACAGAATTGTGATCCGAGCAACCGTTGACGAGAAAATGGCGAGCATTCCCAAATCCTGATCTCATGTTTTTTGGGCTCCAGAACCGTGTTTGTGCATTTCTCATGACTAATTCTGATATAAAATGACGCGAGGAACGAGTTGGAAGCGGCAGAATTGAGATCCGAGCAACCGTTGACGAGAAAATGGCGACCATTCCCAAATCCTGATCTCATGTTTTTTGGGCTCCAGAACCGTGTTTCTGCATTTCTCATGACTAATTCTGATATAAAATGACGCGACGAACGAGTTGGAAGCGACAGAATTGCGATCAGAGAAACCGTTGACGAGAAAATGGCGAGCATTCCCAAATCCTGATCTCGTGTTTTTTGGACTCCAGAAACGTTTTCGTGCATTTGTCGTCACTATTTCCGACGTAAAATGACACGAGGAACACGCTGGAGGCGACAGAATTGCGATCCGAGAAACCGTTGACGAGAAAATGGCGAGCATTCCCCAATCCTGTTCTCATGTTTTTTGGGCTCCAGAACCGTGTTTGTGCATTTCTCATGACTAATTCTGATATAAAATGACGCGAGGAACGCGTTGGAAGCGACAGAATTGAGATCCGAGTAACCGTTGACGAGAAAATGGCGAGCATTCCCAAAACTTGATCTCGTGTTTATTGAACTCCAGAACCGTGTTTGTGCATTTCTCAAGACGAATTCTGATATAAAATGACGCGAGGAACGCGTTGGAAGCGGCAGAATTGAGATCCGAGCAACCGTTGACGAGAAAATGGCGAGCATTCCCAAATCCTAATCTCATGTTTTTTGGGCTCCAGAACCGTGTTTGTGCATTTCTCATGACTAATTCTGATATAAAATGACGCGACGAACGCGTTGGAAGCGACAGAATTGCGATCCCAGCAACCGTTGACGAGAAAATGGCGAGCATTCCCAAATCCTGATCTCGTGTTTTTTGGACTCCAGAAACGTTTTCGTGCATTTGTCGTCACTATTTCCGACGTAAAATGATACGTGGAACACGCTGGAGGCGACAGAATTGCGATCCGAGAAACCGTTGACGAGAAAATGGCGAGCATTCCCCAATCCTGTTCTCATGTTTTTTGGGCTCCAGAACCGCGTTTGTGCATTTCTCATAACTAATTCTGATATAAAATGACGCGACGAACGCGTTGGAAGCGACAGAATTGCGATCCGAGCAACCGTTGACGAGAAAATGGCGAGCATTCCCAAATCCTGATCTCATGTTTTTTGGGCTCCAGAACCGTGTTTGTGCATTTCTCATGACTAATTCTGATATAAAATGACGCGAGGAACGCGTTGGAAGCGATAGAATTGAGATCCGAGCAACCGTTGACGAGAAAATGGCGAGCATTCCCAAAACTTGATCTCATGTTTTTTGGGCTCCAGAACCGTGTTTGTGCATTTCTCATGACTAATTCTGATATAAAATGACGCGACGAACGCGTTGGAAGCGACAGAATTGCGATCAGAGAAACCGTTGACGAGAAAATGGCGAGCATTCCCAAATCCTGATCTCGTGTTTTTTGGACTCCAGAAACGTTTTCGTGCATTTGTCGTCACTATTTCCGACGTAAAATGATACGAGGAACACGCTGGAGGCGACAGAATTGCGATCCGAGAAACCGTTGACGAGAAAATGGCGAGCATTCCCCAATCCTGTTCTCATGTTTTTTGGGCTCCAGAACCGCGTTTGTGCATTTCTCATAACTAATTCTGATATAAAATGACGCGAGGAACGCGTTGGAAGCGGCAGAATTGCGATCCGAGCAACCGTTGACGAGAAAATGGCGAGCATTCCCAAAACTTGATCTCATGTTTTTTGGGCTCCAGAACCGTGTTTGTGCATTTCTCATGACTAATTCTGATATAAAATGACGCGACGAACGCGTTGGAAGCGACAGAATTGCCATCAGAGAAACCGTTGACGAGAAAATGGCGAGCATTCCCAAATCCTGATCTCGTGTTTTTTGGACTCCAGAAACGTTTTCGTGCATTTGTCGTCACTATTTCCGACGTAAAATGACACGAGGAACACGCTGGAGGCGACAGAATTGCGATCCGAGAAACCGTTGACGAGAAAATGGCGAGCATTCCCCAATCCTGTTCTCATGTTTTTTGGGCTCCAGAACCGTGTTTGTGCATTTCTCATGACTAATTCTGACGTAAAATGACGCGAGGAACGCGTTGGAAGCGACAGAATTGAGATCCGAGCAACCGTTGACGAGAAAATGGCGAGCATTCTCAAATCCTGATCTCATGTTTTTTGGGCTCCAGAACCGTGTTTGTGCATTTCTCATGACTAATTCTGATATAAAATGACGCGAGGAACGCGTTGGAAGCGACAGAATTGAGATCCGAGCAACCGTTGACGAGAAAATGGCGAGCATTCCCAAATCCTGATCTCATGTTTTTTGGGCTCCAGAACCGTGTTTGTGCATTTCTCATGACTAATTCTGATATAAAATGACGCGACGAACGCGTTGGAAGCGACAGAATTGCCATCAGAGGAACCGTTGACGAGAAAATGGCGAGCATTCCCAAATCCTGATCTCGTGTTTTTTGGACTCCAGAAACGTTTTCGTGCATTTGTCGTCACTATTTCCGACGTAAAATGACACGAGGAACACGCTGGAGGCGACAGAATTGCGATCCGAGAAACCGTTGACGAGAAAATGGCGAGCATTCCCCAATCCTGTTCTCATGTTTTTTGGGCTCCAGAACCGTGTTTGTGCATTGCTCATGACTAATTCTGATATAAAATGACGCGAGGAACGCGTTGGAAGCGACAGAATTGAGATCCGAGTAACCGTTGACGAGAAAATGGCGAGCATTCCCAAAACTTGATCTCGTGTTTATTGAACTCCAGAACCGTGTTTGTGCATTTCTCAAGACGAATTCTGATATAAAATGACGCGAGGAACGCGTTGGAAGCGGCAGAATTGAGATCCGAGCAACCGTTGACGAGAAAATGGCGAGCATTCCCAAATCCTGATCTCATGTTTTTTGGGCTCCAGAACCGTGTTTGTGCATTTCTCATGACTAATTCTGATATAAAATGACGCGAGGAACGCGTTGGAAGCGACAGAATTGCGATCCGAGCAACCGTTGACGAGAAAATGGCGAGCATTCCCAAATCCTGATCTCGTGTTTTTTGGACTCCAGAAACGTTTTCGTGCATTTGTCGTCACTATTTCCGACGTAAAATGATACGAGGAACACGCTGGAGGCGACAGAATTGCGATCCGAGAAACCGTTGACGAGAAAATGGCGAGCATTCCCCAATCCTGTTCTCATGTTTTTTGGGCTCCAGAACCGCGTTTGTGCATTTCTCATAACTAATTCTGATATAAAATGACGCGACGAACGCGTTGGAAGCGACAGAATTGCGATCCGAGCAACCGTTGACGAGAAAATGGCGAGCATTCCCAAATCCTGATCTCATGTTTTTTGGGCTCCAGAACCGTGTTTGTGCATTTCTCATGACTAATTCTGATATAAAATGACGCGAGGAACGCGTTGGAAGCGACAGAATTGAGATCCGAGTAACCGTTGACGAGAAAATGGCGAGCATTCCCAAAACTTGATCTCGTGTTTATTGAACTCCAGAACCGTGTTTGTGCATTTCTCAAGACGAATTCTGATATAAAATGACGCGAGGAACGCGTTGGAAGCGGCAGAATTGAGATCCGAGCAACCGTTGACGAGAAAATGGCGAGCATTCCCAAATCCTGATCTCATGTTTTTTGGGCTCCAGAACCGTGTTTGTGCATTTCTCATGACTAATTCTGATATAAAATGACGCGACGAACGCGTTGGAAGCGACAGAATTGCGATCCGAGCAACCGTTGACGAGAAAATGGCGAGCATTCCCAAATCCTGATCTGGTGTTTTTTGGACTCCAGAAACGTTTTCGTGCATTTGTCGTCACTATTTCCGACGTAAAATGACACGAGGAACACGCTGGAGGCGACAGAATTGCGATCCGAGAAACCGTTGACGAGAAAATGGCGAGCATTCCCCAATCCTGTTCTCATGTTTTTTGGGCTCCAGAACCGTGTTTGTGCATTTCTCATGACTAATTCTGACGTAAAATGACGCGAGGAACGCGTTGGAAGCGACAGAATTGAGATCCGAGCAACCGTTGACGAGAAAATGGCGAGCATTCCCAAATCCTGATCTCATGTTTTTTGGGCTCCAGAACCGTGTTTGTGCATTTCTCATGACTAATTCTGATATAAAATGACGCGAGGAACGAGTTGGAAGCGGCAGAATTGAGATCCGAGCAACCGTTGACGAGAAAATGGCGACCATTCCCAAATCCTGATCTCATGTTTTTTGGGCTCCAGAACCGTGTTTCTGCATTTCTCATGACTAATTCTGATATAAAATGACGCGACGAACGCGTTGGAAGCGACAGAATTGCGATCAGAGAAACCGTTGACGAGAAAATGGCGAGCATTCCCAAATCCTGATCTCGTGTTTTTTGGACTCCAGAAACGTTTTCGTGCATTTGTCGTCACTATTTCCGACGTAAAATGACACGAGGAACACGCTGGAGGCGACAGAATTGCGATCCGAGAAGCCGTTGACGAGAAAATGGCGAGCATTCCCCAATCCTGTTCTCATGTTTTTTGGGCTCCAGAACCGTGTTTGTGCATTGCTCATGACTAATTCTGATATAAAATGACGCGAGGAACGCGTTGGAAGCGACAGAATTGAGATCCGAGTAACCGTTGACGAGAAAATGGCGAGCATTCCCAAAACTTGATCTCGTGTTTATTGAACTCCAGAACCGTGTTTGTGCATTTCTCAAGACGAATTCTGATATAAAATGACGCGAGGAACGCGTTGGAAGCGGCAGAATTGAGATCCGAGCAACCGTTGACGAGAAAATGGCGAGCATTCCCAAATCCTGATCTCATGTTTTTTGGGCTCCAGAACCGTGTTTGTGCATTTCTCATGACTAATTCTGATATAAAATGACGCGACGAACGCGTTGGAAGCGACAGAATTGCGATCCGAGCAACCGTTGACGAGAAAATGGCGAGCATTCCCAAATCCTGATCTCGTGTTTTTTGGACTCCAGAAACGTTTTCGTGCATTTGTCGTCACTATTTCCGACGTAAAATGATACGAGGAACACGCTGGAGGCGACAGAATTGCGATCCGAGAAACCGTTGACGAGAAAATGGCGAGCATTCCCCAATCCTGTTCTCATGTTTTTTGGGCTCCAGAACCACGTTTGTGCATTTCTCATAACTAATTCTGATATAAAATGACGCGACGAACGCGTTGGAAGCGACAGAATTGCGATCCGAGCAACCGTTGACGAGAAAATGGCGAGCATTCCCAAATCCTGATCTCATGTTTTTTGGGCTCCAGAACCGTGTTTGTGCATTTCTCATGACTAATTCTGATATAAAATGACGCGAGGAACGCGTTGGAAGCGACAGAATTGAGATCCGAGCAACCGTTGACGAGGAAATGGCGAGCATTCCCAAAACTTGATCTCATGTTTTTTGGGCTCCAGAACCGTGTTTGTGCATTTCTCATGACTAATTCTGATATAAAATGACGCGACGAACGCGTTGGAAGCGACAGAATTGCCATCATAGAAACCGTTGACGAGAAAATGGCGAGCATTCCCAAATCCTGATCTCGTGTTTTTTGGACTCCAGAAACGTTTTCGTGCATTTGTCGTCACTATTTCCGACGTAAAATGACACGAGGAACACGCTGGAGGCGACAGAATTGCGATCCGAGGAACCGTTAACGAGAAAATGGCGAGCATTCCCCAATCCTGTTCTCATGTTTTTTGGGCTCCAGAACCGTGTTTGTGCATTTCTCATGACTAATTCTGACGTAAAATGACGCGAGGAACGCGTTGGAAGCGACAGAATTGAGATCCGAGCAACCGTTGACGAGAAAATGGCGAGCATTCCCAAATCCTGATCTCATGTTATTTGGGCTCCAGAACCGTGCTTGTGCATTTCTCATGACTAATTCTGATATAAAATGACGCGACGAACGCGTTGGAAGCGACAGAATTGTGATCCGAGCAACCGTTGACGAGAAAATGGCGAGCATTCCCAAATCCTGATCTCATGTTTTTTGGGCTCCAGAACCGTGTTTGTGCATTTCTCATGACTAATTCTGATATAAAATGACGCGAGGAACGAGTTGGAAGCGGCAGAATTGAGATCCGAGCAACCGTTGACGAGAAAATGGCGACCATTCCCAAATCCTGATCTCATGTTTTTTGGGCTCCAGAACCGTGTTTCTGCATTTCTCATGACTAATTCTGATATAAAATGACGCGACGAACGCGTTGGAAGCGACAGAATTGCGATCAGAGAAACCGTTGACGAGAAAATGGCGAGCATTCCCAAATCCTGATCTCGTGTTTTTTGGACTCCAGAAACGTTTTCGTGCATTTGTCGTCACTATTTCCGACGTAAAATGACACGAGGAACACGCTGGAGGCGACAGAATTGCGATCCGAGAAACCGTTGACGAGAAAATGGCGAGCATTCCCCAATCCTGTTCTCATGTTTTTTGGGCTCCAGAACCGTGTTTGTGCATTTCTCATGACTAATTCTGATATAAAATGACGCGAGGAACGCGTTGGAAGCGACAGAATTGAGATCCGAGTAACCGTTGACGAGAAAATGGCGAGCATTCCCAAAACTTGATCTCGTGTTTATTGAACTCCAGAACCGTGTTTGTGCATTTCTCAAGACGAATTCTGATATAAAATGACGCGAGGAACGCGTTGGAAGCGGCAGAATTGAGATCCGAGCAACCGTTGACGAGAAAATGGCGAGCATTCCCAAATCCTAATCTCATGTTTTTTGGGCTCCAGAACCGTGTTTGTGCATTTCTCATGACTAATTCTGATATAAAATGACGCGACGAACGCGTTGGAAGCGACAGAATTGCGATCCGAGCAACCGTTGACGAGAAAATGGCGAGCATTCCCAAATCCTGATCTCGTGTTTTTTGGACTCCAGAAACGTTTTGGTGCATTTGTCGTCACTATTTTCGACGTAAAATGATACGTGGAACACGCTGGAGGCGACAGAATTGCGATCCGAGAAACCGTTGACGAGAAAATGGCGAGCATTCCCCAATCCTGTTCTCATGTTTTTTGGGCTCCAGAACCGCGTTTGTGCATTTCTCATAACTAATTCTGATATAAAATGACGCGACGAACGCGTTGGAAGCGACAGAATTGCGATCCGAGCAACCGTTGACGAGAAAATGGCGAGCATTCCCAAATCCTGATCTCATGTTTTTTGGGCTCCAGAACCGTGTTTGTGCATTTCTCATGACTAATTCTGATATAAAATGACGCGAGGAACGCGTTGGAAGCGACAGAATTGAGATCCGAGCAACCGTTGACGAGAAAATGGCGAGCATTCCCAAAACTTGATCTCATGTTTTTTGGGCTCCAGAACCGTGTTTGTGCATTTCTCATGACTAATTCTGATATAAAATGACGCGACGAACGCGTTGGAAGCGACAGAATTGCGATCAGAGAAACCGTTGACGAGAAAATGGCGAGCATTCCCAAATCCTGATCTCGTGTTTTTTGGACTCCAGAAACGTTTTCGTGCATTTGTCGTCACTATTTCCGACGTAAAATGATACGAGGAACACGCTGGAGGCGACAGAATTGCGATCCGAGAAACCGTTGACGAGAAAATGGCGAGCATTCCCCAATCCTGTTCTCATGTTTTTTGGGCTCCAGAACCGCGTTTGTGCATTTCTCATAACTAATTCTGATATAAAATGACGCGAGGAACGCGTTGGAAGCGGCAGAATTGCGATCCGAGCAACCGTTGACGAGAAAATGGCGAGCATTCCCAAAACTTGATCTCATGTTTTTTGGGCTCCAGAACCGTGTTTGTGCATTTCTCATGACTAATTCTGATATAAAATGACGCGACGAACGCGTTGGAAGCGACAGAATTGCCATCAGAGAAACCGTTGACGAGAAAATGGCGAGCATTCCCAAATCCTGATCTCGTGTTTTTTGGACTCCAGAAACGTTTTCGTGCATTTGTCGTCACTATTTCCGACGTAAAATGACACGAGGAACACGCTGGAGGCGACAGAATTGCGATCCGAGAAACCGTTGACGAGAAAATGGCGAGCATTCCCCAATCCTGTTCTCATGTTTTTTGGGCTCCAGAACCGTGTTTGTGCATTTCTCATGACTAATTCTGACGTAAAATGACGCGAGGAACGCGTTGGAAGCGACAGAATTGAGATCCGAGCAACCGTTGACGAGAAAATGGCGAGCATTCTCAAATCCTGATCTCATGTTTTTTGGGCTCCAGAACCGTGTTTGTGCATTTCTCATGACTAATTCTGATATAAAATGACGCGAGGAACGCGTTGGAAGCGACAGAATTGAGATCCGAGCAACCGTTGACGAGAAAATGGCGAGCATTCCCAAATCCTGATCTCATGTTTTTTGGGCTCCAGAACCGTGTTTGTGCATTTCTCATGACTAATTCTGATATAAAATGACGCGACGAACGCGTTGGAAGCGACAGAATTGCGATCAGAGAAACCGTTGACGAGAAAATGGCGAGCATTCCCAAATCCTGATCTCGTGTTTTTTGGACTCCAGAAACGTTTTCGTGCATTTGTCGTCACTATTTCCGACGTAAAATGATACGAGGAACACGCTGGAGGCGACAGAATTGCGATCCGAGAAACCGTTGACGAGAAAATGGCGAGCATTCCCCAATCCTGTTCTCATGTTTTTTGGGCTCCAGAACCGCGTTTGTGCATTTCTCATAACTAATTCTGATATAAAATGACGCGAGGAACGCGTTGGAAGCGGCAGAATTGCGATCCGAGCAACCGTTGACGAGAAAATGGCGAGCATTCCCAAAACTTGATCTCATGTTTTTTGGGCTCCAGAACCGTGTTTGTGCATTTCTCATGACTAATTCTGATATAAAATGACGCGACGAACGCGTTGGAAGCGACAGAATTGCCATCAGAGAAACCGTTGACGAGAAAATGGCGAGCATTCCCAAATCCTGATCTCGTGTTTTTTGGACTCCAGAAACGTTTTCGTGCATTTGTCGTCACTATTTCCGACGTAAAATGACACGAGGAACACGCTGGAGGCGACAGAATTGCGATCCGAGAAACCGTTGACGAGAAAATGGCGAGCATTCCCCAATCCTGTTCTCATGTTTTTTGGGCTCCAGAACCGTGTTTGTGCATTTCTCATGACTAATTCTGACGTAAAATGACGCGAGGAACGCGTTGGAAGCGACAGAATTGAGATCCGAGCAACCGTTGACGAGAAAATGGCGAGCATTCTCAAATCCTGATCTCATGTTTTTTGGGCTCCAGAACCGTGTTTGTGCATTTCTCATGACTAATTCTGATATAAAATGACGCGAGGAACGCGTTGGAAGCGACAGAATTGAGATCCGAGCAACCGTTGACGAGAAAATGGCGAGCATTCCCAAATCCTGATCTCATGTTTTTTGGGCTCCAGAACCGTGTTTGTGCATTTCTCATGACTAATTCTGATATAAAATGACGCGACGAACGCGTTGGAAGCGACAGAATTGCCATCAGAGGAACCGTTGACGAGAAAATGGCGAGCATTCCCAAATCCTGATCTCGTGTTTTTTGGACTCCAGAAACGTGTTTGTGCATTTCTCAAGACGAATTCTGATATAAAATGACGCGAGGAACGCGTTGGAAGCGGCAGAATTGAGATCCGAGCAACCGTTGACGAGAAAATGGCGAGCATTCCCAAATCCTGATCTCATGTTTTTTGGGCTCCAGAACCGTGTTTGTGCATTTCTCATGACTAATTCTGATATAAAATGACGCGACGAACGCGTTGGAAGCGACAGAATTGCGATCCGAGCAACCGTTGACGAGAAAATGGCGAGCATTCCCAAATCCTGATCTCGTGTTTTTTGGACTCCAGAAACGTTTTCGTGCATTTGTCGTCACTATTTCCGACGTAAAATGATACGAGGAACACGCTGGAGGCGACAGAATTGCGATCCGAGAAACCGTTGACGAGAAAATGGCGAGCATTCCCAAAACATGATCTCGTGTTTATTGAACTCCAGAACCGTGTTTGTGCATTTCTCAAGACGAATTCTGATATAAAATGACGCGAGGAACGCGTTGGAAGCGGCAGAATTGAGATCCGAGCAACCGTTGACGAGAAAATGGCGAGCATTCCCAAATCCTGATCTCATGTTTTTTGGGCTCCAGAACCGTGTTTGTGCATTTCTCATGACTAATTCTGATATAAAATGACGCGACGAACGCGTTGGAAGCGACAGAATTGCGATCCGAGCAACCGTTGACGAGAAAATGGCGAGCATTCCCAAATCCTGATCTCGTGTTTTTTGGACTCCAGAAACGTTTTCGTGCATTTGTCGTCACTATTTCCGACGTAAAATGATACGAGGAACACGCTGGAGGCGACAGAATTGCGATCCGAGAAACCGTTGACGAGAAAATGGCGAGCATTCCCCAATCCTGTTCTCATGTTTTTTGGGCTCCAGAACCGCGTTTGTGCATTTCTCATAACTAATTCTGATATAAAATGACGCGACGAACGCGTTGGAAGCGACAGAATTGCGATCCGAGCAACCGTTGACGAGAAAATGGCGAGCATTCTCAAATCCTGATCTCATGTTTTTTGGGCTCCAGAACCGTGTTTGTGCATTTCTCATGACTAATTCTGATATAAAATGACGCGAGGAACGCGTTGGAAGCGACAGAATTGAGATCCGAGCAACCGTTGACGAGAAAATGGCGAGCATTCCCAAATCCTGATCTCATGTTTTTTGGGCTCCAGAACCGTGTTTGTGCATTTCTCATGACTAATTCTGATATAAAATGACGCGACGAACGCGTTGGAAGCGACAGAATTGAGATCCGAGTAACCGTTGACGAGAAAATGGCGAGCATTCCCAAAACTTGATCTCGTGTTTATTGAACTCCAGAACCGTGTTTGTGCATTTCTCAAGACGAATTCTGATATAAAATGACGCGACGAACGCGTTGGAAGCGACAGAATTGCGATCCGAGCAACCGTTGACGAGAAAATGGCGAGCATTCCCAAATCCTGATCTCGTGTTTTTTGGACTCCAGAAACGTTTTCGTGCATTTGTCGTCACTATTTCCGACGTAAAATGATACGAGGAACACGCTGGAGGCGACAGAATTGCGATCCGAGAAACCGTTGACGAGAAAATGGCGAGCATTCCCCAATCCTGTTCTCATGTTTTTTGGGCTCCAGAACCGCGTTTGTGCATTTCTCATAACTAATTCTGATATAAAATGACGCGACAAACGCGTTGGAAGCGACAGAATTGCGATCCGAGCAACCGTTGACGAGAAAATGGCGAGCATTCCCAAATCCTGATCTCATGTTTTTTGGGCTCCAGAACCGTGTTTGTGGATTTCTCATGACTAATTCTGAGATAAAATGACGCGAGGAACGCGTTGGAAGCGACAGAATTGAGATCCGAGCAACCGTTGACGAGAAAATGGCGACCATTCCCAAATCCTGATCTCATGTTTTTTGGGCTCCAGAACCGTGTTTGTGCATTTCTCATGACTAATTCTGATATAAAATGACGGGAGGAACGCGTTGGAAGCGACAGAATTGAGATCCGAGCAACCGTTGACGAGAAAATGGCGACCATTCCCAAATCCTGATCTCATGTTTTTTGGGCTCCAGAACCGTGTTTGTGCATTTCTCATGACTAATTCTGATATAAAATGACGCGACGAACGCGTTGGAAGCGACAGAATTGCGATCCGAGCAACCGTTGACGAGAAAATGGCGAGCATTCCCAAATCCTGATCTCATGTTTTTTGGGCTCCAGAACCGTGTTTGTGCATTTCTCATGACTAATTCTGA
Organism: Crossocerus cetratus; assembly: GCA_963675795.1. NCBI lineage: Eukaryota > Metazoa > Arthropoda > Insecta > Hymenoptera > Crabronidae > Crossocerus > Crossocerus cetratus. Next base: position 3,904,991 of record OY776667.1, read on the forward strand.
TATAAAATGACGCGAGGAACGCGTTGGAAGCGACAGAATTGAGATCCGAGCAACCGTTGACGAGAAAATGGCGACCATTCCCAAATCCTGATCTCATGTTTTTTGGGCTCCAGAACCGTGTTTGTGCATTTCTCATGACTAATTCTGATATAAAATGACGCGACGAACGCGTTGGAAGCGACAGAATTGAGATCCGAGCAACCGTTGACGAGAAAATGGCGACCATTCCCAAATCCTGATCTCATGTTTTTTGGGCTCCAGAACCGTGTTTGTGCATTTCTCATGACTAATTCTGATATAAAATGACGCGACGAACGCGTTGGAAGCGACAGAATTGCGATCCGAGCAACCGTTGACGAGAAAATGGCGAGCATTCCCAAATCCTGATCTCATGTTTTTTGGGCTCCAGAACCGTGTTTGTGCATTTCTCATGACTAATTCTGATATAAAATGACGCGAGGAACGCGTTGGAAGCGACAGAATTGAGATCCGAGCAACCGTTGACGAGAAAATGGCGACCATTCCCAAAACTTGATCTCGTGTTTATTGAACTCCAGAACCGTGTTTGTGCATTTCTCAAGACGAATTCTGATATAAAATGACGCGAGGAACGCGTTGGAAGCGGCAGAATTGAGATCCGAGCAACCGTTGACGAGAAAATGGCGAGCATTCCCAAATCCTGATCTCATGTTTTTTGGGCTCCAGAACCGTGCTTGTGCATTTCTCATGACTAATTCTGATATAAAATGACGCGACGAACGCGTTGGAAGCGACAGAATTGTGATCCGAGCAACCGTTGACGAGAAAATGGCGAGCATTCCCAAATCCTGATCTCATGTTTTTTGGGCTCCAGAACCGTGTTTGTGCATTTCTCATGACTAATTCTGATATAAAATGACGCGAGGAACGCGTTGGAAGCGACAGAATTGAGATCCGAGCAACCGTTGACGAGAAAATGGCGAGCATTCTCAAATCCTGATCTCATGTTTTTTGGGCTCCAGAACCGTGTTTGTGCATTTCTCATGACTAATTCTGATATAAAATGACGCGAGGAACGCGTTGGAAGCGACAGAATTGAGATCCGAGCAACCGTTGACGAGAAAATGGCGAGCATTCCCAAATCCTGATCTCATGTTTTTTGGGCTCCAGAACCGTGTTTGTGCATTTCTCATGACTAATTCTGATATAAAATGACGCGACGAACGCGTTGGAAGCGACAGAATTGCCATCAGAGGAACCGTTGACGAGAAAATGGCGAGCATTCCCAAATCCTGATCTCGTGTTTTTTGGACTCCAGAAACGTGTTTGTGCATTTCTCAAGACGAATTCTGATATAAAATGACGCGAGGAACGCGTTGGAAGCGGCAGAATTGAGATCCGAGCAACCGTTGACGAGAAAATGGCGAGCATTCCCAAATCCTGATCTCATGTTTTTTGGGCTCCAGAACCGTGTTTGTGCATTTCTCATGACTAATTCTGATATAAAATGACGCGACGAACGCGTTGGAAGCGACAGAATTGCGATCCGAGCAACCGTTGACGAGAAAATGGCGAGCATTCCCAAATCCTGATCTCGTGTTTTTTGGACTCCAGAAACGTTTTCGTGCATTTGTCGTCACTATTTCCGACGTAAAATGATACGAGGAACACGCTGGAGGCGACAGAATTGCGATCCGAGAAACCGTTGACGAGAAAATGGCGAGCATTCCCAAAACTTGATCTCGTGTTTATTGAACTCCAGAACCGTGTTTGTGCATTTCTCAAGACGAATTCTGATATAAAATGACGCGAGGAACGCGTTGGAAGCGGCAGAATTGAGATCCGAGCAACCGTTGACGAGAAAATGGCGAGCATTCCCAAATCCTGATCTCATGTTTTTTGGGCTCCAGAACCGTGTTTGTGCATTTCTCATGACTAATTCTGATATAAAATGACGCGACGAACGCGTTGGAAGCGACAGAATTGCGATCCGAGCAACCGTTGACGAGAAAATGGCGAGCATTCCCAAATCCTGATCTCGTGTTTTTTGGACTCCAGAAACGTTTTCGTGCATTTGTCGTCACTATTTCCGACGTAAAATGATACGAGGAACACGCTGGAGGCGACAGAATTGCGATCCGAGAAACCGTTGACGAGAAAATGGCGAGCATTCCCCAATCCTGTTCTCATGTTTTTTGGGCTCCAGAACCGTGTTTGTGCATTTCTCATGACTAATTCTGATATAAAATGACGCGAGGAACGCGTTGGAAGCGACAGAATTGAGATCCGAGCAACCGTTGACGAGAAAATGGCGAGCATTCCCAAAACTTGATCTCATGTTTTTTGGGCTCCAGAAGCGTGTTTGTGCATTTCTCAAGACGAATTCTGATATAAAATGACGCGAGGAACGCGTTAGAAGCGGCAGAATTGAGATCCGAGCAACCGTTGACGAGAAAATGGCGAGCATTCCCAAATCCTGATCTCATGTTTTTTGGGCTCCAGAACCGTGTTTGTGCATTTCTCATGACTAATTCTGATATAAAATGACGCGAGGAACGCGTTGGAAGCGACAGAATTGAGATCCGAGCAACCGTTGACGAGAAAATGGCGACCATTCCCAAATCCTGATCTCATGTTTTTTGGGCTCCAGAACCGTGTTTGTGCATTTCTCATGACTAATTCTGATATAAAATGACGCGACGAACGCGTTGGAAGCGACAGAATTGCGATCCGAGCAACCGTTGACGAGAAAATCGCGAGCATTCCCAAAACCTGATCTCGTGTTTTTTGGACTCCAGAAACGTTTTCGTGCATTTGTCGTCACTATTTCCGACGTAAAATGACACGAGGAACACGCTGGAGGCGACAGAATTGCGATCCGAGAAACCGTTGACGAGAAAATGGCGAGCATTCCCCAATCCTGATCTCATGTTTTTTGGGTTCCAGAACCGTGTTTGTGCATTTCTCATGACTAATTCTGATATAAAATGACGCGAGGAACGCGTTGGAAGCGGCAGAATTGAGATCCGAGCAACCGTTGACGAGAAAATGGCGAGCATTCCCAAATCCTGATCTCATGTTTTTTGGGCTCCAGAACCGTGTTTGTGCATTTCTCAAGACGAATTCTGATATAAAATGACGCGAGGAACGCGTTGGAAGCGGCAGAATTGAGATCCGAGCAACCGTTGACGAGAAAATGGCGAGCATTCCCAAATCCTGATCTCATGTTTTTTGGGCTCCAGAACCGTGTTTGTGCATTTCTCATGACTAATTCTGATATAAAATGACGCGACGAACGCGTTGGAAGCGACAGAATTGCCATCAGAGAAACCGTTGACGAGAAAATGGCGAGCATTCCCAAATCCTGATCTCGTGTTTTTTGGACTCCAGAAACGTTTTCGTGCATTTGTCGTCACTATTTCCGACGTAAAATGACACGAGGAACACGCTGGAGGCGACAGAATTGCGATCCGAGAAACCGTTGACGAGAAAATGGCGAGCATTCCCCAATCCTGTTCTCATGTTTTTTGGGCTCCAGAACCGTGTTTGTGCATTTCTCATGACTAATTCTGACGTAAAATGACGCGAGGAACGCGTTGGAAGCGACAGAATTGAGATCCGAGCAACCGTTGACGAGAAAATGGCGAGCATTCTCAAATCCTGATCTCATGTTTTTTGGGCTCCAGAACCGTGTTTGTGCATTTCTCATGACTAATTCTGATATAAAATGACGCGACGAACGCGTTGGAAGCGACAGAATTGCCATCAGAGGAACCGTTGACGAGAAAATGGCGAGCATTCCCAAATCCTGATCTCGTGTTTTTTGGACTCCAGAAACGTGTTTGTGCATTTCTCAAGACGAATTCTGATATAAAATGACGCGAGGAACGCGTTGGAAGCGGCAGAATTGAGATCCGAGCAACCGTTGACGAGAAAATGGCGAGCATTCCCAAATCCTGATCTCATGTTTTTTGGGCTCCAGAACCGTGTTTGTGCATTTCTCATGACTAATTCTGATATAAAATGACGCGACGAACGCGTTGGAAGCGACAGAATTGCGATCCGAGCAACCGTTGACGAGAAAATGGCGAGCATTCCCAAATCCTGATCTCGTGTTTTTTGGACTCCAGAAACGTTTTCGTGCATTTGTCGTCACTATTTCCGACGTAAAATGATACGAGGAACACGCTGGAGGCGACAGAATTGCGATCCGAGAAACCGTTGACGAGAAAATGGCGAGCATTCCCAAAACTTGATCTCGTGTTTATTGAACTCCAGAACCGTGTTTGTGCATTTCTCAAGACGAATTCTGATATAAAATGACGCGAGGAACGCGTTGGAAGCGGCAGAATTGAGATCCGAGCAACCGTTGACGAGAAAATGGCGAGCATTCCCAAATCCTGATCTCATGTTTTTTGGGCTCCAGAACCGTGTTTGTGCATTTCTCATGACTAATTCTGATATAAAATGACGCGACGAACGCGTTGGTAGCGACAGAATTGCGATCCGAGCAACCGTTGACGAGAAAATGGCGAGCATTCCCAAATCCTGATCTCGTGTTTTTTGGACTCCAGAAACGTTTTCGTGCATTTGTCATCACTATTTCCGACGTAAAATGATACGAGGAACACGCTGGAGGCGACAGAATTGCGATCCGAGAAACCGTTGACGAGAAAATGGCGAGCATTCCCCAATCCTGTTCTCATGTTTTTTGGGCTCCAGAACCGCGTTTGTGCATTTCTCATAACTAATTCTGATATAAAATGACGCGACGAACGCGTTGGAAGCGACAGAATTGCGATCCGAGCAACCGTTGACGAGAAAATGGCGAGCATTCTCAAATCCTGATCTCATGTTTTTTGGGCTCCAGAACCGTGTTTGTGCATTTCTCATGACTAATTCTGATATAAAATGACGCGAGGAACGCGTTGGAAGCGACAGAATTGAGATCCGAGCAACCGTTGACGAGAAAATGGCGAGCATTCCCAAATCCTGATCTCATGTTTTTTGGGCTCCAGAACCGTGTTTGTGCATTTCTCATGACTAATTCTGATATAAAATGACGCGACGAACGCGTTGGAAGCGACAGAATTGAGATCCGAGTAACCGTTGACGAGAAAATGGCGAGCATTCCCAAAACTTGATCTCGTGTTTATTGAACTCCAGAACCGTGTTTGTGCATTTCTCAAGACGAATTCTGATATAAAATGACGCGAGGAACGCGTTGGAAGCGGCAGAATTGAGATCCGAGCAACCGTTGACGAGAAAATGGCGAGCATTCCCAAATCCTGATCTCATGTTTTTTGGGCTCCAGAACCGTGTTTGAGCATTTCTCATGACTAATTCTGATATAAAATGACGCGACGAACGCGTTGGAAGCGACAGAATTGCGATCCGAGCAACCGTTGACGAGAAAATGGCGAGCATTCCCAAATCCTGATCTCGTGTTTTTTGGACTCCAGAAACGTTTTCGTGCATTTGTCGTCACTATTTCCGACGTAAAATGATACGAGGAACACGCTGGAGGCGACAGAATTGCGATCCGAGAAACCGTTGACGAGAAAATGGCGAGCATTCCCCAATCCTGTTCTCATGTTTTTTGGGCTCCAGAACCGCGTTTGTGCATTTCTCATAACTAATTCTGATATAAAATGACGCGACGAACGCGTTGGAAGCGACAGAATTGCGATCCGAGCAACCGTTGACGAGAAAATGGCGAGCATTCCCAAATCCTGATCTCATGTTTTTTGGGCTCCAGAACCGTGTTTGTGCATTTCTCATGACTAATTCTGATATAAAATGACGCGACGAACGCGTTGGAAGCGACAGAATTGCGATCCGAATAACCGTTGACGAGAAAATGGCGAGCATTCCCAAATCCTGATCTCATGTTTTTTGGGCTCCAGAACCGTGTTTGTGCATTTCTCATGACTAATTCTGATATAAAATGACGCGAGGAACGCGTTGGAAGCGACAGAATTGAGATCCGAGCAACCGTTGACGAGAAAATGGCGACCATTCCCAAATCCTGATCTCATGTTTTTTGGGCTCCAGAACCGTGTTTGTGCATTTCTCATGACTAATTCTGATATAAAATGACGCGAAGAACGCGTTGGAAGCGACAGAATTGCGATCCGAGCAACCGTTGACGAGAAAATGGCGAGCATTCCCAAATCCTGATCTCATGTTTTTTGGGCTCCAGAACCGTGTTTGTGCATTTCTCATGACTAATTCTGATATAAAATGACGCGAGGAACGCGTTGGAAGCGACAGAATTGAGATCCGAGCAACCGTTGACGAGAAAATGGCGACCATTCCCAAAACTTGATCTCGTGTTTATTGAACTCCAGAACCGTGTTTGTGCATTTCTCAAGACGAATTCTGATATAAAATGACGCGAGGAACGCGTTGGAAGCGGCAGAATTGAGATCCGAGCAACCGTTGACGAGAAAATGGCGAGCATTCCCAAATCCTGATCTCATGTTTTTTGGGCTCCAGAACCGTGCTTGTGCATTTCTCATGACTAATTCTGATATAAAATGACGCGACGAACGCGTTGGAAGCGACAGAATTGTGATCCGAGCAACCGTTGACGAGAAAATGGCGAGCATTCCCAAATCCTGATCTCATGTTTTTTGGGCTCCAGAACCGTGTTTGTGCATTTCTCATGACTAATTCTGATATAAAATGACGCGAGGAACGCGTTGGAAGCGACAGAATTGAGATCCGAGCAACCGTTGACGAGAAAATGGCGAGCATTCTCAAATCCTGATCTCATGTTTTTTGGGCTCCAGAACCGTGTTTGTGCATTTCTCATGACTAATTCTGATATAAAATGACGCGAGGAACGCGTTGGAAGCGACAGAATTGAGATCCGAGCAACCGTTGACGAGAAAATGGCGAGCATTCCCAAATCCTGATCTCATGTTTTTTGGGCTCCAGAACCGTGTTTGTGCATTTCTCATGACTAATTCTGATATAAAATGACGCGACGAACGCGTTGGAAGCGACAGAATTGCCATCAGAGGAACCGTTGACGAGAAAATGGCGAGCATTCCCAAATCCTGATCTCGTGTTTTTTGGACTCCAGAAACGTGTTTGTGCATTTCTCAAGACGAATTCTGATATAAAATGACGCGAGGAACGCGTTGGAAGCGGCAGAATTGAGATCCGAGCAACCGTTGACGAGAAAATGGCGAGCATTCCCAAATCCTGATCTCATGTTTTTTGGGCTCCAGAACCGTGTTTGTGCATTTCTCATGACTAATTCTGATATAAAATGACGCGACGAACGCGTTGGTAGCGACAGAATTGCGATCCGAGCAACCGTTGACGAGAAAATGGCGAGCATTCCCAAATCCTGATCTCGTGTTTTTTGGACTCCAGAAACGTTTTCGTGCATTTGTCGTCACTATTTCCGACGTAAAATGATACGAGGAACACGCTGGAGGCGACAGAATTGCGATCCGAGAAACCGTTGACGAGAAAATGGCGAGCATTCCCCAATCCTGTTCTCATGTTTTTTGGGCTCCAGAACCGCGTTTGTGCATTTCTCATAACTAATTCTGATATAAAATGACGCGACGAACGCGTTGGAAGCGACAGAATTGCGATCCGAGCAACCGTTGACGAGAAAATGGCGAGCATTCTCAAATCCTGATCTCATGTTTTTTGGGCTCCAGAACCGTGTTTGTGCATTTCTCATGACTAATTCTGATATAAAATGACGCGAGGAACGCGTTGGAAGCGACAGAATTGAGATCCGAGCAACCGTTGACGAGAAAATGGCGAGCATTCCCAAATCCTGATCTCATGTTTTTTGGGCTCCAGAACCGTGTTTGTGCATTTCTCATGACTAATTCTGATATAAAATGACGCGACGAACGCGTTGGAAGCGACAGAATTGAGATCCGAGTAACCGTTGACGAGAAAATGGCGAGCATTCCCAAAACTTGATCTCGTGTTTATTGAACTCCAGAACCGTGTTTGTGCATTTCTCAAGACGAATTCTGATATAAAATGACGCGAGGAACGCGTTGGAAGCGGCAGAATTGAGATCCGAGCAACCGTTGACGAGAAAATGGCGAGCATTCCCAAATCCTGATCTCATGTTTTTTGGGCTCCAGAACCGTGTTTGAGCATTTCTCATGACTAATTCTGATATAAAATGACGCGACGAACGCGTTGGAAGCGACAGAATTGCGATCCGAGCAACCGTTGACGAGAAAATGGCGAGCATTCCCAAATCCTGATCTCGTGTTTTTTGGACTCCAGAAACGTTTTCGTGCATTTGTCGTCACTATTTCCGACGTAAAATGATACGAGGAACACGCTGGAGGCGACAGAATTGCGATCCGAGAAACCGTTGACGAGAAAATGGCGAGCATTCCCAAATCCTGATCTCATGTTTTTTGGGCTCCAGAACCGTGTTTGTGCATTTCTCATGACTAATTCTGATATAAAATGACGCGAGGAACGCGTTGGAAGCGACAGAATTGAGATCCGAGCAACCGTTGACGAGAAAATGGCGAGCATTCCCAAAACTTGATCTCATGTTTTTTGGGCTCCAGAACCGTGTTTGTGCATTTCTCATGACTAATTCTGATATAAAATGACGCGACAAACGCGTTGGAAGCGACAGAATTGCCATCAGAGAAACCGTTGACGAGAAAATGGCGAGCATTCCCAAATCCTGATCTCGTGTTTTTTGGATTCCAGAAACGTTTTCGTGCATTTGTCGTCCCTATTTCCGACGTAAAATGACACGAGGAACACGCTGGAGGCGACAGAATTGCGATCCGAGAAACCGTTGACGAGAAAATGGCGAGCATTCCCCAATCCTGTTCTCATGTTTTTTGGGCTCCAGAACCGTGTTTGTGCATTTCTCATGACTAATTCTGATATAAAATGACGCGACGAACGCGTTGGAAGCGACAGAATTGAGATCCGAGCAACCGTTGACGAGAAAATGGCGAGCAATCCCAAATCCTGATCTCATGTTTTTTGGGCTCCAGAACCGTGTTTCTGCATTTCTCATGACTAATTCTGCTATAAAATGACGCGACGAACGCGTTGGAAGCGACAGAATTGCGATCAGAGAAACCGTTGACGAGAAAATGGCGAGCATTCCCAAATCCTGATCTCGTGTTTTTTGGACTCCAGAAACGTTTTCGTGCATTTGTCGTCACTATTTCCGACGTAAAATGACACGAGGAACACGCTGGAGGCGACAGAATTGCGATCCGAGAAACCGTTGACGAGAAAATGGCGAGCATTCCCCAATCCTGTTCTCATGTTTTTTGGGCTCCAGAACCGTGCTTGTGCATTTCTCATGACTAATTCTGATATAAAATGACGCGACGAACGCGTTGGAAGCGACAGAATTGTGATCCGAGCAACCGTTGACGAGAAAATGGCGAGCATTCCCAAATCCTGATCTCATGTTTTTTGGGCTCCAGAACCGTGTTTGTGCATTTCTCATGACTAATTCTGATATAAAATGACGCGACGAACGCGTTGGAAGCGACAGAATTGCGATCCGAGCAACCGTTGACGAGAAAATGGCGAGCATTCCCAAATCCTGATCTCATGTTTTTTGGGCTCCAGAACCGTGTTTGTGCATTTCTCATGACTAATTCTGATATAAAATGACGCGAGGAACGCGTTGGAAGCGACAGAATTGAGATCCGAGCAACCGTTGACGAGAAAATGGCGACCATTCCCAAATCCTGATCTCATGTTTTTTGGGCTCCAGAACCGTGTTTGTGCATTTCTCATGACTAATTCTGATATAAAATGACGCGAAGAACGCGTTGGAAGCGACAGAATTGCGATCCGAGCAACCGTTGACGAGAAAATGGCGAGCATTCCCAAATCCTGATCTCATGTTTTTTGGGCTCCAGAACCGTGTTTGTGCATTTCTCATGACTAATTCTGATATAAAATGACGCGAGGAACGCGTTGGAAGCGACAGAATTGAGATCCGAGCAACCGTTGACGAGAAAATGGCGACCATTCCCAAAACTTGATCTCGTGTTTATTGAACTCCAGAACCGTGTTTGTGCATTTCTCAAGACGAATTCTGATATAAAATGACGCGAGGAACGCGTTGGAAGCGGCAGAATTGAGATCCGAGCAACCGTTGACGAGAAAATGGCGAGCATTCCCAAATCCTGATCTCATGTTTTTTGGGCTCCAGAACCGTGCTTGTGCATTTCTCATGACTAATTCTGATATAAAATGACGCGACGAACGCGTTGGAAGCGACAGAATTGTGATCCGAGCAACCGTTGACGAGAAAATGGCGAGCATTCCCAAATCCTGATCTCATGTTTTTTGGGCTCCAGAACCGTGTTTGTGCATTTCTCATGACTAATTCTGATATAAAATGACGCGAGGAACGCGTTGGAAGCGACAGAATTGAGATCCGAGCAACCGTTGACGAGAAAATAGCGAGCATTCCCAAATCCTGATCTCATGTTTTTTGGGCTCCAGAACCGTGTTTGTGCATTTCTCATGACTAATTCTGATATAAAATGACGCGAGGAACGAGTTGGAAGCGGCAGAATTGAGATCCGAGCAACCGTTGACGAGAAAATGGCGAGCATTCCCAAATCCTGATCTCATGTTTTTTGGGCTCCAGAACCGTGTTTGTGCATTTCTCATGACTAATTCTGATATAAAATGACGCGACGAACGCGTTGGAAGCGACAGAATTGCGATCCGAGCAACCGTTGACGAGAAAATGGCGAGCATTCCCAAATCCTGATCTCGTGTTTTTTGGACTCCAGAAACGTTTTCGTGCATTTGTCGTCACTATTTCCGACGTAAAATGATACGAGGAACACGCTGGAGGCGACAGAATTGCGATCCGAGAAACCGTTGACGAGAAAATGGCGAGCATTCCCAAAACTTGATCTCGTGTTTATTGAACTCCAGAACCGTGTTTGTGCATTTCTCAAGACGAATTCTGATATAAAATGACGCGAGGAACGCGTTGGAAGCGGCAGAATTGAGATCCGAGCAACCGTTGACGAGAAAATGGCGAGCATTCCCAAATCCTGATCTCATGTTTTTTGGGCTCCAGAACCGTGTTTGTGCATTTCTCATGACTAATTCTGATATAAAATGACGCGACGAACGCGTTGGAAGCGACAGAATTGCGATCCGAGCAACCGTTGACGAGAAAATGGCGAGCATTCCCAAATCCTGATCTCGTGTTTTTTGGACTCCAGAAACGTTTTCGTGCATTTGTCGTCACTATTTCCGACGTAAAATGATACGAGGAACACGCTGGAGGCGACAGAATTGCGATCCGAGAAACCGTTGACGAGAAAATGGCGAGCATTCCCCAATCCTGTTCTCATGTTTTTTGGGCTCCAGAACCGTGTTTGTGCATTTCTCATGACTAATTCTGATATAAAATGACGCGAGGAACGCGTTGGAAGCGACAGAATTGAGATCCGAGCAACCGTTGACGAGAAAATGGCGAGCATTCCCAAAACTTGATCTCATGTTTTTTGGGCTCCAGAAGCGTGTTTGTGCATTTCTCAAGACGAATTCTGATATAAAATGACGCGAGGAACGCGTTAGAAGCGGCAGAATTGAGATCCGAGCAACCGTTGACGAGAAAATGGCGAGCATTCCCAAATCCTGATCTCATGTTTTTTGGGCTCCAGAACCGTGTTTGTGCATTTCTCGTGACTAATTCTGATATAAAATGACGCGAGGAACGCGTTGGAAGCGACAGAATTGAGATCCGAGCAACCGTTGACGAGAAAATGGCGACCATTCCCAAATCCTGATCTCATGTTTTTTTGGCTCCAGAACCGTGTTTGTGCATTTCTCATGACTAATTCTGATATAAAATGACGCGACGAACGCGTTGGAAGCGACAGAATTGCGATCCGAGCAACCGTTGACGAGAAAATCGCGAGCATTCCCAAAACCTGATCTCGTGTTTTTTGGACTCCAGAAACGTTTTCGTGCATTTGTCGTCACTATTTCCGACGTAAAATGACACGAGGAACACGCTGGAGGCGACAGAATTGCGATCCGAGAAACCGTTGACGAGAAAATGGCGAGCATTCCCCAATCCTGATCTCATGTTTTTTGGGTTCCAGAACCGTGTCTGTGCATTTCTCATGACTAATTCTGATATAAAATGACGCGAGGAACGCGTTGGAAGTGGCAGAATTGAGATCCGAGCAACCGTTGACGAGAAAATGGCGAGCATTCCCAAATCCTGATCTCATGTTTTTTGGGCTCCAGAACCGTGTTTGTGCATTTCTCAAGACGAATTCTGATATAAAATGACGCGAGGAACGCGTTGGAAGCGGCAGAATTGAGATCCGAGCAACCGTTGACGAGAAAATGGCGAGCATTCCCAAATCCTGATCTCATGTTTTTTGGGCTCCAGAACCGTGTTTCTGCATTTCTCATGACTAATTCTGATATAAAATGACGCGACGAACGCGTTGGAAGCGACAGAATTGCGATCCGAGCAACCGTTGACGAGAAAATGGCGAGCATTCCCAAATCCTGATCTCATGTTTTTTGGGCTCCAGAACCGTGTTTCTGCATTTCTCATGACTAATTCTGATATAAAATGACGCGACGAACGCGTTGGAAGCGGCAGAATTGAGATCCGAGCAACCGTTGACGAGAAAATGGCGAGCATTCCCAAATCCTGATCTCATGTTTTTTGGGCTCCAGAACCGTGTTTGTGCATTTCTCATGACTAATTCTGATATAAAATGACGCGACGAACGCGTTGGAAGCGACAGAATTGCGATCCGAGCAACCGTTGACGAGAAAATGGCGAGCATTCCCAAATCCTGATCTCGTGTTTTTTGGACTCCAGAAACGTTTTCGTGCATTTGTCGTCACTATTTCCGACGTAAAATGACACGAGGAACACGCTGGAGGCGACAGAATTGCGATCCGAGAAACCGTTGACGAGAAAATGGCGAGCATTCCCCAATCCTGTTCTCATGTTTTTTGGGCTGCAGAACCGTGTTTGTGCATTTCTCAAGACGAATTCTGATATAAAATGACGCGAGGAACGCGTTGGAAGCGGCAGAATTGAGATCCGAGCAACCGTTGACGAGAAAATGGCGAGCATTCCCAAATCCTGATCTCATGTTTTTTGGGCTCCAGAACCGTGTTTGTGCATTTCTCATGACTAATTCTAATATAAAATGACGCGACGAACGCGTTGGAAGCGACAGAATTGCGATCCGAGCAACCGTTGACGAGAAAATCGCGAGCATTCCCAAAACCTGATCTCGTGTTTTTTGGACTCCAGAAACGTTTTCGTGCATTTGTCATCACTATTTCCGACGTAAAATGACACGAGGAACACGCTGGAGGCGACAGAATTGCGATCCGAGAAACCGTTGACGAGAAAATGGCGAGCATTCCCCAATCCTGTTCTCATGTTTTTTGGGCTCCAGAACCGTGTTTGTGCATTTCTCATGACTAATTCTGATATAAAATGACGCGAGGAACGCGTTGGAAGCGACAGAATTGAGATCCGAGCAACCGTTGACGAGAAAATGGCGAGCATTCCCAAAACTTGATCTCATGTTTTTTGGGCTCCAGAAGCGTGTTTGTGCATTTCTCAAGACGAATTCTGATATAAAATGACGCGAGGAACGCGTTAGAAGCGGCAGAATTGAGATCCGAGCAACCGTTGACGAGAAAATGGCGAGCATTCCCAAATCCTGATCTCATGTTTTTTGGGCTCCAGAACCGTGTTTGTGCATTTCTCATGACTAATTCTGATATAAAATGACGCGAGGAACGCGTTGGAAGCGACAGAATTGAGATCCGAGCAACCGTTGACGAGAAAATGGCGACCATTCCCAAATCCTGATCTCATGTTTTTTGGGCTCCAGAACCGTGTTTGTGCATTTCTCATGACTAATTCTGATATAAAATGACGCGACGAACGCGTTGGAAGCGACAGAATTGCGATCCGAGCAACCGTTGACGAGAAAATGGCGAGCATTCCCAAATCCTGATCTCGTGTTTTTTGGACTCCAGAAACGTTTTCGTGCATTTGTCGTCACTATTTCCGACGTAAAATGATACGAGGAACACGCTGGAGGCGACAGAATTGCGATCCGAGAAACCGTTGACGAGAAAATGGCGAGCATTCCCAAAACTTGATCTCGTGTTTATTGAACTCCAGAACCGTGTTTGTGCATTTCTCAAGACGAATTCTGATATAAAATGACGCGAGGAACGCGTTGGAAGCGGCAGAATTGAGATCCGAGCAACCGTTGACGAGAAAATGGCGAGCATTCCCAAATCCTGATCTCATGTTTTTTGGGCTCCAGAACCGTGTTTGTGCATTTCTCATGACTAATTCTGATATAAAATGACGCGAGGAACGCGTTGGAAGCGACAGAATTGAGATCCGAGCAACCGTTGACGAGAAAATGGCGAGCATTCCCAAAACTTGATCTCATGTTTTTTGGGCTCCAGAAGCGTGTTTGTGCATTTCTCAAGACGAATTCTGATATAAAATGACGCGAGGAACGCGTTAGAAGCGGCAGAATTGAGATCCGAGCAACCGTTGACGAGAAAATGGCGAGCATTCCCAAATCCTGATCTCATGTTTTTTGGGCTCCAGAACCGTGTTTGTGCATTTCTCGTGACTAATTCTGATATAAAATGACGCGAGGAACGCGTTGGAAGCGACAGAATTGAGATCCGAGCAACCGTTGACGAGAAAATGGCGACCATTCCCAAATCCTGATCTCATGTTTTTTTGGCTCCAGAACCGTGTTTGTGCATTTCTCATGACTAATTCTGATATAAAATGACGCGACGAACGCGTTGGAAGCGACAGAATTGCGATCCGAGCAACCGTTGACGAGAAAATCGCGAGCATTCCCAAAACCTGATCTCGTGTTTTTTGGACTCCAGAAACGTTTTCGTGCATTTGTCGTCACTATTTCCGACGTAAAATGACACGAGGAACACGCTGGAGGCGACAGAATTGCGATCCGAGAAACCGTTGACGAGAAAATGGCGAGCATTCCCCAATCCTGATCTCATGTTTTTTGGGTTCCAGAACCGTGTCTGTGCATTTCTCATGACTAATTCTGATATAAAATGACGCGAGGAACGCGTTGGAAGTGGCAGAATTGAGATCCGAGCAACCGTTGACGAGAAAATGGCGAGCATTCCCAAATCCTGATCTCATGTTTTTTGGGCTCCAGAACCGTGTTTGTGCATTTCTCAAGACGAATTCTGATATAAAATGACGCGAGGAACGCGTTGGAAGCGGCAGAATTGAGATCCGAGCAACCGTTGACGAGAAAATGGCGAGCATTCCCAAATCCTGATCTCATGTTTTTTGGGCTCCAGAACCGTGTTTGTGCATTTCTCATGACTAATTCTGATATAAAATGACGCGACGAACGCGTTGGAAGCGACAGAATTGCGATCCGAGCAACCGTTGACGAGAAAATGGCGAGCATTCCCAAATCCTGATCTCATGTTTTTTGGGCTCCAGAACCGTGTTTCTGCATTTCTCATGACTAATTCTGATATAAAATGACGCGACGAACGCGTTGGAAGCGGCAGAATTGAGATCCGAGCAACCGTTGACGAGAAAATGGCGAGCATTCCCAAATCCTGATCTCATGTTTTTTGGGCTCCAGAACCGTGTTTGTGCATTTCTCATGACTAATTCTGATATAAAATGACGCGACGAACGCGTTGGAAGCGACAGAATTGCGATCCGAGCAACCGTTGACGAGAAAATGGCGAGCATTCCCAAATCCTGATCTCGTGTTTTTTGGACTCCAGAAACGTTTTCGTGCATTTGTCGTCACTATTTCCGACGTAAAATGACACGAGGAACACGCTGGAGGCGACAGAATTGCGATCCGAGAAACCGTTGACGAGAAAATGGCGAGCATTCCCCAATCCTGTTCTCATGTTTTTTGGGCTGCAGAACCGTGTTTGTGCATTTCTCAAGACGAATTCTGATATAAAATGACGCGAGGAACGCGTTGGAAGCGGCAGAATTGAGATCCGAGCAACCGTTGACGAGAAAATGGCGAGCATTCCCAAATCCTGATCTCATGTTTTTTGGGCTCCAGAACCGTGTTTGTGCATTTCTCATGACTAATTCTAATATAAAATGACGCGACGAACGCGTTGGAAGCGACAGAATTGCGATCCGAGCAACCGTTGACGAGAAAATCGCGAGCATTCCCAAAACCTGATCTCGTGTTTTTTGGACTCCAGAAACGTTTTCGTGCATTTGTCATCACTATTTCCGACGTAAAATGACACGAGGAACACGCTGGAGGCGACAGAATTGCGATCCGAGAAACCGTTGACGAGAAAATGGCGAGCATTCCCCAATCCTGTTCTCATGTTTTTTGGGCTCCAGAACCGTGTTTGTGCATTTCTCATGACTAATTCTGATATAAAATGACGCGAGGAACGCGTTGGAAGCGACAGAATTGAGATCCGAGCAACCGTTGACGAGAAAATGGCGAGCATTCCCAAAACTTGATCTCATGTTTTTTGGGCTCCAGAAGCGTGTTTGTGCATTTCTCAAGACGAATTCTGATATAAAATGACGCGAGGAACGCGTTAGAAGCGGCAGAATTGAGATCCGAGCAACCGTTGACGAGAAAATGGCGAGCATTCCCAAATCCTGATCTCATGTTTTTTGGGCTCCAGAACCGTGTTTGTGCATTTCTCATGACTAATTCTGATATAAAATGACGCGAGGAACGCGTTGGAAGCGACAGAATTGAGATCCGAGCAACCGTTGACGAGAAAATGGCGACCATTCCCAAATCCTGATCTCATGTTTTTTGGGCTCCAGAACCGTGTTTGTGCATTTCTCATGACTAATTCTGATATAAAATGACGCGACGAACGCGTTGGAAGCGACAGAATTGCGATCCGAGCAACCGTTGACGAGAAAATCGCGAGCATTCCCAAAACCTGATCTCGTGTTTTTTGGACTCCAGAAACGTTTTCGTGCATTTGTCGTCACTATTTCCGACGTAAAATGACACGAGGAACACGCTGGAGGCGACAGAATTGCGATCCGAGAAACCGTTGACGAGAAAATGGCGAGCATTCCCCAATCCTGATCTCATGTTTTTTGGGTTCCAGAACCGTGTCTGTGCATTTCTCATGACTAATTCTGATATAAAATGACGCGAGGAACGCGTTGGAAGCGGCAGAATTGAGATCCGAGCAACCGTTGACGAGAAAATGGCGAGCATTCCCAAATCCTGATCTCATGTTTTTTGGGCTCCAGAACCGTGTTTGTGCATTTCTCAAGACGAATTCTGATATAAAATGACGCGAGGAACGCGTTGGAAGCGGCAGAATTGAGATCCGAGCAACCGTTGACGAGAAAATGGCGAGCATTCCCAAATCCTGATCTCATGTTTTTTGGGCTCCAGAACCGTGTTTGTGCATTTCTCATGACTAATTCTGATATAAAATGACGCGAGGAACACGCTGGAAGCGACAGAATTGCGATCCGAGCAACCGTTGACGAGAAAATGGCGAGCATTCCCAAAACTTGATCTCGTGTTTATTGAACTCCAGAACCGTGTTTGTGCATTTCTCAAAACGAATTCCGACGTAAAATGACACGAGGAACACGTTGGAAGCGACAGGATTGCGATCCGAGAAACCGTTGACGACAAAATCGCGAGCATTCCCAAAACTTGATCTCGTGTTTTTTGGGCTCCAGAACCGTGTTTCTGCATTTCTCATGACTAATTCCGATGTAAAATGACGCGAGGAACGCGCTGGAAGCGACAGAATTGCGATCCGAGCAACCGTTGACGAGAAAATGGCGAGCATTCCCAAAACTTGATCTCGTGTTTATTGAACTCCAGAACCGTGTTTGTGCATTTCTCAAGACGAATTCTGATATAAAATGACGCGAGGAACGCGTTGGAAGCGGCAGAATTGAGATCCGAGAAACCGTTGACGACAAAATCGCGAGCATTCCCAAAACTTGATCCCGTGTTTTTTGGGCTCCAGAACCGTGTTTGTGCATTTCTCATGACTAATTCTGGTATAAAATGACGCGAGGAACACGCTGGAGGCGACAGAATTGAGATCCGAGCAACCGTTGACGAGAAAATGGCGAGCATTCCCAAATCCTGATCTCATGTTTTTTGGGCTCCAGAACCGTGTTTGTGCATTTCTCATGACTAATTCTGATATAAAATGACGCGACGAACGCGTTGGAAGCGACAGAATTGCGATCCGAGCAACCGTTGACGAGAAAATGGCGAGCATTCCCAAATCCTGATCTCATGTTTTTTGGGCTCCAGAACCGTGTTTGTGCATTTCTCATGACTAATTCTGATATAAAATGACGCGAGGAACGCGTTGGAAGCGACAGAATTGAGATCCGAGCAACCGTTGACGAGAAAATGGCGAGCATTCCCAAAACTTGATCTCATGTTTTTTGGGCTCCGTGTTTGTGCATTTCTCAAGACGAATTCTGATATAAAATGACGCGAGGAACGCGTTGGAAGCGGCAGAATTGAGATCCGAGCAACCGTTGACGAGAAAATGGCGAGCATTCCCAAATCCTGATCTCATGTTTTTTGGGCTCCAGAACCGTGTTTGTGCATTTCTCATGACTAATTCTGATATAAAGTGACGCGACGAACGCGTTGGAAGCGACAGAATTGCGATCCGAGCAACCGTTGACGAGAAAATGGCGAGCATTCCCAAATCCTGATCTCATGTTTTTTGGGCTCCAGAACCGTGTTTGTGCATTTCTCATGACTAATTCTGATATAAAATGACGCGACGAACGCGTTGGAAGCGACAGAATTGCGATCCGAGCAACCGTTGACGAGAAAATCGCGAGCATTCCCAAAACCTGATCTCGTGTTTTTTGGACTCCAGAAACGTTTTCGTGCATTTGTCGTCACTATTTCCGACGTGAAATGACACGAGGAACACGCTGGAGGCGACAGAATTGCGATCCGAGAAACCGTTGACGAGAAAATGGCGAGCATTCCCCAATCCTGATCTCATGTTTTTTGGGCTCCAGAACCGTGTTTGTGCATTTCTCATGACTAATTCTGATATAAAATGACGCGAGGAACACGCTGGAAGCGACAGAATTGCGATCCGAGCAACCGTTGACGAGAAAATGGCGAGCATTCCCAAAACTTGATCTCGTGTTTATTGAACTCCAGAACCGTGTTTGTGCATTTCTCAAAATGAATTCCGACGTAAAATGACACGAGGAACACGTTGGAAGCGACAGGATTGCGATCCGAGAAACCGTTGACGACAAAATCGCGAGCATTCCCAAAACTTGATCTCGTGTTTTTTGGGCTCCAGAACCGTGTTTGTGCATTTCTCATGACTAATTCTGATATAAAATGACGCGAGGAACGCGTTGGAAGCGACAGAATTGAGATCCGAGCAACCGTTGACGAGAAAATGGCGACCATTCCCAAATCCTGATCTCATGTTTTTTGGGCTCCAGAACCGTGTTTGTGCATTTCTCATGACTAATTCTGATATAAAATGACGCGACGAACGCGTTGGAAGCGACAGAA
Source organism: Crossocerus cetratus (assembly GCA_963675795.1). NCBI lineage: Eukaryota > Metazoa > Arthropoda > Insecta > Hymenoptera > Crabronidae > Crossocerus > Crossocerus cetratus. The sequence continues at coordinate 3,924,559 of OY776667.1, forward strand.
TTGCGATCCGAGCAACCGTTGACGAGAAAATGGCGAGCATTCCCAAATCCTGATCTCGTGTTTTTTGGACTCCAGAAACGTTTTCGTGCATTTGTCGTCACTATTTCCGACGTAAAATGATACGAGGAACACGCTGGAGGCGACAGAATTGCGATCCGAGAAACCGTTGACGAGAAAATGGCGAGCATTCCCCAATCCTGTTCTCATGTTTTTTGGGCTCCAGAACCGCGTTTGTGCATTTCTCATAACTAATTCTGATATAAAATGACGCGACGAACGCGTTGGAAGCGACAGAATTGCGATCCGAGCAACCGTTGACGAGAAAATGGCGAGCATTCCCAAATCCTGATCTCATGTTTTTTGGGCTCCAGAACCGTGTTTGTGCATTTCTCATGACTAATTCTGATATAAAATGACGCGAGGAACGCGTTGGAAGCGACAGAATTGAGATCCGAGCAACCGTTGACGAGAAAATGGCGAGCATTCCCAAAACTTGATCTCATGTTTTTTGGGCTCCAGAACCGTGTTTGTGCATTTCTCATGACTAATTCTGATATAAAATGACGCGAGGAACGCGTTGGAAGCGACAGAATTGAGATCCGAGCAACCGTTGACGAGAAAATGGCGAGCATTCCCAAAACTTGATCTCATGTTTTTTGGGCTCCGTGTTTGTGCATTTCTCAAGACGAATTCTGATATAAAATGACGCGAGGAACGCGTTGGAAGCGGCAGAATTGAGATCCGAGCAACCGTTGACGAGAAAATGGCGAGCATTCCCAAATCCTGATCTCATGTTTTTTGGGCTCCAGAACCGTGTTTGTGCATTTCTCATGACTAATTCTGATATAAAGTGACGCGACGAACGCGTTGGAAGCGACAGAATTGCGATCCGAGCAACCGTTGACGAGAAAATGGCGAGCATTCCCAAATCCTGATCTCATGTTTTTTGGGCTCCAGAACCGTGTTTGTGCATTTCTCATGACTAATTCTGATATAAAATGACGCGACGAACGCGTTGGAAGCGACAGAATTGCGATCCGAGCAACCGTTGACGAGAAAATCGCGAGCATTCCCAAAACCTGATCTCGTGTTTTTTGGACTCCAGAAACGTTTTCGTGCATTTGTCGTCACTATTTCCGACGTGAAATGACACGAGGAACACGCTGGAGGCGACAGAATTGCGATCCGAGAAACCGTTGACGAGAAAATGGCGAGCATTCCCCAATCCTGATCTCATGTTTTTTGGGCTCCAGAACCGTGTTTGTGCATTTCTCATGACTAATTCTGATATAAAATGACGCGAGGAACACGCTGGAAGCGACAGAATTGCGATCCGAGCAACCGTTGACGAGAAAATGGCGAGCATTCCCAAAACTTGATCTCGTGTTTATTGAACTCCAGAACCGTGTTTGTGCATTTCTCAAAATGAATTCCGACGTAAAATGACACGAGGAACACGTTGGAAGCGACAGGATTGCGATCCGAGAAACCGTTGACGACAAAATCGCGAGCATTCCCAAAACTTGATCTCGTGTTTTTTGGGCTCCAGAACCGTGTTTGTGCATTTCTCATGACTAATTCTGATATAAAATGACGCGAGGAACGCGTTGGAAGCGACAGAATTGAGATCCGAGCAACCGTTGACGAGAAAATGGCGACCATTCCCAAATCCTGATCTCATGTTTTTTGGGCTCCAGAACCGTGTTTGTGCATTTCTCATGACTAATTCTGATATAAAATGACGCGACGAACGCGTTGGAAGCGACAGAATTGCGATCCGAGCAACCGTTGACGAGAAAATGGCGAGCATTCCCAAATCCTGATCTCGTGTTTTTTGGACTCCAGAAACGTTTTCGTGCATTTGTCGTCACTATTTCCGACGTAAAATGACACGAGGAACACGCTGGAGGCGACAGAATTGCGATCCGAGAAACCGTTGACGAGAAAATGGCGAGCATTCCCCAATCCTGTTCTCATGTTTTTTGGGCTCCAGAACCGCGTTTGTGCATTTCTCATAACTAATTCTGATATAAAATGACGCGACGAACGCGTTGGAAGCGACAGAATTGCGATCCGAGCAACCGTTGACGAGAAAATGGCGAGCATTCCCAAATCCTGATCTCATGTTTTTTGGGCTCCAGAACCGTGTTTGTGCATTTCTCATGACTAATTCTGATATAAAATGACGCGAGGAACGCGTTGGAAGCGACAGAATTGAGATCCGAGCAACCGTTGACGAGAAAATGGCGAGCATTCCCAAAACTTGATCTCATGTTTTTTGGGCTCCAGAACCGTGTTTGTGCATTTCTCATGACTAATTCTGATATAAAATGACGCGACGAACGCGTTGGAAGCGACAGAATTGCCATCAGAGAAACCGTTGACGAGAAAATGGCGAGCACTCCCAAATCCTGATCTCGTGTTTTTTGGACTCCAGAAACGTTTTCGTGCATTTGTCGTCACTATTTCCGACGTAAAATGACGCGAGGAACGCGTTGGAAGCGACAGAATTGTGATCCGAGCAACCGTTGACGAGAAAATGGCGAGCATTCCCAAATCCTGATCTCATGTTTTTTGGGCTCCAGAACCGTGTTTGTGCATTTCTCATGACTAATTCTGATATAAAATGACGTGACGAACGCGTTGGAAGCGACAGAAGTGCGATCCGAGCAACCGTTGACGAGAAAATGGCGAGCATTCCCAAATCCTGATCTCATGTTTTTTGGGCTCCAGAACCGTGTTTGTGCATTTCTCATGACTAATTCTGATATAAAATGACGCGAGGAACGCGTTGGAAGCGACAGAATTGAGATCCGAGCAACCGTTGACGAGAAAATGGCGAGCATTCCCCAATCCTGTTCTCATGTTTTTTGGGCTCCAGAACCGTGCTTGTGCATTTCTCATGACTAATTCTGATATAAAATGACGCGACGAACGCGTTGGAAGCGACAGAATTGCCATCAGAGGAACCGTTGACGAGAAAATGGCGAGCATTCCCAAATCCTGATCTCGTGTTTTTTGGACTCCAGAAACGTGTTTGTGCATTTCTCAAGACGAATTCTGATATAAAATGACGCGAGGAACGCGTTGGAAGCGGCAGAATTGAGATCCGAGCAACCGTTGACGAGAAAATGGCGAGCATTCCCAAATCCTGATCTCATGTTTTTTGGGCTCCAGAACCGTGTTTGTGCATTTCTCATGACTAATTCTGATATAAAATGACGCGACGAACGCGTTGGAAGCGACAGAATTGCCATCAGAGGAACCGTTGACGAGAAAATGGCGAGCATTCCCAAATCCTGGTCTCGTGTTTTTTGGACTCCAGAAACGTGTTTGTGCATTTCACAAGACGAATTCTGATATAAAATGACGCGAGGAACGCGTTGGAAGCGGCAGAATTGAGATCCGAGCAACCGTTGACGAGAAAATGGCGAGCATTCCCAAATCCTGATCTCATGTTTTTTGGGCTCCAGAACCGTGTTTGTGCATTTCTCATGACTAATTCTGATATAAAATGACTCGACGAACGCGTTGGAAGCGACAGAATTGCGATCCGAGCAACCGTTAACGAGAAAATGGCGAGCATTCCCAAATCCTGATCTCGTGTTTTTTGGACTCCAGAAACGTTTTCGTGCATTTGTCGTCACTATTTCCGACGTAAAATGACACGAGGAACACGCTGGAGGCGACAGAATTGCGATCCGAGAAACCGTTGACGAGAAAATGGCGAGCATTCCCCAATCCTGTTCTCATGTTTTTTGGGCTCCAGAACCGTGTTTGTGCATTTCTCATGACTAATTCTGACGTAAAATGACGCGAGGAACGCGTTGGAAGCGACAGAATTGAGATCCGAGCAACCGTTGACGAGAAAATGGCGAGCATTCTCAAATCCTGATCTCATGTTTTTTGGGCTCCAGAACCGTGTTTGTGCATTTCTCATGACTAATTCTGATATAAAATGACGCGACGAACGCGTTGGAAGCGACAGAATTGCCATCAGAGGAACCGTTGACGAGAAAATGGCGAGCATTCCCAAATCCTGATCTCGTGTTTTTTGGACTCCAGAAACGTGTTTGTGCATTTCTCAAGACGAATTCTGATATAAAATGACGCGAGGAACGCGTTGGAAGCGGCAGAATTGAGATCCGAGCAACCGTTGACGAGAAAATGGCGAGCATTCCCAAATCCTGATCTCATGTTTTTTGGGCTCCAGAACCGTGTTTGTGCATTTCTCATGACTAATTCTGATATAAAATGACGCGACGAACGCGTTGGAAGCGACAGAATTGCGATCCGAGCAACCGTTGACGAGAAAATGGCGAGCATTCCCAAATCCTGATCTCGTGTTTTTTGGACTCCAGAAACGTTTTCGTGCATTTGTCGTCACTATTTCCGACGTAAAATGATACGAGGAACACGCTGGAGGCGACAGAATTGCGATCCGAGAAACCGTTGACGAGAAAATGGCGAGCATTCCCAAAACTTGATCTCGTGTTTATTGAACTCCAGAACCGTGTTTGTGCATTTCTCAAGACGAATTCTGATATAAAATGACGCGAGGAACGCGTTGGAAGCGGCAGAATTGAGATCCGAGCAACCGTTGACGAGAAAATGGCGAGCATTCCCAAATCCTGATCTCATGTTTTTTGGGCTCCAGAACCGTGTTTGTGCATTTCTCATGACTAATTCTGATATAAAATGACGCGACGAACGCGTTGGTAGCGACAGAATTGCGATCCGAGCAACCGTTGACGAGAAAATGGCGAGCATTCCCAAATCCTGATCTCGTGTTTTTTGGACTCCAGAAACGTGTTTGTGCATTTCTCAAGACGAATTCTGATATAAAATGACGCGAGGAACGCGTTGGAAGCGGCAGAATTGAGATCCGAGCAACCGTTGACGAGAAAATGGCGAGCATTCCCAAATCCTGATCTCATGTTTTTTGGGCTCCAGAACCGTGTTTGTGCATTTCTCATGACTAATTCTGATATAAAATGACGCGACGAACGCGTTGGAAGCGACAGAATTGCCATCAGAGGAACCGTTGACGAGAAAATGGCGAGCATTCCCAAATCCTGGTCTCGTGTTTTTTGGACTCCAGAAACGTGTTTGTGCATTTCTCAAGACGAATTCTGATATAAAATGACGCGAGGAACGCGTTGGAAGCGGCAGAATTGAGATCCGAGCAACCGTTGACGAGAAAATGGCGAGCATTCCCAAATCCTGATCTCATGTTTTTTGGGCTCCAGAACCGTGTTTGTGCATTTCTCATGACTAATTCTGATATAAAATGACTCGACGAACGCGTTGGAAGCGACAGAATTGCGATCCGAGCAACCGTTAACGAGAAAATGGCGAGCATTCCCAAATCCTGATCTCGTGTTTTTTGGACTCCAGAAACGTTTTCGTGCATTTGTCGTCACTATTTCCGACGTAAAATGACACGAGGAACACGCTGGAGGCGACAGAATTGCGATCCGAGAAACCGTTGACGAGAAAATGGCGAGCATTCCCCAATCCTGTTCTCATGTTTTTTGGGCTCCAGAACCGTGTTTGTGCATTTCTCATGACTAATTCTGACGTAAAATGACGCGAGGAACGCGTTGGAAGCGACAGAATTGAGATCCGAGCAACCGTTGACGAGAAAATGGCGAGCATTCTCAAATCCTGATCTCATGTTTTTTGGGCTCCAGAACCGTGTTTGTGCATTTCTCATGACTAATTCTGATATAAAATGACGCGACGAACGCGTTGGAAGCGACAGAATTGCCATCAGAGGAACCGTTGACGAGAAAATGGCGAGCATTCCCAAATCCTGATCTCGTGTTTTTTGGACTCCAGAAACGTGTTTGTGCATTTCTCAAGACGAATTCTGATATAAAATGACGCGAGGAACGCGTTGGAAGCGGCAGAATTGAGATCCGAGCAACCGTTGACGAGAAAATGGCGAGCATTCCCAAATCCTGATCTCATGTTTTTTGGGCTCCAGAACCGTGTTTGTGCATTTCTCATGACTAATTCTGATATAAAATGACGCGACGAACGCGTTGGAAGCGACAGAATTGCGATCCGAGCAACCGTTGACGAGAAAATGGCGAGCATTCCCAAATCCTGATCTCGTGTTTTTTGGACTCCAGAAACGTTTTCGTGCATTTGTCGTCACTATTTCCGACGTAAAATGATACGAGGAACACGCTGGAGGCGACAGAATTGCGATCCGAGAAACCGTTGACGAGAAAATGGCGAGCATTCCCAAAACTTGATCTCGTGTTTATTGAACTCCAGAACCGTGTTTGTGCATTTCTCAAGACGAATTCTGATATAAAATGACGCGAGGAACGCGTTGGAAGCGGCAGAATTGAGATCCGAGCAACCGTTGACGAGAAAATGGCGAGCATTCCCAAATCCTGATCTCATGTTTTTTGGGCTCCAGAACCGTGTTTGTGCATTTCTCATGACTAATTCTGATATAAAATGACGCGACGAACGCGTTGGTAGCGACAGAATTGCGATCCGAGCAACCGTTGACGAGAAAATGGCGAGCATTCCCAAATCCTGATCTCGTGTTTTTTGGACTCCAGAAACGTTTTCGTGCATTTGTCATCACTATTTCCGACGTAAAATGATACGAGGAACACGCTGGAGGCGACAGAATTGCGATCCGAGAAACCGTTGACGAGAAAATGGCGAGCATTCCCCAATCCTGTTCTCATGTTTTTTGGGCTCCAGAACCGCGTTTGTGCATTTCTCATAACTAATTCTGATATAAAATGACGCGACGAACGCGTTGGAAGCGACAGAATTGCGATCCGAGCAACCGTTGACGAGAAAATGGCGAGCATTCTCAAATCCTGATCTCATGTTTTTTGGGCTCCAGAACCGTGTTTGTGCATTTCTCATGACTAATTCTGATATAAAATGACGCGAGGAACGCGTTGGAAGCGACAGAATTGAGATCCGAGCAACCGTTGACGAGAAAATGGCGAGCATTCCCAAATCCTGATCTCATGTTTTTTGGGCTCCAGAACCGTGTTTGTGCATTTCTCATGACTAATTCTGATATAAAATGACGCGACGAACGCGTTGGAAGCGACAGAATTGAGATCCGAGTAACCGTTGACGAGAAAATGGCGAGCATTCCCAAAACTTGATCTCGTGTTTATTGAACTCCAGAACCGTGTTTGTGCATTTCTCAAGACGAATTCTGATATAAAATGACGCGAGGAACGCGTTGGAAGCGGCAGAATTGAGATCCGAGCAACCGTTGACGAGAAAATGGCGAGCATTCCCAAATCCTGATCTCATGTTTTTTGGGCTCCAGAACCGTGTTTGTGCATTTCTCAAGACGAATTCTGATATAAAATGACGCGAGGAACGCGTTGGAAGCGGCAGAATTGAGATCCGAGCAACCGTTGACGAGAAAATGGCGAGCATTCCCAAATCCTGATCTCATGTTTTTTGGGCTCCAGAACCGTGTTTGTGCATTTCTCATGACTAATTCTGATATAAAATGACGCGACGAACGCGTTGGAAGCGACAGAATTGAGATCCGAGCAACCGTTGACGAGAAAATGGCGAGCATTCCCAAATCCTGATCTCATGTTTTTTGGGCTCCAGAACCGTGCTTGTGCATTTCTCATGACTAATTCTGATATAAAATGACGCGAGGAACGAGTTGGAAGCGGCAGAATTGAGATCCGAGCAACCGTTGACGAGCAAATGGCGACCATTCCCAAATCCTGATCTCATGTTTTTTGGGCTCCAGAACCGTGTTTCTGCATTTCTCATGACTAATTCTGATATAAAATGACGCGACGAACGCGTTGGAAGCGACAGAATTGCGATCAGAGAAACCGTTGACGAGAAAATGGCGAGCATTCCCAAATCCTGATCTCGTGTTTTTTGGACTCCAGAAACGTTTTCGTGCATTTGTCGTCACTATTTCCGACGTAAAATGACACGAGGAACACGCTGGAGGCGACAGAATTGCGATCCGAGAAACCGTTGACGAGAAAATGGCGAGCATTCCCCAATCCTGTTCTCATGTTTTTTGGGCTCCAGAACCGTGCTTGTGCATTTCTCATGACTAATTCTGATATAAAATGACGCGACGAACGCGTTGGAAGCGACAGAATTGTGATCCGAGCAACCGTTGACGAGAAAATGGCGAGCATTCCCAAATCCTGATCTCATGTTTTTTGGGCTCCAGAACCGTGTTTGTGCATTTCTCATGACTAATTCTGATATAAAATGACGCGACGAACGCGTTGGAAGCGACAGAATTGCGATCCGAATAACCGTTGACGAGAAAATGGCGAGCATTCCCAAATCCTGATCTCATGTTTTTTGGGCTCCAGAACCGTGTTTGTGCATTTCTCATGACTAATTCTGATATAAAATGACGCGAGGAACGCGTTGGAAGCGACAGAATTGAGATCCGAGCAACCGTTGACGAGAAAATGGCGACCATTCCCAAATCCTGATCTCATGTTTTTTGGGCTCCAGAACCGTGTTTGTGCATTTCTCATGACTAATTCTGATATAAAATGACGCGAAGAACGCGTTGGAAGCGACAGAATTGCGATCCGAGCAACCGTTGACGAGAAAATGGCGAGCATTCCCAAATCCTGATCTCATGTTTTTTGGGCTCCAGAACCGTGTTTGTGCATTTCTCATGACTAATTCTGATATAAAATGACGCGAGGAACGCGTTGGAAGCGACAGAATTGAGATCCGAGCAACCGTTGACGAGAAAATGGCGACCATTCCCAAAACTTGATCTCGTGTTTATTGAACTCCAGAACCGTGTTTGTGCATTTCTCAAGACGAATTCTGATATAAAATGACGCGAGGAACGCGTTGGAAGCGGCAGAATTGAGATCCGAGCAACCGTTGACGAGAAAATGGCGAGCATTCCCAAATCCTGATCTCATGTTTTTTGGGCTCCAGAACCGTGCTTGTGCATTTCTCATGACTAATTCTGATATAAAATGACGCGACGAACGCGTTGGAAGCGACAGAATTGTGATCCGAGCAACCGTTGACGAGAAAATGGCGAGCATTCCCAAATCCTGATCTCATGTTTTTTGGGCTCCAGAACCGTGTTTGTGCATTTCTCATGACTAATTCTGATATAAAATGACGCGAGGAACGCGTTGGAAGCGGCAGAATTGAGATCCGAGCAACCGTTGACGAGAAAATGGCGAGCATTCCCAAATCCTGATCTCATGTTTTTTGGGCTCCAGAACCGTGTTTGTGCATTTCTCATGACTAATTCTGATATAAAATGACGCGAGGAACGCGTTGGAAGCGACAGAATTGAGATCCGAGCAACCGTTGACGAGAAAATGGCGAGCATTCCCAAATCCTGATCTCATGTTTTTTGGGCTCCAGAAACGTTTTCGTGCATTTGTCGTCACTATTTCCGACGTAAAATGATACGAGGAACACGCTGGAGGCGACAGAATTGCGATCCGAGAAACCGTTGACGAGAAAATGGCGAGCATTCCCCAATCCTGTTCTCATGTTTTTTGGGCTCCAGAACCGCGTTTGTGCATTTCTCATAACTAATTCTGATATAAAATGACGCGACGAACGCGTTGGAAGCGACAGAATTGCGATCCGAGCAACCGTTGACGAGAAAATGGCGAGCATTCTCAAATCCTGATCTCATGTTTTTTGGGCTCCAGAACCGTGTTTGTGCATTTCTCATGACTAATTCTGATATAAAATGACGCGAGGAACGCGTTGGAAGCGACAGAATTGAGATCCGAGCAACCGTTGACGAGAAAATGGCGAGCATTCCCAAATCCTGATCTCATGTTTTTTGGGCTCCAGAACCGTGTTTGTGCATTTCTCATGACTAATTCTGATATAAAATGACGCGACGAACGCGTTGGAAGCGACAGAATTGAGATCCGAGTAACCGTTGACGAGAAAATGGCGAGCATTCCCAAAACTTGATCTCGTGTTTATTGAACTCCAGAACCGTGTTTGTGCATTTCTCAAGACGAATTCTGATATAAAATGACGCGAGGAACGCGTTGGAAGCGGCAGAATTGAGATCCGAGCAACCGTTGACGAGAAAATGGCGAGCATTCCCAAATCCTGATCTCATGTTTTTTGGGCTCCAGAACCGTGTTTGAGCATTTCTCATGACTAATTCTGATATAAAATGACGCGACGAACGCGTTGGAAGCGACAGAATTGCGATCCGAGCAACCGTTGACGAGAAAATGGCGAGCATTCCCAAATCCTGATCTCGTGTTTTTTGGACTCCAGAAACGTTTTCGTGCATTTGTCGTCACTATTTCCGACGTAAAATGATACGAGGAACACGCTGGAGGCGACAGAATTGCGATCCGAGAAACCGTTGACGAGAAAATGGCGAGCATTCCCAAATCCTGATCTCATGTTTTTTGGGCTCCAGAACCGTGTTTGTGCATTTCTCATGACTAATTCTGATATAAAATGACGCGAGGAACGCGTTGGAAGCGACAGAATTGAGATCCGAGCAACCGTTGACGAGAAAATGGCGAGCATTCCCAAAACTTGATCTCATGTTTTTTGGGCTCCAGAACCGTGTTTGTGCATTTCTCATGACTAATTCTGATATAAAATGACGCGACAAACGCGTTGGAAGCGACAGAATTGCCATCAGAGAAACCGTTGACGAGAAAATGGCGAGCATTCCCAAATCCTGATCTCGTGTTTTTTGGATTCCAGAAACGTTTTCGTGCATTTGTCGTCCCTATTTCCGACGTAAAATGACACGAGGAACACGCTGGAGGCGACAGAATTGCGATCCGAGAAACCGTTGACGAGAAAATGGCGAGCATTCCCCAATCCTGTTCTCATGTTTTTTGGGCTCCAGAACCGTGTTTGTGCATTTCTCATGACTAATTCTGATATAAAATGACGCGACGAACGCGTTGGAAGCGACAGAATTGAGATCCGAGCAACCGTTGACGAGAAAATGGCGAGCAATCCCAAATCCTGATCTCATGTTTTTTGGGCTCCAGAACCGTGTTTCTGCATTTCTCATGACTAATTCTGCTATAAAATGACGCGACGAACGCGTTGGAAGCGACAGAATTGCGATCAGAGAAACCGTTGACGAGAAAATGGCGAGCATTCCCAAATCCTGATCTCGTGTTTTTTGGACTCCAGAAACGTTTTCGTGCATTTGTCGTCACTATTTCCGACGTAAAATGACACGAGGAACACGCTGGAGGCGACAGAATTGCGATCCGAGAAACCGTTGACGAGAAAATGGCGAGCATTCCCCAATCCTGTTCTCATGTTTTTTGGGCTCCAGAACCGTGCTTGTGCATTTCTCATGACTAATTCTGATATAAAATGACGCGACGAACGCGTTGGAAGCGACAGAATTGTGATCCGAGCAACCGTTGACGAGAAAATGGCGAGCATTCCCAAATCCTGATCTCATGTTTTTTGGGCTCCAGAACCGTGTTTGTGCATTTCTCATGACTAATTCTGATATAAAATGACGCGACGAACGCGTTGGAAGCGACAGAATTGCGATCCGAGCAACCGTTGACGAGAAAATGGCGAGCATTCCCAAATCCTGATCTCATGTTTTTTGGGCTCCAGAACCGTGTTTGTGCATTTCTCATGACTAATTCTGATATAAAATGACGCGAGGAACGCGTTGGAAGCGACAGAATTGAGATCCGAGCAACCGTTGACGAGAAAATGGCGACCATTCCCAAATCCTGATCTCATGTTTTTTGGGCTCCAGAACCGTGTTTGTGCATTTCTCATGACTAATTCTGATATAAAATGACGCGAAGAACGCGTTGGAAGCGACAGAATTGCGATCCGAGCAACCGTTGACGAGAAAATGGCGAGCATTCCCAAATCCTGATCTCATGTTTTTTGGGCTCCAGAACCGTGTTTGTGCATTTCTCATGACTAATTCTGATATAAAATGACGCGAGGAACGCGTTGGAAGCGACAGAATTGAGATCCGAGCAACCGTTGACGAGAAAATGGCGACCATTCCCAAAACTTGATCTCGTGTTTATTGAACTCCAGAACCGTGTTTGTGCATTTCTCAAGACGAATTCTGATATAAAATGACGCGAGGAACGCGTTGGAAGCGGCAGAATTGAGATCCGAGCAACCGTTGACGAGAAAATGGCGAGCATTCCCAAATCCTGATCTCATGTTTTTTGGGCTCCAGAACCGTGCTTGTGCATTTCTCATGACTAATTCTGATATAAAATGACGCGAGGAACACGCTGGAGGCGACAGAATTGTGATCCGAGCAACCGTTGACGAGAAAATGGCGAGCATTCCCAAATCCTGATCTCATGTTTTTTGGGCTCCAGAACCGTGTTTGTGCATTTCTCATGACTAATTCTGATATAAAATGACGCGAGGAACGCGTTGGAAGCGGCAGAATTGAGATCCGAGCAACCGTTGACGAGAAAATGGCGAGCATTCCCAAATCCTGATCTCATGTTTTTTGGGCTCCAGAACCGTGTTTGTGCATTTCTCATGACTAATTCTGATATAAAATGACGCGAGGAACGCGTTGGAAGCGACAGAATTGAGATCCGAGCAACCGTTGACGAGAAAATGGCGAGCATTCCCAAATCCTGATCTCATGTTTTTTGGGCTCCAGAAACGTTTTCGTGCATTTGTCGTCACTATTTCCGACGTAAAATGATACGAGGAACACGCTGGAGGCGACAGAATTGCGATCCGAGAAACCGTTGACGAGAAAATGGCGAGCATTCCCCAATCCTGTTCTCATGTTTTTTGGGCTCCAGAACCGCGTTTGTGCATTTCTCATAACTAATTCTGATATAAAATGACGCGACGAACGCGTTGGAAGCGACAGAATTGCGATCCGAGCAACCGTTGACGAGAAAATGGCGAGCATTCTCAAATCCTGATCTCATGTTTTTTGGGCTCCAGAACCGTGTTTGTGCATTTCTCATGACTAATTCTGATATAAAATGACGCGAGGAACGCGTTGGAAGCGACAGAATTGAGATCCGAGCAACCGTTGACGAGAAAATGGCGAGCATTCCCAAATCCTGATCTCATGTTTTTTGGGCTCCAGAACCGTGTTTGTGCATTTCTCATGACTAATTCTGATATAAAATGACGCGACGAACGCGTTGGAAGCGACAGAATTGAGATCCGAGTAACCGTTGACGAGAAAATGGCGAGCATTCCCAAAACTTGATCTCGTGTTTATTGAACTCCAGAACCGTGTTTGTGCATTTCTCAAGACGAATTCTGATATAAAATGACGCGAGGAACGCGTTGGAAGCGGCAGAATTGAGATCCGAGCAACCGTTGACGAGAAAATGGCGAGCATTCCCAAATCCTGATCTCATGTTTTTTGGGCTCCAGAACCGTGTTTGAGCATTTCTCATGACTAATTCTGATATAAAATGACGCGACGAACGCGTTGGAAGCGACAGAATTGCGATCCGAGCAACCGTTGACGAGAAAATGGCGAGCATTCCCAAATCCTGATCTCGTGTTTTTTGGACTCCAGAAACGTTTTCGTGCATTTGTCGTCACTATTTCCGACGTAAAATGATACGAGGAACACGCTGGAGGCGACAGAATTGCGATCCGAGAAACCGTTGACGAGAAAATGGCGAGCATTCCCAAATCCTGATCTCATGTTTTTTGGGCTCCAGAACCGTGTTTGTGCATTTCTCATGACTAATTCTGATATAAAATGACGCGAGGAACGCGTTGGAAGCGACAGAATTGAGATCCGAGCAACCGTTGACGAGAAAATGGCGAGCATTCCCAAAACTTGATCTCATGTTTTTTGGGCTCCAGAACCGTGTTTGTGCATTTCTCATGACTAATTCTGATATAAAATGACGCGACAAACGCGTTGGAAGCGACAGAATTGCCATCAGAGAAACCGTTGACGAGAAAATGGCGAGCATTCCCAAATCCTGATCTCGTGTTTTTTGGATTCCAGAAACGTTTTCGTGCATTTGTCGTCCCTATTTCCGACGTAAAATGACACGAGGAACACGCTGGAGGCGACAGAATTGCGATCCGAGAAACCGTTGACGAGAAAATGGCGAGCATTCCCCAATCCTGTTCTCATGTTTTTTGGGCTCCAGAACCGTGTTTGTGCATTTCTCATGACTAATTCTGATATAAAATGACGCGACGAACGCGTTGGAAGCGACAGAATTGAGATCCGAGCAACCGTTGACGAGAAAATGGCGAGCAATCCCAAATCCTGATCTCATGTTTTTTGGGCTCCAGAACCGTGTTTCTGCATTTCTCATGACTAATTCTGCTATAAAATGACGCGACGAACGCGTTGGAAGCGACAGAATTGCGATCAGAGAAACCGTTGACGAGAAAATGGCGAGCATTCCCAAATCCTGATCTCGTGTTTTTTGGACTCCAGAAACGTTTTCGTGCATTTGTCGTCACTATTTCCGACGTAAAATGACACGAGGAACACGCTGGAGGCGACAGAATTGCGATCCGAGAAACCGTTGACGAGAAAATGGCGAGCATTCCCCAATCCTGTTCTCATGTTTTTTGGGCTCCAGAACCGTGCTTGTGCATTTCTCATGACTAATTCTGATATAAAATGACGCGACGAACGCGTTGGAAGCGACAGAATTGTGATCCGAGCAACCGTTGACGAGAAAATGGCGAGCATTCCCAAATCCTGATCTCATGTTTTTTGGGCTCCAGAACCGTGTTTGTGCATTTCTCATGACTAATTCTGATATAAAATGACGCGACGAACGCGTTGGAAGCGACAGAATTGCGATCCGAGCAACCGTTGACGAGAAAATGGCGAGCATTCCCAAATCCTGATCTCATGTTTTTTGGGCTCCAGAACCGTGTTTGTGCATTTCTCATGACTAATTCTGATATAAAATGACGCGAGGAACGCGTTGGAAGCGACAGAATTGAGATCCGAGCAACCGTTGACGAGAAAATGGCGACCATTCCCAAATCCTGATCTCATGTTTTTTGGGCTCCAGAACCGTGTTTGTGCATTTCTCATGACTAATTCTGATATAAAATGACGCGAAGAACGCGTTGGAAGCGACAGAATTGCGATCCGAGCAACCGTTGACGAGAAAATGGCGAGCATTCCCAAATCCTGATCTCATGTTTTTTGGGCTCCAGAACCGTGTTTGTGCATTTCTCATGACTAATTCTGATATAAAATGACGCGAGGAACGCGTTGGAAGCGACAGAATTGAGATCCGAGCAACCGTTGACGAGAAAATGGCGACCATTCCCAAAACTTGATCTCGTGTTTATTGAACTCCAGAACCGTGTTTGTGCATTTCTCAAGACGAATTCTGATATAAAATGACGCGAGGAACGCGTTGGAAGCGGCAGAATTGAGATCCGAGCAACCGTTGACGAGAAAATGGCGAGCATTCCCAAATCCTGATCTCATGTTTTTTGGGCTCCAGAACCGTGCTTGTGCATTTCTCATGACTAATTCTGATATAAAATGACGCGAGGAACACGCTGGAGGCGACAGAATTGTGATCCGAGCAACCGTTGACGAGAAAATGGCGAGCATTCCCAAATCCTGATCTCATGTTTTTTGGGCTCCAGAACCGTGTTTGTGCATTTCTCATGACTAATTCTGATATAAAATGACGCGAGGAACGCGTTGGAAGCGACAGAATTGAGATCCGAGCAACCGTTGACGAGAAAATAGCGAGCATTCCCAAATCCTGATCTCATGTTTTTTGGGCTCCAGAACCGTGTTTGTGCATTTCTCATGACTAATTCTGATATAAAATGACGCGAGGAACGAGTTGGAAGCGGCAGAATTGAGATCCGAGCAACCGTTGACGAGAAAATGGCGAGCATTCCCAAATCCTGATCTCATGTTTTTTGGGCTCCAGAACCGTGTTTGTGCATTTCTCATGACTAATTCTGATATAAAATGACGCGACGAACGCGTTGGAAGCGACAGAATTGCGATCCGAGCAACCGTTGACGAGAAAATGGCGAGCATTCCCAAATCCTGATCTCGTGTTTTTTGGACTCCAGAAACGTTTTCGTGCATTTGTCGTCACTATTTCCGACGTAAAATGATACGAGGAACACGCTGGAGGCGACAGAATTGCGATCCGAGAAACCGTTGACGAGAAAATGGCGAGCATTCCCAAAACTTGATCTCGTGTTTATTGAACTCCAGAACCGTGTTTGTGCATTTCTCAAGACGAATTCTGATATAAAATGACGCGAGGAACGCGTTGGAAGCGGCAGAATTGAGATCCGAGCAACCGTTGACGAGAAAATGGCGAGCATTCCCAAATCCTGATCTCATGTTTTTTGGGCTCCAGAACCGTGTTTGTGCATTTCTCATGACTAATTCTGATATAAAATGACGCGACGAACGCGTTGGAAGCGACAGAATTGCGATCCGAGCAACCGTTGACGAGAAAATGGCGAGCATTCCCAAATCCTGATCTCGTGTTTTTTGGACTCCAGAAACGTTTTCGTGCATTTGTCGTCACTATTTCCGACGTAAAATGATACGAGGAACACGCTGGAGGCGACAGAATTGCGATCCGAGAAACCGTTGACGAGAAAATGGCGAGCATTCCCCAATCCTGTTCTCATGTTTTTTGGGCTCCAGAACCGTGTTTGTGCATTTCTCATGACTAATTCTGATATAAAATGACGCGAGGAACGCGTTGGAAGCGACAGAATTGAGATCCGAGCAACCGTTGACGAGAAAATGGCGAGCATTCCCAAAACTTGATCTCATGTTTTTTGGGCTCCAGAAGCGTGTTTGTGCATTTCTCAAGACGAATTCTGATATAAAATGACGCGAGGAACGCGTTAGAAGCGGCAGAATTGAGATCCGAGCAACCGTTGACGAGAAAATGGCGAGCATTCCCAAATCCTGATCTCATGTTTTTTGGGCTCCAGAACCGTGTTTGTGCATTTCTCGTGACTAATTCTGATATAAAATGACGCGAGGAACGCGTTGGAAGCGACAGAATTGAGATCCGAGCAACCGTTGACGAGAAAATGGCGACCATTCCCAAATCCTGATCTCATGTTTTTTTGGCTCCAGAACCGTGTTTGTGCATTTCTCATGACTAATTCTGATATAAAATGACGCGACGAACGCGTTGGAAGCGACAGAATTGCGATCCGAGCAACCGTTGACGAGAAAATCGCGAGCATTCCCAAAACCTGATCTCGTGTTTTTTGGACTCCAGAAACGTTTTCGTGCATTTGTCGTCACTATTTCCGACGTAAAATGACACGAGGAACACGCTGGAGGCGACAGAATTGCGATCCGAGAAACCGTTGACGAGAAAATGGCGAGCATTCCCCAATCCTGATCTCATGTTTTTTGGGTTCCAGAACCGTGTCTGTGCATTTCTCATGACTAATTCTGATATAAAATGACGCGAGGAACGCGTTGGAAGTGGCAGAATTGAGATCCGAGCAACCGTTGACGAGAAAATGGCGAGCATTCCCAAATCCTGATCTCATGTTTTTTGGGCTCCAGAACCGTGTTTGTGCATTTCTCAAGACGAATTCTGATATAAAATGACGCGAGGAACGCGTTGGAAGCGGCAGAATTGAGATCCGAGCAACCGTTGACGAGAAAATGGCGAGCATTCCCAAATCCTGATCTCATGTTTTTTGGGCTCCAGAACCGTGTTTGTGCATTTCTCATGACTAATTCTGATATAAAATGACGCGACGAACGCGTTGGAAGCGACAGAATTGCGATCCGAGCAACCGTTGACGAGAAAATGGCGAGCATTCCCAAATCCTGATCTCATGTTTTTTGGGCTCCAGAACCGTGTTTCTGCATTTCTCATGACTAATTCTGATATAAAATGACGCGACGAACGCGTTGGAAGCGGCAGAATTGAGATCCGAGCAACCGTTGACGAGAAAATGGCGAGCATTCCCAAATCCTGATCTCATGTTTTTTGGGCTCCAGAACCGTGTTTGTGCATTTCTCATGACTAATTCTGATATAAAATGACGCGACGAACGCGTTGGAAGCGACAGAATTGCGATCCGAGCAACCGTTGACGAGAAAATGGCGAGCATTCCCAAATCCTGATCTCGTGTTTTTTGGACTCCAGAAACGTTTTCGTGCATTTGTCGTCACTATTTCCGACGTAAAATGACACGAGGAACACGCTGGAGGCGACAGAATTGCGATCCGAGAAACCGTTGACGAGAAAATGGCGAGCATTCCCCAATCCTGTTCTCATGTTTTTTGGGCTGCAGAACCGTGTTTGTGCATTTCTCAAGACGAATTGTGATATAAAATGACGCGAGGAACGCGTTGGAAGCGGCAGAATTGAGATCCGAGCAACCGTTGACGAGAAAATGGCGAGCATTCCCAAATCCTGATCTCATGTTTTTTGGGCTCCAGAACCGTGTTTGTGCATTTCTCATGACTAATTCTAATATAAAATGACGCGACGAACGCGTTGGAAGCGACAGAATTGCGATCCGAGCAACCGTTGACGAGAAAATCGCGAGCATTCCCAAAACCTGATCTCGTGTTTTTTGGACTCCAGAAACGTTTTCGTGCATTTGTCATCACTATTTCCGACGTAAAATGACACGAGGAACACGCTGGAGGCGACAGAATTGCGATCCGAGAAACCGTTGACGAGAAAATGGCGAGCATTCCCCAATCCTGTTCTCATGTTTTTTGGGCTCCAGAACCGTGTTTGTGCATTTCTCATGACTAATTCTGATATAAAATGACGCGAGGAACGCGTTGGAAGCGACAGAATTGAGATCCGAGCAACCGTTGACGAGAAAATGGCGAGCATTCCCAAAACTTGATCTCATGTTTTTTGGGCTCCAGAAGCGTGTTTGTGCATTTCTCAAGACGAATTCTGATATAAAATGACGCGAGGAACGCGTTAGAAGCGGCAGAATTGAGATCCGAGCAACCGTTGACGAGAAAATGGCGAGCATTCCCAAATCCTGATCTCATGTTTTTTGGGCTCCAGAACCGTGTTTGTGCATTTCTCATGACTAATTCTGATATAAAATGACGCGAGGAACGCGTTGGAAGCGACAGAATTGAGATCCGAGCAACCGTTGACGAGAAAATGGCGACCATTCCCAAATCCTGATCTCATGTTTTTTGGGCTCCAGAACCGTGTTTGTGCATTTCTCATGACTAATTCTGATATAAAATGACGCGACGAACGCGTTGGAAGCGACAGAATTGCGATCCGAGCAACCGTTGACGAGAAAATCGCGAGCATTCCCAAAACCTGATCTCGTGTTTTTTGGACTCCAGAAACGTTTTCGTGCATTTGTCGTCACTATTTCCGACGTAAAATGACACGAGGAACACGCTGGAGGCGACAGAATTGCGATCCGAGAAACCGTTGACGAGAAAATGGCGAGCATTCCCCAATCCTGATCTCATGTTTTTTGGGTTCCAGAACCGTGTCTGTGCATTTCTCATGACTAATTCTGATATAAAATGACGCGAGGAACGCGTTGGAAGCGGCAGAATTGAGATCCGAGCAACCGTTGACGAGAAAATGGCGAGCATTCCCAAATCCTGATCTCATGTTTTTTGGGCTCCAGAACCGTGTTTGTGCATTTCTCAAGACGAATTCTGATATAAAATGACGCGAGGAACGCGTTGGAAGCGGCAGAATTGAGATCCGAGCAACCGTTGACGAGAAAATGGCGAGCATTCCCAAATCCTGATCTCATGTTTTTTGGGCTCCAGAACCGTGTTTGTGCATTTCTCATGACTAATTCTGATATAAAATGACGCGAGGAACACGCTGGAAGCGACAGAATTGCGATCCGAGCAACCGTTGACGAGAAAATGGCGAGCATTCCCAAAACTTGATCTCGTGTTTATTGAACTCCAGAACCGTGTTTGTGCATTTCTCAAAACGAATTCCGACGTAAAATGACACGAGGAACACGTTGGAAGCGACAGGATTGCGATCCGAGAAACCGTTGACGACAAAATCGCGAGCATTCCCAAAACTTGATCTCGTGTTTTTTGGGCTCCAGAACCGTGTTTCTGCATTTCTCATGACTAATTCCGATGTAAAATGACGCGAGGAACGCGCTGGAAGCGACAGAATTGCGATCCGAGCAACCGTTGACGAGAAAATGGCGAGCATTCCCAAAACTTGATCTCGTGTTTATTGAACTCCAGAACCGTGTTTGTGCATTTCTCAAGACGAATTCTGATATAAAATGACGCGAGGAACGCGTTGGAAGCGGCAGAATTGAGATCCGAGAAACCGTTGACGACAAAATCGCGAGCATTCCCAAAACTTGATCCCGTGTTTTTTGGGCTCCAGAACCGTGTTTGTGCATTTCTCATGACTAATTCTGGTATAAAATGACGCGAGGAACACGCTGGAGGCGACAGAATTGAGATCCGAGCAACCGTTGACGAGAAAATGGCGAGCATTCCCAAATCCTGATCTCATGTTTTTTGGGCTCCAGAACCGTGTTTGTGCATTTCTCATGACTAATTCTGATATAAAATGACGCGACGAACGCGTTGGAAGCGACAGAATTGCGATCCGAGCAACCGTTGACGAGAAAATGGCGAGCATTCCCAAATCCTGATCTCATGTTTTTTGGGCTCCAGAACCGTGTTTGTGCATTTCTCATGACTAATTCTGATATAAAATGACGCGAGGAACGCGTTGGAAGCGACAGAATTGAGATCCGAGCAACCGTTGACGAGAAAATGGCGAGCATTCCCAAAACTTGATCTCATGTTTTTTGGGCTCCGTGTTTGTGCATTTCTCAAGACGAATTCTGATATAAAATGACGCGAGGAACGCGTTGGAAGCGGCAGAATTGAGATCCGAGCAACCGTTGACGAGAAAATGGCGAGCATTCCCAAATCCTGATCTCATGTTTTTTGGGCTCCAGAACCGTGTTTGTGCATTTCTCATGACTAATTCTGATATAAAGTGACGCGACGAACGCGTTGGAAGCGACAGAATTGCGATCCGAGCAACCGTTGACGAGAAAATGGCGAGCATTCCCAAATCCTGATCTCATGTTTTTTGGGCTCCAGAACCGTGTTTGTGCATTTCTCATGACTAATTCTGATATAAAATGACGCGACGAACGCGTTGGAAGCGACAGAATTGCGATCCGAGCAACCGTTGACGAGAAAATCGCGAGCATTCCCAAAACCTGATCTCGTGTTTTTTGGACTCCAGAAACGTTTTCGTGCATTTGTCGTCACTATTTCCGACGTGAAATGACACGAGGAACACGCTGGAGGCGACAGAATTGCGATCCGAGAAACCGTTGACGAGAAAATGGCGAGCATTCCCCAATCCTGATCTCATGTTTTTTGGGCTCCAGAACCGTGTTTGTGCATTTCTCATGACTAATTCTGATATAAAATGACGCGAGGAACACGCTGGAAGCGACAGAATTGCGATCCGAGCAACCGTTGACGAGAAAATGGCGAGCATTCCCAAAACTTGATCTCGTGTTTATTGAACTCCAGAACCGTGTTTGTGCATTTCTCAAAATGAATTCCGACGTAAAATGACACGAGGAACACGTTGGAAGCGACAGGATTGCGATCCGAGAAACCGTTGACGACAAAATCGCGAGCATTCCCAAAACTTGATCTCGTGTTTTTTGGGCTCCAGAACCGTGTTTGTGCATTTCTCATGACTAATTCTGATATAAAATGACGCGAGGAACGCGTTGGAAGCGGCAGAATTGAGATCCGAGCAACCGTTGACGAGAAAATGGCGAGCATTCCCAAATCCTGATCTCATGTTTTTTGGGCTCCAGAACCGTGTTTGTGCATTTCTCATGACTAATTCTAATATAAAATGACGCGACGAACGCGTTGGAAGCGACAGAATTGCGATCCGAGCAACCGTTGACGAGAAAATCGCGAGCATTCCCAAAACCTGATCTCGTGTTTTTTGGACTCCAGAAACGTTTTCGTGCATTTGTCATCACTATTTCCGACGTAAAATGACACGAGGAACACGCTGGAGGCGACAGAATTGCGATCCGAGAAACCGTTGACGAGAAAATGGCGAGCATTCCCCAATCCTGTTCTCATGTTTTTTGGGCTCCAGAACCGTGTTTGTGCATTTCTCATGACTAATTCTGATATAAAATGACGCGAGGAACGCGTTGGAAGCGACAGAATTGAGATCCGAGCAACCGTTGACGAGAAAATGGCGAGCATTCCCAAAACTTGATCTCATGTTTTTTGGGCTCCAGAAGCGTGTTTCTGCATTTCTCAAGACGAATTCTGATATAAAATGACGCGAGGAACGCGTTAGAAGCGGCAGAATTGAGATCCGAGCAACCGTTGACGAGAAAATGGCGAGCATTCCCAAATCCTGATCTCATGTTTTTTGGGCTCCAGAACCGTGTTTGTGCATTTCTCATGACTAATTCTGATATAAAATGACGCGAGGAACGCGTTGGAAGCGACAGAATTGAGATCCGAGCAACCGTTGACGAGAAAATGGCGACCATTCCCAAATCCTGATCTCATGTTTTTTGGGCTCCAGAACCGTGTTTGTGCATTTCTCATGACTAATTCTGATATAAAATGACGCGACGAACGCGTTGGAAGCGACAGAATTGCGATCCGAGCAACCGTTGACGAGAAAATCGCGAGCATTCCCAAAACCTGATCTCGTGTTTTTTGGACTCCAGAAACGTTTTCGTGCATTTGTCGTCACTATTTCCGACGTAAAATGACACGAGGAACACGCTGGAGGCGACAGAATTGCGATCCGAGAAACCGTTGACGAGAAAATGGCGAGCATTCCCCAATCCTGATCTCATGTTTTTTGGGTTCCAGAACCGTGTCTGTGCATTTCTCATGACTAATTCTGATATAAAATGACGCGAGGAACGCGTTGGAAGCGGCAGAATTGAGATCCGAGCAACCGTTGACGAGAAAATGGCGAGCATTCCCAAATCCTGATCTCATGTTTTTTGGGCTCCAGAACCGTGTTTGTGCATTTCTCAAGACGAATTCTGATATAAAATGACGCGAGGAACGCGTTGGAAGCGGCAGAATTGAGATCCGAGCAACCGTTGACGAGAAAATGGCGAGCATTCCCAAATCCTGATCTCATGTTTTTTGGGCTCCAGAACCGTGTTTGTGCATTTCTCAAAACGAATTCCGACGTAAAATGACACGAGGAACACGTTGGAAGCGACAGGATTGCGATCCGAGAAACCGTTGACGACAAAATCGCGAGCATTCCCAAAACTTGATCTCGTGTTTTTTGGGCTCCAGAACCGTGTTTCTGCATTTCTCATGACTAATTCCGATGTAAAATGACGCGAGGAACGCGCTGGAAGCGACAGAATTGCGATCCGAGCAACCGTTGACGAGAAAATGGCGAGCATTCCCAAAACTTGATCTCGTGTTTATTGAACTCCAGAACCGTGTTTGTGCATTTCTCAAGACGAATTCTGATATAAAATGACGCGAGGAACGCGTTGGAAGCGGCAGAATTGAGATCCGAGAAACCGTTGACGACAAAATCGCGAGCATTCCCAAAACTTGATCCCGTGTTTTTTGGGCTCCAGAACCGTGTTTGTGCATTTCTCATGACTAATTCTGGTATAAAATGACGCGAGGAACACGCTGGAGGCGACAGAATTGAGATCCGAGCAACCGTTGACGAGAAAATGGCGAGCATTCCCAAATCCTGATCTCATGTTTTTTGGGCTCCAGAACCGTGTTTGTGCATTTCTCATGACTAATTCTGATATAAAATGACGCGACGAACGCGTTGGAAGCGACAGAATTGCGATCCGAGCAACCGTTGACGAGAAAATGGCGAGCATTCCCAAATCCTGATCTCATGTTTTTTGGGCTCCAGAACCGTGTTTGTGCATTTCTCATGACTAATTCTGATATAAAATGACGCGAGGAACGCGTTGGAAGCGACAGAATTGAGATCCGAGCAACCGTTGACGAGAAAATGGCGAGCATTCCCAAAACTTGATCTCATGTTTTTTGGGCTCCGTGTTTGTGCATTTCTCAAGACGAATTCTGATATAAAATGACGCGAGGAACGCGTTGGAAGCGGCAGAATTGAGATCCGAGCAACCGTTGACGAGAAAATGGCGAGCATTCCCAAATCCTGATCTCATGTTTTTTGGGCTCCAGAACCGTGTTTGTGCATTTCTCATGACTAATTCTGATATAAAGTGACGCGACGAACGCGTTGGAAGCGACAGAATTGCGATCCGAGCAACCGTTGACGAGAAAATGGCGAGCATTCCCAAATCCTGATCTCATGTTTTTTGGGCTCCAGAACCGTGTTTGTGCATTTCTCATGACTAATTCTGATATAAAATGACGCGACGAACGCGTTGGAAGCGACAGAATTGCGATCCGAGCAACCGTTGACGAGAAAATCGCGAGCATTCCCAAAACCTGATCTCGTGTTTTTTGGACTCCAGAAACGTTTTCGTGCATTTGTCGTCACTATTTCCGACGTGAAATGACACGAGGAACACGCTGGAGGCGACAGAATTGCGATCCGAGAAACCGTTGACGAGAAAATGGCGAGCATTCCCCAATCCTGATCTCATGTTTTTTGGGCTCCAGAACCGTGTTTGTGCATTTCTCATGACTAATTCTGATATAAAATGACGCGAGGAACACGCTGGAAGCGACAGAATTGCGATCCGAGCAACCGTTGACGAGAAAATGGCGAGCATTCCCAAAACTTGATCTCGTGTTTATTGAACTCCAGAACCGTGTTTGTGCATTTCTCAAAATGAATTCCGACGTAAAATGACACGAGGAACACGTTGGAAGCGACAGGATTGCGATCCGAGAAACCGTTGACGACAAAATCGCGAGCATTCCCAAAACTTGATCTCGTGTTTTTTGGGCTCCAGAACCGTGTTTGTGCATTTCTCATGACTAATTCTGATATAAAATGACGCGAGGAACGCGTTGGAAGCGACAGAATTGAGATCCGAGCAACCGTTGACGAGAAAATGGCGACCATTCCCAAATCCTGATCTCATGTTTTTTGGGCTCCAGAACCGTGTTTGTGCATTTCTCATGACTAATTCTGATATAAAATGACGCGACGAACGCGTTGGAAGCGACAGAATTGCGATCCGAGCAACCGTTGACGAGAAAATGGCGAGCATTCCCAAATCCTGATCTCGTGTTTTTTGGACTCCAGAAACGTTTTCGTGCATTTGTCGTCACTATTTCCGACGTAAAATGATACGAGGAACACGCTGGAGGCGACAGAATTGCGATCCGAGAAACCGTTGACGAGAAAATGGCGAGCATTCCCCAATCCTGTTCTCATGTTTTTTGGGCTCCAGAACCGCGTTTGTGCATTTCTCATAACTAATTCTGATATAAAATGACGCGACGAACGCGTTGGAAGCGACAGAATTGCGATCCGAGCAACCGTTGACGAGAAAATGGCGAGCATTCCCAAATCCTGATCTCATGTTTTTTGGGCTCCAGAACCGTGTTTGTGCATTTCTCATGACTAATTCTGATATAAAATGACGCGAGGAACGCGTTGGAAGCGACAGAATTGAGATCCGAGCAACCGTTGACGAGAAAATGGCGAGCATTCCCAAAACTTGATCTCATGTTTTTTGGGCTCCAGAACCGTGTTTGTGCATTTCTCATGACTAATTCTGATATAAAATGACGCGAGGAACGCGTTGGAAGCGACAGAATTGAGATCCGAGCAACCGTTGACGAGAAAATGGCGAGCATTCCCAAAACTTGATCTCATGTTTTTTGGGCTCCGTGTTTGTGCATTTCTCAAGACGAATTCTGATATAAAATGACGCGAGGAACGCGTTGGAAGCGGCAGAATTGAGATCCGAGCAACCGTTGACGAGAAAATGGCGAGCATTCCCAAATCCTGATCTCATGTTTTTTGGGCTCCAGAACCGTGTTTGTGCATTTCTCATGACTAATTCTGATATAAAGTGACGCGACGAACGCGTTGGAAGCGACAGAATTGCGATCCGAGCAACCGTTGAGGAGAAAATGGCGAGCATTCCCAAATCCTGATCTCATGTTTTTTGGGCTCCAGAACCGTGTTTGTGCATTTCTCATGACTAATTCTGATATAAAATGACGCGACGAACGCGTTGGAAGCGACAGAATTGCGATCCGAGCAACCGTTGACGAGAAAATCGCGAGCATTCCCAAAACCTGATCTCGTGTTTTTTGGACTCCAGAAACGTTTTCGTGCATTTGTCGTCACTATTTCCGACGTGAAATGACACGAGGAACACGCTGGAGGCGACAGAATTGCGATCCGAGAAACCGTTGACGAGAAAATGGCGAGCATTCCCCAATCCTGATCTCATGTTTTTTGGGCTCCAGAACCGTGTTTGTGCATTTCTCATGACTAATTCTGATATAAAATGACGCGAGGAACACGCTGGAAGCGACAGAATTGCGATCCGAGCAACCGTTGACGAGAAAATGGCGAGCATTCCCAAAACTTGATCTCGTGTTTATTGAACTCCAGAACCGTGTTTGTGCATTTCTCAAAATGAATTCCGACGTAAAATGACACGAGGAACACGTTGGAAGCGACAGGATTGCGATCCGAGAAACCGTTGACGACAAAATCGCGAGCATTCCCAAAACTTGATCTCGTGTTTTTTGGGCTCCAGAACCGTGTTTGTGCATTTCTCATGACTAATTCTGATATAAAATGACGCGAGGAACGCGTTGGAAGCGACAGAATTGAGATCCGAGCAACCGTTGACGAGAAAATGGCGACCATTCCCAAATCCTGATCTCATGTTTTTTGGGCTCCAGAACCGTGTTTGTGCATTTCTCATGACTAATTCTGATATAAAATGACGCGACGAACGCGTTGGAAGCGACAGAATTGCGATCCGAGCAACCGTTGACGAGAAAATGGCGAGCATTCCCAAATCCTGATCTCGTGTTTTTTGGACTCCAGAAACGTTTTCGTGCATTTGTCGTCACTATTTCCGACGTAAAATGATACGAGGAACACGCTGGAGGCGACAGAATTGCGATCCGAGAAACCGTTGACGAGAAAATGGCGAGCATTCCCCAATCCTGTTCTCATGTTTTTTGGGCTCCAGAACCGCGTTTGTGCATTTCTCATAACTAATTCTGATATAAAATGACGCGACGAACGCGTTGGAAGCGACAGAATTGCGATCCGAGCAACCGTTGACGAGAAAATGGCGAGCATTCCCAAATCCTGATCTCATGTTTTTTGGGCTCCAGAACCGTGTTTGTGCATTTCTCATGACTAATTCTGATATAAAATGACGCGAGGAACGCGTTGGAAGCGACAGAATTGAGATCCGAGCAACCGTTGACGAGAAAATGGCGAGCATTCCCAAAACTTGATCTCATGTTTTTTGGGCTCCAGAACCGTGTTTGTGCATTTCTCATGACTAATTCTGATATAAAATGACGCGACGAACGCGTTGGAAGCGACAGAATTGCCATCAGAGAAACCGTTGACGAGAAAATGGCGAGCACTCCCAAATCCTGATCTCGTGTTTTTTGGACTCCAGAAACGTTTTCGTGCATTTG
The DNA here is from genome assembly GCA_963675795.1 of Crossocerus cetratus. Lineage (NCBI taxonomy): Eukaryota > Metazoa > Arthropoda > Insecta > Hymenoptera > Crabronidae > Crossocerus > Crossocerus cetratus. The sequence continues at coordinate 3,952,157 of OY776667.1, forward strand.
TCGTCACTATTTCCGACGTAAAATGACGCGAGGAACGCGTTGGAAGCGACAGAATTGTGATCCGAGCAACCGTTGACGAGAAAATGGCGAGCATTCCCAAATCCTGATCTCATGTTTTTTGGGCTCCAGAACCGTGTTTGTGCATTTCTCATGACTAATTCTGATATAAAATGACGTGACGAACGCGTTGGAAGCGACAGAAGTGCGATCCGAGCAACCGTTGACGAGAAAATGGCGAGCATTCCCAAATCCTGATCTCATGTTTTTTGGGCTCCAGAACCGTGTTTGTGCATTTCTCATGACTAATTCTGATATAAAATGACGCGAGGAACGCGTTGGAAGCGACAGAATTGAGATCCGAGCAACCGTTGACGAGAAAATGGCGAGCATTCCCCAATCCTGTTCTCATGTTTTTTGGGCTCCAGAACCGTGCTTGTGCATTTCTCATGACTAATTCTGATATAAAATGACGCGACGAACGCGTTGGAAGCGACAGAATTGCCATCAGAGGAACCGTTGACGAGAAAATGGCGAGCATTCCCAAATCCTGATCTCGTGTTTTTTGGACTCCAGAAACGTGTTTGTGCATTTCTCAAGACGAATTCTGATATAAAATGACGCGAGGAACGCGTTGGAAGCGGCAGAATTGAGATCCGAGCAACCGTTGACGAGAAAATGGCGAGCATTCCCAAATCCTGATCTCATGTTTTTTGGGCTCCAGAACCGTGTTTGTGCATTTCTCATGACTAATTCTGATATAAAATGACGCGACGAACGCGTTGGAAGCGACAGAATTGCCATCAGAGGAACCGTTGACGAGAAAATGGCGAGCATTCCCAAATCCTGGTCTCGTGTTTTTTGGACTCCAGAAACGTGTTTGTGCATTTCTCAAGACGAATTCTGATATAAAATGACGCGAGGAACGCGTTGGAAGCGGCAGAATTGAGATCCGAGCAACCGTTGACGAGAAAATGGCGAGCATTCCCAAATCCTGATCTCATGTTTTTTGGGCTCCAGAACCGTGTTTGTGCATTTCTCATGACTAATTCTGATATAAAATGACTCGACGAACGCGTTGGAAGCGACAGAATTGCGATCCGAGCAACCGTTGACGAGAAAATGGCGAGCATTCCCAAATCCTGATCTCGTGTTTTTTGGACTCCAGAAACGTTTTCGTGCATTTGTCGTCACTATTTCCGACGTAAAATGATACGAGGAACACGCTGGAGGCGACAGAATTGCGATCCGAGAAACCGTTGACGAGAAAATGGCGAGCATTCCCAAAACTTGATCTCGTGTTTATTGAACTCCAGAACCGTGTTTGTGCATTTCTCAAGACGAATTCTGATATAAAATGACGCGAGGAACGCGTTGGAAGCGGCAGAATTGAGATCCGAGCAACCGTTGACGAGAAAATGGCGAGCATTCCCAAATCCTGATCTCATGTTTTTTGGGCTCCAGAACCGTGTTTGTGCATTTCTCATGACTAATTCTGATATAAAATGACGCGACGAACGCGTTGGAAGCGACAGAATTGCGATCCGAGCAACCGTTGACGAGAAAATGGCGAGCATTCCCAAATCCTGATCTCGTGTTTTTTGGACTCCAGAAACGTGTTTGTGCATTTCTCAAGACGAATTCTGATATAAAATGACGCGAGGAACGCGTTGGAAGCGGCAGAATTGAGATCCGAGCAACCGTTGACGAGAAAATGGCGAGCATTCCCAAATCCTGATCTCATGTTTTTTGGGCTCCAGAACCGTGTTTGTGCATTTCTCATGACTAATTCTGATATAAAATGACGCGACGAACGCGTTGGAAGCGACAGAATTGCCATCAGAGGAACCGTTGACGAGAAAATGGCGAGCATTCCCAAATCCTGGTCTCGTGTTTTTTGGACTCCAGAAACGTGTTTGTGCATTTCTCAAGACGAATTCTGATATAAAATGACGCGAGGAACGCGTTGGAAGCGGCAGAATTGAGATCCGAGCAACCGTTGACGAGAAAATGGCGAGCATTCCCAAATCCTGATCTCATGTTTTTTGGGCTCCAGAACCGTGTTTGTGCATTTCTCATGACTAATTCTGATATAAAATGACTCGACGAACGCGTTGGAAGCGACAGAATTGCGATCCGAGCAACCGTTGACGAGAAAATGGCGAGCATTCCCAAATCCTGATCTCGTGTTTTTTGGACTCCAGAAACGTTTTCGTGCATTTGTCGTCACTATTTCCGACGTAAAATGATACGAGGAACACGCTGGAGGCGACAGAATTGCGATCCGAGAAACCGTTGACGAGAAAATGGCGAGCATTCCCAAAACTTGATCTCGTGTTTATTGAACTCCAGAACCGTGTTTGTGCATTTCTCAAGACGAATTCTGATATAAAATGACGCGAGGAACGCGTTGGAAGCGGCAGAATTGAGATCCGAGCAACCGTTGACGAGAAAATGGCGAGCATTCCCAAATCCTGATCTCATGTTTTTTGGGCTCCAGAACCGTGTTTGTGCATTTCTCATGACTAATTCTGATATAAAATGACGCGACGAACGCGTTGGAAGCGACAGAATTGCGATCCGAGCAACCGTTGACGAGAAAATGGCGAGCATTCCCAAATCCTGATCTCGTGTTTTTTGGACTCCAGAAACGTTTTCGTGCATTTGTCGTCACTATTTCCGACGTAAAATGATACGAGGAACACGCTGGAGGCGACAGAATTGCGATCCGAGAAACCGTTGACGAGAAAATGGCGAGCATTCCCCAATCCTGTTCTCATGTTTTTTGGGCTCCAGAACCGTGTTTGTGCATTTCTCATGACTAATTCTGATATAAAATGACGCGAGGAACGCGTTGGAAGCGACAGAATTGAGATCCGAGCAACCGTTGACGAGAAAATGGCGAGCATTCCCAAAACTTGATCTCATGTTTTTTGGGCTCCAGAAGCGTGTTTGTGCATTTCTCAAGACGAATTCTGATATAAAATGACGCGAGGAACGCGTTAGAAGCGGCAGAATTGAGATCCGAGCAACCGTTGACGAGAAAATGGCGAGCATTCCCAAATCCTGATCTCATGTTTTTTGGGCTCCAGAACCGTGTTTGTGCATTTCTCATGACTAATTCTGATATAAAATGACGCGAGGAACGCGTTGGAAGCGACAGAATTGAGATCCGAGCAACCGTTGACGAGAAAATGGCGACCATTCCCAAATCCTGATCTCATGTTTTTTGGGCTCCAGAACCGTGTTTGTGCATTTCTCATGACTAATTCTGATATAAAATGACGCGACGAACGCGTTGGAAGCGACAGAATTGCGATCCGAGCAACCGTTGACGAGAAAATCGCGAGCATTCCCAAAACCTGATCTCGTGTTTTTTGGACTCCAGAAACGTTTTCGTGCATTTGTCGTCACTATTTCCGACGTAAAATGACACGAGGAACACGCTGGAGGCGACAGAATTGCGATCCGAGAAACCGTTGACGAGAAAATGGCGAGCATTCCCCAATCCTGATCTCATGTTTTTTGGGTTCCAGAACCGTGTCTGTGCATTTCTCATGACTAATTCTGATATAAAATGACGCGAGGAACGCGTTGGAAGCGGCAGAATTGAGATCCGAGCAACCGTTGACGAGAAAATGGCGAGCATTCCCAAATCCTGATCTCATGTTTTTTGGGCTCCAGAACCGTGTTTGTGCATTTCTCAAGACGAATTCTGATATAAAATGACGCGAGGAACGCGTTGGAAGCGGCAGAATTGAGATCCGAGCAACCGTTGACGAGAAAATGGCGAGCATTCCCAAATCCTGATCTCATGTTTTTTGGGCTCCAGAACCGTGTTTGTGCATTTCTCATGACTAATTCTGATATAAAATGACGCGACGAACGCGTTGGAAGCGACAGAATTGCGATCCGAGCAACCGTTGACGAGAAAATGGCGAGCATTCCCAAATCCTGATCTCATGTTTTTTGGGCTCCAGAACCGTGTTTCTGCATTTCTCATGACTAATTCTGATATAAAATGACGCGACGAACGCGTTGGAAGCGGCAGAATTGAGATCCGAGCAACCGTTGACGAGAAAATGGCGAGCATTCCCAAATCCTGATCTCATGTTTTTTGGGCTCCAGAACCGTGTTTGTGCATTTCTCATGACTAATTCTGATATAAAATGACGCGACGAACGCGTTGGAAGCGACAGAATTGCGATCCGAGCAACCGTTGACGAGAAAATGGCGAGCATTCCCAAATCCTGATCTCGTGTTTTTTGGACTCCAGAAACGTTTTCGTGCATTTGTCGTCACTATTTCCGACGTAAAATGACACGAGGAACACGCTGGAGGCGACAGAATTGCGATCCGAGAAACCGTTGACGAGAAAATGGCGAGCATTCCCCAATCCTGTTCTCATGTTTTTTGGGCTGCAGAACCGTGTTTGTGCATTTCTCAAGACGAATTCTGATATAAAATGACGCGAGGAACGCGTTGGAAGCGGCAGAATTGAGATCCGAGCAACCGTTGACGAGAAAATGGCGAGCATTCCCAAATCCTGATCTCATGTTTTTTGGGCTCCAGAACCGTGTTTGTGCATTTCTCATGACTAATTCTGATATAAAATGACGCGACGAACGCGTTGGAAGCGACAGAATTGCGATCCGAGCAACCGTTGACGAGAAAATCGCGAGCATTCCCAAAACCTGATCTCGTGTTTTTTGGACTCCAGAAACGTTTTCGTGCATTTGTCATCACTATTTCCGACGTAAAATGACACGAGGAACACGCTGGAGGCGACAGAATTGCGATCCGAGAAACCGTTGACGAGAAAATGGCGAGCATTCCCCAATCCTGATCTCATGTTTTTTGGGCTCCAGAACCGTGTTTGTGCATTTCTCAAGACGAATTCCGACGTAAAATGACACGAGGAACACGTTGGAAGCGACAGGATTGCGTTCCGAGAAACCGTTGACGAGAAAATCGCGAGCATTCCCAAATCCTGATCTCGTGTTTTTTGGGCTCCAGAACCGTGTTTCTGCATTTCTCATGACTAATTCCGATGTAAAATGACGCGAGGAACGCGCTGGAAGCGACAGAATTGCGATCCGAGCAACCGTTGACGAGAAAATGGCGAGCATTCCCCAATCCTGATATCATGTTTTTTGGGCTCCAGAACCGTGTTTGTGCATTTCTCATGACTAATTCTGGTATAAAATGACGCGAGGAACACGCTGGAGGCGACAGAATTGCGATCCGAGAAACCGTTGACGAGAAAATGGCGAGCATTCCCAAATCCTGATCTCATGTTTTTTGGGCTCCAGAACCGTGTTTGTGCATTTCTCATGACTAATTCTGATATAAAATCACGCGAGGAACACGCTGGAAGCGACAGAATTGCGATCCGAGCAACCGTTGACGAGAAAATGGCGAGCATTCCCAAAACTTGATCTCGTGTTTATTGAACTCCAGAACCGTGTTTGTGCATTTCTCAAAACGAATTCCGACGTAAAATGACACGAGGAACACGTTGGAAGCGACAGGATTGCGATCCGAGCAACCGTTGACGAGAAAATGGCGAGCATTCCCAAAACTTGATCTCATGTTATTTGGGCTCCAGAAGCGTGTTTGTGCATTTCTCAAGACGAATTCTGATATAAAATGACGCGAGGAACGCGTTAGAAGCGGCAGAATTGAGATCCGAGCAACCGTTGACGAGAAAATGGCGAGCATTCCCAAATCCTGATCTCGTGTTTTTTGGGCTCCAGAACCGTGTTTCTGCATTTCTCATGACTAATTCCGATGTAAAATGACGCGAGGAACGCGCTGGAAGCGACAGAATTGCGATCCGAGCAACCGTTGACGAGAAAATGGCGAGCATTCCCCAATCCTGATATCATGTTTTTTGGGCTCCAGAACCGTGTTTGTGCATTTCTCATGACTAATTCTGGTATAAAATGACGCGAGGAACACGCTGGAGGCGACAGAATTGCGATCCGAGAAACCGTTGACGAGAAAATGGCGAGCATTCCCCAATCCTGATCTCATGTTTTTTGGGCTCCAGAACCGTGTTTGTGCATTTCTCATGACTAATTCTGATATAAAATCACGCGAGGAACACGCTGGAAGCGACAGAATTGCGATCCGAGCAACCGTTGACGAGAAAATGGCGAGCATTCCCAAAACTTGATCTCGTGTTTATTGAACTCCAGAACCGTGTTTGTGCATTTCTCAAAACGAATTCCGACGTAAAATGACACGAGGAACACGTTGGAAGCGACAGGATTGCGATCCGAGAAACCGTTGACGACAAAATCGCGAGCATTCCCAAAACTTGATCTCGTGTTTTTTGGGCTCCAGAACCGTGTTTCTTCATTTCTCATGACTAATTCCGATGTAAAATGACGCGAGGAACGCGCTGGAAGCGACAGAATTGCGATCCGAGCAACCGTTGACGAGAAAATGGCGAGCATTCCCAAAACTTGATCTCGTGTTTATTGAACTCCAGAACCGTGTTTGTGCATTTCTCAAGACGAATTCTGATATAAAATGACGCGAGGAACGCGTTGGAAGCGGCAGAATTGAGATCCGAGAAACCGTTGACGACAAAATCGCGAGCATTCCCAAAACTTGATCTCGTGTTTTTTGGGCTCCAGAACCGTGTTTGTGCATTTCTCATGACTAATTCTAGTATAAAATGACGCGAGGAACACGCTGGAGGCGACAGAATTGAGATCCGAGCAACCGTTGACGAGAAAATGGCGAGCATTCCCAAATCCTGATCTCATGTTTTTTGGGCTCCAGAACCGTGTTTGTGCATTTCTCATGACTAATTCTGATATAAAATGACGCGACGAACGCGTTGGAAGCGACAGAATTGCGATCCGAGCAACCGTTGACGAGAAAATGGCGAGCATTCCCAAATCCTGATCTCATGTTTTTTGGGCTCCAGAACCGTGTTTGTGCATTTCTCATGACTAATTCTGATATAAAATGACGCGAGGAACGCGTTGGAAGCGACAGAATTGAGATCCGAGCAACCGTTGACGAGAAAATGGCGAGCATTCCCAAAACTTGATCTCATGTTTTTTGGGCTCCGTGTTTGTGCATTTCTCAAGACGAATTCTGATATAAAATGACGCGAGGAACGCGTTGGAAGCGGCAGAATTGAGATCCGAGCAACCGTTGACGAGAAAATGGCGAGCATTCCCAAATCCTGATCTCATGTTTTTTGGGCTCCAGAACCGTGTTTGTGCATTTCTCATGACTAATTCTGATATAAAGTGACGCGACGAACGCGTTGGAAGCGACAGAATTGCGATCCGAGCAACCGTTGACGAGAAAATGGCGAGCATTCCCAAAACTTGATCTCATGTTTTTTGGGCTCCAGAACCGTGTTTGTGCATTTCTCAAGACGAATTCTGATATAAAATGACGCGAGGAACGCGTTGGAAGCGGCAGAATTGAGATCCGAGCAACCGTTGACGAGAAAATGGCGAGCATTCCCAAATCCTGATCTCATGTTTTTTGGGCTCCAGAACCGTGTTTGTGCATTTCTCATGACTAATTCTGATATAAAATGACGCGACGAACGCGTTGGAAGCGACAGAATTGCGATCCGAGCAACCGTTGACGAGAAAATCGCGAGCATTCCCAAAACCTGATCTCGTGTTTTTTGGACTCCAGAAACGTTTTCGTGCATTTGTCGTCACTATTTCCGACGTGAAATGACACGAGGAACACGCTGGAGGCGACAGAATTGCGATCCGAGAAACCGTTGACGAGAAAATGGCGAGCATTCCCCAATCCTGATCTCATGTTTTTTGGGCTCCAGAACCGTGTTTGTGCATTTCTCATGACTAATTCTGATATAAAATGACGCGAGGAACACGCTGGAAGCGACAGAATTGCGATCCGAGCAACCGTTGACGAGAAAATGGCGAGCATTCCCAAAACTTGATCTCGTGTTTATTGAACTCCAGAACCGTGTTTGTGCATTTCTCAAAATGAATTCCGACGTAAAATGACACGAGGAACACGTTGGAAGCGACAGGATTGCGATCCGAGAAACCGTTGACGACAAAATCGCGAGCATTCCCAAAACTTGATCTCGTGTTTTTTGGGCTCCAGAACCGTGTTTGTGCATTTCTCATGACTAATTCTGATATAAAATGACGCGAGGAACGCGTTGGAAGCGACAGAATTGAGATCCGAGCAACCGTTGACGAGAAAATGGCGACCATTCCCAAATCCTGATCTCATGTTTTTTGGGCTCCAGAACCGTGTTTGTGCATTTCTCATGACTAATTCTGATATAAAATGACGCGACGAACGCGTTGGAAGCGACAGAATTGCGATCCGAGCAACCGTTGACGAGAAAATGGCGAGCATTCCCAAATCCTGATCTCGTGTTTTTTGGACTCCAGAAACGTTTTCGTGCATTTGTCGTCACTATTTCCGACGTAAAATGATACGAGGAACACGCTGGAGGCGACAGAATTGCGATCCGAGAAACCGTTGACGAGAAAATGGCGAGCATTCCCCAATCCTGTTCTCATGTTTTTTGGGCTCCAGAACCGCGTTTGTGCATTTCTCATAACTAATTCTGATATAAAATGACGCGACGAACGCGTTGGAAGCGACAGAATTGCGATCCGAGCAACCGTTGACGAGAAAATGGCGAGCATTCCCAAATCCTGATCTCATGTTTTTTGGGCTCCAGAACCGTGTTTGTGCATTTCTCATGACTAATTCTGATATAAAATGACGCGAGGAACGCGTTGGAAGCGACAGAATTGAGATCCGAGCAACCGTTGACGAGAAAATGGCGAGCATTCCCAAAACTTGATCTCATGTTTTTTGGGCTCCAGAACCGTGTTTGTGCATTTCTCATGACTAATTCTGATATAAAATGACGCGACGAACGCGTTGGAAGCGACAGAATTGCCATCAGAGAAACCGTTGACGAGAAAATGGCGAGCACTCCCAAATCCTGATCTCGTGTTTTTTGGACTCCAGAAACGTTTTCGTGCATTTGTCGTCACTATTTCCGACGTAAAATGACACGAGGAACACGCTGGAGGCGACAGAATTGCGATCCGAGAAACCGTTGACGAGAAAATGGCGAGCATTCCCCAATCCTGTTCTCATGTTTTTTGGGCTCCAGAACCGTGTTTGTGCATTTCTCATGACTAATTCTGACGTAAAATGACGCGAGGAACGCGTTGGAAGCGACAGAATTGTGATCCGAGCAACCGTTGACGAGAAAATGGCGAGCATTCCCAAATCCTGATCTCATGTTTTTTGGGCTCCAGAACCGTGTTTGTGCATTTCTCATGACTAATTCTGATATAAAATGACGTGACGAACGCGTTGGAAGCGACAGAATTGCGATCCGAGCAACCGTTGACGAGAAAATGGCGAGCATTCCCAAATCCTGATCTCATGTTTTTTGGGCTCCAGAACCGTGTTTGTGCATTTCTCATGACTAATACTGATATAAAATGACGCGAGGAACGCGTTGGAAGCGACAGAATTGAGATCCGAGCAACCGTTGACGAGAAAATGGCGAGCATTCCCCAATCCTGTTCTCATGTTTTTTGGGCTCCAGAACCGTGCTTGTGCATTTCTCATGACTAATTCTGATATAAAATGACGCGACGAACGCGTTGGAAGCGACAGAATTGAGATCCGAGCAACCGTTGACGAGAAAATGGCGAGCATTCCCAAAACTTGATCTCATGTTTTTTGGGCTCCAGAACCGTGTTTGTGCATTTCTCATGACTAATTCTGATATAAAATGACGCGACGAACGCGTTGGAAGCGACAGAATTGCCATCAGAGAAACCGTTGACGAGAAAATGGCGAGCACTCCCAAATCCTGATCTCGTGTTTTTTGGACTCCAGAAACGTTTTCGTGCATTTGTCGTCACTATTTCCGACGTAAAATGACACGAGGAACACGCTGGAGGCGACAGAATTGCGATCCGAGAAACCGTTGACGAGAAAATGGCGAGCATTCCCCAATCCTGTTCTCATGTTTTTTGGGCTCCAGAACCGTGCTTGTGCATTTCTCATGACTAATTCTGATATAAAATGACGCGACGAACGCGTTGGAAGGGACAGAATTGCGATCCGAGCAACCGTTGACGACAAAATTGCGAGCATTCCCAAAACTTGATCTCGTGTTTTTTGGGCTCCAGAACCGTGTTTCTGCATTTCTCATGACTAATTCCGATGTAAAATGACGCGAGGAACGCGCTGGAAGCGACAGAATTGCGATCCGAGCAACCGTTGACGAGAAAATGGCGAGCATTCCCAAAACTTGATCTCGTGTTTATTGAACTCCAGAACCGTGTTTGTGCATTTCTCAAGACGAATTCTGATATAAAATGACGCGAGGAACGCGTTGGAAGCGGCAGAATTGAGATCCGAGAAACCGTTGACGACAAAATCGCGAGCATTCCCAAAACTTGATCTCGTGTTTTTTGGGCTCCAGAACCGTGTTTGTGCATTTCTCATGACTAATTCTGGTATAAAATGACGCGAGGAACACGCTGGAGGCGACAGAATTGAGATCCGAGCAACCGTTGACGAGAAAATGGCGAGCATTCCCAAATCCTGATCTCATGTTTTTTGGGCTCCAGAACCGTGTTTGTGCATTTCTCATGACTAATTCTGATATAAAATGACGCGACGAACGCGTTGGAAGCGACAGAATTGCGATCCGAGCAACCGTTGACGAGAAAATGGCGAGCATTCCCAAATCCTGATCTCATGTTTTTTGGGCTCCAGAACCGTGTTTGTGCATTTCTCATGACTAATTCTGATATAAAATGACGCGAGGAACGCGTTGGAAGCGACAGAATTGAGATCCGAGCAACCGTTGACGAGAAAATGGCGAGCATTCCCAAATCCTGATCTCATGTTTTTTGGGCTCCAGAACCGTGTTTGTGCATTTCTCATGACTAATTCTGATATAAAGTGACGCGACGAACGCGTTGGAAGCGACAGAATTGCGATCCGAGCAACCGTTGACGAGAAAATGGCGAGCATTCCCAAAACTTGATCTCATGTTTTTTGGGCTCCAGAACCGTGTTTGTGCATTTCTCAAGACGAATTCTGATATAAAATGACGCGAGGAACGCGTTGGAAGCGGCAGAATTGAGATCCGAGCAACCGTTGACGAGAAAATGGCGAGCATTCCCAAATCCTGATCTCATGTTTTTTGGGCTCCAGAACCGTGTTTGTGCATTTCTCATGACTAATTCTGATATAAAATGACGCGACGAACGCGTTGGAAGCGACAGAATTGCGATCCGAGCAACCGTTGACGAGAAAATCGCGAGCATTCCCAAAACCTGATCTCGTGTTTTTTGGACTCCAGAAACGTTTTCGTGCATTTGTCGTCACTATTTCCGACGTGAAATGACACGAGGAACACGCTGGAGGCGACAGAATTGCGATCCGAGAAACCGTTGACGAGAAAATGGCGAGCATTCCCCAATCCTGATCTCATGTTTTTTGGGCTCCAGAACCGTGTTTGTGCATTTCTCATGACTAATTCTGATATAAAATGACGCGAGGAACACGCTGGAAGCGACAGAATTGCGATCCGAGCAACCGTTGACGAGAAAATGGCGAGCATTCCCAAAACTTGATCTCGTGTTTATTGAACTCCAGAACCGTGTTTGTGCATTTCTCAAAATGAATTCCGACGTAAAATGACACGAGGAACACGTTGGAAGCGACAGGATTGCGATCCGAGAAACCGTTGACGACAAAATCGCGAGCATTCCCAAAACTTGATCTCGTGTTTTTTGGGCTCCAGAACCGTGTTTGTGCATTTCTCATGACTAATTCTGATATAAAATGACGCGAGGAACGCGTTGGAAGCGACAGAATTGAGATCCGAGCAACCGTTGACGAGAAAATGGCGACCATTCCCAAATCCTGATCTCATGTTTTTTGGGCTCCAGAACCGTGTTTGTGCATTTCTCATGACTAATTCTGATATAAAATGACGCGACGAACGCGTTGGAAGCGACAGAATTGCGATCCGAGCAACCGTTGACGAGAAAATGGCGAGCATTCCCAAATCCTGATCTCGTGTTTTTTGGACTCCAGAAACGTTTTCGTGCATTTGTCGTCACTATTTCCGACGTAAAATGATACGAGGAACACGCTGGAGGCGACAGAATTGCGATCCGAGAAACCGTTGACGAGAAAATGGCGAGCATTCCCCAATCCTGTTCTCATGTTTTTTGGGCTCCAGAACCGCGTTTGTGCATTTCTCATAACTAATTCTGATATAAAATGACGCGACGAACGCGTTGGAAGCGACAGAATTGCGATCCGAGCAACCGTTGACGAGAAAATGGCGAGCATTCCCAAATCCTGATCTCATGTTTTTTGGGCTCCAGAACCGTGTTTGTGCATTTCTCATGACTAATTCTGATATAAAATGACGCGAGGAACGCGTTGGAAGCGACAGAATTGAGATCCGAGCAACCGTTGACGAGAAAATGGCGAGCATTCCCAAAATTTGATCTCATGTTTTTTGGGCTCCAGAACCGTGTTTGTGCATTTCTCATGACTAATTCTGATATAAAATGACGCGACGAACGCGTTGGAAGCGACAGAATTGCCATCAGAGAAACCGTTGACGAGAAAATGGCGAGCACTCCCAAATCCTGATCTCGTGTTTTTTGGACTCCAGAAACGTTTTCGTGCATTTGTCGTCACTATTTCCGACGTAAAATGACACGAGGAACACGCTGGAGGCGACAGAATTGCGATCCGAGAAACCGTTGACGAGAAAATGGCGAGCATTCCCCAATCCTGTTCTCATGTTTTTTGGGCTCCAGAACCGTGTTTGTGCATTTCTCATGACTAATTCTGACGTAAAATGACGCGAGGAACGCGTTGGAAGCGACAGAATTGTGATCCGAGCAACCGTTGACGAGAAAATGGCGAGCATTCCCAAATCCTGATCTCATGTTTTTTGGGCTCCAGAACCGTGTTTGTGCATTTCTCATGACTAATTCTGATATAAAATGACGTGACGAACGCGTTGGAAGCGACAGAATTGCGATCCGAGCAACCGTTGACGAGAAAATGGCGAGCATTCCCAAATCCTGATCTCATGTTTTTTGGGCTCCAGAACCGTGTTTGTGCATTTCTCATGACTAATTCTGATATAAAATGACGCGAGGAACGCGTTGGAAGCGACAGAATTGAGATCCGAGCAACCGTTGACGAGAAAATGGCGAGCATTCCCCAATCCTGTTCTCATGTTTTTTGGGCTCCAGAACAGTGCTTGTGCATTTCTCATGACTAATTCTGATATAAAATGACGCGACGAACGCGTTGGAAGCGACAGAATTGAGATCCGAGCAACCGTTGACGAGAAAATGGCGAGCATTCCCAAAACTTGATCTCATGTTTTTTGGGCTCCAGAACCGTGTTTGTGCATTTCTCATGACTAATTCTGATATAAAATGACGCGACGAACGCGTTGGAAGCGACAGAATTGCCATCAGAGAAACCGTTGACGAGAAAATGGCGAGCACTCCCAAATCCTGATCTCGTGTTTTTTGGACTCCAGAAACGTTTTCGTGCATTTGTCGTCACTATTTCCGACGTAAAATGACACGAGGAACACGCTGGAGGCGACAGAATTGCGATCCGAGAAACCGTTGACGAGAAAATGGCGAGCATTCCCCAATCCTGTTCTCATGTTTTTTGGGCTCCAGAACCGTGCTTGTGCATTTCTCATGACTAATTCTGATATAAAATGACGCGACGAACGCGTTGGAAGCGACAGAATTGCGATCCGAGCAACCGTTGACGAGAAAATGGCGAGCATTCCCAAATCCTGATCTCATGTTTTTTGGGCTCCAGAACCGTGTTTGTGCATTTCTCATGACTAATTCTGATATAAAATGACGCGAGGAACGCGTTGGAAGCGACAGAATTGAGATCCGAGCAACCGTTGACGAGAAAATGGCGAGCATTCCCAAATCCTGATCTCATGTTTTTTGGGCTCCAGAACCGTGTTTGTGCATTTCTCATGACTAATTCTGATATAAAATGACGCGACGAACGCGTTGGAAGCGACAGAATTGAGATCCGAGCAACCGTTGACGAGAAAATGGCGAGCATTCCCAAAACTTGATCTCATGTTTTTTGGGCTCCAGAACCGTGTTTGTGCATTTCTCATGACTAATTCTGATATAAAATGACGCGACGAACGCGTTGGAAGCGACAGAATTGCCATCAGAGAAACCGTTGACGAGAAAATGGCGAGCACTCCCAAATCCTGATCTCGTGTTTTTTGGACTCCAGAAACGTTTTCGTGCATTTGTCGTCACTATTTCCGACGTAAAATGACACGAGGAACACGCTGGAGGCGACAGAATTGCGATCCGAGAAACCGTTGACGAGAAAATGGCGAGCATTCCGCAATCCTGTTCTCATGTTTTTTGGGCTCCAGAACCGTGCTTGTGCATTTCTCATGACTAATTCTGATATAAAATGACGCGACGAACGCGTTGGAAGCGACAGAATTGTGATCCGAGCAACCGTTGACGAGAAAATGGCGAGCATTCCCAAATCCTGATCTCATGTTTTTTGGGCTCCAGAACCGTGTTTGTGCATTTCTCATGACTAATTCTGATATAAAATGACGCGACGAACGCGTTGGAAGCGACAGAATTGCGATCCGAGCAACCGTTGACGAGAAAATGGCGAGCATTCCCAAATCCTGATCTCATGTTTTTTGGGCTCCAGAACCGTGTTTGTGCATTTCTCATGACTAATTCTGATATAAAATGACGCGACGAACGCGTTGGAAGCGACAGAATTGCGATCCGAGCAACCGTTGACGAGAAAATGGCGAGCATTCCCAAATCCTGATCTCATGTTTTTTGGGCTCCAGAACCGTGTTTGTGCATTTCTCATGACTAATTCTGATATAAAATGACGCGAGGAATTCGTTGGAAGCGACAGAATTGAGATCCGAGCAACCGTTGACGAGAAAATGGCGAGCATTCCCAAATCCTGATCTCATGTTTTTTGGGCTCCAGAACCGTGTTTGTGCATTTCTCATGACTAATTCTGATATAAAATGACGCGACGAACGCGTTGGAAGCGACAGAATTGCGATCCGAGCAACCGTTGACGAGAAAATGGCGAGCATTCCCAAATCCTGATCTCATGTTTTTTGGGCTCCAGAACCGTGTTTCTGCATTTCCCATGACTAATTCTGATATAAAATGACGCGACGAACGCGTTGGAAGCGGCAGAATTGAGATCCGAGCAACCGTTGACGAGAAAATGGCGAGCATTCCCAAATCCTGATCTCATGTTTTTTGGGCTCCAGAACCGTGTTTGTGCATTTCTCATGACTAATTCTGATATAAAATGACGCGACGAACGCGTTGGAAGCGACAGAATTGCGATCCGAGCAACCGTTGACGAGAAAATGGCGAGCATTCCCAAATCCTGATCTCATGTTTTTTGGGCTCCAGAACCGTGTTTCTGCATTTCCCATGACTAATTCTGATATAAAATGACGCGACGAACGCGTTGGAAGCGGCAGAATTGAGATCCGAGCAACCGTTGACGAGAAAATGGCGAGCATTCCCAAATCCTGATCTCATGTTTTTTGGGCTCCAGAACCGTGTTTGTGCATTTCTCATGACTAATTCTGATATAAAATGACGCGACGAACGCGTTGGAAGCGACAGAATTGCGATCCGAGCAACCGTTGACGAGAAAATGGCGAGCATTCCCAAATCCTGATCTCGTGTTTTTTGGACTCCAGAAACGTTTTCGTGCATTTGTCGTCACTATTTCCGACGTAAAATGACACGAGGAACACGCTGGAGGCGACAGAATTGCGATCCGAGAAACCGTTGACGAGAAAATGGCGAGCATTCCCCAATCCTGTTCTCATGTTTTTTGGGCTGCAGAACCGTGTTTGTGCATTTCTCAAGACGAATTCTGATATAAAATGACGCGAGGAACGCGTTGGAAGCGGCAGAATTGAGATCCGAGCAACAGTTGACGAGAAAATGGCGAGCATTCCCAAATCCTGATCTCATGTTTTTTGGGCTCCAGAACCGTGTTTGTGCATTTCTCATGACTAATTCTGATATAAAATGACGCGACGAACGCGTTGGAAGCGACAGAATTGCGATCCGAGCAACCGTTGACGAGAAAATCGCGAGCATTCCCAAAACCTGATCTCGTGTTTTTTGGACTCCAGAAACGTTTTCGTGCATTTGTCATCACTATTTCCGACGTAAAATGACACGAGGAACACGCTGGAGGCGACAGAATTGCGATCCGAGAAACCGTTGACGAGAAAATGGCGAGCATTCCCCAATCCTGATCTCATGTTTTTTGGGCTCCAGAACCGTGTTTGTGCATTTCTCAAGACGAATTCCGACGTAAAATGACACGAGGAACACGTTGGAAGCGACAGGATTGCGTTCCGAGAAACCGTTGACGAGAAAATCGCGAGCATTCCCAAATCCTGATCTCGTGTTTTTTGGGCTCCAGAACCGTGTTTCTGCATTTCTCATGACTAATTCCGATGTAAAATGACGCGAGGAACGCGCTGGAAGCGACAGAATTGCGATCCGAGCAACCGTTGACGAGAAAATGGCGAGCATTCCCCAATCCTGATATCATGTTTTTTGGGCTCCAGAACCGTGTTTGTGCATTTCTCATGACTAATTCTGGTATAAAATGACGCGAGGAACACGCTGGAGGCGACAGAATTGCGATCCGAGAAACCGTTGACGAGAAAATGGCGAGCATTCCCAAATCCTGATCTCATGTTTTTTGGGCTCCAGAACCGTGTTTGTGCATTTCTCATGACTAATTCTGATATAAAATCACGCGAGGAACACGCTGGAATCGACAGAATTGCGATCCGAGCAACCGTTGACGAGAAAATGGCGAGCATTCCCAAAACTTGATCTCGTGTTTATTGAACTCCAGAACCGTGTTTGTGCATTTCTCAAAACGAATTCCGACGTAAAATGACACGAGGAACACGTTGGAAGCGACAGGATTGCGATCCGAGCAACCGTTGACGAGAAAATGGCGAGCATTCCCAAAACTTGATCTCATGTTATTTGGGCTCCAGAAGCGTGTTTGTGCATTTCTCAAGACGAATTCTGATATAAAATGACGCGAGGAACGCGTTAGAAGCGGCAGAATTGAGATCCGAGCAACCGTTGACGAGAAAATGGCGAGCATTCCCAAATCCTGATCTCGTGTTTTTTGGGCTCCAGAACCGTGTTTCTGCATTTCTCATGACTAATTCCGATGTAAAATGACGCGAGGAACGCGCTGGAAGCGACAGAATTGCGATCCGAGCAACCGTTGACGAGAAAATGGCGAGCATTCCCCAATCCTGATATCATGTTTTTTGGGCTCCAGAACCGTGTTTGTGCATTTCTCATGACTAATTCTGGTATAAAATGACGCGAGGAACACGCTGGAGGCGACAGAATTGCGATCCGAGAAACCGTTGACGAGAAAATGGCGAGCATTCCCCAATCCTGATCTCATGTTTTTTGGGCTCCAGAACCGTGTTTGTGCATTTCTCATGACTAATTCTGATATAAAATCACGCGAGGAACACGCTGGAAGCGACAGAATTGCGATCCGAGCAACCGTTGACGAGAAAATGGCGAGCATTCCCAAAACTTGATCTCGTGTTTATTGAACTCCAGAACCGTGTTTGTGCATTTCTCAAAACGAATTCCGACGTAAAATGACACGAGGAACACGTTGGAAGCGACAGGATTGCGATCCGAGAAACCGTTGACGACAAAATCGCGAGCATTCCCAAAACTTGATCTCGTGTTTTTTGGGCTCCAGAACCGTGTTTCTGCATTTCTCATGACTAATTCTGGTATAAAATGACGCGAGGAACACGCTGGAGGCGACAGAATTGAGATCCGAGCAACCGTTGACGAGAAAATGGCGAGCATTCCCAAATCCTGATCTCATGTTTTTTGGGCTCCAGAACCGTGTTTGTGCATTTCTCATGACTAATTCTGATATAAAATGACGCGACGAACGCGTTGGAAGCGACAGAATTGCGATCCGAGCAACCGTTGACGAGAAAATGGCGAGCATTCCCAAATCCTGATCTCATGTTTTTTGGGCTCCAGAACCGTGTTTGTGCATTTCTCAAGACGAATTCTGATATAAAATGACGCGAGGAACGCGTTGGAAGCGGCAGAATTGAGATCCGAGCAACCGTTGACGAGAAAATGGCGAGCATTCCCAAATCCTGATCTCATGTTTTTTGGGCTCCAGAACCGTGTTTGTGCATTTCTCATGACTAATTCTGATATAAAGTGACGCGACGAACGCGTTGGAAGCGACAGAATTGAGATCCGAACAACCGTTGACGAGAAAATGGCGAGCATTCCCAAAACTTGATCTCATGTTTTTTGGGCTCCAGAACCGTGTTTGTGCATTTCTCAAGACGAATTCTGATATAAAATGACGCGAGGAACGCGTTGGAAGCGACAGAATTGAGATCCGAGCAACCGTTGACGAGAAAATGGCGAGCATTCCCAAATCCTGATCTCATGTTTTTTGGGCTCCAGAACCGTGTTTGTGCATTTCTCATGACTAATTCTGATATAAAATGACGCGAGGAACGCGTTGGAAGCGACAGAATTGAGATCCGAGCAACCGTTGACGAGAAAATGGCGAGCATTCCCAAATCCTGATCTCATGTTTTTTGGGCTCCAGAACCGTGTTTGTGCATTTCTCATGACTAATTCTGATATAAAATGACGCGACGAACGCGTTGGAAGCGACAGAATTGAGATCCGAGTAACCGTTGACGAGAAAATGGCGAGCATTCCCAAAACTTGATCTCGTGTTTATTGAACTCCAGAACCGTGTTTGTGCATTTCTCAAGACGAATTCTGATATAAAATGACGCGAGGAACGCGTTGGAAGCGGCAGAATTGAGATCCGAGCAACCGTTGACGAGAAAATGGCGAGCATTCCCAAATCCTGATCTCATGTTTTTTGGGCTCCAGAACCGTGTTTGAGCATTTCTCATGACTAATTCTGATATAAAATGACGCGACGAACGCGTTGGAAGCGACAGAATTGCGATCCGAGCAACCGTTGACGAGAAAATGGCGAGCATTCCCAAATCCTGATCTCGTGTTTTTTGGACTCCAGAAACGTTTTCGTGCATTTGTCGTCACTATTTCCGACGTAAAATGATACGAGGAACACGCTGGAGGCGACAGAATTGCGATCCGAGAAACCGTTGACGAGAAAATGGCGAGCATTCCCCAATCCTGTTCTCATGTTTTTTGGGCTCCAGAACCGCGTTTGTGCATTTCTCATAACTAATTCTGATATAAAATGACGCGACGAACGCGTTGGAAGCGACAGAATTGCGATCCGAGCAACCGTTGACGAGAAAATGGCGAGCATTCCCAAATCCTGATCTCATGTTTTTTGGGCTCCAGAACCGTGTTTGTGCATTTCTCATGACTAATTCTGATATAAAATGACGCGACAAACGCGTTGGAAGCGACAGAATTGAGATCCGAGAAACCGTTGACGAGAAAATGGCGAGCATTCCCCAATCCTGTTCTCATGTTTTTTGGGCTCCAGAACCGCGTTTGTGCATTTCTCATAACTAATTCTGATATAAAATGACGCGACGAACGCGTTGGAAGCGACAGAATTGCGATCCGAGCAACCGTTGACGAGAAAATGGCGAGCATTCCCAAATCCTGATCTCATGTTTTTTGGGCTCCAGAACCGTGTTTGTGCATTTCTCATGACTAATTCTGATATAAAATGACGCGACAAACGCGTTGGAAGCGACAGAATTGAGATCCGAGAAACCGTTGACGAGAAAATGGCGAGCATTCCCCAATCCTGTTCTCATGTTTTTTGGGCTCCAGAACCGCGTTTGTGCATTTCTCATAACTAATTCTGATATAAAATGACGCGACGAACGCGTTGGAAGCGACAGAATTGCGATCCGAGCAACCGTTGACGAGAAAATGGCGAGCATTCCCAAATCCTGATCTCATGTTTTTTGGACTCCAGAAACGTTTTCGTGCATTTGTCGTCCCTATTTCCGACGTAAAATGACACGAGGAACACGCTGGAGGCGACAGAATTGCGATCCGAGAAACCGTTGACGAGAAAATGGCGAGCATTCCCCAATCCTGTTCTCATGTTTTTTGGGCTCCAGAACCGTGTTTGTGCATTTCTCATGACTAATTATGACGTAAAATGACGCGAGGAACGCGTTGGAAGCGACAGAATTGTGATCCGAGCAACCGTTGACGAGAAAATGGCGAGCATTCCCAAATCCTGATCTCATGTTTTTTGGGCTCCAGAACCGTGCTTGTGCATTTCTCATGACTAATTCTGATATAAAATGACGCGAGGAACGAGTTGGAAGCGGCAGAATTGAGATCCGAGCAACCGTTGACGAGCAAATGGCGACCATTCCCAAATCCTGATCTCATGTTTTTTGGGCTCCAGAACCGTGTTTCTGCATTTCTCATGACTAATTCTGATATAAAATGACGCGACGAACGCGTTGGAAGCGACAGAATTGCGATCAGAGAAACCGTTGACGAGAAAATGGCGAGCATTCCCAAATCCTGATCTCGTGTTTTTTGGACTCCAGAAACGTTTTCGTGCATTTGTCGTCACTATTTCCGACGTAAAATGACACGAGGAACACGCTGGAGGCGACAGAATTGCGATCCGAGAAACCGTTGACGAGAAAATGGCGAGCATTCCCCAATCCTGTTCTCATGTTTTTTGGGCTCCAGAACCGTGCTTGTGCATTTCTCATGACTAATTCTGATATAAAATGACGCGACGAACGCGTTGGAAGCGACAGAATTGCGATCCGAGCAACCGTTGACGAGAAAATGGCGAGCATTCCCAAATCCTGATCTCATGTTTTTTGGGCTCCAGAACCGTGTTTGTGCATTTCTCATGACTAATTCTGATATAAAATGACGCGACGAACGCGTTGGAAGCGACAGAATTGCGATCCGAGCAACCGTTGACGAGAAAATGGCGAGCATTCCCAAATCCTGATCTCATGTTTTTTGGGCTCCAGAACCGTGTTTGTGCATTTCTCATGACTAATTCTGATATAAAATGACGCGAGGAACGCGTTGGAAGCGACAGAATTGAGATCCGAGCAACCGTTGACGAGAAAATGGCGAGCATTCCCAAATCCTGATCTCATGTTTTTTGGGCTCCAGAACCGTGTTTGTGCATTTCTCATGACTAATTCTGATATAAAATGACGCGACGAACGCGTTGGAAGCGACAGAATTGAGATCCGAGTAACCGTTGACGAGAAAATGGCGAGCATTCCCAAAACTTGATCTCGTGTTTATTGAACTCCAGAACCGTGTTTGTGCATTTCTCAAGACGAATTCTGATATAAAATGACGCGAGGAACGCGTTGGAAGCGGCAGAATTGAGATCCGAGCAACCGTTGACGAGAAAATGGCGAGCATTCCCAAATCCTGATCTCATGTTTTTTGGGCTCCAGAACCGTGTTTGAGCATTTCTCATGACTAATTCTGATATAAAATGACGCGACGAACGCGTTGGAAGCGACAGAATTGCGATCCGAGCAACCGTTGACGAGAAAATGGCGAGCATTCCCAAATCCTGATCTCGTGTTTTTTGGACTCCAGAAACGTTTTCGTGCATTTGTCGTCACTATTTCCGACGTAAAATGATACGAGGAACACGCTGGAGGCGACAGAATTGCGATCCGAGAAACCGTTGACGAGAAAATGGCGAGCATTCCCCAATCCTGTTCTCATGTTTTTTGGGCTCCAGAACCGCGTTTGTGCATTTCTCATAACTAATTCTGATATAAAATGACGCGACGAACGCGTTGGAAGCGACAGAATTGCGATCCGAGCAACCGTTGACGAGAAAATGGCGAGCATTCCCAAATCCTGATCTCATGTTTTTTGGGCTCCAGAACCGTGTTTGTGCATTTCTCATGACTAATTCTGATATAAAATGACGCGACAAACGCGTTGGAAGCGACAGAATTGAGATCCGAGAAACCGTTGACGAGAAAATGGCGAGCATTCCCCAATCCTGTTCTCATGTTTTTTGGGCTCCAGAACCGCGTTTGTGCATTTCTCATAACTAATTCTGATATAAAATGACGCGACGAACGCGTTGGAAGCGACAGAATTGCGATCCGAGCAACCGTTGACGAGAAAATGGCGAGCATTCCCAAATCCTGATCTCATGTTTTTTGGGCTCCAGAACCGTGTTTGTGCATTTCTCATGACTAATTCTGATATAAAATGACGCGACAAACGCGTTGGAAGCGACAGAATTGAGATCCGAGAAACCGTTGACGAGAAAATGGCGAGCATTCCCCAATCCTGTTCTCATGTTTTTTGGGCTCCAGAACCGCGTTTGTGCATTTCTCATAACTAATTCTGATATAAAATGACGCGACGAACGCGTTGGAAGCGACAGAATTGCGATCCGAGCAACCGTTGACGAGAAAATGGCGAGCATTCCCAAATCCTGATCTCATGTTTTTTGGACTCCAGAAACGTTTTCGTGCATTTGTCGTCCCTATTTCCGACGTAAAATGACACGAGGAACACGCTGGAGGCGACAGAATTGCGATCCGAGAAACCGTTGACGAGAAAATGGCGAGCATTCCCCAATCCTGTTCTCATGTTTTTTGGGCTCCAGAACCGTGTTTGTGCATTTCTCATGACTAATTATGACGTAAAATGACGCGAGGAACGCGTTGGAAGCGACAGAATTGTGATCCGAGCAACCGTTGACGAGAAAATGGCGAGCATTCCCAAATCCTGATCTCATGTTTTTTGGGCTCCAGAACCGTGCTTGTGCATTTCTCATGACTAATTCTGATATAAAATGACGCGAGGAACGAGTTGGAAGCGGCAGAATTGAGATCCGAGCAACCGTTGACGAGCAAATGGCGACCATTCCCAAATCCTGATCTCATGTTTTTTGGGCTCCAGAACCGTGTTTCTGCATTTCTCATGACTAATTCTGATATAAAATGACGCGACGAACGCGTTGGAAGCGACAGAATTGCGATCAGAGAAACCGTTGACGAGAAAATGGCGAGCATTCCCAAATCCTGATCTCGTGTTTTTTGGACTCCAGAAACGTTTTCGTGCATTTGTCGTCACTATTTCCGACGTAAAATGACACGAGGAACACGCTGGAGGCGACAGAATTGCGATCCGAGAAACCGTTGACGAGAAAATGGCGAGCATTCCCCAATCCTGTTCTCATGTTTTTTGGGCTCCAGAACCGTGCTTGTGCATTTCTCATGACTAATTCTGATATAAAATGACGCGACGAACGCGTTGGAAGCGACAGAATTGCGATCCGAGCAACCGTTGACGAGAAAATGGCGAGCATTCCCAAATCCTGATCTCATGTTTTTTGGGCTCCAGAACCGTGTTTGTGCATTTCTCATGACTAATTCTGATATAAAATGACGCGACGAACGCGTTGGAAGCGACAGAATTGCGATCCGAGCAACCGTTGACGAGAAAATGGCGAGCATTCCCAAATCCTGATCTCATGTTTTTTGGGCTCCAGAACCGTGTTTGTGCATTTCTCATGACTAATTCTGATATAAAATGACGCGAGGAACGCGTTGGAAGCGACAGAATTGAGATCCGAGCAACCGTTGACGAGAAAATGGCGACCATTCCCAAATCCTGATCTCATGTTTTTTGGGCTCCAGAACCGTGTTTGTGCATTTCTCATGACTAATTCTGATATAAAATGACGCGACGAACGCGTTGGAAGCGACAGAATTGCGATCCGAGCAACCGTTGACGAGAAAATGGCGAGCATTCCCAAATCCTGATCTCATGTTTTTTGGGCTCCAGAACCGTGTTTGTGCATTTCTCATGACTAATTCTGATATAAAATGACGCGAGGAACGCGTTGGAAGCGACAGAATTGAGATCCGAGCAACCGTTGACGAGAAAATGGCGACCATTCCCAAAACTTGATCTCGTGTTTATTGAACTCCAGAACCGTGTTTGTGCATTTCTCAAGACGAATTCTGATATAAAATGACGCGAGGAACGCGTTGGAAGCGGCAGAATTGAGATCCGAGCAACCGTTGACGAGAAAATGGCGAGCATTCCCAAATCCTGATCTCATGTTTTTTGGGCTCCAGAACCGTGCTTGTGCATTTCTCATGACTAATTCTGATATAAAATGACGCGACGAACGCGTTGGGAGCGACAGAATTGTGATCCGAGCAACCGTTGACGAGAAAATGGCGAGCATTCCCAAATCCTGATCTCATGTTTTTTGGGCTCCAGAACCGTGTTTGTGCATTTCTCATGACTAATTCTGATATAAAATGACGCGAGGAACGCGTTGGAAGCGACAGAATTGAGATCCGAGCAACCGTTGACGAGAAAATGGCGAGCATTCCCAAAACTTGATCTCATGTTTTTTGGGCTCCAGAAGCGTGTTTGTGCATTTCTCAAGACGAATTCTGATATAAAATGACGCGAGGAACGCGTTAGAAGCGGCAGAATTGAGATCCGAGCAACCGTTGACGAGAAAATGGCGAGCATTCCCAAATCCTGATCTCATGTTTTTTGGGCTCCAGAACCGTGTTTGTGCATTTCTCATGACTAATTCTGATATAAAATGACGCGAGGATCGCGTTGGAAGCGACAGAATTGAGATCCGAGCAACCGTTGACGAGAAAATGGCGAGCATTCCCAAATCCTGATCTCATGTTTTTTGGGCTCCAGAACCGTGTTTGTGCATTTCTCAAGACGAATTCTGATATAAAATGACGCGAGGAACGCGTTGGAAGCGACAGAATTGAGATCCGAGTAACCGTTGACGAGAAAATGGCGAGCATTCCCAAAACTTGATCTCGTGTTTATTGAACTCCAGAACCGTGTTTGTGCATTTCTCAAGACGAATTCTGATATAAAATGACGCGAGGAACGCGTTGGAAGCGGCAGAATTGAGATCCGAGCAACCGTTGACGAGAAAATGGCGAGCATTCCCAAATCCTGATCTCGTGTTTTTTGGACTCCAGAAACGTTTTCGTGCATTTGTCGTCACTATTTCCGACGTAAAATGACACGAGGAACACGCTGGAGGCGACAGAATTGCGATCCGAGAAACCGTTGACGAGAAAATGGCGAGCATTCCCCAATCCTGTTCTCATGTTTTTTGGGCTGCAGAACCGTGTTTGTGCATTTCTCAAGACGAATTCTGATATAAAATGACGCGAGGAACGCGTTGGAAGCGGCAGAATTGAGATCCGAGCAACCGTTGACGAGAAAATGGCGAGCATTCCCAAATCCTGATCTCATGTTTTTTGGGCTCCAGAACCGTGTTTGTGCATTTCTCATGACTAATTCTGATATAAAATGACGCGACGAACGCGTTGGAAGCGACAGAATTGCGATCCGAGCAACCGTTGACGAGAAAATCGCGAGCATTCCCAAAACCTGATCTCGTGTTTTTTGGACTCCAGAAACGTTTTCGTGCATTTGTCATCACTATTTCCGACGTAAAATGACACGAGGAACACGCTGGAGGCGACAGAATTGCGATCCGAGAAACCGTTGACGAGAAAATGGCGAGCATTCCCCAATCCTGATCTCATGTTTTTTGGGCTCCAGAACCGTGTTTGTGCATTTCTCAAGACGAATTCCGACGTAAAATGACACGAGGAACACGTTGGAAGCGACAGGATTGCGTTCCGAGAAACCGTTGACGAGAAAATCGCGAGCATTCCCAAATCCTGATCTCGTGTTTTTTGGGCTCCAGAACCGTGTTTCTGCATTTCTCATGACTAATTCCGATGTAAAATGACGCGAGGAACGCGCTGGAAGCGACAGAATTGCGATCCGAGCAACCGTTGACGAGAAAATGGCGAGCATTCCCCAATCCTGATATCATGTTTTTTGGGCTCCAGAACCGTGTTTGTGCATTTCTCATGACTAATTCTGGTATAAAATGACGCGAGGAACACGCTGGAGGCGACAGAATTGCGATCCGAGAAACCGTTGACGAGAAAATGGCGAGCATTCCCAAATCCTGATCTCATGTTTTTTGGGCTCCAGAACCGTGTTTGTGCATTTCTCATGACTAATTCTGATATAAAATCACGCGAGGAACACGCTGGAAGCGACAGAATTGCGATCCGAGCAACCGTTGACGAGAAAATGGCGAGCATTCCCAAAACTTGATCTCGTGTTTATTGAAATCCAGAACCGTGTTTGTGCATTTCTCAAAACGAATTCCGACGTAAAATGACACGAGGAACACGTTGGAAGCGACAGGATTGCGATCCGAGCAACCGTTGACGAGAAAATGGCGAGCATTCCCAAAACTTGATCTCATGTTATTTGGGCTCCAGAAGCGTGTTTGTGCATTTCTCAAGACGAATTCTGATATAAAATGACGCGAGGAACGCGTTAGAAGCGGCAGAATTGAGATCCGAGCAACCGTTGACGAGAAAATGGCGAGCATTCCCAAATCCTGATCTCGTGTTTTTTGGGCTCCAGAACCGTGTTTCTGCATTTCTCATGACTAATTCCGATGTAAAATGACGCGAGGAACGCGCTGGAAGCGACAGAATTGCGATCCGAGCAACCGTTGACGAGAAAATGGCGAGCATTCCCCAATCCTGATATCATGTTTTTTGGGCTCCAGAACCGTGTTTGTGCATTTCTCATGACTAATTCTGGTATAAAATGACGCGAGGAACACGCTGGAGGCGACAGAATTGCGATCCGAGAAACCGTTGACGAGAAAATGGCGAGCATTCCCCAATCCTGATCTCATGTTTTTTGGGCTCCAGAACCGTGTTTGTGCATTTCTCATGACTAATTCTGATATAAAATCACGCGAGGAACACGCTGGAAGCGACAGAATTGCGATCCGAGCAACCGTTGACGAGAAAATGGCGAGCATTCCCAAAACTTGATCTCGTGTTTATTGAACTCCAGAACCGTGTTTGTGCATTTCTCAAAACGAATTCCGACGTAAAATGACACGAGGAACACGGTGGAAGCGACAGGATTGCGATCCGAGAAACCGTTGACGACAAAATCGCGAGCATTCCCAAAACTTGATCTCGTGTTTTTTGGGCTCCAGAACCGTGTTTGTGCATTTCTCATGACTAATTCTGATATAAAATGACGCGACGAACGCGTTGGAAGCGACAGAATTGCGATCCGAGAAACCGTTGACGAGAAAATGGCGAGCATTCCCCAATCCTGTTCTCATGTTTTTTGGGCTCCAGAACCGTGCTTGTGCATTTCTCATGACTAATTCTGATATAAAATGACGCGACGAACGCGTTGGAAGCGACAGAATTGTGATCCGAGCAACCGTTGACGAGAAAATGGCGAGCATTCCCAAATCCTGATCTCATGTTTTTTGGGCTCCAGAACCGTGTTTGTGCATTTCTCATGACTAATTCTGATATAAAATGACGCGACGAACGCGTTGGAAGCGACAGAATTGCGATCCGAGCAACCGTTGACGAGAAAATGGCGAGCATTCCCAAATCCTGATCTCATGTTTTTTGGGCTCCAGAACCGTGTTTGTGCATTTCTCATGACTAATTCTGATATAAAATGACGCGAGGAACGCGTTGGAAGCGACAGAATTGAGATCCGAGCAACCGTTGACGAGAAAATGGCGACCATTCCCAAATCCTGATCTCATGTTTTTTGGGCTCCAGAACCGTGTTTGTGCATTTCTCATGACTAATTCTGATATAAAATGACGCGACGAACGCGTTGGAAGCGACAGAATTGCGATCCGAGCAACCGTTGACGAGAAAATGGCGAGCATTCCCAAATCCTGATCTCATGTTTTTTGGGCTCCAGAACCGTGTTTGTGCATTTCTCATGACTAATTCTGATATAAAATGACGCGAGGAACGCGTTGGAAGCGACAGAATTGAGATCCGAGCAACCGTTGACGAGAAAATGGCGACCATTCCCAAAACTTGATCTCGTGTTTATTGAACTCCAGAACCGTGTTTGTGCATTTCTCAAGACGAATTCTGATATAAAATGACGCGAGGAACGCGTTGGAAGCGGCAGAATTGAGATCCGAGCAACCGTTGACGAGAAAATGGCGAGCATTCCCAAATCCTGATCTCATGTTTTTTGGGCTCCAGAACCGTGCTTGTGCATTTCTCATGACTAATTCTGATATAAAATGACGCGACGAACGCGTTGGAAGCGACAGAATTGTGATCCGAGCAACCGTTGACGAGAAAATGGCGAGCATTCCCAAATCCTGATCTCATGTTTTTTGGGCTCCAGAACCGTGTTTGTGCATTTCTCATGACTAATTCTGATATAAAATGACGCGAGGAACGCGTTGGAAGCGACAGAATTGAGATCCGAGCAACCGTTGACGAGAAAATGGCGAGCATTCCCAAAACTTGATCTCATGTTTTTTGGGCTCCAGAAGCGTGTTTGTGCATTTCTCAAGACGAATTCTGATATAAAATGACGCGAGGAACGCGTTAGAAGCGGCAGAATTGAGATCCGAGCAACCGTTGACGAGAAAATGGCGAGCATTCCCAAATCCTGATCTCATGTTTTTTGGGCTCCAGAACCGTGTTTGTGCATTTCTCATGACTAATTCTGATATAAAATGACGCGAGGAACGCGTTGGAAGCGACAGAATTGAGATCCGAGCAACCGTTGACGAGAAAATGGCGAGCATTCCCAAATCCTGATCTCATGTTTTTTGGGCTCCAGAACCGTGTTTGTGCATTTCTCAAGACGAATTCTGATATAAAATGACGCGAGGAACGCGTTGGAAGCGACAGAATTGAGATCCGAGTAACCGTTGACGAGAAAATGGCGAGCATTCCCAAAACTTGATCTCGTGTTTATTGAACTCCAGAACCGTGTTTGTGCATTTCTCAAGACGAATTCTGATATAAAATGACGCGAGGAACGCGTTGGAAGCGGCAGAATTGAGATCCGAGCAACCGTTGACGAGAAAATGGCGAGCATTCCCAAATCCTGATCTCGTGTTTTTTGGACTCCAGAAACGTTTTCGTGCATTTGTCGTCACTATTTCCGACGTAAAATGACACGAGGAACACGCTGGAGGCGACAGAATTGCGATCCGAGAAACCGTTGACGAGAAAATGGCGAGCATTCCCCAATCCTGTTCTCATGTTTTTTGGGCTGCAGAACCGTGTTTGTGCATTTTTCAAGACGAATTCTGATATAAAATGACGCGAGGAACGCGTTGGAAGCGGCAGAATTGAGATCCGAGCAACCGTTGACGAGAAAATGGCGAGCATTCCCAAATCCTGATCTCATGTTTTTTGGGCTCCAGAACCGTGTTTGTGCATTTCTCATGACTAATTCTGATATAAAATGACGCGACGAACGCGTTGGAAGCGACAGAATTGCGATCCGAGCAACCGTTGACGAGAAAATCGCGAGCATTCCCAAAACCTGATCTCGTGTTTTTTGGACTCCAGAAACGTTTTCGTGCATTTGTCATCACTATTTCCGACGTAAAATGACACGAGGAACACGCTGGAGGCGACAGAATTGCGATCCGAGAAACCGTTGACGAGAAAATGGCGAGCATTCCCCAATCCTGATCTCATGTTTTTTGGGCTCCAGAACCGTGTTTGTGCATTTCTCAAGACGAATTCCGACGTAAAATGACACGAGGAACACGTTGGAAGCGACAGGATTGCGTTCCGAGAAACCGTTGACGAGAAAATCGCGAGCATTCCCAAATCCTGATCTCGTGTTTTTTGGGCTCCAGAACCGTGTTTCTGCATTTCTCATGACTAATTCCGATGTAAAATGACGCGAGGAACGCGCTGGAAGCGACAGAATTGCGATCCGAGCAACCGTTGACGAGAAAATGGCGAGCATTCCCCAATCCTGATATCATGTTTTTTGGGCTCCAGAACCGTGTTTGTGCATTTCTCATGACTAATTCTGGTATAAAATGACGCGAGGAACACGCTGGAGGCGACAGAATTGCGATCCGAGAAACCGTTGACGAGAAAATGGCGAGCATTCCCAAATCCTGATCTCATGTTTTTTGGGCTCCAGAACCGTGTTTGTGCATTTCTCATGACTAATTCTGATATAAAATCACGCGAGGAACACGCTGGAAGCGACAGAATTGCGATCCGAGCAACCGTTGACGAGAAAATGGCGAGCATTCCCAAAACTTGATCTCGTGTTTATTGAAATCCAGAACCGTGTTTGTGCATTTCTCAAAACGAATTCCGACGTAAAATGACACGAGGAACACGTTGGAAGCGACAGGATTGCGATCCGAGCAACCGTTGACGAGAAAATGGCGAGCATTCCCAAAACTTGATCTCATGTTATTTGGGCTCCAGAAGCGTGTTTGTGCATTTCTCAAGACGAATTCTGATATAAAATGACGCGAGGAACGCGTTAGAAGCGGCAGAATTGAGATCCGAGCAACCGTTGACGAGAAAATGGCGAGCATTCCCAAATCCTGATCTCGTGTTTTTTGGGCTCCAGAACCGTGTTTCTGCATTTCTCATGACTAATTCCGATGTAAAATGACGCGAGGAACGCGCTGGAAGCGACAGAATTGCGATCCGAGCAACCGTTGACGAGAAAATGGCGAGCATTCCCCAATCCTGATATCATGTTTTTTGGGCTCCAGAACCGTGTTTGTGCATTTCTCATGACTAATTCTGGTATAAAATGACGCGAGGAACACGCTGGAGGCGACAGAATTGCGATCCGAGAAACCGTTGACGAGAAAATGGCGAGCATTCCCCAATCCTGATCTCATGTTTTTTGGGCTCCAGAACCGTGTTTGTGCATTTCTCATGACTAATTCTGATATAAAATCACGCGAGGAACACGCTGGAAGCGACAGAATTGCGATCCGAGCAACCGTTGACGAGAAAATGGCGAGCATTCCCAAAACTTGATCTCGTGTTTATTGAACTCCAGAACCGTGTTTGTGCATTTCTCAAAACGAATTCCGACGTAAAATGACACGAGGAACACGGTGGAAGCGACAGGATTGCGATCCGAGAAACCGTTGACGACAAAATCGCGAGCATTCCCAAAACTTGATCTCGTGTTTTTTGGGCTCCAGAACCGTGTTTCTGCATTTCTCATGACTAATTCCGATGTAAAATGACGCGAGGAACGCGCTGGAAGCGACAAAATTGCGATCCGAGCAACCGTTGACGAGAAAATGGCGAGCATTCCCAAAACTTGATCTCGTGTTTATTGAACTCCAGAACCGTGTTTGTGCATTTCTCAAGACGAATTCTGATATAAAATGACGCGAGGAACGCGTTGGAAGCGGCAGAATTGAGATCCGAGAAACCGTTGACGACAAAATCGCGAGCATTCCCAAAACTTGATCTCGTGTTTTTTGGGCTCCAGAACCGTGTTTGTGCATTTCTCATGACTAATTCTGGTATAAAATGACGCGAGGAACACGCTGGAGGCGACAGAATTGAGATCCGAGCAACCGTTGACGAGAAAATGGCGAGCATTCCCAAATCCTGATCTCATGTTTTTTGGGCTCCAGAACCGTGTTTGTGCATTTCTCATGACTAATTCTGATATAAAATGACGCGACGAACGCGTTGGAAGCGACAGAATTGCGATCCGAGCAACCGTTGACGAGAAAATGGCGAGCATTCCCAAATCCTGATCTCATGTTTTTTGGGCTCCAGAACCGTGTTTGTGCATTTCTCAAGACGAATTCTGATATAAAATGACGCGAGGAACGCGTTGGAAGCGGCAGAATTGAGATCCGAGCAACCGTTGACGAGAAAATGGCGAGCATTCCCAAATCCTGATCTCATGTTTTTTGGGCTCCAGAACCGTGTTTGTGCATTTCTCATGACTAATTCTGATATAAAATCACGCGAGGAACACGCTGGAAGCGACAGAATTGCGATCCGAGCAACCGTTGACGAGAAAATGGCGAGCATTCCCAAAACTTGATCTCGTGTTTATTGAAATCCAGAACCGTGTTTGTGCATTTCTCAAAACGAATTCCGACGTAAAATGACACGAGGAACACGTTGGAAGCGACAGGATTGCGATCCGAGCAACCGTTGACGAGAAAATGGCGAGCATTCCCAAAACTTGATCTCATGTTATTTGGGCTCCAGAAGCGTGTTTGTGCATTTCTCAAGACGAATTCTGATATAAAATGACGCGAGGAACGCGTTAGAAGCGGCAGAATTGAGATCCGAGCAACCGTTGACGAGAAAATGGCGAGCATTCCCAAATCCTGATCTCGTGTTTTTTGGGCTCCAGAACCGTGTTTCTGCATTTCTCATGACTAATTCCGATGTAAAATGACGCGAGGAACGCGCTGGAAGCGACAGAATTGCGATCCGAGCAACCGTTGACGAGAAAATGGCGAGCATTCCCCAATCCTGATATCATGTTTTTTGGGCTCCAGAACCGTGTTTGTGCATTTCTCATGACTAATTCTGGTATAAAATGACGCGAGGAACACGCTGGAGGCGACAGAATTGCGATCCGAGAAACCGTTGACGAGAAAATGGCGAGCATTCCCCAATCCTGATCTCATGTTTTTTGGGCTCCAGAACCGTGTTTGTGCATTTCTCATGACTAATTCTGATATAAAATCACGCGAGGAACACGCTGGAAGCGACAGAATTGCGATCCGAGCAACCGTTGACGAGAAAATGGCGAGCATTCCCAAAACTTGATCTCGTGTTTATTGAACTCCAGAACCGTGTTTGTGCATTTCTCAAAACGAATTCCGACGTAAAATGACACGAGGAACACGGTGGAAGCGACAGGATTGCGATCCGAGAAACCGTTGACGACAAAATCGCGAGCATTCCCAAAACTTGATCTCGTGTTTTTTGGGCTCCAGAACCGTGTTTCTGCATTTCTCATGACTAATTCCGATGTAAAATGACGCGAGGAACGCGCTGGAAGCGACAAAATTGCGATCCGAGCAA
Source organism: Crossocerus cetratus (assembly GCA_963675795.1). NCBI lineage: Eukaryota > Metazoa > Arthropoda > Insecta > Hymenoptera > Crabronidae > Crossocerus > Crossocerus cetratus. The sequence continues at coordinate 3,985,224 of OY776667.1, forward strand.
CCGTTGACGAGAAAATGGCGAGCATTCCCAAAACTTGATCTCGTGTTTATTGAACTCCAGAACCGTGTTTGTGCATTTCTCAAGACGAATTCTGATATAAAATGACGCGAGGAACGCGTTGGAAGCGGCAGAATTGAGATCCGAGAAACCGTTGACGACAAAATCGCGAGCATTCCCAAAACTTGATCTCGTGTTTTTTGGGCTCCAGAACCGTGTTTGTGCATTTCTCATGACTAATTCTGGTATAAAATGACGCGAGGAACACGCTGGAGGCGACAGAATTGAGATCCGAGCAACCGTTGACGAGAAAATGGCGAGCATTCCCAAATCCTGATCTCATGTTTTTTGGGCTCCAGAACCGTGTTTGTGCATTTCTCATGACTAATTCTGATATAAAATGACGCGACGAACGCGTTGGAAGCGACAGAATTGCGATCCGAGCAACCGTTGACGAGAAAATGGCGAGCATTCCCAAATCCTGATCTCATGTTTTTTGGGCTCCAGAACCGTGTTTGTGCATTTCTCAAGACGAATTCTGATATAAAATGACGCGAGGAACGCGTTGGAAGCGGCAGAATTGAGATCCGAGCAACCGTTGACGAGAAAATGGCGAGCATTCCCAAAACTTGATCTCGTGTTTATTGAACTCCAGAACCGTGTTTGTGCATTTCTCAAGACGAATTCTGATATAAAATGACGCGAGGAACGCGTTGGAAGCGGCAGAATTGAGATCCGAGAAACCGTTGACGACAAAATCGCGAGCATTCCCAAAACTTGATCTCGTGTTTTTTGGGCTCCAGAACCGTGTTTGTGCATTTCTCATGACTAATTCTGGTATAAAATGACGCGAGGAACACGCTGGAGGCGACAGAATTGAGATCCGAGCAACCGTTGACGAGAAAATGGCGAGCATTCCCAAATCCTGATCTCATGTTTTTTGGGCTCCAGAACCGTGTTTGTGCATTTCTCATGACTAATTCTGATATAAAATGACGCGACGAACGCGTTGGAAGCGACAGAATTGCGATCCGAGCAACCGTTGACGAGAAAATGGCGAGCATTCCCAAATCCTGATCTCATGTTTTTTGGGCTCCAGAACCGTGTTTGTGCATTTCTCAAGACGAATTCTGATATAAAATGACGCGAGGAACGCGTTGGAAGCGGCAGAATTGAGATCCGAGCAACCGTTGACGAGAAAATGGCGAGCATTCCCAAATCCTGATCTCATGTTTTTTGGGCTCCAGAACCGTGTTTGTGCATTTCTCATGACTAATTCTGATATAAAATCACGCGAGGAACACGCTGGAAGCGACAGAATTGCGATCCGAGCAACCGTTGACGAGAAAATGGCGAGCATTCCCAAAACTTGATCTCGTGTTTATTGAAATCCAGAACCGTGTTTGTGCATTTCTCAAAACGAATTCCGACGTAAAATGACACGAGGAACACGTTGGAAGCGACAGGATTGCGATCCGAGCAACCGTTGACGAGAAAATGGCGAGCATTCCCAAAACTTGATCTCATGTTATTTGGGCTCCAGAAGCGTGTTTGTGCATTTCTCAAGACGAATTCTGATATAAAATGACGCGAGGAACGCGTTAGAAGCGGCAGAATTGAGATCCGAGCAACCGTTGACGAGAAAATGGCGAGCATTCCCAAATCCTGATCTCGTGTTTTTTGGGCTCCAGAACCGTGTTTCTGCATTTCTCATGACTAATTCCGATGTAAAATGACGCGAGGAACGCGCTGGAAGCGACAGAATTGCGATCCGAGCAACCGTTGACGAGAAAATGGCGAGCATTCCCCAATCCTGATATCATGTTTTTTGGGCTCCAGAACCGTGTTTGTGCATTTCTCATGACTAATTCTGGTATAAAATGACGCGAGGAACACGCTGGAGGCGACAGAATTGCGATCCGAGAAACCGTTGACGAGAAAATGGCGAGCATTCCCCAATCCTGATCTCATGTTTTTTGGGCTCCAGAACCGTGTTTGTGCATTTCTCATGACTAATTCTGATATAAAATCACGCGAGGAACACGCTGGAAGCGACAGAATTGCGATCCGAGCAACCGTTGACGAGAAAATGGCGAGCATTCCCAAAACTTGATCTCGTGTTTATTGAACTCCAGAACCGTGTTTGTGCATTTCTCAAAACGAATTCCGACGTAAAATGACACGAGGAACACGGTGGAAGCGACAGGATTGCGATCCGAGAAACCGTTGACGACAAAATCGCGAGCATTCCCAAAACTTGATCTCGTGTTTTTTGGGCTCCAGAACCGTGTTTCTGCATTTCTCATGACTAATTCCGATGTAAAATGACGCGAGGAACGCGCTGGAAGCGACAAAATTGCGATCCGAGCAACCGTTGACGAGAAAATGGCGAGCATTCCCAAAACTTGATCTCGTGTTTATTGAACTCCAGAACCGTGTTTGTGCATTTCTCAAGACGAATTCTGATATAAAATGACGCGAGGAACGCGTTGGAAGCGGCAGAATTGAGATCCGAGAAACCGTTGACGACAAAATCGCGAGCATTCCCAAAACTTGATCTCGTGTTTTTTGGGCTCCAGAACCGTGTTTGTGCATTTCTCATGACTAATTCTGGTATAAAATGACGCGAGGAACACGCTGGAGGCGACAGAATTGAGATCCGAGCAACCGTTGACGAGAAAATGGCGAGCATTCCCAAATCCTGATCTCATGTTTTTTGGGCTCCAGAACCGTGTTTGTGCATTTCTCATGACTAATTCTGATATAAAATGACGCGACGAACGCGTTGGAAGCGACAGAATTGCGATCCGAGCAACCGTTGACGAGAAAATGGCGAGCATTCCCAAATCCTGATCTCATGTTTTTTGGGCTCCAGAACCGTGTTTGTGCATTTCTCAAGACGAATTCTGATATAAAATGACGCGAGGAACGCGTTGGAAGCGGCAGAATTGAGATCCGAGCAACCGTTGACGAGAAAATGGCGAGCATTCCCAAATCCTGATCTCATGTTTTTTGGGCTCCAGAACCGTGTTTGTGCATTTCTCATGACTAATTCTGATATAAAATGACGCGACGAACGCGTTGGAAGCGACAGAATTGCGATCCGAGCAACCGTTGACGAGAAAATCGCGAGCATTCCCAAAACCTGATCTCGTGTTTTTTGGGCTCCAGAACCGTGTTTGTGCATTTCTCATGACTAATTCTGATATAAAATGACGCGAGGAACACGCTGGAAGCGACAGAATTGCGATCCGAGCAACCGTTGACGAGAAAATGGCGAGCATTCCCAAAACTTGATCTCGTGTTTATTGAACTCCAGAACCGTGTTTGTGCATTTCTCAAAATGAATTCCGACGTAAAATGACACGAGGAACACGTTGGAAGCGACAGGATTGCGATCCGAGAAACCGTTGACGACAAAATCGCGAGCATTCCCAAAACTTGATCTCGTGTTTTTTGGGCTCCAGAACCGTGTTTGTGCATTTCTCATGACTAATTCTGATATAAAATGACGCGAGGAACGCGTTGGAAGCGACAGAATTGAGATCCGAGCAACCGTTGACGAGAAAATGGCGACCATTCCCAAATCCTGATCTCATGTTTTTTGGGCTCCAGAACCGTGTTTGTGCATTTCTCATGACTAATTCTGATATAAAATGACGCGACGAACGCGTTGGAAGCGACAGAATTGCGATCCGAGCAACCGTTGACGAGAAAATGGCGAGCATTCCCAAATCCTGATCTCATGTTTTTTGGGCTCCAGAACCGTGTTTGTGCATTTCTCATGACTAATTCTGATATAAAATGACGCGAGGAACGCGTTGGAAGCGACAGAATTGAGATCCGAGCAACCGTTGACGAGAAAATGGCGAGCATTCCCCAATCCTGTTCTCATGTTTTTTGGGCTCCAGAACCGTGCTTGTGCATTTCTCATGACTAATTCTGATATAAAATGACGCGACGAACGCGTTGGAAGCGACAGAATTGAGATCCGAGCAACCGTTGACGAGAAAATGGCGAGCATTCCCAAAACTTGATCTCATGTTTTTTGGGCTCCAGAACCGTGTTTGTGCATTTCTCATGACTAATTCTGATATAAAATGACGCGACGAACGCGTTGGAAGCGACAGAATTGCCATCAGAGAAACCGTTGACGAGAAAATGGCGAGCACTCCCAAATCCTGATCTCGTGTTTTTTGGACTCCAGAAACGTTTTCGTGCATTTGTCGTCACTATTTCCGACGTAAAATGACACGAGGAACACGCTGGAGGCGACAGAATTGCGATCCGAGAAACCGTTGACGAGAAAATGGCGAGCATTCCCCAATCCTGTTCTCATGTTTTTTGGGCTCCAGAACCGTGTTTGTGCATTTCTCATGACTAATTCTGACGTAAAATGACGCGAGGAACGCGTTGGAAGCGACAGAATTGTGATCCGAGCAACCGTTGACGAGAAAATGGCGAGCATTCCCAAATCCTGATCTCATGTTTTTTGGGCTCCAGAACCGTGTTTGTGCATTTCTCATGACTAATTCTGATATAAAATGACGTGACGAACGCGTTGGAAGCGACAGAATTGCGATCCGAGCAACCGTTGACGAGAAAATGGCGAGCATTCCCAAATCCTGATCTCATGTTTTTTGGGCTCCAGAACCGTGTTTGTGCATTTCTCATGACTAATTCTGATATAAAATGACGCGAGGAACGCGTTGGAAGCGACAGAATTGAGATCCGAGCAACCGTTGACGAGAAAATGGCGAGCATTCCCCAATCCTGTTCTCATGTCTTTTGGGCTCCAGAACCGTGCTTGTGCATTTCTCATGACTAATTCTGATATAAAATGACGCGACGAACGCGTTGGAAGCGACAGAATTGAGATCCGAGCAACCGTTGACGAGAAAATGGCGAGCATTCCCAAAACTTGATCTCATGTTTTTTGGGCTCCAGAACCGTGTTTGTGCATTTCTCATGACTAATTCTGATATAAAATGACGCGACGAACGCGTTGGAAGCGACAGAATTGCCATCAGAGAAACCGTTGACGAGAAAATGGCGAGCACTCCCAAATCCTGATCTCGTGTTTTTTGGACTCCAGAAACGTTTTCGTGCATTTGTCGTCACTATTTCCGACGTAAAATGACACGAGGAACACGCTGGAGGCGACAGAATTGCGATCCGAGAAACCGTTGACGAGAAAATGGCGAGCATTCCCCAATCCTGTTCTCATGTTTTTTGGGCTCCAGAACCGTGTTTGTGCATTTCTCATGACTAATTCTGATATAAAATGACGCGACGAACGCGTTGGAAGCGACAGAATTGCGATCCGAGCAACCGTTGACGAGAAAATGGCGAGCATTCCCCAATCCTGTTCTCATGTTTTTTGGGCTCCAGAACCGTGCTTGTGCATTTCTCATGACTAATTCTGATATAAAATGACGCGACGAACGCGTTGGAAGCGACAGAATTGTGATCCGAGCAACCGTTGACGAGAAAATGGCGAGCATTCCCAAATCCTGATCTCATGTTTTTTGGGCTCCAGAACCGTGTTTGTGCATTTCTCATGACTAATTCTGATATAAAATGACGCGACGAACGCGTTGGAAGCGACAGAATTGCGATCCGAGCAACCGTTGACGAGAAAATGGCGAGCATTCCCAAATCCTGATCTCATGTTTTTTGGGCTCCAGAACCGTGTTTGTGCATTTCTCATGACTAATTCTGATATAAAATGACGCGAGGAACGCGTTGGAAGCGACAGAATTGAGATCCGAGCAACCGTTGACGAGAAAATGGCGAGCATTCCCAAATCCTGATCTCATGTTTTTTGGGCTCCAGAACCGTGTTTGTGCATTTCTCATGACTAATTCTGATATAAAATGACGCGACGAACGCGTTGGAAGCGACAGAATTGCGATCCGAGCAACCGTTGACGAGAAAATGGCGAGCATTCCCAAATCCTGATCTCATGTTTTTTGGGCTCCAGAACCGTGTTTCTGCATTTCTCATGACTAATTCTGATATAAAATGACGCGACGAACGCGTTGGAAGCGGCAGAATTGAGATCCGAGCAACCGTTGACGAGAAAATGGCGAGCATTCCCAAATCCTGATCTCATGTTTTTTGGGCTCCAGAACCGTGTTTGTGCATTTCTCATGACTAATTCTGATATAAAATGACGCGACGAACGCGTTGGAAGCGACAGAATTGCGATCCGAGCAACCGTTGACGAGAAAATGGCGAGCATTCCCAAATCCTGATCTCGTGTTTTTTGGACTCCAGAAACGTTTTCGTGCATTTGTCGTCACTATTTCCGACGTAAAATGACACGAGGAACACGCTGGAGGCGACAGAATTGCGATCCGAGAAACCGTTGACGAGAAAATGGCGAGCATTCCCCAATCCTGTTCTCATGTTTTTTGGGCTGCAGAACCGTGTTTGTGCATTTCTCAAGACGAATTCTGATATAAAATGACGCGAGGAACGCGTTGGAAGCGGCAGAATTGAGATCCGAGCAACAGTTGACGAGAAAATGGCGAGCATTCCCAAATCCTGATCTCATGTTTTTTGGGCTCCAGAACCGTGTTTGTGCATTTCTCATGACTAATTCTGATATAAAATGACGCGACGAACGCGTTGGAAGCGACAGAATTGCGATCCGAGCAACCGTTGACGAGAAAATCGCGAGCATTCCCAAAACCTGATCTCGTGTTTTTTGGACTCCAGAAACGTTTTCGTGCATTTGTCATCACTATTTCCGACGTAAAATGACACGAGTAACACGCTGGAGGCGACAGAATTGCGATCCGAGAAACCGTTGACGAGAAAATGGCGAGCATTCCCCAATCCTGATCTCATGTTTTTTGGGCTCCAGAACCGTGTTTGTGCATTTCTCAAGACGAATTCCGACGTAAAATGACACGAGGAACACGTTGGAAGCGACAGGATTGCGTTCCGAGAAACCGTTGACGAGAAAATCGCGAGCATTCCCAAATCCTGATCTCGTGTTTTTTGGGCTCCAGAACCGTGTTTCTGCATTTCTCATGACTAATTCCGATGTAAAATGACGCGAGGAACGCGCTGGAAGCGACAGAATTGCGATCCGAGCAACCGTTGACGAGAAAATGGCGAGCATTCCCCAATCCTGATATCATGTTTTTTGGGCTCCAGAACCGTGTTTGTGCATTTCTCATGACTAATTCTGGTATAAAATGACGCAAGGAACACGCTGGAGGCGACAGAATTGCGATCCGAGAAACCGTTGACGAGAAAATGGCGAGCATTCCCAAATCCTGATCTCATGTTTTTTGGGCTCCAGAACCGTGTTTGTGCATTTCTCATGACTAATTCTGATATAAAATCACGCGAGGAACACGCTGGAAGCGACAGAATTGCGATCCGAGCAACCGTTGACGAGAAAATGGCGAGCATTCCCAAAACTTGATCTCGTGTTTATTGAACTCCAGAACCGTGTTTGTGCATTTCTCAAAACGAATTCCGACGTAAAATGACACGAGGAACACGTTGGAAGCGACAGGATTGCGATCCGAGCAACCGTTGACGAGAAAATGGCGAGCATTCCCAAAACTTGATCTCATGTTATTTGGGCTCCAGAAGCGTGTTTGTGCATTTCTCAAGACGAATTCTGATATAAAATGACGCGAGGAACGCGTTAGAAGCGGCAGAATTGAGATCCGAGCAACCGTTGACGAGAAAATGGCGAGCATTCCCAAATCCTGATCTCGTGTTTTTTGGGCTCCAGAACCGTGTTTCTGCATTTCTCATGACTAATTCCGATGTAAAATGACGCGAGGAACGCGCTGGAAGCGACAGAATTGCGATCCGAGCAACCGTTGACGAGAAAATGGCGAGCATTCCCCAATCCTGATATCATGTTTTTTGGGCTCCAGAACCGTGTTTGTGCATTTCTCATGACTAATTCTGGTATAAAATGACGCGAGGAACACGCTGGAGGCGACAGAATTGCGATCCGAGAAACCGTTGACGAGAAAATGGCGAGCATTCCCAAATCCTGATCTCATGTTTTTTGGGCTCCAGAACCGTGTTTGTGCATTTCTCATGACTAATTCTGATATAAAATCACGCGAGGAACACGCTGGAAGCGACAGAATTGCGATCCGAGCAACCGTTGACGAGAAAATGGCGAGCATTCCCAAAACTTGATCTCGTGTTTATTGAACTCCAGAACCGTGTTTGTGCATTTCTCAAAACGAATTCCGACGTAAAATGACACGAGGAACACGTTGGAAGCGACAGGATTGCGATCCGAGCAACCGTTGACGAGAAAATGGCGAGCATTCCCAAAACTTGATCTCATGTTACTTGGGCTCCAGAAGCGTGTTTGTGCATTTCTCAAGACGAATTCTGATATAAAATGACGCGAGGAACGCGTTAGAAGCGGCAGAATTGAGATCCGAGCAACCGTTGACGAGAAAATGGCGAGCATTCCCAAATCCTGATCTCGTGTTTTTTGGGCTCCAGAACCGTGTTTCTGCATTTCTCATGACTAATTCCGATGTAAAATGACGCGAGGAACGCGCTGGAAGCGACAGAATTGCGATCCGAGCAACCGTTGACGACAAAATGGCGAGCATTCCCCAATCCTGATATCATGTTTTTTGGGCTCCAGAACCGTGTTTGTGCATTTCTCATGACTAATTCTGGTATAAAATGACGCGAGGAACACGCTGGAGGCGACAGAATTGCGATCCGAGAAACCGTTGACGAGAAAATGGCGAGCATTCCCCAATCCTGATCTCATGTTTTTTGGGCTCCAGAACCGTGTTTGTGCATTTCTCATGACTAATTCTGATATAAAATCACGCGAGGAACACGCTGGAAGCGACAGAATTGCGATCCGAGCAACCGTTGACGAGAAAATGGCGAGCATTCCCAAAACTTGATCTCGTGTTTATTGAACTCCAGAACCGTGTTTGTGCATTTCTCAAAACGAATTCCGACGTAAAATGACACGAGGAACACGTTGGAAGCGACAGGATTGCGATCCGAGAAACCGTTGACGACAAAATCGCGAGCATTCCCAAAACTTGATCTCGTGTTTTTTGGGCTCCAGAACCGTGTTTCTGCATTTCTCATGACTAATTCCGATGTAAAATGACGCGAGGAACGCGCTGGAAGCGACAGAATTGCGATCCGAGCAACCGTTGACGAGAAAATGGCGAGCATTCCCAAAACTTGATCTCGTGTTTATTGAACTCCAGAACCGTGTTTGTGCATTTCTCAAGACGAATTCTGATATAAAATGACGCGAGGAACGCGTTGGAAGCGGCAGAATTGAGATCCGAGAAACCGTTGACGACAAAATCGCGAGCATTCCCAAAACTTGATCTCGTGTTTTTTGGGCTCCAGAACCGTGTTTGTGCATTTCTCATGACTAATTCTGGTATAAAATGACGCGAGGAACACGCTGGAGGCGACAGAATTGCGATCCGAGAAACCGTTGACGAGAAAATGGCGAGCATTCCCAAATCCTGATCTCATGTTTTTTGGGCTCCAGAACCGTGTTTGTGCATTTCTCATGACTAATTCTGATATAAAATCACGCGAGGAACACGCTGGAAGCGACAGAATTGCGATCCGAGCAACCGTTGACGAGAAAATGGCGAGCATTCCCAAAACTTGATCTCGTGTTTATTGAACTCCAGAACCGTGTTTGTGCATTTCTCAAAACGAATTCCGACGTAAAATGACACGAGGAACACGTTGGAAGCGACAGGATTGCGATCCGAGCAAACGTTGACGAGAAAATGGCGAGCATTCCCAAAACTTGATCTCATGTTATTTGGGCTCCAGAAGCGTGTTTGTGCATTTCTCAAGACGAATTCTGATATAAAATGACGCGAGGAACGCGTTAGAAGCGGCAGAATTGAGATCCGAGCAACCGTTGACGAGAAAATGGCGAGCATTCCCAAATCCTGATCTCGTGTTTTTTGGGCTCCAGAACCGTGTTTCTGCATTTCTCATGACTAATTCCGATGTAAAATGACGCGAGGAACGCGCTGGAAGCGACAGAATTGCGATCCGAGCAACCGTTGACGACAAAATGGCGAGCATTCCCCAATCCTGATATCATGTTTTTTGGGCTCCAGAACCGTGTTTGTGCATTTCTCATGACTAATTCTGGTATAAAATGACGCGAGGAACACGCTGGAGGCGACAGAATTGCGATCCGAGAAACCGTTGACGAGAAAATGGCGAGCATTCCCCAATCCTGATCTCATGTTTTTTGGGCTCCAGAACCGTGTTTGTGCATTTCTCATGACTAATTCTGATATAAAATCACGCGAGGAACACGCTGGAAGTGACAGAATTGCGATCCGAGCAACCGTTGACGAGAAAATGGCGAGCATTCCCAAAACTTGATCTCGTGTTTATTGAACTCCAGAACCGTGTTTGTGCATTTCTCAAAACGAATTCCGACGTAAAATGACACGAGGAACACGTTGGAAGCGACAGGATTGCGATCCGAGAAACCGTTGACGACAAAATCGCGAGCATTCCCAAAACTTGATCTCGTGTTTTTTGGGCTCCAGAACCGTGTTTCTGCATTTCTCATGACTAATTCCGATGTAAAATGACGCGAGGAACGCGCTGGAAGCGACAGAATTGCGATCCGAGCAACCGTTGACGAGAAAATGGCGAGCATTCCCAAAACTTGATCTCGTGTTTATTGAACTCCAGAACCGTGTTTGTGCATTTCTCAAGACGAATTCTGATATAAAATGACGCGAGGAACGCGTTGGAAGCGGCAGAATTGAGATCCGAGCAACCGTTGACGAGAAAATGGCGAGCATTCCCAAATCCTGATCTCATGTTTTTTGGGCTCCAGAACCGTGTTTGTGCATTTCTCATGACTAATTCTGATATAAAATGACGCGACGAACGCGTTGGAAGCGACAGAATTGCGATCCGAGCAACCGTTGACGAGAAAATGGCGAGCATTCCCAAATCCTGATCTCATGTTTTTTGGGCTCCAGAACCGTGTTTGTGCATTTCTCAAGACGAATTCTGATATAAAATGACGCGAGGAACGCGTTGGAAGCGGCAGAATTGAGATCCGAGCAACCGTTGACGAGAAAATGGCGAGCATTCCCAAATCCTGATCTCATGTTTTTTGGGCTCCAGAACCGTGTTTGTGCATTTCTCATGACTAATTCTGATATAAAGTGACGCGACGAACGCGTTGGAAGCGACAGAATTGCGATCCGAGCAACCGTTGACGAGAAAATCGCGAGCATTCCCAAATCCTGATCTCATGTTTTTTGGGCTCCAGAACCGTGTTTGTGCATTTCTCATGACTAATTCTGATATAAAATGACGCGAGGAACGCGTTGGAAGCGACAGAATTGAGATCCGAACAACCGTTGACGAGAAAATGGCGAGCATTCCCAAAACTTGATCTCATGTTTTTTGGGCTCCAGAACCGTGTTTGTGCATTTCTCATGACTAATTCTGATATAAAGTGACGCGTCGAACGCGTTGGAAGCGACAGAATTGCGATCCGAGCAACCGTTGACGAGAAAATGGCGAGCATTCCCAAATCCTGTTCTCATGTTTTTTGGGCTCCAGAACCGTGTTTGTGCATTTCTCATGACTAATTCTGATATAAAATGACGCGACGAACGCGTTGGAAGCGACAGAATTGCGATCCGAGCAACCGTTGACGAGAAAATGGCGAGCATTCCCAAATCCTGATCTCATGTTTTTTGGGCTCCAGAACCGTGTTTGTGCATTTCTCAAGACGAATTCTGATATAAAATGACGCGAGGAACGCGTTGGAAGCGGCAGAATTGAGATCCGAGCAACCGTTGACGAGAAAATGGCGAGCATTCCCAAATCCTGATCTCATGTTTTTTGGGCTCCAGAACCGTGTTTGTGCATTTCTCATGACTAATTCTGATATAAAGTGACGCGACGAACGCGTTGGAAGCGACAGAATTGCGATCCGAGCAACCGTTGACGAGAAAATCGCGAGCATTCCCAAATCCTGATCTCATGTTTTTTGGGCTCCAGAACCGTGTTTGTGCATTTCTCATGACTAATTCTGATATAAAATGACGCGAGGAACGCGTTGGAAGCGACAGAATTGAGATCCGAACAACCGTTGACGAGAAAATGGCGAGCATTCCCAAAACTTGATCTCATGTTTTTTGGGCTCCAGAACCGTGTTTGTGCATTTCTCATGACTAATTCTGATATAAAGTGACGCGTCGAACGCGTTGGAAGCGACAGAATTGCGATCCGAGCAACCGTTGACGAGAAAATGGCGAGCATTCCCAAATCCTGATCTCATGTTTTTTGGGCTCCAGAACCGTGTTTGTGCATTTCTCATGACTAATTCTGACATAAAATGACGCGACGAACGCGTTGGAAGCGACAGAATTGCGATCCGAGAAACCGTTGACGAGAAAATGGCGAGCATTCCCCAATCCTGATCTCATGTTTTTTGGGCTCCAGAACCGTGTTTGTGCATTTCTCATGACTAATTCTGATATAAAATGACGCGACGAACGCGTTGGAAGCGACAGAATTGCGATCAGAGAAACCGTTGACGAGAAAATGGCGAGCATTCCCAAATCCTGATCTCATGTTTTTTGGGCTCCAGAACCGTGTTTGTGCGTTTCTCAAGACTAATTCCGACGTAAAATGACACGAGGAACACGTTGGAAGCGACAGAATTGCGATCCGAGAAACCGTTGACGAGAAAATGGCGAGCATTCCGAAATCCTGATCTCGTGTGTTTTGGACTCCAGAAATGTGTTCCTGCATTTGTCGTCACTATTTCCGACGTAAAATGACGCGAGGAACGCGTTGGAAGCGACATAATTGAGATCCGAGCAACCGTTGAAGAGAAAATGGCGAGCATTCCCAAAACTTGATCTCGTGTTTATTGAACTCCAGAACCGTGTTTGTGCGTTTCTCAAGACTAATTCCGACGTAAAATGACACGAGGAACACGTTGGAAGCGACAGAATTGCGATCCGAGAAACCGTTGACGAGAAAATGGCGAGCATTCCCCAATCCTGATCTCATGTTTTTTGGGCTCCAGAACCGTGTTTGTGCATTTCTCATGACTAATTCTGGTATAAAATGACGCGAGGAACACGCTGGAGGCGACAGAATTGCGATCCGAGAAACCGTTGACGAGAAAATGGCGAGCATTCCCCAATCCTGATCTCATGTTTTTTGGGCTCCAGAACCGTGTTTGTGCATTTCTCATGACTAATTCTGATATAAAATGACGCGACGAACGCGTTGGAAGCGACAGAATTGCGATCCGAGCAACCGTTGACGAGAAAATGGCAAGCATTCCCAAATCCTGATCTCATGTTTTTTGGGCTCCAGAACCGTGTTTGTGCATTTCTCAAGACGAATTCTGATATAAAATGACGCGAGGAACACGTTGGAAGCGGCAGAATTGAGATCCGAGCAACCGTTGACGAGAAAATGGCGAGCATTCCCAAAACTTGATCTCATGTTTTTTGGGCTCCAGAACCGTGTTTGTGCATTTCTCAAGACGAATTCTGATATAAAATGACGCGAGGAACGCGTTGGAAGCGGCAGAATTGAGATCCGAGCAACCGTTGACGAGAAAATGGCGAGCATTCCCAAATCCTGATCTCATGTTTTTTGGGCTCCAGAACCGTGTTTGTGCATTTCTCATGACTAATTCTGATATAAAGTGACGCGTCGAACGCGATGGAAGCGACAGAATTGCGATCCGAGCAACCGTTGACGAGAAAATGGCGAGCATTCCCAAATCCTGATCTCATGTTTTTTGGGCTCCAGAACCGTGTTTGTGCATTTCTCATGACTAATTCTGATATAAAATGACGCGACGAACGCGTTGGAAGCGACAGAATTGCGATCCGAGAAACCGTTGACGAGAAAATGGCGAGCATTCCCCAATCCTGATCTCATGTTTTTTGGGCTCCAGAACCGTGTTTGTGCATTTCTCATGACTAATTCTGATATAAAATGACGCGACGAACGCGTTGGAAGCGACAGAATTGCGATCAGAGAAACCGTTGACGAGAAAATGGCGAGCATTCCCAAATCCTGATCTCATGTTTTTTGGGCTCCAGAACCGTGTTTGTGCGTTTCTCAAGACTAATTCCGACGTAAAATGACACGAGGAACACGTTGGAAGCGACAGAATTGCGATCCGAGAAACCGTTGACGAGAAAATGGCGAGCATTCCGAAATCCTGATCTCGTGTGTTTTGGACTCCAGAAATGTGTTCCTGCATTTGTCGTCACTATTTCCGACGTAAAATGACGCGAGGAACGCGTTGGAAGCGACATAATTGAGATCCGAGCAACCGTTGACGAGAAAATGGCGAGCATTCCCAAAACTTGATCTCGTGTTTATTGAACTCCAGAACCGTGTTTGTGCGTTTCTCAAGACTAATTCCGACGTAAAATGACACGAGGAACACGTTGGAAGCGACAGAATTGCGATCCGAGAAACCGTTGACGAGAAAATGGCGAGCATTCCCCAATCCTGATCTCATGTTTTTTGGGCTCCAGAACCGTGTTTGTGCATTTCTCATGACTAATTCTGGTATAAAATGACGCGAGGAACACGCTGGAGGCGACAGAATTGCGATCCGAGAAACCGTTGACGAGAAAATGGCGAGCATTCCCCAATCCTGATCTCATGTTTTTTGGGCTCCAGAACCGTGTTTGTGCATTTCTCATGACTAATTCTGATATAAAATGACGCGAGGAACACGCTGGAAGCGACAGAATTGCGATCCGAGCAACCGTTGACGAGAAAATGGCGAGCATTCCCAAAACTTGATCTCGTGTTTATTGAACTCCAGAAGCGTGTTTGTGCATTTCTCAAAATGAATTCCGACGTAAAATGACACGAGGAACACGTTGGAAGCGACAGGATTGCGATCCGAGAAACCGTTGACGACAAAATCGCGAGCATTCCCAAAACTTGATCTCGTGTTTTTTGGGCTCCAGAACCGTGTTTGTGCATTTCTCATGACTAATTCTGATATAAAATGACGCGAGGAACGCGTTGGAAGCGACAGAATTGAGATCCGAGCAACCGTTGACGAGAAAATGGCGAGCATTCCCAAATCCTGATCTCATGTTTTTTGGGCTCCAGAACCGTGTTTGTGCATTTCTCATGACTAATTCTGATATAAAATGACGCGAGGAACGCGTTGGAAGCGACAGAATTGAGATCCGAGCAACCGTTGACGAGAAAATGGCGAGCATTCCCAAATCCTGATCTCATGTTTTTTGGGCTCCAGAACCGTGTTTGTGCATTTCTCATGACTAATTCTGATATAAAATGACGCGACGAACGCGTTGGAAGCGACAGAATTGAGATCCGAGCAACCGTTGACGAGAAAATGGCGAGCATTCCCAAAACTTGATCTCATGTTTTTTGGGCTCCAGAACCGTGTTTGTGCATTTCTCATGACTAATTCTGATATAAAATGACGCGACGAACGCGTTGGAAGCGACAGAATTGCCATCAGAGAAACCGTTGACGAGAAAATGGCGAGCACTCCCAAATCCTGATCTCGTGTTTTTTGGACTCCAGAAACGTTTTCGTGCATTTGTCGTCACTATTTCCGACGTAAAATGACACGAGGAACACGCTGGAGGCGACAGAATTGCGATCCGAGAAACCGTTGACGAGAAAATGGCGAGCATTCCCCAATCCTGTTCTCATGTTTTTTGGGCTCCAGAACCGTGCTTGTGCATTTCTCATGACTAATTCTGATATAAAATGACGCGACGAACGCGTTGGAAGCGACAGAATTGTGATCCGAGCAACCGTTGACGAGAAAATGGCGAGCATTCCCAAATCCTGATCTCATGTTTTTTGGGCTCCAGAACCGTGTTTGTGCATTTCTCATGACTAATTCTGATATAAAATGACGCGACGAACGCGTTGGAAGCGACAGAATTGCGATCCGAGCAACCGTTGACGAGAAAATGGCGAGCATTCCCAAATCCTGATCTCATGTTTTTTGGGCTCCAGAACCGTGTTTGTGCATTTCTCATGACTAATTCTGATATAAAATGACGCGAGGAACGCGTTGGAAGCGACAGAATTGAGATCCGAGCAACCGTTGACGAGAAAATGGCGAGCATTCCCAAATCCTGATCTCATGTTTTTTGGGCTCCAGAACCGTGTTTGTGCATTTCTCATGACTAATTCTGATATAAAATGACGCGACGAACGCGTTGGAAGCGACAGAATTGCGATCCGAGCAACCGTTGACGAGAAAATGGCGAGCATTCCCAAATCCTGATCTCATGTTTTTTGGGCTCCAGAACCGTGTTTCTGCATTTCTCATGACTAATTCTGATATAAAATGACGCGACGAACGCGTTGAAAGCGGCAGAATTGAGATCCGAGCAACCGTTGACGAGAAAATGGCGAGCATTCCCAAATCCTGATCTCATGTTTTTTGGGCTCCAGAACCGTGTTTGTGCATTTCTCATGACTAATTCTGATATAAAATGACGCGACGAACGCGTTGGAAGCGACAGAATTGCGATCCGAGCAACCGTTGACCAGAAAATGGCGAGCATTCCCAAATCCTGATCTCGTGTTTTTTGGACTCCAGAAACGTTTTCGTGCATTTGTCGTCACTATTTCCGACGTAAAATGACACGAGGAACACGCTGGAGGCGACAGAATTGCGATCCGAGAAACCGTTGACGAGAAAATGGCGAGCATTCCCCAATCCTGTTCTCATGTTTTTTGGGCTGCAGAACCGTGTTTGTGCATTTCTCAAGACGAATTCTGATATAAAATGACGCGAGGAACGCGTTGGAAGCGGCAGAATTGAGATCCGAGCAACAGTTGACGAGAAAATGGCGAGCATTCCCAAATCCTGATCTCATGTTTTTTGGGCTCCAGAACCGTGTTTGTGCATTTCTCATGACTAATTCTGATATAAAATGACGCGACGAACGCGTTGGAAGCGACAGAATTGCGATCCGAGCAACCGTTGACGAGAAAATCGCGAGCATTCCCAAAACCTGATCTCGTGTTTTTTGGACTCCAGAAACGTTTTCGTGCATTTGTCATCACTATTTCCGACGTAAAATGACACGAGTAACACGCTGGAGGCGACAGAATTGCGATCCGAGAAACCGTTGACGAGAAAATGGCGAGCATTCCCCAATCCTGATCTCATGTTTTTTGGGCTCCAGAACCGTGTTTGTGCATTTCTCAAGACGAATTCCGACGTAAAATGACACGAGGAACACGTTGGAAGCGACAGGATTGCGTTCCGAGAAACCGTTGACGAGAAAATCGCGAGCATTCCCAAATCCTGATCTCGTGTTTTTTGGGCTCCAGAACCGTGTTTCTGCATTTCTCGGGACTAATTCTGGTATAAAATGACGCGAGGAACACGCTGGAGGCGACAGAATTGCGATCCGAGAAACCGTTGACGAGAAAATGGCGAGCATTCCCCAATCCTGATCTCATGTTTTTTGGGCTCCAGAACCGTGTTTGTGCATTTCTCATGACTAATTCTGATATAAAATGACGCGAGGAACACGCTGGAAGCGACAGAATTGCGATCCGAGCAACCGTTGACGAGAAAATGGCGAGCATTCCCAAAACTTGATCTCGTGTTTATTGAACTCCAGAAGCGTGTTTGTGCATTTCTCAAAATGAATTCCGACGTAAAATGACACGAGGAACACGTTGGAAGCGACAGGATTGCGATCCGAGAAACCGTTGACGACAAAATCGCGAGCATTCCCAAAACTTGATCTCGTGTTTTTTGGGCTCCAGAACCGTGTTTGTGCATTTCTCATGACTAATTCTGATATAAAATGACGCGAGGAACGCGTTGGAAGCGACAGAATTGAGATCCGAGCAACCGTTGACGAGAAAATGGCGAGCATTCCCAAATCCTGTTCTCATGTTTTTTGGGCTCCAGAACCGTGTTTGTGCATTTCTCATGACTAATTCTGATATAAAATGACGCGACGAACGCGTTGGAAGCGACAGAATTGCGATCCGAGCAACCGTTGACGAGAAAATGGCGAGCATTCCCAAATCCTGATCTCATGTTTTTTGGGCTCCAGAACCGTGTTTGTGCATTTCTCAAGACGAATTCTGATATAAAATGATGCGAGGAACGCGTTGGAAGCGGCAGAATTGAGATCCGAGCAACCGTTGACGAGAAAATGGCGAGCATTCCCAAATCCTGATCTCATGTTTTTTGGGCTCCAGAACCGTGTTTGTGCATTTCTCATGACTAATTCTGATATAAAGTGACGCGACGAACGCGTTGGAAGCGACAGAATTGCGATCCGAGCAACCGTTGACGAGAAAATCGCGAGCATTCCCAAATCCTGATCTCATGTTTTTTGGGCTCCAGAACCGTGTTTGTGCATTTCTCATGACTAATTCTGATATAAAATGACGCGAGGAACGCGTTGGAAGCGACAGAATTGAGATCCGAACAACCGTTGACGAGAAAATGGCGAGCATTCCCAAAACTTGATCTCATGTTTTTTGGGCTCCAGAACCGTGTTTGTGCATTTCTCATGACTAATTCTGATATAAAGTGACGCGTCGAACGCGTTGGAAGCGACAGAATTGCGATCCGAGCAACCGTTGACGAGAAAATGGCGAGCATTCCCAAATCCTGATCTCATGTTTTTTGGGCTCCAGAACCGTGTTTGTGCATTTCTCATGACTAATTCTGATATAAAATGACGCGACGAACGCGTTGGAAGCGACAGAATTGCGATCCGAGAAACCGTTGACGAGAAAATGGCGAGCATTCCCCAATCCTGATCTCATGTTTTTTGGGCTCCAGAACCGTGTTTGTGCATTTCTCATGACTAATTCTGATATAAAATGACGCGACGAACGCGTTGGAAGCGACAGAATTGCGATCAGAGAAACCGTTGACGAGAAAATGGCGAGCATTCCCAAATCCTGATCTCATGTTTTTTGGGCTCCAGAACCGTGTTTGTGCGTTTCTCAAGACTAATTCCGACGTAAAATGACACGAGGAACACGTTGGAAGCGACAGAATTGCGATCCGAGAAACCGTTGACGAGAAAATGGCGAGCATTCCGAAATCCTGATCTCGTGTGTTTTGGACTCCAGAAATGTGTTCCTGCATTTGTCGTCACTATTTCCGACGTAAAATGACGCGAGGAACGCGTTGGAAGCGACATAATTGAGATCCGAGCAACCGTTGAAGAGAAAATG
The DNA here is from genome assembly GCA_963675795.1 of Crossocerus cetratus. Classification (NCBI taxonomy): domain Eukaryota; kingdom Metazoa; phylum Arthropoda; class Insecta; order Hymenoptera; family Crabronidae; genus Crossocerus; species Crossocerus cetratus. The sequence goes on from OY776667.1 coordinate 4,004,481, forward strand.
GCGAGCATTCCCAAAACTTGATCTCGTGTTTATTGAACTCCAGAACCGTGTTTGTGCGTTTCTCAAGACTAATTCCGACGTAAAATGACACGAGGAACACGTTGGAAGCGACAGAATTGCGATCCGAGAAACCGTTGACGAGAAAATGGCGAGCATTCCCCAATCCTGATCTCATGTTTTTTGGGCTCCAGAACCGTGTTTGTGCATTTCTCATGACTAATTCTGGTATAAAATGACGCGAGGAACACGCTGGAGGCGACAGAATTGCGATCCGAGAAACCGTTGACGAGAAAATGGCGAGCATTCCCCAATCCTGATCTCATGTTTTTTGGGCTCCAGAACCGTGTTTGTGCATTTCTCATGACTAATTCTGATATAAAATGACGCGACGAACGCGTTGGAAGCGACAGAATTGCGATCCGAGCAACCGTTGACGAGAAAATGGCAAGCATTCCCAAATCCTGATCTCATGTTTTTTGGGCTCCAGAACCGTGTTTGTGCATTTCTCAAGACGAATTCTGATATAAAATGACGCGAGGAACACGTTGGAAGCGGCAGAATTGAGATCCGAGCAACCGTTGACGAGAAAATGGCGAGCATTCCCAAAACTTGATCTCATGTTTTTTGGGCTCCAGAACCGTGTTTGTGCATTTCTCAAGACGAATTCTGATATAAAATGACGCGAGGAACGCGTTGGAAGCGGCAGAATTGAGATCCGAGCAACCGTTGACGAGAAAATGGCGAGCATTCCCAAATCCTGATCTCATGTTTTTTGGGCTCCAGAACCGTGTTTGTGCATTTCTCATGACTAATTCTGATATAAAGTGACGCGTCGAACGCGATGGAAGCGACAGAATTGCGATCCGAGCAACCGTTGACGAGAAAATGGCGAGCATTCCCAAATCCTGATCTCATGTTTTTTGGGCTCCAGAACCGTGTTTGTGCATTTCTCATGACTAATTCTGATATAAAATGACGCGACGAACGCGTTGGAAGCGACAGAATTGCGATCCGAGAAACCGTTGACGAGAAAATGGCGAGCATTCCCCAATCCTGATCTCATGTTTTTTGGGCTCCAGAACCGTGTTTGTGCATTTCTCATGACTAATTCTGATATAAAATGACGCGACGAACGCGTTGGAAGCGACAGAATTGCGATCAGAGAAACCGTTGACGAGAAAATGGCGAGCATTCCCAAATCCTGATCTCATGTTTTTTGGGCTCCAGAACCGTGTTTGTGCGTTTCTCAAGACTAATTCCGACGTAAAATGACACGAGGAACACGTTGGAAGCGACAGAATTGCGATCCGAGAAACCGTTGACGAGAAAATGGCGAGCATTCCGAAATCCTGATCTCGTGTGTTTTGGACTCCAGAAATGTGTTCCTGCATTTGTCGTCACTATTTCCGACGTAAAATGACGCGAGGAACGCGTTGGAAGCGACATAATTGAGATCCGAGCAACCGTTGACGAGAAAATGGCGAGCATTCCCAAAACTTGATCTCGTGTTTATTGAACTCCAGAACCGTGTTTGTGCGTTTCTCAAGACTAATTCCGACGTAAAATGACACGAGGAACACGTTGGAAGCGACAGAATTGCGATCCGAGAAACCGTTGACGAGAAAATGGCGAGCATTCCCCAATCCTGATCTCATGTTTTTTGGGCTCCAGAACCGTGTTTGTGCATTTCTCATGACTAATTCTGGTATAAAATGACGCGAGGAACACGCTGGAGGCGACAGAATTGCGATCCGAGAAACCGTTGACGAGAAAATGGCGAGCATTCCCCAATCCTGATCTCATGTTTTTTGGGCTCCAGAACCGTGTTTGTGCATTTCTCATGACTAATTCTGATATAAAATGACGCGAGGAACACGCTGGAAGCGACAGAATTGCGATCCGAGCAACCGTTGACGAGAAAATGGCGAGCATTCCCAAAACTTGATCTCGTGTTTATTGAACTCCAGAAGCGTGTTTGTGCATTTCTCAAAATGAATTCCGACGTAAAATGACACGAGGAACACGTTGGAAGCGACAGGATTGCGATCCGAGAAACCGTTGACGACAAAATCGCGAGCATTCCCAAAACTTGATCTCGTGTTTTTTGGGCTCCAGAACCGTGTTTGTGCATTTCTCATGACTAATTCTGATATAAAATGACGCGAGGAACGCGTTGGAAGCGACAGAATTGAGATCCGAGCAACCGTTGACGAGAAAATGGCGAGCATTCCCAAATCCTGATCTCATGTTTTTTGGGCTCCAGAACCGTGTTTGTGCATTTCTCATGACTAATTCTGATATAAAATGACGCGAGGAACGCGTTGGAAGCGACAGAATTGAGATCCGAGCAACCGTTGACGAGAAAATGGCGAGCATTCCCAATCCTGTTCTCATGTTTTTTGGGCTCCAGAACCGTGCTTGTGCATTTCTCATGACTAATTCTGATATAAAATGACGCGACGAACGCGTTGGAAGCGACAGAATTGTGATCCGAGCAACCGTTGACGAGAAAATGGCGAGCATTCCCAAATCCTGATCTCATGTTTTTTGGGGCTCCAGAACCGTGTTTGTGCATTTCTCATGACTAATTCTGATATAAAATGACGCGACGAACGCGTTGGAAGCGACAGAATTGCGATCCGAGCAACCGTTGACGAGAAAATGGCGAGCATTCCCAAATCCTGATCTCATGTTTTTTGGGCTCCAGAACCGTGTTTGTGCATTTCTCATGACTAATTCTGATATAAAATGACGCGAGGAACGCGTTGGAAGCGACAGAATTGAGATCCGAGCAACCGTTGACGAGAAAATGGCGAGCATTCCCAAATCCTGATCTCATGTTTTTTGGGCTCCAGAACCGTGTTTGTGCATTTCTCATGACTAATTCTGATATAAAATGACGCGACGAACGCGTTGGAAGCGACAGAATTGCGATCCGAGCAACCGTTGACGAGAAAATGGCGAGCATTCCCAAATCCTGATCTCATGTTTTTTGGGCTCCAGAACCGTGTTTCTGCATTTCTCATGACTAATTCTGATATAAAATGACGCGACGAACGCGTTGAAAGCGGCAGAATTGAGATCCGAGCAACCGTTGACGAGAAAATGGCGAGCATTCCCAAATCCTGATCTCATGTTTTTTGGGCTCCAGAACCGTGTTTGTGCATTTCTCATGACTAATTCTGATATAAAATGACGCGACGAACGCGTTGGAAGCGACAGAATTGCGATCCGAGCAACCGTTGACCAGAAAATGGCGAGCATTCCCAAATCCTGATCTCGTGTTTTTTGGACTCCAGAAACGTTTTCGTGCATTTGTCGTCACTATTTCCGACGTAAAATGACACGAGGAACACGCTGGAGGCGACAGAATTGCGATCCGAGAAACCGTTGACGAGAAAATGGCGAGCATTCCCCAATCCTGTTCTCATGTTTTTTGGGCTGCAGAACCGTGTTTGTGCATTTCTCAAGACGAATTCTGATATAAAATGACGCGAGGAACGCGTTGGAAGCGGCAGAATTGAGATCCGAGCAACAGTTGACGAGAAAATGGCGAGCATTCCCAAATCCTGATCTCATGTTTTTTGGGCTCCAGAACCGTGTTTGTGCATTTCTCATGACTAATTCTGATATAAAATGACGCGACGAACGCGTTGGAAGCGACAGAATTGCGATCCGAGCAACCGTTGACGAGAAAATCGCGAGCATTCCCAAAACCTGATCTCGTGTTTTTTGGACTCCAGAAACGTTTTCGTGCATTTGTCATCACTATTTCCGACGTAAAATGACACGAGTAACACGCTGGAGGCGACAGAATTGCGATCCGAGAAACCGTTGACGAGAAAATGGCGAGCATTCCCCAATCCTGATCTCATGTTTTTTGGGCTCCAGAACCGTGTTTGTGCATTTCTCAAGACGAATTCCGACGTAAAATGACACGAGGAACACGTTGGAAGCGACAGGATTGCGTTCCGAGAAACCGTTGACGAGAAAATCGCGAGCATTCCCAAATCCTGATCTCGTGTTTTTTGGGCTCCAGAACCGTGTTTCTGCATTTCTCGGGACTAATTCTGGTATAAAATTACGCGAGGAACACGCTGGAGGCGACAGAATTGCGATCCGAGAAACCGTTGACGAGAAAATGGCGAGCATTCCCCAATCCTGATCTCATGTTTTTTGGGCTCCAGAACCGTGTTTGTGCATTTCTCATGACTAATTCTGATATAAAATGACGCGAGGAACACGCTGGAAGCGACAGAATTGCGATCCGAGCAACCGTTGACGAGAAAATGGCGAGCATTCCCAAAACTTGATCTCGTGTTTATTGAACTCCAGAAGCGTGTTTGTGCATTTCTCAAAATGAATTCCGACGTAAAATGACACGAGGAACACGTTGGAAGCGACAGGATTGCGATCCGAGAAACCGTTGACGACAAAATCGCGAGCATTCCCAAAACTTGATCTCGTGTTTTTTGGGCTCCAGAACCGTGTTTGTGCATTTCTCATGACTAATTCTGATATAAAATGACGCGAGGAACGCGTTGGAAGCGACAGAATTGAGATCCGAGCAACCGTTGACGAGAAAATGGCGAGCATTCCCAAATCCTGATCTCATGTTTTTTGGGCTCCAGAACCGTGTTTGTGCATTTCTCATGACTAATTCTGATATAAAATGACGCGACGAACGCGTTGGAAGCGACAGAATTGAGATCCGAGCAACCGTTGACGAGAAAATGGCGAGCATTCCCAAAACTTGATCTCATGTTTTTTGGGCTCCAGAACCGTGTTTGTGCATTTCTCATGACTAATTCTGATATAAAATGACGCGACGAACGCGTTGGAAGCGACAGAATTGCCATCAGAGAAACCGTTGACGAGAAAATGGCGAGCACTCCCAAATCCTGATCTCGTGTTTTTTGGACTCCAGAAACGTTTTCGTGCATTTGTCGTCACTATTTCCGACGTAAAATGACACGAGGAACACGCTGGAGGCGACAGAATTGCGATCCGAGAAACCGTTGACGAGAAAATGGCGAGCATTCCCCAATCCTGTTCTCATGTTTTTTGGGCTCCAGAACCGTGCTTGTGCATTTCTCATGACTAATTCTGATATAAAATGACGCGACGAACGCGTTGGAAGCGACAGAATTGTGATCCGAGCAACCGTTGACGAGAAAATGGCGAGCATTCCCAAATCCTGATCTCATGTTTTTTGGGCTCCAGAACCGTGTTTGTGCATTTCTCATGACTAATTCTGATATAAAATGACGCGACGAACGCGTTGGAAGCGACAGAATTGCGATCCGAGCAACCGTTGACGAGAAAATGGCGAGCATTCCCAAATCCTGATCTCATGTTTTTTGGGCTCCAGAACCGTGTTTGTGCATTTCTCATGACTAATTCTGATATAAAATGACGCGAGGAACGCGTTGGAAGCGACAGAATTGAGATCCGAGCAACCGTTGACGAGAAAATGGCGAGCATTCCCAAATCCTGATCTCATGTTTTTTGGGCTCCAGAACCGTGTTTGTGCATTTCTCATGACTAATTCTGATATAAAATGACGCGACGAACGCGTTGGAAGCGACAGAATTGCGATCCGAGCAACCGTTGACGAGAAAATGGCGAGCATTCCCAAATCCTGATCTCATGTTTTTTGGGCTCCAGAACCGTGTTTCTGCATTTCTCATGACTAATTCTGATATAAAATGACGCGACGAACGCGTTGAAAGCGGCAGAATTGAGATCCGAGCAACCGTTGACGAGAAAATGGCGAGCATTCCCAAATCCTGATCTCATGTTTTTTGGGCTCCAGAACCGTGTTTGTGCATTTCTCATGACTAATTCTGATATAAAATGACGCGACGAACGCGTTGGAAGCGACAGAATTGCGATCCGAGCAACCGTTGACCAGAAAATGGCGAGCATTCCCAAATCCTGATCTCGTGTTTTTTGGACTCCAGAAACGTTTTCGTGCATTTGTCGTCACTATTTCCGACGTAAAATGACACGAGGAACACGCTGGAGGCGACAGAATTGCGATCCGAGAAACCGTTGACGAGAAAATGGCGAGCATTCCCCAATCCTGTTCTCATGTTTTTTGGGCTGCAGAACCGTGTTTGTGCATTTCTCAAGACGAATTCTGATATAAAATGACGCGAGGAACGCGTTGGAAGCGGCAGAATTGAGATCCGAGCAACAGTTGACGAGAAAATGGCGAGCATTCCCAAATCCTGATCTCATGTTTTTTGGGCTCCAGAACCGTGTTTGTGCATTTCTCATGACTAATTCTGATATAAAATGACGCGACGAACGCGTTGGAAGCGACAGAATTGCGATCCGAGCAACCGTTGACGAGAAAATCGCGAGCATTCCCAAAACCTGATCTCGTGTTTTTTGGACTCCAGAAACGTTTTCGTGCATTTGTCATCACTATTTCCGACGTAAAATGACACGAGTAACACGCTGGAGGCGACAGAATTGCGATCCGAGAAACCGTTGACGAGAAAATGGCGAGCATTCCCCAATCCTGATCTCATGTTTTTTGGGCTCCAGAACCGTGTTTGTGCATTTCTCAAGACGAATTCCGACGTAAAATGACACGAGGAACACGTTGGAAGCGACAGGATTGCGTTCCGAGAAACCGTTGACGAGAAAATCGCGAGCATTCCCAAATCCTGATCTCGTGTTTTTTGGGCTCCAGAACCGTGTTTCTGCATTTCTCGGGACTAATTCCGATGTAAAATGACGCGAGGAACGCGCTGGAAGCGACAGAATTGCGATCCGAGCAACCGTTGACGAGAAAATGGCGAGCATTCCCCAATCCTGATATCATGTTTTTTGGGCTCCAGAACCGTGTTTGTGCATTTCTCATGACTAATTCTGGTATAAAATGACGCGAGGAACACGCTGGAGGCGACAGAATTGCGATCCGAGAAACCGTTGACGAGAAAATGGCGAGCATTCCCAAATCCTGATCTCATGTTTTTTGGGCTCCAGAACCGTGTTTGTGCATTTCTCATGACTAATTCTGATATAAAATCACGCGAGGAACACGCTGGAAGCGACAGAATTGCGATCCGAGCAACCGTTGACGAGAAAATGGCGAGCATTCCCAAAACTTGATCTCGTGTTTATTGAACTCCAGAACCGTGTTTGTGCATTTCTCAAAACGAATTCCGATGTAAAATGACACGAGGAACACGTTGGAAGCGACAGGATTGCGATCCGAGCAACCGTTGACGAGAAAATGGCGAGCATTCCCAAAACTTGATCTCATGTTATTTGGGCTCCAGAAGCGTGTTTGTGCATTTCTCAAGACGAATTCTGATATAAAATGACGCGAGGAACGCGTTAGAAGCGGCAGAATTGAGATCCGAGCAACCGTTGACGAGAAAATGGCGAGCATTCCCAAATCCTGATCTCGTGTTTTTTGGGCTCCAGAACCGTGTTTCTGCATTTCTCATGACTAATTCCGATGTAAAATGACGCGAGGAACGCGCTGGAAGCGACAGAATTGCGATCCGAGCAACCGTTGACGAGAAAATGGCGAGCATTCCCCAATCCTGATATCATGTTTTTTGGGCTCCAGAACCGTGTTTGTGCATTTCTCATGACTAATTCTGGTATAAAATGACGCGAGGAACACGCTGGAGGCGACAGAATTGCGATCCGAGAAACCGTTGACGAGAAAATGGCGAGCATTCCCAAATCCTGATCTCATGTTTTTTGGGCTCCAGAACCGTGTTTGTGCATTTCTCATGACTAATTCTGATATAAAATCACGCGAGGAACACGCTGGAAGCGACAGAATTGCGATCCGAGCAACCGTTGACGAGAAAATGGCGAGCATTCCCAAAACTTGATCTCGTGTTTATTGAACTCCAGAACCGTGTTTGTGCATTTCTCAAAACGAATTCCGACGTAAAATGACACGAGGAACACGTTGGAAGCGACAGGATTGCGATCCGAGCAACCGTTGACGAGAAAATGGCGAGCATTCCCAAAACTTGATCTCATGTTATTTGGGCTCCAGAAGCGTGTTTGTGCATTTCTCAAGACGAATTCTGATATAAAATGACGCGAGGAACGCGTTAGAAGCGGCAGAATTGAGATCCGAGCAACCGTTGACGAGAAAATGGCGAGCATTCCCAAATCCTGATCTCGTGTTTTTTGGGCTCCAGAACCGTGTTTCTGCATTTCTCATGACTAATTCCGATGTAAAATGACGCGAGGAACGCGCTGGAAGCGACAGAATTGCGATCCGAGCAACCGTTGACGACAAAATGGCGAGCATTCCCCAATCCTGATATCATGTTTTTTGGGCTCCAGAACCGTGTTTGTGCATTTCTCATGACTAATTCTGGTATAAAATGACGCGAGGAACACGCTGGAGGCGACAGAATTGCGATCCGAGAAACCGTTGACGAGAAAATGGCGAGCATTCCCCAATCCTGATCTCATGTTTTTTGGGCTCCAGAACCGTGTTTGTGCATTTCTCATGACTAATTCTGATATAAAATCACGCGAGGAACACGCTGGAAGCGACAGAATTGCGATCCGAGCAACCGTTGACGAGAAAATGGCGAGCATTCCCAAAACTTGATCTCGTGTTTATTGAACTCCAGAACCGTGTTTGTGCATTTCTCAAAACGAATTCCGACGTAAAATGACACGAGGAACACGTTGGAAGCGACAGGATTGCGATCCGAGAAACCGTTGACGACAAAATCGCGAGCATTCCCAAAACTTGATCTCGTGTTTTTTGGGCTCCAGAACCGTGTTTCTGCATTTCTCATGACTAATTCCGATGTAAAATGACGCGAGGAACGCGCTGGAAGCGACAGAATTGCGATCCGAGCAACCGTTGACGAGAAAATGGCGAGCATTCCCAAAACTTGATCTCGTGTTTATTGAACTCCAGAACCGTGTTTGTGCATTTCTCAAGACGAATTCTGATATAAAATGACGCGAGGAACGCGTTGGAAGCGGCAGAATTGAGATCCGAGAAACCGTTGACGACAAAATCGCGAGCATTCCCAAAACTTGATCTCGTGTTTTTTGGGCTCCAGAACCGTGTTTGTGCATTTCTCATGACTAATTCTGGTATAAAATGACGCGAGGAACACGCTGGAGGCGACAGAATTGCGATCCGAGAAACCGTTGACGAGAAAATGGCGAGCATTCCCAAATCCTGATCTCATGTTTTTTGGGCTCCAGAACCGTGTTTGTGCATTTCTCATGACTAATTCTGATATAAAATCACGCGAGGAACACGCTGGAAGCGACAGAATTGCGATCCGAGCAACCGTTGACGAGAAAATGGCGAGCATTCCCAAAACTTGATCTCGTGTTTATTGAACTCCAGAACCGTGTTTGTGCATTTCTCAAAACGAATTCCGACGTAAAATGACACGAGGAACACGTTGGAAGCGACAGGATTGCGATCCGAGCAACCGTTGACGAGAAAATGGCGAGCATTCCCAAAACTTGATCTCATGTTATTTGGGCTCCAGAAGCGTGTTTGTGCATTTCTCAAGACGAATTCTGATATAAAATGACGCGAGGAACGCGTTAGAAGCGGCAGAATTGAGATCCGAGCAACCGTTGACGAGAAAATGGCGAGCATTCCCAAATCCTGATCTCGTGTTTTTTGGGCTCCAGAACCGTGTTTCTGCATTTCTCATGACTAATTCCGATGTAAAATGACGCGAGGAACGCGCTGGAAGCGACAGAATTGCGATCCGAGCAACCGTTGACGACAAAATGGCGAGCATTCCCCAATCCTGATATCATGTTTTTTGGGCTCCAGAACCGTGTTTGTGCATTTCTCATGACTAATTCTGGTATAAAATGACGCGAGGAACACGCTGGAGGCGACAGAATTGCGATCCGAGAAACCGTTGACGAGAAAATGGCGAGCATTCCCCAATCCTGATCTCATGTTTTTTGGGCTCCAGAACCGTGTTTGTGCATTTCTCATGACTAATTCTGATATAAAATCACGCGAGGAACACGCTGGAAGCGACAGAATTGCGATCCGAGCAACCGTTGACGAGAAAATGGCGAGCATTCCCAAAACTTGATCTCGTGTTTATTGAACTCCAGAACCGTGTTTGTGCATTTCTCAAAACGAATTCCGACGTAAAATGACACGAGGAACACGTTGGAAGCGACAGGATTGCGATCCGAGAAACCGTTGACGACAAAATCGCGAGCATTCCCAAAACTTGATCTCGTGTTTTTTGGGCTCCAGAACCGTGTTTCTGCATTTCTCATGACTAATTCCGATGTAAAATGACGCGAGGAACGCGCTGGAAGCGACAGAATTGCGATCCGAGCAACCGTTGACGAGAAAATGGCGAGCATTCCCAAAACTTGATCTCGTGTTTATTGAACTCCAGAACCGTGTTTGTGCATTTCTCAAGACGAATTCTGATATAAAATGACGCGAGGAACGCGTTGGAAGCGGCAGAATTGAGATCCGAGAAACCGTTGACGACAAAATCGCGAGCATTCCCAAAACTTGATCTCGTGTTTTTTGGGCTCCAGAACCGTGTTTGTGCATTTCTCATGACTAATTCTGGTATAAAATGACGCGAGGAACACGCTGGAGGCGACAGAATTGAGATCCGAGCAACCGTTGACGAGAAAATGGCGAGCATTCCCAAATCCTGATCTCATGTTTTTTGGGCTCCAGAACCGTGTTTGTGCATTTCTCATGACTAATTCTGATATAAAATGACGCGACGAACGCGTTGGAAGCGACAGAATTGCGATCCGAGCAACCGTTGACGAGAAAATGGCGAGCATTCCCAAATCCTGATCTCATGTTTTTTGGGCTCCAGAACCGTGTTTGTGCATTTCTCAAGACGAATTCTGATATAAAATGACGCGAGGAACGCGTTGGAAGCGGCAGAATTGAGATCCGAGCAACCGTTGACGAGAAAATGGCGAGCATTCCCAAATCCTGATCTCATGTTTTTTGGGCTCCAGAACCGTGTTTGTGCATTTCTCATGACTAATTCTGATATAAAGTGACGCGACGAACGCGTTGGAAGCGACAGAATTGCGATCCGAGCAACCGTTGACGAGAAAATCGCGAGCATTCCCAAATCCTGATCTCATGTTTTTTGGGCTCCAGAACCGTGTTTGTGCATTTCTCATGACTAATTCTGATATAAAATGACGCGAGGAACGCGTTGGAAGCGACAGAATTGAGATCCGAACAACCGTTGACGAGAAAATGGCGAGCATTCCCAAAACTTGATCTCATGTTTTTTGGGCTCCAGAACCGTGTTTGTGCATTTCTCAAGACGAATTCTGATATAAAATGACGCGAGGAACGCGTTGGAAGCGGCAGAATTGAGATCCGAGCAACCGTTGACGAGAAAATGGCGAGCATTCCCAAATCCTGATCTCATGTTTTTTGGGCTCCAGAACCGTGTTTGTGCATTTCTCATGACTAATTCTGATATAAAGTGACGCGTCGAACGCGTTGGAAGCGACAGAATTGCGATCCGAGCAACCGTTGACGAGAAAATGGCGAGCATTCCCAAATCCTGATCTCATGTTTTTTGGGCTCCAGAACCGTGTTTGTGCGTTTCTCAAGATTAATTCCGACGTAAAATGACACGAGGAACACGTTGGAAGCGACAGAATTGCGATCCGAGAAACCGTTGACGAGAAAATGGCGAGCATTCCGAAATCCTGATCTCGTGTGTTTTGGACTCCAGAAATGTGTTCCTGCATTTGTCGTCACTATTTCCGACGTAAAATGACGCGAGGAACGCGTTGGAAGCGACATAATTGAGATCCGAGCAACCGTTGACGAGAAAATGGCGAGCATTCCCAAAACTTGATCTCGTGTTTATTGAACTCCAGAACCGTGTTTGTGCGTTTCTCAAGACTAATTCCGACGTAAAATGACACGAGGAACACGTTGGAAGCGACAGAATTGCGATCCGAGAAACCGTTGACGAGAAAATGGCGAGCATTCCCCAATCCTGATCTCATGTTTTTTGGGCTCCAGAACTGTGTTTGTGCATTTCTCATGACTAATTCTGGTATAAAATGACGCGAGGAACACGCTGGAGGCGACAGAATTGCGATCCGAGAAACCGTTGACGAGAAAATGGCGAGCATTCCCCAATCCTGATCTCATGTTTTTTGGGCTCCAGAACCGTGTTTGTGCATTTCTCATGACTAATTCTGATATAAAATGACGCGACGAACGCGTTGGAAGCGACAGAATTGCGATCCGAGCAACCGTTGACGAGAAAATGGCAAGCATTCCCAAATCCTGATCTCATGTTTTTTGGGCTCCAGAACCGTGTTTGTGCATTTCTCAAGACGAATTCTGATATAAAATGACGCGAGGAACGCGTTGGAAGCGGCAGAATTGAGATCCGAGCAACCGTTGACGAGAAAATGGCGAGCATTCCCAAAACTTGATCTCATGTTTTTTGGGCTCCAGAACCGTGTTTGTGCATTTCTCAAGACGAATTCTGATATAAAATGACGCGAGGAACGCGTTGGAAGCGGCAGAATTGAGATCCGAGCAACCGTTGACGAGAAAATGGCGAGCATTCCCAAATCCTGATCTCATGTTTTTTGGGCTCCAGAACCGTGTTTGTGCATTTCTCATGACTAATTCTGATATAAAGTGACGCGTCGAACGCGTTGGAAGCGACAGAATTGCGATCCGAGCAACCGTTGACGAGAAAATGGCGAGCATTCCCAAATCCTGATCTCATGTTTTTTGGGCTCCAGAACCGTGTTTGTGCATTTCTCATGACTAATTCTGATATAAAATGACGCGACGAACGCGTTGGAAGCGACAGAATTGCGATCCGAGAAACCGTTGACGAGAAAATGGCGAGCATTCCCCAATCCTGATCTCATGTTTTTTGGGCTCCAGAACCGTGTTTGTGCATTTCTCATGACTAATTCTGATATAAAATGACGCGACGAACGCGTTGGAAGCGACAGAATTGCGATCAGAGAAACCGTTGACGAGAAAATGGCGAGCATTCCGAAATCCTGATCTCGTGTGTTTTGGACTCCAGAAATGTGTTCCTGCATTTGTCGTCACTATTTCCGACGTAAAATGACGCGAGGAACGCGTTGGAAGCGACATAATTGAGATCCGAGCAACCGTTGACGAGAAAATGGCGAGCATTCCCAAAACTTGATCTCGTGTTTATTGAACTCCAGAACCGTGTTTGTGCGTTTCTCAAGACTAATTCCGACGTAAAATGACACGAGGAACACGTTGGAAGCGACAGAATTGCGATCCGAGAAACCGTTGACGAGAAAATGGCGAGCATTCCCCAATCCTGATCTCATGTTTTTTGGGCTCCAGAACCGTGTTTGTGCATTTCTCATGACTAATTCTGGTATAAAATGACGCGAGGAACACGCTGGAGGCGACAGAATTGCGATCCGAGAAACCGTTGACGAGAAAATGGCGAGCATTCCCCAATCCTGATCTCATGTTTTTTGGGCTCCAGAACCGTGTTTGTGCATTTCTCATGACTAATTCTGATATAAAATGACGCGAGGAACACGCTGGAAGCGACAGAATTGCGATCCGAGCAACCGTTGACGAGAAAATGGCGAGCATTCCCAAAACTTGATCTCGTGTTTATTGAACTCCAGAAGCGTGTTTGTGCATTTCTCAAAATGAATTCCGACGTAAAATGACACGAGGAACACGTTGGAAGCGACAGGATTGCGATCCGAGAAACCGTTGACGACAAAATCGCGAGCATTCCCAAAACTTGATCTCGTGTTTTTTGGGCTCCAGAACCGTGTTTGTGCATTTCTCATGACTAATTCTGATATAAAATGACGCGAGGAACGCGTTGGAAGCGACAGAATTGAGATCCGAGCAACCGTTGACGAGAAAATGGCGAGCATTCCCAAAACTTGATCTCATGTTTTTTGGGCTCCAGAACCGTGTTTGTGCATTTCTCATGACTAATTCTGATATAAAATGACGCGACGAACGCGTTGGAAGCGACAGAATTGCCATCAGAGAAACCGTTGACGAGAAAATGGCGAGCACTCCCAAATCCTGATCTCGTGTTTTTTGGACTCCAGAAACGTTTTCGTGCATTTGTCGTCACTATTTCCGACGTAAAATGACACGAGGAACACGCTGGAGGCGACAGAATTGCGATCCGAGAAACCGTTGACGAGAAAATGGCGAGCATTCCCCAATCCTGTTCTCATGTTTTTTGGGCTCCAGAACCGTGTTTGTGCATTTCTCATGACTAATTCTGACGTAAAATGACGCGAGGAACGCGTTGGAAGCGACAGAATTGTGATCCGAGCAACCGTTGACGAGAAAATGGCGAGCATTCCCAAATCCTGATCTCATGTTTTTTGGGCTCCAGAACCGTGTTTGTGCATTTCTCATGACTAATTCTGATATAAAATGACGCGACGAACGCGTTGGAAGCGACAGAATTGCGATCCGAGCAACCGTTGACGAGAAAATGGCGAGCATTCCCAAATCCTGATCTCATGTTTTTTGGGCTCCAGAACCGTGTTTGTGCATTTCTCATGACTAATTCTGATATAAAATGACGCGACGAACGCGTTGGAAGCGACAGAATTGAGATCCGAGCAACCGTTGACGAGAAAATGGCGAGCATTCCCAAAACTTGATCTCATGTTTTTTGGGCTCCAGAACCGTGTTTGTGCATTTCTCATGACTAATTCTGATATAAAATGACGCGACGAACGCGTTGGAAGCGACAGAATTGCCATCAGAGAAACCGTTGACGAGAAAATGGCGAGCACACCCAAATCCTGATCTCGTGTTTTTTGGACTCCAGAAACGTTTTCGTGCATTTGTCGTCACTATTTCCGACGTAAAATGACACGAGGAACACGCTGGAGGCGACAGAATTGCGATCCGAGAAACCGTTGACGAGAAAATGGCGAGCATTCCCCAATCCTGTTCTCATGTTTTTTGGGCTCCAGAACCGTGCTTGTGCATTTCTCATGACTAATTCTGATATAAAATGACGCGACGAACGCGTTGGAAGCGACAGAATTGTGATCCGAGCAACCGTTGACGAGAAAATGGCGAGCATTCCCAAATCCTGATCTCATGTTTTTTGGGCTCCAGAACCGTGTTTGTGCATTTCTCATGACTAATTCTGATATAAAATGACGCGACGAACGCGTTGGAAGCGACAGAATTGCGATCCGAGCAACCGTTGACGAGAAAATGGCGAGCATTCCCAAATCCTGATCTCATGTTTTTTGGGCTCCAGAACCGTGTTTGTGCATTTCTCATGACTAATTCTGATATAAAATGACGCGAGGAACGCGTTGGAAGCGACAGAATTGAGATCCGAGCAACCGTTGACGAGAAAATGGCGACCATTCCCAAATCCTGATCTCATGTTTTTTGGGCTCCAGAACCGTGTTTGTGCATTTCTCATGACTAATTCTGATATAAAATGACGCGACGAACGCGTTGGAAGCGACAGAATTGCGATCCGAGCAACCGTTGACGAGAAAATGGCGAGCATTCCCAAATCCTGATCTCATGTTTTTTGGGCTCCAGAACCGTGTTTGTGCATTTCTCATGACTAATTCTGATATAAAATGACGCGAGGAACGCGTTGGAAGCGACAGAATTGAGATCCGAGCAACCGTTGATGAGAAAATGGCGACCATTCCCAAATCCTGATCTCATGTTTTTTGGGCTCCAGAACCGTGTTTGTGCATTTCTCATGACTAATTCTGATATAAAATGACGCGACGAACGCGTTGGAAGCGACAGAATTGCGATCCGAGAAACCGTTGACGAGAAAATGGCGAGCATTCCCCAATCCTGATCTCATGTTTTTTGGGCTCCAGAACCGTGTTTGTGCATTTCTCATGACTAATTCTGATATAAAATGACGCGACGAACGCGTTGGAAGCGACAGAATTGCGATCAGAGAAACCGTTGACGAGAAAATGGCGAGCATTCCCAAATCCTGATCTCATGTTTTTTGGGCTCCAGAACCGTGTTTGTGCGTTTCTCAAGATTAATTCCGACGTAAAATGACACGAGGAACACGTTGGAAGCGACAGAATTGCGATCCGAGCAACCGTTGACGAGAAAATGGCGAGCATTCCCAAAACTTGATCTCGTGTTTATTGAACTCCAGAACCGTGTTTGTGCATTTCTCAAAATGAATTCCGACGTAAAATGACACGAGGAACACGTTGGAAGCGACAGGATTGCGATCCGAGAAACCGTTGACGACAAAATCGCGAGCATTCCCAAAACTTGATCTCGTGTTTTTTGGGCTCCAGAACCGTGTTTGTGCATTTCTCATGACTAATTCTGATATAAAATGACGCGAGGAACGCGTTGGAAGCGACAGAATTGTGATCCGAGCAACCGTTGACGAGAAAATGGCGAGCATTCCCAAATCCTGATCTCATGTTTTTTGGGCTCCAGAACCGTGTTTGTGCATTTCTCATGACTAATTCTGATATAAAATGACGCGACGAACGCGTTGGAAGCGACAGAATTGCGATCCGAGCAACCGTTGACGAGAAAATGGCGAGCATTCCCAAATCCTGATCTCATGTTTTTGGGCTCCAGAACCGTGTTTGTGCATTTCTCATGACTAATTCTGATATAAAATGACGCGACGAACGCGTTGGAAGCGACAGAATTGAGATCCGAGCAACCGTTGACGAGAAAATGGCGAGCATTCCCAAAACTTGATCTCATGTTTTTTGGGCTCCAGAACCGTGTTTGTGCATTTCTCATGACTAATTCTGATATAAAATGACGCGACGAACGCGTTGGAAGCGACAGAATTGCCATCAGAGAAACCGTTGACGAGAAAATGGCGAGCACTCCCAAATCCTGATCTCGTGTTTTTTGGACTCCAGAAACGTTTTCGTGCATTTGTCGTCACTATTTCCGACGTAAAATGACACGAGGAACACGCTGGAGGCGACAGAATTGCGATCCGAGAAACCGTTGACGAGAAAATGGCGAGCATTCCCCAATCCTGTTCTCATGTTTTTTGGGCTCCAGAACCGTGCTTGTGCATTTCTCATGACTAATTCTGATATAAAATGACGCGACGAACGCGTTGGAAGCGACAGAATTGTGATCCGAGCAACCGTTGACGAGAAAATGGCGAGCATTCCCAAATCCTGATCTCATGTTTTTTGGGCTCCAGAACCGTGTTTGTGCATTTCTCATGACTAATTCTGATATAAAATGACGCGAGGAACGCGTTGGAAGCGACAGAATTGAGATCCGAGCAACCGTTGACGAGAAAATGGCGACCATTCCCAAATCCTGATCTCATGTTTTTTGGGCTCCAGAACCGTGTTTGTGCATTTGTCATGACTAATTCTGATATAAAATGACGCGACGAACGCGTTGGAAGCGACAGAATTGCGATCCGAGCAACCGTTGACGAGAAAATCGCGAGCATTCCCAGAACCTGATCTCGTGTTTTTTGGACTCCAGAAACGTTTTCGTGCATTTGTCGTCACTATTTCCGACGTAAAATGACACGAGGAACACGCTGGAGGCGACAGAATTGCGATCCGAGAAACCGTTGACGAGAAAATGGCGAGCATTCCCAAAACTTGATCTCGTGTTTATTGAACTCCAGAACCGTGTTTGTGCATTTCTCAAAACGAATTCCGACGTAAAATGACACGAGGAACACGTTGGAAGCGACAGGATTGCGATCCGAGCAACCGTTGACGAGAAAATGGCGAGCATTCCCAAAACTTGATCTCATGTTATTTGGGCTCCAGAAGCGTGTTTGTGCATTTCTCAAGACGAATTCTGATATAAAATGACGCGAGGAACGCGTTGGAAGCGGCAGAATTGAGATCCGAGCAACCGTTGACGAGAAAATGGCGAGCATTCCCAAATCCTGATCTCATGTTTTTTGGGCTCCAGAACCGTGTTTGTGCATTTCTCATGACTAATTCTGATATAAAATGACGCGACGAACGCGTTGGAAGCGACAGAATTGCGATCCGAGCAACCGTTGACGAGAAAATGGCGAGCATTCCCAAATCCTGATCTCATGTTTTTTGGGCTCCAGAACCGTGTTTGTGCATTTCTCATGACTAATTCTGATATAAAATGACGCGAGGAACGAGTTGGAAGCGGCAGAATTGAGATCCGAGCAACCGTTGACGAGAAAATGGCGACCATTCCCAAATCCTGATCTCATGTTTTTTGGGCTCCAGAACCGTGTTTCTGCATTTCTCATGACTAATTCTGATATAAAATGACGCGACGAACGCGTTGGAAGCGACAGAATTGCGATCAGAGAAACCGTTGACGAGAAAATGGCGAGCATTCCCAAATCCTGATCTCGTGTTTTTTGGACTCTAGAAACGTTTTCGTGCATTTGTCTTCACTATTTCCGACGTAAAATGACACGAGGAACACGCTGGAGGCGACAGAATTGCGATCCGAGAAACCGTTGACGAGAAAATGGCGAGCATTCCCCAATCCTGTTCTCATGTTTTTTGGGCTCCAGAACCGTGTTTGTGCATTTCTCAAGACGAATTCTGATATAAAATGACGCGAGGAACGCGTTGGAAGCGGAAGAATTGAGATCCGAGCAACCGTTGACGAGAAAATGGCGAGCATTCCCAAATCCTGATCTCATGTTTTTTGGGCTCCAGAACCGTGCTTGTGCATTTCTCATGACTAATTCTGATATAAAATGACGCGACGAACGCGTTGGAAGCGACAGAATTGTGATCCGAGCAACCGTTGACGAGAAAATGGCGAGCATTCCCAAATCCTGATCTCATGTTTTTTGGGCTCCAGAACCGTGTTTGTGCATTTCTCATGACTAATTCTGATATAAAATGACGCGAGGAACGCGTTGGAAGCGACAGAATTGAGATCCGAGCAACCGTTGACGAGAAAATGGCGAGCATTCCCAAAACTTGATCTCATGTTTTTTGGGCTCCAGAAGCGTGTTTGTGCATTTCTCAAGACGAATTCTGATATAAAATGACGCGAGGAACGCGTTGGAAGCGGCAGAATTGAGATCCGAGCAACCGTTGACGAGAAAATGGCGAGCATTCCCAAATCCTGATCTCATGTTTTTTGGGCTCCAGAACCGTGTTTGTGCATTTCTCATGACTAATTCTTATATAAAATGACGCGACGAACGCGTTGGAAGCGACAGAATTGCGATCCGAGCAACCGTTGACGAGAAAATGGCGAGCATTCCCAAATCCTGATCTCGTGTTTTTTGGACTCCAGAAACGTTTTCGTGCATTTGTCGTCACTATTTCCGACGTAAAATGACACGAGGAACACGCTGGAGGCGACAGAATTGCGATCCGAGAAACCGTTGACGAGAAAATGGCGAGCATTCCCCAATCCTGTTCTCATGTTTTTTGGGCTGCAGAACCGTGTTTGTGCATTTCTCAAGACGAATTCTGATATAAAATGACGCGAGGAACGCGTTGGAAGCGGCAGAATTGAGATCCGAGCAACCGTTGACGAGAAAATGGCGAGCATTCCCAAATCCTGATCTCATGTTTTTTGGGCTCCAGAACCGTGTTTGTGCATTTCTCATGACTAATTCTGATATAAAATGACGCGACGAACGCGTTGGAAGCGACAGAATTGCGATCCGAGCAACCGTTGACGAGAAAATCGCGAGCATTCCCAAAACCTGATCTCGTGTTTTTTGGACTCCAGAAACGTTTTCGTGCATTTGTCATCACTATTTCCGACGTAAAATGACACGAGGAACACGCTGGAGGCGACAGAATTGCGATCCGAGAAACCGTTGACGAGAAAATGGCGAGCATTCCCCAATCCTGATCTCATGTTTTTTGGGCTCCAGAACCGTGTTTGTGCATTTCTCAAGACGAATTCCGACGTAAAATGACACGAGGAACACGTTGGAAGCGACAGGATTGCGTTCCGAGAAACCGTTGACGAGAAAATCGCGAGCATTCCCAAATCCTGATCTCGTGTTTTTTGGGCTCCAGAACCGTGTTTCTGCATTTCTCATGACTAATTCCGATGTAAAATGACGCGAGGAACGCGCTGGAAGCGACAGAATTGCGATCCGAGCAACCGTTGACGAGAAAATGGCGAGCATTCCCCAATCCTGATATCATGTTTTTTGGGCTCCAGAACCGTGTTTGTGCATTTCTCATGACTAATTCTGGTATAAAATGACGCGAGGAACACGCTGGAGGCGACAGAATTGCGATCCGAGAAACCGTTGACGAGAAAATGGCGAGCATTCCCAAATCCTGATCTCATGTTTTTTGGGCTCCAGAACCGTGTTTGTGCATTTCTCATGACTAATTCTGATATAAAATCACGCGAGGAACACGCTGGAAGCGACAGAATTGCGATCCGAGCAACCGTTGACGAGAAAATGGCGAGCATTCCCAAAACTTGATCTCGTGTTTATTGAACTCCAGAACCGTGTTTGTGCATTTCTCAAAACGAATTCCGACGTAAAATGACACGAGGAACACGTTGGAAGCGACAGGATTGCGATCCGAGCAACCGTTGACGAGAAAATGGCGAGCATTCCCAAAACTTGATCTCATGTTATTTGGGCTCCAGAAGCGTGTTTGTGCATTTCTCAAGACGAATTCTGATATAAAATGACGCGAGGAACGCGTTAGAAGCGGCAGAATTGAGATCCGAGCAACCGTTGACGAGAAAATGGCGAGCATTCCCAAATCCTGATCTCGTGTTTTTTGGGCTCCAGAACCGTGTTTCTGCATTTCTCATGACTAATTCCGATGTAAAATGACGCGAGGAACGCGCTGGAAGCGACAGAATTGCGATCCGAGCAACCGTTGACGAGAAAATGGCGAGCATTCCCCAATCCTGATATCATGTTTTTTGGGCTCCAGAACCGTGTTTGTGCATTTCTCATGACTAATTCTGGTATAAAATGACGCGAGGAACACGCTGGAGGCGACAGAATTGCGATCCGAGAAACCGTTGACGAGAAAATGGCGAGCATTCCCCAATTCTGATCTCATGTTTTTTGGGCTCCAGAACCGTGTTTGTGCATTTCTCATGACTAATTCTGATATAAAATCACGCGAGGAACACGCTGGAAGCGACAGAATTGCGATCCGAGCAACCGTTGACGAGAAAATGGCGAGCATTCCCAAAACTTGATCTCGTGTTTATTGAACTCCAGAACCGTGTTTGTGCATTTCTCAAAACGAATTCCGACGTAAAATGACACGAGGAACACGTTGGAAGCGACAGGATTGCGATCCGAGAAACCGTTGACGACAAAATCGCGAGCATTCCCAAAACTTGATCTCGTGTTTTTTGGGCTCCAGAACCGTGTTTGTGCATTTCTCATGACTAATTCCGATGTAAAATGACGCGAGGAACGCGCTGGAAGCGACAGAATTGCGATCCGAGCAACCGTTGACGAGAAAATGGCGAGCATTCCCAAAACTTGATCTCATGTTTTTTGGGCTCCAGAAGCGTGTTTGTGCATTTCTCAAGACGAATTCTGATATAAAATGACGCGAGGAACGCGTTAGAAGCGGCAGTATTGAGATCCGAGCAACCGTTGACGAGAAAATGGCGAGCATTCCCAAATCCTGATCTCATGTTTTTTGGGCTCCAGAACCGTGCTTGTGCATTTCTCATGACTAATTCTGATATAAAATGACGCGACGAACGCGTTGGAAGCGACAGAATTGTGATCCGAGCAACCGTTGACGAGAAAATGGCGAGCATTCCCAAATCCTGATCTCATGTTTTTTGGGCTCCAGAACCGTGTTTGTGCATTTCTCATGACTAATTCTGATATAAAATGACGCGAGGAACGCGTTGGAAGCGACAGAATTGAGATCCGAGCAACCGTTGACGAGAAAATGGCGACCATTCCCAAATCCTGATCTCATGTTTTTTGGGCTCCAGAACCGTGTTGGTGCATTTCTCATGACTAATTCTGATATAAAATGACGCGACGAACGCGTTGGAAGCGACAGAATTGCGATCCGAGCAACCGTTGACGAGAAAATGGCGAGCATTCCCAAATCCTGATCTCATGTTTTTTGGGCTCCAGAACCGTGTTTGTGCATTTCTCATGACTAATTCTGATATAAAATGACGCGAGGAACGCGTTGGAAGCGACAGAATTGTGATCCGAGCAACCGTTGACGAGAAAATGGCGAGCATTCCCAAATCCTGATCTCATGTTTTTTGGGCTCCAGAACCGTGTTTGTGCATTTCTCATGACTAATTCTGATATAAAATGACGCGAGGAACGCGTTGGAAGCGACAGAATTGAGATCCGAGCAACCGTTGACGAGAAAATGGCGAGCATTCCCAAAACTTGATCTCATGTTTTTTGGGCTCCAGAAGCGTGTTTGTGCATTTCTCAAGACGAATTCTGATATAAAATGACGCGAGGAACGCGTTAGAAGCGGCAGAATTGAGATCCGAGCAACCGTTGACGAGAAAATGGCGAGCATTCCCAAATCCTGATCTCATGTTTTTTGGGCTCCAGAACCGTGTTTGTGCATTTCTCATGACTAATTCCGATGTAAAATGACGCGAGGAACGCGCTGGAAGCGACAGAATTGCGATCCGAGCAACCGTTGACGAGAAAATGGCGAGCATTCCCCAATCCTGATATCATGTTTTTTGGGCTCCAGAACCGTGTTTGTGCATTTCTCATGACTAATTCTGGTATAAAATGACGCGAGGAACACGCTGGAGGCGACAGAATTGCGATCCGAGAAACCGTTGACGAGAAAATGGCGAGCATTCCCCAATTCTGATCTCATGTTTTTTGGGCTCCAGAACCGTGTTTGTGCATTTCTCATGACTAATTCTGATATAAAATCACGCGAGGAACACGCTGGAAGCGACAGAATTGCGATCCGAGCAACCGTTGACGAGAAAATGGCGAGCATTCCCAAAACTTGATCTCGTGTTTATTGAACTCCAGAACCGTGTTTGTGCATTTCTCAAAACGAATTCCGACGTAAAATGACACGAGGAACACGTTGGAAGCGACAGGATTGCGATCCGAGAAACCGTTGACGACAAAATCGCGAGCATTCCCAAAACTTGATCTCGTGTTTTTTGGGCTCCAGAACCGTGTTTGTGCATTTCTCATGACTAATTCCGATGTAAAATGACGCGAGGAACGCGCTGGAAGCGACAGAATTGCGATCCGAGCAACCGTTGACGAGAAAATGGCGAGCATTCCCAAAACTTGATCTCATGTTTTTTGGGCTCCAGAAGCGTGTTTGTGCATTTCTCAAGACGAATTCTGATATAAAATGACGCGAGGAACGCGTTAGAAGCGGCAGAATTGAGATCCGAGCAACCGTTGACGAGAAAATGGCGAGCATTCCCAAATCCTGATCTCATGTTTTTTGGGCTCCAGAACCGTGCTTGTGCATTTCTCATGACTAATTCTGATATAAAATGACGCGACGAACGCGTTGGAAGCGACAGAATTGTGATCCGAGCAACCGTTGACGAGAAAATGGCGAGCATTCCCAAATCCTGATCTCATGTTTTTTGGGCTCCAGAACCGTGTTTGTGCATTTCTCATGACTAATTCTGATATAAAATGACGCGAGGAACGCGTTGGAAGCGACAGAATTGAGATCCGAGCAACCGTTGACGAGAAAATGGCGACCATTCCCAAATCCTGATCTCATGTTTTTTGGGCTCCAGAACCGTGTTGGTGCATTTCTCATGACTAATTCTGATATAAAATGACGCGACGAACGCGTTGGAAGCGACAGAATTGCGATCCGAGCAACCGTTGACGAGAAAATGGCGAGCATTCCCAAATCCTGATCTCATGTTTTTTGGGCTCCAGAACCGTGTTTGTGCATTTCTCATGACTAATTCTGATATAAAATGACGCGAGGAACGCGTTGGAAGCGACAGAATTGTGATCCGAGCAACCGTTGACGAGAAAATGGCGAGCATTCCCAAATCCTGATCTCATGTTTTTTGGGCTCCAGAACCGTGTTTGTGCATTTCTCATGACTAATTCTGATATAAAATGACGCGAGGAACGCGTTGGAAGCGACAGAATTGAGATCCGAGCAACCGTTGACGAGAAAATGGCGAGCATTCCCAAAACTTGATCTCATGTTTTTTGGGCTCCAGAAGCGTGTTTGTGCATTTCTCAAGACGAATTCTGATATAAAATGACGCGAGGAACGCGTTAGAAGCGGCAGAATTGAGATCCGAGCAACCGTTGACGAGAAAATGGCGAGCATTCCCAAATCCTGATCTCATGTTTTTTGGGCTCCAGAACCGTGTTTGTGCATTTCTCATGACTAATTCTGATATAAAATGACGCGACAAACGCGTTGGAAGCGACAGAATTGCGATCCGAGCAACCGTTGACGAGAAAATGGCGAGCATTCCCCAATCCTGTTCTCATGTTTTTTGGGCTCCAGAACCGTGTTTGTGCATTTCTCATGACTAATTCTGATATAAAATGACGCGACGAACGCGTTGGAAGCGACAGAATTGCGATCCGAGCAACCGTTGACGAGAAAATGGCGAGCATTCCCAAATCCTGATCTCATGTTTTTTGGGCTCCAGAACCGTGTTTGTGCATTTCTCATGACTAATTCTGATATAAAATGACGCGAGGAACGCGTTGGAAGCGACAGAATTGAGATCCGAGCAACCGTTGACGAGAAAATGGCGACCATTCCCAAATCCTGATCTCATGTTTTTTGGGCTCCAGAACCGTGTTGGTGCATTTCTCATGACTAATTCTGATATAAAATGACGCGACGAACGCGTTGGAAGCGACAGAATTGCGATCCGAGCAACCGTTGACGAGAAAATGGCGAGCATTCCCAAATCCTGATCTCATGTTTTTTGGGCTCCAGAACCGTGTTTGTGCATTTCTCATGACTAATTCTGATATAAAATGACGCGAGGAACGCGTTGGAAGCGACAGAATTGAGATCCGAGCAACCGTTGACGAGAAAATGGCGACCATTCCCAAATCCTGATCTCATGTTTTTTGGGCTCCAGAACCGTGTTTGTGCATTTCTCATGACTAATTCTGATATAAAATGACGCGACGAACGCGTTGGAAGCGACAGAATTGCGATCCGAGCAACCGTTGACGAGAAAATCGCGAGCATTCCCAAAACCTGATCTCGTGTTTTTTGGACTCCAGAAACGTTTTCGTGCATTTGTCGTCACTATTTCCGACGTAAAATGACACGAGGAACACGCTGGAGGCGACAGAATTGCGATCCGAGAAACCGTTGACGAGAAAATGGCGAGCATTCCCCAATCCTGATCTCATGTTTTTTGGGTTCCAGAACCATGTTTGTGCATTTCTCATGACTAATTCTGATATAAAATGACGCGAGGAACGCGTTGGAAGCGGCAGAATTGAGATCCGAGCAACCGTTGACGAGAAAATGGCGAGCATTCCCAAATCCTGATCTCATGTTTTTTGGGCTCCAGAACCGTGTTTGTGCATTTCTCATGACTAATTCTGGTATAAAATGACGCGACGAACGCGTTGGAAGCGACAGAATTGCGATCCGAGCAACCGTTGACGAGAAAATGGCGAGCATTCCCAAATCCTGATCTCGTGTTTTTTGGACTCCAGAAACGTTTTCGTGCATTTGTCGTCACTATTTCCGACGTAAAATGACACGAGGAACACGCTGGAGGCGACAGAATTGCGATCCGAGAAACCGTTGACGAGAAAATGGCGAGCATTCCCCAATCCTGTTCTCATGTTTTTTGGGCTGCAGAACCGTGTTTGTGCATTTCTCAAGACGAATTCTGATATAAAATGACGCGAGGAACGCGTTGGAAGCGGCAGAATTGAGATCCGAGCAACCGTTGACGAGAAAATGGCGAGCATTCCCAAATCCTGATCTCATGTTTTTTGGGCTCCAGAACCGTGTTTGTGCATTTCTCATGACTAATTCTGATATAAAATGACGCGACGAACGCGTTGGAAGCGACAGAATTGCGATCCGAGCAACCGTTGACGAGAAAATCGCGAGCATTCCCAAAACCTGATCTCGTGTTTTTTGGACTCCAGAAACGTTTTCGTGCATTTGTCATCACTATTTCCGACGTAAAATGACACGAGGAACACGCTGGAGGCGACAGAATTGCGATCCGAGAAACCGTTGACGAGAAAATGGCGAGCATTCCCCAATCCTGATCTCATGTTTTTTGGGCTCCAGAACCGTGTTTGTGCATTTCTCAAGACGAATTCCGACGTAAAATGGCACGAGGAACACGTTGGAAGCGACAGGATTGCGTTCCGAGAAACCGTTGACGAGAAAATCGCGAGCATTCCCAAATCCTGATCTCGTGTTTTTTGGGCTCCAGAACCGTGTTTCTGCATTTCTCATGACTAATTCCGATGTAAAATGACGCGAGGAACGCGCTGGAAGCGACAGAATTGCGATCCGAGCAGCCGTTGACGAGAAAATGGCGAGCATTCCCCAATCCTGATATCATGTTTTTTGGGCTCCAGAACCGTGTTTGTGCATTTCTCATGACTAATTCTGGTATAAAATGACGCGAGGAACACGCTGGAGGCGACAGAATTGCGATCCGAGAAACCGTTGACGAGAAAATGGCGAGCATTCCCAAATCCTGATCTCATGTTTTTTGGGCTCCAGAACCGTGTTTGTGCATTTCTCATGACTAATTCTGATATAAAATCACGCGAGGAACACGCTGGAAGCGACAGAATTGCGATCCGAGCAACCGTTGACGAAAAAATGGCGAGCATTCCCAAAACTTGATCTCGTGTTTATTGAACTCCAGAACCGTGTTTGTGCATTTCTCAAAACGAATTCCGACGTAAAATGACACGAGGAACACGTTGGAAGCGACAGGATTGCGATCCGAGCAACCGTTGACGAGAAAATGGCGAGCATTCCCAAAACTTGATCTCATGTTATTTGGGCTCCAGAAGCGTGTTTGTGCATTTCTCAAGACGAATTCTGATATAAAATGACGCGAGGAACGCGTTAGAAGCGGCAGAATTGAGATCCGAGCAACCGTTGACGAGAAAATGGCGAGCATTCCCAAATCCTGATCTCGTGTTTTTTGGGCTCCAGAACCGTGTTTCTGCATTTCTCATGACTAATTCCGATGTAAAATGACGCGAGGAACGCGCTGGAAGCGACAGAATTGCGATCCGAGCAACCGTTGACGAGAAAATGGCGAGCATTCCCCAATCCTGATATCATGTTTTTTGGGCTCCAGAACCGTGTTTGTGCATTTCTCATGACTAATTCTGGTATAAAATGACGCGAGGAACACGCTGGAGGCGACAGAATTGCGATCCGAGAAACCGTTGACGAGAAAATGGCGAGCATTCCCCAATCCTGATCTCATGTTTTTTGGGCTCCAGAACCGTGTTTGTGCATTTCTCATGACTAATTCTGATATAAAATCACGCGAGGAACACGCTGGAAGCGACAGAATTGCGATCCGAGCAACCGTTGACCAGAAAATGGCGAGCATTCCCAAAACTTGATCTCGTGTTTATTGAACTCCAGAACCGTGTTTGTGCATTTCTCAAAACGAATTCCGACGTAAAATGACACGAGGAACGCGTTGGAAGCGACAGGATTGCGATCCGAGAAACCGTTGACGACAAAATCGCGAGCATTCCCAAAACTTGATCTCGTGTTTTTTGGGCTCCAGAACCGTGTTTCTGCATTTCTCATGACTAATTCCGATGTAAAATGACGCGAGGAACGCGCTGGAAGCGACAGAATTGCGATCCGAGCAACCGTTGACGAGAAAATGGCGAGCATTCCCAAAACTTGATCTCGTGTTTATTGAACTCCAGAACCGTGTTTGTGCATTTCTCAAGACGAATTCTGATATAAAATGACGCGAGGAACGCGTTGGAAGCGGCAGAATTGAGATCCGAGAAACCGTTGACGACAAAATCGCGAGCATTCCCAAAACTTGATCTCGTGTTTTTTGGGCTCCAGAACCGTGTTTGTGCATTTCTCATGACTAATTCTGGTATAAAATGACGCGAGGAACACGCTGGAGGCGACAGAATTGAGATCCGAGCAACCGTTGACGAGAAAATGGCGAGCATTCCCAAATCCTGATCTCATGTTTTTTGGGCTCCAGAACCGTGTTTGTGCATTTCTCATGACTAATTCTGATATAAAATGACTCGACGAACGCGTTGGAAGCGACAGAATTGCGATCCGAGCAACCGTTGACGAGAAAATGGCGAGCATTCCCAAATCCTGATCTCATGTTTTTTGGGCTCCAGAACCGTGTTTGTGCATTTCTCATGACTAATTCTGATATAAAATGACGCGAGGAACGCGTTGGAAGCGACAGAATTGAGATTCGAGCAACCGTTGACGAGAAAATGGCGAGCATTCCCAAAACTTGATCTCAAGTTTTTTGGGCTCCAGAACCGTGTTTGTGCATTTCTCAAGACGAATTCTGATATAAAATGACGCGAGGAACGCGTTGGAAGCGGCAGAATTGAGATCCGAGCAACCGTTGACGAGAAAATGGCGAGCATTCCCAAATCCTGATCTCATGTTTTTTGGGCTCCAGAACCGTGTTTGTGCATTTCTCATGACTAATTCTGATATAAAGTGACGCGACGAACGCGTTGGAAGCGACAGAATTGCGATCCGAGCAACCGTTGACGAGAAAATCGCGAGCATTCCCAAATCCTGATCTCATGTTTTTTGGGCTCCAGAACCGTGTTTGTGCATTTCTCATGACTAATTCTGATATAAAATGACGCGAGGAACGCGTTGGAAGCGACAGAATTGAGATCCGAACAACCGTTGACGAGAAAATGGCGAGCATTCCCAAAACTTGATCTCATGTTTTTTGGGCTCCAGAACCGTGTTTGTGCATTTCTCAAGACGAATTCTGATATAAAATGACGCGAGGAACGCGTTGGAAGCGGCAGAATTGAGATCCGAGCAACCGTTGACGAGAAAATGGCGAGCATTCCCAAATCCTGATCTCATGTTTTTTGGGCTCCAGAACCGTGTTTGTGCATTTCTCATGACTAATTCTGATATAAAATGACGCGACGAACGCGTTGGAAGCGACAGAATTGCGATCCGAGCAACCGTTGACGAGAAAATCGCGAGCATTCCCAAAACCTGATCTCGTGTTTTTTGGACTCCAGAAACGTTTTCGTGCATTTGTCGTCACTATTTCCGACGTGAAATGACACGAGGAACACGCTTGAGGCGACAGAATTGCGATCCGAGAAACCGTTGACGAGAAAATGGCGAGCATTCCCCAATCCTGATCTCATGTTTTTTGGGCTCCAGAACCGTGTTTGTGCATTTCTCATGACTAATTCTGATATAAAATGACGCGACGAACGCGTTGGAAGCGACAGAATTGCGATCAGAGAAACCGTTGACGAGAAAATGGCGAGCATTCCCAAATCCTGATCTCATGTTTTTTGGGCTCCAGAACCGTGTTTGTGCGTTTCTCAAGACTAATTCCGACGTAAAATGACACGAGGAACACGTTGGAAGCGACAGAATTGCGATCCGAAAAACCGTTGACGAGAAAATGGCGAGCATTCCGAAATCCTGATCTCGTGTGTTTTGGACTCCAGAAATGTGTTCCTGCATTTGTCGTCACTATTTCCGACGTAAAATGACGCGAGGAACGCGTTGGAAGCGACATAATTGAGATCCGAGCAACCGTTGACGAGAAAATGGCGAGCATTCCCAAAACTTGATCTCGTGTTTATTGAACTCCAGAACCGTGTTTGTGCGTTTCCCAAGACTAATTCCGACGTAAAATGACACGAGGAACACGTTGGAAGCGACAGAATTGCGATCCGAGAAACCGTTGACGAGAAAATGGCGAGCATTCCCCAATCCTGATCTCATGTTTTTTGGGCTCCAGAACCGTGTTTGTGCATTTCTCATGACTAATTCTGGTATAAAATGACGCGAGGAACACGCTGGAGGCGACAGAATTGCGATCCGAGAAACCGTTGACGAGAAAATGGCGAGCATTCCCCAATCCTGATCTCATGTTTTTTGGGCTCCAGAACCGTGTTTGTGCATTTCTCATGACTAATTCTGATATAAAATGACGCGAGGAACACGCTGGAAGCGACAGAATTGCGATCCGAGCAACCGTTGACGAGAAAATGGCGAGCATTCCCAAAACTTGATCTCGTGTTTATTGAACTCCAGAACCGTGTTTGTGCATTTCTCAAAATGAATTCCGACGTAAAATGACACGAGGAACACGTTGGAAGCGACAGGATTGCGATCCGAGAAACCGTTGACGACAAAATCGCGAGCATTCCCAAAACTTGATCTCGTGTTTTTTGGGCTCCAGAACCGTGTTTGTGCATTTCTCATGACTAATTCTGATATAAAATGACGCGAGGAACGCGTTGGAAGCGACAGAATTGAGATCCGAGCAACCGTTGACGAGAAAATGGCGACCATTCCCAAATCCTGATCTCATGTTTTTTGGGCTCCAGAACCGTGTTTGTGCATTTCTCATGACTAATTCTGATATAAAATGACGCGACGAACGCGTTGGAAGCGACAGAATTGCGATCCGAGCAACCGTTGACGAGAAAATCGCGAGCATTCCCAAAACCTGATCTCGTGTTTTTTGGACTCCAGAAACGTTTTCGTGCATTTGTCGTCACTATTTCCGACGTAAAATGACACGAGGAACACGCTGGAGGCGACAGAATTGAGATCCGAGAAACCGTTGACGAGAAAATGGCGAGCATTCCCCAATCCTGATCTCATGTTTTTTGGGTTCCAGAACCGTGTTTGTGCATTTCTCATGACTAATTCTGATATAAAATGACGCGAGGA
Organism: Crossocerus cetratus; assembly: GCA_963675795.1. NCBI lineage: Eukaryota > Metazoa > Arthropoda > Insecta > Hymenoptera > Crabronidae > Crossocerus > Crossocerus cetratus. Next base: position 4,035,360 of record OY776667.1, read on the forward strand.
ACGCGTTGGAAGCGGCAGAATTGAGATCCGAGCAACCGTTGACGAGAAAATGGCGAGCATTCCCAAATCCTGATCTCATGTTTTTTGGGCTCCAGAACCGTGTTTCTGCATTTCTCATGACTAATTCTGATATAAAATGACGCGACGAACGCGTTGGAAGCGACAGAATTGCGATCCGAGCAACCGTTGACGAGAAAATGGCGAGCATTCCCAAATCCTGATCTCGTGTTTTTTGGACTCCAGAAACGTTTTCGTGCATTTGTCGTCACTATTTCCGACGTAAAATGACACGAGGAACACGCTGGAGGCGACAGAATTGCGATCCGAGAAACCGTTGACGAGAAAATGCCGAGCATTCCCCAATCCTGTTCTCATGTTTTTTGGGCTGCAGAACCGTGTTTGTGCATTTCTCAAGACGAATTCTGATATAAAATGACGCGAGGAACGCGTTGGAAGCGGCAGAATTGATATCCGAGCAACCGTTGACGAGAAAATGGCGAGCATTCCCAAATCCTGATCTCATGTTTTTTGGGCTCCAGAACCGTGTTTGTGCATTTCTCATGACTAATTCTGATATAAAATGACGCGACGAACGCGTTGGAAGCGACAGAATTGCGATCCGAGCAACCGTTGACGAGAAAATCGCGAGCATTCCCAAAACCTGATCTCGTGTTTTTTGGACTCCAGAAACGTTTTCGTGCATTTGTCATCACTATTTCCGACGTAAAATGACACGAGGAACACGCTGGAGGCGACAGAATTGCGATCCGAGAAACCGTTGACGAGAAAATGGCGAGCATTCCCCAATCCTGATCTCATGTTTTTTGGGCTCCAGAACCGTGTTTGTGCATTTCTCAAGACGAATTCCGAAGTAAAATGACACGAGCAACACGTTGGAAGCGACAGGATTGCGTTCCGAGAAACCGTTGACGAGAAAATCGCGAGCATTCCCAAATCCTGATCTCGTGTTTTTTGGGCTCCAGAACCGTGTTTCTGCATTTCTCATGACTAATTCCGATGTAAAATGACGCGAGGAACGCGCTGGAAGCGACAGAATTGCGATCCGAGCAACCGTTGACGAGAAAATGGCGAGCATTCCCAAAACTTGATCTCGTGTTTATTGAACTCCAGAACCGTGTTTGTGCATTTCTCAAAACGAATTCCGACGTAAAATGACACGAGGAACACGTTGGAAGCGACAGGATTGCGATCCGAGAAACCGTTGACGACAAAATCGCGAGCATTCCCCAATCCTGATATCATGTTTTTTGGGCTCCAGAACCGTGTTTGTGCATTTCTCATGACTAATTCTGGTATAAAATGACGCGAGGAACACGCTGGAGGCGACAGAATTGCGATCCGAGAAACCGTTGACGAGAAAAATGGCGAGCATTCCCCAATCCTGATCTCATGTTTTTTGGGCTCCAGAACCGTGTTTGTGCATTTCTCATGACTAATTCTGATATAAAATCACGCGAGGAACACGCTGGAAGCGACAGAATTGCGATCCGAGCAACCGTTGACGAGAAAATGGCGAGCATTCCCAAAACTTGATCTCGTGTTTATTGAACTCCAGAACCGTGTTTGTGCATTTCTCAAAACGAATTCCGACGTAAAATGACACGAGGAACACGTTGGAAGCGACAGGATTGCGATCCGAGAAACCGTTGACGACAAAATCGCGAGCATTCCCAAAACTTGATCTCGTGTTTTTTGGGCTCCAGAACAGTGTTTGTGCATTAACGGCTTCCGTTTCCGGTGACGAAGGATTAAGACGTGTGAGTGAGTGCCGGAGAGTGAATGCGGTGAAAAGGGTGCTAGGAGAGTCAGAGGGCAGGAAAGAGGAGTGAGGAGGGAAGGGCGGAGTGTGAAGGGTGAGGCAGAGAGAGAGGTGAAAGGAAAAAAGGGCAGGATCGGAGAGGGAAGGTAGGAAAAGGGGGAAGTAGTGGAGGTTAGGGCGTTGAGAAGCGTGGACAGTGGGAAGGAGGTAAAGAAGAGCGACAAGGGCGGTGCGGCGGTAGGCGATAGGTGGCGGTGGCGTCAGCGCCGATAAGATAGAGCGAGGCCGCGGGCGAGCAGCTGCTGGAAGTTGGAGAGAAGGATAGGGTGAAAGGAAGTAAGAGGTGCGAGCAACGGGGAGGGATGATTAAAGGATCGGGAGAGAGTGGGGGGGGCGGAAAGAGATGAGGCAGGGAGAGCGAAGAAGAAAGGCAGGCCCAGCAACGCAGAGAGGCTACGGAAGGACAGTGGAGGAAGCACGTCGAGCTGGGGGAGTGCGGTTGAGGCGCTGTGGGATACAAAAAGAAAGGACAGGGAAGGAGAGGATGGGGGAGAGGAGAGTGACCAGGCGTTTAAGCGGAGTGCGGTGACAGCGCGGTCTCCGGAGGGAGAAGGGGGAAGAGGTGTTGGGGAAAGGGTGATGAGGGAAATGTTTGGGGAACTGGTAGAGGAGATAAGAGGATATAGGGAGGAGATAAGAGGATACAGGGAGGAGACTGGGAGATTGACGGAGAGGAGAGAGGAGGAGGTGGAGATGCTTAGAGGGCTGCAGGAGGAATTGAGAAGAGAAAGGGAAGTGAGAAGGAAGGAGATGGTAGAGTGGAAGGAGGAGCGCAGGAGGTGGGAGGAGAAGGAGAAAAAACTAGACGAGATGATGGAGAGGATGGGAAGCTGGGAGATAGAGAGTAAAAAGGGACAGGAGCTAGAGGACGGGGGGAAAAGAAGGATAAGAGAGCTGGAATTGAGGCTGGAGAGAAAGGACAGAGGAGAGAGGAGAAATAATGTCCTAATTAGGGGCATAGAACTGGAAGGGAAAGCTGCGGAGGACCAAGTGAGGGAACTGTGGGAAGTAATGGGGTTGGGGGGAGGCATAAAAGAGGTGAGGAAAGTGGGGAAAGTAAACGAAAAAGGGAGAGGATTGGTGGTGGTGAAGATGGAAAGCTGGGAGGAGAAAAGAAAAGTGATGGAGGCTAAGAAAAAGTTGAGAAAGAGAAAGGAAAGGATTGAGGACGATTTGACGGAGGAAGAGAGGAGGGTGAGGTGGGTGGTAGAAACGGAGGCGGAAAGAGAAAGAGCCGGGGGGAAGAGAGTGCATGTAGGCTATATGAAAATATGGGTGGAGGGAAAAGTGAAACTATGGGATGAGGTAGAAGAGAGGTGGAAGGAGGGCGCGGGAAACTAACTAGGGGTGAGGAAAAGGGAGGAGAGAGTTGGAAAGAAAGGGAAAATGAGGGGATAGTGGAGTGTGAGGGATGTGAAGACAGAACGTACAAGATAGGTTTCTGGAACGTGGCGGGGCTGGCGAATAAAGATGAGGAGTTTTGGGAAGGGTTGAAGCATTGGGATGTGATAATCCTGAGTGAGACGTGGGTGGAGGAAAGAGGATGGGGGAAAATTAAGGGGAAGTTGCCTAAAGGGCACACATGGGAAAGACAGTGGGCAAGAAGGAAGAATAGGCTGGGCAGGGCAATGGGAGGGATGGTGATGGGAGTGAAGAAGGGACTGAAAATAGAAAAGGAAAGAAGAGAGGACAGCGAAGGACTTATGGCGAGGAAGATATGGCTAGGGAAAGAGAGGTGGAGGGTGGTAGGGGTGTATGTAAGAGGGGACTTGGATGAGAAGCTGGAGGAGTTGAGAGAATGGATGGAAGATAGGGAGGAAGGGACAAGGGTGATTGTTGGAGGGGACTTCAACGCGAGGACGGGGGAAGAAGGTGGTGAGATACGGGGGTATGAAGAGGAAGAGAGAGGGGGGGAAGGAGGTAGGAATTCGAAGGACAGAATAGTGAACAAGGAAGGGAGGAGGCTTGGAGAGTTTGTGGGAGATTTAGGGTGGTGGATATTTAACGGCAATACGAGGGGGGACGAGGAAGGAGAATGGACTTACACAGGCAGTGGAGGGAGGTCGGTGATAGACTATGTGATAGGGAATGAGGGGACGAAAGAGAGGGTGGAAAGAATGGCTGTGGAAGAGCATATCGACTCGGACCACCAACCAGTGTCAGTATGGGTGAGAGGGAACGAGAGGTATGGGAAAGGAAGGGGAGAGATAGAAGGACGTGGAGAACGGGGTGTATGGGATGAGAGGGCGAGGGAGGAATTCAGGAGAGAGTTCGGGGAGATGGACCTAGGGAAGGAAGGGGTAGAAGGGGATTGGAAAGGGTTGAAGAGTAGGATAAAGGAGACGATAAAGAAGATGCGTAAAGGGGAGAGAGGAAAGAGAAGAGGAAGGAGAGGGTGGTGGGATGAGGAGTGTAAGGTCTCCAAAAGGAAAGTGAGACAGGAGTTGAGGAGATGGAGAAGAGAGGGTGGGGAGGGGGAGGAGTACAGGGAGTTGAAACAGGAGTATAAGAGGTTATGTGAAGGAAAGAAGAGGAAGGAGTTAGAAAGATGGATGAAGGAGATAGAAGGGATCAAGACGGAGAGACAGATATGGGAGGTAGTGAACAGGGAGAGGAAGAGAAGAAGGGGGATGAATGAGAAGATAGAGATGCAGGAATGGGACGGGTACTTTAGGGAACTGTTAGGAGGGGTGGAGTGGAGGGTCAGAATGGGGTCAAGGGTGGAGGGAGGGGTGGATGAGGAGGGGGAGATAAGCAGGGATGAGATCAAGGGCATAGTAAGTAAGATGAAGGATGGCAAGGCGATGGGGAGCGACGGGATTGCAAACGAAGTGTGGAAGTATGGTGGAGAAGCGGTGCAGGAATGGCTAGGAAGGATTTGCAACAGGGTATGGAAAGGGGAAGGGTGGCCGGAAGACTGGAAGGAGGGAGTGGTGGTGCCAGTTGTGAAGAGGGGTGATGGAGAAGAAGTGCAGGACTACAGGGGAATAACGCTGACGCAAACAGCGTACAAAGTGTACGCTGGGGTGCTGGCGGAGAGACTGAGGGAAGAAGTCGAAAACAAAAAGATTCTGCCACCGAGTCAAACGGGCTTTAGGAGAGGGGTGGGTACAGTAGACAACATGTACGTGTTGAACTACCTAATAAACAGGCAGGTGGGGAGGGAGAGGAGAAAGATGGTGGTCCTGTTTGTGGACCTCAGAGCCGCGTTTGACTCGGTGAACAGGGAAGTTTTGTTTAGGTCGATGAGGGAGAGAGGGGTAAGAGAAGGGCTAGTAAGGAGGTGCGAGGAGGTATTGGGAGAGACGGTGGGGAGGGTGAAGGTCGGGGATAGAGAGGGGGAAAGGTTCTGGACAGGCAGAGGGGTGAGGCAGGGGTGTCCGCTAAGCCCGTCGCTGTTCACTCTGATGATCGCGGACATCGAGGAGGAATTAAGGAAGGGAAGGTGGGGGGGAGTAAAGCTGGGGGAGGAGAAGGTTTATGCGCTGGCATACGCCGATGATTTGGCGCTGCTGGCGGAGGATGAAGATGAGATGAGGGGAATGATGAGGACGCTGGAGAGATACTTAGATAGGAAAGGGCTCGAGGTTAACACGGAGAAAACAAAAGTTATGAGGTGCAGGAAGGGAGGAGGTAGGGAGAGAAAGGTGGAGTGGAGGTGGAAGACGAAGAGGATAGAGGAGGTGAAGAGGTATAAGTATCTAGGGTATGTGGTAACGAGAGATGGCAAGCAGGGAGCGCAGGTGCAGGAGAGGGTTAGGAAAGGGGCGGCGCTGCTGGGGCAAGTCTGGGGAATAGGCAAAAGAAGGTTCGGAAAGGATTGGGAGAGGCGGCTGTGGCTGTTTGACAGATTGGTGTGGCCGGTTGTAAGCTATGGGGTAGAGCTATGGGGGTGGGAGGAAAGGCAGGGTGTCGAAAGGCTGCAGGAGAGATACCTGAGATGGGTGTTGGGAGTAAGGAGGCACACGCCTGGTTATTTGGTGAGAGAGGAGCTGCTGAGGGAGAAGTTGAGAGGAAGGGCAGGGAGAAGGGCATGGGGCTTCGAAAGGAAACTGGCGGAAGGGAAAGGGGGAGAGCTGGCGAGGAGGTGCTGGGAGGAAGTCAAGGGGAGAGCGAGAAGAGGGAGAGTGTTGCAGGGATGGGAAGAGGAGAGGAAGAAGTTTTACGAGGATAGGGGCTGGAGGTTAGACGAGGTGGAAAAACTAAGGGAAGAAGGACGAGGGATAAGAGGTGAAGAATTGATTGAAAGGGAAAGGAAGGAACAGGAGAAGGAGAGGTGGGAGAGGATAGGGCAATCGAAGTACAACAAGTGGTACGGAAGAGTCAGGGGAAAGGGGGTGCCGAAATATCTCATGATGGGGTGGGGAGAGGGGAGATGGCAAAGAGTGGCGAGAGCGAGACTGGGAAATGAGATGAGGGGAGGGAGATACTGGATGGAGGAAGAGAAGACGAGGTGTAGGATGTGTGAGGGAGATGTAGAAACATGGGAACATGTTTGGGAAGTGTGCACGGGATGGGGTGTTGAGAGGGGGTGGCAAGAGATGGTAGGAGAAGTGCTGGGGGAGGAAGGGGAAGGAGAAGGATGGCTAAGGAAGCTGGAGCAAATTAGAGGGGAGGGAGGAGGTATGAATGAGGAAGGAATGGATGCAGTTAGAGAACAGAGTGCAGCGGAAACGGAGGCCCCAAACGAGGATGGATTGGAAGGAAGGAGGGAAGGAGGGTGGAGTGAAGGAGGAAGTAAGTGGAGAGAGGTGGAAAGGAGAGCGGGAGAGCGCGGCAGGAGGGAGCAGAGAGAAAGGGAAAGCGAGCGAGTGTACAGGCGAGAAAAGAGGAATGAGTAAAGGACGGAGACACGGTAACGGCGATGGATAGGTTGCGAGCGACTAGAATAAGGATTAGGTTAAGAGACTTAAAGTGTAAGGAAATTGTAACCCCAAGGGGATCAATAAACTAATACATACATACATACATACAGTGTTTGTGCATTTCTCAAGACGAATTCCGACGTAAAACGACACGAGGAACACGTTGGAAGCGACAGGATTGCGTTCCGAGAAACCGTTGACGAGAAAATGGCGAGCATTCCCAAAACTTGATCTCATGTTTTTTGGGCTCCAGAACCGTGTTTGTGCATTTCTCAAGACGAATTCTGATATAAAATGACGCGAGGAACGCGTTGGAAGCGACAGAATTGCGATCCGAGCAACCGTTGACGAGAAAATGGCGAGCATTCCCAAATCCTGATCTCATGTTTTTTGGGCTCCAGAACCGTGTTTGTGCATTTCTCATGACTAATTCTGATATAAAATGACGCGAGGAACGCGTTGGAAGCGACAGAATTGAGATCCGAGTAACCGTTGACGAGAAAATGGCGAGCATTCCCAAAACTTGATCTCATGTTTTTTGGGCTCCAGAACCGTGTTTGTGCATTTCTCAAGACGAATTCTGATATAAAATGACGCGAGGAACGCGTTGGAAGCGGCAGAATTGAGATCCGAGCAACCGTTGACGAGAAAATGGCGAGCATTCCCAAATCCTGATCTCATGTTTTTTGGGCTCCAGAACCGTGTTTGTGCATTTCTCATGACTAATTCTGATATAAAGTGACGCGACGAACGCGTTGGAAGCGACAGAATTGCGATCCGAGCAACCGTTGACGAGAAAATCGCGAGCATTCCCAAATCCTGATCTCATGTTTTTTGGGCTCCAGAACCGTGTTTGTGCATTTCTCATGACTAATTCTGATATAAAATGACGCGAGGAACGCGTTGGAAGCGGCAGAATTGAGATCCGAGAAACCGTTGACGACAAAATCGCGAGCATTCCCAAAACTTGATCTCGTGTTTTTTGGGCTCCAGAACCGTGTTTGTGCATTTCTCAAGACGAATTCTGATATAAAATGACGCGAGGAACGCGTTGGAAGCGGCAGAATTGAGATCCGAGCAACCGTTGACGAGAAAATGGCGACCATTCCCAAATCCTGATCTCATGTTTTTTGGGCTCCAGAACCGTGTTTCTGCATTTCTCATGACTAATTCTGATATAAAATGACGCGACGAACGCGTTGGAAGCGACAGAATTGCGATCCGAGCAACCGTTGACGAGAAAATGGCGAGCATTCCCAAATCCTGATCTCGTGTTTTTTGGACTCCAGAAACGTTTTCGTGCATTTGTCGTCACTATTTCCGACGTAAAATGACACGAGGAACACGCTGGAGGCGACAGAATTGCGATCCGAGAAACCGTTGACGACAAAATCGCGAGCATTCCCAAAACTTGATCTCGTGTTTTTTGGGCTCCAGAACCGTGTTTGTGCATTTCTCAAGACGAATTCTGATATAAAATGACGCGACGAACGCGTTGGAAGCGGCAGAATTGCGATCCGAGCAACCGTTGACGAGAAAATCGCGAGCATTCCCAAAACCTGATCTCGTGTTTTTTGGACTCCAGAAACGTTTTCGTGCATTTGTCGTCACTATTTCCGACGTGAAATGACACGAGGAACACGCTTGAGGCGACAGAATTGCGATCCGAGAAACCGTTGACGAGAAAATGGCGAGCATTCCCCAATCCTGATCTCATGTTTTTTGGGCTCCAGAACCGTGTTTGTGCATTTCGCATGACTAATTCTGATATAAAATGACGCGACGAACGCGTTGGAAGCGACAGAATTGCGATGAGAGAAACCGTTGACGAGAAAATGGCGAGCATTCCCAAATCCTGATCTCATGTTTTTTGGGCTCCAGAACCGTGTTTGTGCGTTTCTCAAGATTAATTCCGACATAAAATGACACGAGGAACACGTTGGAAGCGACAGAATTGCGATCCGAGAAACCGTTGACGAGAAAATGGCGAGCATTCCGAAATCCTGATCTCGTGTGTTTTGGACTCCAGAAATGTGTTCCTGCATTTGTCGTCACTATTTCCGACGTAAAATGACGCGAGGAACGCGTTGGAAGCGACATAATTGAGATCCGAGCAACCGTTGACGAGAAAATGGCGAGCATTCCCAAAACTTGATCTCGTGTTTATTGAACTCCAGAACCGTGTTTGTGCGTTTCTCAAGACTAATTCCGACGTAAAATGACACGAGGAACACGTTGGAAGCGACAGAATTGCGATCCGAGAAACCGTTGACGAGAAAATGGCGAGCATTCCCCAATCCTGATCTCATGTTTTTTGGGCTCCAGAACCGTGTTTGTGCATTTCTCATGACTAATTCTGGTATAAAATGACGCGAGGAACACGCTGGAGGCGACAGAATTGCGATCCGAGAAACCGTTGACGAGAAAATGGCGAGCATTCCCCAATCCTGATCTTATGTTTTTTGGGCTCCAGAACCGTGTTTGTGCATTTCTCATGACTAATTCTGGTATAAAATGACGCGAGGAACACGCTGGAGGCGACAGAATTGCGATCCGAGAAACCGTTGACGAGAAAATGGCGAGCATTCCCCAATCCTGATCTCATGTTTTTTGGGCTCCAGAACCGTGTTTGTGCATTTCTCATGACTAATTCTGATATAAAATGACGCGAGGAACACGCTGGAAGCGACAGAATTGCGATCCGAGCAACCGTTGACGAGAAAATGGCGAGCATTCCCAAAACTTGATCTCGTGTTTATTGAACTCCAGAACCGTGTTTGTGCATTTCTCAAAATGAATTCCGACGTAAAATGACACGAGGAACACGTTGGAAGCGACAGGATTGCGATCCGAGAAACCGTTGACGACAAAATCGCGAGCATTCCCAAAACTTGATCTGGTGTTTTTTGGGCTCCAGAACAGTGTTTGTGCATTTCTCAAGACGAATTCCGACGTAAAATGACACGAGGAACACGTTGGAAGCGACAGGATTGCGTTCCGAGAAACCGTTGACGAGAAAATCGCGAGCATTCCCAAATCCTGATCTCGTGTTTTTTGGGCTCCAGAACCGTGTTTCTGCATTTCTCATGACTAATTCCGATGTAAAATGACGCGAGGAACGCGCTGGAAGCGACAGAATTGCGATCCGAGCAACCGTTGACGAGAAAATGGCGAGCATTCCCAAAACTTGATCTCGTGTTTTTTGGGCTCCAGAACCGTGTTTGTGCATTTCTCATGACTAATTCTGGTATAAAATGACGCGAGGAACACGCTGGAGGCGACAGAATTGAGATCCGAGCAACCGTTGACGAGAAAATGGCGAGCATTCCCAAATCCTGATCTCATGTTTTTTGGGCTCCAGAACCGTCTTTGTGCATTTCTCATGAATAATTCTGATATAAAATGACGCGACGAACGCGTTGGAAGCGACAGAATTGCGATCCGAGCAACCGTTGACGAGAAAATGGCGAGCATTCCCAAATCCTGATCTCATGTTTTTTGGGCTCCAGAACCGTGTTTGTGCATTTCTCATGACTAATTCTGATATAAAATGACGCGAGGAACGCGTTGGAAGCGACAGAATTGCGATCCGAGAAACCGTTGACGAGAAAATGGCGAGCATTCCCCAATCCTAATCTCATGTTTTTTGGGCTCCAGAACCGTGTTTGTGCATTTCTCATGACTAATTCTGATATAAAATGACGCGAGGAACACGCTGGAAGCGACAGAATTGCGATCCGAGCAACCGTTGACGAGAAAATGGCGAGCATTCCCAAAACTTGATCTCGTGTTTTTTGGGCTCCAGAACAGTGTTTGTGCATTTCTCAAGACGAATTCCGACGTAAAATGACACGAGGAACACGTTGGAAGCGTCAGGATTGCGATCCGAGAAACCGTTGACGACAAAATCGCGAGCATTCCCAAAACTTGATCTCGTGTTTTTTGGGCTCCAGAACAGTGTTTGTGCATTTCTCAAGACGAATTCCGACGTAAAATGACACGAGGAACACGTTGGAAGCGACAGGATTGCGTTCCGAGAAACCGTTGACGAGAAAATCGCGAGCATTCCCAAATCCTGATCTCGTGTTTTTTGGGCTCCAGAACCGTGTTTCTGCATTTCTCATGACTAATTCCGATGTAAAATGACGCGAGGAACGCGCTGGAAGCGACAGAATTGCGATCCGAGCAACCGTTGACGAGAAAATGGCGAGCATTCCCAAAACTTGATCTCGTGTTTTTTGGGCTCCAGAACCGTGTTTGTACATTTCTCATGACTAATTCTGGTATAAAATGACGCGAGGAACACGCTGGAGGCGACAGAATTGAGATCCGAGCAACCGTTGACGAGAAAATGGCGAGCATTCCCAAATCCTGATCTCATGTTTTTTGGGCTCCAGAACCGTGTTTGTGCATTTCTCATGACTAATTCTGATATAAAATGACGCGACGAACGCGTTGGAAGCGACAGAATTGCGATCCGAGCAACCGTTGACGAGAAAATGGCGAGCATTCCCAAAACTTGATCTCATGTTTTTTGGGCTCCAGAACCGTGTTTGTGCATTTCTCATGACTAATTCTGATATAAAATGACGCGAGGAACGCGTTGGAAGCGACAGAATTGAGATCCGAGCAACCGTTGACGAGAAAATGGCGAGCATTCCCAAATCCTGATCTCATGTTTTTTGGGCTCCAGAACCGTGTTTGTGCATTTCTCATGACTAATTCTGATATAAAATGACGCGAGGAACACGCTGGAAGCGACAGAATTGCGATCCGAGCAACCGTTGACGAGAAAATGGCGAGCATTCCCAAACCCTGATCTCATGTTTTTTGGGCTCCAGAACCGTGTTTGTGCATTTCTCAAGACGAATTCTGATATAAAATGACGCGAGGAACGCGTTGGAAGCGGCAGAATTGAGATCCGAGCAACCGTTGACGAGAAAATGGCGAGCATTCCCAAATCCTGATCTCATGTTTTTTGGGCTCCAGAACCGTGTTTGTGCATTTCTCATGACTAATTCTGATATAAAATGACGCGAGGAACGCGTTGGAAGCGGCAGAATTGAGATCCGAGCAACCGTTGACGAGAAAATGGCGAGCATTCCCAAATCCTGATCTCATGTTTTTTGGGCTCCAGAACCGTGTTTGTGCATTTCTCATGACTAATTCTGATATAAAATGACGCGACGAACGCGTTGGAAGCGACAGAATTGCGATCAGAGAAACCGTTGACGAGAAAATGGCGAGCATTCCCAAATCCTGATCTCGTGTTTTTTGGGCTCCAGAACCGTGTTTCTGCATTTCTCATGACTAATTCCGATGTAAAATGACGCGAGGAACGCGCTGGAAGCGACAAAATTGCGATCCGAGCAACCGTTGACGACAAAATGGCGAGCATTCCCAAAACTTGATCTCGTGTTTATTGAACTCCAGAACCGTGTTTGTGCATTTCTCAAGACGAATTCTGATATAAAATGACGCGAGGAACGCGTTGGAAGCGGCAGAATTGAGATCCGAGAAACCGTTGACGACAAAATCGCGAGCATTCCCAAAACTTGATCTCGTGTTTTTTGGGCTCCAGAACCGTGTTTGTGCATTTCTCATGACTAATTCTGGTATAAAATGACGCGAGGAACACGCTGGAGGCGACAGAATTGAGATCCGAGCAACCGTTGACGAGAAAATGGCGAGCATTCCCAAATCCTGATCTCATGTTTTTTGGGCTCCAGAACCGTGTTTGTGCATTTCTCATGACTAATTCTGATATAAAATGACGCGACGAACGCGTTGGAAGCGACAGAATTGCGATCCGAGCAACCGTTGACGAGAAAATGGCGAGCATTCCCAAATCCTGATCTCATGTTTTTTGGGCTCCAGAACCGTGTTTCTGCATTTCTCATGACAAATTCTGATATAAAATGACGCGAGGAACGCGTTGGAAGCGACAGAATTGAGATCCGAGCAACCGTTGACGAGAAAATGGCGAGCATTCCCAAAACTTGATCTCATGTTTTTTGGGCTCCAGAACCGTGTTTGTGCATTTCTCAAGACGAATTCTGATATAAAATGACGCGAGGAACGCGTTGGAAGCGGCAGAATTGAGATCCGAGCAACCGTTGACGAGAAAATGGCGAGCATTCCCAAATCCTGATCTCATGTTTTTTGGGCTCCAGAACCGTGTTTGTGCATTTCTCATGACTAATTCTGATATAAAATGACGCGAGGAACGCGTTGGAAGCGACAGAATTGAGATCCGAGCAACCGTTGACGAGAAAATGGCGAGCATTCCCAAAACTTGATCTCATGTTTTTTGGGCTCCAGAACCGTGTTTGTGCATTTCTCAAGACGAATTCTGATATAAAATGACGCGAGGAACGCGTTGGAAGCGGCAGAATTGAGATCCGAGCAACCATTGACGAGAAAATGGCGAGCATTCCCAAATCCTGATCTCATGTTTTTTGGGCTCCAGAATCGTGTTTGTGCATTTCTCATGACTAATTCGGGAGTGTCCACATTGCGCACGTTCCATCTTGCGCACATGTGGATTATTGGACACGCTGGAATTTGCGCACGTTGGAAGTTGACTCCAGTAGAATCAGGACACATTGGATATTGGACACATTGGAATTTGCGCACGTTGGAAATTTACTCCAGTGGAAGCAGGACACATCGACGGTGGAAGTTGTACACATCCCAGAAGAAACAGGACACACAGGATAACGCGAATAATGGAATTTGGACACACTAGATGAAAAAGATGTGTACATTGCGACAGTATGTATTCTCAGAACACATTTAATTGAAAAGCAATAAATAACAGTGAAATAATTAATGACTGTCTTGGTAAGTTTAACGTGAGGCCGTATTGGCACAGAGGAAGGTGAGTTTGGTGTCTTGAAGGGGGGGGGGGGGGTCCATCTTTAGCCCTGAAAGATTTCAACCGCAGAATTTTCCGATAATTGTTAATTGACAATGGCTAAATTCTATGTATGATTCTTGTAGAAATGTTTACACAGTATTTAGTGGCCAACTTCCACTTTCCATGTGGGAAAAGTCCACTGTCTCCTCTATACACTGTGCGCAGTTTCCACTTGTAACGATATCTTATGTGGGCAATGTCCAATGTGCGCAGTTTCCAATGTGGGCAATGTGCAACGTGCGCTGTTTCCATGTGCGCAAGTTCCAAAAAAGGCCCGTGTCCAAAGTGGAACGTGCGCAAAGGAGACTCACTCACTAATTCTGATATAAAATGACGCGACGAACGCGTTGGAAGCGACAGAATTGCGATCCGAGCAACCGTTGACGAGAAAATGGCGAGCATTCCCAAATCCTGATCTCATGTTTTTTGGGCTCCAGAACCGTGTTTGTGCATTTCTCATGACTAATTCTGATATAAAATGACGCGAGGAACGCGTTGGAAGCGACAGAATTGAGATCCGAGCAACCGTTGACGAGAAAATGGCGAGCATTCCCAAAACTTGATCTCATGTTTTTTGGGCTCCAGAACCGTGTTTGTGCATTTCTCAAGACGAATTCTGATATAAAATGACGCGAGGAACGCGTTGGAAGCGGCAGAATTGAGATCCGAGCAACCGTTGACGAGAAAATGGCGAGCATTCCCAAATCCTGATCTCATGTTTTTTGGGCTCCAGAACCGTGTTTGTGCATTTCTCATGACTAATTCTGATATAAAGTGACGCGACGAACGCGTTGGAAGCGACAGAATTGCGATCCGAGCAACCGTTGACGAGAAAATCGCGAGCATTCCCAAATCCTGATCTCATGTTTTTTGGGCTCCAGAACCGTGTTTGTGCATTTCTCAAGACGAATTCTGATATAAAATGACGCGAGGAACGCGTTGGAAGCGGCAGAATTGAGATCCGAGAAACCGTTGACGACAAAATCGCGAGCATTCCCAAAACTTGATCTCGTGTTTTTTGGGCTCCAGAACCGTGTTTGTGCATTTCTCATGACTAATTCTGGTATAAAATGACGCGAGGAACACGCTGGAGGCGACAGAATTGAGATCCGAGCAACCGTTGACGAGAAAATGGCGAGCATTCCCAAATCCTGATCTCATGTTTTTTGGGCTCCAGAACCGTGTTTGTGCATTTCTCATGACTAATTCTGATATAAAATGACGCGACGAACGCGTTGGAAGCGACAGAATTGCGATCCGAGCAACCGTTGACGAGAAAATGGCGAGCATTCCCAAATCCTGATCTCATGTTTTTTGGGCTCCAGAACCGTGTTTCTGCATTTCTCATGACAAATTCTGATATAAAATGACGCGAGGAACGCGTTGGAAGCGACAGAATTGAGATCCGAGCAACCGTTGACGAGAAAATGGCGAGCATTCCCAAAACTTGATCTCATGTTTTTTGGGCTCCAGAACCGTGTTTGTGCATTTCTCAAGACGAATTCTGATATAAAATGACGCGAGGAACGCGTTGGAAGCGGCAGAATTGAGATCCGAGCAACCGTTGACGAGAAAATGGCGAGCATTCCCAAATCCTGATCTCATGTTTTTTGGGCTCCAGAACCGTGTTTGTGCATTTCTCATGACTAATTCTGATATAAAATGACGCGAGGAACGCGTTGGAAGCGACAGAATTGAGATCCGAGCAACCGTTGACGAGAAAATGGCGAGCATTCCCAAAACTTGATCTCATGTTTTTTGGGCTCCAGAACCGTGTTTGTGCATTTCTCAAGACGAATTCTGATATAAAATGACGCGAGGAACGCGTTGGAAGCGGCAGAATTGAGATCCGAGCAACCGTTGACGAGAAAATGGCGAGCATTCCCAAATCCTGATCTCATGTTTTTTGGGCTCCAGAATCGTGTTTGTGCATTTCTCATGACTAATTCGGGAGTGTCCACATTGCGCACGTTCCATCTTGCGCACATGTGGATTATTGGACACGCTGGAATTTGCGCACGTTGGAAGTTGACTCCAGTAGAATCAGGACACATTGGATATTGGACACATTGGAATTTGCGCACGTTGGAAATTTACTCCAGTGGAAGCAGGACACATCGACGGTGGAAGTTGTACACATCCCAGAAGAAACAGGACACACAGGATAACGCGAATAATGGAATTTGGACACACTAGATGAAAAAGATGTGTACATTGCGACAGTATGTATTCTCAGAACACATTTAATTGAAAAGCAATAAATAACAGTGAAATAATTAATGACTGTCTTGGTAAGTTTAACGTGAGGCCGTATTGGCACAGAGGAAGGTGAGTTTGGTGTCTTGAAGGGGGGGGGGGTCCATCTTTAGCCCTGAAAGATTTCAACCGCAGAATTTTCCGATAATTGTTAATTGACAATGGCTAAATTCTATGTATGATTCTTGTAGAAATGTTTACACAGTATTTAGTGGCCAACTTCCACTTTCCATGTGGGAAAAGTCCACTGTCTCCTCTATACACTGTGCGCAGTTTCCACTTGTAACGATATCTTATGTGGGCAATGTCCAATGTGCGCAGTTTCCAATGTGGGCAATGTGCAACGTGCGCTGTTTCCATGTGCGCAAGTTCCAAAAAAGGCCCGTGTCCAAAGTGGAACGTGCGCAAAGGAGACTCACTCACTAATTCTGATATAAAATGACGCGACGAACGCGTTGGAAGCGACAGAATTGCGATCCGAGCAACCGTTGACGAGAAAATGGCGAGCATTCCCAAATCCTGATCTCATGTTTTTTGGGCTCCAGAACCGTGTTTGTGCATTTCTCATGACTAATTCTGATATAAAATGACGCGAGGAACGCGTTGGAAGCGACAGAATTGAGATCCGAACAACCGTTGACGAGAAAATGGCGAGCATTCCCAAAACTTGATCTCATGTTTTTTGGGCTCCAGAACCGTGTTTGTGCATTTCTCAAGACGAATTCTGATATAAAATGACGCGAGGAACGCGTTGGAAGCGGCAGAATTGAGATCCGAGCAACCGTTGACGAGAAAATGGCGAGCATTCCCAAATCCTGATCTCATGTTTTTTGGGCTCCAGAACCGTGTTTGTGCATTTCTCATGACTAATTCTGATATAAAGTGACGCGAGGAACGCGTTGGAAGCGACAGAATTGAGATCCGAGCAACCGTTGACGAGAAAATGGCGAGCATTCCCAAAACTTGATCTCATGTTTTTTGGGCTCCAGAACCGTGTTTGTGCATTTCTCAAGACGAATTCTGATATAAAATGACGCGAGGAACGCGTTGGAAGCGGCAGAATTGAGATCCGAGCAACCGTTGACGAGAAAATGGCGAGCATTCCCAAATCCTGATCTCATGTTTTTTGGGCTCCAGAACCGTGTTTGTGCATTTCTCATGACTAATTCTGATATAAAGTGACGCGAGGAACGCGTTGGAAGCGACAGAATTGAGATCCGAGCAACTGTTGACGAGAAAATGGCGAGCATTCCCAAAACTTGATCTCATGTTTTTTGGGCTCCAGAACCGTGTTTGTGCATTTCTCATGACAAATTCTGATATAAAATGACGCGAGGAACGCGTTGGAAGCGACAGAATTGAGATCCGAGCAACCGTTGACGAGAAAATGGCGAGCATTCCCAAAACTTGATCTCATGTTTTTTGGGCTCCAGAACCGTGTTTGTGCATTTCTCAAGACGAATTCTGATATAAAATGACGCGAGGAACGCGTTGGAAGCGGCAGAATTGAGATCCGAGCAACCGTTGACGAGAAAATGGCGAGCATTCCCAAATCCTGATCTCATGTTTTTTGGGCTCCAGAACCGTGTTTGTGCATTTCTCATGACTAATTCTGATATAAAATGACGCGAGGAACGCGTTGGAAGCGACAGAATTGAGATCCGAGCAACCGTTGACGAGAAAATGGCGAGCATTCCCAAAACTTGATCTCATGTTTTTTGGGCTCCAGAACCGTGTTTGTGCATTTCTCAAGACGAATTCTGATATAAAATGACGCGAGGAACGCGTTGGAAGCGGCAGAATTGAGATCCGAGCAACCGTTGACGAGAAAATGGCGAGCATTCCCAAATCCTGATCTCATGTTTTTTGGGCTCCAGAATCGTGTTTGTGCATTTCTCATGACTAATTCGGGAGTGTCCACATTGCGCACGTTCCATCTTGCGCACATGTGGATTATTGGACACGCTGGAATTTGCGCACGTTGGAAGTTGACTCCAGTAGAATCAGGACACATTGGATATTGGACACATTGGAATTTGCGCACGTTGGAAATTTACTCCAGTGGAAGCAGGACACATCGACGGTGGAAGTTGTACACATCCCAGAAGAAACAGGACACACAGGATAACGCGAATAATGGAATTTGGACACACTAGATGAAAAAGATGTGTACATTGCGACAGTATGTATTCTCAGAACACATTTAATTGAAAAGCAATAAATAACAGTGAAATAATTAATGACTGTCTTGGTAAGTTTAACGTGAGGCCGTATTGGCACAGAGGAAGGTGAGTTTGGTGTCTTGAAGGGGGGGGGGGGTCCATCTTTAGCCCTGAAAGATTTCAACCGCAGAATTTTCCGATAATTGTTAATTGACAATGGCTAAATTCTATGTATGATTCTTGTAGAAATGTTTACACAGTATTTAGTGGCCAACTTCCACTTTCCATGTGGGAAAAGTCCACTGTCTCCTCTATACACTGTGCGCAGTTTCCACTTGTAACGATATCTTATGTGGGCAATGTCCAATGTGCGCAGTTTCCAATGTGGGCAATGTGCAACGTGCGCTGTTTCCATGTGCGCAAGTTCCAAAAAAGGCCCGTGTCCAAAGTGGAACGTGCGCAAAGGAGACTCACTCACTAATTCTGATATAAAATCACGCGACGAACGCGTTGGAAGCGACAGAATTGCGATCCGAGCAACCGTTGACGAGAAAATGGCGAGCATTCCCAAATCCTGATCTCATGTTTTTTGGGCTCCAGAACCGTGTTTGTGCATTTCTCATGACTAATTCTGATATAAAATGACGCGAGGAACGCGTTGGAAGCGACAGAATTGAGATCCGAGCAACCGTTGACGAGAAAATGGCGAGCATTCCCAAAACTTGATCTCATGTTTTTTGGGCTCCAGAACCGTGTTTGTGCATTTCTCAAGACGAATTCTGATATAAAATGACGCGAGGAACGCGTTGGAAGCGGCAGAATTGAGATCCGAGCAACCGTTGACGAGAAAATGGCGAGCATTCCCAAATCCTGATCTCATGTTTTTTGGGCTCCAGAACCGTGTTTGTGCATTTCTCATGACTAATTCTGATATAAAGTGACGCGACGAACGCGTTGGAAGCGACAGAATTGCGATCCGAGCAACCGTTGACGAGAAAATCGCGAGCATTCCCAAATCCTGATCTCATGTTTTTTGGGCTCCAGAACCGTGTTTGTGCATTTCTCATGACTAATTCTGATATAAAATGACGCGAGGAACGCGTTGGAAGCGGCAGAATTGAGATCCGAGAAACCGTTGACGACAAAATCGCGAGCATTCCCAAAACTTGATCTCGTGTTTTTTGGGCTCCAGAACCGTGTTTGTGCATTTCTCATGACTAATTCTGGTATAAAATGACGCGAGGAACACGCTGGAGGCGACAGAATTGAGATCCGAGCAACCGTTGACGAGAAAATGGCGAGCATTCCCAAATCCTGATCTCATGTTTTTTGGGCTCCAGAACCGTGTTTGTGCATTTCTCATGACTAATTCTGATATAAAATGACGCGACGAACGCGTTGGAAGCGACAGAATTGCGATCCGAGCAACCGTTGACGAGAAAATGGCGAGCATTCCCAAATCCTGATCTCATGTTTTTTGGGCTCCAGAACCGTGTTTGTGCATTTCTCATGACTAATTCTGATATAAAATGACGCGAGGAACGCGTTGGAAGCGACAGAATTGAGATCCGAACAACCGTTGACGAGAAAATGGCGAGCATTCCCAAAACTTGATCTCATGTTTTTTGGGCTCCAGAACCGTGTTTGTGCATTTCTCAAGACGAATTCTGATATAAAATGACGCGAGGAACGCGTTGGAAGCGGCAGAATTGAGATCCGAGCAACCGTTGACGAGAAAATGGCGAGCATTCCCAAATCCTGATCTCATGTTTTTTGGGCTCCAGAACCGTGTTTGTGCATTTCTCATGACTAATTCTGATATAAAGTGACGCGAGGAACGCGTTGGAAGCGACAGAATTGAGATCCGAGCAACCGTTGACGAGAAAATGGCGAGCATTCCCAAAACTTGATCTCATGTTTTTTGGGCTCCAGAACCGTGTTTGTGCATTTCTCAAGACGAATTCTGATATAAAATGACGCGAGGAACGCGTTGGAAGCGGCAGAATTGAGATCCGAGCAACCGTTGACGAGAAAATGGCGAGCATTCCCAAATCCTGATCTCATGTTTTTTGGGCTCCAGAACCGTGTTTGTGCATTTCTCATGACTAATTCTGATATAAAGTGACGCGACGAACGCGTTGGAAGCGACAGAATTGCGATCCGAGCAACCGTTGACGAGAAAATCGCGAGCATTCCCAAATCCTGATCTCATGTTTTTTGGGCTCCAGAACCGTGTTTGTGCATTTCTCATGACTAATTCTGATATAAAATGACGCGAGGAACGCGTTGGAAGCGGCAGAATTGAGATCCGAGAAACCGTTGACGACAAAATCGCGAGCATTCCCAAAACTTGATCTCGTGTTTTTTGGGCTCCAGAACCGTGTTTGTGCATTTCTCAAGACGAATTCTGATATAAAATGACGCGAGGAACGCGTTGGAAGCGGCAGAATTGAGATCCGAGCAACCGTTGACGAGAAAATGGCGACCATTCCCAAATCCTGATCTCATGTTTTTTGGGCTCCAGAACCGTGTTTCTGCATTTCTCATGACTAATTCTGATATAAAATGACGCGACGAACGCGTTGGAAGCGACAGAATTGCGATCCGAGCAACCGTTGACGAGAAAATGGCGAGCATTCCCAAATCCTGATCTCGTGTTTTTTGGACTCCAGAAACGTTTTCGTGCATTTGTCGTCACTATTTCCGACGTAAAATGACACGAGGAACACGCTGGAGGCGACAGAATTGCGATCCGAGAAACCGTTGACGACAAAATCGCGAGCATTCCCAAAACTTGATCTCGTGTTTTTTGGGCTCCAGAACCGTGTTTGTGCATTTCTCAAGACGAATTCTGATATAAAATGACGCGACGAACGCGTTGGAAGCGGCAGAATTGCGATCCGAGCAACCGTTGACGAGAAAATCGCGAGCATTCCCAAAACCTGATCTCGTGTTTTTTGGACTCCAGAAACGTTTTCGTGCATTTGTCGTCACTATTTCCGACGTGAAATGACACGAGGAACACGCTTGAGGCGACAGAATTGCGATCCGAGAAACCGTTGACGAGAAAATGGCGAGCATTCCCCAATCCTGATCTCATGTTTTTTGGGCTCCAGAACCGTGTTTGTGCATTTCTCATGACTAATTCTGATATAAAATGACGCGAGGAACGCGTTGGAAGCGACAGAATTGAGATCCGAGCAACCGTTGACGAGAAAATGGCGAGCATTCCCAAAACTTGATCTCATGTTTTTTGGGCTCCAGAACCGTGTTTGTGCATTTCTCAAGACGAATTCTGATATAAAATGACGCGAGGAACGCGTTGGAAGCGGCAGAATTGAGATCCGAGCAACCGTTGACGAGAAAATGGCGAGCATTCCCAAATCCTGATCTCATGTTTTTTGGGCTCCAGAATCGTGTTTGTGCATTTCTCATGACTAATTCGGGAGTGTCCACATTGCGCACGTTCCATCTTGCGCACATGTGGATTATTGGACACGCTGGAATTTGCGCACGTTGGAAGTTGACTCCAGTAGAATCAGGACACATTGGATATTGGACACATTGGAATTTGCGCACGTTGGAAATTTACTCCAGTGGAAGCAGGACACATCGACGGTGGAAGTTGTACACATCCCAGAAGAAACAGGACACACAGGATAACGCGAATAATGGAATTTGGACACACTAGATGAAAAAGATGTGTACATTGCGACAGTATGTATTCTCAGAACACATTTAATTGAAAAGCAATAAATAACAGTGAAATAATTAATGACTGTCTTGGTAAGTTTAACGTGAGGCCGTATTGGCACAGAGGAAGGTGAGTTTGGTGTCTTGAAGGGGGGGGGGGGTCCATCTTTAGCCCTGAAAGATTTCAACCGCAGAATTTTCCGATAATTGTTAATTGACAATGGCTAAATTCTATGTATGATTCTTGTAGAAATGTTTACACAGTATTTAGTGGCCAACTTCCACTTTCCATGTGGGAAAAGTCCACTGTCTCCTCTATACACTGTGCGCAGTTTCCACTTGTAACGATATCTTATGTGGGCAATGTCCAATGTGCGCAGTTTCCAATGTGGGCAATGTGCAACGTGCGCTGTTTCCATGTGCGCAAGTTCCAAAAAAGGCCCGTGTCCAAAGTGGAACGTGCGCAAAGGAGACTCACTCACTAATTCTGATATAAAATCACGCGACGAACGCGTTGGAAGCGACAGAATTGCGATCCGAGCAACCGTTGACGAGAAAATGGCGAGCATTCCCAAATCCTGATCTCATGTTTTTTGGGCTCCAGAACCGTGTTTGTGCATTTCTCATGACTAATTCTGATATAAAATGACGCGAGGAACGCGTTGGAAGCGACAGAATTGAGATCCGAGCAACCGTTGACGAGAAAATGGCGAGCATTCCCAAAACTTGATCTCATGTTTTTTGGGCTCCAGAACCGTGTTTGTGCATTTCTCAAGACGAATTCTGATATAAAATGACGCGAGGAACGCGTTGGAAGCGGCAGAATTGAGATCCGAGCAACCGTTGACGAGAAAATGGCGAGCATTCCCAAATCCTGATCTCATGTTTTTTGGGCTCCAGAACCGTGTTTGTGCATTTCTCATGACTAATTCTGATATAAAGTGACGCGACGAACGCGTTGGAAGCGACAGAATTGCGATCCGAGCAACCGTTGACGAGAAAATCGCGAGCATTCCCAAATCCTGATCTCATGTTTTTTGGGCTCCAGAACCGTGTTTGTGCATTTCTCATGACTAATTCTGATATAAAATGACGCGAGGAACGCGTTGGAAGCGGCAGAATTGAGATCCGAGAAACCGTTGACGACAAAATCGCGAGCATTCCCAAAACTTGATCTCGTGTTTTTTGGGCTCCAGAACCGTGTTTGTGCATTTCTCATGACTAATTCTGGTATAAAATGACGCGAGGAACACGCTGGAGGCGACAGAATTGAGATCCGAGCAACCGTTGACGAGAAAATGGCGAGCATTCCCAAATCCTGATCTCATGTTTTTTGGGCTCCAGAACCGTGTTTGTGCATTTCTCATGACTAATTCTGATATAAAATGACGCGACGAACGCGTTGGAAGCGACAGAATTGCGATCCGAGCAACCGTTGACGAGAAAATGGCGAGCATTCCCAAATCCTGATCTCATGTTTTTTGGGCTCCAGAACCGTGTTTGTGCATTTCTCATGACTAATTCTGATATAAAATGACGCGAGGAACGCGTTGGAAGCGACAGAATTGAGATCCGAACAACCGTTGACGAGAAAATGGCGAGCATTCCCAAAACTTGATCTCATGTTTTTTGGGCTCCAGAACCGTGTTTGTGCATTTCTCAAGACGAATTCTGATATAAAATGACGCGAGGAACGCGTTGGAAGCGGCAGAATTGAGATCCGAGCAACCGTTGACGAGAAAATGGCGAGCATTCCCAAATCCTGATCTCATGTTTTTTGGGCTCCAGAACCGTGTTTGTGCATTTCTCATGACTAATTCTGATATAAAGTGACGCGAGGAACGCGTTGGAAGCGACAGAATTGAGATCCGAGCAACCGTTGACGAGAAAATGGCGAGCATTCCCAAAACTTGATCTCATGTTTTTTGGGCTCCAGAACCGTGTTTGTGCATTTCTCAAGACGAATTCTGATATAAAATGACGCGAGGAACGCGTTGGAAGCGGCAGAATTGAGATCCGAGCAACCGTTGACGAGAAAATGGCGAGCATTCCCAAATCCTGATCTCATGTTTTTTGGGCTCCAGAACCGTGTTTGTGCATTTCTCATGACTAATTCTGATATAAAGTGACGCGACGAACGCGTTGGAAGCGACAGAATTGCGATCCGAGCAACCGTTGACGAGAAAATCGCGAGCATTCCCAAATCCTGATCTCATGTTTTTTGGGCTCCAGAACCGTGTTTGTGCATTTCTCATGACTAATTCTGATATAAAATGACGCGAGGAACGCGTTGGAAGCGGCAGAATTGAGATCCGAGAAACCGTTGACGACAAAATCGCGAGCATTCCCAAAACTTGATCTCGTGTTTTTTGGGCTCCAGAACCGTGTTTGTGCATTTCTCAAGACGAATTCTGATATAAAATGACGCGAGGAACGCGTTGGAAGCGGCAGAATTGAGATCCGAGCAACCGTTGACGAGAAAATGGCGACCATTCCCAAATCCTGATCTCATGTTTTTTGGGCTCCAGAACCGTGTTTCTGCATTTCTCATGACTAATTCTGATATAAAATGACGCGACGAACGCGTTGGAAGCGACAGAATTGCGATCCGAGCAACCGTTGACGAGAAAATGGCGAGCATTCCCAAATCCTGATCTCGTGTTTTTTGGACTCCAGAAACGTTTTCGTGCATTTGTCGTCACTATTTCCGACGTAAAATGACACGAGGAACACGCTGGAGGCGACAGAATTGCGATCCGAGAAACCGTTGACGACAAAATCGCGAGCATTCCCAAAACTTGATCTCGTGTTTTTTGGGCTCCAGAACCGTGTTTGTGCATTTCTCAAGACGAATTCTGATATAAAATGACGCGACGAACGCGTTGGAAGCGGCAGAATTGCGATCCGAGCAACCGTTGACGAGAAAATCGCGAGCATTCCCAAAACCTGATCTCGTGTTTTTTGGACTCCAGAAACGTTTTCGTGCATTTGTCGTCACTATTTCCGACGTGAAATGACACGAGGAACACGCTTGAGGCGACAGAATTGCGATCCGAGAAACCGTTGACGAGAAAATGGCGAGCATTCCCCAATCCTGATCTCATGTTTTTTGGGCTCCAGAACCGTGTTTGTGCATTTCGCATGACTAATTCTGATATAAAATGACGCGACGAACGCGTTGGAAGCGACAGAATTGCGATGAGAGAAACCGTTGACGAGAAAATGGCGAGCATTCCCAAATCCTGATCTCATGTTTTTTGGGCTCCAGAACCGTGTTTGTGCGTTTCTCAAGATTAATTCCGACATAAAATGACACGAGGAACACGTTGGAAGCGACAGAATTGCGATCCGAGAAACCGTTGACGAGAAAATGGCGAGCATTCCGAAATCCTGATCTCGTGTGTTTTGGACTCCAGAAATGTGTTCCTGCATTTGTCGTCACTATTTCCGACGTAAAATGACGCGAGGAACGCGTTGGAAGCGACATAATTGAGATCCGAGCAACCGTTGACGAGAAAATGGCGAGCATTCCCAAAACTTGATCTCGTGTTTATTGAACTCCAGAACCGTGTTTGTGCGTTTCTCAAGACTAATTCCGACGTAAAATGACACGAGGAACACGTTGGAAGCGACA
The DNA here is from genome assembly GCA_963675795.1 of Crossocerus cetratus. NCBI lineage: Eukaryota > Metazoa > Arthropoda > Insecta > Hymenoptera > Crabronidae > Crossocerus > Crossocerus cetratus. The sequence goes on from OY776667.1 coordinate 4,060,729, forward strand.
GAATTGCGATCCGAGAAACCGTTGACGAGAAAATGGCGAGCATTCCCCAATCCTGATCTCATGTTTTTTGGGCTCCAGAACCGTGTTTGTGCATTTCTCATGACTAATTCTGGTATAAAATGACGCGAGGAACACGCTGGAGGCGACAGAATTGCGATCCGAGAAACCGTTGACGAGAAAATGGCGAGCATTCCCCAATCCTGATCTCATGTTTTTTGGGCTCCAGAACCGTGTTTGTGCATTTCTCATGACTAATTCTGATATAAAATGACGCGAGGAACACGCTGGAAGCGACAGAATTGCGATCCGAGCAACCGTTGACGAGAAAATGGCGAGCATTCCCAAAATTTGATCTCGTGTTTATTGAACTCCAGAACCGTGTTTGTGCATTTCTCAAAATGAATTCCGACGTAAAATGACACGAGGAACACGTTGGAAGCGACAGGATTGCGATCCGAAAAACCGTTGACGACAAAATCGCGAGCATTCCCAAAACTTGATCTGGTGTTTTTTGGGCTCCAGAACAGTGTTTGTGCATTTCTCAAGACGAATTCCGACGTAAAATGACACGAGGAACACGTTGGAAGCGACAGGATTGCGTTCCGAGAAACCGTTGACGAGAAAATCGCGAGCATTCCCAAATCCTGATCTCGTGTTTTTTGGGCTCCAGAACCGTGTTTCTGCATTTCTCATGACTAATTCCGATGTAAAATGACGCGAGGAACGCGCTGGAAGCGACAGAATTGCGATCCGAGCAACCGTTGACGAGAAAATGGCGAGCATTCCCAAAACTTGATCTCGTGTTTTTTGGGCTCCAGAACCGTGTTTGTGCATTTCTCATGACTAATTCTGGTATAAAATGACGCGAGGAACACGCTGGAGGCGACAGAATTGAGATCCGAGCAACCGTTGACGAGAAAATGGCGAGCATTCCCAAATCCTGATCTCATGTTTTTTGGGCTCCAGAACCGTCTTTGTGCATTTCTCATGACTAATTCTGATATAAAATGACGCGACGAACGCGTTGGAAGCGACAGAATTGCGATCCGAGCAACCGTTGACGAGAAAATGGCGAGCATTCCCAAATCCTGATCTCATGTTTTTTGGGCTCCAGAACCGTGTTTGTGCATTTCTCATGACTAATTCTGATATAAAATGACGCGAGGAACGCGTTGGAAGCGACAGAATTGCGATCCGAGAAACCGTTGACGAGAAAATGGCGAGCATTCCCCAATCCTAATCTCATGTTTTTTGGGCTCCAGAACCGTGTTTGTGCATTTCTCATGACTAATTCTGATATAAAATGACGCGAGGAACACGCTGGAAGCGACAGAATTGCGATCCGAGCAACCGTTGACGAGAAAATGGCGAGCATTCCCAAAACTTGATCTCGTGTTTTTTGGGCTCCAGAACAGTGTTTGTGCATTTCTCAAGACGAATTCCGACGTAAAATGACACGAGGAACACGTTGGAAGCGTCAGGATTGCGATCCGAGAAACCGTTGACGACAAAATCGCGAGCATTCCCAAAACTTGATCTCGTGTTTTTTGGGCTCCAGAACAGTGTTTGTGCATTTCTCAAGACGAATTCCGACGTAAAATGACACGAGGAACACGTTGGAAGCGACAGGATTGCGTTCCGAGAAACCGTTGACGAGAAAATCGCGAGCATTCCCAAATCCTGATCTCGTGTTTTTTGGGCTCCAGAACCGTGTTTCTGCATTTCTCATGACTAATTCCGATGTAAAATGACGCGAGGAACGCGCTGGAAGCGACAGAATTGCGATCCGAGCAACCGTTGACGAGAAAATGGCGAGCATTCCCAAAACTTGATCTCGTGTTTTTTGGGCTCCAGAACCGTGTTTGTGCATTTCTCATGACTAATTCTGGTATAAAATGACGCGAGGAACACGCTGGAGGCGACAGAATTGAGATCCGAGCAACCGTTGACGAGAAAATGGCGAGCATTCCCAAATCCTGATCTCATGTTTTTTGGGCTCCAGAACCGTGTTTGTGCATTTCTCATGACTAATTCTGATATAAAATGACGCGACGAACGCGTTGGAAGCGACAGAATTGCGATCCGAGCAACCGTTGACGAGAAAATGGCGAGCATTCCCAAATCCTGATCTCATGTTTTTTGGGCTCCAGAACCGTGTTTGTGCATTTCTCATGACTAATTCTGATATAAAATGACGCGAGGAACGCGTTGGAAGCGACAGAATTGAGATCCGAGCAACCGTTGACGAGAAAATGGCGAGCATTCCCAAATCCTGATCTCATGTTTTTTGGGCTCCAGAACCGTGTTTGTGCATTTCTCATGACTAATTCTGATATAAAATGACGCGAGGAACACGCTGGAAGCGACAGAATTGCGATCCGAGCAACCGTTGACGAGAAAATGGCGAGCATTCCCAAACCCTGATCTCATGTTTTTTGGGCTCCAGAACCGTGTTTGTGCATTTCTCAAGACGAATTCTGATATAAAATGACGCGAGGAACGCGTTGGAAGCGGCAGAATTGAGATCCGAGCAACCGTTGACGAGAAAATGGCGAGCATTCCCAAATCCTGATCTCATGTTTTTTGGGCTCCAGAACCGTGTTTGTGCATTTCTCATGACTAATTCTGATATAAAATGACGCGAGGAACGCGTTGGAAGCGGCAGAATTGAGATCCGAGAAACCGTTGACGAGAAAATGGCGAGCATTCCCAAATCCTGATCTCATGTTTTTTGGGCTCCAGAACCGTGTTTGTGCATTTCTCATGACTAATTCTGATATAAAATGACGCGACGAATGCGTTGGAAGCGACAGAATTGCGATCAGAGAAACCGTTGACGAGAAAATGGCGAGCATTCCCAAATCCTGATCTCGTGTTTTTTGGGCTCCAGAACCGTGTTTCTGCATTTCTCATGACTAATTCCGATGTAAAATGACGCGAGGAACGCGCTGGAAGCGACAAAATTGCGATCCGAGCAACCGTTGACGACAAAATGGCGAGCATTCCCAAAACTTGATCTCGTGTTTATTGAACTCCAGAACCGTGTTTGTGCATTTCTCAAGACGAATTCTGATATAAAATGACGCGAGGAACGCGTTGGAAGCGGCAGAATTGAGATCCGAGAAACCGTTGACGACAAAATCGCGAGCATTCCCAAAACTTGATCTCGTGTTTTTTGGGCTCCAGAACCGTGTTTGTGCATTTCTCATGACTAATTCTGGTATAAAATGACGCGAGGAACACGCTGGAGGCGACAGAATTGAGATCCGAGCAACCGTTGACGAGAAAATGGCGAGCATTCCCAAATCCTGATCTCATGTTTTTTGGGCTCCAGAACCGTGTTTGTGCATTTCTCATGACTAATTCTGATATAAAATGACGCGACGAACGCGTTGGAAGCGACAGAATTGCGATCCGAGCAACCGTTGACGAGAAAATGGCGAGCATTCCCAAATCCTGATCTCATGTTTTTTGGGCTCCAGAACCGTGTTTCTGCATTTCTCATGACAAATTCTGATATAAAATGACGCGAGGAACGCGTTGGAAGCGACAGAATTGAGATCCGAGCAACCGTTGACGAGAAAATGGCGAGCATTCCCAAAACTTGATCTCATGTTTTTTGGGCTCCAGAACCGTGTTTGTGCATTTCTCAAGACGAATTCTGATATAAAATGACGCGAGGAACGCGTTGGAAGCGGCAGAATTGAGATCCGAGCAACCGTTGACGAGAAAATGGCGAGCATTCCCAAATCCTGATCTCATTTTTTTTGGGCTCCAGAACCGTGTTTGTGCATTTCTCATGACTAATTCTGATATAAAATGACGCGAGGAACGCGTTGGAAGCGACAGAATTGAGATCCGAGCAACTGTTGACGAGAAAATGGCGAGCATTCCCAAAACTTGATCTCATGTTTTTTGGGCTCCAGAACCGTGTTTGTGCATTTCTCAAGACGAATTCTGATATAAAATGACGCGAGGAACGCGTTGGAAGCGGCAGAATTGAGATCCGAGCAACCGTTGACGAGAAAATGGCGAGCATTCCCAAATCCTGATCTCATGTTTTTTGGGCTCCAGAATCGTGTTTGTGCATTTCTCATGACTAATTCGGGAGTGTCCACATTGCGCACGTTCCATCTTGCGCACATGTGGATTATTGGACACGCTGGAATTTGCGCACGTTGGAAGTTGACTCCAGTAGAATCAGGACACATTGGATATTGGACACATTGGAATTTGCGCACGTTGGAAATTTACTCCAGTGGAAGCAGGACACATCGACGGTGGAAGTTGTACACATCCCAGAAGAAACAGGACACACAGGATAACGCGAATAATGGAATTTGGACACACTAGATGAAAAAGATGTGTACATTGCGACAGTATGTATTCTCAGAACACATTTAATTGAAAAGCAATAAATAACAGTGAAATAATTAATGACTGTCTTGGTAAGTTTAACGTGAGGCCGTATTGGCACAGAGGAAGGTGAGTTTGGTGTCTTGAAGGGGGGGGGGGGTCCATCTTTAGCCCTGAAAGATTTCAACCGCAGAATTTTCCGATAATTGTTAATTGACAATGGCTAAATTCTATGTATGATTCTTGTAGAAATGTTTACACAGTATTTAGTGGCCAACTTCCACTTTCCATGTGGGAAAAGTCCACTGTCTCCTCTATACACTGTGCGCAGTTTCCACTTGTAACGATATCTTATGTGGGCAATGTCCAATGTGCGCAGTTTCCAATGTGGGCAATGTGCAACGTGCGCTGTTTCCATGTGCGCAAGTTCCAAAAAAGGCCCGTGTCCAAAGTGGAACGTGCGCAAAGGAGACTCACTCACTAATTCTGATATAAAATGACGCGACGAACGCGTTGGAAGCGACAGAATTGCGATCCGAGCAACCGTTGACGAGAAAATGGCGAGCATTCCCAAATCCTGATCTCATGTTTTTTGGGCTCCAGAACCGTGTTTGTGCATTTCTCATGACTAATTCTGATATAAAATGACGCGAGGAACGCGTTGGAAGCGACAGAATTGAGATCCGAGCAACCGTTGACGAGAAAATGGCGAGCATTCCCAAAACTTGATCTCATGTTTTTTGGGCTCCAGAACCGTGTTTGTGCATTTCTCAAGACGAATTCTGATATAAAATGACGCGAGGAACGCGTTGGAAGCGGCAGAATTGAGATCCGAGCAACCGTTGACGAGAAAATGGCGAGCATTCCCAAATCCTGATCTCATGTTTTTTGGGCTCCAGAACCGTGTTTGTGCATTTCTCATGACTAATTCTGATATAAAGTGACGCGACGAACGCGTTGGAAGCGACAGAATTGCGATCCGAGCAACCGTTGACGAGAAAATCGCGAGCATTCCCAAATCCTGATCTCATGTTTTTTGGGCTCCAGAACCGTGTTTGTGCATTTCTCATGACTAATTCTGATATAAAATGACGCGAGGAACGCGTTGGAAGCGGCAGAATTGAGATCCGAGAAACCGTTGACGACAAAATCGCGAGCATTCCCAAAACTTGATCTCGTGTTTTTTGGGCTCCAGAACCGTGTTTGTGCATTTCTCATGACTAATTCTGGTATAAAATGACGCGAGGAACACGCTGGAGGCGACAGAATTGAGATCCGAGCAACCGTTGACGAGAAAATGGCGAGCATTCCCAAATCCTGATCTCATGTTTTTTGGGCTCCAGAACCGTGTTTGTGCATTTCTCATGACTAATTCTGATATAAAATGACGCGACGAACGCGTTGGAAGCGACAGAATTGCGATCCGAGCAACCGTTGACGAGAAAATGGCGAGCATTCCCAAATCCTGATCTCATGTTTTTTGGGCTCCAGAACCGTGTTTGTGCATTTCTCATGACTAATTCTGATATAAAATGACGCGAGGAACGCGTTGGAAGCGACAGAATTGAGATCCGAACAACCGTTGACGAGAAAATGGCGAGCATTCCCAAAACTTGATCTCATGTTTTTTGGGCTCCAGAACCGTGTTTGTGCATTTCTCAAGACGAATTCTGATATAAAATGACGCGAGGAACGCGTTGGAAGCGGCAGAATTGAGATCCGAGCAACCGTTGACGAGAAAATGGCGAGCATTCCCAAATCCTGATCTCATGTTTTTTGGGCTCCAGAACCGTGTTTGTGCATTTCTCATGACTAATTCTGATATAAAGTGACGCGACGAACGCGTTGGAAGCGACAGAATTGCGATCCGAGCAACCGTTGACGAGAAAATCGCGAGCATTCCCAAATCCTGATCTCATGTTTTTTGGGCTCCAGAACCGTGTTTGTGCATTTCTCATGACTAATTCTGATATAAAATGACGCGAGGAACGCGTTGGAAGCGACAGAATTGAGATCCGAACAACCGTTGACGAGAAAATGGCGAGCATTCCCAAAACTTGATCTCATGTTTTTTGGGCTCCAGAACCGTGTTTGTGCATTTCTCAAGACGAATTCTGATATAAAATGACGCGAGGAACGCGTTGGAAGCGGCAGAATTGAGATCCGAGCAACCGTTGACGAGAAAATGGCGAGCATTCCCAAATCCTGATCTCATGTTTTTTGGGCTCCAGAACCGTGTTTGTGCGTTTCTCAAGACTAATTCCGACGTAAAATGACACGAGGAACACGTTGGAAGCGACAGAATTGCGATCCGAGCAACCGTTGACGAGAAAATCGCGAGCATTCCCAAATCCTGATCTCATGTTTTTTGGGCTCCAGAACCGTGTTTGTGCATTTCTCATGACTAATTCTGATATAAAATGACGCGAGGAACGCGTTGGAAGCGGCAGAATTGAGATCCGAGAAACCGTTGACGACAAAATCGCGAGCATTCCCAAAACTTGATCTCGTGTTTTTTGGGCTCCAGAACCGTGTTTGTGCATTTCTCATGACTAATTCTGGTATAAAATGACGCGAGGAACACGCTGGAGGCGACAGAATTGAGATCCGAGCAACCGTTGACGAGAAAATGGCGAGCATTCCCAAATCCTGATCTCATGTTTTTTGGGCTCCAGAACCGTGTTTGTGCATTTCTCATGACTAATTCTGATATAAAATGACGCGACGAACGCGTTGGAAGCGACAGAATTGCGATCCGAGCAACCGTTGACGAGAAAATGGCGAGCATTCCCAAATCCTGATCTCATGTTTTTTGGGCTCCAGAACCGTGTTTGTGCATTTCTCATGACTAATTCTGATATAAAATGACGCGAGGAACGCGTTGGAAGCGACAGAATTGAGATCCGAACAACCGTTGACGAGAAAATGGCGAGCATTCCCAAAACTTGATCTCATGTTTTTTGGGCTCCAGAACCGTGTTTGTGCATTTCTCAAGACGAATTCTGATATAAAATGACGCGAGGAACGCGTTGGAAGCGGCAGAATTGAGATCCGAGCAACCGTTGACGAGAAAATGGCGAGCATTCCCAAATCCTGATCTCATGTTTTTTGGGCTCCAGAACCGTGTTTGTGCATTTCTCATGACTAATTCTGATATAAAGTGACGCGACGAACGCGTTGGAAGCGACAGAATTGCGATCCGAGCAACCGTTGACGAGAAAATCGCGAGCATTCCCAAATCCTGATCTCATGTTTTTTGGGCTCCAGAACCGTGTTTGTGCATTTCTCATGACTAATTCTGATATAAAATGACGCGAGGAACGCGTTGGAAGCGACAGAATTGAGATCCGAACAACCGTTGACGAGAAAATGGCGAGCATTCCCAAAACTTGATCTCATGTTTTTTGGGCTCCAGAACCGTGTTTGTGCATTTCTCAAGACGAATTCTGATATAAAATGACGCGAGGAACGCGTTGGAAGCGGCAGAATTGAGATCCGAGCAACCGTTGACGAGAAAATGGCGAGCATTCCCAAATCCTGATCTCATGTTTTTTGGGCTCCAGAACCGTGTTTGTGCGTTTCTCAAGACTAATTCCGACGTAAAATGACACGAGGAACACGTTGGAAGCGACAGAATTGCGATCCGAAAAACCGTTGACGAGAAAATGGCGAGCATTCCGAAATCCTGATCTCGTGTGTTTTGGACTCCAGAAATGTGTTCCTGCATTTGTCGTCACTATTTCCGACGTAAAATGACGCGAGGAACGCGTTGGAAGCGACATAATTGAGATCCGAGCAACCGTTGACGAGAAAATGGCGAGCATTCCCAAAACTTGATCTCGTGTTTATTGAACTCCAGAACCGTGTTTGTGCGTTTCTCAAGACTAATTCCGACGTAAAATGACACGAGGAACACGTTGGAAGCGACAGAATTGCGATCCGAGAAACCGTTGACGAGAAAATGGCGAGCATTCCCCAATCCTGATCTCATGTTTTTTGGGCTCCAGAACCGTGTTTGTGCATTTCTCATGACTAATTCTGGTATAAAATGACGCGAGGAACACGCTGGAGGCGACAGAATTGCGATCCGAGAAACCGTTGACGAGAAAATGGCGAGCATTCCCCAATCCTGATCTCATGTTTTTTGGGCTCCAGAACCGTGTTTGTGCATTTCTCATGACTAATTCTAATATAAAATGACGCGAGGAACACGCTGGAAGCGACAGAATTGCGATCCGAGCAACCGTTGACGACAAAATCGCGAGCATTCCCAAAACTTGATCTCGTGTTTATTGAACTCCAGAACCGTGTTTGTGCATTTCTCAAAATGAATTCCGACGTAAAATGACACGAGGAACACGTTGGAAGCGACAGGATTGCGATCCGAGAAACCGTTGACGACAAAATCGCGAGCATTCCCAAAACTTGATCTCGTGTTTTTTGGGCTCCAGAACCGTGTTTGTGCATTTCTCATGAATAATTCTGATATAAAATGACGCGAGGAACGCGTTGGAAGCGACAGAATTGAGATCCGAGCAACCGTTGACGAGAAAATGGCGACCATTCCCAAATCCTGATCTCATGTTTTTTGGGCTCCAGAACCGTGTTTGTGCATTTCTCATGACTAATTCTGATATAAAATGACGCGACGAACGCGTTGGAAGCGACAGAATTGAGATCCGAGAAACCGTTGACGACAAAATCGCGAGCATTCCCAAAACTTGATCTCGTGTTTTTTGGGCTCCAGAACCGTGTTTGTGCATTTCTCAAGACGAATTCTGATATAAAATGACGCGAGGAACGCGTTGGAAGCGGCAGAATTGAGATCCGAGCAACCGTTGACGAGAAAATGGCGAGCATTCCCAAATCCTGATCTCATGTTTTTTGGGCTCCAGAACCGTGTTTGTGCATTTCTCATGACTAATTCTGATATAAAGTGACGCGACGAACGCGTTGGAAGCGACAGAATTGCGATCCGAGCAACCGTTGACGAGAAAATCGCGAGCATTCCCAAATCCTGATCTCATGTTTTTTGGGCTCCAGAACCGTGTTTGTGCATTTCTCATGACTAATTCTGATATAAAATGACGCGAGGAACGCGTTGGAAGCGACAGAATTGAGATCCGAACAACCGTTGACGAGAAAATGGCGAGCATTCCCAAAACTTGATCTCATGTTTTTTGGGCTCCAGAACCGTGTTTGTGCATTTCTCAAGACGAATTCTGATATAAAATGACGCGAGGAACGCGTTGGAAGCGGCAGAATTGAGATCCGAGCAACCGTTGACGACAAAATCGCGAGCATTCCCAAAACTTGATCTCGTGTTTTTTGGGCTCCAGAACCGTGTTTGTGCATTTCTCCTGACTAATTCTGATATAAAATGACGCGAGGAACGCGTTGGAAGCGACAGAATTGAGATCCGAGAAACCGTTGACGACAAAATCGCGAGCATTCCCAAAACTTGATCTCGTGTTTTTTGGGCTCCAGAACCGTGTTTGTGCATTTCTCCTGACTAATTCTGATATAAAATGACGCGAGGAACGCGTTGGAAGCGACAGAATTGAGATCCGAACAACCGTTGACGAGAAAATGGCGAGCATTCCCAAAACTTGATCTCATGTTTTTTGGGCTCCAGAACCGTGTTTCTGCATTTCTCATGACTAATTCCGATGTAAAATGACGCGAGGAACGCGCTGGAAGCGACAGAATTGCGATCCGAGCAACCGTTGACGAGAAAATGGCGAGCATTCCCAAATCCTGATCTCATGTTTTTTGGGCTCCAGAACCGTGTTTGTGCATTTCTCCTGACTAATTCTGATATAAAATGACGCGAGGAACGCGTTGGAAGCGACAGAATTGAGATCCGAACAACCGTTGACGAGAAAATGGCGAGCATTCCCAAAACTTGATCTCATGTTTTTTGGGCTCCAGAACCGTGTTTGTGCATTTCTCAAGACGAATTCTGATATAAAATGACGCGAGGAACGCGTTGGAAGCGGCAGAATTGAGATCCGAGCAACCGTTGACGAGAAAATGGCGAGCATTCCCAAATCCTGATCTCATGTTTTTTGGGCTCCAGAACCGTGTTTGTGCATTTCTCATGACTAATTCTGATATAAAGTGACGCGACGAACGCGTTGGAAGCGACAGAATTGCGATCCGAGCAACCGTTGACGAGAAAATCGCGAGCATTCCCAAATCCTGATCTCATGTTTTTTGGGCTCCAGAACCGTGTTTGTGCATTTCTCATGACTAATTCTGATATAAAATGACGCGAGGAACGCGTTGGAAGCGACAGAATTGAGATCCGAACAACCGTTGACGAGAAAATGGCGAGCATTCCCAAAACTTGATCTCATGTTTTTTGGGCTCCAGAACCGTGTTTGTGCATTTCTCAAGACGAATTCTGATATAAAATGACGCGAGGAACGCGTTGGAAGCGGCAGAATTGAGATCCGAGCAACCGTTGACGAGAAAATGGCGAGCATTCCCAAATCCTGATCTCATGTTTTTTGGGCTCCAGAACCGTGTTTGTGCGTTTCTCAAGACTAATTCCGACGTAAAATGACACGAGGAACACGTTGGAAGCGACAGAATTGCGATCCGAAAAACCGTTGACGAGAAAATGGCGAGCATTCCGAAATCCTGATCTCGTGTGTTTTGGACTCCAGAAATGTGTTCCTGCATTTGTCGTTTACTATTTCCGACGTAAAATGACGCGAGGAACGCGTTGGAAGCGACATAATTGAGATCCGAGCAACCGTTGACGAGAAAATGGCGAGCATTCCCAAAACTTGATCTCGTGTTTATTGAACTCCAGAACCGTGTTTGTGCGTTTCTCAAGACTAATTCCGACGTAAAATGACACGAGGAACACGTTGGAAGCGACAGAATTGCGATCCGAGAAACCGTTGACGAGAAAATGGCGAGCATTCCCCAATCCTGATCTCATGTTTTTTGGGCTCCAGAACCGTGTTTGTGCATTTCTCATGACTAATTCTGGTATAAAATTACGCGAGGAACACGCTGGAGGCGACAGAATTGCGATCCGAGAAACCGTTGACGAGAAAATGGCGAGCATTCCCCAATCCTGATCTCATGTTTTTTGGGCTCCAGAACCGTGTTTGTGCATTTCTCATGACTAATTCTGATATAAAATGACGCGAGGAACACGCTGGAAGCGACAGAATTGCGATCCGAGCAACCGTTGACGACAAAATCGCGAGCATTCCCAAAACTTGATCTCGTGTTTATTGAACTCCAGAACCGTGTTTGTGCATTTCTCAAAATGAATTCCGACGTAAAATGACACGAGGAACACGTTGGAAGCGACAGGATTGCGATCCGAGAAACCGTTGACGACAAAATCGCGAGCATTCCCAAAACTTGATCTCGTGTTTTTTGGGCTCCAGAACCGTGTTTGTGCATTTCTCATGAATAATTCTGATATAAAATGACGCGAGGAACGCGTTGGAAGCGACAGAATTGAGATCCGAGCAACCGTTGACGAGAAAATGGCGACCATTCCCAAATCCTGATCTCATGTTTTTTGGGCTCCAGAACCGTGTTTGTGCATTTCTCATGACTAATTCTGATATAAAATGACGCGACGAACGCGTTGGAAGCGACAGAATTGCGATCCGAGCAACCGTTGACGAGAAAATCGCGAGCATTCCCAAAACCTGATCTCGTGTTTTTTGGACTCCAGAAACGTTTTCGTGCATTTGTCGTCACTATTTCCGACGTAAAATGACACGAGGAACACGCTGGAGGCGACAGAATTGAGATCCGAGAAACCGTTGACGAGAAAATGGCGAGCATTCCCCAATCCTGATCTCATGTTTTTTGGGTTCCAGAACCGTGTTTGTGCATTTCTCATGACTAATTCTGATATAAAATGACGCGAGGAACGCGTTGGAAGCGGCAGAATTGAGATCCGAGCAACCGTTGACGAGAAAATGGCGAGCATTCCCAAATCCTGATCTCATGTTTTTTGGGCTCCAGAACCGTGTTTGTGCATTTCTCAAGACGAATTCTGATATAAAATGACGCGAGGAACGCGTTGGAAGCGGCAGAATTGAGATCCGAGCAACCGTTGACGAGAAAATGGCGAGCATTCCCAAATCCTGATCTCATGTTTTTTGGGCTTCAGAACCGTGTTTGTGCATTTCTCATGACTAATTCTGATATAAAATGACGCGACGAACGCGTTGGAAGCGACAGAATTGCGATCCGAGCAACCGTTGACGAGAAAATGGCGAGCATTCCCAAATCCTGATCTCATGTTTTTTGGGCTCCAGAACCGTGTTTGTGCATTTCTCATGACTAATTCTGATATAAAATGACGCGAGGAACGAGTTGGAAGCGGCAGAATTGAGATCCGAGCAACCGTTGACGAGAAAATGGCGACCATTCCCAAATCCTGATCTCATGTTTTTTGGGCTCCAGAACCGTGTTTCTGCATTTCTCATGACTAATTCTGATATAAAATGACGCGACGAACGCGTTGGAAGCGACAGAATTGCGATCCGAGCAACCGTTGACGAGAAAATGGCGAGCATTCCCAAATCCTGATCTCGTGTTTTTTGGACTCCAGAAACGTTTTCGTGCATTTGTCGTCACTATTTCCGACGTAAAATGACACGAGGAACACGCTGGAGGCGACAGAATTGCGATCCGAGAAACTGTTGACGAGAAAATGGCGAGCATTCCCCAATCCTGTTCTCATGTTTTTTGGGCTGCAGAACCGTGTTTGTGCATTTCTCAAGACGAATTCTGATATAAAATGACGCGAGGAACGCGTTGGAAGCGGCAGAATTGAGATCCGAGCAACCGTTGACGAGAAAATGGCGAGCATTCCCAAATCCTGATCTCATGTTTTTTGGGCTCCAGAACCGTGTTTGTGCATTTCTCATGACTAATTCTGATATAAAATGACGCGACGAACGCGTTGGAAGCGACAGAATTGCGATCCGAGCAACCGTTGACGAGAAAATCGCGAGCATTCCCAAAACCTGATCTCGTGTTTTTTGGACTCCAGAAACGTTTTCGTGCATTTGTCATCACTATTTCCGACGTAAAATGACACGAGGAACACGCTGGAGGCGACAGAATTGCGTTCCGAGAAACCGTTGACGAGAAAATCGCGAGCATTCCCAAATCCTGATCTCGTGTTTTTTGGGCTCCAGAACCGTGTTTCTGCATTTCTCATGACTAATTCCGATGTAAAATGACGCGAGGAACGCGCTGGAAGCGACAGAATTGCGATCCGAGCAACCGTTGACGAGAAAATGGCGAGCATTCCCAAAACTTGATCTCGTGTTTATTGAACTCCAGAACCGTGTTTGTGCATTTCTCAAAACGAATTCCGACGTAAAATGACACGAGGAACACGTTGGAAGCGACAGGATTGCGATCCGAGAAACCGTTGACGACAAAATCGCGAGCATTCCCCAATCCTGATATCATGTTTTTTGGGCTCCAGAACCGTGTTTGTGCATTTCTCATGACTAATTCTGGTATAAAATGACGCGAGGAACACGCTGGAGGCGACAGAATTGCGATCCGAGAAACCGTTGACGAGAAAATGGCGAGCATTCCCCAATCCTGATCTCATGTTTTTTGGGCTCCAGAACCGTGTTTGTGCATTTCTCATGACTAATTCTGATATAAAATCACGCGAGGAACACGCTGGAAGCGACAGAATTGCGATCCGAGCAACCGTTGACGAGAAAATGGCGAGCATTCCCAAAACTTGATCTCGTGTTTATTGAACTCCAGAACCGTGTTTGTGCATTTCTCAAAACGAATTCCGACGTAAAATGACACGAGGAACACGTTGGAAGCGACAGGATTGCGATCCGAGAAACCGTTGACGACAAAATCGCGAGCATTCCCAAAACTTGATCTCGTGTTTTTTGGGCTCCAGAACAGTGTTTGTGCATTTCTCAAGACGAATTCCGACGTAAAACGACACGAGGAACACGTTGGAAGCGACAGGATTGCGTTCCGAGAAACCGTTGACGAGAAAATCGCGAGCATTCCCAAATCCTGATCTCGTGTTTTTTGGGCTCCAGAACCGTGTTTCTGCATTTCTCATGACTAATTCCGATGTAAAATGACGCGAGAAACGCGCTGGAAGCGACAGAATTGCGATCCGAGCAACCGTTGACGAGAAAATGGCGAGCATTCCCAAAACTTGATCTCGTGTTTATTGAACTCCAGAACCGTGTTTGGGCATTTCTCAAGACGAATTCTGATATAAAATGACGCGAGGAACGCGTTGGAAGCGGCAGAATTGAGATCCGAGAAACCGTTGACGACAAAATCGCGAGCATTCCCAAAACTTGATCTCGTGTTTTTTGGGCTCCAGAACCGTGTTTGTGCATTTCTCATGACTCATTCTGGTATAAAATGACGCGAGGAACACGCTGGAGGCGACAGAATTGAGATCCGAGCAACCGTTGACGAGAAAATGGCGAGCATTCCCAAATCCTGATCTCATGTTTTTTGGGCTCCAGAACCGTGTTTGTGCATTTCTCATGACTAATTCTGATATAAAATGACGCGACGAACGCGTTGGAAGCGACAGAATTGCGATCCGAGCAACCGTTGACGAGAAAATGGCGAGCATTCCCAAATCCTGATCTCATGTTTTTTGGGCTCCAGAACCGTGTTTGTGCATTTCTCATGACTAATTCTGATATAAAATGACGCGAGGAACGCGTTGGAAGCGACAGAATTGAGATCCGAGCAACCGTTGACGAGAAAATGGCGAGCATTCCCAAAACTTGATCTCATGTTTTTTGGGCTCCAGAACCGTGTTTGTGCATTTCTCAAGACGAATTCTGATATAAAATGACGCGAGGAACGCGTTGGAAGCGGCAGAATTGAGATCCGAGCAACCGTTGACGAGAAAATGGCGAGCATTCCCAAATCCTGATCTCATGTTTTTTGGGCTCCAGAACCGTGTTTGTGCATTTCTCATGACTAATTCTGATATAAAGTGACGCGACGAACGCGTTGGAAGCGACAGAATTGCGATCCGAGCAACCGTTGACGAGAAAATGGCGAGCATTCCCAAATCCTGATCTCATGTTTTTTGGGCTCCAGAACCGTGTTTGTGCATTTCTCATGACTAATTCTGATATAAAATGACGCGACGAACGCGTTGGAAGCGACAGAATTGCGATCCGAGCAACCGTTGACGAGAAAATGGCGAGCATTCCCAAATCCTGATCTCATGTTTTTTGGGCTCCAGAACCGTGTTTGTGCATTTCTCATGACTAATTCTGATATAAAATGACGCGAGGAACGCGTTGGAAGCGACAGAATTGAGATCCGAACAACCGTTGACGAGAAAATGGCGAGCATTCCCAAAACTTGATCTCATGTTTTTTGGGCTCCAGAACCGTGTTTGTGCATTTCTCAAGACGAATTCTGATATAAAATGACGCGAGGAACGCGTTGGAAGCGGCAGAATTGAGATCCGAGCAACCGTTGACGAGAAAATGGCGAGCATTCCCAAATCCTGATCTCATGTTTTTTGGGCTCCAGAACCGTGTTTGTGCATTTCTCATGACTAATTCTGATATAAAGTGACGCGACGAACGCGTTGGAAGCGACAGAATTGCGATCCGAGCAACCGTTGACGAGAAAATCGCGAGCATTCCCAAATCCTGATCTCATGTTTTTTGGGCTCCAGAACCGTGTTTGTGCATTTCTCATGACTAATTCTGATATAAAATGACACGAGGAACGCGTTGGAAGCGACAGAATTGAGATCCGAACAACCGTTGACGAGAAAATGGCGAGCATTCCCAAAACTTGATCTCATGTTTTTTGGGCTCCAGAACCGTGTTTGTGCATTTCTCAAGACGAATTCTGATATAAAATGACGCGACGAACGCGTTGGAAGCGGCAGAATTGCGATCCGAGCAACCGTTGACGAGAAAATCGCGAGCATTCCCAAAACCTGATCTCGTGTTTTTTGGACTCCAGAAACGTTTTCGTGCATTTGTCGTCACTATTTCCGACGTGAAATGACACGAGGAACACGCTTGAGGCGACAGAATTGCGATCCGAGAAACCGTTGACGAGAAAATGGCGAGCATTCCCCAATCCTGATCTCATGTTTTTTGGGCTCCAGAACCGTGTTTGTGCATTTCTCATGACTAATTCTGATATAAAATGACGCGACGAACGCGTTGGAAGCGACAGAATTGCGATGAGAGAAACCGTTGACGAGAAAATGGCGAGCATTCCCAAATCCTGATCTCATGTTTTTTGGGCTCCAGAACCGTGTTTGTGCGTTTCTCAAGATTAATTCCGACATAAAATGACACGAGGAACACGTTGGAAGCGACAGAATTGCGATCCGAGAAACCGTTGACGAGAAAATGGCGAGCATTCCGAAATCCTGATCTCGTGTGTTTTGGACTCCAGAAATGTGTTCCTGCATTTGTCGTCACTATTTCCGACGTAAAATGACGCGAGGAACGCGTTGGAAGCGACATAATTGAGATCCGAGCAACCGTTGACGAGAAAATGGCGAGCATTCCCAAAACTTGATCTCGTGTTTATTGAACTCCAGAACCGTGTTTGTGCGTTTCTCAAGACTAATTCCGACGTAAAATGACACGAGGAACACGTTGGAAGCGACAGAATTGCGATCCGAGAAACCGTTGACGAGAAAATGGCGAGCATTCCCCAATCCTGATCTCATGTTTTTTGGGCTCCAGAACCGTGTTTGTGCATTTCTCATGACTAATTCTGGTATAAAATGACGCGAGGAACACGCTGGAGGCGACAGAATTGCGATCCGAGAAACCGTTGACGAGAAAATGGCGAGCATTCCCCAATCCTGATCTCATGTTTTTTGGGCTCCAGAACCGTGTTTGTGCATTTCTCATGACTAATTCTGATATAAAATGACGCGAGGAACACGCTGGAAGCGACAGAATTGCGATCCGAGCAACCGTTGACGAGAAAATGGCGAGCATTCCCAAAACTTGATCTCGTGTTTATTGAACTCCAGAACCGTGTTTGTGCATTTCTCAAAATGAATTCCGACGTAAAATGACACGAGGAACACGTTGGAAGCGACAGGATTGCGATCCGAGAAACCGTTGACGACAAAATCGCGAGCATTCCCAAAACTTGATCTGGTGTTTTTTGGGCTCCAGAACAGTGTTTGTGCATTTCTCAAGACGAATTCCGACGTAAAATGACACGAGGAACACGTTGGAAGCGACAGGATTGCGTTCCGAGAAACCGTTGACGAGAAAATCGCGAGCATTCCCAAATCCTGATCTCGTGTTTTTTGGGCTCCAGAACCGTGTTTCTGCATTTCTCATGACTAATTCCGATGTAAAATGACGCGAGGAACGCGCTGGAAGCGACAGAATTGCGATCCGAGCAACCGTTGACGAGAAAATGGCGAGCATTCCCAAAACTTGATCTCGTGTTTTTTGGGCTCCAGAACCGTGTTTGTGCATTTCTCATGACTAATTCTGGTACAAAATGACGCGAGGAACACGCTGGAGGCGACAGAATTGAGATCCGAGCAACCGTTGACGAGAAAATGGCGAGCATTCCCAAATCCTGATCTCATGTTTTTTGGGCTCCAGAACCGTCTTTGTGCATTTCTCATGACTAATTCTGATATAAAATGACGCGACGAACGCGTTGGAAGCGACAGAATTGCGATCCGAGCAACCGTTGACGAGAAAATGGCGAGCATTCCCAAATCCTGATCTCATGTTTTTTGGGCTCCAGAACCGTGTTTGTGCATTTCTCATGACTAATTCTGATATAAAATGACGCGAGGAACGCGTTGGAAGCGACAGAATTGCGATCCGAGAAACCGTTGACGAGAAAATGGCGAGCATTCCCCAATCCTGATCTCATGTTTTTTGGGCTCCAGAACCGTGTTTGTGCATTTCTCATGACTAATTCTGATATAAAATGACGCGAGGAACACGCTGGAAGCGACAGAATTGCGATCCGAGCAACCGTTGACGAGAAAATGGCGAGCATTCCCCAATCCTGATCTCATGTTTTTTGGGCTCCAGAACCGTGTTTGTGCATTTCTCATGACTAATTCTGATATAAAATGACGCGACGAACGCGTTGGAAGCGACAGAATTGCGATCAGAGAAACCGTTGACGAGAAAATGGCGAGCATTCCCAAATCCTGATCTCGTGTTTTTTGGACTCCAGAAACGTTTTCGTGCATTTGTCGTCACTATTTCCGACGTAAAATGACACGAGGAACACGCTGGAGGCGACAGAATTGCGATCCGAGAAACCGTTGACGAGAAAATGGCGAGCATTCCCCAATCCTGATCTCATGTTTTTTGGGCTCCAGAACCGTGTTTGTGCATTTCTCATGACTAATTCTGGTATAAAATGACGCGAGGAACGCGTTGGAAGCGGCAGAATTGAGATCCGAGCAACCGTTGACGAGAAAATGGCGAGCATTCCCAAAACTTGATCTCATGTTTTTTGGGCTCCAGAACCGTGTTTGTGCATTTCTCAAGACGAATTCTGATATAAAATGACGCGAGGAACGCGTTGGAAGCGGCAGAATTGAGATCCGAGCAACCGTTGACGAGAAAATGGCGAGCATTCCCAAATCCTGATCTCATGTTTTTTGGGCTCCAGAACCGTGTTTGTGCATTTCTCATGACTAATTCTGATATAAAGTGACGCGACGAACGCGTTGGAAGCGACAGAATTGCGATCCGAGCAACCGTTGACGAGAAAATCGCGAGCATTCCCAAATCCTGATCTCATGTTTTTTGGGCTCCAGAACCGTGTTTGTGCATTTCTCATGACTAATTCTGATATAAAATGACGCGAGGAACGCGTTGGAAGCGGCAGAATTGAGATCCGAGAAACCGTTGACGACAAAATCGCGAGCATTCCCAAAACTTGATCTCGTGTTTTTTGGGCTCCAGAACCGTGTTTGTGCATTTCTCCTGACTAATTCTGATATAAAATGACGCGAGGAACGCGTTGGAAGCGACAGAATTGAGATCCGAACAACCGTTGACGAGAAAATGGCGAGCATTCCCAAAACTTGATCTCATGTTTTTTGGGCTCCAGAACCGTGTTTCTGCATTTCTCATGACTAATTCCGATGTAAAATGACGCGAGGAACGCGCTGGAAGCGACAGAATTGCGATCCGAGCAACCGTTGACGAGAAAATGGCGAGCATTCCCAAATCCTGATCTCATGTTTTTTGGGCTCCAGAACCGTGTTTGTGCATTTCTCCTGACTAATTCTGATATAAAATGACGCGAGGAACGCGTTGGAAGCGACAGAATTGAGATCCGAACAACCGTTGACGAGAAAATGGCGAGCATTCCCAAAACTTGATCTCATGTTTTTTGGGCTCCAGAACCGTGTTTGTGCATTTCTCAAGACGAATTCTGATATAAAATGACGCGAGGAACGCGTTGGAAGCGGCAGAATTGAGATCCGAGCAACCGTTGACGAGAAAATGGCGAGCATTCCCAAATCCTGATCTCATGTTTTTTGGGCTCCAGAACCGTGTTTGTGCATTTCTCATGACTAATTCTGATATAAAGTGACGCGACGAACGCGTTGGAAGCGACAGAATTGCGATCCGAGCAACCGTTGACGAGAAAATCGCGAGCATTCCCAAATCCTGATCTCATGTTTTTTGGGCTCCAGAACCGTGTTTGTGCATTTCTCATGACTAATTCTGATATAAAATGACGCGAGGAACGCGTTGGAAGCGACAGAATTGAGATCCGAACAACCGTTGACGAGAAAATGGCGAGCATTCCCAAAACTTGATCTCATGTTTTTTGGGCTCCAGAACCGTGTTTGTGCATTTCTCAAGACGAATTCTGATATAAAATGACGCGAGGAACGCGTTGGAAGCGGCAGAATTGAGATCCGAGCAACCGTTGACGAGAAAATGGCGAGCATTCCCAAATCCTGATCTCATGTTTTTTGGGCTCCAGAACCGTGTTTGTGCGTTTCTCAAGACTAATTCCGACGTAAAATGACACGAGGAACACGTTGGAAGCGACAGAATTGCGATCCGAAAAACCGTTGACGAGAAAATGGCGAGCATTCCGAAATCCTGATCTCGTGTGTTTTGGACTCCAGAAATGTGTTCCTGCATTTGTCGTCACTATTTCCGACGTAAAATGACGCGAGGAACGCGTTGGAAGCGACATAATTGAGATCCGAGCAACCGTTGACGAGAAAATGGCGAGCATTCCCAAAACTTGATCTCGTGTTTATTGAACTCCAGAACCGTGTTTGTGCGTTTCTCAAGACTAATTCCGACGTAAAATGACACGAGGAACACGTTGGAAGCGACAGAATTGCGATCCGAGAAACCGTTGACGAGAAAATGGCGAGCATTCCCCAATCCTGATCTCATGTTTTTTGGGCTCCAGAACCGTGTTTGTGCATTTCTCATGACTAATTCTGGTATAAAATTACGCGAGGAACACGCTGGAGGCGACAGAATTGCGATCCGAGAAACCGTTGACGAGAAAATGGCGAGCATTCCCCAATCCTGATCTCATGTTTTTTGGGCTCCAGAACCGTGTTTGTGCATTTCTCATGACTAATTCTGATATAAAATGACGCGAGGAACACGCTGGAAGCGACAGAATTGCGATCCGAGCAACCGTTGACGACAAAATCGCGAGCATTCCCAAAACTTGATCTCGTGTTTATTGAACTCCAGAACCGTGTTTGTGCATTTCTCAAAATGAATTCCGACGTAAAATGACACGAGGAACACGTTGGAAGCGACAGGATTGCGATCCGAGAAACCGTTGACGACAAAATCGCGAGCATTCCCAAAACTTGATCTCGTGTTTTTTGGGCTCCAGAACCGTGTTTGTGCATTTCTCATGAATAATTCTGATATAAAATGACGCGAGGAACGCGTTGGAAGCGACAGAATTGAGATCCGAGCAACCGTTGACGAGAAAATGGCGACCATTCCCAAATCCTGATCTCATGTTTTTTGGGCTCCAGAACCGTGTTTGTGCATTTCTCATGACTAATTCTGATATAAAATGACGCGACGAACGCGTTGGAAGCGACAGAATTGCGATCCGAGCAACCGTTGACGAGAAAATCGCGAGCATTCCCAAAACCTGATCTCGTGTTTTTTGGACTCCAGAAACGTTTTCGTGCATTTGTCGTCACTATTTCCGACGTAAAATGACACGAGGAACACGCTGGAGGCGACAGAATTGAGATCCGAGAAACCGTTGACGAGAAAATGGCGAGCATTCCCCAATCCTGATCTCATGTTTTTTGGGTTCCAGAACCGTGTTTGTGCATTTCTCATGACTAATTCTGATATAAAATGACGCGAGGAACGCGTTGGAAGCGGCAGAATTGAGATCCGAGCAACCGTTGACGAGAAAATGGCGAGCATTCCCAAATCCTGATCTCATGTTTTTTGGGCTCCAGAACCGTGTTTGTGCATTTCTCAAGACGAATTCTGATATAAAATGACGCGAGGAACGCGTTGGAAGCGGCAGAATTGAGATCCGAGCAACCGTTGACGAGAAAATGGCGAGCATTCCCAAATCCTGATCTCATGTTTTTTGGGCTTCAGAACCGTGTTTGTGCATTTCTCATGACTAATTCTGATATAAAATGACGCGACGAACGCGTTGGAAGCGACAGAATTGCGATCCGAGCAACCGTTGACGAGAAAATGGCGAGCATTCCCAAATCCTGATCTCATGTTTTTTGGGCTCCAGAACCGTGTTTGTGCATTTCTCATGACTAATTCTGATATAAAATGACGCGAGGAACGAGTTGGAAGCGGCAGAATTGAGATCCGAGCAACCGTTGACGAGAAAATGGCGACCATTCCCAAATCCTGATCTCATGTTTTTTGGGCTCCAGAACCGTGTTTGTGCATTTCTCATGACTAATTCTGATATAAAATGACGCGACGAACGCGTTGGAAGCGACAGAATTGCGATCCGAGCAACCGTTGACGAGAAAATGGCGAGCATTCCCAAATCCTGATCTCATGTTTTTTGGGCTCCAGAACCGTGTTTGTGCATTTCTCATGACTAATTCTGATATAAAATGACGCGACGAACGCGTTGGAAGCGACAGAATTGCGATCCGAGCAACCGTTGACGAGAAAATGGCGAGCATTCCCAAATCCTGATCTCGTGTTTTTTGGACTCCAGAAACGTTTTCGTGCATTTGTCGTCACTATTTCCGACGTAAAATGACACGAGGAACACGCTGGAGGCGACAGAATTGCGATCCGAGAAACTGTTGACGAGAAAATGGCGAGCATTCCCCAATCCTGTTCTCATGTTTTTTGGGCTGCAGAACCGTGTTTGTGCATTTCTCAAGACGAATTCTGATATAAAATGACGCGAGGAACGCGTTGGAAGCGGCAGAATTGAGATCCGAGCAACCGTTGACGAGAAAATGGCGAGCATTCCCAAATCCTGATCTCATGTTTTTTGGGCTCCAGAACCGTGTTTGTGCATTTCTCATGACTAATTCTGATATAAAATGACGCGACGAACGCGTTGGAAGCGACAGAATTGCGATCCGAGCAACCGTTGACGAGAAAATCGCGAGCATTCCCAAAACCTGATCTCGTGTTTTTTGGACTCCAGAAACGTTTTCGTGCATTTGTCATCACTATTTCCGACGTAAAATGACACGAGGAACACGCTGGAGGCGACAGAATTGCGTTCCGAGAAACCGTTGACGAGAAAATCGCGAGCATTCCCAAATCCTGATCTCGTGTTTTTTGGGCTCCAGAACCGTGTTTCTGCATTTCTCATGACTAATTCCGATGTAAAATGACGCGAGGAACGCGCTGGAAGCGACAGAATTGCGATCCGAGCAACCGTTGACGAGAAAATGGCGAGCATTCCCAAAACTTGATCTCGTGTTTATTGAACTCCAGAACCGTGTTTGTGCATTTCTCAAAACGAATTCCGACGTAAAATGACACGAGGAACACGTTGGAAGCGACAGGATTGCGATCCGAGAAACCGTTGACGACAAAATCGCGAGCATTCCCCAATCCTGATATCATGTTTTTTGGGCTCCAGAACCGTGTTTGTGCATTTCTCATGACTAATTCTGGTATAAAATGACGCGAGGAACACGCTGGAGGCGACAGAATTGCGATCCGAGAAACCGTTGACGAGAAAATGGCGAGCATTCCCCAATCCTGATCTCATGTTTTTTGGGCTCCAGAACCGTGTTTGTGCATTTCTCATGACTAATTCTGATATAAAATCACGCGAGGAACACGCTGGAAGCGACAGAATTGCGATCCGAGCAACCGTTGACGAGAAAATGGCGAGCATTCCCAAAACTTGATCTCGTGTTTATTGAACTCCAGAACCGTGTTTGTGCATTTCTCAAAACGAATTCCGACGTAAAATGACACGAGGAACACGTTGGAAGCGACAGGATTGCGATCCGAGAAACCGTTGACGACAAAATCGCGAGCATTCCCAAAACTTGATCTCGTGTTTTTTGGGCTCCAGAACAGTGTTTGTGCATTTCTCAAGACGAATTCCGACGTAAAACGACACGAGGAACACGTTGGAAGCGACAGGATTGCGTTCCGAGAAACCGTTGACGAGAAAATCGCGAGCATTCCCAAATCCTGATCTCGTGTTTTTTGGGCTCCAGAACCGTGTTTCTGCATTTCTCATGACTAATTCCGATGTAAAATGACGCGAGAAACGCGCTGGAAGCGACAGAATTGCGATCCGAGCAACCGTTGACGAGAAAATGGCGAGCATTCCCAAAACTTGATCTCGTGTTTATTGAACTCCAGAACCGTGTTTGGGCATTTCTCAAGACGAATTCTGATATAAAATGACGCGAGGAACGCGTTGGAAGCGGCAGAATTGAGATCCGAGAAACCGTTGACGACAAAATCGCGAGCATTCCCAAAACTTGATCTCGTGTTTTTTGGGCTCCAGAACCGTGTTTGTGCATTTCTCATGACTCATTCTGGTATAAAATGACGCGAGGAACACGCTGGAGGCGACAGAATTGAGATCCGAGCAACCGTTGACGAGAAAATGGCGAGCATTCCCAAATCCTGATCTCATGTTTTTTGGGCTCCAGAACCGTGTTTGTGCATTTCTCATGACTAATTCTGATATAAAATGACGCGACGAACGCGTTGGAAGCGACAGAATTGCGATCCGAGCAACCGTTGACGAGAAAATGGCGAGCATTCCCAAATCCTGATCTCATGTTTTTTGGGCTCCAGAACCGTGTTTGTGCATTTCTCATGACTAATTCTGATATAAAATGACGCGAGGAACGCGTTGGAAGCGACAGAATTGAGATCCGAGCAACCGTTGACGAGAAAATGGCGAGCATTCCCAAAACTTGATCTCATGTTTTTTGGGCTCCAGAACCGTGTTTGTGCATTTCTCAAGACGAATTCTGATATAAAATGACGCGAGGAACGCGTTGGAAGCGGCAGAATTGAGATCCGAGCAACCGTTGACGAGAAAATGGCGAGCATTCCCAAATCCTGATCTCATGTTTTTTGGGCTCCAGAACCGTGTTTGTGCATTTCTCATGACTAATTCTGATATAAAGTGACGCGACGAACGCGTTGGAAGCGACAGAATTGCGATCCGAGCAACCGTTGACGAGAAAATGGCGAGCATTCCCAAATCCTGATCTCATGTTTTTTGGGCTCCAGAACCGTGTTTGTGCATTTCTCATGACTAATTCTGATATAAAATGACGCGACGAACGCGTTGGAAGCGACAGAATTGCGATCCGAGCAACCGTTGACGAGAAAATGGCGAGCATTCCCAAATCCTGATCTCATGTTTTTTGGGCTCCAGAACCGTGTTTGTGCATTTCTCATGACTAATTCTGATATAAAATGACGCGAGGAACGCGTTGGAAGCGACAGAATTGAGATCCGAACAACCGTTGACGAGAAAATGGCGAGCATTCCCAAAACTTGATCTCATGTTTTTTGGGCTCCAGAACCGTGTTTGTGCATTTCTCAAGACGAATTCTGATATAAAATGACGCGAGGAACGCGTTGGAAGCGGCAGAATTGAGATCCGAGCAACCGTTGACGAGAAAATGGCGAGCATTCCCAAATCCTGATCTCATGTTTTTTGGGCTCCAGAACCGTGTTTGTGCATTTCTCATGACTAATTCTGATATAAAGTGACGCGACGAACGCGTTGGAAGCGACAGAATTGCGATCCGAGCAACCGTTGACGAGAAAATCGCGAGCATTCCCAAATCCTGATCTCATGTTTTTTGGGCTCCAGAACCGTGTTTGTGCATTTCTCATGACTAATTCTGATATAAAATGACGCGAGGAACGCGTTGGAAGCGACAGAATTGAGATCCGAACAACCGTTGACGAGAAAATGGCGAGCATTCCCAAAACTTGATCTCATGTTTTTTGGGCTCCAGAACCGTGTTTGTGCATTTCTCAAGACGAATTCTGATATAAAATGACGCGACGAACGCGTTGGAAGCGGCAGAATTGCGATCCGAGCAACCGTTGACGAGAAAATCGCGAGCATTCCCAAAACCTGATCTCGTGTTTTTTGGACTCCAGAAACGTTTTCGTGCATTTGTCGTCACTATTTCCGACGTGAAATGACACGAGGAACACGCTTGAGGCGACAGAATTGCGATCCGAGAAACCGTTGACGAGAAAATGGCGAGCATTCCCCAATCCTGATCTCATGTTTTTTGGGCTCCAGAACCGTGTTTGTGCATTTCTCATGACTAATTCTGATATAAAATGACGCGACGAACGCGTTGGAAGCGACAGAATTGCGATGAGAGAAACCGTTGACGAGAAAATGGCGAGCATTCCCAAATCCTGATCTCATGTTTTTTGGGCTCCAGAACCGTGTTTGTGCGTTTCTCAAGATTAATTCCGACATAAAATGACACGAGGAACACGTTGGAAGCGACAGAATTGCGATCCGAGAAACCGTTGACGAGAAAATGGCGAGCATTCCGAAATCCTGATCTCGTGTGTTTTGGACTCCAGAAATGTGTTCCTGCATTTGTCGTCACTATTTCCGACGTAAAATGACGCGAGGAACGCGTTGGAAGCGACATAATTGAGATCCGAGCAACCGTTGACGAGAAAATGGCGAGCATTCCCAAAACTTGATCTCGTGTTTATTGAACTCCAGAACCGTGTTTGTGCGTTTCTCAAGACTAATTCCGACGTAAAATGACACGAGGAACACGTTGGAAGCGACAGAATTGCGATCCGAGAAACCGTTGACGAGAAAATGGCGAGCATTCCCCAATCCTGATCTCATGTTTTTTGGGCTCCAGAACCGTGTTTGTGCATTTCTCATGACTAATTCTGGTATAAAATGACGCGAGGAACACGCTGGAGGCGACAGAATTGCGATCCGAGAAACCGTTGACGAGAAAATGGCGAGCATTCCCCAATCCTGATCTCATGTTTTTTGGGCTCCAGAACCGTGTTTGTGCATTTCTCATGACTAATTCTGATATAAAATGACGCGAGGAACACGCTGGAAGCGACAGAATTGCGATCCGAGCAACCGTTGACGAGAAAATGGCGAGCATTCCCAAAACTTGATCTCGTGTTTATTGAACTCCAGAACCGTGTTTGTGCATTTCTCAAAATGAATTCCGACGTAAAATGACACGAGGAACACGTTGGAAGCGACAGGATTGCGATCCGAGAAACCGTTGACGACAAAATCGCGAGCATTCCCAAAACTTGATCTGGTGTTTTTTGGGCTCCAGAACAGTGTTTGTGCATTTCTCAAGACGAATTCCGACGTAAAATGACACGAGGAACACGTTGGAAGCGACAGGATTGCGTTCCGAGAAACCGTTGACGAGAAAATCGCGAGCATTCCCAAATCCTGATCTCGTGTTTTTTGGGCTCCAGAACCGTGTTTCTGCATTTCTCATGACTAATTCCGATGTAAAATGACGCGAGGAACGCGCTGGAAGCGACAGAATTGCGATCCGAGCAACCGTTGACGAGAAAATGGCGAGCATTCCCAAAACTTGATCTCGTGTTTTTTGGGCTCCAGAACCGTGTTTGTGCATTTCTCATGACTAATTCTGGTATAAAATGACGCGAGGAACACGCTGGAGGCGACAGAATTGAGATCCGAGCAACCGTTGACGAGAAAATGGCGAGCATTCCCAAATCCTGATCTCATGTTTTTTGGGCTCCAGAACCGTCTTTGTGCATTTCTCATGACTAATTCTGATATAAAATGACGCGACGAACGCGTTGGAAGCGACAGAATTGCGATCCGAGCAACCGTTGACGAGAAAATGGCGAGCATTCCCAAATCCTGATCTCATGTTTTTTGGGCTCCAGAACCGTGTTTGTGCATTTCTCATGACTAATTCTGATATAAAATGACGCGAGGAACGCGTTGGAAGCGACAGAATTGCGATCCGAGAAACCGTTGACGAGAAAATGGCGAGCATTCCCCAATCCTGATCTCATGTTTTTTGGGCTCCAGAACCGTGTTTGTGCATTTCTCATGACTAATTCTGATATAAAATGACGCGAGGAACACGCTGGAAGCGACAGAATTGCGATCCGAGCAACCGTTGACGAGAAAATGGCGAGCATTCCCCAATCCTGATCTCATGTTTTTTGGGCTCCAGAACCGTGTTTGTGCATTTCTCATGACTAATTCTGATATAAAATGACGCGACGAACGCGTTGGAAGCGACAGAATTGCGATCAGAGAAACCGTTGACGAGAAAATGGCGAGCATTCCCAAATCCTGATCTCGTGTTTTTTGGACTCCAGAAACGTTTTCGTGCATTTGTCGTCACTATTTCCGACGTAAAATGACACGAGGAACACGCTGGAGGCGACAGAATTGCGATCCGAGAAACCGTTGACGAGAAAATGGCGAGCATTCCCCAATCCTGATCTCATGTTTTTTGGGCTCCAGAACCGTGTTTGTGCATTTCTCATGACTAATTCTGGTATAAAATGACGCGAGGAACGCGTTGGAAGCGGCAGAATTGAGATCCG
Organism: Crossocerus cetratus; assembly: GCA_963675795.1. Lineage (NCBI taxonomy): Eukaryota > Metazoa > Arthropoda > Insecta > Hymenoptera > Crabronidae > Crossocerus > Crossocerus cetratus. The sequence goes on from OY776667.1 coordinate 4,089,156, forward strand.
AGCAACCGTTGACGAGAAAATGGCGAGCATTCCCAAATCCTGATCTCATGTTTTTTGGGCTCCAGAACCGTGTTTGTGCATTTCTCATGACTAATTCTGATATAAAATGACGCGACGAACGCGTTGGAAGCGACAGAATTGCGATCCGAGCAACCGTTGACGAGAAATTGGCGAGCATTCCCAAATCCTGATCTCATGTTTTTTGGGCTCCAGAACCGTGTTTCTGCATTTCTCATGACTAATTCTGATATAAAATGACGCGACGAACGCGTTGGAAGCGACAGAATTGCGATCAGAGAAACCGTTGACGAGAAAATGGCGAGCATTCCCAAATCCTGATCTCGTGTTTTTTGGACTCCAGAAACGTTTTCGTGCATTTGTCGTGACTATTTCCGACGCAAAATGACACGAGGAACACGCTGGAAGCGACAGAATTGCGATCCGAGAAACCGTTGACGAGAAAATGGTGAGCATTCCCAAATCCTGATCTCATGTTTTTTGGGCTCCAGAACCGTGTTTGTGCATTTCACATGACTAATTCTGATATAAAATGACGCGAGGAACGCGTTGGAAGCGGCAGAATTGAGATCCGAGCAACCGTTGACGAGAAAATGGCGAGCATTCCCAAATCCTGATCTCATGTTTTTTGGGCTCCAGAACCGTGTTTGTGCATTTCTCATGACTAATTCTGATATAAAATGACGCGACGAACGCGTTGGAAGCGACAGAATTGCGATCCGTGCAACCGTTGACGAGAAAATGGCGAGCATTCCCAAATCCTGATCTCATGTTTTTTGGGCTCCAGAATCGTGTTTGTGCATTTCTCATGACTAATTCTGATATAAAATGACGCGACGAACGCGTTGGAAGCGACAGAATTGCGATCCGAGCAACCGTTGACGAGAAAATGGCGAGCATTCCCAAATCCTGATCTCGTATTTTTTGGACTCCAGAAACGTTTTCGTGCATTTCTCATGACTAATTCTGATATAAAATGACGCGAGGAACGCGTTGGAAGCGACAGAATTGAGATCCGAGCAACCGTTGACGAGAAAATGGCGACCATTCCCAAATCCTGATCTCATGTTTTTTGGGCTCCAGAACCGTGTTTCTGCATTTCTCATGACTAATTCTGATATAAAATGACGCGAGGAACGCGTTGGAAGCGACAGAATTGAGATTCGAGCAACCGTTGACGAGAAAATGGCGACCATTCCTAAATCCTGATCTCATGTTTTTTGGGCTCCAGAACCGTGTTTCTGCATTTCTCATGACTAATTCTGATATAAAATGACGCGACGAACGCGTTGGAAGCGACAGAAGTGCGATCAGAGAAACCGTTGACGAGAAAATGGCGAGCATTCCCAAATCCTGATCTCGTTTTTTTGGACTCCAGAAACGTTTTCGTGCATTTGTCGTGACTATTTCCGACGCAAAATGACACGAGGAACACGCTGGAAGCGACAGAATTGCGATCCGAGAAACCGTTGACGAGAAAATGGTGAGCATTCCCAAATCCTGATCTCATGTTTTTTGGGCTCCAGAACCGTGTTTGTGCATTTCTCATGACTAATTCTGATATAAAATGACGCGACGAACGCGTTGGAAGCGACAGAATTGCGATCCGAGCAACCGTTGACGAGAAAATCGCGAGCATTCCTAAAACCTGATCTCGTGTTTTTTGGACTCCAGAAACGTTTTCGTGCATTTGTCATCACTATTTCCGACGTAAAATGACACGAGGAACACGCTGGAGGCGACAGAATTGCGATCCGAGAAACCGTTGACGAGAAAATGGCGAGCATTCCCCAATCCTGATCTCATGTTTTTTGGGCTCCAGAACCGTGTTTGTGCATTTCTCAAGACGAATTCCGACGTAAAATGACACGAGGAACACGTTGGAAGCGACAGGATTGCGTTCCGAGAAACCGTTGACGAGAAAATCGCGAGCATTCCCAAATCCTGATCTCGTGTTTTTTGGGCTCCAGAACCGTGTTTGTGCATTTCTCATGACTAATTCTGATATAAAATGACGCGACGAACGCGTTGGAAGCGACAGAATTGCGATGAGAGAAACCGTTGACGAGAAAATGGCGAGCATTCCGAAATCCTGATCTCGTGTGTTTTGGACTCCAGAAATGTGTTCCTGCATTTGTCGTCACTATTTCCGACGTAAAATGACGCGAGGAACGCGTTGGAAGCGACATAATTGAGATCCGAGCAACCGTTGACGAGAAAATGGCGAGCATTCCCAAAACTTGATCTCGTGTTTATTGAACTCCAGAACCGTGTTTGTGCGTTTCTCAAGACTAATTCCGACGTAAAATGACACGAGGAACACGTTGGAAGCGACAGAATTGCGATCCGAGAAACCGTTGACGAGAAAATGGCGAGCATTCCCCAATCCTGATCTCATGTTTTTTGGGCTCCAGAACCGTGTTTGTGCATTTCTCATGACTAATTCTGGTATAAAATGACGCGAGGAACACGCTGGAGGCGACAGAATTGCGATCCGAGAAACCGTTGACGAGAAAATGGCGAGCATTCCCCAATCCTGATCTCATGTTTTTTGGGCTCCAGAACCGTGTTTGTGCATTTCTCATGACTAATTCTGATATAAAATGACGCGAGGAACACGCTGGAAGCGACAGAATTGCGATCCGAGCAACCGTTGACGAGAAAATGGCGAGCATTCCCAAAACTTGATCTCGTGTTTATTGAACTCCAGAACCGTGTTTGTGCATTTCTCAAAATGAATTCCGACGTAAAATGACACGAGGAACACGTTGGAAGCGACAGGATTGCGATCCGAGAAACCGTTGACGACAAAATCGCGAGCATTCCCAAAACTTGATCTGGTGTTTTTTGGGCTCCAGAACAGTGTTTGTGCATTTCTCAAGACGAATTCCGACGTAAAATGACACGAGGAACACGTTGGAAGCGACAGGATTGCGTTCCGAGAAACCGTTGACGAGAAAATCGCGAGCATTCCCAAATCCTGATCTCGTGTTTTTTGGGCTCCAGAACCGTGTTTCTGCATTTCTCATGACTAATTCCGATGTAAAATGACGCGAGGAACGCGCTGGAAGCGACAGAATTGCGATCCGAGCAACCGTTGACGAGAAAATGGCGAGCATTCCCAAAACTTGATCTCGTGTTTTTTGGGCTCCAGAACCGTGTTTGTGCATTTCTCATGACTAATTCTGGTATAAAATGACGCGAGGAACACGCTGGAGGCGACAGAATTGAGATCCGAGCAACCGTTGACGAGAAAATGGCGAGCATTCCCAAATCCTGATCTCATGTTTTTTGGGCTCCAGAACCGTCTTTGTGCATTTCTCATGACTAATTCTGATATAAAATGACGCGACGAACGCGTTGGAAGCGACAGAATTGCGATCCGAGCAACCGTTGACGAGAAAATGGCGAGCATTCCCAAATCCTGATCTCATGTTTTTTGGGCTCCAGAACCGTGTTTGTGCATTTCTCATGACTAATTCTGATATAAAATGACGCGAGGAACGCGTTGGAAGCGACAGAATTGCGATCCGAGAAACCGTTGACGAGAAAATGGCGAGCATTCCCCAATCCTGATCTCATGTTTTTTGGGCTCCAGAACCGTGTTTGTGCATTTCTCATGACTAATTCTGATATAAAATGACGCGAGGAACACGCTGGAAGCGACAGAATTGCGATCCGAGCAACCGTTGACGAGAAAATGGCGAGCATTCCCCAATCCTGATCTCATGTTTTTTGGGCTCCAGAACCGTGTTTGTGCATTTCTCATGACTAATTCTGATATAAAATGACGCGACGAACGCGTTGGAAGCGACAGAATTGCGATCAGAGAAACCGTTGACGAGAAAATGGCGAGCATTCCCAAATCCTGATCTCGTGTTTTTTGGACTCCAGAAACGTTTTCGTGCATTTGTCGTCACTATTTCCGACGTAAAATGACACGAGGAACACGCTGGAGGCGACAGAATTGCGATCCGAGAAACCGTTGACGAGAAAATGGCGAGCATTCCCCAATCCTGATCTCATGTTTTTTGGGCTCCAGAACCGTGTTTGTGCATTTCTCATGACTAATTCTGGTATAAAATGACGCGAGGAACGCGTTGGAAGCGGCAGAATTGAGATCCGAGCAACCGTTGACGAGAAAATGGCGAGCATTCCCAAATCCTGATCTCATGTTTTTTGGGCTCCAGAACCGTGTTTGTGCATTTCTCATGACTAATTCTGATATAAAATGACGCGACGAACGCGTTGGAAGCGACAGAATTGCGATCCGAGCAACCGTTGACGAGAAATTGGCGAGCATTCCCAAATCCTGATCTCATGTTTTTTGGGCTCCAGAACCGTGTTTCTGCATTTCTCATGACTAATTCTGATATAAAATGACGCGACGAACGCGTTGGAAGCGACAGAATTGCGATCAGAGAAACCGTTGACGAGAAAATGGCGAGCATTCCCAAATCCTGATCTCGTGTTTTTTGGACTCCAGAAACGTTTTCGTGCATTTGTCGTGACTATTTCCGACGCAAAATGACACGAGGAACACGCTGGAAGCGACAGAATTGCGATCCGAGAAACCGTTGACGAGAAAATGGTGAGCATTCCCAAATCCTGATCTCATGTTTTTTGGGCTCCAGAACCGTGTTTGTGCATTTCACATGACTAATTCTGATATAAAATGACGCGAGGAACGCGTTGGAAGCGGCAGAATTGAGATCCGAGCAACCGTTGACGAGAAAATGGCGAGCATTCCCAAATCCTGATCTCATGTTTTTTGGGCTCCAGAACCGTGTTTGTGCATTTCTCATGACTAATTCTGATATAAAATGACGCGACGAACGCGTTGGAAGCGACAGAATTGCGATCCGTGCAACCGTTGACGAGAAAATGGCGAGCATTCCCAAATCCTGATCTCATGTTTTTTGGGCTCCAGAATCGTGTTTGTGCATTTCTCATGACTAATTCTGATATAAAATGACGCGACGAACGCGTTGGAAGCGACAGAATTGCGATCCGAGCAACCGTTGACGAGAAAATGGCGAGCATTCCCAAATCCTGATCTCGTATTTTTTGGACTCCAGAAACGTTTTCGTGCATTTCTCATGACTAATTCTGATATAAAATGACGCGAGGAACGCGTTGGAAGCGACAGAATTGAGATCCGAGCAACCGTTGACGAGAAAATGGCGACCATTCCCAAATCCTGATCTCATGTTTTTTGGGCTCCAGAACCGTGTTTCTGCATTTCTCATGACTAATTCTGATATAAAATGACGCGAGGAACGCGTTGGAAGCGACAGAATTGAGATTCGAGCAACCGTTGACGAGAAAATGGCGACCATTCCTAAATCCTGATCTCATGTTTTTTGGGCTCCAGAACCGTGTTTCTGCATTTCTCATGACTAATTCTGATATAAAATGACGCGACGAACGCGTTGGAAGCGACAGAAGTGCGATCAGAGAAACCGTTGACGAGAAAATGGCGAGCATTCCCAAATCCTGATCTCGTTTTTTTGGACTCCAGAAACGTTTTCGTGCATTTGTCGTGACTATTTCCGACGCAAAATGACACGAGGAACACGCTGGAAGCGACAGAATTGCGATCCGAGAAACCGTTGACGAGAAAATGGTGAGCATTCCCAAATCCTGATCTCATGTTTTTTGGGCTCCAGAACCGTGTTTGTGCATTTCTCATGACTAATTCTGATATAAAATGACGCGACGAACGCGTTGGAAGCGACAGAATTGCGATCCGAGCAACCGTTGACGAGAAAATCGCGAGCATTCCTAAAACCTGATCTCGTGTTTTTTGGACTCCAGAAACGTTTTCGTGCATTTGTCATCACTATTTCCGACGTAAAATGACACGAGGAACACGCTGGAGGCGACAGAATTGCGATCCGAGAAACCGTTGACGAGAAAATGGCGAGCATTCCCCAATCCTGATCTCATGTTTTTTGGGCTCCAGAACCGTGTTTGTGCATTTCTCAAGACGAATTCCGACGTAAAATGACACGAGGAACACGTTGGAAGCGACAGGATTGCGTTCCGAGAAACCGTTGACGAGAAAATCGCGAGCATTCCCAAATCCTGATCTCGTGTTTTTTGGGCTCCAGAACCGTGTTTGTGCATTTCTCCTGACTAATTCTGATATAAAATGACGCGAGGAACGCGTTGGAAGCGACAGAATTGAGATCCGAACAACCGTTGACGAGAAAATGGCGAGCATTCCCCAATCCTGATCTCATGTTTTTTGGGCTCCAGAACCGTGTTTGTGCATTTCTCATGACTAATTCTGGTATAAAATGACGCGAGGAACACGCTGGAGGCGACAGAATTGCGATCCGAGAAACCGTTGACGAGAAAATGGCGAGCATTCCCCAATCCTGATCTCATGTTTTTTGGGCTCCAGAACCGTGTTTGTGCATTTCTCATGACTAATTCTGATATAAAATGACGCGAGGAACACGCTGGAAGCGACAGAATTGCGATCCGAGCAACCGTTGACGAGAAAATGGCGAGCATTCCCAAATCCTGATCTCATGTTTTTTGGGCTCCAGAACCGTGTTTGTGCATTTCTCATGACTAATTCTGATATAAAATGACGCGAGGAACGAGTTGGAAGCGGCAGAATTGAGATCCGAGCAACCGTTGACGAGAAAATGGCGACCATTCCCAAATCCTGATCTCATGTTTTTTGGGCTCCAGAACCGTGTTTCTGCATTTCTCATATGAGGGGATTTCTCCTCGGCCGTCCGTGATTTGGCCGCTCGGAAATCCTGCCTGCATAATAGCCGGCCTGGCTATCGGCCGCTGGTCCTCGACGTCCTGAAACGCGAATCGGGCGCCAGGTTCCGCGGACGGAACCGAATTTCTACGTTCGCGCGAGGGAAAGCTGGTATCGAGGGCAGCTGGCTCGTCCGCCGGTACTCCTCGAGATGGATCCTCCCGGCTAGCTAGAGAGAGGGGTTCCTGTCGGGAAGAAGGGGAGGCGAATGGATAACCCACACGGTTGGGTAACAATAACAATTTATTGCACGATGGTGATTGCAATGTCGGGGCCCTCGCTTGGGCAGGCCGTCGCTCGGCCGATCACAAAATAGCCGGACCTACGAGTGGCCCGGCACCTCGGCGTTCCCGCCGCCGCTTACAATCTAAACCTTATTCCTACGTGAGGTGATAGCGTACGCGGATGATTCTAAGAGCTACGGTGCTCCGGCAAAGATCACGAATCCGCACGATAACCAGCTGTTCGTTCGGTTTCAAAGGAGGCCCCGATGCCTTGCACGTGGGCGTGATCCACGTTCAAACGGGCTTCGCCACCATGGCGGCGTACGTCCGTTTCTCGGCCGAAACCTTACGATCTAATTAACCTACTTGACTCTTGGTGACTGGAAGAGTCACCTCAAGGGACACCGGGCTGGCCCGCGGGCTGCCTATCGCTGCTTCGGACAAGGAGAGCCTACGGCCGGCACCGAGACTCGCACGGGAAGTACAACGAACAAAGAACAAAGGGACGCGCGGGGCTTACCGGTCGTTCGCTTTCTCGCCTTCTTCCGAGATCCGGGAAACCTCCGGGATGTCCGGGGACTCGTCCGGGAAGTCCTTCGTCCGTTGTGGTTTGAACTCTCTCGCTCGTCCGCTCGCTTCACACACAAAAGGCTCGTGGTTCGACGCGTCCGCTCGCAAAGTTCGTCACTACAAGAGTGACGAGTTCCTACGCGTTCCCTAATTTCTAGCCCCGCGCGCGCCCCGCGCCCCTCCCGCTAGTCCTGCAGCGCCGCGCCGTGTCAAGGGGTTGCCGGGTAACTTAGCGCGCCTAAGTCCCTCGGCCTGGGCCTCTACCGCTGTCGGTAGGGCAGGAGTCGCTGGTGCATTTGCCGATCTTCGTTCGCCGAAGCCGGCCTTCTCCCAGGCTGCATCATGGCTTTTGTCGTCTCTCTGTCACAGGGGATGAGCGCCTCCGCTGGACTACGACCTTTCCCTCCGCAGCTTCCATCGGCCCTGTCGCTCCTTATGCCAATGGAACATACTCCTTGCCCCTTGGTGCCACCTCGTCTCGTTCTCGCTGTCGAGGACTCGTTGCCCGAAGGCGAGTTAGTTTACGCGCTTCGATCTAGGAGGTGTCCCTTGGAGTGACGGCTGTTCGAGCCGGCGGACGTGCGTAGCGAGCGCGTGTATGTGCGAGCGACGAGCGGTTCTTGTGGCGGGGCGATTCAGCCCCGTCACACTCTCCCCTCCCTGGAGTGAGCCTCCGGCTCGCCGCCTCGCGCCCCTCGCTCCCCGCCGTCTCGGTGCCGTGGCTCCAAGGGCCTCTGTCAGCTGGTATCCCCACCACCTACGATAATCGGCCGAACAATACAATTACGGACGGGAGTACAAACACATGGCTCTTATAATTACGGGTTGGTGTAAATCAGGTACATGATGACTAGGACGTTGGATTCCGACGGATAGGACTGGAAAAATTTCTAGCAGGGTCCAGCTCGGCCGTGGCCATCCCTTTTCCGCGAATCTGGACGGTGTCTTCAGTCTTCTTGCTTGGCATCTTCAGTCTTCCTGCTTCTCTCTTGCTTGGGTTAGGGCTGATACTAGTAGTATTCTAATATCCGCTCCCTTACCCTCCCGGAGGACATGGCCTTGCGGCCGGTGTCGTGGTCCTCTTTCCTGGAGTCGGCCGATGGTCTGCCGACTCGTCCCGGGGTCGGCTGGTGGACTGCCGATCCTCTCCCTGGATCGGCCGATGTTGACACATGACAGGACAGGGTTGACAGGATGACTGACACAATTCTACCACCACGCACCTGAGTTGACATATTGCTAGCTACTCCCGTCTTACTTGGCCACGTAAGGTTTCAAATCTTGAACGTGGATCACACCTGCTGGCTTACCGTCGATCGTCTCGCATTCGTATACGAGGGCGGATCGGACCTTGGAGATTACGAAAGGGCCGTGGAACCTGGTTGCTAACTTAGCGGCGACATTGTTCGCCGCTGACGAGAGTACGTGTTGACGTTTCAACACTCGGTCGCCGATGCCGAATTTTCTCGCGCGCCGTCCGCGGTTATAATACCTGCTCTGGGACTGATACGCGGACTCTAGATTTTCGATTACCCAGTGGCGTATCTCTCCCAGTCGCTTCATTCTAGCGGCCCAGGAATCTCTGTCGACCGGTGGCCACTCGTCTTCGCCGCCGGTCGCCCCCTCCCTCCCTAGAAAACAGCGTGGAGGTAGCGGTTCGCGGCCGAGATTTAAGAAGGCTGGTGAGGCTTGGAGCGTGGAGTGTTTCGCCGTGTTATACGCGAATTGGAACTTGGCTAGGTGTACGTCCCAATCGCGGTGGTCGTTTTGTATAAATGACACGATCATTGTCTTTAGTACCCGATTGACTCGTTCGACCGGGTTCGCCTGTGGGTGATATGGCGGTGTCATTGCGCGTTTCACTCCGTACTCTTTTGCGACTGTGCCGAGCGTTTGGTTGACAAATTCGGTGCCGTTGTCGGTCAGCAATACTCTGGGGACTCCCCATCGTGAGAAAACTAGGTTTTCGATCGCTTCGGATATCTTTTTCCCGTTCGATTTTCTTAGGGGCGCTACCTCGATCCACTTCGTGAATAGGTCCTGGATCACTAGTATGTACATATATCCGGCCCTACTCCGCGGGAGCGGTCCCATAATATCGGCCGCGATCACCGACCAGGGTTCGTTCACGAAATGTTTGCCCATCTCGCCCGCCGGCGCGCCCTGCTCTACTTTCGTAAGTTGGCACGTCTCGCACGCTCGCACATAGGTCGCGACGTCTTTATACATTTTCGGCCAGTAATATCGTATGGCCAGCCGTTCGTACGTTTTCTCGCGCCCAAGGTGTCCGGCTTCCGGTGTATCGTGCGCTTCCGAGAGGACGTCCTCTTTTTCTCCGTTCCGCGGTACTAGTTTCCACTCGTCCCGGTCGTCTCCTAGGAGGTCTCGCGCGATCGCGTTCGTCCGTCGATAATACAGGCGATTTCCTTCTAATTTCCAGTCTTTTTCCTGCAGTGGCTCTTTCTGTACTCGCGTGATTTTCCTGTCGTACCATGTGTCCGGACGCGACGTTAGGGCTGCGGTTCGTTCGGTCGCTTGTGATTCGAACATCCTCGCGAATGCTCGCGTTACTACGCGCCCGCTCTCTGGTTCGTCTTCGTCCGAATCGCTCGCGTACGTGTTCTCAGCTTCCGGTATTCGCGACAGCGCGTCGGGTACTTTATGTAGCGCGCCTTTACGGTGTACGATTTTAAAGTCGAATTCCTGAAGCTGGAGTGCCCATCTCCCTAATCGGCCGGCCGGGTCTTTTAAATTCGTGAGCCACTGGAGGCTACTGTGGTCGGAAATTACGGTGAATGTATATCCCTCTAGATAACAGCGGAACTTTTTGATCGCCCATATTACGGCTAGGCATTCCTGCTCGGTCGTTTTATAATTTCGCTCAGCTGATGTTAACGAGCGGCTCGCGAACGCGACGACTCTCTCTCTATCCCGTCGATCGTTTGCGTGAGTACTGCTCCTAGGCCGACCATACTCGCGTCGGTTTCCAGGACGAATGGAATTTCAAAGTGCGGATAGGTTATAACCGGAGTTGTGGCGACCGCTTCGCGCAGGGATTCGAACGCTTGTTGACGCTCGGTCGTCCACTTCCAGGGCTCGTCCTTTTTCAGGAGTTGGTGCAGCGGGTCTGCCACGGTCGCGAAATTCGGAACGAATCTTCGGTACCAGGAAGCCATACCAAGGAATCGGCGCAGTTGGTGTACCGTTTTCGGGACCGGGAACTCTACTATCGGGCGTATTTTCTCGAGGTCAACCTTCAAGCCATCCGCGTGTACCACGAATCCCAAGTACCGAACCTCCGGGCGACAGAACTCGCATTTATCCGGGTTTACAGTGAGGCCGGCTTCTCCGATTCTATCTAGCACCGTGTGGAGCCATTTAAGATGCTCATCGAACGTTTCGGTGACGATAATTATATCGTCTAGGTACGCAAAGGCATAGGGTTCCATCTCCGGGCCTATTAGTCGATCGAGTAACTTTTGGAAAGTTGCGGGCGCTCCGGTCAGGCCGTACGGCATTCGCGTAAAATGGAATAATCCACGTCCCGGTACCGTGAAAGCTGTTATTTCTTTGCTGGCTTCGTCCAGCGGAATTTGGAAATAGGCCTGACTGAGATCGAGTGTTGATATGTATTTGGCCGCGCGCAATTTATCGAGGATGCTGGTCATTATGGGTAGCGGCTACGCATCCTTTTTGGAAACCCTATTTACCTCCCTGAAATCGAGGCAGAACCTGTATTTCCCGTTTGCTTTGCGTACCATGACGATTGGGCTCGACCATTCGCTGTTCGATCGTTCGATAAATCCGTCCGCGAGAAGCCGGTCCACCTCGGCGTAAATTGCTTCCTGTACTTTCGGGGAAACTTGGTAGTAGCGCTGCTTGATCGGTCTATGGCCTGCCACGTCGATGCGGTGTTTTATTAGTTCCGTTCGTCCGGTCACCTGCTCGAGGAGCCCTACGCGTTCCTCCAAGAATCGGTGGAGTCGTTCTGTTTCCGATTCCGTTAGTAACTTTATTCCGGAACACCTTGGGTACGTGTTCGTCAGTCTCGATACGAAGTCGAATTGCTGTTCCGGATTCTCACAGAAATGCCATTTCTTCGCTCGGTAATCCGCGATTATGCCAAAGGCTGCGATCGCTGTTATTCCGAGAATTACCTCTCCGGAGAGTGACTCTAACGTACGAAATTCGAGTTCGCGGCTCATGCCTCGAATGTTTACTTTTGCCGTCGCGGCGGCCTTCGAGCAGTCGGTCTGGCCGTTGCCGAGAACGTAGTATTTTGGCTGAGTCGGACGGATGGTCAATCGCGCGGCTAGTTTTCTCACTAGGGTCGGGCTCAGGAAGTTATCGCTTGCTCCCCCGTCTACGAAAGCTGACACGACGTAATTTTCGATTCGCGCGTCCACGTATAATAGCGTGGGTTTAATCCGCGCTCGTACGGGCGGTCGGAGATCTAGCGAGTCGCACGAATCGCTTGAGTCGCTCGCTTCCCGATCCCCCTCGCTACCGGCTGCTATCGCCCCGCTTAGCGCCGGCCGTCCTGGTTTCCCGAACAATTGGGACAATTTTTCGTCGGCGCTCCCGGCGTATCGCACCGATAACAATGGTTGGCCTCCGGCGCCACGCAGCCGTTGCTACGGTGTCCCGTTGCTCCGCAGTTCCAGCATCGGACCTGCTGCCAGCCTTCGAACCCGCGCCTTTTCGCGCTCGTGCCGCCGGATCGTCGGCCGTTTCCGCCTCGTTCGGTCGCGCCCGTCTTGCCTTTTTCCGCGATCTGGGCGATTGCCCCTCTTGATGCCTTTTGCGGTTTCTCGGTCGTCGGCGTTGTTTCGTCCGCGTTCGCGCCTAGCACACCGAAAATGCCTTCCACTTTCTCGGCCTGTCTCCCTAGTTCGTACGGAGTGGTGAACGAGTCGATCGGTATATACGCGCTGAGGCGGGGGTTCATATGCGTATATAGGAGCTGGAGTATCTGAGATTCCGTCATCGGCGGATCCATATTCCGGCACGTTGATATTACGTCCGCGTGAAAGGATAGGTATGGTTCGCCCGGGCGTTGTTTCCTATTTACCGCGAAGGCGAGATTATCGGCTAAGGTCGTACGCGCGAATCTACGGCGGAGGCCTCTTTCGACCGCTTCCCACGAATGTAGGCCTTCATCCTGCGTGGCGAACCACATGAAGGCATCGCCTCTTAATAGTATCGGCGCGCATGTGAGGAGTTCCTCGTCCCGCACCGGATATATTTTGCGGAAGGCTTTGACTTGCGCGAGGAAGAGGTTTAAGTTTCCGACCGTGTCGCCCGCGTATTGAATGTTCCACTTCCGGATGGTGGTTTGGAAGTTATTTGTGGCGGGGGGGATTCGTTCAACGTGCGCGCTCTGCCTTTCTGTCGGACGCCGCGTGCTTTGCTCTCGCCACCTCTCCCATTGTTCTACCTCGGGCGCGATTGTTACTCGCCCCGGGCGCGTTGGTCGTGTCGGTCGGACATTCGGTGACGATGTCTGTATTTCCCCGTGGCAGGTCTTTCGCGGGTATTCTTCGCGCTCTCGCGGGTATTCATCTCGTTCTAACCTTGCCTGCGCGAGGCCGGTTGTAACGAATTCCAATCCGTCCGAAAAATCTAACTCGGAGGTGCGTACCGGCACCACGCGACGTTTTGCGCCTATCCCTACTCCTCCTACCGCGCCTTCCCCGTCCGAATCGTACGGCTCGAGTTCCCCCTCTCCGTCACTCGCTACCTCTATTTCTGGCGGCCCGTCCGCTCGGTCTTGGGCCACAATGGCGTCCGCGAGGCGATCTCTTCGCTCCTCTCCCGTTCCCTCCGTGCTCAGCGCTCGCTCGGTCAGGCGGCGCTCCACGCTCTCGTCTCTCATCGCTTCGACGGTCTTCCGGACCGTTGTCCTCCTTAGCCGGGGAGGCATCGCGCTCTCTCTGAGATTTTCGACGGTTCGAATTTTCGGCCCCCGATTCTACGCCTCTGTCCGCGTTCCTACGCCGCTGGGTTTGTATACACCCGAGCGTACTTTTACGACCTTGGGTCTTTCCGCGTTCCCCTTTGTCCCTGACTCTAACGGTCGCGAGTTTTTGCGTCTCTCTTCGAGAAACGTACGGCTTACCAGGTTCCAATGCTTTCCTTTCGTGATCTCCTGTAATAAGGGGTTAGACAAAAATTCGAACAGCTGGTTTTTCGTTCGTTCAACCGGGAATTTCGTACTCGCGGATCTAAGGCTCGATCGTAACGATCGATCGTTCGCGCGTCTCCTCTCCTCTCCCGATTGCCGTGGTAGTTGGGCGCCAATTTATGAGGGGATTTCTCCTCGGCCGTCCGTGATTTGGCCGCTCGGAAATCCTGCCTGCATAATAGCCGGCCTGGCTATCGGCCGCTGGTCCTCGACTTCCTGAAACGCGAATCGGGCGCCAGGTTCCGCGGACGGAACCGAATTTCTACGTTCGCGCGAGGGAAAGCTGGTATCGAGGGCAGCTGGCTCGTCCGCCGGTACTCCTCGAGATGGATCCTCCCGGCTAGCTAGAGAGAGGGGTTCCTGTCGGGAAGAAGGGGAGGCGAATGGATAACCCACACGGTTGGGTAACAATAACAATTTATTGCACGATGGTGATTGCAATGTCGGGGCCCTCGCTTGGGCAGGCCGTCGCTCGGCCGATCACAAAATAGCCGGACCTACGAGTGGCCCGGCACCTCGGCGTTCCCGCCGCCGCTTACAATCTAAACCTTATTCCTACGTGAGGTGATAGCGTACGCGGATGATTCTAAGAGCTACGGTGCTCCGGCAAAGATCACGAATCCGCACGATAACCAGCTGTTCGTTCGGTTTCAAAGGAGGCCCCGATGCCTTGCACGTGGGCGTGATCCACGTTCAAACGGGCTTCGCCACCATGGCGGCGTACGTCCGTTTCTCGGCCGAAACCTTACGATCTAATTAACCTACTTGACTCTTGGTGACTGGAAGAGTCACCTCAAGGGACACCGGGCTGGCCCGCGGGCTGCCTATCGCTGCTTCGGACAAGGAGAGCCTACGGCCGGCACCGAGACTCGCACGGGAAGTACAACGAACAAAGAACAAAGGGACGCGCGGGGCTTACCGGTCGTTCGCTTTCTCGCCTTCTTCCGAGATCCGGGAAACCTCCGGGATGTCCGGGGACTCGTCCGGGAAGTCCTTCGTCCGTTGTGGTTTGAACTCTCTCGCTCGTCCGCTCGCTTCACACACAAAAGGCTCGTGGTTCGACGCGTCCGCTCGCAAAGTTCGTCACTACAAGAGTGACGAGTTCCTACGCGTTCCCTAATTTCTAGCCCCGCGCGCGCCCCGCGCCCCTCCCGCTAGTCCTGCAGCGCCGCGCCGTGTCAAGGGGTTGCCGGGTAACTTAGCGCGCCTAAGTCCCTCGGCCTGGGCCTCTACCGCTGTCGGTAGGGCAGGAGTCGCTGGTGCATTTGCCGATCTTCGTTCGCCGAAGCCGGCCTTCTCCCAGGCTGCATCATGGCTTTTGTCGTCTCTCTGTCACAGGGGATGAGCGCCTCCGCTGGACTACGACCTTTCCCTCCGCAGCTTCCATCGGCCCTGTCGCTCCTTATGCCAATGGAACATACTCCTTGCCCCTTGGTGCCACCTCGTCTCGTTCTCGCTGTCGAGGACTCGTTGCCCGAAGGCGAGTTAGTTTACGCGCTTCGATCTAGGAGGTGTCCCTTGGAGTGACGGCTGTTCGAGCCGGCGGACGTGCGTAGCGAGCGCGTGTATGTGCGAGCGACGAGCGGTTCTTGTGGCGGGGCGATTCAGCCCCGTCACACTCTCCCCTCCCTGGAGTGAGCCTCCGGCTCGCCGCCTCGCGCCCCTCGCTCCCCGCCGTCTCGGTGCCGTGGCTCCAAGGGCCTCTGTCAGCTGGTATCCCCACCACCTACGATAATCGGCCGAACAATACAATTACGGACGGGAGTACAAACACATGGCTCTTATAATTACGGGTTGGTGTAAATCAGGTACATGATGACTAGGACGTTGGATTCCGACGGATAGGACTGGAAAAATTTCTAGCAGGGTCCAGCTCGGCCGTGGCCATCCCTTTTCCGCGAATCTGGACGGTGTCTTCAGTCTTCTTGCTTGGCATCTTCAGTCTTCCTGCTTCTCTCTTGCTTGGGTTAGGGCTGATACTAGTAGTATTCTAATATCCGCTCCCTTACCCTCCCGGAGGACATGGCCTTGCGGCCGGTGTCGTGGTCCTCTTTCCTGGAGTCGGCCGATGGTCTGCCGACTCGTCCCGGGGTCGGCTGGTGGACTGCCGATCCTCTCCCTGGATCGGCCGATGTTGACACATGACAGGACAGGGTTGACAGGATGACTGACACAATTCTACCACCACGCACCTGAGTTGACATATTGCTAGCTACTCCCGTCTTACTTGGCCACGTAAGGTTTCAAATCTTGAACGTGGATCACACCTGCTGGCTTACCGTCGATCGTCTCGCATTCGTATACGAGGGCGGATCGGACCTTGGAGATTACGAAAGGGCCGTGGAACCTGGTTGCTAACTTAGCGGCGACATTGTTCGCCGCTGACGAGAGTACGTGTTGACGTTTCAACACTCGGTCGCCGATGCCGAATTTTCTCGCGCGCCGTCCGCGGTTATAATACCTGCTCTGGGACTGATACGCGGACTCTAGATTTTCGATTACCCAGTGGCGTATCTCTCCCAGTCGCTTCATTCTAGCGGCCCAGGAATCTCTGTCGACCGGTGGCCACTCGTCTTCGCCGCCGGTCGCCCCCTCCCTCCCTAGAAAACAGCGTGGAGGTAGCGGTTCGCGGCCGAGATTTAAGAAGGCTGGTGAGGCTTGGAGCGTGGAGTGTTTCGCCGTGTTATACGCGAATTGGAACTTGGCTAGGTGTACGTCCCAATCGCGGTGGTCGTTTTGTATAAATGACACGATCATTGTCTTTAGTACCCGATTGACTCGTTCGACCGGGTTCGCCTGTGGGTGATATGGCGGTGTCATTGCGCGTTTCACTCCGTACTCTTTTGCGACTGTGCCGAGCGTTTGGTTGACAAATTCGGTGCCGTTGTCGGTCAGCAATACTCTGGGGACTCCCCATCGTGAGAAAACTAGGTTTTCGATCGCTTCGGATATCTTTTTCCCGTTCGATTTTCTTAGGGGCGCTACCTCGATCCACTTCGTGAATAGGTCCTGGATCACTAGTATGTACATATATCCGGCCCTACTCCGCGGGAGCGGTCCCATAATATCGGCCGCGATCACCGACCAGGGTTCGTTCACGAAATGTTTGCCCATCTCGCCCGCCGGCGCGCCCTGCTCTACTTTCGTAAGTTGGCACGTCTCGCACGCTCGCACATAGGTCGCGACGTCTTTATACATTTTCGGCCAGTAATATCGTATGGCCAGCCGTTCGTACGTTTTCTCGCGCCCAAGGTGTCCGGCTTCCGGTGTATCGTGCGCTTCCGAGAGGACGTCCTCTTTTTCTCCGTTCCGCGGTACTAGTTTCCACTCGTCCCGGTCGTCTCCTAGGAGGTCTCGCGCGATCGCGTTCGTCCGTCGATAATACAGGCGATTTCCTTCTAATTTCCAGTCTTTTTCCTGCAGTGGCTCTTTCTGTACTCGCGTGATTTTCCTGTCGTACCATGTGTCCGGACGCGACGTTAGGGCTGCGGTTCGTTCGGTCGCTTGTGATTCGAACATCCTCGCGAATGCTCGCGTTACTACGCGCCCGCTCTCTGGTTCGTCTTCGTCCGAATCGCTCGCGTACGTGTTCTCAGCTTCCGGTATTCGCGACAGCGCGTCGGGTACTTTATGTAGCGCGCCTTTACGGTGTACGATTTTAAAGTCGAATTCCTGAAGCTGGAGTGCCCATCTCCCTAATCGGCCGGCCGGGTCTTTTAAATTCGTGAGCCACTGGAGGCTACTGTGGTCGGAAATTACGGTGAATGTATATCCCTCTAGATAACAGCGGAACTTTTTGATCGCCCATATTACGGCTAGGCATTCCTGCTCGGTCGTTTTATAATTTCGCTCAGCTGATGTTAACGAGCGGCTCGCGAACGCGACGACTCTCTCTCTATCCCGTCGATCGTTTGCGTGAGTACTGCTCCTAGGCCGACCATACTCGCGTCGGTTTCCAGGACGAATGGAATTTCAAAGTGCGGATAGGTTATAACCGGAGTTGTGGCGACCGCTTCGCGCAGGGATTCGAACGCTTGTTGACGCTCGGTCGTCCACTTCCAGGGCTCGTCCTTTTTCAGGAGTTGGTGCAGCGGGTCTGCCACGGTCGCGAAATTCGGAACGAATCTTCGGTACCAGGAAGCCATACCAAGGAATCGGCGCAGTTGGTGTACCGTTTTCGGGACCGGGAACTCTACTATCGGGCGTATTTTCTCGAGGTCAACCTTCAAGCCATCCGCGTGTACCACGAATCCCAAGTACCGAACCTCCGGGCGACAGAACTCGCATTTATCCGGGTTTACAGTGAGGCCGGCTTCTCCGATTCTATCTAGCACCGTGTGGAGCCATTTAAGATGCTCATCGAACGTTTCGGTGACGATAATTATATCGTCTAGGTACGCAAAGGCATAGGGTTCCATCTCCGGGCCTATTAGTCGATCGAGTAACTTTTGGAAAGTTGCGGGCGCTCCGGTCAGGCCGTACGGCATTCGCGTAAAATGGAATAATCCACGTCCCGGTACCGTGAAAGCTGTTATTTCTTTGCTGGCTTCGTCCAGCGGAATTTGGAAATAGGCCTGACTGAGATCGAGTGTTGATATGTATTTGGCCGCGCGCAATTTATCGAGGATGCTGGTCATTATGGGTAGCGGCTACGCATCCTTTTTGGAAACCCTATTTACCTCCCTGAAATCGAGGCAGAACCTGTATTTCCCGTTTGCTTTGCGTACCATGACGATTGGGCTCGACCATTCGCTGTTCGATCGTTCGATAAATCCGTCCGCGAGAAGCCGGTCCACCTCGGCGTAAATTGCTTCCTGTACTTTCGGGGAAACTTGGTAGTAGCGCTGCTTGATCGGTCTATGGCCTGCCACGTCGATGCGGTGTTTTATTAGTTCCGTTCGTCCGGTCACCTGCTCGAGGAGCCCTACGCGTTCCTCCAAGAATCGGTGGAGTCGTTCTGTTTCCGATTCCGTTAGTAACTTTATTCCGGAACACCTTGGGTACGTGTTCGTCAGTCTCGATACGAAGTCGAATTGCTGTTCCGGATTCTCACAGAAATGCCATTTCTTCGCTCGGTAATCCGCGATTATGCCAAAGGCTGCGATCGCTGTTATTCCGAGAATTACCTCTCCGGAGAGTGACTCTAACGTACGAAATTCGAGTTCGCGGCTCATGCCTCGAATGTTTACTTTTGCCGTCGCGGCGGCCTTCGAGCAGTCGGTCTGGCCGTTGCCGAGAACGTAGTATTTTGGCTGAGTCGGACGGATGGTCAATCGCGCGGCTAGTTTTCTCACTAGGGTCGGGCTCAGGAAGTTATCGCTTGCTCCCCCGTCTACGAAAGCTGACACGACGTAATTTTCGATTCGCGCGTCCACGTATAATAGCGTGGGTTTAATCCGCGCTCGTACGGGCGGTCGGAGATCTAGCGAGTCGCACGAATCGCTTGAGTCGCTCGCTTCCCGATCCCCCTCGCTACCGGCTGCTATCGCCCCGCTTAGCGCCGGCCGTCCTGGTTTCCCGAACAATTGGGACAATTTTTCGTCGGCGCTCCCGGCGTATCGCACCGATAACAATGGTTGGCCTCCGGCGCCACGCAGCCGTTGCTACGGTGTCCCGTTGCTCCGCAGTTCCAGCATCGGACCTGCTGCCAGCCTTCGAACCCGCGCCTTTTCGCGCTCGTGCCGCCGGATCGTCGGCCGTTTCCGCCTCGTTCGGTCGCGCCCGTCTTGCCTTTTTCCGCGATCTGGGCGATTGCCCCTCTTGATGCCTTTTGCGGTTTCTCGGTCGTCGGCGTTGTTTCGTCCGCGTTCGCGCCTAGCACACCGAAAATGCCTTCCACTTTCTCGGCCTGTCTCCCTAGTTCGTACGGAGTGGTGAACGAGTCGATCGGTATATACGCGCTGAGGCGGGGGTTCATATGCGTATATAGGAGCTGGAGTATCTGAGATTCCGTCATCGGCGGATCCATATTCCGGCACGTTGATATTACGTCCGCGTGAAAGGATAGGTATGGTTCGCCCGGGCGTTGTTTCCTATTTACCGCGAAGGCGAGATTATCGGCTAAGGTCGTACGCGCGAATCTACGGCGGAGGCCTCTTTCGACCGCTTCCCACGAATGTAGGCCTTCATCCTGCGTGGCGAACCACATGAAGGCATCGCCTCTTAATAGTATCGGCGCGCATGTGAGGAGTTCCTCGTCCCGCACCGGATATATTTTGCGGAAGGCTTTGACTTGCGCGAGGAAGAGGTTTAAGTTTCCGACCGTGTCGCCCGCGTATTGAATGTTCCACTTCCGGATGGTGGTTTGGAAGTTATTTGTGGCGGGGGGGATTCGTTCAACGTGCGCGCTCTGCCTTTCTGTCGGACGCCGCGTGCTTTGCTCTCGCCACCTCTCCCATTGTTCTACCTCGGGCGCGATTGTTACTCGCCCCGGGCGCGTTGGTCGTGTCGGTCGGACATTCGGTGACGATGTCTGTATTTCCCCGTGGCAGGTCTTTCGCGGGTATTCTTCGCGCTCTCGCGGGTATTCATCTCGTTCTAACCTTGCCTGCGCGAGGCCGGTTGTAACGAATTCCAATCCGTCCGAAAAATCTAACTCGGAGGTGCGTACCGGCACCACGCGACGTTTTGCGCCTATCCCTACTCCTCCTACCGCGCCTTCCCCGTCCGAATCGTACGGCTCGAGTTCCCCCTCTCCGTCACTCGCTACCTCTATTTCTGGCGGCCCGTCCGCTCGGTCTTGGGCCACAATGGCGTCCGCGAGGCGATCTCTTCGCTCCTCTCCCGTTCCCTCCGTGCTCAGCGCTCGCTCGGTCAGGCGGCGCTCCACGCTCTCGTCTCTCATCGCTTCGACGGTCTTCCGGACCGTTGTCCTCCTTAGCCGGGGAGGCATCGCGCTCTCTCTGAGATTTTCGACGGTTCGAATTTTCGGCCCCCGATTCTACGCCTCTGTCCGCGTTCCTACGCCGCTGGGTTTGTATACACCCGAGCGTACTTTTACGACCTTGGGTCTTTCCGCGTTCCCCTTTGTCCCTGACTCTAACGGTCGCGAGTTTTTGCGTCTCTCTTCGAGAAACGTACGGCTTACCAGGTTCCAATGCTTTCCTTTCGTGATCTCCTGTAATAAGGGGTTAGACAAAAATTCGAACAGCTGGTTTTTCGTTCGTTCAACCGGGAATTTCGTACTCGCGGATCTAAGGCTCGATCGTAACGATCGATCGTTCGCGCGTCTCCTCTCCTCTCCCGATTGCCGTGGTAGTTGGGCGCCAATTTATGAGGGGATTTCTCCTCGGCCGTCCGTGATTTGGCCGCTCGGAAATCCTGCCTGCATAATAGCCGGCCTGGCTATCGGCCGCTGGTCCTCGACTTCCTGAAACGCGAATCGGGCGCCAGGTTCCGCGGACGGAACCGAATTTCTACGTTCGCGCGAGGGAAAGCTGGTATCGAGGGCAGCTGGCTCGTCCGCCGGTACTCCTCGAGATGGATCCTCCCGGCTAGCTAGAGAGAGGGGTTCCTGTCGGGAAGAAGGGGAGGCGAATGGATAACCCACACGGTTGGGTAACAATAACAATTTATTGCACGATGGTGATTGCAATGTCGGGGCCCTCGCTTGGGCAGGCCGTCGCTCGGCCGATCACAAAATAGCCGGACCTACGAGTGGCCCGGCACCTCGGCGTTCCCGCCGCCGCTTACAATCTAAACCTTATTCCTACGTGAGGTGATAGCGTACGCGGATGATTCTAAGAGCTACGGTGCTCCGGCAAAGATCACGAATCCGCACGATAACCAGCTGTTCGTTCGGTTTCAAAGGAGGCCCCGATGCCTTGCACGTGGGCGTGATCCACGTTCAAACGGGCTTCGCCACCATGGCGGCGTACGTCCGTTTCTCGGCCGAAACCTTACGATCTAATTAACCTACTTGACTCTTGGTGACTGGAAGAGTCACCTCAAGGGACACCGGGCTGGCCCGCGGGCTGCCTATCGCTGCTTCGGACAAGGAGAGCCTACGGCCGGCACCGAGACTCGCACGGGAAGTACAACGAACAAAGAACAAAGGGACGCGCGGGGCTTACCGGTCGTTCGCTTTCTCGCCTTCTTCCGAGATCCGGGAAACCTCCGGGATGTCCGGGGACTCGTCCGGGAAGTCCTTCGTCCGTTGTGGTTTGAACTCTCTCGCTCGTCCGCTCGCTTCACACACAAAAGGCTCGTGGTTCGACGCGTCCGCTCGCAAAGTTCGTCACTACAAGAGTGACGAGTTCCTACGCGTTCCCTAATTTCTAGCCCCGCGCGCGCCCCGCGCCCCTCCCGCTAGTCCTGCAGCGCCGCGCCGTGTCAAGGGGTTGCCGGGTAACTTAGCGCGCCTAAGTCCCTCGGCCTGGGCCTCTACCGCTGTCGGTAGGGCAGGAGTCGCTGGTGCATTTGCCGATCTTCGTTCGCCGAAGCCGGCCTTCTCCCAGGCTGCATCGTGGCTTTTGTCGTCTCTCTGTCACAGGGGATGAGCGCCTCCGCTGGACTACGACCTTTCCCTCCGCAGCTTCCATCGGCCCTGTCGCTCCTTATGCCAATGGAACATACTCCTTGCCCCTTGGTGCCACCTCGTCTCGTTCTCGCTGTCGAGGACTCGTTGCCCGAAGGCGAGTTAGTTTACGCGCTTCGATCTAGGAGGTGTCCCTTGGAGTGACGGCTGTTCGAGCCGGCGGACGTGCGTAGCGAGCGCGTGTATGTGCGAGCGACGAGCGGTTCTTGTGGCGGGGCGATTCAGCCCCGTCACACTCATGACTAATTCTGATATAAAATGACGCGACGAACGCGTTGGAAGCGACAGAATTGCGATCAGAGAAACCGTTGACGAGAAAATGGCGAGCATTCCCAAATCCTGATCTCGTGTTTTTTGGACTCCAGAAACGTTTTCGTGCATTTGTCGTCACTATTTCCGACGTAAAATGACACGAGGAACACGCTGGAGGCGACAGAATTGCGATCCGAGAAACCGTTGACGAGAAAATGGCGAGCATTCCCCAATCCTGATCTCATGTTTTTTGGGCTCCAGAACCGTGTTTCTGCATTTCTCATGACTAATTCTGATATAAAATGACGCGACGAACGCGTTGGAAGCGACAGAATTGCGATCCGAGAAACCGTTGACGAGAAAATGGCGAGCATTCCCCAATCCTGATCTCATGTTTTTTGGGCTCCAGAGCCGTGTTTGTGCATTTCTCATGACTAATTCTGGTATAAAATGACGCGAGGAACACGCTGGAGGCGACAGAATTGCGATCCGAGAAACCGTTGACGAGAAAATGGCGAGCATTCCCAAATCCTGATCTCGTATTTTTTGGACTCCAGAAACGTTTTCGTGCATTTGTCGTGACTATTTCCGACGCAAAATGACACGAGGAACACGCTGGAAGCGACAGCATTGCGATCCGAGAAACCGTTGACGAGAAAATGGTGAGCATTCCCAAATCCTGATCTCATGTTTTTTGGGCTCCAGAACCGTGTTTGTGCATTTCTCATGACTAATTCTGATATAAAATGACGCGACGAACGCGTTGGAAGCGACAGAATTGCGATCCGAGCAACCGTTGACGAGAAAATCGCGAGCATTCCCCAATCCTGATCTCATGTTTTTTGGGCTCCAGAGCCGTGTTTGTGCATTTCTCATGACTAATTCTGGTATAAAATGACGCGAGGAACACGCTGGAGGCGACAGAATTGCGATCCGAGAAACCGTTGACGAGAAAATGGCGAGCATTCCCAAATCCTGATCTCGTATTTTTTGGACTCCAGAAACGTTTTCGTGCATTTGTCGTGACTATTTCCGACGCAAAATGACACGAGGAACACGCTGGAAGCGACAGCATTGCGATCCGAGAAACCGTTGACGAGAAAATGGTGAGCATTCCCAAATCCTGATCTCATGTTTTTTGGGCTCCAGAACCGTGTTTGTGCATTTCTCATGACTAATTCTGATATAAAATGACGCGACGAACGCGTTGGAAGCGACAGAATTGCGATCCGAGCAACCGTTGACGAGAAAATCGCGAGCATTCCCAAAACCTGATCTCGTGTTTTTTGGACTCCAGAAACGTTTTCGTGCATTTGTCATCACTATTTCCGACGTAAAATGACACGAGGAACACGCTGGAGGCGACAGAATTGCGATCCGAGAAACCGTTGACGAGAAAATGGCGAGCATTCCCCAATCCTGATCTCATGTTTTTTGGGCTCCAGAACCGTGTTTGTGCATTTCTCAAGACGAATTCCGACGTAAAATGACACGAGGAACACGTTGGAAGCGACAGGATTGCGTTCCGAGAAACCGTTGACGAGAAAATCGCGAGCATTCCCAAATCCTGATCTCGTGTTTTTTGGGCTCCAGAACCGTGTTTCTGCATTTCTCATGACTAATTCCGATGTAAAATGACGCGACGAACGCGTTGGAAGCGACAGAATTGCGATCCGAGCAACCGTTGACGAGAAAATGGCGAGCATTCCCAAATCCTGATCTCATGTTTTTTGGGCTCCAGAACCGTGTTTGTGCATTTCTCCTGACTAATTCTGATATAAAATGACGCGAGGAACGCGTTGGAAGCGGCAGAATTGAGATCCGAGCAACCGTTGACGAGAAAATGGCGAGCATTCCCAAATCCTGATCTCAAGTTTTTTGGGCTCCAGAACCGTGTTTGTGCATTTCTCATGACTAATTCTGATATAAAATGACGCGACGAACGCGTTGGAAGCCACAGAATTGCGATCCGAGCAACCGTTGACGAGAAAATGGCGAGCATTCCCAAAACTTGATCTCGTGTTTATTGAACTCCAGAACCGTGTTTGTGCATTTCTCAAGACGAATTCCGACGTAAAATGACACGAGGAACATGTTGGAAGCGACAGGATTGCGATCCGAGAAACCGTTGATGACAAAATCGCGAGCATTCCCAAAACCTGAACTCGTGGTTTTTGGACTCCAGAAACGTTTTCGTGCATTTGTCGTGACTATTTCAGACGCAAAATGACACGAGGAACACGCTGGAGGCGACAGAATTGCGATCCGAGAAACCGTTGACGAGAAAATGGCGAGCATTCCCCAATCCTGATCTCATGTTTTTTGGGCTCCAGAACCGTGTTTGTGCATTTCTCATGACTAATTCTGGTATAAAATGACGCGAGGAACACGCTGGAGGCGACAGAATTGCGATCCGAGAAACCGTTGACGAGAAAATGGCGAGCATTCCCCAATCCTGATCTCATGTTTTTTGGGCTCCAGAACCGTGTTTGTGCATTTCTCATGACTAATTCTGATATAAAATGACGCGAGGAACACGCTGGAAGCGACAGAATTGCGATCCGAGCAACCGTTGACGAGAAAATGGCGAGCATTCCCAAATCCTGATCTCATGTTTTTTGGGCTCCAGAACCGTGTTTGTGCATTTCTCATGACTAATTCTGATATAAAATGACGCGAGGAACGAGTTGGAAGCGGCAGAATTGAGATCCGAGCAACCGTTGACGAGAAAATGGCGACCATTCCCAAATCCTGATCTCATGTTTTTTGGGCTCCAGAACCGTGTTTCTGCATTTCTCATGACTAATTCTGATATAAAATGACGCGACGAACGCGTTGGAAGCGACAGAATTGCGATCAGAGAAACCGTTGACGAGAAAATGGCGAGCATTCCCAAATCCTAATCTCGTGTTTTTTGGACTCCAGAAACGTTTTCGTGCATTTGTCGTCACTATTTCCGACGTAAAATGACACGAGGAACACGCTGGAGGCGACGGAATTGCGATCCGAGAAACCCTTGACGAGAAAATGGCGAGCATTCCCCAATCCTGTTCTCATGTTTTTTGGGCTCCAGAACCGTGTTTGTGCATTTCTCATGACTAATTCTGATATAAAATGACGCAACGAACGCGTTGGAAGCGACAGAATTGCCATCAGAGAAACCGTTGACGAGAAAATGGCGAGCATTCCCAAATCCTGATCTCGTGTTTTTTGGACTCCAGAAACGTTTTCGTGCATTTGTCGTCACTATTTCCGACGTAAAATGACACGAGGAACACGCTGGAGGCGACAGAATTGCGATCCGAGAAACCGTTGACGAGAAAATGGCGAGCATTCCCCAATCCTGTTCTCATGTTTTTTGGGCTCCAGAACCGTGTTTGTGCATTTCTCATGACTAATTCTGACGTAAAATGACGCGAGGAACGCGTTGAAAGCGACAGAATTGAGATCCGAGCAACCGTTGACGAGAAAATGGCGAGCATTCCCAAATCCTGATCTCATGTTTTTTGGGCTCCAGAACCGTGCTTGTGCATTTCTCATGACTAATTCTGATATAAAATGACGCGACGAACGCGTTGGAAGCGACAGAATTGTGATCCGAGCAACCGTTGACGAGAAAATGGCGAGCATTCCCAAATCCTGATCTCATGTTTTTTGGGCTCCAGAACCGTGTTTCTGCATTTCTCATGACTAATTCTGATATAAAATGACGCGAGGAACGAGTTGGAAGCGGCAGAATTGAGATCCGAGCAACCGTTGACGAGAAAATGGCGACCATTCCCAAATCCTGATCTCATGTTTTTTGGGCTCCAGAACCGTGTTTCTGCATTTCTCATGACTAATTCTGATATAAAATGACGCGACGAACGCGTTGGAAGCGACAGAATTGCGATCAGAGAAACCGTTGACGAGAAAATGGCGAGCATTCCCAAATCCTGATCTCGTGTTTTTTGGACTCCAGAAACGTTTTCGTGCGTTTCTCATGACTAATTCTGATATAAAATGACGCGAGGAACGCGTTGGAAGCGACAGAATTGAGATCCGAGTAACCGTTGACGAGAAAATGGCGAGCATTCCCAAAACTTGATCTCGTGTTTATTGAACTCCAGAACCGTGTTTGTGCATTTGTCAAGACGAATTCTGATATAAAATGACGCGAGGAACGCGTTGGAAGCGGCAGAATTGAGATCCGAGCAACCGTTGACGAGAAAATGGCGAGCATTCCCAAATCCTGATCTCATGTTTTTTGGGCTCCAGAACCGTGTTTGTGCATTTCTCATGACTAATTCTGATATAAAATGACGCGACGAACGCGTTGGAAGCGACAGAATTGCGATCCGAGCAACCGTTGACGAGAAAATGGCGAGCATTCCCAAATTCTGATCTCATGTTTTTTGGGCTCCAGAACCGTGTTTGTGCATTTCTCATGACTAATTCTGATATAAAATGACGCGAGGAACGAGTTGGAAGCGGCAGAATTGAGATCCGAGCAACCGTTGACGAGAAAATGGCGACCATTCCCAAATCCTGATCTCATGTTTTTTGGGCTCCAGAACCGTGTTTCTGCATTTTTCATGACTAATTCTGATATAAAATGACGCGACGAACGCGTTGGAAGCGACAGAATTGCGATCAGAGAAACCGTTGACGAGAAAATGGCGAGCATTCCCAAATCCTGATCTCGTGTTTTTTGGACTCCAGAAACGTTTTCGTGCATTTGTCGTCACTATTTCCGACGTAAAATGACACGAGGAACACGCTGGAGGCGACAGAATTGCGATCCGAGAAACCCTTGACGAGAAAATGGCGAGCATTCCCCAATCCTGTTCTCATGTTTTTTGGGCTCCAGAACCGTGTTTGTGCATTTCTCATGACTAATTCTGATATAAAATGACGCGAGGAACGCGTTGGAAGCGACAGAATTGAGATCCGAGTAACCGTTGACGAGAAAATGGCGAGCATTCCCAAAACTTGATCTCGTGTTTATTGAACTCCAGAACCGTGTTTGTGCATTTCTCAAGACGAATTCTGATATAAAATGACGCGAGGAACGCGTTGGAAGCGGCAGAATTGAGATCCGAGCAACCGTTGACGAGAAAATGGCGAGCATTCCCAAATCCTGATCTCATGTTTTTTGGGCTCCAGAACCGTGTTTGTGCATTTCTCATGACTAATTCTGATATAAAATGACGCGACGAACGCGTTGGAAGCGACAGAATTGCGATCCGAGCAACCGTTGACGAGAAAATGGCGAGCATTCCCAAATCCTGATCTCGTGTTTTTTGGACTCCAGAAACGTTTTCGTGCATTTGTCGTCACTATTTCCGACGTAAAATGATACGAGGAACACGCTGGAGGCGACAGAATTGCGATCCGAGAAACCGTTGACGAGAAAATGGCGAGCATTCCCAAATCCTGATCTCATGTTTTTTCGGCTCCAGAACCGCGTTTGTGCATTTCTCATAACTAATTCTGATATAAAATGACGCGACGAACGCGTTGGAAGCGACAGAATTGCGATCCGAGCAACCGTTGACGAGAAAATGGCGAGCATTCCCAAATCCTGATCTCATGTTTTTTGGGCTCCAGAACCGTGTTTGTGCATTTCTCATGACTAATTCTGATATAAAATGACGCGAGGAACGCGTTGGAAGCGACAGAATTGAGATCCGAGCAACCGTTGACGAGAAAATGGCGAGCATTCCCAAAACTTGTTCTCATGTTTTTTGGGCTCCAGAACCGTGTTTGTGCATTTCTCATGACTAATTCTGATATAAAATGACGCGACGAACGCGTTGGAAGCGACAGAATTGCCATCAGAGAAACCGTTGACGAGAAAATGGCGAGCATTCCCAAATCCTGATCTCGTGTTTTTTGGACTCCAGAAACGTTTTCGTGCATTTGTCGTCACTATTTCCGACGTAAAATGACACGAGGAACACGCTGGAGGCGACAGAATTGCGATCCGAGAAACCGTTGACGAGAAAATGGCGAGCATTCCCCAATCCTGTTCTCATGTTTTTTGGGCTCCAGAACCGTCTTTGTGCATTTCTCATGACTAATTCTGACGTAAAATGACGCGAGGAACGCGTTGGAAGCGACAGAATTGAGATCCGAGCAACCGTTGATGAGAAAATGGCGAGCATTCCCAAATCCTGATCTCATGTATTTTGGGCTCCAGAACCGTGCTTGTGCAATTCTCATGACTAATTCTGATATAAAATGACGCGACGAACGCGTTGGAAGCGACAGAATTGTGATCCGAGCAACCGTTGACGAGAAAATGGCGAGCATTCCCAAATCCTGATCTCATGTTTTTTGGGCTCCGGAACCGTGTTTGTGCATTTCTCATGACTAATTCTGATATAAAATGACGCGAGGAACGAGTTGGAAGCGGCAGAATTGAGATCCGAGCAACCGTTGACGAGAAAATGGCGACCATTCCCAAATCCTGATCTCATGTTTTTTGGGCTCCAGAACCGTGTTTCTGCATTTCTCATGACTAATTCTGATATAAAATGACGCGACGAACGCGTTGGAAGCGACAGAATTGCGATCAGAGAAACCGTTGACGAGAAAATGGCGAGCATTCCCAAATTCTGATCTCATGTTTTTTGGGCTCCAGAAACGTTTTCTTGCATTTGTCGTCACTATTTCCGACGTAAAATGACACGAGGAACACGCTGGAGGCGACAGAATTGCGATCCGAGAAACCGTTGACGAGAAAATGGCGAGCATTCCCCAATCCTGATCTCATGTTTTTTGGGCTCCAGAACCGTGTTTGTGCATTTCTCATGACTAATTCTGGTATAAAATGACGTGAGGAACACGCTGGAGGCGACAGAATTGCGATCCGAGAAACCGTTGACGAGAAAATGGCGAGCATTCCCCAATCCTGATCTCATGTTTTTTGGGCTCCAGAACCGTGTTTGTGCATTTCTCATGACTAATTCTGATATAAAATGAGGCGAGGAACACGCTGGAAGCGACAGAATTGCGATCCGAGCAACCGTTGACGAGAAAATGACGAGCATTCCCCAATCCTGATCTCATGTTTTTTGGGCTCCAGAACCGTGTTTGTGCATTTCTCATGACTAATTCTGGTATAAAATGACGCGAGGAACACGCTGGAGGCGACAGAATTGCGATCCGAGAAACCGTTGACGAGAAAATGGCGAGCATTCCCCAATCCTGATCTCATGTTTTTTGGGCTCCAGAACCGTGTTTGTGCATTTCTCATGACTAATTCTGATATAAAATGACGCGAGGAACACGCTGGAAGCGACAGAATTGCGATCCGAGCAACCGTTGACGAGAAAATGGCGAGCATTCCCAAATCCTGATCTCATGTTTTTTGGGCTCCAGAACCGTGTTTGTGCATTTCTCATGACTAATTCTGATATAAAATGACGCGAGGAACGAGTTGGAAGCGGCAGAATTGAGATCCGAGCAACCGTTGACGAGAAAATGGCGACCATTCCCAAATCCTGATCTCATGTTTTTTGGGCTCCAGAACCGTGTTTCTGCATTTCTCATGACTAATTCTGATATAAAATGACGCGACGAACGCGTTGGAAGCGACAGAATTGCGATCAGAGAAACCGTTGACGAGAAAATGGCGAGCATTCCCAAATCCTGATCTCGTGTTTTTTGGACTCCAGAAACGTTTTCGTGCATTTGTCGTCACTATTTCCGACGTAAAATGACACGAGGAACACGCTGGAGGCGACAGAATTGCGATCCGAGAAACCCTTGACGAGAAAATGGCGAGCATTCCCCAATCCTGTTCTCATGTTTTTTGGGCTCCAGAACCGTGTTTGTGCATTTCTCATGACTAATTCTGATATAAAATGACGCGAGGAACGCGTTGGAAGCGACAGAATTGAGATCCGAGTAACCGTTGACGAGAAAATGGCGAGCATTCCCAAAACTTGATCTCGTGTTTATTGAACTCCAGAACCGTGTTTGTGCATTTGTCAAGACGAATTCTGATATAAAATGACGCGAGGAACGCGTTGGAAGCGGCAGAATTGAGATCCGAGCAACCGTTGACGAGAAAATGGCGAGCATTCCCAAATCCTGATCTCAAGTTTTTTGGGCTCCAGAACCGTGTTTGTGCATTTCTCATGACTAATTCTGATATAAAATGACGCGAGGAACACGCTGGAAGCGACAGAATTGCGATCCGAGCAACCGTTGACGAGAAAATGGCGAGCATTCCCAAATCCTGATCTCGTGTTTTTTGGACTCCAGAAACGTTTTCTTGCATTTGTCGTCACTATTTCCGACGTAAAATGACACGAGGAACACGCTGGAGGCGACAGAATTGCGATCCGAGCAACCGTTGACGAGAAAATGACGAGCATTCCCCAATCCTGATCTCATGTTTTTTGGGCTCCAGAACCGTGTTTGTGCATTTCTCATGACTAATTCTGGTATAAAATGAAGCGAGGAACACGCTGGAGGCGACAGAATTGCGATCCGAGAAACCGTTGACGAGAAAATGGCGAGCATTCCCCAATCCTGATCTCATGTTTTTTGGGCTCCAGAACCGTGTTTGTGCATTTCTCATGACTAATTCTGGTATAAAATGACGCGAGGAACACGCTGGAGGCGACAGAATTGCGATCCGAGCAACCGTTGACGAGAAAATAGCGAGCATTCCCAAATCCTGATCTCATGTTTTTTGGGCTCCAGAACCGTGTTTGTGCATTTCTCATGACTAATTCTGATATAAAATGACGCGAGGAACGAGTTGGAAGCGGCAGAATTGAGATCCGAGCAACCGTTGACGAGAAAATGGCGACCATTCCCCAATCGTGATCTCATGTTTTTTGGGCTCCAGAACCGTGTTTCTGCATTTCTCATGACTAATTCTGATATAAAATGACGCGACGAACGCGTTGGAAGCGACAGAATTGCGATCAGAGAAACCGTTGACGAGAAAATGGCGAGCATTCCCAAATCCTGATCTCGTGTTTTTTGGACTCCAGAAACGTTTTCGTGCATTTGTCGTCACTATTTCCGACGTAAAATGACACGAGGAACACGCTGGAGGCGACAGAATTGCGATCCGAGAAACCCTTGACGAGAAAATGGCGAGCATTCCCCAATCCTGTTCTCATGTTTTTTGGGCTCCAGAACCGTGTTTGTGCATTTCTCATGACTAATTCTGATATAAAATGACGCGAGGAACGCGTTGGAAGCGACAGAATTGAGATCCGAGTAACCGTTGACGAGAAAATGGCGAGCATTCCCAAAACTTGATCTCGTGTTTATTGAACTCCAGAACCGTGTTTGTGCATTTGTCAAGACGAATTCTGATATAAAATGACGCGAGGAACGCGTTGGAAGCGGCAGAATTGAGATCCGAGCAACCGTTGACGAGAAAATGGCGAGCATTCCCAAATCCTGATCTCAAGTTTTTTGGGCTCCAGAACCGTGTTTGTGCATTTCTCATGACTAATTCTGATATAAAATGACGCGACGAACGCGTTGGAAGCGACAGAATTGCGATCCGAGCAACCGTTGACGAGAAAATGGCGAGCATTCCCGAATCCTGATCTCATGTTTTTTGGACTCCAGAAACGTTTTCGTGCATTTGTCGTCACTATTTCCGACGTAAAATGATACGAGGAACGCGCTGGAGGCGACAGAATTGCGATCCGAGAAACCGTTGACGAGAAAATGGCGAGCATTCCCCAATCCTGTTCTCATGTTTTTTGGGCTCCAGAACCGCGTTTGTGCATTTCTCATAACTAATTCTGATATAAAATGACGCGACGAACGCGTTGGAAGCGACAGAATTGCGATCCGAGCAACCGTTGACGAGAAAATGGCGAGCATTCCCAAATCCTGATCTCATGTTTTTTGGGCTCCAGAACCGTGTATGTGCATTTCTCATGACTAATTCTGATATAAAATGACGCGAGGAACGCGTTGGAAGCGACAGAATTGAGATCCGAGCAACCGTTGACGAGAAAATGGCGAGCATTCCCAAAACTTGATCTCATGTTTTTTGGGCTCCAGAACCGTGTTTGTGCATTTCTCATGACTAATTCTGATATAAAATGACGCGACGAACGCGTTGGAAGCGACAGAATTGCCATCAGAGAAACCGTTGACGAGAAAATGGCGAGCATTCCCAAATCCTGATCTCGTGTTTTTTGGACTCCAGAAACGTTTTCGTGCATTTGTCGTCACTATTTCCGACGTAAAATGACACGAGGAACACGCTGGAGGCGACAGAATTGCGATCCGAGAAACCGTTGACGAGAAAATGGCGAGCATTCCCCAATCCTGTTCTCATGTTTTTTGGGCTCCAGAACCGTGTTTGTGCATTTCTCATGACTAATTCTGACGTAAAATGACGCGAGGAACACGCTGGAAGCGACAGAATTGCGATCCGAGCAACCGTTGACGAGAAAATGGCGAGCATTCCCCAATCCTGATCCCATGTTTTTTGGGCTCCAGAACCGTGTTTGTGCATTTCTCATGACTAATTCTGGTATAAAATGACGCGAGGAACACGCTGGAGGCGACAGAATTGCGATCCGAGAAACCGTTGACGAGAAAATGGCGAGCATTCCCCAATCCTGATCTCATGTTTTTTGGGCTCCAGAACCGTGTTTGTGCATTTCTCATGACTAATTCTGGTATAAAATGACGCGAGGAACACGCTGGAGGCGACAGAATTGCGATCCGAGCAACCGTTGACGAGAAAATGGCGAGCATTCCCAAATCCTGATCTCGTGTTTTTTGGACTCCAGAAACGTTTTCGTGCATTTGTCGTCACTATTTCCGACGTAAAATGATACGAGGAACACGCTGGAGGCGACAGAATTGCGATCCGAGAAACCGTTGACGAGAAAATGGCGAGCATTCCCCAATCCTGTTCTCATGTTTTTTCGGCTCCAGAACCGCGTTTGTGCATTTCTCATAACTAATTCTGATATAAAATGACGCGACGAACGCGTTGGAAGCGACAGAATTGCGATCCGAGCAACCGTTGACGAGAAAATGGCGAGCATTCCCAAATCCTGATCTCATGTTTTTTGGGCTCCAGAACCGTGTTTGTGCATTTCTCATGACTAATTCTGATATAAAATGACGCGAGGAACGCGTTGGAAGCGACAGAATTGAGATCCGAGCAACCGTTGACGAGAAAATGGCGAGCATTCCCAAAACTTGATCTCATGTTTTTTGGGCTCCAGAACCGTGTTTGTGCATTTCTCATGACTAATTCTGATATAAAATGACGCGACGAACGCGTTGGAAGCGACAGAATTGCCATCAGAGAAACCGTTGACGAGAAAATGGCGAGCATTCCCAAATCCTGATCTCGTGTTTTTTGGACTCCAGAAACGTTTTCGTGCATTTGTCGTCACTATTTCCGACGTAAAATGACACGAGGAACACGCTGGAGGCGACAGAATTGCGATCCGAGAAACCGTTGACGAGAAAATGGCGAGCATTCCCCAATCCTGTTCTCATGTTTTTTGGGCTCCAGAACCGTGTTTGTGCATTTCTCATGACTAATTCTGACGTAAAATGACGCGAGGAACGCGTTGGAAGCGACAGAATTGAGATCCGAGCAACCGTTGACGAGAAAATGGCGAGCATTCCCAAATCCTGATCTCATGTTTTTTGGGCTCCAGAACCGTGCTTGTGCATTTCTCATGACTAATTCTGATATAAAATGACGCGACGAACGCGTTGGAAGCGACAGAATTGTGATCCGAGCAACCGTTGACGAGAAAATGGCGAGCATTCCCAAATCCTGATCTCATGTTTTTTGGGCTCCAGAACCGTGTTTGTGCATTTCTCATGACTAATTCTGATATAAAATGACGCGAGGAACGAGTTGGAAGCGGCAGAATTGAGATCCGAGCAACCGTTGACGAGAAAATGGCGACCATTCCCAAATCCTGATCTCATGTTTTTTGGGCTCCAGAACCGTGTTTCTGCATTTCTCATGACTAATTCTGATATAAAATGACGCGACGAACGCGTTGGAAGCGACAGAATTGCGATCAGAGAAACCGTTGACGAGAAAATGGCGAGCATTCCCAAATCCTGATCTCGTGTTTTTTGGACTCCAGAAACGTTTTCTTGCATTTGTCGTCACTATTTCCGACGTAAAATGACACGAGGAACACGCTGGAGGCGACAGAATTGCGATCCGAGAAACCGTTGACGAGAAAATGGCGAGCATTCCCCAATCCTGATCTCATGTTTTTTGGGCTCCAGAACCGTGTTTGTGCATTTCTCATGACTAATTCTGGTATAAAATGACGTGAGGAACACGCTGGAGGCGACAGAATTGCGATCCGAGAAACCGTTGACGAGAAAATGGCGAGCATTCCCCAATCCTGATCTCATGTTTTTTGGGCTCCAGAACCGTGTTTGTGCATTTCTCATGACTAATTCTGATATAAAATGAGGCGAGGAACACGCTGGAAGCGACAGAATTGCCATCAGAGAAACCGTTGACGAGAAAATGGCGAGCATTCCCAAATCCTGATCTCGTGTTTTTTGGACTCCAGAAACGTTTTCGTGCATTTGTCGTCACTATTTCCGACGTAAAATGACACGAGGAACACGCTGGAGGCGACAGAATTGCGATCCGAGAAACCGTTGACGAGAAAATGGCGAGCATTCCCCAATCCTGATCTCATGTTTTTTGGGCTCCAGAACCGTGTTTGTGCATTTCTCATGACTAATTCTGATATAAAATGACGCGACGAACGCGTTGGAAGCGACAGAATTGCCATCAGAGAAACCGTTGACGAGAAAATGGCGAGCATTCCCAAATCCTGATCTCGTGTTTTTTGGACTCCAGAAACGTTTTCGTGCATTTGTCGTCACTATTTCCGACGTAAAATGACACGAGGAACACGCTGGAGGCGACAGAATTGCGATCCGAGAAACCGTTGACGAGAAAATGGCGAGCATTCCCCAATCCTGTTCTCATGTTTTTTGGGCTCCAGAACCGTGTTTGTGCATTTCTCATGACTAATTCTGACGTAAAATGACGCGAGGAACGCGTTGGAAGCGACAGAATTGAGATCCGAGCAACCGTTGACGAGAAAATGGCGAGCATTCCCAAATCCTGATCTCATGTTTTTTGGGCTCCAGAACCGTGCTTGTGCATTTCTCATGACTAATTCTGATATAAAATGACGCGACGAACGCGTTGGAAGCGACAGAATTGTGATCCGAGCAACCGTTGACGAGAAAATGGCGACCATTCCCCAATCCTGATCTCATGTTTTTTGGGCTCCAGAACCGTGTTTGTGCATTTCTCATGACTAATTCTGATATAAAATGACGCGAGGAACACGCTGGAAGCGACAGAATTGCGATCCGAGCAACCGTTGACGAGAAAATGGCGAGCATTCCCAAATCCTGATCTCATGTTTTTTGGGCTCCAGAACCGTGTTTGTGCATTTCTCATGACTAATTCTGATATAAAATGACGCGAGGAACGAGTTGGAAGCGGCAGAATTGAGATCCGAGCAACCGTTGACGAGAAAATGGCGACCATTCCCAAATCCTGATCTCATGTTTTTTGGGCTCCAGAACCGTGTTTCTGCATTTCTCATGACTAATTCTGATATAAAATGACGCGACGAACGCGTTGGAAGCGACAGAATTGCGATCAGAGAAACCGTTGACGAGAAAATGGCGAGCATTCCCAAATCCTGATCTCGTGTTTTTTGGACTCCAGAAACGTTTTCGTGCATTTGTCGTCACTATTTCCGACGTAAAATGACACGAGGAACACGCTGGAGGCGACAGAATTGCGATCCGAGAAACCGTTGACGAGAAAATGGCGAGCATTCCCCAATCCTGATCTCATGTTTTTTGGGCTCCAGAACCGTGTTTGTGCATTTCTCATGACTAATTCTGATATAAAATGAGGCGAGGAACACGCTGGAAGCGACAGAATTGCGATCCGAGCAACCGTTGACGAGAAAATGGCGGGCATTCCCCAATCCTGATCTCATGTTTTTTGGGCTCCAGAACCGTGTTTGTGCATTTCTCATGACTAATTCTGGTATAAAATGACGCGAGGAACACGCTGGAGGCGACAGAATTGCGATCCGAGAAACCGTTGACGAGAAAATGGCGAGCATTCCCCAATCCTGATCTCATGTTTTTTGGGCTCCAGAACCGTGTTTGTGCATTTCTCATGACTAATTCTGGTATAAAATGACGCGAGGAACACGCTGGAGGCGACAGAATTGCGATCCGAGCAACCGTTGACGAGAAAATGGCGAGCATTCCCAAATCCTGATCTCGTGTTTTTTGGACTCCAGAAACGTTTTCGTGCATTTGTCGTCACTATTTCCGACGTTAAATGATACGAGGAACACGCTGGAGGCGACAGAATTGCGATCCGAGAAACCGTTGACGAGAAAATGGCGAGCATTCCCCAATCCTGTTCTCATGTTTTTTCGGCTCCAGAACCGCGTTTGTGCATTTCTCATAACTAATTCTGATATAAAATGACGCGACGAACGCGTTGGAAGCGACAGAATTGCGATCCGAGCAACCGTTGACGAGAAAATGGCGAGCATTCCCAAATCCTGATCTCATGTTTTTTGGGCTCCAGAACCGTGTTTGTGCATTTCTCATGACTAATTCTGATATAAAATGACGCGAGGAACGCGTTGGAAGCGACAGAATTGAGATCCGAGCAACCGTTGACGAGAAAATGGCGAGCATTCCCAAAACTTGATCTCATGTTTTTTGGGCTCCAGAACCGTGTTTGTGCATTTCTCATGACTAATTCTGATATAAAATGACGCGACGAACGCGTTGGAAGCGACAGAATTGCCATCAGAGAAACCGTTGACGAGAAAATGGCGAGCATTCCCAAATCCTGATCTCGTGTTTTTTGGACTCCAGAAACGTTTTCGTGCATTTGTCGTCACTATTTCCGACGTAAAATGACACGAGGAACACGCTGGAGGCGACAGAATTGCGATCCGAGAAACCGTTGACGAGAAAATGGCGAGCATTCCCCAATCCTGTTCTCATGTTTTTTGGGCTCCAGAACCGTGTTTGTGCATTTCTCATGACTAATTCTGACGTAAAATGACGCGAGGAACACGCTGGAAGCGACAGAATTGCGATCCGAGCAACCGTTGACGAGAAAATGGCGAGCATTCCCCAATCCTGATCCCATGTTTTTTGGGCTCCAGAACCGTGTTTGTGCATTTCTCATGACTAATTCTGGTATAAAATGACGCGAGGAACACGCTGGAGGCGACAGAATTGCGATCCGAGAAACCGTTGACGAGAAAATGGCGAGCATTCCCCAATCCTGATCTCATGTTTTTTGGGCTCCAGAACCGTGTTTGTGCATTTCTCATGACTAATTCTGGTATAAAATGACGCGAGGAACACGCTGGAGGCGACAGAATTGCGATCCGAGCAACCGTTGACGAGAAAATGGCGAGCATTCCCAAATCCTGATCTCGTGTTTTTTGGACTCCAGAAACGTTTTCGTGCATTTGTCGTCACTATTTCCGACGTAAAATGATACGAGGAACACGCTGGAGGCGACAGAATTGCGATCCGAGAAACCGTTGACGAGAAAATGGCGAGCATTCCCCAATCCTGTTCTCATGTTTTTTCGGCTCCAGAACCGCGTTTGTGCATTTCTCATAACTAATTCTGATATAAAATGACGCGACGAACGCGTTGGAAGCGACAGAATTGCGATCCGAGCAACCGTTGACGAGAAAATGGCGAGCATTCCCAAATCCTGATCTCATGTTTTTTGGGCTCCAGAACCGTGTTTGTGCATTTCTCATGACTAATTCTGATATAAAATGACGCGAGGAACGCGTTGGAAGCGACAGAATTGAGATCCGAGCAACCGTTGACGAGAAAATGGCGAGCATTCCCAAAACTTGATCTCATGTTTTTTGGGCTCCAGAACCGTGTTTGTGCATTTCTCATGACTAATTCTGATATAAAATGACGCGACGAACGCGTTGGAAGCGACAGAATTGCCATCAGAGAAACCGTTGACGAGAAAATGGCGAGCATTCCCAAATCCTGATCTCGTGTTTTTTGGACTCCAGAAACGTTTTCGTGCATTTGTCGTCACTATTTCCGACGTAAAATGACACGAGGAACACGCTGGAGGCGACAGAATTGCGATCCGAGAAACCGTTGACGAGAAAATGGCGAGCATTCCCCAATCCTGTTCTCATGTTTTTTGGGCTCCAGAACCGTGTTTGTGCATTTCTCATGACTAATTCTGACGTAAAATGACGCGAGGAACGCGTTGGAAGCGACAGAATTGAGATCCGAGCAACCGTTGACGAGAAAATGGCGAGCATTCCCAAATCCTGATCTCATGTTTTTTGGGCTCCAGAACCGTGCTTGTGCATTTCTCATGACTAATTCTGATATAAAATGACGCGACGAACGCGTTGGAAGCGACAGAATTGTGATCCGAGCAACCGTTGACGAGAAAATGGCGAGCATTCCCAAATCCTGATCTCATGTTTTTTGGGCTCCAGAACCGTGTTTGTGCATTTCTCATGACTAATTCTGATATAAAATGACGCGAGGAACGAGTTGGAAGCGGCAGAATTGAGATCCGAGCAACCGTTGACGAGAAAATGGCGACCATTCCCAAATCCTGATCTCATGTTTTTTGGGCTCCAGAACCGTGTTTCTGCATTTCTCATGACTAATTCTGATATAAAATGACGCGACGAACGCGTTGGAAGCGACAGAATTGCGATCAGAGAAACCG
The DNA here is from genome assembly GCA_963675795.1 of Crossocerus cetratus. Lineage (NCBI taxonomy): Eukaryota > Metazoa > Arthropoda > Insecta > Hymenoptera > Crabronidae > Crossocerus > Crossocerus cetratus. Next base: position 4,128,504 of record OY776667.1, read on the forward strand.
TTGACGAGAAAATGGCGAGCATTCCCAAATCCTGATCTCGTGTTTTTTGGACTCCAGAAACGTTTTCTTGCATTTGTCGTCACTATTTCCGACGTAAAATGACACGAGGAACACGCTGGAGGCGACAGAATTGCGATCCGAGAAACCGTTGACGAGAAAATGGCGAGCATTCCCCAATCCTGATCTCATGTTTTTTGGGCTCCAGAACCGTGTTTGTGCATTTCTCATGACTAATTCTGGTATAAAATGACGTGAGGAACACGCTGGAGGCGACAGAATTGCGATCCGAGAAACCGTTGACGAGAAAATGGCGAGCATTCCCCAATCCTGATCTCATGTTTTTTGGGCTCCAGAACCGTGTTTGTGCATTTCTCATGACTAATTCTGATATAAAATGAGGCGAGGAACACGCTGGAAGCGACAGAATTGCGATCCGAGCAACCGTTGACGAGAAAATGACGAGCATTCCCCAATCCTGATCTCATGTTTTTTGGGCTCCAGAACCGTGTTTGTGCATTTCTCATGACTAATTCTGGTATAAAATGACGCGAGGAACACGCTGGAGGCGACAGAATTGCGATCCGAGAAACCGTTGACGAGAAAATGGCGAGCATTCCCCAATCCTGATCTCATGTTTTTTGGGCTCCAGAACCGTGTTTGTGCATTTCTCATGACTAATTCTGATATAAAATGACGCGAGGAACGAGTTGGAAGTGGCAGAATTGAGATCCGAGCAACCGTTGACGAGAAAATGGCGACCATTCCCAAATCCTGATCTCATGTTTTTTGGGCTCCAGAACCGTGTTTCTGCATTTCTCATGACTAATTCTGATATAAAATGACGCGACGAACGCGTTGGAAGCGACAGAATTGCGATCAGAGAAACCGTTGACGAGAAAATGGCGAGCATTCCCAAATCCTGATCTCGTGTTTTTTGGACTCCAGAAACGTTTTCGTGCATTTGTCGTCACTATTTCCGACGTAAAATGACACGAGGAACACGCTGGAGGCGACAGAATTGCGATCCGAGAAACCCTTGACGAGAAAATGGCGAGCATTCCCCAATCCTGTTCTCATGTTTTTTGGGCTCCAGAACCGTGTTTGTGCATTTCTCATGACTAATTCTGATATAAAATGACGCGACGAACGCGTTGGAAGCGACAGAATTGCGATCCGAGCAACCGTTGACGAGAAAATGGCGAGCGTTCCCAAAACTTGATCTCGTGTTTATTGAACTCCAGAACCGTGTTTGTGCATTTCTCAAGGCGAATTCCGACGTAAAATGACACGAGGAACATGTTGGAAGCGACAGGATTGCGATCCGAGAAACCGTTGATGACAAAATCGCGAGCATTCCCAAAACCTGAACTCGTGGTTTTTGGACTCCAGAAACGTTTTCGTGCATTTGTCGTGACTATTTCCGACGCAAAATGTCACGAGGAACACGCTGGAGGCGACAGAATTGCGATCCGAGAAACCGTTGACGAGAAAATGGCGAGCATTCCCCAATCCTGATCTCATGTTTTTTGGGCTCCAGAACCGTGTTTGTGCATTTCCCATGACTAATTCTGGTATAAAATGACGCGAGGAACACGCTGGAGGCGACAGAATTGCGATCCGAGAAACCGTTGACGAGAAAATGGCGAGCATTCCCCAATCCTGATCTCATGTTTTTTGGGCTCCAGAACCGTGTTTCTGCATTTCTCATGACTAATTCTGATATAAAATGACGCGAGGAACACGCTGGAAGCGACAGAATTGCGATCCGAGCAACCGTTGATGAGAAAATGGCGAGCATTCCCAAATCCTGATCTCATGTTTTTTGGGCTCCAGAACCGTGTTTGTGCATTTCTCATGACTAATTCTGATATAAAATGACGCGAGGAACGAGTTGGACGCGGCAGAATTGAGATCCGAGCAACCGTTGACGAGAAAATGGCGACCATTCCCAAATCCTGATCTCATGTTTTTTGGGCTCCAGAACCGTGTTTCCGCATTTGTCATGACTAATTCTGATATAAAATGACGCGACGAACGCTTTGGAAGCGACAGAATTGCGATCAGAGAAACCGTTGACGAGAAAATGGCGAGCATTCCCAAATCCTGATCTCGTGTTTTTTGGACACCAGAAACGTTTTCGTGCATTTGTCGTCACTATTTCCGACGTAAAATGACACGAGGAACACGTTGGAAGCGGCAGAATTGAGATCCGAGAAACCGTTGACGACAAAATCGCGAGCATTCCCAAAACTTGATCTCGTGTTTTTTGGGCTCCAGAACCGTGTTTGTGCATTTCTCATGACTAATTCTGGTATAAAATGACGCGAGGAACGCGTTGGAAGCGACAGAATTGAGATCCGAGCAACCGTTGACGAGAAAATGGCGAGCATTCCCAAAACTTGATCTCATGTTTTTTGGGCTCCAGAACCGTGTTTGTGCATTTCTCAAGACGAATTCTGATATAAAATGACGCGAGGAACGCGTTGGAAGCGGCAGAATTGAGATCCGAGCAACCGTTGACGAGAAAATGGCGAGCATTCCCAAATCCTGATCTCATGTTTTTTGGGCTCCAGAATCGTGTTTGTGCATTTCTCATGACTAATTCTGATATAAAATGACGCGACGAACGCGTTGGAAGCGACAGAATTGCGATCCGAGCAACCGTTGACGAGAAAATGGCGAGCATTCCCAAATCCTGATCTCATGTTTTTTGGGCTCCAGAACCGTGTTTGTGCATTTCTCATGACTAATTCTGATATAAAATGACGCGAGGAACGCGTTGGAAGGGGCAGAATTGAGATCCGAGCAACCGTTGACGAGAAAATGGCGAGCATTCCCAAATCCTGATCTCATGTTTTTTGGGCTCCAGAACCGTGTTTGTGCATTTCTCAAGACGAATTCTGATATAAAATGACGCGAGGAACGCGTTGGAAGCGGCAGAATTGAGATCCGAGCAACCGTTGACGAGAAAATGACGAGCATTCCCAAATCCTGATCTCATGTTTTTTGGGCTCCAGAACCGTGTTTGTGCATTTCTCATGACTAATTCTGATATAAAATGACGCGACGAACGCGTTGGAAGCGACAGAATTGCGATCCGAGCAACCGTTGACAAGAAAATGGCGAGCATTCCCAAATCCTGATCTCATCTTTTTTGGGCTCCAGAACCGTGTTTGTGCATTTCTCATGACTAATTCTGATATAAAATGACGCGAGGAACGCGTTGGAAGCGACAGAATTGAGATCCGAACAACCGTTGACGAGAAAATGGCGAGCATTCCCAAAACTTGATCTCATGTTTTTTGGGCTCCAGAACCGTGTTTGTGCATTTCTCAAGACGAATTCTGATATAAAATGACGCGAGGAACGCGTTGGAAGCGGCAGAATTGAGATCCGAGCAACCGTTGACGAGAAAATGGCGAGCATTCCCAAATCCTGATCTCATGTTTTTTGGGCTCCAGAACCGTGTTTGTGCATTTCTCGTGACTAATTCTGATATAAAATGACGCGACGAACGCGTTGGAAGCGACAGAATTGCGATCCGAGCAACCGTTGACGAGAAAATGGCGAGCATTCCCAAATCCTGATCTCATGTTTTTTGGGCTCCAGAACCGTGTTTCTGCATTTCTCATGACTAATTCTGATATAAAATGACGCGACGAACGCGTTGGAAGCGACAGAATTGCGATCAGAGAAACCGTTGACGAGAAAATGGCGAGCATTCCCAAATCCTGATCTCGTGTTTTTTGGACTCCAGAAACGTTTTTGTGCATTTGTAGTGACTATTTCCGACGCAAAATGACACGAGGAACACGCTGGAAGCGACAGAATTGCGATCCGAGAAACCGTTGACGAGAAAATGGCGAGCATTCCCAAATCCTGATCTCATGTTTTTTGGGCTCCAGAACCGTGTTTGTGCATTTCTCATGACTAATTCTGATATAAAATGACGCGACGAACGCGTTGGAAGCGACAGAATTGCGATCCGAGCAACCGTTGACGAGAAAATGGCGAGCATTCCCAAATCCTGATCTCGTGTTTTTTGGACACCAGAAACGTTTTCGTGCATTTGTCGTCACTATTTCCGACGTAAAATGACACGAGGAACACGCTGGAGGCGACAGAATTGCGATCCGAGAAACCGTTGACGAGAAAATGGCGAGCATTCCCCAATCCTGATCTCATGTTTTTTGGGCTCCAGAACCGTGTTTGTGCATTTCTCATGACTAATTCTGATATAAAATGACGCGAGGAACGCGTTCGAAGCGACAGAATTGAGATCCGAGCAACCGTTGACGAGAAAATGGCGAGCATTCCCAAATCCTGATCTCATGTTTTTTGGGCTCCAGAACCGCGTTTGTGCATTTCTCATGACTAATTCTGATATAAAATGACGCGAGGAACGCGTTGGAAGCGACAGAATTGAGATCCGAGCAACCGTTGACGAGAAAATGGCGACCATTCCCAAATCCTGATCTCATGTTTTTTGGGCTCCAGAACCGTGTTTCTGCATTTCTCATGACTAATTCTGATATAAAATGACGCGACGAACGCGTTGGAAGCGACAGAAGTGCGATCAGAGAAACCGTTGACGAGAAAATGGCGAGCATTCCCAAATCCTGATCTCATGTTTTTTGGGCTCCAGAACCGTGTTCGTGCATTTCTCAAGACGAATTCTGATATAAAATGACGCGAGGAACGCGTTGGAAGCGGCAGAATTGAGATCCGAGAAACCGTTGACGACAAAATCGCGAGCATTCCCAAAACTTGATCTCGTGTTTTTTGGGCTCCAGAACCGTGTTTGTGCATTTCTCATGACTAATTCTGGTATAAAATGACGCGAGGAACGCGTTGGAAGCGACAGAATTGAGATCCGAGCAACCGTTGACGAGAAAATGGCGAGCATTCCCAAAACTTGATCTCATGTTTTTTGGGCTCCAGAACCGTGTTTGTGCATTTCTCAAGACGAATTCTGATATAAAATGACGCGAGGAACGCGTTGGAAGCGGCAGAATTGAGATCCGAGCAACCGTTGACGAGAAAATGGCGAGCATTCCCAAATCCTGATCTCATGTTTTTTGGGCTCCAGAATCGTGTTTGTGCATTTCTCATGACTAATTCTGATATAAAATGACGCGACGAACGCGTTGGAAGCGACAGAATTGCGATCCGAGCAACCGTTGACGAGAAAATGGCGAGCATTCCCAAATCCTGATCTCATGTTTTTTGGGCTCCAGAACCGTGTTTGTGCATTTCTCATGACTAATTCTGATATAAAATGACGCGAGGAACGCGTTGGAAGGGGCAGAATTGAGATCCGAGCAACCGTTGACGAGAAAATGGCGAGCATTCCCAAATCCTGATCTCATGTTTTTTGGGCTCCAGAACCGTGTTTCTGCATTTCTCATGACTAATTCTGATATAAAATGACGCGACGAACGCGTTGGAAGCGACAGAATTGCGATCCGAGCAACCGTTGACGAGAAAATGGCGAGCATTCCCAAATCCTGATCTCATGTTTTTTGGGCTCCAGAACCGTGTTTGTGCATTTCTCAAGACGAATTCTGATATAAAATGACGCGAGGAACGCGTTGGAAGCGGCAGAATTGAGATCCGAGCAACCGTTGACGAGAAAATGGCGAGCATTCCCAAATCCTGATCTCATGTTTTTTGGGCTCCAGAACCGTGTTTGTGCATTTCTCATGACTAATTCTGATATAAAATGACGCGACGAACGCGTTGGAAGCGACAGAATTGCGATCCGAGCAACCGTTGACAAGAAAATGGCGAGCATTCCCAAATCCTGATCTCATCTTTTTTGGGCTCCAGAACCGTGTTTGTGCATTTCTCATGACTAATTCTGATATAAAATGACGCGAGGAACGCGTTGGAAGCGACAGAATTGAGATCCGAACAACCGTTGACGAGAAAATGGCGAGCATTCCCAAAACTTGATCTCATGTTTTTTGGGCTCCAGAACCGTGTTTGTGCATTTCTCAAGACGAATTCTGATATAAAATGACGCGAGGAACGCGTTGGAAGCGGCAGAATTGAGATCCGAGCAACCGTTGACGAGAAAATGGCGAGCATTCCCAAATCCTGATCTCATGTTTTTTGGGCTCCAGAACCGTGTTTGTGCATTTCTCGTGACTAATTCTGATATAAAATGACGCGACGAACGCGTTGGAAGCGACAGAATTGCGATCCGAGCAACCGTTGACGAGAAAATGGCGAGCATTCCCAAATCCTGATCTCATGTTTTTTGGGCTCCAGAACCGTGTTTCTGCATTTCTCATGACTAATTCTGATATAAAATGACGCGACGAACGCGTTGGAAGCGACAGAATTGCGATCAGAGAAACCGTTGACGAGAAAATGGCGAGCATTCCCAAATCCTGATCTCGTGTTTTTTGGACTCCAGAAACGTTTTCGTGCATTTGTAGTGACTATTTCCGACGCAAAATGACACGAGGAACACGCTGGAAGCGACAGAATTGCGATCCGAGAAACCGTTGACGAGAAAATGGCGAGCATTCCCAAATCCTGATCTCATGTTTTTTGGGCTCCAGAACCGTGTTTGTGCATTTCTCATGACTAATTCTGATATAAAATGACGCGACGAACGCGTTGGAAGCGACAGAATTGCGATCCGAGCAACCGTTGACGAGAAAATGGCGAGCATTCCCAAAACTTGATCTCGTGTTTATTGAACTCCAGAACCGTGTTTGTGCATTTCTCAAGACGAATTCTGATATAAAATGACGCGAGGAACGCGTTGGAAGCGGCAGAATTGAGATCCGAGAAACCGTTGACGACAAAATCGCGAGCATTCCCAAAACTTGATCTCGTGTTTTTTGGGCTCCAGAACCGTGTTTGTGCATTTCTCAAGACGAATTCTGATATAAAATGACGCGAGGAACGCGTTGGAAGCGGCAGAATTGATATCCGAGCAACCGTTGACGAGAAAATGGCGAGCATTCCCAAATCCTGATCTCATGTTTTTTGGGCTCCAGAACCGTGTTTGTGCATTTCTCGTGACTAATTCTGATATAAAATGACGCGACGAACGCGTTGGAAGCGACAGAATTGCGATCCGAGCAACCGTTGACGAGAAAATGGCGAGCATTCCCAAATCCTGATCTCATGTTTTTTGGGCTCCAGAACCGTGTTTCTGCATTTCTCATGACTAATTCTGATATAAAATGACGCGACGAACGCGTTGGAAGCGACAGAATTGCGATCAGAGAAACCGTTGACGAGAAAATGGCGAGCATTCCCAAATCCTGATCTCGTGTTTTTTGGACTCCAGAAACGTTTTCGTGCATTTGGCGTGACTATTTCCGACGCAAAATGACACGAGGAACACGCTGGAAGCGACAGAATTGCGATCCGAGAAACCGTTGACGAGAAAATGGTGAGCATTCCCAAATCCTGATCTCATGTTTTTTGGGCTCCAGAACCGTGTTTGTGCATTTCTCATGACTAATTCTGATATAAAATGACGCGACGAACGCGTTGGAAGCGACAGAATTGCGATCCGAGCAACCGTTGACGAGAAAATGGCGAGCATTCCCAAAACTTGATCTCGTGTTTATTGAACTCCAGAACCGTGTTTGTGCATTTCTCAAGACGAATTCCGACGTAAAATGACACGAGGAACATGTTGGAAGCGACAGGATTGCGATCCGAGAAACCGTTGATGACAAAATCGCGAGCATTCCCAAAACCTGAACTCGTGGTTTTTGGACTCCAGAAACGTTTTCGTGCATTTGTCGTGACTATTTCCGACGCAAAATGTCACGAGGAACACGCTGGAGGCGACAGAATTGCGATCCGAGAAACCGTTGACGAGAAAATGGCGAGCATTCCCCAATCCTGATCTCATGTTTTTTGGGCTCCAGAACCGTGTTTGTGCATTTCCTATGACTAATTCTGGTATAAAATGACGCGAGGAACACGCTGGAGGCGACAGAATTGCGATCCGAGCAACCGTTGACGAGAAAATGGCGAGCATTCCCAAATCCTGATCTCATGTTTTTTGGGCTCCAGAACCGTGTTTGTGCATTTCTCATGACTAATTCTGATATAAAATGACGCGAGGAACGAGTTGGAAGCGGCAGAATTGAGATCCGAGCAACCGTTGACGAGAAAATGGCGACCATTCCCAAATCCTGATCTCATGTTTTTTGGGCTCCAGAACCGTGTTTCCGCATTTGTCATGACTAATTCTGATATAAAATGACGCGACGAACGCGTTGGAAGCGACAGAATTGCGATCAGAGAAACCGTTGACGAGAAAATGGCGAGCATTCCCAAATCCTGATCTCGTGTTTTTTGGACTCCAGAAACGTTTTCGTGCATTTGTCGTCACTATTTCCGACGTAAAATGACACGAGGAACACGCTGGAGGCGACAGAATTGCGATCCGAGAAACCGTTGACGAGAAAATGGCGAGCATTCCCCAATCCTGATCTCATGTTTTTTGGGCTCCAGAACCGTGTTTGTGCATTTCTCATGACTAATTCTGATCAGGAGACTCGGTAGAGTCTCGCGCCAAGTAGAAGTTCCCTCTCCATATATATATGACACTCCGGCGCGCGACAGCCGAGGCTATATTATCCCGAACACTAGCTGTTATCCTTAGTTACCAAACTTTCACCTCGATTTATGCGAAAGTTAGAGCCCCAAGAATTTATTTCAGAATTTTGTATTTCATCGTTGATTTTTCTGAATCCAATGAGCCAAGAATCATGTGGATCGGTCCAGCCGTTCCGGAGATATGAATTTCCTGTTTTATTTTTCTCGTGGAAAAGGCAAAGCGGATTAAGAGTTTCATCGTCCGGTTTTATACAATTCCTAAAAATGTTACTCTCACGTGTTTCACGCGAGCGGGCGCCACCGCGAAGTGCTACAGAGTGCTGCGCAGGTAACATGGTTTTATACCATAGCAGACTATTATGTTTTACACCATGGCTGGTTATGTGTCATACGCGATGGCTGGTTAGGTGTGAATGCTATGTGATAAATCATTAATAAAACACTGTACTGTACGTTATTTATTAATAAAACACTGTACTGTACTTGCCCCTCGCTCTGTGATCTTGTGATTATTGCGAATTATGATTATGAAAAGTCCTAAAAGTGAGAAGTCCGTGACTCACAAATCGCTGCATTTGGTTGTCAAGTGTGCAGCACTTGCTTATAGAAAACTTGAGCATTAATTAACGATTGTGGACTCCTTGAGTTACGCACGTAACAGTCTAGATACTCTAAAATTCATTAAAGTGTGTATGAAGATAAGCTATTCTCACAGACGCACTCTTAACCTTGCTGTACCTTGATGATGACTGCTAAGTGCATAGCTCAGGGAGCGCAGAATTCAAAGTGTTGCGATTTGATGAACAGGTGCTAATATCCTCAAATGGTGCATGCTGTACTGTACTTGCCCCTGTCTCTGTGATCTTGTGATTATTGCGAATTATGATTATGAAAAGTCCTAAGAGTGAGAAGTCTGTGGCTCACAAATCGCTGTATTTGGTTGTCAAGTGTGTAGTACTTGCTTATAGGAAACTTCAGCATTAATTAACGATTGTGGACTCCTTGAGTTACACACTTAACAGTCTAGATACTCTAAAATTAAAGTGTGTATGAAGATAAGCTATTCTCACATACGCACTCTTAATCTTGGTGTACCTTGATGATGACTACTAAGTGCATAGCTCGGGGAGCGCAGAATTCAAAGTGTTGCGATTTGATGAACAGATACTAATAACCTCAAACGGTGCATGATTGTTTTAGCTCCTTAGCTGAAGCGTTCCATGAGCTGCGATCTTGACAGTCAAGGTACATTCAAAAATTAGATAAATTAGTCTGCATATGATTTATAATTAATCATGCGACACACTCATACGCAGTCTAATTCATCTAATTCATTTAAGTGCATCGTGACTGTCAGGTTCGCAGTTCAAGGAATGCTTGAGCTAAAGAGCTGAAATGACATAAGCAAGCAGTGATTACCAATCATATGTCATTGGGGCCAATCATATGATATGGCTATTGGTAATCGATACTTGCTTATAGTTTTGTTACTACTAGCCATTGTCAGTAGTTGCTTATAGAAAACTGCAGCATTAAAGATTGTGCACTCCTTGAATTACACATTTGACAGTCAGGATTTTAGACTGTCAAGTACGCAACTCAAGGTACGCACAACCTTTAGTTGCTTACTTACATCACTTTAGCTGATTTAGCTGAAGCGTTCCTTTAGCTGCGAACTTGACAGTAAAGATACACCAAAATAAATTACATAAATTAGGCTGCGTTTTGAGTGTATCGCTTTAGAATCTTTACAATTAATCATGCGACATACTCATACACAGTCTTATTCATCTAATTCATTTACGTGCATCATGATTGTCAAGTTCACAGTTCAAGGAATGCTTAAGCTAAAGGGCTAAAATGACAGAAGCAAGCAATGATTACCAATCATGTGTCATTTGGGGATATGGCTATGTTACATACTGTAATAAATAGAGAATATATTCTTGAATGAACGACCAAAAATGCATGATATCAGCCCCCCCCCCCAACACCCCCCCCGACATTAAAATGTTAAAAAATGCGCCAAGTAGTTTTGTCTACCTCTCTACAGTTTAATCCCACAGCAAAATTTACCAAAAATATAAACGGATATCATTCAAAAGCCAAGCCAATCATCAAAATTAACAAAAAAATTAATCAAATTCCAAAACAATCAAAATTAAATAAAATAAAATAAAGTCTACAAAAACTTGGCAAACTGGCCATACGAATGACGATAGAGGGGTGTTTTGTCTCGGTCTTAATTACATCACGTTTCCACGCAGCCAGTTTGCCATTTTTGTAGACTTTATTTTATTTTATTTAATTTTGATTGTTTTGGAATTTGATTAATTTTTTTGTTAATTTTGATGATTGGCTTGGCTTTTGAATGATATCCGTTTATATTTTTGGTAAATTTTGCTGTGGGATTAAACTGTAGAGAGGTAGACAAAACTACTTGGCGCATTTTTTAACATTTTAATGTCGGGGGGGGGGGGGGGTTGGGGGGGGGGGGCTGATATCATGCATTTTTGGTCGTTCATATAAAATGACGCGAGGAACGCGTTCGAAGCGACAGAATTGAGATCCGAGCAACCGTTGACGAGAAAATGGCGAGCATTCCCAAATCCTGATCTCATGTTTTTTGGGCTCCAGAACCGTGTTTGTGCATTTCTCATGACTAATTCTGGTATAAAATGACGCGAGGAACGCGTTGGAAGCGACAGAATTGAGATCCGAGCAACCGTTGACGAGAAAATGGCGAGCAATCCCAAATCCTGATCTCATGTTTTTTGGGCTCCAGAATCGTGTTTGTGCATTTCACATGACTAATTCTGATATAAAATGACGCGACGAACGCGTTGGAAGCGACAGAATTGCGATCCGAGCAACCGTTGACGAGAAAATGGCGAGCATTCCCAAATCCTGATCTCATGTTTTTTGGGCTCCAGAACCGTGTTTGTGCATTTCTCATGACTAATTCTGATATAAAATGACGCGAGGAACGCGTTGGAAGCGGCAGAATTGAGATCCGAGCAACCGTTGACGAGAAAATGGCGAGCATTCCCAAATCCTGATCTTATGTTTTTTGGGCTCCAGAACCGTGTTTCTGCATTTCTCATGACTAATTCTGATATAAAATGACGCGACGAACGCGTTGGAAGCGACAGAAGTGCGATCAGAGAAACCGTTGACGAGAAAATGGCGAGCATTCCCAAATCCTGATCTCGTATTTTTTGGACTCCAGAAACGTTTTCGTGCATTTGTCGTGACTATTTCCGACGCAAAATGACACGAGGAACACGCTGGAAGCGACAGAATTGCGATCCGAGAAACCGTTGACGAGAAAATGGTGAGCATTCCCAAATCCTGATCTCATGTTTTTTGGGCTCCAGAACCGTGTTTGTGCATTTCTCATGACTAATTCTGATATAAAATGACGCGACGAACGCGTTGGAAGCGACAGAATTGCGATCCGACCAACCGTTGACGAGAAAATCGCGAGCATTCCCAAAACTTGATCTCATGTTTTTTGGGCTCCAGAACCGTGTTTGTGCATTTCTCAAGACGAATTCTGATATAAAATGACGCGAGGAACGCGTTGGAAGCGGCAGAATTGAGATCCGAGCAACCGTTGACGAGAAAATGGCGAGCATTCCCAAATCCTGATCTCATGTTTTTTGGGCTCCAGAATCGTGTTTGTGCATTTCTCATGACTAATTCTGATATAAAATGACGCGACGAACGCGTTGGAAGCGACAGAATTGCGATCCGAGCAACCGTTGACGAGAAAATGGCGAGCATTCCCAAATCCTGATCTCATGTTTTTTGGGCTCCAGAACCGTGTTTGTGCATTTCTCATGACTAATTCTGATATAAAATGACGCGAGGAACGCGTTGGAAGCGGCAGAATTGAGATCCGAGCAACCGTTGACGAGAAAATGGCGAGCATTCCCAAATCCTGATCTCATGTTTTTTGGGCTCCAGAACCGTGTTTCTGCATTTCTCATGACTAATTCTGATATAAAATGACGCGACGAACGCGTTGGAAGCGACAGAAGTGCGATCAGAGAAACCGTTGACGAGAAAATGGCGAGCATTCCCAAATCCTGATCTCGTATTTTTTGGACTCCAGAAACGTTTTCGTGCATTTGTCGTGACTATTTCCGACGCAAAATGACACGAGGAACACGCTGGAAGCGACAGAATTGCGATCCGAGAAACCGTTGACGAGAAAATGGTGAGCATTCCCAAATCCTGATCTCATGTTTTTTGGGCTCCAGAACCGTGTTTGTGCATTTCTCATGACTAATTCTGATATAAAATGACGCGACGAACGCGTTGGAAGCGACAGAATTGCGATCCGAGCAACCGTTGACGAGAAAATCGCGAGCATTCCCAAAACTTGATCTCATGTTTTTTGGGCTCCAGAACCGTGTTTGTGCATTTCTCAAGACGAATTCTGATATAAAATGACGCGAGGAACGCGTTGGAAGCGGCAGAATTGAGATCCGAGCAACCGTTGACGAGAAAATGGCGAGCATTCCCAAATCCTGATCTCATGTTTTTTGGGCTCCAGAATCGTGTTTGTGCATTTCTCATGACTAATTCTGATATAAAATGACGCGACGAACGCGTTGGAAGCGACAGAATTGCGATCCGAGCAACCGTTGACGAGAAAATGGCGAGCATTCCCAAATCCTGATCTCATGTTTTTTGGGCTCCAGAACCGTGTTTGTGCATTTCTCATGACTAATTCTGATATAAAATGACGCGAGGAACGCGTTGGAAGCGGCAGAATTGAGATCCGAGCAACCGTTGACGAGAAAATGGCGAGCATTCCCAAATCCTGATCTCATGTTTTTTGGGCTCCAGAACCGTGTTTCTGCATTTCTCATGACTAATTCTGATATAAAATGACGCGACGAACGCGTTGGAAGCGACAGAAGTGCGATCAGAGAAACCGTTGACGAGAAAATGGCGAGCATTCCCAAATCCTGATCTCGTATTTTTTGGACTCCAGAAACGTTTTCGTGCATTTGTCGTGACTATTTCCGACGCAAAATGACACGAGGAACACGCTGGAAGCGACAGAATTGCGATCCGAGAAACCGTTGACGAGAAAATGGTGAGCATTCCCAAATCCTGATCTCATGTTTTTTGGGCTCCAGAACCGTGTTTGTGCATTTCTCATGACTAATTCTGATATAAAATGACGCGACGAACGCGTTGGAAGCGACAGAATTGCGATCCGAGCAACCGTTGACGAGAAAATCGCGAGCATTCCCAAAACCTGATCTCGTGTTTTTTGGACTCCAGAAACGTTTTCGTGCATTTGTCATCACTATTTCCGACGTAAAATGACACGAGGAACACGCTGGAGGCGACAGAATTGCGATCCGAGAAACCGTTGACGAGAAAATGGCGAGCATTCCCCAATCCTGATCTCATGTTTTTTGGGCTCCAGAACCGTGTTTGTGCATTTCTCAAGACGAATTCTGATATAAAATGACGCGAGGAACGCGTTGGAAGCGGCAGAATTGAGATCCGAGCAACCGTTGACGAGAAAATGGCGAGCATTCCCAAATCCTGATCTCATGTTTTTTGGGCTCCAGAACCGTGTTTGTGCATTTCTCATGACTAATTCTGATATAAAATGACGCGACGAACGCGTTGGAAGCGACAGAATTGCGATCCGAGCAACCGTTGACGAGAAAATGGCGAGCATTCCCAAATCCTGATCTCATCTTTTTTGGGCTCCAGAACCGTGTTTGTGCATTTCTCATGACTAATTCTGATATAAAATGACGCGAGGAACGCGTTGGAAGCGACAGAATTGAGATCCGAACAACCGTTGACGAGAAAATGGCGAGCATTCCCAAATCCTGATCTCGTGTTTTTTGGACTCCAGAAACGTTTTCGTGCATTTGTCGTGACTATTTCCGACGCAAAATGACACGAGGAACACGCTGGAAGCGACAGAATTGCGATCCGAGAAACCGTTGACGAGAAAATGGCGAGCATTCCCAAATCCTGATCTCATGTTTTTTGGGCTCCAGAACCGTGTTTGTGCATTTCTCATGACTAATTCTGATATAAAATGACGCGACGAACGCGTTGGAAGCGACAGAATTGCGATCCGAGCAACCGTTGACGAGAAAATGGCGAGCATTCCCAAATCCTGATCTCATGTTTTTTGGGCTCCAGAACCGTGTTTGTGCATTTCTCAAGACGAATTCTGATATAAAATGACGCGAGGAACGCGTTGGAAGCGGCAGAATTGAGATCCGAGCAACCGTTGACGAGAAAATGGCGAGCATTCCCAAATCCTGATCTCATGTTTTTTGGGCTCCAGAACCGTGTTTGTGCATTTCTCGTGACTAATTCTGATATAAAATGACGCGACGAACGCGTTGGAAGCGACAGAATTGCGATCCGAGCAACCGTTGACGAGAAAATGGCGAGCATTCCCAAATCCTGATCTCATGTTTTTTGGGCTCCAGAACCGTGTTTCTGCATTTCTCATGACTAATTCTGATATAAAATGACGCGACGAACGCGTTGGAAGCGACAGAATTGCGATCAGAGAAACCGTTGACGAGAAAATGGCGAGCATTCCCAAATCTCGTGTTTTTTGGACTCCAGAAACGTTTTCGTGCATTTGTCATCACTATTTCCGACGTAAAATGACACGAGGAACACGCTGGAGGCGACAGAATTGCGATCCGAGAAACCGTTGACGAGAAAATGGCGAGCATTCCCCAATCCTGATCTCATGTTTTTTGGGCTCCAGAACCGTGTTTGTGCATTTCTCAAGACGAATTCTGATATAAAATGACGCGAGGAACGCGTTGGAAGTGGCAGAATTGAGATCCGAGCAACCGTTGACGAGAAAATGGCGAGCATTCCCAAATCCTGATCTCATGTTTTTTGGGCTCCAGAACCGTGTTTGTGCATTTCTCATGACTAATTCTGATATAAAATGACGCGACGAACGCGTTGGAAGCGACAGAATTGCGATCCGAGCAACCGTTGACGAGAAAATGGCGAGCATTCCCAAAACTTGATCTCGTGTTTATTGAACTCCAGAACCGTGTTTGTGCGTTTCTCAAGACTAATTCCGACGTAAAATGACACGAGGAACACGTTGGAAGCGACAGAATTGCGCTCCGAGAAACCGTTGACGAGAAAATGGCGAGCATTCCCCAATCCTGATCTCATGTTTTTTGGGCTCCAGAACCGTGTTTGTGCATTTCTCATGACTAATTCTGGTATAAAATGACGCGAGGAACACGCTGGAGGCGACAGAATTGCGATCCGAGAAACCGTTGACGAGAAAATGGCGAGCATTCCCAAAACTTGATCTCGTGTTTATTGAACTCCAGAACCGTGTTTGTGCATTTCTCAAAACGAATTCCGACGTAAAATGACACGAGGAACACGTTGGAAGCGACAGGATTGCGATCCGAGAAACCGTTGACGACAAAATCGCGAGCATTCCCAAAACTTGATCTCGTGTTTTTTGGGCTCCAGAACAGTGTTTGTGCCTTTCTCAAGACGAATTCCGACGTAAAATGACACGAGGAACACGTTGGAAGCGACAGAATTGCGATCCGAGAAACCGTTGACGAGAAAATGGCGAGCATTCCCCAATCCTGATCTCATGTTTTTTGGGCTCCAGAACCGTGTTTGTGCGTTTCTCAAGACTAATTCCGACGTAAAATGACACGAGGAACACGTTGGAAGCGACAGAATTGCGATCCGAGAAACCGTTGACGAGAAAATGGCGAGCATTCCCCAATCCTGATCTCATGTTTTTTGGGCTCCAGAACCGTGTTTGTGCATTTCTCATGACTAATTCTGGTATAAAATGACGTGAGGAACACGCTGGAGGCGACAGAATTGCGATCCGAGAAACCGTTGACGAGAAAATGGCGAGCGTTCCCCAATCCTGATCTCATGTTTTTTGGGCTCCAGAACCGTGTTTGTGCATTTCTCATGACTAATTCTGATATAAAATGACGCGAGGAAAACGCTGGAAGCGACAGAATTGCGATCCGAGCAACCGTTGACGAGAAAATGGCGAGCATTCCCAAAACTTGATCTCGTGTTTATTGAACTCCAGAACCGTGTTTGTGCATTTCTAAAAACGAATTCCGACGTAAAATGACACGAGGAACACGTTGGAAGCGACAGGATTGCGATCCGAGAAACCGTTGACGACAAAATCGCGAGTATTCCCAAAACTTGATCTCGTGTTTTTTGGGCTCCAGAACAGTGTTTGTGCATTTCTCAAGACGAATTCCGACGTAAAATGACACGAGGAACACGTTGGAAGCGACAGGATTGCGTTCCGAGAAACCGTTGACGAGAAAATCGCGAGCATTCCCAAATCCTGATCTCGTGTTTTTTGGGCTCCAGAACCGTGTTTCTGCATTTCTCATGACTAATTCCGATGTAAAATGACGCGAGGAACGCGCTGGAAGCGACAGAATTGCGATCCGAGCAACCGTTGACGAGAAAATGGCGAGCATTCCCAAAACTTGATCTCGTGTTTATTGAACTCCAGAACCGTGTTTGTGCATTTCTCAAGACGAATTCTGATATAAAATGACGCGAGGAACGCGTTGGAAGCGGCAGAATTGAGATCCGAGAAACCGTTGACGACAAAATCGCGAGCATTCCCAAAACTTGATCTCGTGTTTTTTGGGCTCCAGAACCGTGTTTGTGCATTTCTCATGACTAATTCTGGTATAAAATGACGCGAGGAACACGCTGGAGGCGACAGAATTGAGATCCGAGCAACCGTTGACGAGAAAATGGCGAGCATTCCCAAATCCTGATCTCATGTTTTTTGGGCTCCAGAACCGTGTTTGTGCATTTCTCATGACTAATTCTGATATAAAATGACGCGACGAACGCGTTGGAAGCGACAGAATTGCGATCCGAGCAACCGTTGACGAGAAAATGGCGAGCATTCCCAAATCCTGATCTCATGTTTTTTGGGCTCCAGAACCGTGTTTGTGCATTTCTCATGACTAATTCTGATATAAAATGACGCGAGGAACGCGTTGGAAGCGACAGAATTGAGATCCGAGCAACCGTTGACGAGAAAATGGCGAGCATTCCCAAAACTAGATCTCATGTTTTTTGGGCTCCAGAACCGTGTTTGTGCATTTCTCAAGACGAATTCTGATATAAAATGACGCGAGGAACGCGTTGGAAGCGGCAGAATTGAGATCCGAGCAACCGTTGACGAGAAAATGGCGAGCATTCCCAAATCCTGATCTCATGTTTTTTGGGCTCCAGAACCGTGTTTGTGCATTTCTCGTGACTAATTCTGATATAAAATGACGCGACGAACGCGTTGGAAGCGACAGAATTGCGATCCGAGCAACCGTTGACGAGAAAATGGCGAGCATTCCCAAATCCTGATCTCATGTTTTTTGGGCTCCAGAACCGTGTTTCTGCATTTCTCATGACTAATTCTGATATAAAATGACGCGACGAACGCGTTGGAAGCGACAGAATTGCGATCAGAGAAACCGTTGACGAGAAAATGGCGAGCATTCCCAAATCTCGTGTTTTTTGGACTCCAGAAACGTTTTCGTGCATTTGTCATCACTATTTCCGACCTAAAATGACACGAGGAACACGCTGGAGGCGACAGAATTGCGATCCGAGAAACCGTTGACGAGAAAATGGCGAGCATTCCCCAATCCTGATCTCATGTTTTTTGGGCTCCAGAACCGTGTTTGTGCATTTCTCAAGACGAATTCTGATATAAAATGACGCGAGGAACGCGTTGGAAGCGGCAGAATTGAGATCCGAGCAACCGTTGACGAGAAAATGGCGAGCATTCCCAAATCCTGATCTCATGTTTTTTGGGCTCCAGAACCGTGTTTGTGCATTTCTCATGACTAATTCTGATATAAAATGACGCGACGAACGCGTTGGAAGCGACAGAATTGCGATCCGAGCAACCGTTGACGAGAAAATGGCGAGCATTCCCAAAACTTGATCTCGTGTTTATTGAACTCCAGAACCGTGTTTGTGCGTTTCTCAAGACTAATTCCGACGTAAAATGACACGAGGAACACGTTGGAAGCGACAGAATTGCGCTCCGAGAAACCGTTGACGAGAAAATGGCGAGCATTCCCCAATCCTGATCTCATGTTTTTTGGGCTCCAGAACCGTGTTTGTGCATTTCTCATGACTAATTCTGGTATAAAATGACGCGAGGAACACGCTGGAGGCGACAGAATTGCGATCCGAGAAACCGTTGACGAGAAAATGGCGAGCATTCCCAAAACTTGATCTCGTGTTTATTGAACTCCAGAACCGTGTTTGTGCATTTCTCAAAACGAATTCCGACGTAAAATGACACGAGGAACACGTTGGAAGCGACAGGATTGCGATCCGAGAAACCGTTGACGACAAAATCGCGAGCATTCCCAAAACTTGATCTCGTGTTTTTTGGGCTCCAGAACAGTGTTTGTGCCTTTCTCAAGACGAATTCCGACGTAAAATGACACGAGGAACACGTTGGAAGCGACAGAATTGCGATCCGAGAAACCGTTGACGAGAAAATGGCGAGCATTCCCCAATCCTGATCTCATGTTTTTTGGGCTCCAGAACCGTGTTTGTGCGTTTCTCAAGACTAATTCCGACGTAAAATGACACGAGGAACACGTTGGAAGCGACAGAATTGCGATCCGAGAAACCGTTGACGAGAAAATGGCGAGCATTCCCAAAACTTGATCTCGTGTTTATTGAACTCCAGAACCGTGTTTGTGCATTTCTAAAAACGAATTCCGACGTAAAATGACACGAGGAACACGTTGGAAGCGACAGGATTGCGATCCGAGAAACCGTTGACGACAAAATCGCGAGTATTCCCAAAACTTGATCTCGTGTTTTTTGGGCTCCAGAACAGTGTTTGTGCATTTCTCAAGACGAATTCCGACGTAAAATGACACGAGGAACACGTTGGAAGCGACAGGATTGCGTTCCGAGAAACCGTTGACGAGAAAATCGCGAGCATTCCCAAATCCTGATCTCGTGTTTTTTGGGCTCCAGAACCGTGTTTCTGCATTTCTCATGACTAATTCTGATATAAAATGACGCGACGAACGCGTTGGAAGCGACAGAATTGCGATCCGAGCAACCGTTGACGAGAAAATGGCGAGCATTCCCAAATCCTGATCTCATGTTTTTTGGGCTCCAGAACCGTGTTTGTGCATTTCTCAAGACGAATTCTGATATAAAATGACGCGAGGAACGCGTTGGAAGCGGCAGAATTGAGATCCGAGCAACCGTTGACGAGAAAATGGCGAGCATTCCCAAATCCTGATCTCATGTTTTTTGGGCTCCAGAACCGTGTTTGTGCATTTCTCGTGACTAATTCTGATATAAAATGACGCGACGAACGCGTTGGAAGCGACAGAATTGCGATCCGAGCAACCGTTGACGAGAAAATGGCGAGCATTCCCAAATCCTGATCTCATGTTTTTTGGGCTCCAGAACCGTGTTTCTGCATTTCTCATGACTAATTCTGATATAAAATGACGCGACGAACGCGTTGGAAGCGACAGAATTGCGATCAGAGAAACCGTTGACGAGAAAATGGCGAGCATTCCCAAATCTCGTGTTTTTTGGACTCCAGAAACGTTTTCGTGCATTTGTCATCACTATTTCCGACGTAAAATGACACGAGGAACACGCTGGAGGCGACAGAATTGCGATCCGAGAAACCGTTGACGAGAAAATGGCGAGCATTCCCCAATCCTGATCTCATGTTTTTTGGGCTCCAGAACCGTGTTTGTGCATTTCTCAAGACGAATTCTGATATAAAATGACGCGAGGAACGCGTTGGAAGTGGCAGAATTGAGATCCGAGCAACCGTTGACGAGAAAATGGCGAGCATTCCCAAATCCTGATCTCATGTTTTTTGGGCTCCAGAACCGTGTTTGTGCATTTCTCATGACTAATTCTGATATAAAATGACGCGACGAACGCGTTGGAAGCGACAGAATTGCGATCCGAGCAACCGTTGACGAGAAAATGGCGAGCATTCCCAAAACTTGATCTCGTGTTTATTGAACTCCAGAACCGTGTTTGTGCGTTTCTCAAGACTAATTCCGACGTAAAATGACACGAGGAACACGTTGGAAGCGACAGAATTGCGATCCGAGCAACCGTTGACGAGAAAATGGCGAGCATTCCCAAATCCTGATCTCATGTTTTTTGGGCTCCAGAACCGTGTTTGTGCATTT
The DNA here is from genome assembly GCA_963675795.1 of Crossocerus cetratus. Classification (NCBI taxonomy): domain Eukaryota; kingdom Metazoa; phylum Arthropoda; class Insecta; order Hymenoptera; family Crabronidae; genus Crossocerus; species Crossocerus cetratus. The sequence goes on from OY776667.1 coordinate 4,149,359, forward strand.
CTCATGACTAATTCTGATATAAAATGACGCGACGAACGCGTTGGAAGCGACAGAATTGCGATCAGAGAAACCGTTGACGAGAAAATGGCGAGCATTCCCAAATCCTGATCTCGTGTTTTTTGGACTCCAGAAACGTTTTCGTGCATTTGTCGTGACTATTTCCGACGCAAAATGACACGAGGAACACGCTGGAAGCGACAGAATTGCGATCCGAGAAACCGTTGACGAGAAAATGGCGAGCATTCCCAAATCCTGATCTCATGTTTTTTGGGCTCCAGAACCGTGTTTGTGCATTTCTCATGACTAATTCTGATATAAAATGACGCGACGAACGCGTTGGAAGCGACAGAATTGCGATCCGAGCAACCGTTGACGAGAAAATGGCGAGCATTCCCAAATCCTGATCTCATGTTTTTTGGGCTCCAGAACCGTGTTTGTGCATTTCTCAAGACGAATTCTGATATAAAATGACGCGAGGAACGCGTTGGAAGCGGCAGAATTGAGATCCGAGCAACCGTTGACGAGAAAATGGCGAGCATTCCCAAATCCTGATCTCATGTTTTTTGGGCTCCAGAACCGTGTTTGTGCATTTCTCGTGACTAATTCTGATATAAAATGACGCGACGAACGCGTTGGAAGCGACAGAATTGCGATCCGAGCAACCGTTGACGAGAAAATGGCGAGCATTCCCAAATCCTGATCTCATATTTTTTGGGCTCCAGAACCGTGTTTCTGCATTTCTCATGACTAATTCTGATATAAAATGACGCGACGAACGCGTTGGAAGCGACAGAATTGCGATCAGAGAAACCGTTGACGAGAAAATGGCGAGCATTCCCAAATCTCGTGTTTTTTGGACTCCAGAAACGTTTTCGTGCATTTGTCATCACTATTTCCGACGTAAAATGACACGAGGAACACGCTGGAGGCGACAGAATTGCGATCCGAGAAACCGTTGACGAGAAAATGGCGAGCATTCCCCAATCCTGATCTCATGTTTTTTGGGCTCCAGAACCGTGTTTGTGCATTTCTCAAGACGAATTCTGATATAAAATGACGCGAGGAACGCGTTGGAAGTGGCAGAATTGAGATCCGAGCAACCGTTGACGAGAAAATGGCGAGCATTCCCAAATCCTGATCTCATGTTTTTTGGGCTCCAGAACCGTGTTTGTGCATTTCTCATGACTAATTCTGATATAAAATGACGCGACGAACGCGTTGGAAGCGACAGAATTGCGATCCGAGCAACCGTTGACGAGAAAATGGCGAGCATTCCCAAAACTTGATCTCGTGTTTATTGAACTCCAGAACCGTGTTTGTGCGTTTCTCAAGACTAATTCCGACGTAAAATGACACGAGGAACACGTTGGAAGCGACAGAATTGCGCTCCGAGAAACCGTTGACGAGAAAATGGCGAGCATTCCCCAATCCTGATCTCATGTTTTTTGGGCTCCAGAACCGTGTTTGTGCATTTCTCATGACTAATTCTGGTATAAAATGACGCGAGGAACACGCTGGAGGCGACAGAATTGCGATCCGAGAAACCGTTGACGAGAAAATGGCGAGCATTCCCAAAACTTGATCTCGTGTTTATTGAACTCCAGAACCGTGTTTGTGCATTTCTCAAAACGAATTCCGACGTAAAATGACACGAGGAACACGTTGGAAGCGACAGGATTGCGATCCGAGAAACCGTTGACGACAAAATCGCGAGCATTCCCAAAACTTGATCTCGTGTTTTTTGGGCTCCAGAACAGTGTTTGTGCCTTTCTCAAGACGAATTCCGACGTAAAATGACACGAGGAACACGTTGGAAGCGACAGAATTGCGATCCGAGAAACCGTTGACGAGAAAATGGCGAGCATTCCCCAATCCTGATCTCATGTTTTTTGGGCTCCAGAACCGTGTTTGTGCGTTTCTCAAGACTAATTCCGACGTAAAATGACACGAGGAACACGTTGGAAGCGACAGAATTGCGATCCGAGAAACCGTTGACGAGAAAATGGCGAGCATTCCCCAATCCTGATCTCATGTTTTTTGGGCTCCAGAACCGTGTTTGTGCATTTCTCATGACTAATTCTGGTATAAAATGACGTGAGGAACACGCTGGAGGCGACAGAATTGCGATCCGAGAAACCGTTGACGAGAAAATGGCGAGCATTCCCCAATCCTGATCTCATGTTTTTTGGGCTCCAGAACCGTGTTTGTGCATTTCTCAAGACGAATTCTGATATAAAATGACGCGAGGAACGCGTTGGAAGTGGCAGAATTGAGATCCGAGCAACCGTTGACGAGAAAATGGCGAGCATTCCCAAATCCTGATCTCATGTTTTTTGGGCTCCAGAACCGTGTTTGTGCATTTCTCATGACTAATTCTGATATAAAATGACGCGACGAACGCGTTGGAAGCGACAGAATTGCGATCCGAGCAACCGTTGACGAGAAAATGGCGAGCATTCCCAAAACTTGATCTCGTGTTTATTGAACTCCAGAACCGTGTTTGTGCGTTTCTCAAGACTAATTCCGACGTAAAATGACACGAGGAACACGTTGGAAGCGACAGAATTGCGCTCCGAGAAACCGTTGACGAGAAAATGGCGAGCATTCCCCAATCCTGATCTCATGTTTTTTGGGCTCCAGAACCGTGTTTGTGCATTTCTCATGACTAATTCTGGTATAAAATGACGCGAGGAACACGCTGGAGGCGACAGAATTGCGATCCGAGAAACCGTTGACGAGAAAATGGCGAGCATTCCCAAAACTTGATCTCGTGTTTATTGAACTCCAGAACCGTGTTTGTGCATTTCTCAAAACGAATTCCGACGTAAAATGACACGAGGAACACGTTGGAAGCGACAGGATTGCGATCCGAGAAACCGTTGACGACAAAATCGCGAGCATTCCCAAAACTTGATCTCGTGTTTTTTGGGCTCCAGAACAGTGTTTGTGCCTTTCTCAAGACGAATTCCGACGTAAAATGACACGAGGAACACGTTGGAAGCGACAGAATTGCGATCCGAGAAACCGTTGACGAGAAAATGGCGAGCATTCCCCAATCCTGATCTCATGTTTTTTGGGCTCCAGAACCGTGTTTGTGCGTTTCTCAAGACTAATTCCGACGTAAAATGACACGAGGAACACGTTGGAAGCGACAGAATTGCGATCCGAGAAACCGTTGACGAGAAAATGGCGAGCATTCCCCAATCCTGATCTCATGTTTTTTGGGCTCCAGAACCGTGTTTGTGCATTTCTCATGACTAATTCTGGTATAAAATGACGTGAGGAACACGCTGGAGGCGACAGAATTGCGATCCGAGAAACCGTTGACGAGAAAATGGCGAGCGTTCCCCAATCCTGATCTCATGTTTTTTGGGCTCCAGAACCGTGTTTGTGCATTTCTCATGACTAATTCTGATATAAAATGACGCGAGGAAAACGCTGGAAGCGACAGAATTGCGATCCGAGCAACCGTTGACGAGAAAATGGCGAGCATTCCCAAAACTTGATCTCGTGTTTATTGAACTCCAGAACCGTGTTTGTGCATTTCTAAAAACGAATTCCGACGTAAAATGACACGAGGAACACGTTGGAAGCGACAGGATTGCGATCCGAGAAACCGTTGACGACAAAATCGCGAGTATTCCCAAAACTTGATCTCGTGTTTTTTGGGCTCCAGAACAGTGTTTGTGCATTTCTCAAGACGAATTCCGACGTAAAATGACACGAGGAACACGTTGGAAGCGACAGGATTGCGTTCCGAGAAACCGTTGACGAGAAAATCGCGAGCATTCCCAAATCCTGATCTCGTGTTTTTTGGGCTCCAGAACCGTGTTTCTGCATTTCTCATGACTAATTCCGATGTAAAATGACGCGAGGAACGCGCTGGAAGCGACAGAATTGCGATCCGAGCAACCGTTGACGAGAAAATGGCGAGCATTCCCAAATCCTGATCTCGTGTTTATTGAACTCCAGAACCGTGTTTGTGCATTTCTCAAGACGAATTCTGATATAAAATGACGCGAGGAACGCGTTGGAAGCGGCAGAATTGAGATCCGAGAAACCGTTGACGACAAAATCGCGAGCATTCCCAAAACTTGATCTCGTGTTTTTTGGGCTCCAGAACCGTGTTTGTGCATTTCTCATGACTAATTCTGATATAAAATGACGCGACGAACGCGTTGGAAGCGACAGAATTGCGATCCGAGCAACCGTTGACGAGAAAATGGCGAGCATTCCCAAATCCTGATCTCATGTTTTTTGGGCTCCAGAACCGTGTTTGTGCATTTCTCATGACTAATTCTGATATAAAATGACGCGAGGAACGCGTTGGAAGCGACAGAATTGAGATCCGAGCAACCGTTGACGAGAAAATGGCGAGCATTCCCAAAACTAGATCTCATGTTTTTTGGGCTCCAGAACCGTGTTTGTGCATTTCTCAAGACGAATTCTGATATAAAATGACGCGAGGAACGCGTTGGAAGCGGCAGAATTGAGATCCGAGCAACCGTTGACGAGAAAATGGCGAGCATTCCCAAATCCTGATCTCATGTTTTTTGGGCTCCAGAACCGTGTTTGTGCATTTCTCGTGACTAATTCTGATATAAAATGACGCGACGAACGCGTTGGAAGCGACAGAATTGCGATCCGAGCAACCGTTGACGAGAAAATGGCGAGCATTCCCAAATCCTGATCTCATGTTTTTTGGGCTCCAGAACCGTGTTTCTGCATTTCTCATGACTAATTCTGATATAAAATGACGCGACGAACGCGTTGGAAGCGACAGAATTGCGATCAGAGAAACCGTTGACGAGAAAATGGCGAGCATTCCCAAATCTCGTGTTTTTTGGACTCCAGAAACGTTTTCGTGCATTTGTCATCACTATTTCCGACCTAAAATGACACGAGGAACACGCTGGAGGCGACAGAATTGCGATCCGAGAAACCGTTGACGAGAAAATGGCGAGCATTCCCCAATCCTGATCTCATGTTTTTTGGGCTCCAGAACCGTGTTTGTGCATTTCTCAAGACGAATTCTGATATAAAATGACGCGAGGAACGCGTTGGAAGCGGCAGAATTGAGATCCGAGCAACCGTTGACGAGAAAATGGCGAGCATTCCCAAATCCTGATCTCATGTTTTTTGGGCTCCAGAACCGTGTTTGTGCATTTCTCATGACTAATTCTGATATAAAATGACGCGACGAACGCGTTGGAAGCGACAGAATTGCGATCCGAGCAACCGTTGACGAGAAAATGGCGAGCATTCCCAAAACTTGATCTCGTGTTTATTGAACTCCAGAACCGTGTTTGTGCGTTTCTCAAGACTAATTCCGACGTAAAATGACACGAGGAACACGTTGGAAGCGACAGAATTGCGCTCCGAGAAACCGTTGACGAGAAAATGGCGAGCATTCCCCAATCCTGATCTCATGTTTTTTGGGCTCCAGAACCGTGTTTGTGCATTTCTCATGACTAATTCTGGTATAAAATGACGCGAGGAACACGCTGGAGGCGACAGAATTGCGATCCGAGAAACCGTTGACGAGAAAATGGCGAGCATTCCCAAAACTTGATCTCGTGTTTATTGAACTCCAGAACCGTGTTTGTGCATTTCTCAAAACGAATTCCGACGTAAAATGACACGAGGAACACGTTGGAAGCGACAGGATTGCGATCCGAGAAACCGTTGACGACAAAATCGCGAGCATTCCCAAAACTTGATCTCGTGTTTTTTGGGCTCCAGAACAGTGTTTGTGCCTTTCTCAAGACGAATTCCGACGTAAAATGACACGAGGAACACGTTGGAAGCGACAGAATTGCGATCCGAGAAACCGTTGACGAGAAAATGGCGAGCATTCCCAAAACTTGATCTCGTGTTTATTGAACTCCAGAACCGTGTTTGTGCATTTCTAAAAACGAATTCCGACGTAAAATGACACGAGGAACACGTTGGAAGCGACAGGATTGCGATCCGAGAAACCGTTGACGACAAAATCGCGAGTATTCCCAAAACTTGATCTCGTGTTTTTTGGGCTCCAGAACAGTGTTTGTGCATTTCTCAAGACGAATTCCGACGTAAAATGACACGAGGAACACGTTGGAAGCGACAGGATTGCGTTCCGAGAAACCGTTGACGAGAAAATCGCGAGCATTCCCAAATCCTGATCTCGTGTTTTTTGGGCTCCAGAACCGTGTTTCTGCATTTCTCATGACTAATTCCGATGTAAAATGACGCGAGGAACGCGCTGGAAGCGACAGAATTGCGATCCGAGCAACCGTTGACGAGAAAATGGCGAGCATTCCCAAAACTTGATCTCGTGTTTATTGAACTCCAGAACCGTGTTTGTGCATTTCTCAAGACGAATTCTGATATAAAATGACGCGAGGAACGCGTTGGAAGCGGCAGAATTGAGATCCGAGAAACCGTTGACGACAAAATCGCGAGCATTCCCAAAACTTGATCTCGTGTTTTTTGGGCTCCAGAACCGTGTTTGTGCATTTCTCATGACTAATTCTGGTATAAAATGACGCGAGGAACACGCTGGAGGCGACAGAATTGAGTTCCGAGCAACCGTTGACGAGAAAATGGCGAGCATTCCCAAATCCTGATCTCATGTTTTTTGGGCTCCAGAACCGTGTTTGTGCATTTCTCATGACTAATTCTGATATAAAATGACGCGACGAACGCGTTGGAAGCGACAGAATTGCGATCCGAGCAACCGTTGACGAGAAAATGGCGAGCATTCCCAAATCCTGATCTCATGTTTTTTGGGCTCCAGAACCGTGTTTGTGCATTTCTCATGACTAATTCTGATATAAAATGACGCGAGGAACGCGTTGGAAGCGACAGAATTGAGATCCGAGCAACCGTTGACGAGAAAATGGCGAGCATTCCCAAAACTAGATCTCATGTTTTTTGGGCTCCAGAACCGTGTTTGTGCATTTCTCAAGACGAATTCTGATATAAAATGACGCGAGGAACGCGTTGGAAGCGGCAGAATTGAGATCCGAGCAACCGTTGACGAGAAAATGGCGAGCATTCCCAAATCCTGATCTCATGTTTTTTGGGCTCCAGAATCGTGTTTGTGCATTTCTCATGACTAATTCTGATATAAAATGACGCGACGAACGCGTTGGAAGCGACAGAATTGCGATCCGAGCAACCGTTGACGAGAAAATGGCGAGCATTCCCAAAACTTGATCTCATGTTTTTTGGGCTCCAGAACCGTGTTTGTGCATTTCTCAAGACGAATTCTGATATAAAATGACGCGACGAACGCGTTGGAAGCGACAGAATTGCGATCCGAGCAACCGTTGACGAGAAAATCGCGAGCATTCCCAAAACCTGATCTCGTGTTTTTTGGACTCCAGAAACGTTTTCGTGCATTTGTCATCACTATTTCCGACGTAAAATGACACGAGGAACACGCTGGGGGCGACAGAATTGCGATCCGAGAAACCGTTGACGAGAAAATGGCGAGCATTCCCCAATCCTGATCTCATGTTTTTTGGGCTCCAGAACCGTGTTTGTGCATTTCTCAAGACGAATTCTGATATAAAATGACGCGAGGAACGCGTTGGAAGCGGCAGAATTGAGATCCGAGCAACCGTTGACGAGAAAATGGCGAGCATTCCCAAATCCTGATCTCATGTTTTTTGGGCTCCAGAACCGTGTTTGTGCATTTCTCGTGACTAATTCTGATATAAAATGACGCGACGAACGCGTTGGAAGCGACAGAATTGCGATCCGAGCAACCGTTGACGAGAAAATGGCGAGCATTCCCAAATCCTGATCTCATGTTTTTTGGGCTCCAGAACCGTGTTTCTGCATTTCTCATGACTAATTCTGATATAAAATGACGCGACGAACGCGTTGGAAGCGACAGAATTGCGATCAGAGAAACCGTTGACGAGAAAATGGCGAGCATTCCCAAATCCTGATCTCGTGTTTTTTGGACTCCAGAAACGTTTTCGTGCATTTGTCGTGACTATTTCCGACGCAAAATGACACGAGGAACACGCTGGAAGCGACAGAATTGCGATCCGAGAAACCGTTGACGAGAAAATGGCGAGCATTCCCAAATCCTGATCTCATGTTTTTTGGGCTCCAGAACCGTGTTTGTGCATTTCTCATGACTAATTCTGATATAAAATGACGCGACGAACGCGTTGGAAGCGACAGAATTGCGATCCGAGCAACCGTTGACGAGAAAATGGCGAACATTCCCAAATCCTGATCTCATGTTTTTTGGGCTCCAGAACCGTGTTTGTGCATTTCTCATGACTAATTCTGATATAAAATGACGCGAGGAACGCGTTGGAAGCGACAGAATTGAGATCCGAACAACCGTTGACGAGAAAATGGCGAGCATTCCCAAAACTTGATCTCATGTTTTTTGGGCTCCAGAACCGTGTTTGTGCATTTCTCAAGACGAATTCTGATATAAAATGACGCGAGGATCGCGTTGGAAGCGGCAGAATTGAGATCCGAGCAACCGTTGACGAGAAAATGGCGAGCATTCCCAAATCCTGATCTCATGTTTTTTGGGCTCCAGAACCGTGTTTGTGCATTTCTCGTGACTAATTCTGATATAAAATGACGCGACGAACGCGTTGGAAGCGACAGAATTGCGATCCGAGCAACCGTTGACGAGAAAATGGCGAGCATTCCCAAACCCTGATCTCATGTTTTTTGGGCTCCAGAACCGTGTTTCTGCATTTCTCATGACTAATTCTGATATAAAATGACGCGACGAACGCGTTGGAAGCGACAGAATTGCGATCAGAGAAACCGTTGACGAGAAAATGGCGAGCATTCCCAAATCCTGATCTCGTGTTTTTTGGACTCCAGAAACGTTTTCGTGCATTTGTCGTGACTATTTCCGACGCAAAATGACACGAGGAACACGCTGGAAGCGACAGAATTGCGATCCGAGAAACCGTTGACGAGAAAATGGTGAGCATTCCCAAATCCTGATCTCATGTTTTTTGGGCTCCAGAACCGTGTTTGTGCATTTCTCATGACTAATTCTGATATAAAATGACGCGACGAACGCGTTGGAAGCGACAGAATTGCGATCCGAGCAACCGTTGACGAGAAAATGGCGAGCATTCCCAAAACTTGATCTCGTGTTTATTGAACTCCAGAACCGTGTTTGTGCATTTCTCAAGACGAATTCCGACGTAAAATGACACGAGGAACATGTTGGAAGCGACAGGATTGCGATCCGAGAAACCGTTGATGACAAAATCGCGAGCATTCCCAAAACCTGAACTCGTGGTTTTTGGACTCCAGAAACGTTTTCGTGCATTTGTCGTGACTATTTCCGACGCAAAATGTCACGAGGAACACGCTGGAGGCGACAGAATTGCGATCCGAGAAACCGTTGACGAGAAAATGGCGAGCATTCCCCAATCCTGATCTCATGTTTTTTGGGCTCCAGAACCGTGTTTGTGCATTTCCCATGACTAATTCTGGTATAAAATGACGCGAGGAACACGCTGGAGGCGACAGAATTGCGATCCGAGAAACCGTTGACGAGAAAATGGCGAGCATTCCCCAATCCTGATCTCATGTTTTTTGGGCTCCAGAACCGTGTTTCTGCATTTCTCATGACTAATTCTGATATAAAATGACGCGAGGAACACGCTGGAAGCGACAGAATGGCGATCCGAGCAACCGTTGATGAGAAAATGGCGAGCATTCCCAAATCCTGATCTCATGTTTTTTGGGCTCCAGAACCGTGTTTGTGCATTTCTCATGACTAATTCTGATATAAAATGACGCGAGGAACGAGTTGGACGCGGCAGAATTGAGATCCGAGCAACCGTTGACGAGAAAATGGCGACCATTCCCAAATCCTGATCTCATGTTTTTTGGGCTCCAGAACCGTGTTTCCGCATTTGTCATGACTAATTCTGATATAAAATGACGCGACGAACGCTTTGGAAGCGACAGAATTGCGATCAGAGAAACCGTTGACGAGAAAATGGCGAGCATTCCCAAATCCTGATCTCGTGTTTTTTGGACTCCAGAAACGTTTTCGTGCATTTGTCGTCACTATTTCCGACGTAAAATGACACGAGGAACACGCTGGAGGCGACAGAATTGCGATCCGAGAAACCGTTGACGAGAAAATGGCGAGCATTCCCCAATCCTGATCTCATGTTTTTTGGGCTCCAGAACCGTGTTTGTGCATTTCTCATGACTAATTCTGATATAAAATGACGCGAGGAACGCGTTCGAAGCGACAGAATTGAGATCCGAGCAACCGTTGACGAGAAAATGGCGAGCATTCCCAAATCCTGATCTCATGTTTTTTGGGCTCCAGAACCGCGTTTGTGCATTTCTCATGACTAATTCTGATATAAAATGACGCGAGGAACGCGTTGGAAGCGACAGAATTGAGATCCGAGCAACCGTTGACGAGAAAATGGCGACCATTCCCAAATCCTGATCTCATGTTTTTTGGGCTCCAGAACCGTGTTTCTGCATTTCTCATGACTAATTCTGATATAAAATGACGCGACGAACGCGTTGGAAGCGACAGAAGTGCGATCAGAGAAACCGTTGACGAGAAAATGGCGAGCATTCCCAAATCCTGATCTCATGTTTTTTGGGCTCCAGAACCGTGTTTGTGCATTTCTCATGACTAATTCTGGTATAAAATGACGCGAGGAACGCGTTGGAAGCGACAGAATTGAGATCCGAGCAACCGTTGACGAGAAAATGGCGAGCATTCCCAAAACTTGATCTCATGTTTTTTGGGCTCCAGAACCGTGTTTGTGCATTTCTCAAGACGAATTCTGATATAAAATGACGCGAGGAACGCGTTGGAAGCGGCAGAATTGAGATCCGAGCAACCGTTGACGAGAAAATGGCGAGCATTCCCCAATCCTGATCTCATGTTTTTTGGGCTCCAGAACCGTGTTTGTGCATTTCTCATGACTAATTCTGATATAAAATGACGCGAGGAACGCGTTCGAAGCGACAGAATTGAGATCCGAGCAACCGTTGACGAGAAAATGGCGAGCATTCCCAAATCCTGATCTCATGTTTTTTGGGCTCCAGAACCGCGTTTGTGCATTTCTCATGACTAATTCTGATATAAAATGACGCGAGGAACGCGTTGGAAGCGACAGAATTGAGATCCGAGCAACCGTTGACGAGAAAATGGCGACCATTCCCAAATCCTGATCTCATGTTTTTTGGGCTCCAGAACCGTGTTTCTGCATTTCTCATGACTAATTCTGATATAAAATGACGCGACGAACGCGTTGGAAGCGACAGAAGTGCGATCAGAGAAACCGTTGACGAGAAAATGGCGAGCATTCCCAAATCCTGATCTCATGTTTTTTGGGCTCCAGAACCGTGTTCGTGCATTTCTCAAGACGAATTCTGATATAAAATGACGCGAGGAACGCGTTGGAAGCGGCAGAATTGAGATCCGAGAAACCGTTGACGACAAAATCGCGAGCATTCCCAAAACTTGATCTCGTGTTTTTTGGGCTCCAGAACCGTGTTTGTGCATTTCTCATGACTAATTCTGGTATAAAATGACGCGAGGAACGCGTTGGAAGCGACAGAATTGAGATCCGAGCAACCGTTGACGAGAAAATGGCGAGCATTCCCAAAACTTGATCTCATGTTTTTTGGGCTCCAGAACCGTGTTTGTGCATTTCTCAAGACGAATTCTGATATAAAATGACGCGAGGAACGCGTTGGAAGCGGCAGAATTGAGATCCGAGCAACCGTTGACGAGAAAATGGCGAGCATTCCCAAATCCTGATCTCATGTTTTTTGGGCTCCAGAATCGTGTTTGTGCATTTCTCATGACTAATTCTGATATAAAATGACGCGACGAACGCGTTGGAAGCGACAGAATTGCGATCCGAGCAACCGTTGACGAGAAAATGGCGAGCATTCCCAAATCCTGATCTCATGTTTTTTGGGCTCCAGAACCGTGTTTGTGCATTTCTCATGACTAATTCTGATATAAAATGACGCGAGGAACGCGTTGGAAGCGGCAGAATTGAGATCCGAGCAACCGTTGACGAGAAAATGGCGAGCATTCCCAAATCCTGATCTCATGTTTTTTGGGCTCCAGAACCGTGTTTCTGCATTTCTCATGACTAATTCTGATATAAAATGACGCGACGAACGCGTTGGAAGCGACAGAATTGCGATCCGAGCAACCGTTGACGAGAAAATCGCGAGCATTCCCAAAACCTGATCTCGTGTTTTTTGGACTCCAGAAACGTTTTCGTGCATTTGTCATCACTATTTCCGACGTAAAATGACACGAGGAACACGCTGGAGGCGACAGAATTGCGATCCGAGAAACCGTTGACGAGAAAATGGCGAGCATTCCCCAATCCTGATCTCATGTTTTTTGGGCTCCAGAACCGTGTTTGTGCATTTCTCAAGACGAATTCTGATATAAAATGACGCGAGGAACTCGTTGGAAGCGGCAGAATTGAGATCCGAGCAACCGTTGACGAGAAAATGGCGAGCATTCCCAAATCCTGATCTCATGTTTTTTGGGCTCCAGAACCGTGTTTGTGCATTTCTCATGACTAATTCTGATATAAAATGACGCGACGAACGCGTTGGAAGCGACAGAATTGCGATCCGAGCAACCGTTGACGAGAAAATGGCGAGCATTCCCAAATCCTGATCTCATGTTTTTTGGGCTCCAGAACCGTGTTTGTGCATTTCTCGTGACTAATTCTGATATAAAATGACGCGACGAACGCGTTGGAAGCGACAGAATTGCGATCCGAGCAACCGTTGACGAGAAAATGGCGAGCATTCCCAAATCCTGATCTCATGTTTTTTGGGCTCCAGAACCGTGTTTCTGCATTTCTCATGACTAATTCTGATATAAAATGACGCGACGAACGCGTTGGAAGCGACAGAATTGCGATCAGAGAAACCGTTGACGAGAAAATGGCGAGCATTCCCAAATCCTGATCTCGTGTTTTTTGGACTCCAGAAACGTTTTCGTGCATTTGTAGTGACTATTTCCGACGCAAAATGTCACGAGGAACACGCTGGAGGCGACAGAATTGCGATCCGAGAAACCGTTGACGAGAAAATGGCGAGCATTCCCAAATCCTGATCTCATGTTTTTTGGGCTCCAGAACCGTGTTTGTGCATTTCTCATGACTAATTCTGATATAAAATGACGCGACGAACGCGTTGGAAGCGACAGAATTGCGATCCGAGCAACCGTTGACGAGAAAATGGCGAGCATTCCCAAAACTTGATCTCGTGTTTATTGAACTCCAGAACCGTGTTTGTGCATTTCTCAAGACGAATTCTGATATAAAATGACGCGAGGAACGCGTTGGAAGCGGCAGAATTGAGATCCGAGAAACCGTTGACGACAAAATCGCGAGCATTCCCAAAACTTGATCTCGTGTTTTTTGGGCTCCAGAACCGTGTTTGTGCATTTCTCAAGACGAATTCTGATATAAAATGACGCGAGGAACGCGTTGGAAGCGGCAGAATTGAGATCCGAGCAACCGTTGACGAGAAAATGGCGAGCATTCCCAAATCCTGATCTCATGTTTTTTGGGCTCCAGAACCGTGTTTGTGCATTTCTCGTGACTAATTCTGATATAAAATGACGCGACGAACGCGTTGGAAGCGACAGAATTGCGATCCGAGCAACCGTTGACGAGAAAATGGCGAGCATTCCCAAATCCTGATCTCATGTTTTTTGGGCTCCAGAACCGTGTTTCTGCATTTCTCATGACTAATTCTGATATAAAATGACGCGACGAACGCGTTGGAAGCGACAGAATTGCGATCAGAGAAACCGTTGACGAGAAAATGGCGAGCATTCCCAAATCCTGATCTCGTGTTTTTTGGACTCCAGAAACGTTTTCGTGCATTTGGCGTGACTATTTCCGACGCAAAATGACACGAGGAACACGCTGGAAGCGACAGAATTGCGATCCGAGAAACCGTTGACGAGAAAATGGTGAGCATTCCCAAATCCTGATCTCATGTTTTTTGGGCTCCAGAACCGTGTTTGTGCATTTCTCATGACTAATTCTGATATAAAATGACGCGACGAACGCGTTGGAAGCGACAGAATTGCGATCCGAGCAACCGTTGACGAGAAAATGGCGAGCATTCCCAAAACTTGATCTCGTGTTTATTGAACTCCAGAACCGTGTTTGTGCATTTCTCAAGACGAATTCCGACGTAAAATGACACGAGGAACATGTTGGAAGCGACAGGATTGCGATCCGAGAAACCGTTGATGACAAAATCGCGAGCATTCCCAAAACCTGAACTCGTGGTTTTTGGACTCCAGAAACGTTTTCGTGCATTTGTCGTGACTATTTCCGACGCAAAATGTCACGAGGAACACGCTGGAGGCGACAGAATTGCGATCCGAGAAACCGTTGACGAGAAAATGGCGAGCATTCCCCAATCCTGATCTCATGTTTTTTGGGCTCCAGAACCGTGTTTGTGCATTTCCCATGACTAATTCTGGTATAAAATGACGCGAGGAACACGCTGGAGGCGACAGAATTGCGATCCGAGCAACCGTTGACGAGAAAATGGCGAGCATTCCCAAATCCTGATCTCATGTTTTTTGGGCTCCAGAACCGTGTTTGTGCATTTCTCATGACTAATTCTGATATAAAATGACGCGAGGAACGAGTTGGAAGCGGCAGAATTGAGATCCGAGCAACCGTTGACGAGAAAATGGCGACCATTCCCAAATCCTGATCTCATGTTTTTTGGGCTCCAGAACCGTGTTTGTGCATTTCTCATGACTAATTCTGATATAAAATGACGCGACGAACGCGTTGGAAGCGACAGAATTGCGATCCGAGCAACCGTTGACGAGAAAATGGCGAGCATTCCCAAATCCTGATCTCATCTTTTTTGGGCTCCAGAACCGTGTTTGTGCATTTCTCATGACTAATTCTGATATAAAATGACGCGAGGAACGCGTTGGAAGCGACAGAATTGAGATCCGAACAACCGTTGACGAGAAAATGGCGAGCATTCCCAAAACTTGATCTCATGTTTTTTGGGCTCCAGAACCGTGTTTGTGCATTTCTCAAGACGAATTCTGATATAAAATGACGCGAGGAACGCGTTGGAAGCGGCAGAATTGAGATCCGAGCAACCGTTGACGAGAAAATGGCGAGCATTCCCAAATCCTGATCTCATGTTTTTTGGGCTCCAGAACCGTGTTTGTGCATTTCTCGTGACTAATTCTGATATAAAATGACGCGACGAACGCGTTGGAAGCGACAGAATTGCGATCCGAGCAACCGTTGACGAGAAAATCGCGAGCATTCCCAAAACCTGATCTCGTGTTTTTTGGACTCCAGAAACGTTTTCGTGCATTTGTCATCACTATTTCCGACGTAAAATGACACGAGGAACACGCTGGAGGCGACAGAATTGCGATCCGAGAAACCGTTGACGAGAAAATGGCGAGCATTCCCCAATCCTGATCTCATGTTTTTTGGGCTCCAGAACCGTGTTTGTGCATTTCTCAAGACGAATTCTGATATAAAATGACGCGAGGAACGCGTTGGAAGCGGCAGAATTGAGATCCGAGCAACCGTTGACGAGAAAATGGCGAGCATTCCCAAATCCTGATCTCATGTTTTTTGGGCTCCAGAACCGTGTTTGTGCATTTCTCATGACTAATTCTGATATAAAATGACGCGACGAACGCGTTGGAAGCGACAGAATTGCGATCCGAGCAACCGTTGACGAGAAAATGGCGAGCATTCCCAAATCCTGATCTCATGTTTTTTGGGCTCCAGAACCGTGTTTGTGCATTTCTCGTGACTAATTCTGATATAAAATGACGCGACGAACGCGTTGGAAGCGACAGAATTGCGATCCGAGCAACCGTTGACGAGAAAATGGCGAGCATTCCCAAATCCTGATCTCATGTTTTTTGGGCTCCAGAACCGTGTTTCTGCATTTCTCATGACTAATTCTGATATAAAATGACGCGACGAACGCGTTGGAAGCGACAGAATTGCGATCAGAGAAACCGTTGACGAGAAAATGGCGAGCATTCCCAAATCCTGATCTCGTGTTTTTTGGACTCCAGAAACGTTTTCGTGCATTTGTAGTGACTATTTCCGACGCAAAATGTCACGAGGAACACGCTGGAGGCGACAGAATTGCGATCCGAGAAACCGTTGACGAGAAAATGGCGAGCATTCCCAAATCCTGATCTCATGTTTTTTGGGCTCCAGAACCGTGTTTGTGCATTTCTCATGACTAATTCTGATATAAAATGACGCGACGAACGCGTTGGAAGCGACAGAATTGCGATCCGAGCAACCGTTGACGAGAAAATGGCGAGCATTCCCAAAACTTGATCTCGTGTTTATTGAACTCCAGAACCGTGTTTGTGCATTTCTCAAGACGAATTCTGATATAAAATGACGCGAGGAACGCGTTGGAAGCGGCAGAATTGAGATCCGAGAAACCGTTGACGACAAAATCGCGAGCATTCCCAAAACTTGATCTCGTGTTTTTTGGGCTCCAGAACCGTGTTTGTGCATTTCTCAAGACGAATTCTGATATAAAATGACGCGAGGAACGCGTTGGAAGCGGCAGAATTGAGATCCGAGCAACCGTTGACGAGAAAATGGCGAGCATTCCCAAATCCTGATCTCATGTTTTTTGGGCTCCAGAACCGTGTTTGTGCATTTCTCGTGACTAATTCTGATATAAAATGACGCGACGAACGCGTTGGAAGCGACAGAATTGCGATCCGAGCAACCGTTGACGAGAAAATGGCGAGCATTCCCAAATCCTGATCTCATGTTTTTTGGGCTCCAGAACCGTGTTTCTGCATTTCTCATGACTAATTCTGATATAAAATGACGCGACGAACGCGTTGGAAGCGACAGAATTGCGATCAGAGAAACCGTTGACGAGAAAATGGCGAGCATTCCCAAATCCTGATCTCGTGTTTTTTGGACTCCAGAAACGTTTTCGTGCATTTGGCGTGACTATTTCCGACGCAAAATGACACGAGGAACACGCTGGAAGCGACAGAATTGCGATCCGAGAAACCGTTGACGAGAAAATGGTGAGCATTCCCAAATCCTGATCTCATGTTTTTTGGGCTCCAGAACCGTGTTTGTGCATTTCTCATGACTAATTCTGATATAAAATGACGCGACGAACGCGTTGGAAGCGACAGAATTGCGATCCGAGCAACCGTTGACGAGAAAATGGCGAGCATTCCCAAAACTTGATCTCGTGTTTATTGAACTCCAGAACCGTGTTTGTGCATTTCTCAAGACGAATTCCGACGTAAAATGACACGAGGAACATGTTGGAAGCGACAGGATTGCGATCCGAGAAACCGTTGATGACAAAATCGCGAGCATTCCCAAAACCTGAACTCGTGGTTTTTGGACTCCAGAAACGTTTTCGTGCATTTGTCGTGACTATTTCCGACGCAAAATGTCACGAGGAACACGCTGGAGGCGACAGAATTGCGATCCGAGAAACCGTTGACGAGAAAATGGCGAGCATTCCCCAATCCTGATCTCATGTTTTTTGGGCTCCAGAACCGTGTTTGTGCATTTCCCATGACTAATTCTGGTATAAAATGACGCGAGGAACACGCTGGAGGCGACAGAATTGCGATCCGAGCAACCGTTGACGAGAAAATGGCGAGCATTCCCAAATCCTGATCTCATGTTTTTTGGGCTCCAGAACCGTGTTTGTGCATTTCTCATGACTAATTCTGATATAAAATGACGCGAGGAACGAGTTGGAAGCGGCAGAATTGAGATCCGAGCAACCGTTGACGAGAAAATGGCGACCATTCCCAAATCCTGATCTCATGTTTTTTGGGCTCCAGAACCGTGTTTGTGCATTTCTCATGACTAATTCTGATATAAAATGACGCGACGAACGCGTTGGAAGCGACAGAATTGCGATCCGAGCAACCGTTGACGAGAAAATGGCGAGCATTCCCAAATCCTGATCTCATCTTTTTTGGGCTCCAGAACCGTGTTTGTGCATTTCTCATGACTAATTCTGATATAAAATGACGCGAGGAACGCGTTGGAAGCGACAGAATTGAGATCCGAACAACCGTTGACGAGAAAATGGCGAGCATTCCCAAAACTTGATCTCATGTTTTTTGGGCTCCAGAACCGTGTTTGTGCATTTCTCAAGACGAATTCTGATATAAAATGACGCGAGGAACGCGTTGGAAGCGGCAGAATTGAGATCCGAGCAACCGTTGACGAGAAAATGGCGAGCATTCCCAAAATCCTGATCTCATGTTTTTTGGGCTCCAGAACCGTGTTTGTGCATTTCTCGTGACTAATTCTGATATAAAATGACGCGACGAACGCGTTGGAAGCGACAGAATTGCGATCCGAGCAACCGTTGACGAGAAAATGGCGAGCATTCCCAAATCCTGATCTCATGTTTTTTGGGCTCCAGAACCGTGTTTCTGCATTTCTCATGACTAATTCTGATATAAAATGACGCGACGAACGCGTTGGAAGCGACAGAATTGCGATCAGAGAAACCGTTGACGAGAAAATGGCGAGCATTCCCAAATCCTGATCTCGTGTTTTTTGGACTCCAGAAACGTTTTCGTGCATTTGTAGTGACTATTTCCGACGCAAAATGACACGAGGAACACGCTGGAAGCGACAGAATTGCGATCCGAGAAACCGTTGACGAGAAAATGGCGAGCATTCCCAAATCCTGATCTCATGTTTTTTGGGCTCCAGAACCGTGTTTGTGCATTTCTCATGACTAATTCTGATATAAAATGACGCGACGAACGCGTTGGAAGCGACAGAATTGCGATCCGAGCAACCGTTGACGAGAAAATCGCGAGCATTCCCAAAACCTGATCTCGTGTTTTTTGGACTCCAGAAACGTTTTCGTGCATTTGTCATCACTATTTCCGACGTAAAATGACACGAGGAACACGCTGGAGGCGACAGAATTGCGATCCGAGAAACCGTTGACGAGAAAATGGCGAGCATTCCCCAATCCTGATCTCATGTTTTTTGGGCTCCAGAACCGTGTTTGTGCATTTCTCAAGACGAATTCTGATATAAAATGACGCGAGGAACGCGTTGGAAGCGGCAGAATTGAGATCCGAGCAACCGTTGACGAGAAAATGACGAGCATTCCCAAATCCTGATCTCATGTTTTTTGGGCTCCAGAACCGTGTTTGTGCATTTCTCATGACTAATTCTGATATAAAATGACGCGACGAACGCGTTGGAAGCGACAGAATTGCGATCCGAGCAACCGTTGACAAGAAAATGGCGAGCATTCCCAAATCCTGATCTCATCTTTTTTGGGCTCCAGAACCGTGTTTGTGCATTTCTCATGACTAATTCTGATATAAAATGACGCGAGGAACGCGTTGGAAGCGACAGAATTGAGATCCGAACAACCGTTGACGAGAAAATGGCGAGCATTCCCAAAACTTGATCTCATGTTTTTTGGGCTCCAGAACCGTGTTTGTGCATTTCTCAAGACGAATTCTGATATAAAATGACGCGAGGAACGCGTTGGAAGCGGCAGAATTGAGATCCGAGCAACCGTTGACGAGAAAATGGCGAGCATTCCCAAATCCTGATCTCATGTTTTTTGGGCTCCAGAACCGTGTTTGTGCATTTCTCGTGACTAATTCTGATATAAAATGACGCGACGAACGCGTTGGAAGCGACAGAATTGCGATCCGAGCAACCGTTGACGAGAAAATGGCGAGCATTCCCAAATCCTGATCTCATGTTTTTTGGGCTCCAGAACCGTGTTTCTGCATTTCTCATGACTAATTCTGATATAAAATGACGCGACGAACGCGTTGGAAGCGACAGAATTGCGATCAGAGAAACCGTTGACGAGAAAATGGCGAGCATTCCCAAATCCTGATCTCGTGTTTTTTGGACTCCAGAAACGTTTTCGTGCATTTGGCGTGACTATTTCCGACGCAAAATGACACGAGGAACACGCTGGAAGCGACAGAATTGCGATCCGAGAAACCGTTGACGAGAAAATGGTGAGCATTCCCAAATCCTGATCTCATGTTTTTTGGGCTCCAGAACCGTGTTTGTGCATTTCTCATGACTAATTCTGATATAAAATGACGCGACGAACGCGTTGGAAGCGACAGAATTGCGATCCGAGCAACCGTTGACGAGAAAATGGCGAGCATTCCCAAAACTTGATCTCGTGTTTATTGAACTCCAGAACCGTGTTTGTGCATTTCTCAAGACGAATTCCGACGTAAAATGACACGAGGAACATGTTGGAAGCGACAGGATTGCGATCCGAGAAACCGTTGATGACAAAATCGCGAGCATTCCCAAAACCTGAACTCGTGGTTTTTGGACTCCAGAAACGTTTTCGTGCATTTGTCGTGACTATTTCCGACGCAAAATGTCACGAGGAACACGCTGGAGGGGACAGAATTGCGATCCGAGAAACCGTTGACGAGAAAATGGCGAGCATTCCCCAATCCTGATCTCATGTTTTTGGGCTCCAGAACCGTGTTTGTGCATTTCCCATGACTAATTCTGGTATAAAATGACGCGAGGAACACGCTGGAGGCGACAGAATTGCGATCCGAGCAACCGTTGACGAGAAAATGGCGAGCATTCCCAAATCCTGATCTCATGTTTTTTGGGCTCCAGAACCGTGTTTGTGCATTTCTCATGACTAATTCTGATATAAAATGACGCGAGGAACGAGTTGGAAGCGGCAGAATTGAGATCCGAGCAACCGTTGACGAGAAAATGGCGACCATTCCCAAATCCTGATCTCATGTTTTTTGGGCTCCAGAACCGTGTTTGTGCATTTCTCATGACTAATTCTGGTATAAAATGACGCGAGGAACGCGTTGGAAGCGACAGAATTGAGATCCGAGCAACCGTTGACGAGAAAATGGCGAGCATTCCCAAAACTTGATCTCATGTTTTTTGGGCTCCAGAACCGTGTTTGTGCATTTCTCAAGACGAATTCTGATATAAAATGACGCGAGGAACGCGTTGGAAGCGGCAGAATTGAGATCCGAGCAACCGTTGACGAGAAAATGGCGAGCATTCCCAAATCCTGATCTCATGTTTTTTGGGCTCCAGAATCGTGTTTGTGCATTTCTCATGACTAATTCTGATATAAAATGACGCGACGAACGCGTTGGAAGCGACAGAATTGCGATCCGAGCAACCGTTGACGAGAAAATGGCGAGCATTCCCAAATCCTGATCTCATGTTTTTTGGGCTCCAGAACCGTGTTTGTGCATTTCTCATGACTAATTCTGATATAAAATGACGCGAGGAACGCGTTGGAAGCGGCAGAATTGAGACCCGAGCAACCGTTGACGAGAAAATGGCGAGCATTCCCAAATCCTGATCTCATGTTTTTTGGGCTCCAGAACCGTGTTTCTGCATTTCTCATGACTAATTCTGATATAAAATGACGCGACGAACGCGTTGGAAGCGACAGAAGTGCGATCAGAGAAACCGTTGACGAGAAAATGGCGAGCATTCCCAAATCCTGATCTCGTATTTTTTGGACTCCGGAAACGTTTTCGTGCATTTGTCGTGACTATTTCCGACGCAAAATGACACGAGGAACACGCTGGAAGCGACAGAATTGCGATCCGAGAAACCGTTGACGAGAAAATGGTGAGCATTCCCAAATCCTGATCTCATGTTTTTTGGGCTCCAGAACCGTGTTTGTGCATTTCTCATGACTAATTCTGATATAAAATGACGCGACGAACGCGTTGGAAGCGACAGAATTGCGATCCGAGCAACTGTTGACGAGAAAATCGCGAGCATTCCCAAAACTTGATCTCATGTTTTTTGGGCTCCAGAACCGTGTTTGTGCATTTCTCAAGACGAATTCTGATATAAAATGACGCGAGGAACGCGTTGGAAGCGGCAGAATTGAGATCCGAGCAACCGTTGACGAGAAAATGGCGAGCATTCCCAAATCCTGATCTCATGTTTTTTGGGCTCCAGAATCGTGTTTGTGCATTTCTCATGACTAATTCTGATATAAAATGACGCGACGAACGCGTTGGAAGCGACAGAATTGCGATCCGAGCAACCGTTGACGAGAAAATGGCGAGCATTCCCAAATCCTGATCTCATGTTTTTTGGGCTCCAGAACCGTGTTTGTGCATTTCTCATGACTAATTCTGATATAAAATGACGCGAGGAACGCGTTGGAAGCGGCAGAATTGAGATCCGAGCAACCGTTGACGAGAAAATGGCGAGCATTCCCAAATCCTGATCTCATGTTTTTTGGGCTCCAGAACCGTGTTTCTGCATTTCTCATGACTAATTCTGATATAAAATGACGCGACGAACGCGTTGGAAGCGACAGAAGTGCGATCAGAGAAACCGTTGACGAGAAAATGGCGAGCATTCCCAAATCCTGATCTCGTATTTTTTGGACTCCAGAAACGTTTTCGTGCATTTGTCGTGACTATTTCCGACGCAAAATGACACGAGGAACACGCTGGAAGCGACAGAATTGCGATCCGAGAAACCGTTGACGAGAAAATGGTGAGCATTCCCAAATCCTGATCTCATGTTTTTTGGGCTCCAGAACCGTGTTTGTGCATTTCTCATGACTAATTCTGATATAAAATGACGCGACGAACGCGTTGGAAGCGACAGAATTGCGATCCGAGCAACCGTTGACGAGAAAATGGTGAGCATTCCCAAATCCTGATCTCATGTTTTTTGGGCTCCAGAACCGTGTTTGTGCATTTCTCATGACTAATTCTGATATAAAATGACGCGAGGAACGAGTTGGAAGCGGCAGAATTGAGATCCGAGCAACCGTTGACGAGAAAATGGCGACCATTCCCAAATCCTGATCTCATGTTTTTTGGGCTCCAGAACCGTGTTTGTGCATTTCTCATGACTAATTCTGGTATAAAATGACGCGAGGAACGCGTTGGAAGCGACAGAATTGAGATCCGAGCAACCGTTGACGAGAAAATGGCGAGCATTCCCAAAACTTGATCTCATGTTTTTTGGGCTCCAGAACCGTGTTTGTGCATTTCTCAAGACGAATTCTGATATAAAATGACGCGAGGAACGCGTTGGAAGCGGCAGAATTGAGATCCGAGCAACCGTTGACGAGAAAATGGCGAGCATTCCCAAATCCTGATCTCATGTTTTTTGGGCTCCAGAATCGTGTTTGTGCATTTCTCATGACTAATTCTGATATAAAATGACGCGACGAACGCGTTGGAAGCGACAGAATTGCGATCCGAGCAACCGTTGACGAGAAAATGGCGAGCATTCCCAAATCCTGATCTCATGTTTTTTGGGCTCCAGAACCGTGTTTGTGCATTTCTCATGACTAATTCTGATATAAAATGACGCGAGGAACGCGTTGGAAGCGGCAGAATTGAGACCCGAGCAACCGTTGACGAGAAAATGGCGAGCATTCCCAAATCCTGATCTCATGTTTTTTGGGCTCCAGAACCGTGTTTCTGCATTTCTCATGACTAATTCTGATATAAAATGACGCGACGAACGCGTTGGAAGCGACAGAAGTGCGATCAGAGAAACCGTTGACGAGAAAATGGCGAGCATTCCCAAATCCTGATCTCGTATTTTTTGGACTCCGGAAACGTTTTCGTGCATTTGTCGTGACTATTTCCGACGCAAAATGACACGAGGAACACGCTGGAAGCGACAGAATTGCGATCCGAGAAACCGTTGACGAGAAAATGGTGAGCATTCCCAAATCCTGATCTCATGTTTTTTGGGCTCCAGAACCGTGTTTGTGCATTTCTCATGACTAATTCTGATATAAAATGACGCGACGAACGCGTTGGAAGCGACAGAATTGCGATCCGAGCAACTGTTGACGAGAAAATCGCGAGCATTCCCAAAACTTGATCTCATGTTTTTTGGGCTCCAGAACCGTGTTTGTGCATTTCTCAAGACGAATTCTGATATAAAATGACGCGAGGAACGCGTTGGAAGCGGCAGAATTGAGATCCGAGCAACCGTTGACGAGAAAATGGCGAGCATTCCCAAATCCTGATCTCATGTTTTTTGGGCTCCAGAATCGTGTTTGTGCATTTCTCATGACTAATTCTGATATAAAATGACGCGACGAACGCGTTGGAAGCGACAGAATTGCGATCCGAGCAACCGTTGACGAGAAAATGGCGAGCATTCCCAAATCCTGATCTCATGTTTTTTGGGCTCCAGAACCGTGTTTGTGCATTTCTCATGACTAATTCTGATATAAAATGACGCGAGGAACGCGTTGGAAGCGGCAGAATTGAGATCCGAGCAACCGTTGACGAGAAAATGGCGAGCATTCCCAAATCCTGATCTCATGTTTTTTGGGCTCCAGAACCGTGTTTCTGCATTTCTCATGACTAATTCTGATATAAAATGACGCGACGAACGCGTTGGAAGCGACAGAAGTGCGATCAGAGAAACCGTTGACGAGAAAATGGCGAGCATTCCCAAATCCTGATCTCGTATTTTTTGGACTCCAGAAACGTTTTCGTGCATTTGTCGTGACTATTTCCGACGCAAAATGACACGAGGAACACGCTGGAAGCGACAGAATTGCGATCCGAGAAACCGTTGACGAGAAAATGGTGAGCATTCCCAAATCCTGATCTCATGTTTTTTGGGCTCCAGAACCGTGTTTGTGCATTTCTCATGACTAATTCTGATATAAAATGACGCGACGAACGCGTTGGAAGCGACAGAATTGCGATCCGAGCAACCGTTGACGAGAAAATCGCGAGCATTCCCAAAACCTGATCTCGTGTTTTTTGGACTCCAGAAACGTTTTCGTGCATTTGTCATCACTATTTCCGACGTAAAATGACACGAGGAACACGCTGGAGGCGACAGAATTGCGATCCGAGAAACCGTTGACGAGAAAATGGCGAGCATTCCCCAATCCTGATCTCATGTTTTTTGGGCTCCAGAACCGTGTTTGTGCATTTCTCAAGACGAATTCTGATATAAAATGACGCGAGGAACGCGTTGGAAGCGGCAGAATTGAGATCCGAGCAACCGTTGACGAGAAAATGGCGAGCATTCCCAAATCCTGATCTCATGTTTTTTGGGCTCCAGAACCGTGTTTGTGCATTTCTCATGACTAATTCTGATATAAAATGACGCGACGAACGCGTTGGAAGCGACAGAATTGCGATCCGAGCAACCGTTGACGAGAAAATGGCGAGCATTCCCAAATCCTGATCTCATCTTTTTTGGGCTCCAGAACCGTGTTTGTGCATTTCTCATGACTAATTCTGATATAAAATGACGCGAGGAACGCGTTGGAAGCGACAGAATTGAGATCCGAACAACCGTTGACGAGAAAATGGCGAGCATTCCCAAAACTTGATCTCATGTTTTTTGGGCTCCAGAACCGTGTTTGTGCATTTCTCAAGACGAATTCTGATATAAAATGACGCGAGGAACGCGTTGGAAGCGGCAGAATTGAGATCCGAGCAACCGTTGACGAGAAAATGGCGAGCATTCCCAAATCCTGATCTCATGTTTTTTGGGCTCCAGAACCGTGTTTGTGCATTTCTCGTGACTAATTCTGATATAAAATGACGCGACGAACGCGTTGGAAGCGACAGAATTGCGATCCGAGCAACCGTTGACGAGAAAATGGCGAGCATTCCCAAATCCTGATCTCATGTTTTTTGGGCTCCAGAACCGTGTTTCTGCATTTCTCATGACTAATTCTGATATAAAATGACGCGACGAACGCGTTGGAAGCGACAGAATTGCGATCAGAGAAACCGTTGACGAGAAAATGGCGAGCATTCCCAAATCCTGATCTCGTGTTTTTTGGACTCCAGAAACGTTTTCGTGCATTTGTCGTGACTATTTCCGACGCAAAATGACACGAGGAACACGCTGGAAGCGACAGAATTGCGATCCGAGAAACCGTTGACGAGAAAATGGCGAGCATTCCCAAATCCTGATCTCATGTTTTTTGGGCTTCAGAACCGTGTTTGTGCATTTCTCATGACTAATTCTGATATAAAATGACGCGACGAACGCGTTGGAAGCGACAGAATTGCGATCCGAGCAACCGTTGACGAGAAAATGGCGAGCATTCCCAAATCCTGATCTCATGTTTTTTGGGCTCCAGAACCGTGTTTGTGCATTTCTCGTGACTAATTCTGATATAAAATGACGCGACGAACGCGTTGGAAGCGACAGAATTGCGATCCGAGCAACCGTTGACGAGAAAATGGCGAGCATTCCCAAATCCTGATCTCATGTTTTTTGGGCTCCAGAACCGTGTTTCTGCATTTCTCATGACTAATTCTGATATAAAATGACGCGACGAACGCGTTGGAAGCGACAGAATTGCGATCAGAGAAACCGTTGACGAGAAAATGGCGAGCATTCCCAAATCTCGTGTTTTTTGGACTCCAGAAACGTTTTCGTGCATTTGTCATCACTATTTCCGACGTAAAATGACACGAGGAACACGCTGGAGGCGACAGAATTGCGATCCGAGAAACCGTTGACGAGAAAATGGCGAGCATTCCCCAATCCTGATCTCATGTTTTTTGGGCTCCAGAACCGTGTTTGTGCATTTCTCAAGACGAATTCTGATATAAAATGACGCGAGGAACGCGTTGGAAGCGGCAGAATTGAGATCCGAGCAACCGTTGACGAGAAAATGGCGAGCATTCCCAAATCCTGATCTCATGTTTTTTGGGCTCCAGAACCGTGTTTGTGCATTTCTCATGACTAATTCTGATATAAAATGACGCGACGAACGCGTTGGAGGCGACAGAATTGCGATCCGAGCAACCGTTGACGAGAAAATGGCGAGCATTCCCAAATCCTGATCTCATCTTTTTTGGGCTCCAGAACCGTGTTTGTGCATTTCTCATGACTAATTCTGATATAAAATGACGCGAGGAACGCGTTGGAAGCGACAGAATTGAGATCCGAACAACCGTTGACGAGAAAATGGCGAGCATTCCCAAAACTTGATCTCATGTTTTTTGGGCTCCAGAACCGTGTTTGTGCATTTCTCAAGACGAATTCTGATATAAAATGACGCGAGGAACGCGTTGGAAGCGGCAGAATTGAGATCCGAGCAACCGTTGACGAGAAAATGGCGAGCATTCCCAAATCCTGATCTCGTGTTTTTTGGACTCCAGAAACGTTTTCGTGCATTTGTCGTGACTATTTCCGACGCAAAATGACACGAGGAACACGCTGGAAGCGACAGAATTGCGATCCGAGAAACCGTTGACGAGAAAATGGCGAGCATTCCCAAATCCTGATCTCATGTTTTTTGGGCTCCAGAACCGTGTTTGTGCATTTATCATGACTAATTCTGATATAAAATGACGCGACGAACGCGTTGGAAGCGACAGAATTGCGATCCGAGCAACCGTTGACGAGAAAATGGCGAGCATTCCCAAATCCTGATCTCATGTTTTTTGGGCTCCAGAACCGTGTTTGTGCATTTCTCAAGACGAATTCTGATATAAAATGACGCGAGGAACGCGTTGGAAGCGGCAGAATTGAGATCCGAGCAACCGTTGACGAGAAAATGGCGAGCATTCCCAAATCCTGATCTCATGTTTTTTGGGCTCCAGAACCGTGTTTGTGCATTTCTCGTGACTAATTCTGATATAAAATGACGCGACGAACGCGTTGGAAGCGACAGAATTGCGATCCGAGCAACCGTTGACGAGAAAATGGCGAGCATTCCCAAATCCTGATCTCATGTTTTTTGGGCTCCAGAACCGTGTTTCTGCATTTCTCATGACTAATTCTGATATAAAATGACGCGACGAACGCGTTGGAAGCGACAGAATTGCGATCAGAGAAACCGTTGACGAGAAAATGGCGAGCATTCCCAAATCCTGATCTCATGTTTTTTGGGCTCCAGAACCGTGTTTGTGCATTTCTCATGACTAATTCTGATATAAAATGACGCGAGGAACGCGTTGGAAGCGGCAGAATTGAGATCCGAGCAACCGTTGACGAGAAAATGGCGAGCATTCCCAAATCCTGATCTCATGTTTTTTGGGCTCCAGAACCGTGTTTCTGCATTTCTCATGACTAATTCTGATATAAAATGACGCGACGAACGCGTTGGAAGCGACAGAAGTGCGATCAGAGAAACCGTTGACGAGAAAATGGCGAGCATTCCCAAATCCTGATCTCGTATTTTTTGGACTCCAGAAACGTTTTCGTGCATTTGTCGTGACTATTTCCGACGCAAAATGACACGAGGAACACGCTGGAAGCGACAGAATTGCGATCCGAGAAACCGTTGACGAGAAAATGGTGAGCATTCCCAAATCCTGATCTCATGTTTTTTGGGCTCCAGAACCGTGTTTGTGCATTTCTCATGACTAATTCTGATATAAAATGAC
Organism: Crossocerus cetratus; assembly: GCA_963675795.1. Taxonomy (NCBI): domain Eukaryota; kingdom Metazoa; phylum Arthropoda; class Insecta; order Hymenoptera; family Crabronidae; genus Crossocerus; species Crossocerus cetratus. The sequence continues at coordinate 4,177,785 of OY776667.1, forward strand.
GCGACGAACGCGTTGGAAGCGACAGAATTGCGATCCGAGAAACCGTTGACGAGAAAATGGCGAGCATTCCCCAATCCTGATCTCATGTTTTTTGGGCTCCAGAACCGTGTTTGTGCATTTCTCAAGACGAATTCTGATATAAAATGACGCGAGGAACGCGTTGGAAGCGGCAGAATTGAGATCCGAGCAACCGTTGACGAGAAAATGGCGAGCATTCCCAAATCCTGATCTCATGTTTTTTGGGCTCCAGAACCGTGTTTGTGCATTTCTCATGACTAATTCTGATATAAAATGACGCGACGAACGCGTTGGAAGCGACAGAATTGCGATCCGAGCAACCGTTGACGAGAAAATGGCGAGCATTCCCAAATCCTGATCTCATCTTTTTTGGGCTCCAGAACCGTGTTTGTGCATTTCTCATGACTAATTCTGATATAAAATGACGCGAGGAACGCGTTGGAAGCGACAGAATTGAGATCCGAACAACCGTTGACGAGAAAATGGCGAGCATTCCCAAAACTTGATCTCATGTTTTTTGGGCTCCAGAACCGTGTTTGTGCATTTCTCAAGACGAATTCTGATATAAAATGACGCGAGGAACGCGTTGGAAGCGGCAGAATTGAGATCCGAGCAACCGTTGACGAGAAAATGGCGAGCATTCCCAAATCCTGATCTCATGTTTTTTGGGCTCCAGAACCGTGTTTGTGCATTTCTCGTGACTAATTCTGATATAAAATGACGCGACGAACGCGTTGGAAGCGACAGAATTGCGATCCGAGCAACCGTTGACGAGAAAATGGCGAGCATTCCCAAATCCTGATCTCATGTTTTTTGGGCTCCAGAACCGTGTTTCTGCATTTCTCATGACTAATTCTGATATAAAATGACGCGACGAACGCGTTGGAAGCGACAGAATTGCGATCAGAGAAACCGTTGACGAGAAAATGGCGAGCATTCCCAAATCCTGATCTCGTGTTTTTTGGACTCCAGAAACGTTTTCGTGCATTTGTAGTGACTATTTCCGACGCAAAATGACACGAGGAACACGCTGGAAGCGACAGAATTGCGATCCGAGAAACCGTTGACGAGAAAATGGCGAGCATTCCCAAATCCTGATCTCATGTTTTTTGGGCTCCAGAACCGTGTTTGTGCATTTCTCATGACTAATTCTGATATAAAATGACGCGACGAACGCGTTGGAAGCGACAGAATTGCGATCCGAGCAACCGTTGACGAGAAAATGGCGAGCATTCCCAAAACTTGATCTCGTGTTTATTGAACTCCAGAACCGTGTTTGTGCATTTCTCAAGACGAATTCTGATATAAAATGACGCGAGGAACGCGTTGGAAGCGGCAGAATTGAGATCCGAGAAACCGTTGACGACAAAATCGCGAGCATTCCCAAAACTTGATCTCGTGTTTTTTGGGCTCCAGAACCGTGTTTGTGCATTTCTCAAGACGAATTCTGATATAAAATGACGCGAGGAACGCGTTGGAAGCGGCAGAATTGAGATCCGAGCAACCGTTGACGAGAAAATGGCGAGCATTCCCAAATCCTGATCTCATGTTTTTTGGGCTCCAGAACCGTGTTTGTGCATTTCTCGTGACTAATTCTGATATAAAATGACGCGACGAACGCGTTGGAAGCGACAGAATTGCGATCCGAGCAACCGTTGACGAGAAAATGGCGAGCATTCCCAAATCCTGATCTCATGTTTTTTGGGCTCCAGAACCGTGTTTCTGCATTTCTCATGACTAATTCTGATATAAAATGACGCGACGAACGCGTTGGAAGCGACAGAATTGCGATCAGAAAACCGTTGACGAGAAAATGGCGAGCATTCCCAAATCCTGATCTCGTGTTTTTTGGACTCCAGAAACGTTTTCGTGCATTTGGCGTGACTATTTCCGACGCAAAATGACACGAGGAACACGCTGGAAGCGACAGAATTGCGATCCGAGAAACCGTTGACGAGAAAATGGTGAGCATTCCCAAATCCTGATCTCATGTTTTTTGGGCTCCAGAACCGTGTTTGTGCATTTCTCATGACTAATTCTGATATAAAATGACGCGACGAACGCGTTGGAAGCGACAGAATTGCGATCCGAGCAACCGTTGACGAGAAAATGGCGAGCATTCCCAAAACTTGATCTCGTGTTTATTGAACTCCAGAACCGTGTTTGTGCATTTCTCAAGACGAATTCCGACGTAAAATGACACGAGGAACATGTTGGAAGCGACAGGATTGCGATCCGAGAAACCGTTGATGACAAAATCGCGAGCATTCCCAAAACCTGAACTCGTGGTTTTTGGACTCCAGAAACGTTTTCGTGCATTTGTCGTGACTATTTCCGACGCAAAATGTCACGAGGAACACGCTGGAGGCGACAGAATTGCGATCCGAGAAACCGTTGACGAGAAAATGGCGAGCATTCCCCAATCCTGATCTCATGTTTTTTGGGCTCCAGAACCGTGTTTGTGCATTTCCCATGACTAATTCTGGTATAAAATGACGCGAGGAACACGCTGGAGGCGACAGAATTGCGATCCGAGCAACCGTTGACGAGAAAATGGCGAGCATTCCCAAATCCTGATCTCATGTTTTTTGGGCTCCAGAACCGTGTTTGTGCATTTCTCATGACTAATTCTGATATAAAATGACGCGAGGAACGAGTTGGAAGCGGCAGAATTGAGATCCGAGCAACCGTTGACGAGAAAATGGCGACCATTCCCAAATCCTGATCTCATGTTTTTTGGGCTCCAGAACCGTGTTTGTGCATTTCTCATGACTAATTCTGATATAAAATGACGCGACGAACGCGTTGGAAGCGACAGAATTGCGATCCGAGCAACCGTTGACGAGAAAATGGCGAGCATTCCCAAATCCTGATCTCATCTTTTTTGGGCTCCAGAACCGTGTTTGTGCATTTCTCATGACTAATTCTGATATAAAATGACGCGAGGAACGCGTTGGAAGCGACAGAATTGAGATCCGAACAACCGTTGACGAGAAAATGGCGAGCATTCCCAAAACTTGATCTCATGTTTTTTGGGCTCCAGAACCGTGTTTGTGCATTTCTCAAGACGAATTCTGATATAAAATGACGCGAGGAACGCGTTGGAAGCGGCAGAATTGAGATCCGAGCAACCGTTGACGAGAAAATGGCGAGCATTCCCAAATCCTGATCTCATGTTTTTTGGGCTCCAGAACCGTGTTTGTGCATTTCTCGTGACTAATTCTGATATAAAATGACGCGACGAACGCGTTGGAAGCGACAGAATTGCGATCCGAGCAACCGTTGACGAGAAAATGGCGAGCATTCCCAAATCCTGATCTCATGTTTTTTGGGCTCCAGAACCGTGTTTCTGCATTTCTCATGACTAATTCTGATATAAAATGACGCGACGAACGCGTTGGAAGCGACAGAATTGCGATCAGAGAAACCGTTGACGAGAAAATGGCGAGCATTCCCAAATCCTGATCTCGTGTTTTTTGGACTCCAGAAACGTTTTCGTGCATTTGTAGTGACTATTTCCGACGCAAAATGACACGAGGAACACGCTGGAAGCGACAGAATTGCGATCCGAGAAACCGTTGACGAGAAAATGGCGAGCATTCCCAAATCCTGATCTCATGTTTTTTGGGCTCCAGAACCGTGTTTGTGCATTTCTCATGACTAATTCTGATATAAAATGACGCGACGAACGCGTTGGAAGCGACAGAATTGCGATCCGAGCAACCGTTGACGAGAAAATGGCGAGCATTCCCAAAACTTGATCTCGTGTTTATTGAACTCCAGAACCGTGTTTGTGCATTTCTCAAGACGAATTCTGATATAAAATGACGCGAGGAACGCGTTGGAAGCGGCAGAATTGAGATCCGAGAAACCGTTGACGACAAAATCGCGAGCATTCCCAAAACTTGATCTCGTGTTTTTTGGGCTCCAGAACCGTGTTTGTGCATTTCTCAAGACGAATTCTGATATAAAATGACGCGAGGAACGCGTTGGAAGCGGCAGAATTGAGATCCGAGCAACCGTTGACGAGAAAATGGCGAGCATTCCCAAATCCTGATCTCATGTTTTTTGGGCTCCAGAACCGTGTTTGTGCATTTCTCGTGACTAATTCTGATATAAAATGACGCGACGAACGCGTTGGAAGCGACAGAATTGCGATCCGAGCAACCGTTGACGAGAAAATGGCGAGCATTCCCAAATCCTGATCTCATGTTTTTTGGGCTCCAGAACCGTGTTTCTGCATTTCTCATGACTAATTCTGATATAAAATGACGCGACGAACGCGTTGGAAGCGACAGAATTGCGATCAGAGAAACCGTTGACGAGAAAATGGCGAGCATTCCCAAATCCTGATCTCGTGTTTTTTGGACTCCAGAAACGTTTTCGTGCATTTGGCGTGACTATTTCCGACGCAAAATGACACGAGGAACACGCTGGAAGCGACAGAATTGCGATCCGAGCAACCGTTGACGAGAAAATGGCGAGCATTCCCAAAACTTGATCTCGTGTTTATTGAACTCCAGAACCGTGTTTGTGCATTTCTCAAGACGAATTCCGACGTAAAATGACACGAGGAACATGTTGGAAGCGACAGGATTGCGATCCGAGAAACCGTTGATGACAAAATCGCGAGCATTCCCAAAACCTGAACTCGTGGTTTTTGGACTCCAGAAACGTTTTCGTGCATTTGTCGTGACTATTTCCGACGCAAAATGTCACGAGGAACACGCTGGAGGCGACAGAATTGCGATCCGAGAAACCGTTGACGAGAAAATGGCGAGCATTCCCCAATCCTGATCTCATGTTTTTTGGGCTCCAGAACCGTGTTTGTGCATTTCCCATGACTAATTCTGGTATAAAATGACGCGAGGAACACGCTGGAGGCGACAGAATTGCGATCCGAGCAACCGTTGACGAGAAAATGGCGAGCATTCCCAAAACTTGATCTCGTGTTTATTGAACTCCAGAACCGTGTTTGTGCATTTCTCAAGACGAATTCTGATATAAAATGACGCGAGGAACGCGTTGGAAGCGGCAGAATTGAGATCCGAGAAACCGTTGACGACAAAATCGCGAGCATTCCCAAAACTTGATCTCGTGTTTTTTGGGCTCCAGAACCGTGTTTGTGCATTTCTCAAGACGAATTCTGATATAAAATGACGCGAGGAACGCGTTGGAAGCGGCAGAATTGAGATCCGAGCAACCGTTGACGAGAAAATGGCGAGCATTCCCAAATCCTGATCTCATGTTTTTTGGGCTCCAGAACCGTGTTTGTGCATTTCTCGTGACTAATTCTGATATAAAATGACGCGACGAACGCGTTGGAAGCGACAGAATTGCGATCCGAGCAACCGTTGACGAGAAAATGGCGAGCATTCCCAAATCCTGATCTCATGTTTTTTGGGCTCCAGAACCGTGTTTCTGCATTTCTCATGACTAATTCTGATATAAAATGACGCGACGAACGCGTTGGAAGCGACAGAATTGCGATCAGAGAAACCGTTGACGAGAAAATGGCGAGCATTCCCAAATCCTGATCTCGTGTTTTTTGGACTCCAGAAACGTTTTCGTGCATTTGGCGTGACTATTTCCGACGCAAAATGACACGAGGAACACGCTGGAAGCGACAGAATTGCGATCCGAGAAACCGTTGACGAGAAAATGGTGAGCATTCCCAAATCCTGATCTCATGTTTTTTGGGCTCCAGAACCGTGTTTGTGCATTTCTCATGACTAATTCTGATATAAAATGACGCGACGAACGCGTTGGAAGCGACAGAATTGCGATCCGAGCAACCGTTGACGAGAAAATGGCGAGCATTCCCAAAACTTGATCTCGTGTTTATTGAACTCCAGAACCGTGTTTGTGCATTTCTCAAGACGAATTCCGACGTAAAATGACACGAGGAACATGTTGGAAGCGACAGGATTGCGATCCGAGAAACCGTTGATGACAAAATCGCGAGCATTCCCAAAACCTGAACTCGTGGTTTTTGGACTCCAGAAACGTTTTCGTGCATTTGTCGTGACTATTTCCGACGCAAAATGTCACGAGGAACACGCTGGAGGCGACAGAATTGCGATCCGAGAAACCGTTGACGAGAAAATGGCGAGCATTCCCCAATCCTGATCTCATGTTTTTTGGGCTCCAGAACCGTGTTTGTGCATTTCCCATGACTAATTCTGGTATAAAATGACGCGAGGAACACGCTGGAGGCGACAGAATTGCGATCCGAGCAACCGTTGACGAGAAAATGGCGAGCATTCCCAAATCCTGATCTCATGTTTTTTGGGCTCCAGAACCGTGTTTGTGCATTTCTCATGACTAATTCTGATATAAAATGACGCGAGGAACGAGTTGGAAGCGGCAGAATTGAGATCCGAGCAACCGTTGACGAGAAAATGGCGACCATTCCCAAATCCTGATCTCATGTTTTTTGGGCTCCAGAACCGTGTTTCCGCATTTGTCATGACTAATTCTGATATAAAATGACGCGACGAACGCGTTGGAAGCGACAGAATTGCGATCAGAGAAACCGTTGACGAGAAAATGGCGAGCATTCCCAAATCCTGATCTCGTGTTTTTTGGACTCCAGAAACGTTTTCGTGCATTTGTCGTCACTATTTCCGACGTAAAATGACACGAGGAACACGCTGGAGGCGACAGAATTGCGATCCGAGAAACCGTTGACGAGAAAATGGCGAGCATTCCCCAATCCTGATCTCATGTTTTTTGGGCTCCAGAACCGTGTTTGTGCATTTCTCATGACTAATTCTGATATAAAATGACGCGAGGAACGCGTTGGAAGCGACAGAATTGAGATCCGAGCAACCGTTGACGAGAAAATGGCGAGCATTCCCAAATCCTGATCTCATGTTTTTTGGGCTCCAGAACCGTGTTTGTGCATTTCTCATGACTAATTCTGGTATAAAATGACGCGAGGAACGCGTTGGAAGCGACAGAATTGAGATCCGAGCAACCGTTGACGAGAAAATGGCGAGCATTCCCAAAACTTGATCTCATGTTTTTTGGGCTCCAGAACCGTGTTTGTGCATTTCTCAAGACGAATTCTGATATAAAATGACGCGAGGAACGCGTTGGAAGCGGCAGAATTGAGATCCGAGCAACCGTTGACGAGAAAATGGCGAGCATTCCCAAATCCTGATCTCATGTTTTTTGGGCTCCAGAATCGTGTTTGTGCATTTCTCATGACTAATTCTGATATAAAATGACGCGACGAACGCGTTGGAAGCGACAGAATTGCGATCCGAGCAACCGTTGACGAGAAAATGGCGAGCATTCCCAAATCCTGATCTCATGTTTTTTGGGCTCCAGAACCGTGTTTGTGCATTTCTCATGACTAATTCTGATATAAAATGACGCGAGGAACGCGTTGGAAGCGGCAGAATTGAGACCCGAGCAACCGTTGACGAGAAAATGGCGAGCATTCCCAAATCCTGATCTCATGTTTTTTGGGCTCCAGAACCGTGTTTCTGCATTTCTCATGACTAATTCTGATATAAAATGACGCGACGAACGCGTTGGAAGCGACAGAAGTGCGATCAGAGAAACCGTTGACGAGAAAATGGCGAGCATTCCCAAATCCTGATCTCGTATTTTTTGGACTCCAGAAACGTTTTCGTGCATTTGTCGTGACTATTTCCGACGCAAAATGACACGAGGAACACGCTGGAAGCGACAGAATTGCGATCCGAGAAACCGTTGACGAGAAAATGGTGAGCATTCCCAAATCCTGATCTCATGTTTTTTGGGCTCCAGAACCGTGTTTGTGCATTTCTCATGACTAATTCTGATATAAAATGACGCGACGAACGCGTTGGAAGCGACAGAATTGCGATCCGAGCAACCGTTGACGAGAAAATCGCGAGCATTCCCAAAACTTGATCTCATGTTTTTTGGGCTCCAGAACCGTGTTTGTGCATTTCTCAAGACGAATTCTGATATAAAATGACGCGAGGAACGCGTTGGAAGCGGCAGAATTGAGATCCGAGCAACCGTTGACGAGAAAATGGCGAGCATTCCCAAATCCTGATCTCATGTTTTTTGGGCTCCAGAATCGTGTTTGTGCATTTCTCATGACTAATTCTGATATAAAATGACGCGACGAACGCGTTGGAAGCGACAGAATTGCGATCCGAGCAACCGTTGACGAGAAAATGGCGAGCATTCCCAAATCCTGATCTCATGTTTTTTGGGCTCCAGAACCGTGTTTGTGCATTTCTCATGACTAATTCTGATATAAAATGACGCGAGGAACGCGTTGGAAGCGGCAGAATTGAGATCCGAGCAACCGTTGACGAGAAAATGGCGAGCATTCCCAAATCCTGATCTCATGTTTTTTGGGCTCCAGAACCGTGTTTCTGCATTTCTCATGACTAATTCTGATATAAAATGACGCGACGAACGCGTTGGAAGCGACAGAAGTGCGATCAGAGAAACCGTTGACGAGAAAATGGCGAGCATTCCCAAATCCTGATCTCGTATTTTTTGGACTCCAGAAACGTTTTCGTGCATTTGTCGTGACTATTTCCGACGCAAAATGACACGAGGAACACGCTGGAAGCGACAGAATTGCGATCCGAGAAACCGTTGACGAGAAAATGGTGAGCATTCCCAAATCCTGATCTCATGTTTTTTGGGCTCCAGAACCGTGTTTGTGCATTTCTCATGACTAATTCTGATATAAAATGACGCGACGAACGCGTTGGAAGCGACAGAATTGCGATCCGAGCAACCGTTGACGAGAAAATCGCGAGCATTCCCAAAACCTGATCTCGTGTTTTTTGGACTCCAGAAACGTTTTCGTGCATTTGTCATCACTATTTCCGACGTAAAATGACACGAGGAACACGCTGGAGGCGACAGAATTGCGATCCGAGAAACCGTTGACGAGAAAATGGCGAGCATTCCCCAATCCTGATCTCATGTTTTTTGGGCTCCAGAACCGTGTTTGTGCATTTCTCAAGACGAATTCTGATATAAAATGACGCGAGGAACGCGTTGGAAGCGGCAGAATTGAGATCCGAGCAACCGTTGACGAGAAAATGGCGAGCATTCCCAAATCCTGATCTCATGTTTTTTGGGCTCCAGAACCGTGTTTGTGCATTTCTCATGACTAATTCTGATATAAAATGACGCGACGAACGCGTTGGAAGCGACAGAATTGCGATCCGAGCAACCGTTGACGAGAAAATGGCGAGCATTCCCAAATCCTGATCTCATCTTTTTTGGGCTCCAGAACCGTGTTTGTGCATTTCTCATGACTAATTCTGATATAAAATGACGCGAGGAACGCGTTGGAAGCGACAGAATTGAGATCCGAACAACCGTTGACGAGAAAATGGCGAGCATTCCCAAAACTTGATCTCATGTTTTTTGGGCTCCAGAACCGTGTTTGTCCATTTCTCAAGACGAATTCTGATATAAAATGACGCGAGGAACGCGTTGGAAGCGGCAGAATTGAGATCCGAGCAACCGTTGACGAGAAAATGGCGAGCATTCCCAAATCCTGATCTCATGTTTTTTGGGCTCCAGAACCGTGTTTGTGCATTTCTCGTGACTAATTCTGATATAAAATGACGCGACGAACGCGTTGGAAGCGACAGAATTGCGATCCGAGCAACCGTTGACGAGAAAATGGCGAGCATTCCCAAATCCTGATCTCATGTTTTTTGGGCTCCAGAACCGTGTTTCTGCATTTCTCATGACTAATTCTGATATAAAATGACGCGACGAACGCGTTGGAAGCGACAGAATTGCGATCAGAGAAACCGTTGACGAGAAAATGGCGAGCATTCCCAAATCCTGATCTCGTGTTTTTTGGACTCCAGAAACGTTTTCGTGCATTTGTCGTGACTATTTCCGACGCAAAATGACACGAGGAACACGCTGGAAGCGACAGAATTGCGATCCGAGAAACCGTTGACGAGAAAATGGCGAGCATTCCCAAATCCTGATCTCATGTTTTTTGGGCTTCAGAACCGTGTTTGTGCATTTCTCATGACTAATTCTGATATAAAATGACGCGACGAACGCGTTGGAAGCGACAGAATTGCGATCCGAGCAACCGTTGACGAGAAAATGGCGAGCATTCCCAAATCCTGATCTCATGTTTTTTGGGCTCCAGAACCGTGTTTGTGCATTTCTCAAGACGAATTCTGATATAAAATGACGCGAGGAACGCGTTGGAAGCGGCAGAATTGAGATCCGAGCAACCGTTGACGAGAAAATGGCGAGCATTCCCAAATCCTGATCTCATGTTTTTTGGGCTCCAGAACCGTGTTTGTGCATTTCTCGTGACTAATTCTGATATAAAATGACGCGACGAACGCGTTGGAAGCGACAGAATTGCGATCCGAGCAACCGTTGACGAGAAAATGGCGAGCATTCCCAAATCCTGATCTCATGTTTTTTGGGCTCCAGAACCGTGTTTCTGCATTTCTCATGACTAATTCTGATATAAAATGACGCGACGAACGCGTTGGAAGCGACAGAATTGCGATCAGAGAAACCGTTGACGAGAAAATGGCGAGCATTCCCAAATCTCGTGTTTTTTGGACTCCAGAAACGTTTTCGTGCATTTGTCATCACTATTTCCGACGTAAAATGACACGAGGAACACGCTGGAGGCGACAGAATTGCGATCCGAGAAACCGTTGACGAGAAAATGGCGAGCATTCCCCAATCCTGATCTCATGTTTTTTGGGCTCCAGAACCGTGTTTGTGCATTTCTCAAGACGAATTCTGATATAAAATGACGCGAGGAACGCGTTGGAAGCGGCAGAATTGAGATCCGAGCAACCGTTGACGAGAAAATGGCGAGCATTCCCAAATCCTGATCTCATGTTTTTTGGGCTCCAGAACCGTGTTTGTGCATTTCTCATGACTAATTCTGATATAAAATGACGCGACGAACGCGTTGGAGGCGACAGAATTGCGATCCGAGCAACCGTTGACGAGAAAATGGCGAGCATTCCCAAATCCTGATCTCATATTTTTTGGGCTCCAGAACCGTGTTTGTGCATTTCTCATGACTAATTCTCATATAAAATGACGCGAGGAACGCGTTGGAAGCGACAGAATTGAGATCCGAACAACCGTTGACGAGAAAATGGCGAGCATTCCCAAAACTTGATCTCATGTTTTTTGGGCTCCAGAACCGTGTTTGTGCATTTCTCAAGACGAATTCTGATATAAAATGACGCGAGGAACGCGTTGGAAGCGGCAGAATTGAGATCCGAGCAACCGTTGACGAGAAAATGGCGAGCATTCCCAAATCCTGATCTCATGTTTTTTGGGCTCCGGAACCGTGTTTGTGCATTTCTCGTGACTAATTCTGATATAAAATGACGCGACGAACGCGTTGGAAGCGACAGAATTGCGATCCGAGCAACCGTTGACGAGAAAATGGCGAGCATTCCCAAATCCTGATCTCATGTTTTTTGGGCTCCAGAACCGTGTTTCTGCATTTCTCATGACTAATTCTGATATAAAATGACGCGACGAACGCGTTGGAAGCGACAGAATTGCGATCAGAGAAACCGTTGACGAGAAAATGGCGAGCATTCCCAAATCCTGATCTCGTGTTTTTTGGACTCCAGAAACGTTTTCGTGCATTTGTCGTGACTATTTCCGACGCAAAATGACACGAGGAACACGCTGGAAGCGACAGAATTGCGATCCGAGAAACCGTTGACGAGAAAATGGCGAGCATTCCCAAATCCTGATCTCATGTTTTTTGGGCTCCAGAACCGTGTTTGTGCATTTATCATGACTAATTCTGATATAAAATGACGCGACGAACGCGTTGGAAGCGACAGAATTGCGATCCGAGCAACCGTTGACGAGAAAATGGCGAGCATTCCCAAATCCTGATCTCATGTTTTTTGGGCTCCAGAACCGTGTTTGTGCATTTCTCAAGACGAATTCTGATATAAAATGACGCGAGGAACGCGTTGGAAGCGGCAGAATTGAGATCTGAGCAACCGTTGACGAGAAAATGGCGAGCATTCCCAAATCCTGATCTCATGTTTTTTGGGCTCCAGAACCGTGTTTGTGCATTTCTCGTGACTAATTCTGATATAAAATGACGCGACGAACGCGTTGGAAGCGACAGAATTGCGATCCGAGCAACCGTTGACGAGAAAATGGCGAGCATTCCCAAATCCTGATCTCATGTTTTTTGGGCTCCAGAACCGTGTTTCTGCATTTCTCATGACTAATTCTGATATAAAATGACGCGACGAACGCGTTGGAAGCGACAGAATTGCGATCAGAGAAACCGTTGACGAGAAAATGGCGAGCATTCCCAAATCCTGATCTCGTGTTTTTTGGACTCCAGAAACGTTTTCGTGCATTTGTCGTGACTATTTCCGACGCAAAATGACACGAGGAACACGCTGGAAGCGACAGAATTGCGATCCGAGAAACCGTTGACGAGAAAATGGCGAGCATTCCCAAATCCTGATCTCATGTTTTTTGGGCTCCAGAACCGTGTTTGTGCATTTCTCATGACTAATTCTGATATAAAATGACGCGACGAACGCGTTGGAAGCGACAGAATTGCGATCCGAGCAACCGTTGACGAGAAAATGGCGAGCATTCCCAAAACTTGATCTCGTGTTTATTGAACTCCAGAACCGTGTTTGTGCATTTCTCAAGACGAATTCTGATATAAAATGACGCGAGGAACGCGTTGGAAGCGGCAGAATTGAGATCCGAGAAACCGTTGACGACAAAATCGCGAGCATTCCCAAAACTTGATCTCGTGTTTTTTGGGCTCCAGAACCGTGTTTGTGCATTTCTCAAGACGAATTCTGATATAAAATGACGCGAGGAACGCGTTGGAAGCGGCAGAATTGAGATCCGAGCAACCGTTGACGAGAAAATGGCGAGCATTCCCAAATCCTGATCTCATGTTTTTTGGGCTCCAGAACCGTGTTTGTGCATTTCTCGTGACTAATTCTGATATAAAATGACGCGACGAACGCGTTGGAAGCGACAGAATTGCGATCCGAGCAACCGTTGACGAGAAAATGGCGAGCATTCCCAAATCCTGATCTCATGTTTTTTGGGCTCCAGAACCGTGTTTCTGCATTTCTCATGACTAATTCTGATATAAAATGACGCGACGAACGCGTTGGAAGCGACAGAATTGCGATCCGAGCAACCGTTGACGAGAAAATCGCGAGCATTCCCAAAACTTGATCTCATGTTTTTTGGGCTCCAGAACCGTGTTTGTGCATTTCTCATGACTAAATCTGATATAAAATGACGCGACGAACGCGTTGGAAGCGACAGAATTGCGATCCGAGCAACCGTTGACGAGAAAATCGCGAGCATTCCCAAAACTTGATCTCATGTTTTTTGGGCTCCAGAACCGTGTTTGTGCATTTCTCATGACTAATTCTGATATAAAATGACGCGACGAACGCGTTGGAAGCGACAGAATTGCGATCCGAGCAACCGTTGACGAGAAAATCGCGAGCATTCCCAAAACTTGATCTCATGTTTTTTGGGCTCCAGAACCGTGTTTGTGCATTTCTCATGACTAATTCTGATATAAAATGACGCGACGAACGCGTTGGAAGCGACAGAATTGCGATCCGAGCAACCGTTGACGAGAAAATCGCGAGCATTCCCAAAACTTGATCTCATGTTTTTTGGGCTCCAGAACCGTGTTTGTGCATTTCTCAAGACGAATTCTGATATAAAATGACACGAGGAACACGCTGGAAGCGACAGAATTGCGATCCGAGAAACCGTTGACGAGAAAATGGTGAGCATTCCCAAATCCTGATCTCATGTTTTTTGGGCTCCAGAACCGTGTTTGTGCATTTCTCATGACTAATTCTGATATAAAATGACGCGACGAACGCGTTGGAAGCGACAGAATTGCGATCCGAGCAACCGTTGACGAGAAAATCGCGAGCATTCCCAAAACTTGATCTCATGTTTTTTGGGCTCCAGAACCGTGTTTGTGCATTTCTCAAGACGAATTCTGATATAAAATGACGCGAGGAACGCGTTGGAAGCGGCAGAATTGAGATCCGAGCAACCGTTGACGAGAAAATATCGAGCATTCCCAAATCCTGATCTCATGTTTTTTGGGCTCCAGAATCGTGTTTGTGCATTTCTCATGACTAATTCTGATATAAAATGACGCGACGAACGCGTTGGAAGCGACAGAATTGCGATCCGAGCAACCGTTGACGAGAAAATGGCGAGCATTCCCAAATCCTGATCTCATGTTTTTTGGGCTCCAGAACCGTGTTTGTGCATTTCTCATGACTAATTCTGATATAAAATGACGCGAGGAACGCGTTGGAAGCGGCAGAATTGAGATCCGAGCAACCGTTGACGAGAAAATGGCGAGCATTCCCAAATCCTGATCTCATGTTTTTTGGGCTCCAGAACCGTGTTTCTGCATTTCTCATGACTAATTCTGATATAAAATGACGCGACGAACGCGTTGGAAGCGACAGAAGTGCGATCAGAGAAACCGTTGACGAGAAAATGGCGAGCATTCCCAAATCCTGATCTCGTATTTTTTGGACTCCAGAAACGTTTTCGTGCATTTGTCGTGACTATTTCCGACGCAAAATGACACGAGGAACACGCTGGAAGCGACAGAATTGCGATCCGAGAAACCGTTGACGAGAAAATGGTGAGCATTCCCAAATCCTGATCTCATGTTTTTTGGGCTCCAGAACCGTGTTTGTGCATTTCTCATGACTAATTCTGATATAAAATGACGCGACGAACGCGTTGGAAGCGACAGAATTGCGATCCGAGCAACCGTTGACGAGAAAATCGCGAGCATTCCCAAAACCTGATCTCGTGTTTTTTGGACTCCAGAAACGTTTTCGTGCATTTGTCATCACTATTTCCGACGTAAAATGACACGAGGAACACGCTGGAGGCGACAGAATTGCGATCCGAGAAACCGTTGACGAGAAAATGGCGAGCATTCCCCAATCCTGATCTCATGTTTTTTGGGCTCCAGAACCGTGTTTGTGCATTTCTCAAGACGAATTCTGATATAAAATGACGCGAGGAACGCGTTGGAAGCGGCAGAATTGAGATCCGAACAACCGTTGACGAGAAAATGGCGAGCATTCCCAAAACTTGATCTCATGTTTTTTGGGCTCCAGAACCGTGTTTGTCCATTTCTCAAGACGAATTCTGATATAAAATGACGCGAGGAACGCGTTGGAAGCGGCAGAATTGAGATCCGAGCAACCGTTGACGAGAAAATGGCGAGCATTCCCAAATCCTGATCTCATGTTTTTTGGGCTCCAGAACCGTGTTTGTGCATTTCTCATGACTAATTCTGATATAAAATGACGCGACGAACGCGTTGGAAGCGACAGAATTGCGATCCGAGCAACCGTTGACGAGAAAATGGCGAGCATTCCCAAATCCTGATCTCATCTTTTTGGGGGTCCAGAACCGTGTTTGTGCATTTCTCATGACTAATTCTGATATAAAATGACGCGAGGAACGCGTTGGAAGCGACAGAATTGAGATCCGAACAACCGTTGACGAGAAAATGGCGAGCATTCCCAAAACTTGATCTCATGTTTTTTGGGCTCCAGAACCGTGTTTGTCCATTTCTCAAGACGAATTCTGATATAAAATGACGCGAGGAACGCGTTGGAAGCGGCAGAATTGAGATCCGAGCAACCGTTGACGAGAAAATGGCGAGCATTCCCAAATCCTGATCTCATGTTTTTTGGGCTCCAGAACCGTGTTTGTGCATTTCTCGTGACTAATTCTGATATAAAATGACGCGACGAACGCGTTGGAAGCGACAGAATTGCGATCCGAGCAACCGTTGACGAGAAAATGGCGAGCATTCCCAAATCCTGATCTCATGTTTTTTGGGCTCCAGAACCGTGTTTCTGCATTTCTCATGACTAATTCTGATATAAAATGACGCGACGAACGCGTTGGAAGCGACAGAATTGCGATCAGAGAAACCGTTGACGAGAAAATGGCGAGCATTCCCAAATCCTGATCTCGTGTTTTTTGGACTCCAGAAACGTTTTCGTGCATTTGTCGTGACTATTTCCGACGCAAAATGACACGAGGAACACGCTGGAAGCGACAGAATTGCGATCCGAGAAACCGTTGACGAGAAAATGGCGAGCATTCCCAAATCCTGATCTCATGTTTTTTGGGCTTCAGAACCGTGTTTGTGCATTTCTCATGACTAATTCTGATATAAAATGACGCGACGAACGCGTTGGAAGCGACAGAATTGCGATCCGAGCAACCGTTGACGAGAAAATGGCGAGCATTCCCAAATCCTGATCTCATGTTTTTTGGGCTCCAGAACCGTGTTTGTGCATTTCTCAAGACGAATTCTGATATAAAATGACGCGAGGAACGCGTTGGAAGCGGCAGAATTGAGATCCGAGCAACCGTTGACGAGAAAATGGCGAGCATTCCCAAATCCTGATCTCATGTTTTTTGGGCTCCAGAACCGTGTTTGTGCATTTCTCGTGACTAATTCTGATATAAAATGACGCGACGAACGCGTTGGAAGCGACAGAATTGCGATCCGAGCAACCGTTGACGAGAAAATGGCGAGCATTCCCAAATCCTGATCTCATGTTTTTTGGGCTCCAGAACCGTGTTTCTGCATTTCTCATGACTAATTCTGATATAAAATGACGCGACGAACGCGTTGGAAGCGACAGAATTGCGATCAGAGAAACCGTTGACGAGAAAATGGCGAGCATTCCCAAATCTCGTGTTTTTTGGACTCCAGAAACGTTTTCGTGCATTTGTCATCACTATTTCCGACGTAAAATGACACGAGGAACACGCTGGAGGCGACAGAATTGCGATCCGAGAAACCGTTGACGAGAAAATGGCGAGCATTCCCCAATCCTGATCTCATGTTTTTTGGGCTCCAGAACCGTGTTTGTGCATTTCTCAAGACGAATTCTGATATAAAATGACGCGAGGAACGCGTTGGAAGCGGCAGAATTGAGATCCGAGCAACCGTTGACGAGAAAATGGCGAGCATTCCCAAATCCTGATCTCATGTTTTTTGGGCTCCAGAACCGTGTTTGTGCATTTCTCATGACTAATTCTGATATAAAATGACGCGACGAACGCGTTGGAGGCGACAGAATTGCGATCCGAGCAACCGTTGACGAGAAAATGGCGAGCATTCCCAAATCCTGATCTCATATTTTTTGGGCTCCAGAACCGTGTTTGTGCATTTCTCATGACTAATTCTGATATAAAATGACGCGAGGAACGCGTTGGAAGCGACAGAATTGAGATCCGAACAACCGTTGACGAGAAAATGGCGAGCATTCCCAAAACTTGATCTCATGTTTTTTGGGCTCCAGAACCGTGTTTGTGCATTTCTCAAGACGAATTCTGATATAAAATGACGCGAGGAACGCGTTGGAAGCGGCAGAATTGAGATCCGAGCAACCGTTGACGAGAAAATGGCGAGCATTCCCAAATCCTGATCTCATGTTTTTTGGGCTCCGGAACCGTGTTTGTGCATTTCTCGTGACTAATTCTGATATAAAATGACGCGACGAACGCGTTGGAAGCGACAGAATTGCGATCCGAGCAACCGTTGACGAGAAAATGGCGAGCATTCCCAAATCCTGATCTCATGTTTTTTGGGCTCCAGAACCGTGTTTCTGCATTTCTCATGACTAATTCTGATATAAAATGACGCGACGAACGCGTTGGAAGCGACAGAATTGCGATCAGAGAAACCGTTGACGAGAAAATGGCGAGCATTCCCAAATCCTGATCTCGTGTTTTTTGGACTCCAGAAACGTTTTCGTGCATTTGTCGTGACTATTTCCGACGCAAAATGACACGAGGAACACGCTGGAAGCGACAGAATTGCGATCCGAGAAACCGTTGACGAGAAAATGGCGAGCATTCCCAAATCCTGATCTCATGTTTTTTGGGCTCCAGAACCGTGTTTGTGCATTTATCATGACTAATTCTGATATAAAATGACGCGACGAACGCGTTGGAAGCGACAGAATTGCGATCCGAGCAACCGTTGACGAGAAAATGGCGAGCATTCCCAAATCCTGATCTCATGTTTTTTGGGCTCCAGAACCGTGTTTGTGCATTTCTCAAGACGAATTCTGATATAAAATGACGCGAGGAACGCGTTGGAAGCGGCAGAATTGAGATCTGAGCAACCGTTGACGAGAAAATGGCGAGCATTCCCAAATCCTGATCTCATGTTTTTTGGGCTCCAGAACCGTGTTTGTGCATTTCTCGTGACTAATTCTGATATAAAATGACGCGACGAACGCGTTGGAAGCGACAGAATTGCGATCCGAGCAACCGTTGACGAGAAAATGGCGAGCATTCCCAAATCCTGATCTCATGTTTTTTGGGCTCCAGAACCGTGTTTCTGCATTTCTCATGACTAATTCTGATATAAAATGACGCGACGAACGCGTTGGAAGCGACAGAATTGCGATCAGAGAAACCGTTGACGAGAAAATGGCGAGCATTCCCAAATCCTGATCTCGTGTTTTTTGGACTCCAGAAACGTTTTCGTGCATTTGTCGTGACTATTTCCGACGCAAAATGACACGAGGAACACGCTGGAAGCGACAGAATTGCGATCCGAGAAACCGTTGACGAGAAAATGGCGAGCATTCCCAAATCCTGATCTCATGTTTTTTGGGCTCCAGAACCGTGTTTGTGCATTTCTCATGACTAATTCTGATATAAAATGACGCGACGAACGCGTTGGAAGCGACAGAATTGCGATCCGAGCAACCGTTGACGAGAAAATGGCGAGCATTCCCAAAACTTGATCTCGTGTTTATTGAACTCCAGAACCGTGTTTGTGCATTTCTCAAGACGAATTCTGATATAAAATGACGCGAGGAACGCGTTGGAAGCGGCAGAATTGAGATCCGAGAAACCGTTGACGACAAAATCGCGAGCATTCCCAAAACTTGATCTCGTGTTTTTTGGGCTCCAGAACCGTGTTTGTGCATTTCTCAAGACGAATTCTGATATAAAATGACGCGAGGAACGCGTTGGAAGCGGCAGAATTGAGATCCGAGCAACCGTTGACGAGAAAATGGCGAGCATTCCCAAATCCTGATCTCATGTTTTTTGGGCTCCAGAACCGTGTTTGTGCATTTCTCGTGACTAATTCTGATATAAAATGACGCGACGAACGCGTTGGAAGCGACAGAATTGCGATCCGAGCAACCGTTGACGAGAAAATGGCGAGCATTCCCAAATCCTGATCTCATGTTTTTTGGGCTCCAGAACCGTGTTTCTGCATTTCTCATGACTAATTCTGATATAAAATGACGCGACGAACGCGTTGGAAGCGACAGAATTGCGATCAGAGAAACCGTTGACGAGAAAATGGCGAGCATTCCCAAATCCTGATCTCGTGTTTTTTGGACTCCAGAAACGTTTTCGTGCATTTGGCGTGACTATTTCCGACGCAAAATGACACGAGGAACACGCTGGAAGCGACAGAATTGCGATCCGAGAAACCGTTGACGAGAAAATGGTGAGCATTCCCAAATCCTGATGTCATGTTTTTTGGGCTCCAGAACCGTGTTTGTGCATTTCTCATGACTAATTCTGATATAAAATGACGCGACGAACGCGTTGGAAGCGACAGAATTGCGATCCGAGCAACCGTTGACGAGAAAATGGCGAGCATTCCCAAAACTTGATCTCGTGTTTATTGAACTCCAGAACCGTGTTTGTGCATTTCTCAAGACGAATTCCGACGTAAAATGACACGAGGAACATGTTGGAAGCGACAGGATTGCGATCCGAGAAACCGTTGATGACAAAATCGCGAGCATTCCCAAAACCTGAACTCGTGGTTTTTGGACTCCAGAAACGTTTTCGTGCATTTGTCGTGACTATTTCCGACGCAAAATGTCACGAGGAACACGCTGGAGGCGACAGAATTGCGATCCGAGAAACCGTTGACGAGAAAATGGCGAGCATTCCCCAATCCTGATCTCATGTTTTTTGGGCTCCAGAACCGTGTTTGTGCATTTCCCATGACTAATTCTGGTATAAAATGACGCGAGGAACACGCTGGAGGCGACAGAATTGCGATCCGAGAAACCGTTGACGAGAAAATGGCGAGCATTCCCCAATCCTGATCTCATGTTTTTTGGGCTCCAGAACCGTGTTTCTGCATTTCTCATGACTAATTCTGATATAAAATGACGCGAGGAACACGCTGGAAGCGACAGAATTGCGATCCGAGCAACCGTTGACGAGAAAATGGCGAGCATTCCCAAATCCTGATCTCATGTTTTTTGGGCTCCAGAACCGTGTTTGTGCATTTCTCATGACTAATTCTGATATAAAATGACGCGAGGAACGAGTTGGAAGCGGCAGAATTGAGATCCGAGCAACCGTTGACGAGAAAATGGCGCCATTCCCAAATCCTGATCTCATGTTTTTTGGGCTCCAGAACCGCGTTTGTGCATTTCTCATGACTAATTCTGATATAAAATGACGCGAGGAACGCGTTGGAAGCGACAGAATTGAGATCCGAGAAACCGTTGACGACAAAATCGCGAGCATTCCCAAAACTTGATCTCATGTTTTTTGGGCTCCAGAACCGTGTTTCCGCATTTGTCATGACTAATTCTGATATAAAATGACGCGACGAACGCGTTGGAAGCGACAGAATTGCTATCAGAGAAACCGTTGACGAGAAAATGGCGAGCATTCCCAAATCCTGATCTCGTGTTTTTTGGACTCCAGAAACGTTTTCGTGCATTTGTCGTCACTATTTCCGACGTAAAATGACACGAGGAACACGCTGGAGGCGACAGAATTGCGATCCGAGAAACCGTTGACGAGAAAATGGCGAGCATTCCCCAATCCTGATCTCATGTTTTTTGGGCTCCAGAACCGTGTTTGTGCATTTCTCATGACTAATTCTGATATAAAATGACGCGAGGAACGCGTTGGAAGCGACAGAATTGAGATCCGAGCAACCGTTGACGAGAAAATGGCGAGCATTCCCAAATCCTGATCTCATGTTTTTTGGGCTCCAGAACCGCGTTTGTGCATTTCTCATGACTAATTCTGATATAAAATGACGCGAGGAACGCGTTGGAAGCGACAGAATTGAGATCCGAGCAACCGTTGACGAGAAAATGGCGACCATTCCCAAATCCTGATCTCATGTTTTTTGGGCTCCAGAACCGTGTTTCTGCATTTCTCATGACTAATTCTGATATAAAATGACGCGACGAACGCGTTGGAAGCGACAGAAGTGCGATCAGAGAAACCGTTGACGAGAAAATGGCGAGCATTCCCAAATCCTGATCTCGTATTTTTTGGACTCCAGAAACGTTTTCGTGCATTTGTCGTGACTATTTCCGACGCAAAATGACACGAGGAACACGCTGGAAGCGACAGAATTGCGATCCGAGAAACCGTTGACGAGAAAATGGTGAGCATTCCCAAATCCTGATCTCATGTTTTTTGGGCTCCAGAACCGTGTTCGTGCATTTCTCAAGACGAATTCTGATATAAAATGACGCGAGGAACGCGTTGGAAGCGGCAGAATTGAGATCCGAGAAACCGTTGACGACAAAATCGCGAGCATTCCCAAAACTTGATCTCGTGTTTTTTGGGCTCCAGAACCGTGTTTGTGCATTTCTCATGACTAATTCTGGTATAAAATGACGCGAGGAACGCGTTGGAAGCGACAGAATTGAGATCCGAGCAACCGTTGACGAGAAAATGGCGAGCATTCCCAAAACTTGATCTCATGTTTTTTGGGCTCCAGAACCGTGTTTGTGCATTTCTCAAGACGAATTCTGATATAAAATGACGCGAGGAACGCGTTGGAAGCGGCAGAATTGAGATCCGAGCAACCGTTGACGAGAAAATGGCGAGCATTCCCAAATCCTGATCTCATGTTTTTTGGGCTCCAGAATCGTGTTTGTGCATTTCTCATGACTAATTCTGATATAAAATGACGCGACGAACGCGTTGGAAGCGACAGAATTGCGATCCGAGCAACCGTTGACGAGAAAATGGCGAGCATTCCCAAATCCTGATCTCATGTTTTTTGGGCTCCAGAACCGTGTTTGTGCATTTCTCATGACTAATTCTGATATAAAATGACGCGAGGAACGCGTTGGAAGCGGCAGAATTGAGATCCGAGCAACCGTTGACGAGAAAATGGCGAGCATTCCCAAATCCTGATCTCATGTTTTTTCGGCTCCAGAACCGTGTTTCTGCATTTCTCATGACTAATTCTGATATAAAATGACGCGACGAACGCGTTGGAAGCGACAGAAGTGCGATCAGAGAAACCGTTGACGAGAAAATGGCGAGCATTCCCAAATCCTGATCTCGTATTTTTTGGACTCCAGAAACGTTTTCGTGCATTTGTCGTGACTATTTCCGACGCAAAATGACACGAGGAACACGCTGGAAGCGACAGAATTGCGATCCGAGAAACCGTTGACGAGAAAATGGTGAGCATTCCCAAATCCTGATCTCATGTTTTTTGGGCTCCAGAACCGTGTTTGTGCATTTCTCATGACTAATTCTGATATAAAATGACGCGACGAACGCGTTGGAAGCGACAGAATTGCGATCCGAGCAACCGTTGACGAGAAAATGGCGAGCATTCCCAAAACTTGATCTCGTGTTTATTGAACTCCAGAACCGTGTTTGTGCATTTCTCAAGACGAATTCCGACGTAAAATGACACGAGGAACATGTTGGAAGCGACAGGATTGCGATCCGAGAAACCGTTGATGACAAAATCGCGAGCATTCCCAAAACCTGAACTCGTGGTTTTTGGACTCCAGAAACGTTTTCGTGCATTTGTCGTGACTATTTCCGACGCAAAATGTCACGAGGAACACGCTGGAGGCGACAGAATTGCGATCCGAGAAACCGTTGACGAGAAAATGGCGAGCATTCCCCAATCCTGATCTCATGTTTTTTGGGCTCCAGAACCGTGTTTGTGCATTTCCCATGACTAATTCTGGTATAAAATGACGCGAGGAACGCGTTGGAAGCGACAGAATTGAGATCCGAACAACCGTTGACGAGAAAATGGCGAGCATTCCCAAAACTTGATCTCATGTTTTTTGGGCTCCAGAACCGTGTTTGTGCATTTCTCAAGACGAATTCTGATATAAAATGACGCGAGGAACGCGTTGGAAGCGGCAGAATTGAGATCCGAGCAACCGTTGACGAGAAAATGGCGAGCATTCCCAAATCCTGATCTCATGTTTTTTGGGCTCCAGAACCGTGTTTGTGCATTTCTCGTGACTAATTCTGATATAAAATGACGCGACGAACGCGTTGGAAGCGACAGAATTGCGATCCGAGCAACCGTTGACGAGAAAATGGCGAGCATTCCCAAATCCTGATCTCATGTTTTTTGGGCTCCAGAACCGTGTTTCTGCATTTCTCATGACTAATTCTGATATAAAATGACGCGACGAACGCGTTGGAAGCGACAGAATTGCGATCAGAGAAACCGTTGACGAGAAAATGGCGAGCATTCCCAAATCCTGATCTCGTGTTTTTTGGACTCCAGAAACGTTTTCGTGCATTTGTCGTGACTATTTCCGACGCAAAATGACACGAGGAACACGCTGGAAGCGACAGAATTGCGATCCGAGAAACCGTTGACGAGAAAATGGCGAGCATTCCCAAATCCTGATCTCATGTTTTTTGGGCTCCAGAACCGTGTTTGTGCATTTCTCATGACTAATTCTGATATAAAATGACGCGACGAACGCGTTGGAAGCGACAGAATTGCGATCCGAGCAACCGTTGACGAGAAAATGGCGAGCATTCCCAAATCCTGATCTCATGTTTTTTGGGCTCCAGAACCGTGTTTGTGCATTTCTCATGACTAATTCTGATATAAAATGACGCGAGGAACGCGTTGGAAGCGACAGAATTGAGATCCGAACAACCGTTGACGAGAAAATGGCGAGCATTCCCAAAACTTGATCTCATGTTTTTTGGGCTCCAGAAACGTGTTTGTGCATTTCTCGTGACTATTTCCGACGCAAAATGACACGAGGAACACGCTGGAAGCGACAGAATTGCGATCCGCGAAACCGTTGACGAGAAAATGGTGAGCATTCCCAAATCCTGATGTCATGTTTTTTGGGCTCCAGAACCGTGTTTGTGCATTTCTCATGACTAATTCTGATATAAAATGACGCGACGAACGCGTTGGAAGCGACAGAATTGCGATCCGAGCAACCGTTGACGAGAAAATGGCGAGCATTCCCAAAACTTGATCTCGTGTTTATTGAACTCCAGAACCGTGTTTGTGCATTTCTCAAGACGAATTCCGACGTAAAATGACACGAGGAACATGTTGGAAGCGACAGGATTGCGATCCGAGAAACCGTTGATGACAAAATCGCGAGCATTCCCAAAACCTGAACTCGTGGTTTTTGGACTCCAGAAACGTTTTCGTGCATTTGTCGTGACTATTTCCGACGCAAAATGTCACGAGGAACACGCTGGAGGCGACAGAATTGCGATCCGAGAAACCGTTGACGAGAAAATGGCGAGCATTCCCCAATCCTGATCTCATGTTTTTTGGGCTCCAGAACCGTGTTTGTGCATTTCCCATGACTAATTCTGGTATAAAATGACGCGAGGAACACGCTGGAGGCGACAGAATTGCGATCCGAGAAACCGTTGACGAGAAAATGGCGAGCATTCCCCAATCCTGATCTCATGTTTTTTGGGCTCCAGAACCGTGTTTCTGCATTTCTCATGACTAATTCTGATATAAAATGACGCGAGGAACACGCTGGAAGCGACAGAATTGCGATCCGAGCAACCGTTGACGAGAAAATGGCGAGCATTCCCAAATCCTGATCTCATGTTTTTTGGGCTCCAGAACCGTGTTTGTGCATTTCTCATGACTAATTCTGATATAAAATGACGCGAGGAACGAGTTGGAAGCGGCAGAATTGAGATCCGAGCAACCGTTGACGAGAAAATGGCGCCATTCCCAAATCCTGATCTCATGTTTTTTGGGCTCCAGAACCGCGTTTGTGCATTTCTCATGACTAATTCTGATATAAAATGACGCGAGGAACGCGTTGGAAGCGACAGAATTGAGATCCGAGAAACCGTTGACGACAAAATCGCGAGCATTCCCAAAACTTGATCTCATGTTTTTTGGGCTCCAGAACCGTGTTTCCGCATTTGTCATGACTAATTCTGATATAAAATGACGCGACGAACGCGTTGGAAGCGACAGAATTGCTATCAGAGAAACCGTTGACGAGAAAATGGCGAGCATTCCCAAATCCTGATCTCGTGTTTTTTGGACTCCAGAAACGTTTTCGTGCATTTGTCGTCACTATTTCCGACGTAAAATGACACGAGGAACACGCTGGAGGCGACAGAATTGCGATCCGAGAAACCGTTGACGAGAAAATGGCGAGCATTCCCCAATCCTGATCTCATGTTTTTTGGGCTCCAGAACCGTGTTTGTGCATTTCTCATGACTAATTCTGATATAAAATGACGCGAGGAACGCGTTGGAAGCGACAGAATTGAGATCCGAGCAACCGTTGACGAGAAAATGGCGAGCATTCCCAAATCCTGATCTCATGTTTTTTGGGCTCCAGAACCGCGTTTGTGCATTTCTCATGACTAATTCTGATATAAAATGACGCGAGGAACGCGTTGGAAGCGACAGAATTGAGATCCGAGCAACCGTTGACGAGAAAATGGCGACCATTCCCAAATCCTGATCTCATGTTTTTTGGGCTCCAGAACCGTGTTTCTGCATTTCTCATGACTAATTCTGATATAAAATGACGCGACGAACGCGTTGGAAGCGACAGAAGTGCGATCAGAGAAACCGTTGACGAGAAAATGGCGAGCATTCCCAAATCCTGATCTCGTATTTTTTGGACTCCAGAAACGTTTTCGTGCATTTGTCGTGACTATTTCCGACGCAAAATGACACGAGGAACACGCTGGAAGCGACAGAATTGCGATCCGAGAAACCGTTGACGAGAAAATGGTGAGCATTCCCAAATCCTGATCTCATGTTTTTTGGGCTCCAGAACCGTGTTCGTGCATTTCTCAAGACGAATTCTGATATAAAATGACGCGAGGAACGCGTTGGAAGCGGCAGAATTGAGATCCGAGAAACCGTTGACGACAAAATCGCGAGCATTCCCAAAACTTGATCTCGTGTTTTTTGGGCTCCAGAACCGTGTTTGTGCATTTCTCATGACTAATTCTGGTATAAAATGACGCGAGGAACGCGTTGGAAGCGACAGAATTGAGATCCGAGCAACCGTTGACGAGAAAATGGCGAGCATTCCCAAAACTTGATCTCATGTTTTTTGGGCTCCAGAACCGTGTTTGTGCATTTCTCAAGACGAATTCTGATATAAAATGACGCGAGGAACGCGTTGGAAGCGGCAGAATTGAGATCCGAGCAACCGTTGACGAGAAAATGGCGAGCATTCCCAAATCCTGATCTCATGTTTTTTGGGCTCCAGAATCGTGTTTGTGCATTTCTCATGACTAATTCTGATATAAAATGACGCGACGAACGCGTTGGAAGCGACAGAATTGCGATCCGAGCAACCGTTGACGAGAAAATGGCGAGCATTCCCAAATCCTGATCTCATGTTTTTTGGGCTCCAGAACCGTGTTTGTGCATTTCTCATGACTAATTCTGATATAAAATGACGCGAGGAACGCGTTGGAAGCGGCAGAATTGAGATCCGAGCAACCGTTGACGAGAAAATGGCGAGCATTCCCAAATCCTGATCTCATGTTTTTTCGGCTCCAGAACCGTGTTTCTGCATTTCTCATGACTAATTCTGATATAAAATGACGCGACGAACGCGTTGGAAGCGACAGAAGTGCGATCAGAGAAACCGTTGACGAGAAAATGGCGAGCATTCCCAAATCCTGATCTCGTATTTTTTGGACTCCAGAAACGTTTTCGTGCATTTGTCGTGACTATTTCCGACGCAAAATGACACGAGGAACACGCTGGAAGCGACAGAATTGCGATCCGAGAAACCGTTGACGAGAAAATGGTGAGCATTCCCAAATCCTGATCTCATGTTTTTTGGGCTCCAGAACCGTGTTTGTGCATTTCTCATGACTAATTCTGATATAAAATGACGCGACGAACGCGTTGGAAGCGACAGAATTGCGATCCGAGCAACCGTTGACGAGAAAATGGCGAGCATTCCCAAAACTTGATCTCGTGTTTATTGAACTCCAGAACCGTGTTTGTGCATTTCTCAAGACGAATTCCGACGTAAAATGACACGAGGAACATGTTGGAAGCGACAGGATTGCGATCCGAGAAACCGTTGATGACAAAATCGCGAGCATTCCCAAAACCTGAACTCGTGGTTTTTGGACTCCAGAAACGTTTTCGTGCATTTGTCGTGACTATTTCCGACGCAAAATGTCACGAGGAACACGCTGGAGGCGACAGAATTGCGATCCGAGAAACCGTTGACGAGAAAATGGCGAGCATTCCCCAATCCTGATCTCATGTTTTTTGGGCTCCAGAACCGTGTTTGTGCATTTCCCATGACTAATTCTGGTATAAAATGACGCGAGGAACGCGTTGGAAGCGACAGAATTGAGATCCGAACAACCGTTGACGAGAAAATGGCGAGCATTCCCAAAACTTGATCTCATGTTTTTTGGGCTCCAGAACCGTGTTTGTGCATTTCTCAAGACGAATTCTGATATAAAATGACGCGAGGAACGCGTTGGAAGCGGCAGAATTGAGATCCGAGCAACCGTTGACGAGAAAATGGCGAGCATTCCCAAATCCTGATCTCATGTTTTTTGGGCTCCAGAACCGTGTTTGTGCATTTCTCGTGACTAATTCTGATATAAAATGACGCGACGAACGCGTTGGAAGCGACAGAATTGCGATCCGAGCAACCGTTGACGAGAAAATGGCGAGCATTCCCAAATCCTGATCTCATGTTTTTTGGGCTCCAGAACCGTGTTTCTGCATTTCTCATGACTAATTCTGATATAAAATGACGCGACGAACGCGTTGGAAGCGACAGAATTGCGATCAGAGAAACCGTTGACGAGAAAATGGCGAGCATTCCCAAATCCTGATCTCGTGTTTTTTGGACTCCAGAAACGTTTTCGTGCATTTGTCGTGACTATTTCCGACGCAAAATGACACGAGGAACACGCTGGAAGCGACAGAATTGCGATCCGAGAAACCGTTGACGAGAAAATGGCGAGCATTCCCAAATCCTGATCTCATGTTTTTTGGGCTCCAGAACCGTGTTTGTGCATTTCTCATGACTAATTCTGATATAAAATGACGCGAGGAACGCGTTGGAAGCGACAGAATTGAGATCCGAACAACCGTTGACGAGAAAATGGCGAGCATTCCCAAAACTTGATCTCATGTTTTTTGGGCTCCAGAAACGTGTTTGTGCATTTCTCGTGACTAATTCTGATATAAAATGACGCGACGAACGCGTTGGAAGCGACAGAATTGCGATCCGAGCAACCGTTGACGAGAAAATGGCGAGCATTCCCAAATCCTGATCTCATGTTTTTTGGGCTCCAGAACCGTGTTTGTGCATTTCTCATGACTAATTCTGATATAAAATGACGCGACGAACGCGTTGGAAGCGACAGAATTGCGATCAGAGAAACCGTTGACGAGAAAATGGCGAGCATTCCCAAATCCTGATCTCATGTTTTTTGGGCTCCAGAACCGTGTTTGTGCATTTCTCATGACTAATTCTGATATAAAATGACGCGACGAACGCGTTGGAAGCGACAGAATTGCGATCCGAGCAACCGTTGACGAGAAAATGGCGAGCATTCCCAAATCCTGATCTCATCTTTTTTGGGCTCCAGAACCGTGTTTGTGCATTTCTCATGACTAATTCTGATATAAAATGACGCGAGGAACGCGTTGGAAGCGACAGAATTGAGATCCGAACAACCGTTGACGAGAAAATGGCGAGCATTCCCAAAACTTGATCTCATGTTTTTTGGGCTCCAGAACCGTGTTTGTGCATTTCTCAAGACGAATTCTGATATAAAATGACGCGAAGAACGCGTTGGAAGCGGCAGAATTGAGATCCGAGCAACCGTTGACGAGAAAATGGCGAGCATTCCCAAATCCTGATCTCATGTTTTTTGGGCTCCAGAACCGTGTTTGTGCATTTCTCGTGACTAATTCTGATATAAAATGACGCGACGAACGCGTTGGAAGCGACAGAATTGCGATCCGAGCAACCGTTGACGAGAAAATGGCGAGCATTCCCAAATCCTGATCTCATGTTTTTTGGGCTCCAGAACCGTGTTTCTGCATTTCTCATGACTAATTCTGATATAAAATGACGCGGCGAACGCGTTGGAAGCGACAGAATTGCGATCAGAGAAACCGTTGACGAGAAAATGGCGAGCATTCCCAAATCCTGATCTCGTGTTTTTTGGACTCCAGAAACGTTTTCGTGCATTTGTCGTGACTATTTCCGACGCAAAATGACACGAGGAACACGCTGGAAGCGACAGAATTGCGATCCGAGAAACCGTTGACGAGAAAATGGCGAGCATTCCCAAATCCTGATCTCATGTTTTTTGGGCTCCAGAACCGTGTCTCTGCATTTCTCATGACTAATTCTGATATAAAATGACGCGACGAACGCGTTGGAAGCGACAGAATTGCGATCAGAGAAACCGTTGACGAGAAAATGGCGAGCATTCCCAAATCCTGATCTCGTGTTTTTTGGACTCCAGAAACGTTTTCGTGCATTTGTCGTGACTATTTCCGACGCAAAATGACACGAGGAACACGCTGGAAGCGACAGAATTGCGATCCGAGAAACCGTTGACGAGAAAATGGTGAGCATTCCCAAATCCTGATCTCATGTTTTTTGGGCTCCAGAACCGTGTTTGTGCATTTCTCATGACTAATTCTGATATAAAATGACGCGACGAACGCGTTGGAAGCGACAGAATTGCGATCCGAGCAACCGTTGACGAGAAAATGGCGAGCATTCCCAAAACTTGATCTCGTGTTTATTGAACTCCAGAACCGTGTTTGTGCATTTCTCAAGACGAATTCCGACGTAAAATGACACGAGGAACATGTTGGAAGCGACAGGATTGCGATCCGAGAAACCGTTGATGACAAAATCGCGAGCATTCCCAAAACCTGAACTCGTGGTTTTTGGACTCCAGAAACGTTTTCGTGCATTTGTCGTGACTATTTCCGACGCAAAATGTCACGAGGAACACGCTGGAGGCGACAGAATTGCGATCCGAGAAACCGTTGACGAGAAAATGGCGAGCATTCCCCAATCCTGATCTCATGTTTTTTGGGCTCCAGAACCGTGTTTGTGCATTTCCCATGACTAATTCTGGTATAAAATGACGCGAGGAACACGCTGGAGGCGACAGAATTGCGATCCGAGAAACCGTTGACGAGAAAATGGCGAGCATTCCCCAATCCTGATCTCATGTTTTTTGGGCTCCAGAACCGTGTTTCTGCATTTCTCATGACTAATTCTGATATAAAATGACGCGAGGAACACGCTGGAAGCGACAGAATTGCGATCCGAGCAACCGTTGACGAGAAAATGGCGAGCATTCCCAAATCCTGATCTCATGTTTTTTGGGCTCCAGAACCGTGTTTGTGCATTTCTCATGACTAATTCTGATATAAAATGACGCGAGGAACGAGTTGGAAGCGGCAGAATTGAGATCCGAGCAACCGTTGACGAGAAAATGGCGACCATTCCCAAATCCTGATCTCGTATTTTTTGGACTCCAGAAACGTTTTCGTGCATTTGTCGTGACTATTTCCGACGCAAAATGACACGAGGAACACGCTGGAAGCGACAGAATTGCGATCCGAGAAACCGTTGACGAGAAAATGGTGAGCATTCCCAAATCCTGATCTCATGTTTTTTGGGCTCCAGAACCGTGTTTGTGCATTTCTCATGACTAATTCTGATATAAAATGACGCGACGAACGCGTTGGAAGCGACAGAATTGCGATCCGAGCAACCGTTGACGAGAAAATGGCGAGCATTCCCAAAACTTGATCTCGTGTTTATTGAACTCCAGAACCGTGTTTGTGCATTTCTCAAGACGAATTCCGACGTAAAATGACACGAGGAACATGTTGGAAGCGACAGGATTGCGATCCGAGAAACCGTTGATGACAAAATCGCGAGCATTCCCAAAACCTGAACTCGTGGTTTTTGGACTCCAGAAACGTTTTCGTGCATTTGTCGTGACTATTTCCGACGCAAAATGTCACGAGGAACACGCTGGAGGCGACAGAATTGCGATCCGAGAAACCGTTGACGAGAAAATGGCGAGCATTCCCCAATCCTGATCTCATGTTTTTTGGGCTCCAGAACCGTGTTTGTGCATTTCCCATGACTAATTCTGGTATAAAATGACGCGAGGAACACGCTGGAGGCGACAGAATTGCGATCCGAGAAACCGTTGACGAGAAAATGGCGAGCATTCCCCAATCCTGATCTCATGTTTTTTGGGCTCCAGAACCGTGTTTCTGCATTTCTCATGACTAATTCTGATATAAAATGACGCGAGGAACACGCTGGAAGCGACAGAATTGCGATCCGAGCAACCGTTGACGAGAAAATGGCGAGCATTCCCAAATCCTGATCTCATGTTTTTTGGGCTCCAGAACCGTGTTTGTGCATTTCTCATGACTAATTCTGATATAAAATGACGCGAGGAACGAGTTGGAAGCGGCAGAATTGAGATCCGAGCAACCGTTGACGAGAAAATGGCGACCATTCCCAAATCCTGATCTCGTATTTTTTGGACTCCAGAAACGTTTTCGTGCATTTGTCGTGACTATTTCCGACGCAAAATGACACGAGGAACACGCTGGAAGCGACAGAATTGCGATCCGAACAACCGTTGACGAGAAAATGGCGAGCATTCCCAAAACTTGATCTCATGTTTTTTGGGCTCCAGAACCGTGTTTGTGCATTTCTCATGACTAATTCTGATATAAAATGACGCGACGAACGCGTTGGAAGCGACAGAATTGCGATCCGAGCAACCGTTGACGAGAAAATGGCGAGCATTCCCAAAACTTGATCTCGTGTTTATTGAACTCCAGAACCGTGTTTGTGCATTTCTCAAGACGAATTCCGACGTAAAATGACACGAGGAACATGTTGGAAGCGACAGGATTGCGATCCGAGAAACCGTTGATGACAAAATCGCGAGCATTCCCAAAACCTGAACTCGTGGTTTTTGGACTCCAGAAACGTTTTCGTGCATTTGTCGTGACTATTTCCGACGCAAAATGTCACGAGGAACACGCTGGAGGCGACAGAATTGCGATCCGAGAAACCGTTGACGAGAAAATGGCGAGCATTCCCCAATCCTGATCTCATGTTTTTTGGGCTCCAGAACCGTGTTTGTGCATTTCCCATGACTAATTCTGGTATAAAATGACGCGAGGAACGCGTTGGAAGCGACAGAATTGAGATCCGAACAACCGTTGACGAGAAAATGGCGAGCATTCCCAAAACTTGATCTCATGTTTTTTGGGCTCCAGAACCGTGTTTGTGCATTTCTCAAGACGAATTCTGATATAAAATGACGCGAGGAACGCGTTGGAAGCGGCAGAATTGAGATCCGAGCAACCGTTGACGAGAAAATGGCGAGCATTCCCAAATCCTGATCTCATGTTTTTTGGGCTCCAGAACCGTGTTTGTGCATTTCTCGTGACTAATTCTGATATAAAATGACGCGACGAACGCGTTGGAAGCGACAGAATTGCGATCCGAGCAACCGTTGACGAGAAAATGGCGAGCATTCCCAAATCCTGATCTCATGTTTTTTGGGCTCCAGAACCGTGTTTCTGCATTTCTCATGACTAATTCTGATATAAAATGACGCGACGAACGCGTTGGAAGCGACAGAATTGCGATCAGAGAAACCGTTGACGAGAAAATGGCGAGCATTCCCAAATCCTGATCTCGTGTTTTTTGGACTCCAGAAACGTTTTCGTGCATTTGTCGTGACTATTTCCGACGCAAAATGACACGAGGAACACGCTGGAAGCGACAGAATTGCGATCCGAGAAACCGTTGACGAGAAAATGGCGAGCATTCCCAAATCCTGATCTCATGTTTTTTGGGCTCCAGAACCGTGTTTGTGCATTTCTCATGACTAATTCTGATATAAAATGACGCGAGGAACGCGTTGGAAGCGACAGAATTGAGATCCGAACAACCGTTGACGAGAAAATGGCGAGCATTCCCAAAACTTGATCTCATGTTTTTTGGGCTCCAGAAACGTGTTTGTGCATTTCTCGTGACTAATTCTGATATAAAATGACGCGACGAACGCGTTGGAAGCGACAGAATTGCGATCCGAGCAACCGTTGACGAGAAAATGGCGAGCATTCCCAAATCCTGATCTCATGTTTTTTGGGCTCCAGAACCGTGTTTGTGCATTTCTCATGACTAATTCTGATATAAAATGACGCGACGAACGCGTTGGAAGCGACAGAATTGCGATCAGAGAAACCGTTGACGAGAAAATGGCGAGCATTCCCAAATCCTGATCTCATGTTTTTTGGGCTCCAGAACCGTGTTTGTGCATTTCTCATGACTAATTCTGATATAAAATGACGCGACGAACGCGTTGGAAGCGACAGAATTGCGATCCGAGCAACCGTTGACGAGAAAATGGCGAGCATTCCCAAATCCTGATCTCATCTTTTTTGGGCTCCAGAACCGTGTTTGTGCATTTCTCATGACTAATTCTGATATAAAATGACGCGAGGAACGCGTTGGAAGCGACAGAATTGAGATCCGAACAACCGTTGACGAGAAAATGGCGAGCATTCCCAAAACTTGATCTCATGTTTTTTGGGCTCCAGAACCGTGTTTGTGCATTTCTCAAGACGAATTCTGATATAAAATGACGCGAAGAACGCGTTGGAAGCGGCAGAATTGAGATCCGAGCAACCGTTGACGAGAAAATGGCGAGCATTCCCAAATCCTGATCTCATGTTTTTTGGGCTCCAGAACCGTGTTTGTGCATTTCTCGTGACTAATTCTGATATAAAATGACGCGACGAACGCGTTGGAAGCGACAGAATTGCGATCCGAGCAACCGTTGACGAGAAAATGGCGAGCATTCCCAAATCCTGATCTCATGTTTTTTGGGCTCCAGAACCGTGTTTCTGCATTTCTCATGACTAATTCTGATATAAAATGACGCGGCGAACGCGTTGGAAGCGACAGAATTGCGATCAGAGAAACCGTTGACGAGAAAATGGCGAGCATTCCCAAATCCTGATCTCGTGTTTTTTGGACTCCAGAAACGTTTTCGTGCATTTGTCGTGACTATTTCCGACGCAAAATGACACGAGGAACACGCTGGAAGCGACAGAATTGCGATCCGAGAAACCGTTGACGAGAAAATGGCGAGCATTCCCAAATCCTGATCTCATGTTTTTTGGGCTCCAGAACCGTGTCTCTGCATTTCTCATGACTAATTCTGATATAAAATGACGCGACGAACGCGTTGGAAGCGACAGAATTGCGATCAGAGAAACCGTTGACGAGAAAATGGCGAGCATTCCCAAATCCTGATCTCGTGTTTTTTGGACTCCAGAAACGTTTTCGTGCATTTGTCGTGACTATTTCCGACGCAAAATGACACGAGGAACACGCTGGAAGCGACAGAATTGCGATCCGAGAAACCGTTGACGAGAAAATGGTGAGCATTCCCAAATCCTGATCTCATGTTTTTTGGGCTCCAGAACCGTGTTTGTGCATTTCTCATGACTAATTCTGATATAAAATGACGCGACGAACGCGTTGGAAGCGACAGAATTGCGATCCGAGCAACCGTTGACGAGAAAATGGCGAGCATTCCCAAAACTTGATCTCGTGTTTATTGAACTCCAGAACCGTGTTTGTGCATTTCTCAAGACGAATTCCGACGTAAAATGACACGAGGAACATGTTGGAAGCGACAGGATTGCGATCCGAGAAACCGTTGATGACAAAATCGCGAGCATTCCCAAAACCTGAACTCGTGGTTTTTGGACTCCAGAAACGTTTTCGTGCATTTGTCGTGACTATTTCCGACGCAAAATGTCACGAGGAACACGCTGGAGGCGACAGAATTGCGATCCGAGAAACCGTTGACGAGAAAATGGCGAGCATTCCCCAATCCTGATCTCATGTTTTTTGGGCTCCAGAACCGTGTTTGTGCATTTCCCATGACTAATTCTGGTATAAAATGACGCGAGGAACACGCTGGAGGCGACAGAATTGCGATCCGAGAAACCGTTGACGAGAAAATGGCGAGCATTCCCCAATCCTGATCTCATGTTTTTTGGGCTCCAGAACCGTGTTTCTGCATTTCTCATGACTAATTCTGATATAAAATGACGCGAGGAACACGCTGGAAGCGACAGAATTGCGATCCGAGCAACCGTTGACGAGAAAATGGCGAGCATTCCCAAATCCTGATCTCATGTTTTTTGGGCTCCAGAACCGTGTTTGTGCATTTCTCATGACTAATTCTGATATAAAATGACGCGAGGAACGAGTTGGAAGCGGCAGAATTGAGATCCGAGCAACCGTTGACGAGAAAATGGCGACCATTCCCAAATCCTGATCTCATGTTTTTTGGGCTCCAGAACCGTGTTTGTGCATTTCTCATGACTAATTCTGATATAAAATGACGCGAGGAACGCGTTGGAAGCGACAGAATTGAGATCCGAACAACCGTTGACGAGAAAATGGCGAGCATTCCCAAAACTTGATCTCATGTTTTTTGGGCTCCAGAACCGTGTTTGTGCATTTCTCAAGACGAATTCTGATATAAAATGACGCGAGGAACGCGTTGGAAGCGGCAGAATTGAGATCCGAGCAATCGTTGACGAGAAAATGGCGAGCATTCCCAAATCCTGATCTCATGTTTTTTGGGCTCCAGAACCGTGTTTGTGCATTTCTCGTGACTAATTCTGATATAAAATGACGCGACGAACGCGTTGGAAGCGACAGAATTGCGATCCGAGCAACCGTTGACGAGAAAATGGCGAGCATTCCCAAAACCTGATCTCATGTTTTTTGGGCTCCAGAACCGTGTTTCTGCATTTCTCATGACTAATTCTGATATAAAATGACGCGACGAACGCGTTGGAAGCGACAGAATTGCGATCAGAGAAACCGTTGACGAGAAAATGGCGAGCATTCCCAAATCCTGATCTCGTGTTTTTTGGACTCCAGAAACGTTTTCGTGCATTTGTCGTGACTATTTCCGACGCAAAATGACACGAGGAACACGCTGGAAGCGACAGAATTGCGATCCGAGAAACCGTTGACGAGAAAATGGCGAGCATTCCCAAATCCTGATCTCATGTTTTTTGGGCTCCAGAACCGTGTTTGTGCATTTCTTATGACTAATTCTGATATAAAATGACGCGACGAACGCGTTGGAAGCGACAGAATTGCGATCCGAGCAACCGTTGACGAGAAAATGGCGAGCATTCCCAAATCCTGATCTCATGTTTTTTGGGCTCCAGAACCGTGTTTGTGCATTTCTTATGACTAATTCTGATATAAAATGACGCGAGGAACGCGTTGGAAGCGACAGAATTGAGATCCGAACAACCGTTGACGAGAAAATGGCGAGCATTCCCAAAACTTGATCTCATGTTTTTTGGGCTCCAGAACCGTGTTTGTGCATTTCTCAAGACGAATTCTGATATAAAATGACGCGAGGAACGCGTTGGAAGCGGCAGAATTGAGATCCGAGCAACCGTTGACGAGAAAATGGCGACCATTCCCAAATCCTGATCTCATGTTTTTTGGGCTCCAGAACCGTGTTTCTGCATTTCTCATGACTAATTCTGATATAAAATGACGCGACGAACGCGTTGGAAGCGACAGAAGTGCGATCAGAGAAACCGTTGACGAGAAAATGGCGAGCATTCCCAAATCCTGATCTCGTGTTTTTTGGACTCCAGAAACGTTTTCGTGCATTTGTCGTGACAATTTCCGACGCAAAATGACACGAGGAACACGCTGGAAGCGACAGAATTGCGATCCGAGAAACCGTTGACGAGAAAATGGCGAGCATTCCCAAATCCTGATCTCATGTTTTTTGGGCTCCAGAACCGTGTTTGTGCATTTCTCGTGACTAATTCTGATATAAAATGACGCGACGAACGCGTTGGAAGCGACAGAATTGCGATCCGAGCAACCGTTGACGAGAAAATGGCGAGCATTCCCAAATCCTGATCTCATGTTTTTTGGGCTCCAGAACCGTGTTTGTGCATTTCTCATGACTAATTCTGATATAAAATGACGCGAGGAACGCGTTGGAAGCGACAGAATTGAGATCCGAGCAACCGTTGACGAGAAAATGGCGACCATTCCCAAATCCTGATCTCATGTTTTTTGGGCTCCAGAACCGTGTTTGTGCATTTCTCATGACTAATTCTGATATAAAATGACGCGACGAACGCGTTGGAAGCGACAGAATTGCGATCCGAGCAACCGTTGACGAGAAAATCGCGAGCATTCCCAAAACCTGATCTCGTGTTTTTTGGACTCCAGAAACGTGTTTGTGCATTTCTCATGACTAATTCTGATATAAAATGACGCGAGGAACGAGTTGGAAGCGGCAGAATTGAGATCCGAGCAACCGTTGACGAGAAAATGGCGACCATTCCCAAAACCTGATCTCATGTTTTTTGGGCTCCAGAACCGTGTTTCTGCATTTCTCATGACTAATTCTGATATAAAATGACGCGACGAACGCGTTGGAAGCGACAGAATTGCGATCAGAGAAACCGTTGACGAGAAAATGGCGAGCATTCCCAAATCCTGATCTCGTGTTTTTTGGACTCCAGAAACGTTTTCGTGCATTTGTCGTGACTATTTCCGACGCAAAATGACACGAGGAACACGCTGGAAGCGACAGAATTGCGATCCGAGAAACCGTTGACGAGAAAATGGCGAGCATTCCCAAATCCTGATCTCATGTTTTTTGGGCTCCAGAACCGTGTTTGTGCATTTCTTATGACTAATTCTGATATAAAATGACGCGACGAACGCGTTGGAAGCGACAGAATTGCGATCCGAGCAACCGTTGACGAGAAAATGGCGAGCATTCCCAAATCCTGATCTCATGTTTTTTGGGCTCCAGAACCGTGTTTGTGCATTTCTTATGACTAATTCTGATATAAAATGACGCGAGGAACGCGTTGGAAGCGACAGAATTGAGATCCGAACAACCGTTGACGAGAAAATGGCGAGCATTCCCAAAACTTGATCTCATGTTTTTTGGGCTCCAGAACCGTGTTTGTGCATTTCTCAAGACGAATTCTGATATAAAATGACGCGAGGAACGCGTTGGAAGCGGCAGAATTGAGATCCGAGCAACCGTTGACGAGAAAATGGCGACCATTCCCAAATCCTGATCTCATGTTTTTTGGGCTCCAGAACCGTGTTTGTGCATTTCTCATGACTAATTCTGATATAAAATGACGCGAGGAACGCGTTGGAAGCGACAGAATTGAGATCCGAACAACCGTTGACGAGAAAATGGCGAGCATTCCCAAATCCTGATCTCATGTTTTTTGGGCTCCAGAACCGTGTTTGTGCATTTCTTATGACTAATTCTGATATAAAATGACGCGAGGAACGCGTTGGAAGCGACAGAATTGAGATCCGAACAACCGTTGACGAGAAAATGGCGAGCATTCCCAAAACTTGATCTCATGTTTTTTGGGCTCCAGAACCGTGTTTGTGCATTTCTCGTGACTAATTCTGATATAAAATGACGCGACGAACGCGTTGGAAGCGACAGAATTGCGATCCGAGCAACCGTTGACGAGAAAATGGCGAGCATTCCCAAATCCTGATCTCATGTTTTTTGGGCTCCAGAACCGTGTTTGTGCATTTCTTATGACTAATTCTGATATAAAATGACGCGAGGAACGCGTTGGAAGCGACAGAATTGAGATCCGAACAACCGTTGACGAGAAAATGGCGAGCATTCCCAAAACTTGATCTCATGTTTTTTGGGCTCCAGAACCGTGTTTGTGCATTTCTCAAGACGAATTCTGATATAAAATGACGCGAGGAACGCGTTGGAAGCGGCAGAATTGAGATCCGAGCAACCGTTGACGAGAAAATGGCGACCATTCCCAAATCCTGATCTCATGTTTTTTGGGCTCCAGAACCGTGTTTGTGCATTTCTCATGACTAATTCTGATATAAAATGA
Source organism: Crossocerus cetratus (assembly GCA_963675795.1). Classification (NCBI taxonomy): domain Eukaryota; kingdom Metazoa; phylum Arthropoda; class Insecta; order Hymenoptera; family Crabronidae; genus Crossocerus; species Crossocerus cetratus. The sequence goes on from OY776667.1 coordinate 4,217,137, forward strand.
CGCGAGGAACGCGTTGGAAGCGACAGAATTGAGATCCGAACAACCGTTGACGAGAAAATGGCGAGCATTCCCAAAACTTGATCTCATGTTTTTTGGGCTCCAGAACCGTGTTTGTGCATTTCTCAAGACGAATTCTGATATAAAATGACGCGAGGAACGCGTTGGAAGCGGCAGAATTGAGATCCGAGCAATCGTTGACGAGAAAATGGCGAGCATTCCCAAATCCTGATCTCATGTTTTTTGGGCTCCAGAACCGTGTTTGTGCATTTCTCGTGACTAATTCTGATATAAAATGACGCGACGAACGCGTTGGAAGCGACAGAATTGCGATCCGAGCAACCGTTGACGAGAAAATGGCGAGCATTCCCAAAACCTGATCTCATGTTTTTTGGGCTCCAGAACCGTGTTTCTGCATTTCTCATGACTAATTCTGATATAAAATGACGCGACGAACGCGTTGGAAGCGACAGAATTGCGATCAGAGAAACCGTTGACGAGAAAATGGCGAGCATTCCCAAATCCTGATCTCGTGTTTTTTGGACTCCAGAAACGTTTTCGTGCATTTGTCGTGACTATTTCCGACGCAAAATGACACGAGGAACACGCTGGAAGCGACAGAATTGCGATCCGAGAAACCGTTGACGAGAAAATGGCGAGCATTCCCAAATCCTGATCTCATGTTTTTTGGGCTCCAGAACCGTGTTTGTGCATTTCTCAAGACGAATTCTGATATAAAATGACGCGAGGAACGCGTTGGAAGCGGCAGAATTGAGATCCGAGCAACCGTTGACGAGAAAATGGCGACCATTCCCAAATCCTGATCTCATGTTTTTTGGGCTCCAGAACCGTGTTTCTGCATTTCTGATGACTAATTCTGATATAAAATGACGCGACGAACGCGTTGGAAGCGACAGAAGTGCGATCAGAGAAACCGTTGACGAGAAAATGGCGAGCATTCCCAAATCCTGATCTCGTGTTTTTTGGACTCCAGAAACGTTTTCGTGCATTTGTCGTGACTATTTCCGACGCAAAATGACACGAGGAACACGCTGGAAGCGACAGAATTGCGATCCGAGAAACCGTTGACGAGAAAATGGCGAGCATTCCCAAATCCTGATCTCATGTTTTTTGGGCTCCAGAACCGTGTTTGTGCATTTCTCATGACTAATTCTGATATAAAATGACGCGACGAACGCGTTGGAAGCGACAGAATTGCGATCCGAGCAACCGTTGACGAGAAAATGGCGAGCATTCCCAAATCCTGATCTCATGTTTTTTGGGCTCCAGAACCGTGTTTGTGCATTTCTCATGACTAATTCTGATATAAAATGACGCGACGAACGCGTTGGAAGCGACAGAATTGCGATCCGAGCAACCGTTGACGAGAAAATGGCGAGCATTCCCCAATCCTGATCTCATGTTTTTTGGGCTCCAGAACCGTGTTTGTGCATTTCTCATGACTAATTCTGATATAAAATGACGCGAGGAACACGCTGGAAGCGACAGAATTGCGATCCGAGCATCCGTTGACGAGAAAATGGCGAGCATTCCCAAATCCTGATCTCATGTTTTTTGGGCTCCAGAACCGTGTTTGTGCATTTCTTATGACTAATTCTGATATAAAATGACGCGAGGAACGCGTTGGAAGCGACAGAATTGAGATCCGAACAACCGTTGACGAGAAAATGGCGAGCATTCCCAAAACTTGATCTCATGTTTTTTGGGCTCCAGAACCGTGTTTGTGCATTTCTCAAGACGAATTCTGATATAAAATGACGCGAGGAACGCGTTGGAAGCGGCAGAATTGAGATCCGAGCAACCGTTGACGAGAAAATGGCGACCATTCCCAAATCCTGATCTCATGTTTTTTGGGCTCCAGAACCGTGTTTGTGCATTTCTCATGACTAATTCTGATATAAAATGACGCGAGGAACGCGTTGGAAGCGACAGAATTGAGATCCGAACAACCGTTGACGAGAAAATGGCGAGCATTCCCAAAACTTGATCTCATGTTTTTTGGGCTCCAGAACCGTGTTTGTGCATTTCTCAAGACGAATTCTGATATAAAATGACGCGAGGAACGCGTTGGAAGCGGCAGAATTGAGATCCGAGCAATCGTTGACGAGAAAATGGCGAGCATTCCCAAATCCTGATCTCATGTTTTTTGGGCTCCAGAACCGTGTTTGTGCATTTCTCGTGACTAATTCTGATATAAAATGACGCGACGAACGCGTTGGAAGCGACAGAATTGCGATCCGAGCAACCGTTGACGAGAAAATGGCGAGCATTCCCAAAACTTGATCTCATGTTTTTTGGGCTCCAGAACCGTGTTTGTGCATTTCTCGTGACTAATTCTGATATAAAATGACGCGACGAACGCGTTGGAAGCGACAGAATTGCGATCCGAGCAACCGTTGACGAGAAAATGGCGAGCATTCCCAAATCCTGATCTCATGTTTTTTGGGCTCCAGAACCGTGTTTGTGCATTTCTTATGACTAATTCTGATATAAAATGACGCGAGGAACGCGTTGGAAGCGACAGAATTGAGATCCGAACAACCGTTGACGAGAAAATGGCGAGCATTCCCAAAACTTGATCTCATGTTTTTTGGGCTCCAGAACCGTGTTTGTGCATTTCTCAAGACGAATTCTGATATAAAATGACGCGAGGAACGCGTTGGAAGCGGCAGAATTGAGATCCGAGCAACCGTTGACGAGAAAATGGCGACCATTCCCAAATCCTGATCTCATGTTTTTTGGGCTCCAGAACCGTGTTTGTGCATTTCTCATGACTAATTCTGATATAAAATGACGCGAGGAACGCGTTGGAAGCGACAGAATTGAGATCCGAACAACCGTTGACGAGAAAATGGCGAGCATTCCCAAAACTTGATCTCATGTTTTTTGGGCTCCAGAACCGTGTTTGTGCATTTCTCAAGACGAATTCTGATATAAAATGACGCGAGGAACGCGTTGGAAGCGGCAGAATTGAGATCCGAGCAATCGTTGACGAGAAAATGGCGAGCATTCCCAAATCCTGATCTCATGTTTTTTGGGCTCCAGAACCGTGTTTGTGCATTTCTCGTGACTAATTCTGATATAAAATGACGCGACGAACGCGTTGGAAGCGACAGAATTGCGATCCGAGCAACCGTTGACGAGAAAATGGCGAGCATTCCCAAAACCTGATCTCATGTTTTTTGGGCTCCAGAACCGTGTTTCTGCATTTCTCATGACTAATTCTGATATAAAATGACGCGACGAACGCGTTGGAAGCGACAGAATTGCGATCAGAGAAACCGTTGACGAGAAAATGGCGAGCATTCCCAAATCCTGATCTCGTGTTTTTTGGACTCCAGAAACGTTTTCGTGCATTTGTCGTGACTATTTCCGACGCAAAATGACACGAGGAACACGCTGGAAGCGACAGAATTGCGATCCGAGAAACCGTTGACGAGAAAATGGCGAGCATTCCCAAATCCTGATCTCATGTTTTTTGGGCTCCAGAACCGTGTTTGTGCATTTCTCAAGACGAATTCTGATATAAAATGACGCGAGGAACGCGTTGGAAGCGGCAGAATTGAGATCCGAGCAACCGTTGACGAGAAAATGGCGACCATTCCCAAATCCTGATCTCATGTTTTTTGGGCTCCAGAACCGTGTTTCTGCATTTCTGATGACTAATTCTGATATAAAATGACGCGACGAACGCGTTGGAAGCGACAGAAGTGCGATCAGAGAAACCGTTGACGAGAAAATGGCGAGCATTCCCAAATCCTGATCTCGTGTTTTTTGGACTCCAGAAACGTTTTCGTGCATTTGTCGTGACTATTTCCGACGCAAAATGACACGAGGAACACGCTGGAAGCGACAGAATTGCGATCCGAGAAACCGTTGACGAGAAAATGGCGAGCATTCCCAAATCCTGATCTCATGTTTTTTGGGCTCCAGAACCGTGTTTGTGCATTTCTCATGACTAATTCTGATATAAAATGACGCGACGAACGCGTTGGAAGCGACAGAATTGCGATCCGAGCAACCGTTGACGAGAAAATGGCGAGCATTCCCAAATCCTGATCTCATGTTTTTTGGGCTCCAGAACCGTGTTTGTGCATTTCTCATGACTAATTCTGATATAAAATGACGCGACGAACGCGTTGGAAGCGACAGAATTGCGATCCGAGCAACCGTTGACGAGAAAATGGCGAGCATTCCCCAATCCTGATCTCGTGTTTTTTGGACTCCAGAAACGTTTTCGTGCATTTGTCGTGACTATTTCCGACGCAAAATGACACGAGGAACACGCTGGAAGCGACAGAATTGCGATCCGAGAAACCGTTGACGAGAAAATGGCGAGCATTCCCAAATCCTGATCTCATGTTTTTTGGGCTCCAGAACCGTGTTTGTGCATTTCTCATGACTAATTCTGATATAAAATGACGCGACGAACGCGTTGGAAGCGACAGAATTGCGATCCGAGCAACCGTTGACGAGAAAATGGCGAGCATTCCCAAATCCTGATCTCATGTTTTTTGGGCTCCAGAACCGTGTTTGTGCATTTCTCATGACTAATTCTGATATAAAATGACGCGAGGAACGCGTTGGAAGCGACAGAATTGAGATCCGAGCAACCGTTGACGAGAAAATGGCGACCATTCCCAAATCCTGATCTCATGTTTTTTGGGCTCCAGAACCGTGTTTGTGCATTTCTCATGACTAATTCTGATATAAAATGACGCGACGAACGCGTTGGAAGCGACAGAATTGCGATCCGAGCAACCGTTGACGAGAAAATCGCGAGCATTCCCAAAACCTGATCTCGTGTTTTTTGGACTCCAGAAACGTGTTTGTGCATTTCTCATGACTAATTCTGATATAAAATGACGCGAGGAACGAGTTGGAAGCGGCAGAATTGAGATCCGAGCAACCGTTGACGAGAAAATGGCGACCATTCCCAAAACCTGATCTCATGTTTTTTGGGCTCCAGAACCGTGTTTCTGCATTTCTCATGACTAATTCTGATATAAAATGACGCGACGAACGCGTTGGAAGCGACAGAATTGCGATCAGAGAAACCGTTGACGAGAAAATGGCGAGCATTCCCAAATCCTGATCTCGTGTTTTTTGGACTCCAGAAACGTTTTCGTGCATTTGTCGTGACTATTTCCGACGCAAAATGACACGAGGAACACGCTGGAAGCGACAGAATTGCGATCCGAGAAACCGTTGACGAGAAAATGGCGAGCATTCCCAAATCCTGATCTCATGTTTTTTGGGCTCCAGAACCGTGTTTGTGCATTTCTTATGACTAATTCTGATATAAAATGACGCGACGAACGCGTTGGAAGCGACAGAATTGCGATCCGAGCAACCGTTGACGAGAAAATGGCGAGCATTCCCAAATCCTGATCTCATGTTTTTTGGGCTCCAGAACCGTGTTTGTGCATTTCTTATGACTAATTCTGATATAAAATGACGCGAGGAACGCGTTGGAAGCGACAGAATTGAGATCCGAACAACCGTTGACGAGAAAATGGCGAGCATTCCCAAAACTTGATCTCATGTTTTTTGGGCTCCAGAACCGTGTTTGTGCATTTCTCAAGACGAATTCTGATATAAAATGACGCGAGGAACGCGTTGGAAGCGGCAGAATTGAGATCCGAGCAACCGTTGACGAGAAAATGGCGACCATTCCCAAATCCTGATCTCATGTTTTTTGGGCTCCAGAACCGTGTTTCTGCATTTCTCATGACTAATTCTGATATAAAATGACGCGACGAACGCGTTGGAAGCGACAGAAGTGCGATCAGAGAAACCGTTGACGAGAAAATGGCGAGCATTCCCAAATCCTGATCTCGTGTTTTTTGGACTCCAGAAACGTTTTCGTGCATTTGTCGTGACTATTTCCGACGCAAAATGACACGAGGAACACGCTGGAAGCGACAGAATTGCGATCCGAGAAACCGTTGACGAGAAAATGGCGAGCATTCCCAAATCCTGATCTCATGTTTTTTGGGCTCCAGAACCGTGTTTGTGCATTTCTCATGACTAATTCTGATATAAAATGACGCGACGAACGCGTTGGAAGCGACAGAATTGCGATCCGAGCAACCGTTGACGAGAAAATGGCGAGCATTCCCAAATCCTGATCTCATGTTTTTTGGGCTCCAGAACCGTGTTTGTGCATTTCTCATGACTAATTCTGATATAAAATGACGCGACGAACGCGTTGGAAGCGACAGAATTGCGATCCGAGCAACCGTTGACGAGAAAATGGCGAGCATTCCCAAATCCTGATCTCATGTTTTTTGGGCTCCAGAACCGTGTTTGTGCATTTCTCATGACTAATTCTGATATAAAATGACGCGAGGAACGCGTTGGAAGCGACAGAATTGAGATCCGAGCAACCGTTGACGAGAAAATGGCGACCATTCCCAAATCCTGATCTCATGTTTTTTGGGCTCCAGAACCGTGTTTGTGCATTTCTCATGACTAATTCTGATATAAAATGACGCGACGAACGCGTTGGAAGCGACAGAATTGCGATCCGAGCAACCGTTGACGAGAAAATCGCGAGCATTCCCAAAACCTGATCTCGTGTTTTTTGGACTCCAGAAACGTGTTTCTGCATTTCTCATGACTAATTCTGATATAAAATGACGCGAGGAACGAGTTGGAAGCGGCAGAATTGAGATCCGAGCAACCGTTGACGAGAAAATGGCGACCATTCCCAAATCCTGATCTCATGTTTTTTGGGCTCCAGAACCGTGTTTCTGCATTTCTCATGACTAATTCTGATATAAAATGACGCGACGAACGCGTTGGAAGCGACAGAATTGCGATCAGAGAAACCGTTGACGAGAAAATGGCGAGCATTCCCAAATCCTGATCTCGTGTTTTTTGGACTCCAGAAACGCTTTCGTGCATTTGTCGTCACTATTTCCGACGTAAAATGACACGAGGAACACGCTGGAGGCGACAGAATTGCGATCCGAGAAACCGTTGACGAGAAAATGGCGAGCATTCCCAAAACTTGATCTCATGTTTTTTGGGCTCCAGAAGCGTGTTTGTGCATTTCTCAAGACGAATTCTGATATAAAATGACGCGAGGAACGCGTTAGAAGCGGCAGAATTGAGATCCGAGCAACCGTTGACGAGAAAATGGCGAGCATTCCCAAATCCTGATCTCATGTTTTTTGGGCTCCAGAACCGTGTTTGTGCATTTCTCATGACTAATTCTGATATAAAATGACGCGACAAACGCGTTGGAAGCGACAGAATTGCGATCCGAGCAACCGTTGACGAGAAAATGGCGAGCATTCCCAAATCCTGATCTCATGTTTTTTGGGCTCCAGAACCGTGTTTGTGCATTTCTCATGACTAATTCTGATATAAAATGACGCGACGAACGCGTTGGAAGCAACAGAATTGCGATCCGAGCAACCGTTGACGAGAAAATGGCGAGCATTCCCAAAACTTGATCTCATGTTTTTTGGGCTCCAGAAGCGTGTTTGTGCATTTCTCAAGACGAATTCTGATATAAAATGACGCGAGGAACGCGTTAGAAGCGGCAGAATTGAGATCCGAGCAACCGTTGACGAGAAAATGGCGAGCATTCCCAAATCCTGATCTCATGTTTTTTGGGCTCCAGAACCGTGTTTGTGCATTTCTCATGACTAATTCTGATATAAAATGACACGAGGAACACGCTGGAGGCGACAGAATTGCGATCCGAGAAACCGTTGACGAGAAAATGGCGAGCATTCCCAAAACTTGATCTCATGTTTTTTGGGCTCCAGAAGCGTGTTTGAGCATTTCTCAAGACGAATTCTGATATAAAATGACGCGAGGAACGCGTTAGAAGCGGCAGAATTGAGATCCGAGCAACCGTTGACGAGAAAATGGCGAGCATTCCCAAATCCTGATCTCATGTTTTTTGGGCTCCAGAACCGTGTTTGTGCATTTCTCATGACTAATTCTGATATAAAATGACGCGACAAACGCGTTGGAAGCGACAGAATTGCGATCCGAGCAACCGTTGACGAGAAAATGGCGAGCATTCCCAAATCCTGATCTCATGTTTTTTGGGCTCCAGAACCGTGTTTGTGCATTTCCCATGACTAATTCTGATATAAAATGACGCGACGAACGCGTTGGAAGCGACAGAATTGCGATCCGAGCAACCGTTGACGAGAAAATGGCGAGCATTCCCAAATCCTGATCTCATGTTTTTTGGGCTCCAGAACCGTGTTTGTGCATTTCTCATGACTAATTCTGATATAAAATGACGCGAGGAACGCGTTGGAAGCGACAGAATTGAGATCCGAGCAACCGTTGACGAGAAAATGGCGACCATTCCCAAATCCTGATCTCATGTTTTTTGGGCTCCAGAACCGTGTTTGTGCATTTCTCATGACTAATTCTGATATAAAATGACGCGACGAACGCGTTGGAAGCGACAGAATTGCGATCCGAGCAACCGTTGACGCGAAAATGGCGAGCATTCCCAAATCCTGATCTCATGTTTTTTGGGCTCCAGAACCGTGTTTGTGCATTTCTCATGACTAATTCTGATATAAAATGACGCGAGGAACGCGTTGGAAGCGACAGAATTGAGATCCGAGCAACCGTTGACGAGAAAATGGCGACCATTCCCAAATCCTGATCTCATGTTTTTTGGGCTCCAGAACCGTGTTTGTGCATTTCTCATGACTAATTCTGATATAAAATGACGCGACGAACGCGTTGGAAGCGACAGAATTGCGATCCGAGCAACCGTTGACGAGAAAATCGCGAGCATTCCCAAAACCTGATCTCGTGTTTTTTGGACTCCAGAAACGTTTTCGTGCATTTGTCGTCACTATTTCCGACGTAAAATGACACGAGGAACACGCTGGAGGCGACAGAATTGCGATCCGAGAAACCGTTGACGAGAAAATGGCGAGCATTCCCCAATCCTGATCTCATGTTTTTTGGGTTATAGAACCGTGTTTGTGCATTTCTCATGACTAATTCTGATATAAAATGACGCGAGGAACGCGTTGGAAGCGGCAGAATTGAGATCCGAGCAACCGTTGACGAGAAAATGGCGAGCATTCCCAAATCCTGATCTCATGTTTTTTGGCTCCAGAACCGTGTTTGTGCATTTCTCAAGACGAATTCTGATATAAAATGACGCGAGGAACGCGTTGGAAGCGGCAGAATTGAGATCCGAGCAACCGTTGACGAGAAAATGGCGAGCATTCCCAAATCCTGATCTCATGTTTTTTGGGCTCCAGAACCGTGTTTGTGCATTTCTCATGACTAATTCTGATATAAAATGACGCGACGAACGCGTTGGAAGCGACAGAATTGCGATCCGAGCAACCGTTGACGAGAAAATGGCGAGCATTCCCAAATCCTGATCTCATGTTTTTTGGGCTCCAGAACCGTGTTTGTGCATTTCTCATGACTAATTCTGATATAAAATGACGCGAGGAACGAGTTGGAAGCGGCAGAATTGAGATCCGAGCAACCGTTGACGAGAAAATGGCGACCATTCCCAAATCCTGATCTCATGTTTTTTGGGCTCCAGAACCGTGTTTCTGCATTTCTCATGACTAATTCTGATATAAAATGACGCGACGAACGCGTTGGAAGCGACAGAATTGCGATCAGAGGAACCGTTGACGAGAAAATGGCGAGCATTCCCAAATCCTGATCTCGTGTTTTTTGGACTCCAGAAACGTTTTCGTGCATTTGTCGTCACTATTTCCGACGTAAAATGACACGAGGAACACGCTGGAGGCGACAGAATTGCGATCCGAGAAACCGTTGACGAGAAAATGGCGAGCATTCCCCAATCCTGTTCTCATGTTTTTTGGGCTCCAGAACCGTGTTTGTGCATTTCTCATGACTAATTCTGACGTAAAATGACGCGAGGAACGCGTTGGAAGCGACAGAATTGAGATCCGAGCAACCGTTGACGAGAAAATGGCGAGCATTCCCAAATCCTGATCTCATGTTTTTTGGGCTCCAGAACCGTGCTTGTGCATTTCTCATGACTAATTCTGATATAAAATGACGCGACGAACGCGTTGGAAGCGACAGAATTGTGATCCGAGCAACCGTTGACGAGAAAATGGCGAGCATTCCCAAATCCTGATCTCATGTTTTTTGGGCTCCAGAACCGTGTTTGTGCATTTCTCATGACTAATTCTGATATAAAATGACGCGAGGAACGCGTTGGAAGCGACAGAATTGAGATCCGAGCAACCGTTGACGAGAAAATGGCGAGCATTCCCAAAACTTGATCTCATGTTTTTTGGGCTCCAGAAGCGTGTTTGTGCATTTCTCAAGACGAATTCTGATATAAAATGACGCGAGGAACGCGTTGGAAGCGACAGAATTGAGATCCGAGCAACCGTTGACGAGAAAATGGCGACCATTCCCAAATCCTGATCTCATGTTTTTTGGGCTCCAGAACCGTGTTTGTGCATTTCTCATGACTAATTCTGATATAAAATGACGCGACGAACGCGTTGGAAGCGACAGAATTGCGATCCGAGCAACCGTTGACGAGAAAATGGCGAGCATTCCCAAATCCTGATCTCATGTTTTTTGGGCTCCAGAACCGTGTTTGTGCATTTCTCATGACTAATTCTGATATAAAATGACGCGAGGAACGAGTTGGAAGCGGCAGAATTGAGATCCGAGCAACCGTTGACGAGAAAATGGCGACCATTCCCAAATCCTGATCTCATGTTTTTTGGGCTCCAGAACCGTGTTTCTGCATTTCTCATGACTAATTCTGATATAAAATGACGCGACGAACGCGTTGGAAGCGACAGAATTGCGATCAGAGGAACCGTTGACGAGAAAATGGCGAGCATTCCCAAATCCTGATCTCGTGTTTTTTGGACTCCAGAAACGTTTTCGTGCATTTGTCGTCACTATTTCCGACGTAAAATGACACGAGGAACACGCTGGAGGCGACAGAATTGCGATCCGAGAAACCGTTGACGAGAAAATGGCGAGCATTCCCCAATCCTGTTCTCATGTTTTTTGGGCTCCAGAACCGTGTTTGTGCATTTCTCATGACTAATTCGGACGTAAAATGACGCGAGGAACGCGTTGGAAGCGACAGAATTGAGATCCGAGCAACCGTTGACGAGAAAATGGCGAGCATTCCCAAATCCTGATCTCATGTTTTTTGGGCTCCAGAACCGTGCTTGTGCATTTCTCATGACTAATTCTGATATAAAATGACGCGAGGAACGCGTTCGAAGCGACAGAATTGAGATCCGAGCAACCGTTGACGAGAAAATGGCGAGCATTCCCAAATCCTGATCTCATGTTTTTTGGGCTCCAGAACCGTGTTTGTGCATTTCTCATGACTAATTCTGATATAAAATGACGCGAGGAACGCGTTCGAAGCGACAGAATTGAGATCCGAGCAACCGTTGACGAGAAAATGGCGAGCATTCCCAAATCCTGATCTCATGTTTTTTGGGCTCCAGAACCGCGTTTGTGCATTTCTCATGACTAATTCTGATATAAAATGACGCGAGGAACGCGTTGGAAGCGACAGAATTGAGATCCGAGCAACCGTTGACGAGAAAATGGCGACCATTCCCAAATCCTGATCTCATGTTTTTTGGGCTCCAGAACCGTGTTTCTGCATTTCTCATGACTAATTCTGATATAAAATGACGCGACGAACGCGTTGGAAGCGACAGAATTGCGATCCGAGCAACCGTTGACGAGAAAATGGCGAGCATTCCCAAATCCTGATCTCATGTTTTTTGGGCTCCAGAACCGTGTTTGTGCATTTCTCATGACTAATTCTGATATAAAATGACGCGAGGAACGCGTTGGAAGCGGCAGAATTGAGATCCGAGCAACCGTTGACGAGAAAATGGCGAGCATTCCCAAATCCTGATCTCATGTTTTTTGGGCTCCAGAACCGTGTTTCTGCATTTCTCATGACTAATTCTGATATAAAATGACGCGACGAACGCGTTGGAAGCGACAGAAGTGCGATCAGAGAAACCGTTGACGAGAAAATGGCGAGCATTCCCAAATCCTGATCTCGTATTTTTTGGACTCCAGAAACGTTTTCGTGCATTTGTCGTGACTATTTCCGACGCAAAATGACACGAGGAACACGCTGGAAGCGACAGAATTGCGATCCGAGAAACCGTTGACGAGAAAATGGTGAGCATTCCCAAATCCTGATCTCATGTTTTTTGGGCTCCAGAACCGTGTTTGTGCATTTCTCATGACTAATTCTGATATAAAATGACGCGACGAACGCGTTGGAAGCGACAGAATTGCGATCCGAGCAACCGTTGACGAGAAAATCGCGAGCATTCCCAAAACCTGATCTCGTGTTTTTTGGACTCCAGAAACGTTTTCGTGCATTTGTCATCACTATTTCCGACGTAAAATGACACGAGGAACACGCTGGAGGCGACAGAATTGCGATCCGAGAAACCGTTGACGAGAAAATGGCGAGCATTCCCCAATCCTGATCTCATGTTTTTTGGGCTCCAGAACCGTGTTTGTGCATTTCTCAAGACGAATTCTGATATAAAATGACGCGAGGAACGCGTTGGAAGCGGCAGAATTGAGATCCGAGCAACCGTTGACGAGAAAATGGCGAGCATTCCCAAATCCTGATCTCATGTTTTTTGGGCTCCAGAACCGTGTTTGTGCATTTCTCATGACTAATTCTGATATAAAATGACGCGACGAACGCGTTGGAAGCGACAGAATTGCGATCCGAGCAACCGTTGACGAGAAAATGGCGAGCATTCCCAAATCCTGATCTCATCTTTTTTGGGCTCCAGAACCGTGTTTGTGCATTTCTCATGACTAATTCTGATATAAAATGACGCGAGGAACGCGTTGGAAGCGACAGAATTGAGATCCGAACAACCGTTGACGAGAAAATGGCGAGCATTCCCAAAACTTGATCTCATGTTTTTTGGGCTCCAGAACCGTGTTTGTGCATTTCTCAAGACGAATTCTGATATAAAATGACGCGAGGAACGCGTTGGAAGCGGCAGAATTGAGATCCGAGCAACCGTTGACGAGAAAATGGCGAGCATTCCCAAATCCTGATCTCATGTTTTTTGGGCTCCAGAACCGTGTTTGTGCATTTCTCGTGACTAATTCTGATATAAAATGACGCGACGAACGCGTTGGAAGCGACAGAATTGCGATCCGAGCAACCGTTGACGAGAAAATGGCGAGCATTCCCAAATCCTGATCTCATGTTTTTTGGGCTCCAGAACCGTGTTTCTGCATTTCTCATGACTAATTCTGATATAAAATGACGCGACGAACGCGTTGGAAGCGACAGAATTGCGATCAGAGGAACCGTTGACGAGAAAATGGCGAGCATTCCCAAATCCTGATCTCGTGTTTTTTGGACTCCAGAAACGTTTTCGTGCATTTGTCGTCACTATTTCCGACGTAAAATGACACGAGGAACACGCTGGAGGCGACAGAATTGCGATCCGAGAAACCGTTGACGAGAAAATGGCGAGCATTCCCCAATCCTGTTCTCATGTTTTTTGGGCTCCAGAACCGTGTTTGTGCATTTCTCATGACTAATTCTGACGTAAAATGACGCGAGGAACGCGTTGGAAGCGACAGAATTGAGATCCGAGCAACCGTTGACGAGAAAATGGCGAGCATTCCCAAATCCTGATCTCATGTTTTTTGGGCTCCAGAACCGTGCTTGTGCATTTCTCATGACTAATTCTGATATAAAATGACGCGAGGAACGCGTTCGAAGCGACAGAATTGAGATCCGAGCAACCGTTGACGAGAAAATGGCGAGCATTCCCAAATCCTGATCTCATGTTTTTTGGGCTCCAGAACCGTGTTTGTGCATTTCTCATGACTAATTCTGATATAAAATGACGCGAGGAACGCGTTCGAAGCGACAGAATTGAGATCCGAGCAACCGTTGACGAGAAAATGGCGAGCATTCCCAAATCCTGATCTCATGTTTTTTGGGCTCCAGAACCGCGTTTGTGCATTTCTCATGACTAATTCTGATATAAAATGACGCGAGGAACGCGTTGGAAGCGACAGAATTGAGATCCGAGCAACCGTTGACGAGAAAATGGCGACCATTCCCAAATCCTGATCTCATGTTTTTTGGGCTCCAGAACCGTGTTTCTGCATTTCTCATGACTAATTCTGATATAAAATGACGCGACGAACGCGTTGGAAGCGACAGAATTGCGATCCGAGCAACCGTTGACGAGAAAATGGCGAGCATTCCCAAATCCTGATCTCATGTTTTTTGGGCTCCAGAACCGTGTTTGTGCATTTCTCATGACTAATTCTGATATAAAATGACGCGAGGAACGCGTTGGAAGCGGCAGAATTGAGATCCGAGCAACCGTTGACGAGAAAATGGCGAGCATTCCCAAATCCTGATCTCATGTTTTTTGGGCTCCAGAACCGTGTTTCTGCATTTCTCATGACTAATTCTGATATAAAATGACGCGACGAACGCGTTGGAAGCGACAGAAGTGCGATCAGAGAAACCGTTGACGAGAAAATGGCGAGCATTCCCAAATCCTGATCTCGTATTTTTTGGACTCCAGAAACGTTTTCGTGCATTTGTCGTGACTATTTCCGACGCAAAATGACACGAGGAACACGCTGGAAGCGACAGAATTGCGATCCGAGAAACCGTTGACGAGAAAATGGTGAGCATTCCCAAATCCTGATCTCATGTTTTTTGGGCTCCAGAACCGTGTTTGTGCATTTCTCATGACTAATTCTGATATAAAATGACGCGACGAACGCGTTGGAAGCGACAGAATTGCGATCCGAGCAACCGTTGACGAGAAAATCGCGAGCATTCCCAAAACCTGATCTCGTGTTTTTTGGACTCCAGAAACGTTTTCGTGCATTTGTCATCACTATTTCCGACGTAAAATGACACGAGGAACACGCTGGAGGCGACAGAATTGCGATCCGAGAAACCGTTGACGAGAAAATGGCGAGCATTCCCCAATCCTGATCTCATGTTTTTTGGGCTCCAGAACCGTGTTTGTGCATTTCTCAAGACGAATTCTGATATAAAATGACGCGAGGAACGCGTTGGAAGCGGCAGAATTGAGATCCGAGCAACCGTTGACGAGAAAATGGCGAGCATTCCCAAATCCTGATCTCATGTTTTTTGGGCTCCAGAACCGTGTTTGTGCATTTCTCATGACTAATTCTGATATAAAATGACGCGACGAACGCGTTGGAAGCGACAGAATTGCGATCCGAGCAACCGTTGACGAGAAAATGGCGAGCATTCCCAAATCCTGATCTCATCTTTTTTGGGCTCCAGAACCGTGTTTGTGCATTTCTCATGACTAATTCTGATATAAAATGACGCGAGGAACGCGTTGGAAGCGACAGAATTGAGATCCGAACAACCGTTGACGAGAAAATGGCGAGCATTCCCAAAACTTGATCTCATGTTTTTTGGGCTCCAGAACCGTGTTTGTGCATTTCTCAAGACGAATTCTGATATAAAATGACGCGAGGAACGCGTTGGAAGCGGCAGAATTGAGATCCGAGCAACCGTTGACGAGAAAATGGCGAGCATTCCCAAATCCTGATCTCATGTTTTTTGGGCTCCAGAACCGTGTTTGTGCATTTCTCGTGACTAATTCTGATATAAAATGACGCGACGAACGCGTTGGAAGCGACAGAATTGCGATCCGAGCAACCGTTGACGAGAAAATGGCGAGCATTCCCAAATCCTGATCTCATGTTTTTTGGGCTCCAGAACCGTGTTTCTGCATTTCTCATGACTAATTCTGATATAAAATGACGCGACGAACGCGTTGGAAGCGACAGAATTGCGATCAGAGAAACCGTTGACGAGAAAATGGCGAGCATTCCCAAATCCTGATCTCGTGTTTTTTGGACTCCAGAAACGTTTTCGTGCATTTGTAGTGACTATTTCCGACGCAAAATGACACGAGGAACACGCTGGAAGCGACAGAATTGCGATCCGAGAAACCGTTGACGAGAAAATGGCGAGCATTCCCAAATCCTGATCTCATGTTTTTTGGGCTCCAGAACCGTGTTTGTGCATTTCTCATGACTAATTCTGATATAAAATGACGCGACGAACGCGTTGGAAGCGACAGAATTGCGATCCGAGCAACCGTTGACGAGAAAATGGCGAGCATTCCCAAATCCTGATCTCATGTTTTTTGGGCTCCAGAACCGTGTTTCTGCATTTCTCATGACTAATTCTGATATAAAATGACGCGACGAACGCGTTGGAAGCGACAGAAGTGCGATCAGAGAAACCGTTGACGAGAAAATGGCGAGCATTCCCAAATCCTGATCTCGTATTTTTTGGACTCCAGAAACGTTTTCGTGCATTTGTCGTGACTATTTCCGACGCAAAATGACACGAGGAACACGCTGGAAGCGACAGAATTGCGATCCGAGAAACCGTTGACGAGAAAATGGTGAGCATTCCCAAATCCTGATCTCATGTTTTTTGGGCTCCAGAACCGTGTTTGTGCATTTCTCATGACTAATTCTGATATAAAATGACGCGACGAACGCGTTGGAAGCGACAGAATTGCGATCCGAGCAACCGTTGACGAGAAAATCGCGAGCATTCCCAAAACCTGATCTCGTGTTTTTTGGACTCCAGAAACGTTTTCGTGCATTTGTCATCACTATTTCCGACGTAAAATGACACGAGGAACACGCTGGAGGCGACAGAATTGCGATCCGAGAAACCGTTGACGAGAAAATGGCGAGCATTCCCCAATCCTGATCTCATGTTTTTTGGGCTCCAGAACCGTGTTTGTGCATTTCTCAAGACGAATTCTGATATAAAATGACGCGAGGAACGCGTTGGAAGCGGCAGAATTGAGATCCGAGCAACCGTTGACGAGAAAATGGCGAGCATTCCCAAATCCTGATCTCATGTTTTTTGGGCTCCAGAACCGTGTTTGTGCATTTCTCATGACTAATTCTGATATAAAATGACGCGACGAACGCGTTGGAAGCGACAGAATTGCGATCCGAGCAACCGTTGACGAGAAAATGGCGAGCATTCCCAAATCCTGATCTCATCTTTTTTGGGCTCCAGAACCGTGTTTGTGCATTTCTCATGACTAATTCTGATATAAAATGACGCGAGGAACGCGTTGGAAGCGACAGAATTGAGATCCGAACAACCGTTGACGAGAAAATGGCGAGCATTCCCAAAACTTGATCTCATGTTTTTTGGGCTCCAGAACCGTGTTTGTGCATTTCTCAAGACGAATTCTGATATAAAATGACGCGAGGAACGCGTTGGAAGCGGCAGAATTGAGATCCGAGCAACCGTTGACGAGAAAATGGCGAGCATTCCCAAATCCTGATCTCATGTTTTTTGGGCTCCAGAACCGTGTTTGTGCATTTCTCGTGACTAATTCTGATATAAAATGACGCGACGAACGCGTTGGAAGCGACAGAATTGCGATCCGAGCAACCGTTGACGAGAAAATGGCGAGCATTCCCAAATCCTGATCTCATGTTTTTTGGGCTCCAGAACCGTGTTTCTGCATTTCTCATGACTAATTCTGATATAAAATGACGCGACGAACGCGTTGGAAGCGACAGAATTGCGATCAGAGAAACCGTTGACGAGAAAATGGCGAGCATTCCCAAATCCTGATCTCGTGTTTTTTGGACTCCAGAAACGTTTTCGTGCATTTGTAGTGACTATTTCCGACGCAAAATGACACGAGGAACACGCTGGAAGCGACAGAATTGCGATCCGAGAAACCGTTGACGAGAAAATGGCGAGCATTCCCAAATCCTGATCTCATGTTTTTTGGGCTCCAGAACCGTGTTTGTGCATTTCTCATGACTAATTCTGATATAAAATGACGCGACGAACGCGTTGGAAGCGACAGAATTGCGATCCGAGCAACCGTTGACGAGAAAATGGCGAGCATTCCCAAAACTTGATCTCGTGTTTATTGAACTCCAGAACCGTGTTTGTGCATTTCTCAAGACGAATTCTGATATAAAATGACGCGAGGAACGCGTTGGAAGCGGCAGAATTGAGATCCGAGAAACCGTTGACGACAAAATCGCGAGCATTCCCAAAACTTGATCTCGTGTTTTTTGGGCTCCAGAACCGTGTTTGTGCATTTCTCAAGACGAATTCTGATATAAAATGACGCGAGGAACGCGTTGGAAGCGGCAGAATTGAGATCCGAGCAACCGTTGACGAGAAAATGGCGAGCATTCCCAAATCCTGATCTCATGTTTTTTGGGCTCCAGAACCGTGTTTGTGCATTTCTCGTGACTAATTCTGATATAAAATGACGCGACGAACGCGTTGGAAGCGACAGAATTGCGATCCGAGCAACCGTTGACGAGAAAATGGCGAGCATTCCCAAATCCTGATCTCATGTTTTTTGGGCTCCAGAACCGTGTTTCTGCATTTCTCATGACTAATTCTGATATAAAATGACGCGACGAACGCGTTGGAAGCGACAGAATTGCGATCAGAGAAACCGTTGACGAGAAAATGGCGAGCATTCCCAAATCCTGATCTCGTGTTTTTTGGACTCCAGAAACGTTTTCGTGCATTTGGCGTGACTATTTCCGACGCAAAATGACACGAGGAACACGCTGGAAGCGACAGAATTGCGATCCGAGAAACCGTTGACGAGAAAATGGTGAGCATTCCCAAATCCTGATCTCATGTTTTTTGGGCTCCAGAACCGTGTTTGTGCATTTCTCATGACTAATTCTGATATAAAATGACGCGACGAACGCATTGGAAGCGACAGAATTGCGATCCGAGCAACCGTTGACGAGAAAATGGCGAGCATTCCCAAAACTTGATCTCGTGTTTATTGAACTCCAGAACCGTGTTTGTGCATTTCTCAAGACGAATTCCGACGTAAAATGACACGAGGAACATGTTGGAAGCAACAGGATTGCGATCCGAGAAACCGTTGATGACAAAATCGCGAGCATTCCCAAAACCTGAACTCGTGGTTTTTGGACTCCAGAAACGTTTTCGTGCATTTGTCGTGACTATTTCCGACGCAAAATGTCACGAGGAACACGCTGGAGGCGACAGAATTGCGATCCGAGAAACCGTTGACGAGAAAATGGCGAGCATTCCCCAATCCTGATCTCATGTTTTTTGGGCTCCAGAACCGTGTTTGTGCATTTCCCATGACTAATTCTGGTATAAAATGACGCGAGGAACACGCTGGAGGCGACAGAATTGCGATCCGAGCAACCGTTGACGAGAAAATGGCGAGCATTCCCAAATCCTGATCTCATGTTTTTTGGGCTCCAGAACCGTGTTTGTGCATTTCTCATGACTAATTCTGATATAAAATGACGCGAGGAACGAGTTGGAAGCGGCAGAATTGAGATCCGAGCAACCGTTGACGAGAAAATGGCGACCATTTCCAAATCCTGATCTCATGTTTTTTGGGCTCCAGAACCGTGTTTCCGCATTTGTCATGACTAATTCTGATATAAAATGACGCGACGAACGCGTTGGAAGCGACAGAATTGCGATCAGAGAAACCGTTGACGAGAAAATGGCGAGCATTCCCAAATCCTGATCTCGTGTTTTTTGGACTCCAGAAACGTTTTCGTGCATTTGTCGTCACTATTTCCGACGTAAAATGACACGAGGAACACGCTGGAGGCGACAGAATTGCGATCCGATAAACCGTTGACGAGAAAATGGCGAGCATTCCCCAATCCTGATCTCATGTTTTTTGGGCTCCAGAACCGTGTTTGTGCATTTCTCATGACTAATTCTGATATAAAATGACGCGAGGAACGCGTTGGAAGCGACAGAATTGAGATCCGAGCAACCGTTGACGAGAAAATGGCGAGCATTCCCAAATCCTGATCTCATGTTTTTTTGGCTCCAGAACCGTGTTTGTGCATTTCTCATGACTAATTCTGGTATAAAATGACGCGAGGAACGCGTTGGAAGCGACAGAATTGAGATCCGAGCAACCGTTGACGAGAAAATGGCGAGCATTCCCAAAACTTGATCTCATGTTTTTTGGGCTCCAGAACCGTGTTTGTGCATTTCTCAAGACGAATTCTGATATAAAATGACGCGAGGAACGCGTTGGAAGCGGCAGAATTGAGATCCGAGCAACCGTTGACGAGAAAATGGCGAGCATTCCCAAATCCTGATCTCATGTTTTTTGGGCTCCAGAATCGTGTTTGTGCATTTCTCATGACTAATTCTGATATAAAATGACGCGACGAACGCGTTGGAAGCGACAGAATTGCGATCCGAGCAACCGTTGACGAGAAAATGGCGAGCATTCCCAAATCCTGATCTCATGTTTTTTGGGCTCCAGAACCGTGTTTGTGCATTTCTCATGACTAATTCTGATATAAAATGACGCGAGGAACGCGTTGGAAGCGGCAGAATTGAGATCCGAGCAACCGTTGACGAGAAAATGGCGAGCATTCCCAAATCCTGATCTCATGTTTTTTGGGCTCCAGAACCGTGTTTCTGCATTTCTCATGACTAATTCTGATATAAAATGACGCGACGAACGCGTTGGAAGCGACAGAAGTGCGATCAGAGAAACCGTTGACGAGAAAATGGCGAGCATTCCCAAATCCTGATCTCATGTTTTTTGGGCTCCAGAATCGTGTTTGTGCATTTCTCATGACTAATTCTGATATAAAATGACGCGACGAACGCGTTGGAAGCGACAGAATTGCGATCCGAGCAACCGTTGACGAGAAAATGGCGAGCATTCCCAAATCCTGATCTCATGTTTTTTGGGCTCCAGAACCGTGTTTGTGCATTTCTCATGACTAATTCTGATATAAAATGACGCGAGGAACGCGTTGGAAGCGGCAGAATTGAGATCCGAGCAACCGTTGACGAGAAAATGGCGAGCATTCCCAAATCCTGATCTCATGTTTTTTGGGCTCCAGAACCGTGTTTCTGCATTTCTCATGACTAATTCTGATATAAAATGACGCGACGAACGCGTTGGAAGCGACAGAAGTGCGATCCGAGCAACCGTTGACGAGAAAATCGCGAGCATTCCCAAAACCTGATCTCGTGTTTTTTGGACTCCAGAAACGTTTTCGTGCATTTGTCATCACTATTTCCGACGTAAAATGACACGAGGAACACGCTGGAGGCGACAGAATTGCGATCCGAGAAACCGTTGACGAGAAAATGGCGAGCATTCCCCAATCCTGATCTCATGTTTTTTGGGCTCCAGAACCGTGTTTGTGCATTTCTCAAGACGAATTCTGATATAAAATGACGCGAGGAACGCGTTGGAAGCGGCAGAATTGAGATCCGAGCAACCGTTGACGAGAAAATGGCGAGCATTCCCAAATCCTGATCTCATGTTTTTTGGGCTCCAGAACCGTGTTTGTGCATTTCTCATGACTAATTCTGATATAAAATGACGCGACGAACGCGTTGGAAGCGACAGAATTGCGATCCGAGCAACCGTTGACGAGAAAATGGCGAGCATTCCCAAATCCTGATCTCATCTTTTTTGGGCTCCAGAACCGTGTTTGTGCATTTCTCATGACTAATTCTGATATAAAATGACGCGAGGAACGCGTTGGAAGCGACAGAATTGAGATCCGAACAACCGTTGACGAGAAAATGGCGAGCATTCCCAAAACTTGATCTCATGTTTTTTGGGCTCCAGAACCGTGTTTGTGCATTTCTCAAGACGAATTCTGATATAAAATGACGCGAGGAACGCGTTGGAAGCGGCAGAATTGAGATCCGAGCAACCGTTGACGAGAAAATGGCGAGCATTCCCAAATCCTGATCTCATGTTTTTTGGGCTCCAGAACCGTGTTTGTGCATTTCTCGTGACTAATTCTGATATAAAATGACGCGACGAACGCGTTGGAAGCGACAGAATTGCGATCCGAGCAACCGTTGACGAGAAAATGGCGAGCATTCCCAAATCCTGATCTCATGTTTTTTGGGCTCCAGAACCGTGTTTCTGCATTTCTCATGACTAATTCTGATATAAAATGACGCGACGAACGCGTTGGAAGCGACAGAATTGCGATCAGAGAAACCGTTGACGAGAAAATGGCGAGCATTCCCAAATCCTGATCTCGTGTTTTTTGGACTCCAGAAACGTTTTCGTGCATTTGTCGTGACTATTTCCGACGCAAAATGACACGAGGAACACGCTGGAAGCGACAGAATTGCGATCCGAGAAACCGTTGACGAGAAAATGGCGAGCATTCCCAAATCCTGATCTCATGTTTTTTGGGCTCCAGAACCGTGTTTGTGCATTTCTCATGACTAATTCTGATATAAAATGACGCGACGAACGCGTTGGAAGCGACAGAATTGCGATCCGAGCAACCGTTGACGAGAAAATGGCGAGCATTCCCAAATCCTGATCTCATGTTTTTTGGGCTCCAGAACCGTGTTTGTGCATTTCTCAAGACGAATTCTGATATAAAATGACGCGAGGAACGCGTTGGAAGCGGCAGAATTGAGATCCGAGCAACCGTTGACGAGAAAATGGCGAGCATTCCCAAATCCTGATCTCATGTTTTTTGGGCTCCAGAACCGTGTTTGTGCATTTCTCGTGACTAATTCTGATATAAAATGACGCGACGAACGCGTTGGAAGCGACAGAATTGCGATCCGAGCAACCGTTGACGAGAAAATGGCGAGCATTCCCAAATCCTGATCTCATGTTTTTTGGGCTCCAGAACCGTGTTTCTGCATTTCTCATGACTAATTCTGATATAAAATGACGCGACGAACGCGTTGGAAGCGACAGAATTGCGATCAGAGCAACCGTTGACGAGAAAATGGCGAGCATTTCCAAATCCTGATCTCATGTTTTTTGGGCTCCAGAACCGTGTTTGTGCATTTCTCGTGACTAATTCTGATATAAAATGACGCGACGAACGCGTTGGAAGCGACAGAATTGCGATCCGAGCAACCGTTGACGAGAAAATGGCGAGCATTCCCAAATCCTGATCTCATGTTTTTTGGGCTCCAGAACCGTGTTTCTGCATTTCTCATGACTAATTCTGATATAAAATGACGCGAGGAACGCGTTGGAAGCGGCAGAATTGAGATCCGAGCAACCGTTGACGAGAAAATGGCGAGCATTCCCAAATCCTGATCTCATGTTTTTTGGGCTCCAGAACCGTGTTTCTGCATTTCTCATGACTAATTCTGATATAAAATGACGCGAGGAACGAGTTGGAAGCTGCAGAATTGAGATCCGAGCAACCGTTGACGAGAAAATGGCGACCATTCCCAAATCCTGATCTCATGTTTTTTGGGCTCCAGAACCGTGTTTCTGCATTTCTCATGACTAATTCTGATATAAAATGACGCGACGAACGCGTTGGAAGCGACAGAATTGCGATCAGAGAAACCGTTGACGAGAAAATGGCGAGCATTCCCAAATCCTGATCTCGTGTTTTTTGGACTCCAGAAACGTTTTCGTGCGTTTCTCATGACTAATTCTGATATAAAATGACGCGAGGAACGCGTTGGAAGCGACAGAATTGAGATCCGAGTAACCGTTGACGAGAAAATGGCGAGCATTCCCAAAACTTGATCTCGTGTTTATTGAACTCCAGAACCGTGTTTGTGCATTTGTCAAGACGAATTCTGATATAAAATGACGCGAGGAACGCGTTGGAAGCGGCAGAATTGAGATCCGAGCAACCGTTGACGAGAAAATGGCGAGCATTCCCAAATCCTGATCTCATGTTTTTTGGGCTCCAGAACCGTGTTTGTGCATTTCTCATGACTAATTCTGATATAAAATGACGCGACGAACGCGTTGGAAGCGACAGAATTGCGATCCGAGCAACCGTTGACGAGAAAATGGCGAGCATTCCCAAATTCTGATCTCATGTTTTTTGGGCTCCAGAACCGTGTTTGTGCATTTCTCATGACTAATTCTGATATAAAATGACGCGAGGAACGAGTTGGAAGCGGCAGAATTGAGATCCGAGCAACCGTTGACGAGAAAATGGCGACCATTCCCAAATCCTGATCTCATGTTTTTTGGGCTCCAGAACCGTGTTTCTGCATTTTTCATGACTAATTCTGATATAAAATGACGCGACGAACGCGTTGGAAGCGACAGAATTGCGATCAGAGAAACCGTTGACGAGAAAATGGCGAGCATTCCCAAATCCTGATCTCGTGTTTTTTGGACTCCAGAAACGTTTTCGTGCATTTGTCGTCACTATTTCCGACGTAAAATGACACGAGGAACACGCTGGAGGCGACAGAATTGCGATCCGAGAAACCCTTGACGAGAAAATGGCGAGCATTCCCCAATCCTGTTCTCATGTTTTTTGGGCTCCAGAACCGTGTTTGTGCATTTCTCATGACTAATTCTGATATAAAATGACGCGAGGAACGCGTTGGAAGCGACAGAATTGAGATCCGAGTAACCGTTGACGAGAAAATGGCGAGCATTCCCAAAACTTGATCTCGTGTTTATTGAACTCCAGAACCGTGTTTGTGCATTTCTCAAGACGAATTCTGATATAAAATGACGCGAGGAACGCGTTGGAAGCGGCAGAATTGAGATCCGAGCAACCGTTGACGAGAAAATGGCGAGCATTCCCAAATCCTGATCTTATGTTTTTTGGGCTCCAGAACCGTGTTTGTGCATTTCTCATGACTAATTCTGATATAAAATGACGCGACGAACGCGTTGGAAGCGACAGAATTGCGATCCGAGCAACCGTTGACGAGAAAATGGCGAGCATTCCCAAATCCTGATCTCGTGTTTTTTGGACTCCAGAAACGTTTTCGTGCATTTGTCGTCACTATTTCCGACGTAAAATGATACGAGGAACACGCTGGAGGCGACAGAATTGCGATCCGAGAAACCGTTGACGAGAAAATGGCGAGCATTCCCCAATCCTGTTCTCATGTTTTTTCGGCTCCAGAACCGCGTTTGTGCATTTCTCATAACTAATTCTGATATAAAATGACGCGACGAACGCGTTGGAAGCGACAGAATTGCGATCCGAGCAACCGTTGACGAGAAAATGGCGAGCATTCCCAAATCCTGATCTCATGTTTTTTGGGCTCCAGAACCGTGTTTGTGCATTTCTCATGACTAATTCTGATATAAAATGACGCGAGGAACGCGTTGGAAGCGACAGAATTGAGATCCGAGCAACCGTTGACGAGAAAATGGCGAGCATTCCCAAAACTTGTTCTCATGTTTTTTGGGCTCCAGAACCGTGTTTGTGCATTTCTCATGACTAATTCTGATATAAAATGACGCGACGAACGCGTTGGAAGCGACAGAATTGCCATCAGAGAAACCGTTGACGAGAAAATGGCGAGCATTCCCAAATCCTGATCTCGTGTTTTTTGGACTCCAGAAACGTTTTCGTGCATTTGTCGTCACTATTTCCGACGTAAAATGACACGAGGAACACGCTGGAGGCGACAGAATTGCGATCCGAGAAACCGTTGACGAGAAAATGGCGAGCATTCCCCAATCCTGTTCTCATGTTTTTTGGGATCCAGAACCGTCTTTGTGCATTTCTCATGACTAATTCTGACGTAAAATGACGCGAGGAACGCGTTGGAAGCGACAGAATTGAGATCCGAGCAACCGTTGACGAGAAAATGGCGAGCATTCCCAAATCCTGATCTCATGTTTTTTGGGCTCCAGAACCGTGCTTGTGCAATTCTCATGACTAATTCTGATATAAAATGACGCGACGAACGCGTTGGAAGCGACAGAATTGTGATCCGAGCAACCGTTGACGAGAAAATGGCGAGCATTCCCAAATCCTGATCTCATGTTTTTTGGGCTCCGGAACCGTGTTTGTGCATTTCTCATGACTAATTCTGATATAAAATGACGCGAGGAACGAGTTGGAAGCGGCAGAATTGAGATCCGAGCAACCGTTGACGAGAAAATGGCGAGCATTCCCAAATCCTGATCTCGTGTTTTTTGGACTCCAGAAACGTTTTCGTGCATTTGTCGTCACTATTTCCGACGTAAAATGATACGAGGAACACGCTGGAGGCGACAGAATTGCGATCCGAGAAACCGTTGACGAGAAAATGGCGAGCATTCCCCAATCCTGTTCTCATGTTTTTTCGGCTCCAGAACCGCGTTTGTGCATTTCTCATAACTAATTCTGATATAAAATGACGCGACGAACGCGTTGGAAGCGACAGAATTGCGATCCGAGCAACCGTTGACGAGAAAATGGCGAGCATTCCCAAATCCTGATCTCATGTTTTTTGGGCTCCAGAACCGTGTTTGTGCATTTCTCATGACTAATTCTGATATAAAATGACGCGAGGAACGCGTTGGAAGCGACAGAATTGAGATCCGAGCAACCGTTGACGAGAAAATGGCGAGCATTCCCAAAACTTGTTCTCATGTTTTTTGGGCTCCAGAACCGTGTTTGTGCATTTCTCATGACTAATTCTGATATAAAATGACGCGACGAACGCGTTGGAAGCGACAGAATTGCCATCAGAGAAACCGTTGACGAGAAAATGGCGAGCATTCCCAAATCCTGATCTCGTGTTTTTTGGACTCCAGAAACGTTTTCGTGCATTTGTCGTCACTATTTCCGACGTAAAATGACACGAGGAACACGCTGGAGGCGACAGAATTGCGATCCGAGAAACCGTTGACGAGAAAATGGCGAGCATTCCCCAATCCTGTTCTCATGTTTTTTGGGCTCCAGAACCGTCTTTGTGCATTTCTCATGACTAATTCTGACGTAAAATGACGCGAGGAACGCGTTGGAAGCGACAGAATTGAGATCCGAGCAACCGTTGACGAGAAAATGGCGAGCATTCCCAAATCCTGATCTCATGTTTTTTGGGCTCCAGAACCGTGCTTGTGCAATTCTCATGACTAATTCTGATATAAAATGACGCGACGAACGCGTTGGAAGCGACAGAATTGTGATCCGAGCAACCGTTGACGAGAAAATGGCGAGCATTCCCAAATCCTGATCTCATGTTTTTTGGGCTCCGGAACCGTGTTTGTGCATTTCTCATGACTAATTCTGATATAAAATGACGCGAGGAACGAGTTGGAAGCGGCAGAATTGAGATCCGAGCAACCGTTGACGAGAAAATGGCGACCATTCCCAAATCCTGATCTCATGTTTTTTGGGCTCCAGAACCGTGTTTCTGCATTTCTCATGACTAATTCTGATATAAAATGACGCGACGAACGCGTTGGAAGCGACAGAATTGCGATCAGAGAAACCGTTGACGAGAAAATGGCGAGCATTCCCAAATCCTGATCTCGTGTTTTTTGGACTCCAGAAACGTTTTCTTGCATTTGTCGTCACTATTTCCGACGTAAAATGACACGAGGAACACGCTGGAGGCGACAGAATTGCGATCCGAGAAACCGTTGACGAGAAAATGGCGAGCATTCCCCAATCCTGATCTCATGTTTTTTGGGCTCCAGAACCGTGTTTGTGCATTTCTCATGACTAATTCTGGTATAAAATGACGTGAGGAACACGCTGGAGGCGACAGAATTGCGATCCGAGAAACCGTTGACGAGAAAATGGCGAGCATTCCCCAATCCTGATCTCATGTTTTTTGGGCTCCAGAACCGTGTTTGTGCATTTCTCATGACTAATTCTGATATAAAATGAGGCGAGGAACACGCTGGAAGCGACAGAATTGCGATCCGAGCAACCGTTGACGAGAAAATGACGAGCATTCCCCAATCCTGATCTCATGTTTTTTGGGCTCCAGAACCGTGTTTGTGCATTTCTCATGACTAATTCTGGTATAAAATGACGCGAGGAACACGCTGGAGGCGACAGAATTGCGATCCGAGAAACCGTTGACGAGAAAATGGCGAGCATTCCCCAATCCTGATCTCATGTTTTTTGGGCTCCAGAACCGTGTTTGTGCATTTCTCATGACTAATTCTGATATAAAATGACGCGAGGAACACGCTGGAAGCGACAGAATTGCGATCCGAGCAACCGTTGACGAGAAAATGGCGAGCATTCCCAAATCCTGATCTCATGTTTTTTGGGCTCCAGAACCGTGTTTGTGCATTTCTCATGACTAATTCTGATATAAAATGACGCGAGGAACGAGTTGGAAGCGGCAGAATTGAGATCCGAGCAACCGTTGACGAGAAAATGGCGACCATTCCCAAATCCTGATCTCATGTTTTTTGGGCTCCAGAACCGTGTTTCTGCATTTCTCATGACTAATTCTGATATAAAATGACGCGACGAACGCGTTGGAAGCGACAGAATTGCGATCAGAGAAACCGTTGACGAGAAAATGGCGAGCATTCCCAAATCCTGATCTCGTGTTTTTTGGACTCCAGAAACGTTTTCGTGCATTTGTCGTCACTATTTCCGACGTAAAATGACACGAGGAACACGCTGGAGGCGACAGAATTGCGATCCGAGAAACCCTTGACGAGAAAATGGCGAGCATTCCCCAATCCTGTTCTCATGTTTTTTGGGCTCCAGAACCGTGTTTGTGCATTTCTCATGACTAATTCTGATATAAAATGACGCGAGGAACGCGTTGGAAGCGACAGAATTGAGATCCGAGTAACCGTTGACGAGAAAATGGCGAGCATTCCCAAAACTTGATCTCGTGTTTATTGAACTCCAGAACCGTGTTTGTGCATTTGTCAAGACGAATTCTGATATAAAATGACGCGAGGAACGCGTTTGAAGCGGCAGAATTGAGATCCGAGCAACCGTTGACGAGAAAATGGCGAGCATTCCCAAATCCTGATCTCATGTTTTTTGGGCTCCAGAACCGTGTTTGTGCATTTCTCATGACTAATTCTGATATAAAATGACGCGACGAACGCGTTGGAAGCGACAGAATTGCGATCCGAGCAACCGTTGACGAGAAAATGGCGAGCATTCCCGAATCCTGATCTCATGTTTTTTGGACTCCAGAAACGTTTTCGTGCATTTGTCGTCACTATTTCCGACGTAAAATGATACGAGGAACGCGCTGGAGGCGACAGAATTGCGATCCGAGAAACCGTTGACGAGAAAATGGCGAGCATTCCCCAATCCTGTTCTCATGTTTTTTGGGCTCCAGAACCGTGTTTGTGCATTTCTCATGACTAATTCTGACGTAAAATGACGCGAGGAACGCGTTGGAAGCGACAGAATTGAGATCCGAGCAACCGTTGACGAGAAAATGGCGAGCATTCCCAAATCCTGATCTCATGTTTTTTGGGCTCCAGAACCGTGCTTGTGCATTTCTCATGACTAATTCTGATATAAAATGACGCGAGGAACACGCTGGAAGCGACAGAATTGCGATCCGAGCAACCGTTGACGAGAAAATGGCGAGCATTCCCAAATCCTGATCTCGTGTTTTTTGGACTCCAGAAACGTTTTCTTGCATTTGTCGTCACTATTTCCGACGTAAAATGACACGAGGAACACGCTGGAGGCGACAGAATTGCGATCCGAGCAACCGTTGACGAGAAAATGACGAGCATTCCCCAATCCTGATCTCATGTTTTTTGGGCTCCAGAACCGTGTTTGTGCATTTCTCATGACTAATTCTGGTATAAAATGAAGCGAGGAACACGCTGGAGGCGACAGAATTGCGATCCGAGAAACCGTTGACGAGAAAATGGCGAGCATTCCCCAATCCTGATCTCATGTTTTTTGGGCTCCAGAACCGTGTTTGTGCATTTCTCATGACTAATTCTGGTATAAAATGACGCGAGGAACACGCTGGAGGCGACAGAATTGCGATCCGAGCAACCGTTGACGAGAAAATAGCGAGCATTCCCAAATCCTGATCTCATGTTTTTTGGGCTCCAGAACCGTGTTTGTGCATTTCTCATGACTAATTCTGATATAAAATGACGCGAGGAACGAGTTGGAAGCGGCAGAATTGAGATCCGAGCAACCGTTGACGAGAAAATGGCGACCATTCCCAAATCGTGATCTCATGTTTTTTGGGCTCCAGAACCGTGTTTCTGCATTTCTCATGACTAATTCTGATATAAAATGACGCGACGAACGCGTTGGAAGCGACAGAATTGCGATCAGAGAAACCGTTGACGAGAAAATGGCGAGCATTCCCAAATCCTGATCTCGTGTTTTTTGGACTCCAGAAACGTTTTCGTGCATTTGTCGTCACTATTTCCGACGTAAAATAACACGAGGAACACGCTGGAGGCGACAGAATTGCGATCCGAGAAACCCTTGACGAGAAAATGGCGAGCATTCC
Organism: Crossocerus cetratus; assembly: GCA_963675795.1. NCBI lineage: Eukaryota > Metazoa > Arthropoda > Insecta > Hymenoptera > Crabronidae > Crossocerus > Crossocerus cetratus. Next base: position 4,247,399 of record OY776667.1, read on the forward strand.
CCAATCCTGTTCTCATGTTTTTTGGGCTCCAGAACCGTGTTTGTGCATTTCTCATGACTAATTCTGATATAAAATGACGCGAGGAACGCGTTGGAAGCGACAGAATTGAGATCCGAGTAACCGTTGACGAGAAAATGGCGAGCATTCCCAAAACTTGATCTCGTGTTTATTGAACTCCAGAACCGTGTTTGTGCATTTGTCAAGACGAATTCTGATATAAAATGACGCGAGGAACGCGTTGGAAGCGGCAGAATTGAGATCCGAGCAACCGTTGACGAGAAAATGGCGAGCATTCCCAAATCCTGATCTCAAGTTTTTTGGGCTCCAGAACCGTGTTTGTGCATTTCTCATGACTAATTCTGATATAAAATGACGCGACGAACGCGTTGGAAGCGACAGAATTGCGATCCGAGCAACCGTTGACGAGAAAATGGCGAGCATTCCCGAATCCTGATCTCATGTTTTTTGGACTCCAGAAACGTTTTCGTGCATTTGTCGTCACTATTTCCGACGTAAAATGATACGAGGAACGCGCTGGAGGCGACAGAATTGCGATCCGAGAAACCGTTGACGAGAAAATGGCGAGCATTCCCCAATCCTGTTCTCATGTTTTTTGGGCTCCAGAACCGCGTTTGTGCATTTCTCATAACTAATTCTGATATAAAATGACGCGACGAACGCGTTGGAAGCGACAGAATTGCGATCCGAGCAACCGTTGACGAGAAAATGGCGAGCATTCCCAAATCCTGATCTCATGTTTTTTGGGCTCCAGAACCGTGTTTGTGCATTTCTCATGACTAATTCTGATATAAAATGACGCGAGGAACGCGTTGGAAGCGACAGAATTGAGATCCGAGCAACCGTTGACGAGAAAATGGCGAGCATTCCCAAAACTTGATCTCATGTTTTTTGGGCTCCAGAACCGTGTTTGTGCATTTCTCATGACTAATTCTGATATAAAATGACGCGACGAACGCGTTGGAAGCGACAGAATTGCCATCAGAGAAACCGTTGACGAGAAAATGGCGAGCATTCCCAAATCCTGATCTCGTGTTTTTTGGACTCCAGAAACGTTTTCGTGCATTTGTCGTCACTATTTCCGACGTAAAATGACACGAGGAACACGCTGGAGGCGACAGAATTGCGATCCGAGAAACCGTTGACGAGAAAATGGCGAGCATTCCCCAATCCTGTTCTCATGTTTTTTGGGCTCCAGAACCGTGTTTGTGCATTTCTCATGACTAATTCTGACGTAAAATGACGCGAGGAACGCGTTGGAAGCGACAGAATTGAGATCCGAGCAACCGTTGACGAGAAAATGGCGAGCATTCCCAAATCCTGATCTCATGTTTTTTGGGCTCCAGAACCGTGCTTGTGCATTTCTCATGACTAATTCTGATATAAAATGACGCGACGAACGCGTTGGAAGCGACAGAATTGTGATCCGAGCAACCGTTGACGAGAAAATGGCGACCATTCCCCAATCCTGATCTCATGTTTTTTGGGCTCCAGAACCGTGTTTGTGCATTTCTCATGACTAATTCTGATATAAAATGACGCGAGGAACACGCTGGAAGCGACAGAATTGCGATCCGAGCAACCGTTGACGAGAAAATGGCGAGCATTCCCAAATCCTGATCTCATGTTTTTTGGGCTCCAGAACCGTGTTTGTGCATTTCTCATGACTAATTCTGATATAAAATGACGCGAGGAACGAGTTGGAAGCGGCAGAATTGAGATCCGAGCAACCGTTGACGAGAAAATGGCGACCATTCCCAAATCCTGATCTCATGTTTTTTGGGCTCCAGAACCGTGTTTCTGCATTTCTCATGACTAATTCTGATATAAAATGACGCGACGAACGCGTTGGAAGCGACAGAATTGCGATCAGAGAAACCGTTGACGAGAAAATGGCGAGCATTCGCAAATCCTGATCTCGTGTTTTTTGGACTCCAGAAACGTTTTCGTGCATTTGTCGTCACTATTTCCGACGTAAAATGACACGAGGAACACGCTGGAGGCGACAGAATTGCGATCCGAGAAACCGTTGACGAGAAAATGGCGAGCATTCCCCAATCCTGATCTCATGTTTTTTGGGCTCCAGAACCGTGTTTGTGCATTTCTCATGACTAATTCTGGTATAAAATGACGCGAGGAACACGCTGGAGGCGACAGAATTGCGATCCGAGAAACCGTTGACGAGAAAATGGCGAGCATTCCCCAATCCTGATCTCATGTTTTTTGGGCTCCAGAACCGTGTTTGTGCATTTCTCATGACTAATTCTGATATAAAATGAGGCGAGGAACACGCTGGAAGCGACAGAATTGCGATCCGAGCAACCGTTGACGAGAAAATGGCGAGCATTCCCCAATCCTGATCTCATGTTTTTTGGGCTCCAGAACCGTGTTTGTGCATTTCTCATGACTAATTCTGGTATAAAATGACGCGAGGAACACGCTGGAGGCGACAGAATTGCGATCCGAGAAACCGTTGACGAGAAAATGGCGAGCATTCCCCAATCCTGATCTCATGTTTTTTGGGTTCCAGAACCGTGTTTGTGCATTTCTCATGACTAATTCTGGTATAAAATGACGCGAGGAACACGCTGGAGGCGACAGAATTGCGATCCGAGCAACCGTTGACGAGAAAATGGCGAGCATTCCCAAATCCTGATCTCGTGTTTTTTGGACTCCAGAAACGTTTTCGTGCATTTGTCGTCACTATTTCCGACGTTAAATGATACGAGGAACACGCTGGAGGCGACAGAATTGCGATCCGAGAAACCGTTGACGAGAAAATGGCGAGCATTCCCCAATCCTGTTCTCATGTTTTTTCGGCTCCAGAACCGCGTTTGTGCATTTCTCATAACTAATTCTGATATAAAATGACGCGACGAACGCGTTGGAAGCGACAGAATTGCGATCCGAGCAACCGTTGACGAGAAAATGGCGAGCATTCCCAAATCCTGATCTCATGTTTTTTGGGCTCCAGAACCGTGTTTGCGCATTTCTCATGACTAATTCTGATATAAAATGACGCGAGGAACGCGTTGGAAGCGACAGAATTGAGATCCGAGTAACCGTTGACGAGAAAATGGCGAGCATTCCCAAAACTTGATCTCGTGTTTATTGAACTCCAGAACCGTGTTTGTGCATTTGTCAAGACGAATTCTGATATAAAATGACGCGAGGAACGCGTTGGAAGCGGCAGAATTGAGATCCGAGCAACCGTTGACGAGAAAATGGCGAGCATTCCCAAATCCTGATCTCAAGTTTTTTGGGCTCCAGAACCGTGTTTGTGCATTTCTCATGACTAATTCTGATATAAAATGACGCGACGAACGCGTTGGAAGCGACAGAATTGCGATCCGAGCAACCGTTGACGAGAAAATGGCGAGCATTCCCGAATCCTGATCTCATGTTTTTTGGACTCCAGAAACGTTTTCGTGCATTTGTCGTCACTATTTCCGACGTAAAATGATACGAGGAACGCGCTGGAGGCGACAGAATTGCGATCCGAGAAACCGTTGACGAGAAAATGGCGAGCATTCCCCAATCCTGTTCTCATGTTTTTTGGGCTCCAGAACCGCGTTTGTGCATTTCTCATAACTAATTCTGATATAAAATGACGCGACGAACGCGTTGGAAGCGACAGAATTGCGATCCGAGCAACCGTTGACGAGAAAATGGCGAGCATTCCCAAATCCTGATCTCATGTTTTTTGGGCTCCAGAACCGTGTTTGTGCATTTCTCATGACTAATTCTGATATAAAATGACGCGAGGAACGCGTTGGAAGCGACAGAATTGAGATCCGAGCAACCGTTGACGAGAAAATGGCGAGCATTCCCAAAACTTGATCTCATGTTTTTTGGGCTCCAGAACCGTGTTTGTGCATTTCTCATGACTAATTCTGATATAAAATGACGCGACGAACGCGTTGGAAGCGACAGAATTGCCATCAGAGAAACCGTTGACGAGAAAATGGCGAGCATTCCCAAATCCTGATCTCGTGTTTTTTGGACTCCAGAAACGTTTTCGTGCATTTGTCGTCACTATTTCCGACGTAAAATGACACGAGGAACACGCTGGAGGCGACAGAATTGCGATCCGAGAAACCGTTGACGAGAAAATGGCGAGCATTCCCCAATCCTGTTCTCATGTTTTTTGGGCTCCAGAACCGTGTTTGTGCATTTCTCATGACTAATTCTGACGTAAAATGACGCGAGGAACGCGTTGGAAGCGACAGAATTGAGATCCGAGCAACCGTTGACGAGAAAATGGCGAGCATTCCCAAATCCTGATCTCATGTTTTTTGGGCTCCAGAACCGTGCTTGTGCATTTCTCATGACTAATTCTGATATAAAATGACGCGACGAACGCGTTGGAAGCGACAGAATTGTGATCCGAGCAACCGTTGACGAGAAAATGGCGACCATTCCCCAATCCTGATCTCATGTTTTTTGGGCTCCAGAACCGTGTTTGTGCATTTCTCATGACTAATTCTGATATAAAATGACGCGAGGAACACGCTGGAAGCGACAGAATTGCGATCCGAGCAACCGTTGACGAGAAAATGGCGAGCATTCCCAAATCCTGATCTCATGTTTTTTGGGCTCCAGAACCGTGTTTGTGCATTTCTCATGACTAATTCTGATATAAAATGACGCGAGGAACGAGTTGGAAGCGGCAGAATTGAGATCCGAGCAACCGTTGACGAGAAAATGGCGACCATTCCCAAATCCTGATCTCATGTTTTTTGGGCTCCAGAACCGTGTTTCTGCATTTCTCATGACTAATTCTGATATAAAATGACGCGACGAACGCGTTGGAAGCGACAGAATTGCGATCAGAGAAACCGTTGACGAGAAAATGGCGAGCATTCCCAAATCCTGATCTCGTGTTTTTTGGACTCCAGAAACGTTTTCGTGCATTTGTCGTCACTATTTCCGACGTAAAATGACACGAGGAACACGCTGGAGGCGACAGAATTGCGATCCGAGAAACCGTTGACGAGAAAATGGCGAGCATTCCCCAATCCTGATCTCATGTTTTTTGGGCTCCAGAACCGTGTTTGTGCATTTCTCATGACTAATTCTGGTATAAAATGACGCGAGGAACACGCTGCAGGCGACAGAATTGCGATCCGAGAAACCGTTGACGAGAAAATGGCGAGCATTCCCCAATCCTGATCTCATGTTTTTTGGGCTCCAGAACCGTGTTTGTGCATTTCTCATGACTAATTCTGATATAAAATGAGGCGAGGAACACGCTGGAAGCGACAGAATTGCGATCCGAGCAACCGTTGACGAGAAAATGGCGAGCATTCCCCAATCCTGATCTCATGTTTTTTGGGCTCCAGAACCGTGTTTGTGCATTTCTCATGACTAATTCTGGTATAAAATGACGCGAGGAACACGCTGGAGGCGACAGAATTGCGATCCGAGAAACCGTTGACGAGAAAATGGCGAGCATTCCCCAATCCTGATCTCATGTTTTTTGGGCTCCAGAACCGTGTTTGTGCATTTCTCATGACTAATTCTGGTATGAAATGACGCGAGGAACACGCTGGAGGCGACAGAATTGCGATCCGAGCAACCGTTGACGAGAAAATGGCGAGCATTCCCAAATCCTGATCTCGTGTTTTTTGGACTCCAGAAACGTTTTCGTGCATTTGTCGTCACTATTTCCGACGTTAAATGATACGAGGAACACGCTGGAGGCGACAGAATTGCGATCCGAGAAACCGTTGACGAGAAAATGGCGAGCATTCCCCAATCCTGTTCTCATGTTTTTTCGGCTCCAGAACCGCGTTTGTGCATTTCTCATAACTAATTCTGATATAAAATGACGCGACGAACGCGTTGGAAGCGACAGAATTGCGATCCGAGCAACCGTTGACGAGAAAATGGCGAGCATTCCCAAATCCTGATCTCATGTTTTTTGGGCTCCAGAACCGTGTTTGTGCATTTCTCATGACTAATTCTGATATAAAATGACGCGAGGAACGCGTTGGAAGCGACAGAATTGAGATCCGAGCAACCGTTGACGAGAAAATGGCGAGCATTCCCAAAACTTGATCTCATGTTTTTTGGGCTCCAGAACCGTGTTTGTGCATTTCTCATGACTAATTCTGATATAAAATGACGCGACGAACGCGTTGGAAGCGACAGAATTGCCATCAGAGAAACCGTTGACGAGAAAATGGCGAGCATTCCCAAATCCTGATCTCGTGTTTTTTGGACTCCAGAAACGTTTTCGTGCATTTGTCGTCACTATTTCCGACGTAAAATGACACGAGGAACACGCTGGAGGCGACAGAATTGCGATCCGAGAAACCGTTGACGAGAAAATGGCGAGCATTCCCCAATCCTGTTCTCATGTTTTTTGGGCTCCAGAACCGTGTTTGTGCATTTCTCATGACTAATTCTGACGTAAAATGACGCGAGGAACACGCTGGAAGCGACAGAATTGCGATCCGAGCAACCGTTGACGAGAAAATGGCGAGCATTCCCCAATCCTGATCCCATGTTTTTTGGGCTCCAGAACCGTGTTTGTGCATTTCTCATGACTAATTCTGGTATAAAATGACGCGAGGAACACGCTGGAGGCGACAGAATTGCGATCCGAGAAACCGTTGACGAGAAAATGGCGAGCATTCCCCAATCCTGATCTCATGTTTTTTGGGCTCCAGAACCGTGTTTGTGCATTTCTCATGACTAATTCTGGTATAAAATGACGCGAGGAACACGCTGGAGGCGACAGAATTGCGATCCGAGCAACCGTTGACGAGAAAATGGCGAGCATTCCCAAATCCTGATCTCGTGTTTTTTGGACTCCAGAAACGTTTTCGTGCATTTGTCGTCACTATTTCCGACGTAAAATGATACGAGGAACACGCTGGAGGCGACAGAATTGCGATCCGAGAAACCGTTGACGAGAAAATGGCGAGCATTCCCCAATCCTGTTCTCATGTTTTTTCGGCTCCAGAACCGCGTTTGTGCATTTCTCATAACTAATTCTGATATAAAATGACGCGACGAACGCGTTGGAAGCGACAGAATTGCGATCCGAGCAACCGTTGACGAGAAAATGGCGAGCATTCCCAAATCCTGATCTCATGTTTTTTGGGCTCCAGAACCGTGTTTGTGCATTTCTCATGACTAATTCTGATATAAAATGCCGCGAGGAACGCGTTGGAAGCGACAGAATTGAGATCCGAGCAACCGTTGACGAGAAAATGGCGAGCATTCCCAAAACTTGATCTCATGTTTTTTGGGCTCCAGAACCGTGTTTGTGCATTTCTCATGACTAATTCTGATATAAAATGACGCGACGAACGCGTTGGAAGCGACAGAATTGCCATCAGAGAAACCGTTGACGAGAAAATGGCGAGCATTCCCAAATCCTGATCTCGTGTTTTTTGGACTCCAGAAACGTTTTCGTGCATTTGTCGTCACTATTTCCGACGTAAAATGACACGAGGAACACGCTGGAGGCGACAGAATTGCGATCCGAGAAACCGTTGACGAGAAAATGGCGAGCATTCCCCAATCCTGTTCTCATGTTTTTTGGGCTCCAGAACCGTGTTTGTGCATTTCTCATGACTAATTCTGACGTAAAATGACGCGAGGAACGCGTTGGAAGCGACAGAATTGAGATCCGAGCAACCGTTGACGAGAAAATGGCGAGCATTCCCAAATCCTGATCTCATGTTTTTTGGGCTCCAGAACCGTGCTTGTGCATTTCTCATGACTAATTCTGATATAAAATGACGCGACGAACGCGTTGGAAGCGACAGAATTGTGATCCGAGCAACCGTTGACGAGAAAATGGCGAGCATTCCCAAATCCTGATCTCATGTTTTTTGGGCTCCAGAACCGTGTTTGTGCATTTCTCATGACTAATTCTGATATAAAATGACGCGAGGAACGAGTTGGAAGCGGCAGAATTGAGATCCGAGCAACCGTTGACGAGAAAATGGCGACCATTCCCAAATCCTGATCTCATGTTTTTTGGGCTCCAGAACCGTGTTTCTGCATTTCTCATGACTAATTCTGATATAAAATGACGCGACGAACGCGTTGGAAGCGACAGAATTGCGATCAGAGAAACCGTTGACGAGAAAATGGCGAGCATTCCCAAATCCTGATCTCGTGTTTTTTGGACTCCAGAAACGTTTTCTTGCATTTGTCGTCACTATTTCCGACGTAAAATGACACGAGGAACACGCTGGAGGCGACAGAATTGCGATCCGAGAAACCGTTGACGAGAAAATGGCGAGCATTCCCCAATCCTGATCTCATGTTTTTTGGGCTCCAGAACCGTGTTTGTGCATTTCTCATGACTAATTCTGGTATAAAATGACGTGAGGAACACGCTGGAGGCGACAGAATTGCGATCCGAGAAACCGTTGACGAGAAAATGGCGAGCATTCCCCAATCCTGATCTCATGTTTTTTGGGCTCCAGAACCGTGTTTGTGCATTTCTCATGACTAATTCTGATATAAAATGAGGCGAGGAACACGCTGGAAGCGACAGAATTGCGATCCGAGCAACCGTTGACGAGAAAATGACGAGCATTCCCCAATCCTGATCTCATGTTTTTTGGGCTCCAGAACCGTGTTTGTGCATTTCTCATGACTAATTCTGGTATAAAATGACGCGAGGAACACGCTGGAGGCGACAGAATTGCGATCCGAGAAACCGTTGACGAGAAAATGGCGAGCATTCCCCAATCCTGATCTCATGTTTTTTGGGCTCCAGAACCGTGTTTGTGCATTTCTCATGACTAATTCTGATATAAAATGACGCGAGGAACGAGTTGGAAGTGGCAGAATTGAGATCCGAGCAACCGTTGACGAGAAAATGGCGACCATTCCCAAATCCTGATCTCATGTTTTTTGGGCTCCAGAACCGTGTTTCTGCATTTCTCATGACTAATTCTGATATAAAATGACGCGACGAACGCGTTGGAAGCGACAGAATTGCGATCAGAGAAACCGTTGACGAGAAAATGGCGAGCATTCCCAAATCCTGATCTCGTGTTTTTTGGACTCCAGAAACGTTTTCGTGCATTTGTCGTCACTATTTCCGACGTAAAATGACACGAGGAACACGCTGGAGGCGACAGAATTGCGATCCGAGAAACCCTTGACGAGAAAATGGCGAGCATTCCCCAATCCTGTTCTCATGTTTTTTGGGCTCCAGAACCGTGTTTGTGCATTTCTCATGACTAATTCTGATATAAAATGACGCGAGGAACGCGTTGGAAGCGACAGAATTGAGATCCGAGTAACCGTTGACGAGAAAATGGCGAGCATTCCCAAAACTTGATCTCGTGTTTTTTGGACTCCAGAAACGTTTTCGTGCATTTGTCGTCACTATTTCCGACGTAAAATGATACGAGGAACGCGCTGGAGGCGACAGAATTGCGATCCGAGAAACCGTTGACGAGAAAATGGCGAGCATTCCCCAATCCTGTTCTCATGTTTTTTGGGCTCCAGAACCGCGTTTGTGCATTTCTCATAACTAATTCTGATATAAATTGACGCGACGAACGCGTTGGAAGCGACAGAATTGCGATCCGAGCAACCGTTGACGAGAAAATGGCGAGCATTCCCAAATCCTGATCTCATGTTTTTTGGGCTCCAGAACCGTGTTTGTGCATTTCTCATGACTAATTCTGATATAAAATGACGCGAGGAACGCGTTGGAAGCGACAGAATTGAGATCCGAGCAACCGTTGACGAGAAAATGGCGAGCATTCCCAAAACTTGATCTCATGTTTTTTGGGCTCCAGAACCGCGTTTGTGCATTTCTCATGACTAATTCTGATATAAAATGACGCGACGAACGCGTTGGAAGCGACAGAATTGCCATCAGAGAAACCGTTGACGAGAAAATGGCGAGCATTCCCAAATCCTGATCTCGTGTTTTTTGGACTCCAGAAACGTTTTCGTGCATTTGTCGTCACTATTTCCGACGTAAAATGACACGAGGAACACGCAGGAGGCGACAGAATTGCGATCCGAGAAACCGTTGACGAGAAAATGGCGAGCATTCCCCAATCCTGTTCTCATGTTTTTTGGGCTCCAGAACCGTGTTTGTGCATTTCTCATGACTAATTCTGACGTAAAATGACGCGAGGAACGCGTTGGAAGCGACAGAATTGAGATCCGAGCAACCGTTGACGAGAAAATGGCGAGCATTCCCAAATCCCGATCTCATGTTTTTTGGGCTCCAGAACCGTGCTTGTGCATTTCTCATGACTAATTCTGATATAAAATGACGCGAGGAACACGCTGGAAGCGACAGAATTGCGATCCGAGCAACCGTTGACGAGAAAATGGCGAGCATTCCCAAATCCTGATCTCGTGTTTTTTGGACTCCAGAAACGTTTTCTTGCATTTGTCGTCACTATTTCCGACGTAAAATAACACGAGGAACACGCTGGAGGCGACAGAATTGCGATCCGAGAAACCGTTGACGAGAAAATGGCGAGCATTCCCCAATCCTGATCTCATGTTTTTTGGGCTCCAGAACCGTGTTTGTGCATTTCTCATGACTAATTCTGATATAAAATGAGGCGAGGAACACGCTGGAAGCGACAGAATTGCGATCCGAGCAACCGTTGACGAGAAAATGACGAGCATTCCCCAATCCTGATCTCATGTTTTTTGGGCTCCAGAACCGTGTTTGTGCATTTCTCATGACTAATTCTGGTATAAAATGACGCGAGGAACACGCTGGAGGCGACAGAATTGCGATCCGAGAAACCGTTGACGAGAAAATGGCGAGCATTCCCCAATCCTGATCTCATGTTTTTTGGGCTCCAGAACCGTGTTTGTGCATTTCTCATGACTAATTCTGGTATAAAATGACGCGAGGAACACGCTGGAGGCGACAGAATTGCGATCCGAGAAACCGTTGACGAGAAAATGGCGAGCATTCCCCAATCCTGATCTCATGTTTTTTGGGCTCCAGAACCGTGTTTGTGCATTTCTCATGACTAATTCTGATATAAAATGAGGCGAGGAACACGCTGGAAGCGACAGAATTGCGATCCGAGCAACCGTTGACGAGAAAATGGCGAGCATTCCCAAATCCCGATCTCATGTTTTTTGGGCTCCAGAACCGTGCTTGTGCATTTCTCATGACTAATTCTGATATAAAATGACGCGAGGAACACGCTGGAAGCGACAGAATTGCGATCCGAGCAACCGTTGACGAGAAAATGGCGAGCATTCCCAAATCCTGATCTCGTGTTTTTTGGACTCCAGAAACGTTTTCGTGCATTTGTCGTCACTATTTCCGACGTAAAATGACACGAGGAACACGCTGGAGGCGACAGAATTGCGATCCGAGAAACCGTTGACGAGAAAATGGCGAGCATTCCCCAATCCTGATCTCATGTTTTTTGGGCTCCAGAACCGTGTTTGTGCATTTCTCATGACTAATTCTGGTATAAAATGACGCGAGGAACACGCTGCAGGCGACAGAATTGCGATCCGAGAAACCGTTGACGAGAAAATGGCGAGCATTCCCCAATCCTGATCTCATGTTTTTTGGGCTCCAGAACCGTGTTTGTGCATTTCTCATGACTAATTCTGATATAAAATGAGGCGAGGAACACGCTGGAAGCGACAGAATTGCGATCCGAGCAACCGTTGACGAGAAAATGGCGAGCATTCCCCAATCCTGATCTCATGTTTTTTGGGCTCCAGAACCGTGTTTGTGCATTTCTCATGACTAATTCTGGTATAAAATGACGCGAGGAACACGCTGGAGGCGACAGAATTGCGATCCGAGAAACCGTTGACGAGAAAATGGCGAGCATTCCCCAATCCTGATCTCATGTTTTTTGGGCTCCAGAACCGTGTTTGTGCATTTCTCATGACTAATTCTGGTATGAAATGACGCGAGGAACACGCTGGAGGCGACAGAATTGCGATCCGAGCAACCGTTGACGAGAAAATGGCGAGCATTCCCAAATCCTGATCTCGTGTTTTTTGGACTCCAGAAACGTTTTCGTGCATTTGTCGTCACTATTTCCGACGTTAAATGATACGAGGAACACGCTGGAGGCGACAGAATTGCGATCCGAGAAACCGTTGACGAGAAAATGGCGAGCATTCCCCAATCCTGTTCTCATGTTTTTTCGGCTCCAGAACCGCGTTTGTGCATTTCTCATAACTAATTCTGATATAAAATGACGCGACGAACGCGTTGGAAGCGACAGAATTGCGATCCGAGCAACCGTTGACGAGAAAATGGCGAGCATTCCCAAATCCTGATCTCATGTTTTTTGGGCTCCAGAACCGTGTTTGTGCATTTCTCATGACTAATTCTGATATAAAATGACGCGAGGAACGCGTTGGAAGCGACAGAATTGAGATCCGAGCAACCGTTGACGAGAAAATGGCGAGCATTCCCAAAACTTGATCTCATGTTTTTTGGGCTCCAGAACCGTGTTTGTGCATTTCTCATGACTAATTCTGATATAAAATGACGCGACGAACGCGTTGGAAGCGACAGAATTGCCATCAGAGAAACCGTTGACGAGAAAATGGCGAGCATTCCCAAATCCTGATCTCGTGTTTTTTGGACTCCAGAAACGTTTTCGTGCATTTGTCGTCACTATTTCCGACGTAAAATGACACGAGGAACACGCTGGAGGCGACAGAATTGCGATCCGAGAAACCGTTGACGAGAAAATGGCGAGCATTCCCCAATCCTGTTCTCATGTTTTTTGGGCTCCAGAACCGTGTTTGTGCATTTCTCATGACTAATTCTGACGTAAAATGACGCGAGGAACACGCTGGAAGCGACAGAATTGCGATCCGAGCAACCGTTGACGAGAAAATGGCGAGCATTCCCCAATCCTGATCCCATGTTTTTTGGGCTCCAGAACCGTGTTTGTGCATTTCTCATGACTAATTCTGGTATAAAATGACGCGAGGAACACGCTGGAGGCGACAGAATTGCGATCCGAGAAACCGTTGACGAGAAAATGGCGAGCATTCCCCAATCCTGATCTCATGTTTTTTGGGCTCCAGAACCGTGTTTGTGCATTTCTCATGACTAATTCTGGTATAAAATGACGCGAGGAACACGCTGGAGGCGACAGAATTGCGATCCGAGCAACCGTTGACGAGAAAATGGCGAGCATTCCCAAATCCTGATCTCGTGTTTTTTGGACTCCAGAAACGTTTTCGTGCATTTGTCGTCACTATTTCCGACGTAAAATGATACGAGGAACACGCTGGAGGCGACAGAATTGCGATCCGAGAAACCGTTGACGAGAAAATGGCGAGCATTCCCCAATCCTGTTCTCATGTTTTTTCGGCTCCAGAACCGCGTTTGTGCATTTCTCATAACTAATTCTGATATAAAATGACGCGACGAACGCGTTGGAAGCGACAGAATTGCGATCCGAGCAACCGTTGACGAGAAAATGGCGAGCATTCCCAAATCCTGATCTCATGTTTTTTGGGCTCCAGAACCGTGTTTGTGCATTTCTCATGACTAATTCTGATATAAAATGCCGCGAGGAACGCGTTGGAAGCGACAGAATTGAGATCCGAGCAACCGTTGACGAGAAAATGGCGAGCATTCCCAAAACTTGATCTCATGTTTTTTGGGCTCCAGAACCGTGTTTGTGCATTTCTCATGACTAATTCTGATATAAAATGACGCGACGAACGCGTTGGAAGCGACAGAATTGCCATCAGAGAAACCGTTGACGAGAAAATGGCGAGCATTCCCAAATCCTGATCTCGTGTTTTTTGGACTCCAGAAACGTTTTCGTGCATTTGTCGTCACTATTTCCGACGTAAAATGACACGAGGAACACGCTGGAGGCGACAGAATTGCGATCCGAGAAACCGTTGACGAGAAAATGGCGAGCATTCCCCAATCCTGTTCTCATGTTTTTTGGGCTCCAGAACCGTGTTTGTGCATTTCTCATGACTAATTCTGACGTAAAATGACGCGAGGAACGCGTTGGAAGCGACAGAATTGAGATCCGAGCAACCGTTGACGAGAAAATGGCGAGCATTCCCAAATCCTGATCTCATGTTTTTTGGGCTCCAGAACCGTGCTTGTGCATTTCTCATGACTAATTCTGATATAAAATGACGCGACGAACGCGTTGGAAGCGACAGAATTGTGATCCGAGCAACCGTTGACGAGAAAATGGCGAGCATTCCCAAATCCTGATCTCATGTTTTTTGGGCTCCAGAACCGTGTTTGTGCATTTCTCATGACTAATTCTGATATAAAATGACGCGAGGAACGAGTTGGAAGCGGCAGAATTGAGATCCGAGCAACCGTTGACGAGAAAATGGCGACCATTCCCAAATCCTGATCTCATGTTTTTTGGGCTCCAGAACCGTGTTTCTGCATTTCTCATGACTAATTCTGATATAAAATGACGCGACGAACGCGTTGGAAGCGACAGAATTGCGATCAGAGAAACCGTTGACGAGAAAATGGCGAGCATTCCCAAATCCTGATCTCGTGTTTTTTGGACTCCAGAAACGTTTTCTTGCATTTGTCGTCACTATTTCCGACGTAAAATGACACGAGGAACACGCTGGAGGCGACAGAATTGCGATCCGAGAAACCGTTGACGAGAAAATGGCGAGCATTCCCCAATCCTGATCTCATGTTTTTTGGGCTCCAGAACCGTGTTTGTGCATTTCTCATGACTAATTCTGGTATAAAATGACGTGAGGAACACGCTGGAGGCGACAGAATTGCGATCCGAGAAACCGTTGACGAGAAAATGGCGAGCATTCCCCAATCCTGATCTCATGTTTTTTGGGCTCCAGAACCGTGTTTGTGCATTTCTCATGACTAATTCTGATATAAAATGAGGCGAGGAACACGCTGGAAGCGACAGAATTGCGATCCGAGCAACCGTTGACGAGAAAATGACGAGCATTCCCCAATCCTGATCTCATGTTTTTTGGGCTCCAGAACCGTGTTTGTGCATTTCTCATGACTAATTCTGGTATAAAATGACGCGAGGAACACGCTGGAGGCGACAGAATTGCGATCCGAGAAACCGTTGACGAGAAAATGGCGAGCATTCCCCAATCCTGATCTCATGTTTTTTGGGCTCCAGAACCGTGTTTGTGCATTTCTCATGACTAATTCTGATATAAAATGACGCGAGGAACGAGTTGGAAGTGGCAGAATTGAGATCCGAGCAACCGTTGACGAGAAAATGGCGACCATTCCCAAATCCTGATCTCATGTTTTTTGGGCTCCAGAACCGTGTTTCTGCATTTCTCATGACTAATTCTGATATAAAATGACGCGACGAACGCGTTGGAAGCGACAGAATTGCGATCAGAGAAACCGTTGACGAGAAAATGGCGAGCATTCCCAAATCCTGATCTCGTGTTTTTTGGACTCCAGAAACGTTTTCGTGCATTTGTCGTCACTATTTCCGACGTAAAATGACACGAGGAACACGCTGGAGGCGACAGAATTGCGATCCGAGAAACCCTTGACGAGAAAATGGCGAGCATTCCCCAATCCTGTTCTCATGTTTTTTGGGCTCCAGAACCGTGTTTGTGCATTTCTCATGACTAATTCTGATATAAAATGACGCGAGGAACGCGTTGGAAGCGACAGAATTGAGATCCGAGTAACCGTTGACGAGAAAATGGCGAGCATTCCCAAAACTTGATCTCGTGTTTTTTGGACTCCAGAAACGTTTTCGTGCATTTGTCGTCACTATTTCCGACGTAAAATGATACGAGGAACGCGCTGGAGGCGACAGAATTGCGATCCGAGAAACCGTTGACGAGAAAATGGCGAGCATTCCCCAATCCTGTTCTCATGTTTTTTGGGCTCCAGAACCGCGTTTGTGCATTTCTCATAACTAATTCTGATATAAATTGACGCGACGAACGCGTTGGAAGCGACAGAATTGCGATCCGAGCAACCGTTGACGAGAAAATGGCGAGCATTCCCAAATCCTGATCTCATGTTTTTTGGGCTCCAGAACCGTGTTTGTGCATTTCTCATGACTAATTCTGATATAAAATGACGCGAGGAACGCGTTGGAAGCGACAGAATTGAGATCCGAGCAACCGTTGACGAGAAAATGGCGAGCATTCCCAAAACTTGATCTCATGTTTTTTGGGCTCCAGAACCGCGTTTGTGCATTTCTCATGACTAATTCTGATATAAAATGACGCGACGAACGCGTTGGAAGCGACAGAATTGCCATCAGAGAAACCGTTGACGAGAAAATGGCGAGCATTCCCAAATCCTGATCTCGTGTTTTTTGGACTCCAGAAACGTTTTCGTGCATTTGTCGTCACTATTTCCGACGTAAAATGACACGAGGAACACGCAGGAGGCGACAGAATTGCGATCCGAGAAACCGTTGACGAGAAAATGGCGAGCATTCCCCAATCCTGTTCTCATGTTTTTTGGGCTCCAGAACCGTGTTTGTGCATTTCTCATGACTAATTCTGACGTAAAATGACGCGAGGAACGCGTTGGAAGCGACAGAATTGAGATCCGAGCAACCGTTGACGAGAAAATGGCGAGCATTCCCAAATCCCGATCTCATGTTTTTTGGGCTCCAGAACCGTGCTTGTGCATTTCTCATGACTAATTCTGATATAAAATGACGCGAGGAACACGCTGGAAGCGACAGAATTGCGATCCGAGCAACCGTTGACGAGAAAATGGCGAGCATTCCCAAATCCTGATCTCGTGTTTTTTGGACTCCAGAAACGTTTTCTTGCATTTGTCGTCACTATTTCCGACGTAAAATAACACGAGGAACACGCTGGAGGCGACAGAATTGCGATCCGAGAAACCGTTGACGAGAAAATGGCGAGCATTCCCCAATCCTGATCTCATGTTTTTTGGGCTCCAGAACCGTGTTTGTGCATTTCTCATGACTAATTCTGATATAAAATGAGGCGAGGAACACGCTGGAAGCGACAGAATTGCGATCCGAGCAACCGTTGACGAGAAAATGACGAGCATTCCCCAATCCTGATCTCATGTTTTTTGGGCTCCAGAACCGTGTTTGTGCATTTCTCATGACTAATTCTGGTATAAAATGACGCGAGGAACACGCTGGAGGCGACAGAATTGCGATCCGAGAAACCGTTGACGAGAAAATGGCGAGCATTCCCCAATCCTGATCTCATGTTTTTTGGGCTCCAGAACCGTGTTTGTGCATTTCTCATGACTAATTCTGGTATAAAATGACGCGAGGAACACGCTGGAGGCGACAGAATTGCGATCCGAGAAACCGTTGACGAGAAAATGGCGAGCATTCCCCAATCCTGATCTCATGTTTTTTGGGCTCCAGAACCGTGTTTGTGCATTTCTCATGACTAATTCTGATATAAAATGAGGCGAGGAACACGCTGGAAGCGACAGAATTGCGATCCGAGCAACCGTTGACGAGAAAATGACGAGCATTCCCCAATCCTGATCTCATGTTTTTTGGGCTCCAGAACCGTGTTTGTGCATTTCTCATGACTAATTCTGGTATAAAATGACGCGAGGAACACGCTGGAGGCGACAGAATTGCGATCCGAGCAACCGTTGACGAGAAAATGGCGAGCATTCCCAAATCCTGATCTCATGTTTTTTGGGCTCCAGAACCGTGTTTGTGCATTTCTCATGACTAATTCTGATATAAAATGACGCGAGGAACGAGTTGGAAGCGGCAGAATTGAGATCCGAGCAACCGTTGACGAGAAAATGGCGACCATTCCCAAATCCTGATCTCATGTTTTTTGGGCTCCAGAACCGTGTTTCTGCATTTCTCATGACTAATTCTGATATAAAATGACGCGACGAACGCGTAGGAAGCGACAGAATTGCGATCAGAGAAACCGTTGACGAGAAAATGGCGAGCATTCCCAAATCCTGATCTCGTGTTTTTTGGACTCCAGAAACGTTTTCGTGCATTTGTCGTCACTATTTCCGACGTAAAATGACACGAGGAACACGCTGGAGGCGACAGAATTGCGATCCGAGAAACCCTTGACGAGAAAATGGCGAGCATTCCCCAATCCTGTTCTCATGTTTTTTGGGCTCCAGAACCGTGTTTGTGCATTTCTCATGACTAATTCTGATATAAAATGACGCGAGGAACGCGTTGGAAGCGACAGAATTGAGATCCGAGTAACCGTTGACGAGAAAATGGCGAGCATTCCCAAAACTTGATCTCGTGTTTATTGAACTCCAGAACCGTGTTTGTGCATTTGTCAAGACGAATTCTGATATAAAATGACGCGAGGAACGCGTTGGAAGCGGCAGAATTGAGATCCGAGCAACCGTTGACGAGAAAATGGCGAGCATTCCCAAATTCTGATCTCAAGTTTTTTGGGCTCCAGAACCGTGTTTGTGCATTTCTCATGACTAATTCTGATATAAAATGACGCGACGAACGCGTTGGAAGCGACAGAATTGCGATCCGAGCAACCGTTGACGAGAAAATGGCGAGCATTCCCGAATCCTGATCTCATGTTTTTTGGACTCCAGAAACGTTTTCGTGCATTTGTCGTCACTATTTCCGACGTAAAATGATACGAGGAACGCGCTGGAGGCGACAGAATTGCGATCCGAGAAACCGTTGACGAGAAAATGGCGAGCATTCCCCAATCCTGTTCTCATGTTTTTTGGGCTCCAGAACCGCGTTTGTGCATTTCTCATAACTAATTCTGATATAAAATGACGCGACGAACGCGTTGGAAGCGACAGAATTGCGATCCGAGCAACCGTTGACGAGAAAATGGCGAGCATTCCCAAATCCTGATCTCATGTTTTTTGGGCTCCAGAACCGTGTTTGTGCATTTCTCATGACTAATTCTGATATAAAATGACGCGACGAACGCGTTGGAAGCGACAGAATTGCCATCAGAGAAACCGTTGACGAGAAAATGGCGAGCATTCCCAAATCCTGATCTCGTGTTTTTTGGACTCCAGAAACGTTTTCGTGCATTTGTCGTCACTATTTCCGACGTAAAATGACACGAGGAACACGCTGGAGGCGACAGAATTGCGATCCGAGAAACCGTTGACGAGAAAATGGCGAGCATTCCCCAATCCTGTTCTCATGTTTTTTGGGCTCCAGAACCGTGTTTGTGCATTTCTCATGACTAATTCTGACGTAAAATGACGCGAGGAACGCGTTGGAAGCGACAGAATTGAGATCCGAGCAACCGTTGACGAGAAAATGGCGAGCATTCCCAAATCCTGATCTCATGTTTTTTGGGCTCCAGAACCGTGCTTGTGCATTTCTCATGACTAATTCTGATATAAAATGACGCGACGAACGCGTTGGAAGCGACAGAATTGTGATCCGAGCAACCGTTGACGAGAAAATGGCGAGCATTCCCCAATCCTGATCTCATGTTTTTTGGGCTCCAGAACCGTGTTTGTGCATTTCTCATGACTAATTCTGATATAAAATGACGCGAGGAACACGCTGGAAGCGACAGAATTGCGATCCGAGCATCCGTTGACGAGAAAATGGCGAGCATTCCCAAATCCTGATCTCATGTTTTTTGGGCTCCAGAACCGTGTTTGTGCATTTCTCATGACTAATTCTGATATAAAATGACGCGAGGAACGAGTTGGAAGCGGCAGAATTGAGATCCGAGCAACCGTTGACGAGAAAATGGCGACCATTCCCAAATCCTGATCTCATGTTTTTTGGGCTCCAGAACCGTGTTTCTGCATTTCTCATGACTAATTCTGATATAAAATGACGCGACGAACGCGTTGGAAGCGACAGAATTGCGATCAGTGAAACCGTTGACGAGAAAATGGCGAGCATTCCCAAATCCTGATCTCGTGTTTTTTGGACTCCAGAAACGTTTTCGTGCATTTGTCGTCACTATTTCCGACGTAAAATGACACGAGGAACACGCTGGAGGCGACAGAATTGCGATCCGAGAAACCGTTGACGAGAAAATGGCGAGCATTCCCCAATCCTGATCTCATGTTTTTTGGGCTCCAGAACCGTGTTTGTGCATTTCTCATGACTAATTCTGGTATAAAATGACGCGAGGAACACGCTGGAGGCGACAGAATTGCGATCCGAGAAACCGTTGACGAGAAAATGGCGAGCATTCCCCAATCCTGATCTCATGTTTTTTGGGCTCCAGAACCGTGTTTGTGCATTTCTCATGACTAATTCTGGTATAAAATGACGCGAGGAACACGCTGGAGGCGACAGAATTGCGATCCGAGAAACCGTTGACGAGAAAATGGCGAGCATTCCCCAATCCTGATCTCATGTTTTTTGGGCTCCAGAACCGTGTTTGTGCATTTCTCATGACTAATTCTGATATAAAATGACGCGAGGAACACGCTGGAAGAGACAGAATTGCGATCCGAGCAACCGTTGACGAGAAAATGGCGAGCATTCCCAAATCCTGATCTCATGTTTTTTGGGCTCCAGAACCGTGTTTGTGCATTTCTCATGACTAATTCTGATATAAAATGACGCGAGGAACGAGTTGGAAGCGGCAGAATTGAGATCCGAGCAACCGTTGACGAGAAAATGGCGACCATTCCCAAATCCTGATCTCATGTTTTTTGGGCTCCAGAACCGTGTTTCTGCATTTCTCATGACTAATTCTGATATAAAATGACGCGACGAACGCGTTGGAAGCGACAGAATTGCGATCAGAGAAACCGTTGACGAGAAAATGGCGAGCATTCCCAAATCCTGATCTCGTGTTTTTTGGACTCCAGAAACGTTTTCGTGCATTTGTCGTCACTATTTCCGACGTAAAATGACACGAGGAACACGCTGGAGGCGACAGAATTGCGATCCGAGAAACCCTTGACGAGAAAATGGCGAGCATTCCCCAATCCTGTTCTCGTGTTTTTTGGGCTCCAGAACCGTGTTTGTGCATTTCTCAAGACGAATTCTGATATAAAATGACGCGAGGAACGCGTTGGAAGCGGCAGAATTGAGATCCGAGCAACCGTTGACGAGAAAATGGCGAGCATTCCCAAATCCTGATCTCATGTTTTTTGGGCTCCAGAACCGTGTTTGTGCATTTCTCATGACTAATTCTGATATAAAATGACGCGACGAACGCGTTGGAAGCGACAGAATTGCGATCCGAGCAACCGTTGACGAGAAAATGGCGAGCATTCCCAAATCCTGATCTCGTGTTTTTTGGACTCCAGAAACGTTTTCGTGCATTTGTCGTCACTATTTCCGACGTAAAATGATACGAGGAACACGCTGGAGGCGACAGAATTGCGATCCGAGAAACCGTTGACGAGAAAATGGCGAGCATTCCCCAATCCTGTTCTCATGTTTTTTGGGCTCCAGAACCGCGTTTGTGCATTTCTCATAACTAATTCTGATATAAAATGACGCGACGAACGCGTTGGAAGCGACAGAATTGCGATCCGAGCAACCGTTGACGAGAAAATGGCGAGCATTCCCAAATCCTGATCTCATGTTTTTTGGGCTCCAGAACCGTGTTTGTGCATTTCTCATGACTAATTCTGATATAAAATGACGCGAGGAACGCGTTGGAAGCGACAGAATTGAGATCCGAGCAACCGTTGACGAGAAAATGGCGAGCATTCCCAAAACTTGATCTCATGTTTTTTGGGCTCCAGAACCGTGTTTGTGCATTTCTCATGACTAATTCTGATATAAAATGACGCGACGAACGCGTTGGAAGCGACAGAATTGCCATCAGAGAAACCGTTGACGAGAAAATGGCGAGCATTCCCAAATCCTGATCTCGTGTTTTTTGGACTCCAGAAACGTTTTCGTGCATTTGTCGTCACTATTTCCGACGTAAAATGACACGAGGAACACGCTGGAGGCGACAGAATTGCGATCCGAGAAACCGTTGACGAGAAAATGGCGAGCATTCCCCAATCCTGTTCTCATGTTTTTTGGGCTCCAGAACCGTGTTTGTGCATTTCTCATGACTAATTCTGACGTAAAATGACGCGAGGAACGCGTTGGAAGCGACAGAATTGAGATCCGAGCAACCGTTGACGAGAAAATGGCGAGCATTCCCAAATCCTGATCTCATGTTTTTTGGGCTCCAGAACCGTGCTTGTGCATTTCTCATGATTAATTCTGATATAAAATGACGCGACGAACGCGTTGGAAGCGACAGAATTGTGATCCGAGCAACCGTTGACGAGAAAATGGCGAGCATTCCCAAATCCTGATCTCATGTTTTTTGGGCTCCAGAACCGTGTTTGTGCATTTCTCATGACTAATTCTGATATAAAATGACGCGAGGAACGAGTTGGAAGCGGCAGAATTGAGATCCGAGCAACCGTTGACGAGAAAATGGCGACCATTCCCAAATCCTGATCTCATGTTTTTTGGGCTCCAGAACCGTGCTTGTGCATTTCTCATGACTAATTCTGATATAAAATGACGCGACGAACGCGTTGGAAGCGACAGAATTGTGATCCGAGCAACCGTTGACGAGAAAATGGCGAGCATTCCCAAATCCTGATCTCATGTTTTTTGGGCTCCAGAACCGTGTTTGTGCATTTCTCATGACTAATTCTGATATAAAATGACGCGACGAACGCGTTGGAAGCGACAGAATTGCGATCAGAGAAACCGTTGACGAGAAAATGGCGAGCATTCCCAAATCCTGATATCGTGTTTTCTGGACTCCAGAACCGTGTTTGTGCATTTCTCATGACTAATTCTGATATAAAATGACGCGACGAACGCGTTGGAAGCGACAGAATTGTGATCCGAGCAACCGTTGACGAGAAAATGGCGAGCATTCCCAAATCCTGATCTCATGTTTTTTGGGCTCCAGAACCGTGTTTGTGCATTTCTCATGACTAATTCTGATATAAAATGACGCGACGAACGCGTTGGAAGCGACAGAATTGCGATCCGAGCAACCGTTGACGAGAAAATGGCGAGCATTCCCAAATCCTGATCTCGTGTTTTTTGGACTCCAGAAACGTTTTCGTGCATTTGTCGTCACTATTTCCGACGTAAAATGACACGAGGAACACGCTGGAGGCGACAGAATTGCGATCCGAGAAACCGTTGACGAGAAAATGGCGAGCATTCCCCAATCCTGTTCTCATGTTTTTTGGGCTCCAGAACCGTGTTTGTGCATTTCTCATGACTAATTCTGACGTAAAATGACGCGAGGAACGCGTTGGAAGCGACAGAATTGAGATCCGAGCAACCGTTGACGAGAAAATGGCGAGCATTCCCAAATCCTGATCTCATGTTTTTTGGGCTCCAGAACCGTGCTTGTGCATTTCTCATGACTAATTCTGATATAAAATGACGCGACGAACGCGTTGGAAGCGATAGAATTGTGATCCGAGCAACCGTTGACGAGAAAATGGCGAGCATTCCCAAATCCTGATCTCATGTTTTTTGGGCTCCAGAACCGTGTTTGTGCATTTCTCATGACTAATTCTGATATAAAATGACGCGACGAACGCGTTGGAAGCGACAGAATTGCGATCAGAGAAACCGTTGACGAGAAAATGGCGAGCATTCCCAAATCCTGATATCGTGTTTTTTGGACTCCAGAAACGTTTTCGTGCATTTGTCGTCACTATTTCCGACGTAAAATGACACGAGGAACACGCTGGAGGCGACAGAATTGCGATCCGAGAAACCGTTGACGAGAAAATGGCGAGCATTCCCCAATCCTGTTCTCATGTTTTTTGGGCTCCAGAACCGTGTTTGTGCATTTCTCATGACTAATTCTGATATAAAATGACGCGAGGAACGCGTTGGAAGCGACAGAATTGAGATCCGAGTAACCGTTGACGAGAAAATGGCGAGCATTCCCAAAACTTGATCTCGTGTTTATTGAACTCCAGAACCGTGTTTGTGCATTTCTCAAGACGAATTCTGATATAAAATGACGCGAGGAACGCGTTGGAAGCGGCAGAATTGAGATCCGAGCAACCGTTGACGAGAAAATGGCGAGCATTCCCAAATCCTGATCTCGTGTTTTTTGGACTCCAGAAACGTTTTCGTGCATTTCGCATGACTAATTCTGATATAAAATGACGCGACGAACGCGTTGGAAGCGACAGAATTGCGATCCGAGCAACCGTTGACGAGAAAATGGCGAGCATTCCCAAATCCTGATCTCAAGTTTTTTGGGCTCCAGAACCGTGTTTGTGCATTTCTCATGACTAATTCTGATATAAAATGACGCGAGGAACGCGTTGGAAGCCACAGAATTGCGATCCGAGCAACCGTTGACGAGAAAATGGCGAGCATTCCCAAAACTTGATCTCGTGTTTATTGAACTCCAGAACCGTGTTTGTGCATTTCTCAAGACGAATTCTGATATAAAATGACGCGAGGAACGCGTTGGAAGCGGCAGAATTGAGATCCGAGCAACCGTTGACGAGAAAATGGCGAGCATTCCCAAATCCTGATCTCGTGTTTTTTGGACTCCAGAAACGTTTTCGTGCATTTGTCGTCACTATTTCCGACGTAAAATGATACGAGGAACACGCTGGAGGCGACAGAATTGCGATCCGAGAAACCGTTGACGAGAAAATGGCGAGCATTCCCCAATCCTGTTCTCATGTTTTTTGGGCTCCAGAACCGCGTTTGTGCATTTCTCATAACTAATTCTGATATAAAATGACGCGACGAACGCGTTGGAAGCGACAGAATTGAGATCCGAGCAACCGTTGACGAGAAAATGGCGAGCATTCCCAAAACTTGATCTCATGTTTTTTGGGCTCCAGAACCGTGTTTCTGCATTTCTCATGACTAATTCTGATATAAAATGACGCGACGAACGCGTTGGAAGCGACAGAATTGCGATCCGAGCAACCGTTGACGAGAAAATGGCGAGCATTCCCAAATCCTGATCTCATGTTTTTTGGGCTCCAGAACCGTGTTTGTGCATTTCTCATGACTAATTCTGATATAAAATGACGCGAGGAACGCGTTGGAAGCGACAGAATTGCGATCCGAGCAACCGTTGACGAGAAAATGGCGAGCATTCCCAAATCCTGATCTCATGTTTTTTGGGCTCCAGAACCGTGTTTGTGCATTTCGCATGACTAATTCTGATATAAAATGACGCGACGAACGCGTTGGAAGCGACAGAATTGCGATCCGAGCAACCGTTGACGAGAAAATGGCGAGCATTCCCAAATCCTGATCTCAAGTTTTTTGGGCTCCAGAACCGTGTTTGTGCATTTCTCATGACTAATTCTGATATAAAATGACGCGACGAACGCGTTGGAAGCCACAGAATTGCGATCCGAGCAACCGTTGACGAGAAAATGGCGAGCATTCCCAAAACTTGATCTCGTGTTTATTGAACTCCAGAACCGTGATTGTGCATTTCTCAAGACGAATTCCGACGTAAAATGACACGAGGAACATGTTGGAAGCGACAGGATTGCGATCCGAGAAACCGTTGATGACAAAATCGCGAGCATTCCCAAAACCTGAACTCGTGGTTTTTGGACTCCAGAAACGTTTTCGTGCATTTGTCGTGACTATTTCAGACGCAAAATGACACGAGGAACACGCTGGAGGCGACAGAATTGCGATCCGAGAAACCGTTGACGAGAAAATGGCGAGCATTCCCCAATCCTGATCTCATGTTTTTTGGGCTCCAGAACCGTGTTTGTGCATTTCTCATGACTAATTCTGGTATAAAATGACGCGAGGAACACGCTGGAGGCGACAGAATTGCGATCCGAGAAACCGTTGACGAGAAAATGGCGAGCATTCCCCAATCCTGATCTCATGTTTTTTGGGCTCCAGAACCGTGTTTGTGCATTTCTCATGACTAATTCTGATATAAAATGACGCGAGGAACACGCTGGAAGCGACAGAATTGCGATCCGAGCAACCGTTGACGAGAAAATGGCGAGCATTCCCAAATCCTGATCTCATGTTTTTTGGGCTCCAGAACCGTGTTTGTGCATTTCTCATGACTAATTCTGATATAAAATGACGCGAGGAACGAGTTGGAAGCGGCAGAATTGAGATCCGAGCAACCGTTGACGAGAAAATGGCGACCATTCCCAAATCCTGATCTCATGTTTTTTGGGCTCCAGAACCGTGTTTCTGCATTTCTCATGACTAATTCTGATATAAAATGACGCGACGAACGCGTTGGAAGCGACAGAATTGCGATCAGAGAAACCGTTGACGAGAAAATGGCGAGCATTCCCAAATCCTGATCTCGTGTTTTTTGGACTCCAGAAACGTTTTCGTGCATTTGTCGTCACTATTTCCGACGTAAAATGACACGAGGAACACGCTGGAGGCGACAGAATTGCGATCCGAGAAACCCTTGACGAGAAAATGGCGAGCATTCCCCAATCCTGTTCTCATGTTTTTTGGGCTCCAGAACCGTGTTTGTGCATTTCTCATGACTAATTCTGATATAAAATGACGCGAGGAACGCGTTGGAAGCGACAGAATTGAGATCCGAGTAACCGTTGACGAGAAAATGGCGAGCATTCCCAAAACTTGATCTCGTGTTTATTGAACTCCAGAACCGTGTTTGTGCATTTCTCAAGACGAATTCTGATATAAAATGACGCGAGGAACGCGTTGGAAGCGGCAGAATTGAGATCCGAGCAACCGTTGACGAGAAAATGGCGAGCATTCCCAAATCCTGATCTCATGTTTTTTGGGCTCCAGAACCGTGTTTGTGCATTTCTCATGACTAATTCTGATATAAAATGACGCGAGGAACGAGTTGGAAGCGGCAGAATTGAGATCCGAGCAACCGTTGACGAGAAAATGGCGACCATTCCCAAATCCTGATCTCATGTTTTTTGGGCTCCAGAACCGTGTTTCTGCATTTCTCATGACTAATTCTGATATAAAATGACGCGACGAACGCGTTGGAAGCGACAGAATTGCGATCAGAGAAACCGTTGACGAGAAAATGGCGAGCATTCCCAAATCCTGATCTCGTGTTTTTTGGACTCCAGAAACGATTTCGTGCATTTGTCGTCACTATTTCCGACGTAAAATGACACGAGGAACACGCTGGAGGCGACAGAATTGCGATCCGAGAAACCCTTGACGAGAAAATGGCGAGCATTCCCCAATCCTGTTCTCATGTTTTTTGGGCTCCAGAACCGTGTTTGTGCATTTCTCATGACTAATTCTGATATAAAATGACGCGAGGAACGCGTTGGAAGCGACAGAATTGAGATCCGACTAACCGTTGACGAGAAAATGGCGAGCATTCCCAAAACTTGATCTCGTGTTTATTGAACTCCAGAACCGTGTTTGTGCATTTCTCAAGACGAATTCTGATATAAAATGACGCGAGGAACGCGTTGGAAGCGGCAGAATTGAGATCCGAGCAACCGTTGACGAGAAAATGGCGAGCATTCCCAAATCCTGATCTCATGTTTTTTGGGCTCCAGAACCGTGTTTGTGCATTTCTCATGACTAATTCTGATATAAAATGACGCGACGAACGCGTTGGAAGCGACAGAATTGCGATCCGAGCAACCGTTGACGAGAAAATGGCGAGCATTCCCAAATCCTGATCTCGTGTTTTTTGGACTCCAGAAACGTTTTCGTGCATTTGTCGTCACTATTTCCGACGTAAAATGATACGAGGAACACGCTGGAGGCGACAGAATTGCGATCCGAGAAACCGTTGACGAGAAAATGGCGAGCATTCCCCAATCCTGTTCTCATGTTTTTTGGGCTCCAGAACCGCGTTTGTGCATTTCTCATAACTAATTCTGATATAAAATGACGCGACGAACGCGTTGGAAGCGACAGAATTGCGATCCGAGCAACCGTTGACGAGAAAATGGCGAGCATTCCCAAATCCTGATCTCATGTTTTTTGGGCTCCAGAACCGTGTTTGTGCATTTCTCATGACTAATTCTCATATAAAATGACGCGAGGAACGCGTTGGAAGCGACAGAATTGAGATCCGAGCAACCGTTGACGAGAAAATGGCGAGCATTCCCAAAACTTGATCTCATGTTTTTTGGGCTCCAGAACCGTGTTTGTGCATTTCTCATGACTAATTCTGATATAAAATGACGCGAGGAACGCGTTGGAAGCGACAGAATTGAGATCCGAGCAACCGTTGACGAGAAAATGGCGAGCATTCCCAAATCCTGATCTCGTGTTTTTTGGACTCCAGAAACGTTTTCGTGCATTTGTCGTCACTATTTCCGACGTAAAATGACACGAGGAACACGCTGGAGGCGAAAGAATTGCGATCCGAGAAACCGTTGACGAGAAAATGGCGAGCATTCCCCAATCCTGTTCTCATGTTTTTTGGGCTCCAGAACCGTGTTTGTGCATTTCTCATGACTAATTCTGATATAAAATGACGCGAGGAACGCGTTGGAAGCGACAGAATTGAGATCCGAGTAACCGTTGACGAGAAAATGGCGAGCATTCCCAAAACTTGATCTCGTGTTTATTGAACTCCAGAACCGTGTTTGTGCATTTCTCAAGACGAATTCTGATATAAAATGACGCGAGGAACGCGTTGGAAGCGGCAGAATTGAGATCCGAGCAACCGTTGACGAGAAAATGGCGAGCATTCCCAAATCCTGATCTCATGTTTTTTGGGCTCCAGAACCGTGTTTGTGCGTTTCTCATGACAAATTCTGATATAAAATGACGCGACGAACGCGTTGGAAGCGACAGAATTGCGATCCGAGCAACCGTTGACGAGAAAATGGCGAGCATTCCCAAATCCTGATCTCGTGTTTTTTGGACTCCAGAAACGTTTTCGTGCATTTGTCGTCACTATTTCCAACGTAAAATGATACGAGGAACACGCTGGAGGCGACAGAATTGCGATCCGAGAAACCGTTGACGAGAAAATGGCGAGCATTCCCCAATCCTGTTCTCATGTTTTTTGGGCTCCAGAACCGTGTTTGTGCATTTCTCATGACTAATTCTGATATAAAATGACGCGAGGAACGCGTTGGAAGCGACAGAATTGAGATCCGAGCAACCGTTGACGAGAAAATGGCGAGCATTCCCAAAACTTGATCTCATGTTTTTTGGGCTCCAGAACCGTGTTTGTGCATTTCTCATGACTAATTCTGATATAAAATGACGCGAGGAACGCGTTGGAAGCGGCAGAATTGAGATCCGAGCAACCGTTGACGAGAAAATGGCGACCATTCCCAAATCCTGATCTCATGTTTTTTGGGCTCCAGAACCGTGTTTCTGCATTTCTCATGACTAATTCTGATATAAAATGACGCGACGAACGCGTTGGAAGCGACAGAATTGCGATCAGAGAAACCGTTGACGAGAAAATGGCGAGCATTCCCAAATCCTGATCTCGTGTTTTTTGGACTCCAGAAACGTTTTCGTGCATTTGTCGTCACTATTTCCGACGTAAAATGACACGAGGAACACGCTGGAGGCGACAGAATTGCGATCCGAGAAACCCTTGACGAGAAAATGGCGAGCATTCCCCAATCCTGTTCTCATGTTTTTTGGGCTCCAGAACCGTGTTTGTGCATTTCTCATGACTAATTCTGATATAAAATGACGCGAGGAACGCGTTGGAAGCGACAGAATTGAGATCCGAGTAACCGTTGACGAGAAAATGGCGAGCATTCCCAAAACTTGATCTCGTGTTTATTGAACTCCAGAACCGTGTTTGTGCATTTCTCAAGACGAATTCTGATATAAAATGACGCGAGGAACGCGTTGGAAGCGGCAGAATTGAGATCCGAGCAACCGTTGACGAGAAAATGGCGAGCATTCCCAAATCCTGATCTCATGTTTTTTGGGCTCCAGAACCGTGTTTGTGCATTTCTCATGACTAATTCTGATATAAAATGACGCGACGAACGCGTTGGAAGCGACAGAATTGCGATCCGAGCAACCGTTGACGAGAAAATGGCGAGCATTCCCAAATCCTGATCTCGTGTTTTTTGGACTCCAGAAACGTTTTCGTGCATTTGTCGTCACTATTTCCGACGTAAAATGATACGAGGAACACGCTGGAGGCGACAGAATTGCGATCCGAGAAACCGTTGACGAGAAAATGGCGAGCATTCCCCAATCCTGTTCTCATGTTTTTTGGGCTCCAGAACCGCGTTTGTGCATTTCTCATAACTAATTCTGATATAAAATGACGCGACGAACGCGTTGGAAGCGACAGAATTGCGATCCGAGCAACCGTTGACGAGAAAATGGCGAGCATTCCCAAATCCTGATCTCATGTTTTTTGGGCTCCAGAACCGTGTTTGTGCATTTCTCATGACTAATTCTGATATAAAATGACGCGAGGAACGCGTTGGAAGCGATAGAATTGAGATCCGAGCAACCGTTGACGAGAAAATGGCGAGCATTCCCAAAACTTGATCTCATGTTTTTTGGGCTCCAGAACCGTGTTTGTGCATTTCTCATGACTAATTCTGATATAAAATGACGCGAGGAACGCGTTGGAAGCGACAGAATTGAGATCCGAGCAACCGTTGACGAGAAAATGGCGAGCATTCCCAAATCCTGATCTCGTGTTTTTTGGACTCCAGAAACGTTTTCGTGCATTTGTCGTCACTATTTCCGACGTAAAATGACACGAGGAACACGCTGGAGGCGAAAGAATTGCGATCCGAGAAACCGTTGACGAGAAAATGGCGAGCATTCCCAAATCCTGATCTCATGTTTTTTGGGCTCCAGAATCGTGTTTGTGCATTTCTCATGACTAATTCGGGAGTGTCCACATTGCGCACGTTCCATCTTGCGCACATGTGGATTATTGGACACGCTGGAATTTGCGCACGTTGGAAGTTGACTCCAGTAGAATCAGGACACATTGGATATTGGACACATTGGAATTTGCGCACGTTGGAAATTTACTCCAGTGGAAGCAGGACACATCGACGGTGGAAGTTGTACACATCCCAGAAGAAACAGGACACACAGGATAACGCGAATAATGGAATTTGGACACACTAGATGAAAAAGATGTGTACATTGCGACAGTATGTATTCTCAGAACACATTTAATTGAAAAGCAATAAATAACAGTGAAATAATTAATGACTGTCTTGGTAAGTTTAACGTGAGGCCGTATTGGCACAGAGGAAGGTGAGTTTGGTGTCTTGAAGGGGGGGGGGGTCCATCTTTAGCCCTGAAAGATTTCAACCGCAGAATTTTCCGATAATTGTTAATTGGCAATGGCTAAATTCTATGTATGATTCTTGTAGAAATGTTTACACAGTATTTAGTGGCCAACTTCCACTTTCCATGTGGGAAAAGTCCACTGTCTCCTCTATACACTGTGCGCAGTTTCCACTTGTAACGATATCTTATGTGGGCAATGTCCAATGTGCGCAGTTTCCAATGTGGGCAATGTGCAACGTGCGCTGTTTCCATGTGCGCAAGTTCCAAAAAAGGCCCGTGTCCAAAGTGGAACGTGCGCAAAGGAGACTCACTCACTAATTCTGATATAAAATGACGCGACGAACGCGTTGGAAGCGACAGAATTGCGATCCGAGCAACCGTTGACGAGAAAATGGCGAGCATTCCCAAATCCTGATCTCATGTTTTTTGGGCTCCAGAACCGTGTTTGTGCATTTCTCAAGACTAATTCTGATATAAAATGACGCGAGGAACGCGTTGGAAGCGACAGAATTGAGATCCGAGCAACCGTTGACGAGAAAATGGCGAGCATTCCCAAAACTTGATCTCATGTTTTTTGGGCTCCAGAACCGTGTTTGTGCATTTCTCAAGACGAATTCTGATATAAAATGACGCGAGGAACGCGTTGGAAGCGGCAGAATTGAGATCCGAGCAACCGTTGACGAGAAAATGGCGAGCATTCCCAAATCCTGATCTCATGTTTTTTGGGCTCCAGAACCGTGTTTGTGCATTTCTCATGACTAATTCTGATATAAAGTGACGCGACGAACGCGTTGGAAGCGACAGAATTGCGATCCGAGCAACCGTTGACGAGAAAATCGCGAGCATTCCCAAATCCTGATCTCATGTTTTTTGGGCTCCAGAACCGTGTTTGTGCATTTCTCATGACTAATTCTGATATAAAATGACGCGAGGAACGCGTTGGAAGCGGCAGAATTGAGATCCGAGAAACCGTTGACGACAAAATCGCGAGCATTCCCAAAACTTGATCTCGTGTTTTTTGGGCTCCAGAACCGTGTTTGTGCATTTCTCATGACTAATTCTAGTATAAAATGACGCGAGGAACACGCTGGAGGCGACAGAATTGAGATCCGAGCAACCGTTGACGAGAAAATGGCGAGCATTCCCAAATCCTGATCTCATGTTTTTTGGGCTCCAGAACCGTGTTTGTGCATTTCTCATGACTAATTCTGATATAAAATGACGCGACGAACGCGTTGGAAGCGACAGAATTGCGATCCGAGCAACCGTTGACGAGAAAATGGCGAGCATTCCCAAATCCTGATCTCATGTTTTTTGGGCTCCAGAACCGTGTTTGTGCATTTCTCATGACTAATTCTGATATAAAATGACGCGAGGAACGCGTTGGAAGCGACAGAATTGAGATCCGAACAACCGTTGACGAGAAAATGGCGAGCATTCCCAAAACTTGATCTCATGTTTTTTGGGCTCCAGAACCGTGTTTGTGCATTTCTCAAGACGAATTCTGATATAAAATGACGCGAGGAACGCGTTGGAAGCGGCAGAATTGAGATCCGAGCAACCGTTGACGAGAAAATGGCGAGCATTCCCAAATCCTGATCTCATGTTTTTTGGGCTCCAGAACCGTGTTTGTGCATTTCTCATGACTAATTCTGATATAAAGTGACGCGAGGAACGCGTTGGAAGCGACAGAATTGAGATCCGAGCAACCGTTGACGAGAAAATGGCGAGCATTCCCAAAACTTGATCTCATGTTTTTTGGGCTCCAGAACCGTGTTTGTGCATTTCTCAAGACGAATTCTGATATAAAATGACGCGAGGAACGCGTTGGAAGCGGCAGAATTGAGATCCGAGCAACCGTTGACGAGAAAATGGCGAGCATTCCCAAATCCTGATCTCATGTTTTTTGGGCTCCAGAACCGTGTTTGTGCATTTCTCATGACTAATTCTGATATAAAGTGACGCGACGAACGCGTTGGAAGCGACAGAATTGCGATCCGAGCAACCGTTGACGAGAAAATCGCGAGCATTCCCAAATCCTGATCTCATGTTTTTTGGGCTCCAGAACCGTGTTTGTGCATTTCTCATGACTAATTCTGATATAAAATGACGCGAGGAACGCGTTGGAAGCGGCAGAATTGAGATCCGAGAAACCGTTGACGACAAAATCGCGAGCATTCCCAAAACTTGATCTCGTGTTTTTTGGGCTCCAGAACCGTGTTTGTGCATTTCTCAAGACGAATTCTGATATAAAATGACGCGAGGAACGCGTTGGAAGCGGCAGAATTGAGATCCGAGCAACCGTTGACGAGAAAATGGCGACCATTCCCAAATCCTGATCTCATGTTTTTTGGGCTCCAGAACCGTGTTTCTGCATTTCTCATGACTAATTCTGATATAAAATGACGCGACGAACGCGTTGGAAGCGACAGAATTGCGATCCGAGCAACCGTTGACGAGAAAATGGCGAGCATTCCCAAATCCTGATCTCGTGTTTTTTGGACTCCAGAAACGTTTTCGTGCATTTGTCGTCACTATTTCCGACGTAAAATGACACGAGGAACACGCTGGAGGCGACAGAATTGCGATCCGAGAAACCGTTGACGACAAAATCGCGAGCATTCCCAAAACTTGATCTCGTGTTTTTTGGGCTCCAGAACCGTGTTTGTGCATTTCTCAAGACGAATTCTGATATAAAATGACGCGACGAACGCGTTGGAAGCGGCAGAATTGCGATCCGAGCAACCGTTGACGAGAAAATCGCGAGCATTCCCAAAACCTGATCTCGTGTTTTTTGGACTCCAGAAACGTTTTCGTGCATTTGTCGTCACTATTTCCGACGTGAAATGACACGAGGAACACGCTTGAGGCGACAGAATTGCGATCCGAGAAACCGTTGACGAGAAAATGGCGAGCATTCCCCAATCCTGATCTCATGTTTTTTGGGCTCCAGAACCGTGTTTGTGCATTTCGCATGACTAATTCTGATATAAAATGACGCGACGAACGCGTTGGAAGCGACAGAATTGCGATGAGTGAAACCGTTGACGAGAAAATGGCGAGCATTCCCAAATCCTGATCTCATGTTTTTTGGGCTCCAGAACCGTGTTTGTGCGTTTCTCAAGATTAATTCCGACATAAAATGACACGAGGAACACGTTGGAAGCGACAGAATTGCGATCCGAGAAACCGTTGACGAGAAAATGGCGAGCATTCCGAAATCCTGATCTCGTGTGTTTTGGACTCCAGAAATGTGTTCCTGCATTTGTCGTCACTATTTCCGACGTAAAATGACGCGAGGAACGCGTTGGAAGCGACATAATTGAGATCCGAGCAACCGTTGACGAGAAAATGGCGAGCATTCCCAAAACTTGATCTCGTGTTTATTGAACTCCAGAACCGTGTTTGTGCGTTTCTCAAGACTAATTCCGACGTAAAATGACACGAGGAACACGTTGGAAGCGACAGAATTGCGATCCGAGAAACCGTTGACGAGAAAATGGCGAGCATTCCCCAATCCTGATCTCATGTTTTTTGGGCTCCAGAACCGTGTTTGTGCATTTCTCATGACTAATTCTGGTATAAAATGACGCGAGGAACACGCTGGAGGCGACAGAATTGCGATCCGAGAAACCGTTGACGAGAAAATGGCGAGCATTCCCCAATCCTGATCTCATGTTTTTTGGGCTCCAGAACCGTGTTTGTGCATTTCTCATGACTAATTCTGATATAAAATGACGCGAGGAACACGCTGGAAGCGACAGAATTGCGATCCGAGCAACCGTTGACGAGAAAATGGCGAGCATTCCCAAAACTTGATCTCGTGTTTATTGAACTCCAGAACCGTGTTTGTGCATTTCTCAAAATGAATTCCGACGTAAAATGACACGAGGAACACGTTGGAAGCGACAGGATTGCGATCCGAGAAACCGTTGACGACAAAATCGCGAGCATTCCCAAAACTTGATCTGGTGTTTTTTGGGCTCCAGAACAGTGTTTGTGCATTTCTCAAGACGAATTCCGACGTAAAATGACACGAGGAACACGTTGGAAGCGACAGGATTGCGTTCCGAGAAACCGTTGACGAGAAAATCGCGAGCATTCCCAAATCCTGATCTCGTGTTTTTTGGGCTCCAGAACCGTGTTTCTGCATTTCTCATGACTAATTCCGATGTAAAATGACGCGAGGAACGCGCTGGAAGCGACAGAATTGCGATCCGAGCAACCGTTGACGAGAAAATGGCGAGCATTCCCAAAACTTGATCTCGTGTTTTTTGGGCTCCAGAACCGTGTTTGTGCATTTCTCATGACTAATTCTGGTATAAAATGACGCGAGGAACACGCTGGAGGCGACAGAATTGAGATCCGAGCAACCGTTGACGAGAAAATGGCGAGCATTCCCAAATCCTGATCTCATGTTTTTTGGGCTCCAGAACCGTCTTTGTGCATTTCTCATGACTAATTCTGATATAAAATGACGCGACGAACGCGTTGGAAGCGACAGAATTGCGATCCGAGCAACCGTTGACGAGAAAATGGCGAGCATTCCCAAATCCTGATCTCATGTTTTTTGGGCTCCAGAACCGTGTTTGTGCATTTCTCATGACTAATTCTGATATAAAATGACGCGAGGAACGCGTTGGAAGCGACAGAATTGCGATCCGAGAAACCGTTGACGAGAAAATGGCGAGCATTCCCCAATCCTAATCTCATGTTTTTTGGGCTCCAGAACCGTGTTTGTGCATTTCTCATGACTAATTCTGATATAAAATGACGCGAGGAACACGCTGGAAGCGACAGAATTGCGATCCGAGCAACCGTTGACGAGAAAATGGCGAGCATTCCCAAAACTTGATCTCGTGTTTTTTGGGCTCCAGAACAGTGTTTGTGCATTTCTCAAGACGAATTCCGACGTAAAATGACACGAGGAACACGTTGGAAGCGTCAGGATTGCGATCCGAGAAACCGTTGACGACAAAATCGCGAGCATTCCCAAAACTTGATCTCGTGTTTTTTGGGCTCCAGAACAGTGTTTGTGCATTTCTCAAGACGAATTCCGACGTAAAATGACACGAGGAACACGTTGGAAGCGACAGGATTGCGTTCCGAGAAACCGTTGACGAGAAAATCGCGAGCATTCCCAAATCCTGATCTCGTGTTTTTTGGGCTCCAGAACCGTGTTTCTGCATTTCTCATGACTAATTCCGATGTAAAATGACGCGAGGAACGCGCTGGAAGCGACAGAATTGCGATCCGAGCAACCGTTGACGAGAAAATGGCGAGCATTCCCAAAACTTGATCTCGTGTTTTTTGGGCTCCAGAACCGTGTTTGTGCATTTCTCATGACTAATTCTGGTATAAAATGACGCGAGGAACACGCTGGAGGCGACAGAATTGAGATCCGAGCAACCGTTGACGAGAAAATGGCGAGCATTCCCAAATCCTGATCTCATGTTTTTTGGGCTCCAGAACCGTGTTTGTGCATTTCTCATGACTAATTCTGATATAAAATGACGCGACGAACGCGTTGGAAGCGACAGAATTGCGATCCGAGCAACCGTTGACGAGAAAATGGCGAGCATTCCCAAATCCTGATCTCATGTTTTTTGGGCTCCAGAACCGTGTTTGTGCATTTCTCATGACTAATTCTGATATAAAATGACGCGAGGAACGCGTTGGAAGCGACAGAATTGAGATCCGAGCAACCGTTGACGAGAAAATGGCGAGCATTCCCAAATCCTGATCTCATGTTTTTTGGGCTCCAGAACCGTGTTTGTGCATTTCTCATGACTAATTCTGATATAAAATGACGCGAGGAACACGCTGGAAGCGACAGAATTGCGATCCGAGCAACCGTTGACGAGAAAATGGCGAGCATTCCCAAACCCTGATCTCATGTTTTTTGGGCTCCAGAACCGTGTTTGTGCATTTCTCAAGACGAATTCTGATATAAAATGACGCGAGGAACGCGTTGGAAGCGGCAGAATTGAGATCCGAGCAACCGTTGACGAGAAAATGGCGAGCATTCCCAAATCCTGATCTCATGTTTTTTGGGCTCCAGAACCGTGTTTGTGCATTTCTCATGACTAATTCTGATATAAAATGACGCGAGGAACGCGTTGGAAGCGGCAGAATTGAGATCCGAGCAACCGTTGACGAGAAAATGGCGAGCATTCCCAAATCCTGATCTCATGTTTTTTGGGCTCCAGAACCGTGTTTGTGCATTTCTCATGACTAATTCTGATATAAAATGACGCGACGAACGCGTTGGAAGCGACAGAATTGCGATCAGAGAAACCGTTGACGAGAAAATGGCGAGCATTCCCAAATCCTGATCTCGTGTTTTTTGGGCTCCAGAACCGTGTTTCTGCATTTCTCATGACTAATTCCGATGTAAAATGACGCGAGGAACGCGCTGGAAGCGACAAAATTGCGATCCGAGCAACCGTTGACGACAAAATGGCGAGCATTCCCAAAACTTGATCTCGTGTTTATTGAACTCCAGAACCGTGTTTGTGCATTTCTCAAGACGAATTCTGATATAAAATGACGCGAGGAACGCGTTGGAAGCGGCAGAATTGAGATCCGAGAAACCGTTGACGACAAAATCGCGAGCATTCCCAAAACTTGATCTCGCGTTTTTGGGCTCCAGAACCGTGTTTGTGCATTTCTCATGACTAATTCTGGTATAAAATGACGCGAGGAACACGCTGGAGGCGACAGAATTGAGATCCGAGCAACCGTTGACGAGAAAATGGCGAGCATTCCCAAATCCTGATCTCATGTTTTTTGGGCTCCAGAACCGTGTTTGTGCATTTCTCATGACTAATTCTGATATAAAATGACGCGACGAACGCGTTGGAAGCGACAGAATTGCGATCCGAGCAACCGTTGACGAGAAAATGGCGAGCATTCCCAAATCCTGATCTCATGTTTTTTGGGCTCCAGAACCGTGTTTCTGCATTTCTCATGACAAATTCTGATATAAAATGACGCGAGGAACGCGTTGGAAGCGACAGAATTGAGATCCGAGCAACCGTTGACGAGAAAATGGCGAGCATTCCCAAAACTTGATCTCATGTTTTTTGGGCTCCAGAACCGTGTTTGTGCATTTCTCAAGACGAATTCTGATATAAAATGACGCGAGGAACGCGTTGGAAGCGGCAGAATTGAGATCCGAGCAACCGTTGACGAGAAAATGGCGAGCATTCCCAAATCCTGATCTCATGTTTTTTGGGCTCCAGAACCGTGTTTGTGCATTTCTCATGACTAATTCTGATATAAAATGACGCGAGGAACGCGTTGGAAGCGACAGAATTGAGATCCGAGCAACTGTTGACGAGAAAATGGCGAGCATTCCCAAAACTTGATCTCATGTTTTTTGGGCTCCAGAACCGTGTTTGTGCATTTCTCAAGACGAATTCTGATATAAAATGACGCGAGGAACGCGTTGGAAGCGGCAGAATTGAGATCCGAGCAACCGTTGACGAGAAAATGGCGAGCATTCCCAAATCCTGATCTCATGTTTTTTGGGCTCCAGAACCGTGTTTGTGCATTTCTCATGACTAATTCTGATATAAAATGACGCGAGGAACGCGTTGGAAGCGGCAGAATTGAGATCCGAGCAACCGTTGACGAGAAAATGGCGAGCATTCCCAAATCCTGATCTCATGTTTTTTGGGCTCCAGAACCGTGTTTGTGCATTTCTCATGACTAATTCTGATATAAAATGACGCGACGAACGCGTTGGAAGCGACAGAATTGCGATCAGAGAAACCGTTGACGAGAAAATGGCGAGCATTCCCAAATCCTGATCTCGTGTTTTTTGGGCTCCAGAACCGTGTTTCTGCATTTCTCATGACTAATTCCGATGTAAAATGACGCGAGGAACGCGCTGGAAGCGACAAAATTGCGATCCGAGCAACCGTTGACGACAAAATGGCGAGCATTCCCAAAACTTGATCTCGTGTTTATTGAACTCCAGAACCGTGTTTGTGCATTTCTCAAGACGAATTCTGATATAAAATGACGCGAGGAACGCGTTGGAAGCGGCAGAATTGAGATCCGAGAAACCGTTGACGACAAAATCGCGAGCATTCCCAAAACTTGATCTCGTGTTTTTTGGGCTCCAGAACCGTGTTTGTGCATTTCTCATGACTAATTCTGGTATAAAATGACGCGAGGAACACGCTGGAGGCGACAGAATTGAGATCCGAGCAACCGTTGACGAGAAAATGGCGAGCATTCCCAAATCCTGATCTCATGTTTTTTGGGCTCCAGAACCGTGTTTGTGCATTTCTCATGACTAATTCTGATATAAAATGACGCGACGAACGCGTTGGAAGCGACAGAATTGCGATCCGAGCAACCGTTGACGAGAAAATGGCGAGCATTCCCAAATCCTGATCTCATGTTTTTTGGGCTCCAGAACCGTGTTTCTGCATTTCTCATGACAAATTCTGATATAAAATGACGCGAGGAACGCGTTGGAAGCGACAGAATTGAGATCCGAGCAACCGTTGACGAGAAAATGGCGAGCATTCCCAAAACTTGATCTCATGTTTTTTGGGCTCCAGAACCGTGTTTGTGCATTTCTCAAGACGAATTCTGATATAAAATGACGCGAGGAACGCGTTGGAAGCGGCAGAATTGAGATCCGAGCAACCGTTGACGAGAAAATGGCGAGCATTCCCAAATCCTGATCTCATGTTTTTTGGGCTCCAGAACCGTGTTTGTGCATTTCTCATGACTAATTCTGATATAAAATGACGCGAGGAACGCGTTGGAAGCGACAGAATTGAGATCCGAGCAACTGTTGACGAGAAAATGGCGAGCATTCCCAAAACTTGATCTCATGTTTTTTGGGCTCCAGAACCGTGTTTGTGCATTTCTCAAGACGAATTCTGATATAAAATGACGCGAGGAACGCGTTGGAAGCGGCAGAATTGAGATCCGAGCAACCGTTGACGAGAAAATGGCGAGCATTCCCAAATCCTGATCTCATGTTTTTTGGGCTCCAGAATCGTGTTTGTGCATTTCTCATGACTAATTCGGGAGTGTCCACATTGCGCACGTTCCATCTTGCGCACATGTGGATTATTGGACACGCTGGAATTTGCGCACGTTGGAAGTTGACTCCAGTAGAATCAGGACACATTGGATATTGGACACATTGGAATTTGCGCACGTTGGAAATTTACTCCAGTGGAAGCAGGACACATCGACGGTGGAAGTTGTACACATCCCAGAAGAAACAGGACACACAGGATAACGCGAATAATGGAATTTGGACACACTAGATGAAAAAGATGTGTACATTGCGACAGTATGTATTCTCAGAACACATTTAATTGAAAAGCAATAAATAACAGTGAAATAATTAATGACTGTCTTGGTAAGTTTAACGTGAGGCCGTATTGGCACAGAGGAAGGTGAGTTTGGTGTCTTGAAGGGGGGGGGGGTCCATCTTTAGCCCTGAAAGATTTCAACCGCAGAATTTTCCGATAATTGTTAATTGACAATGGCTAAATTCTATGTATGATTCTTGTAGAAATGTTTACACAGTATTTAGTGGCCAACTTCCACTTTCCATGTGGGAAAAGTCCACTGTCTCCTCTATACACTGTGCGCAGTTTCCACTTGTAACGATATCTTATGTGGGCAATGTCCAATGTGCGCAGTTTCCAATGTGGGCAATGTGCAACGTGCGCTGTTTCCATGTGCGCAAGTTCCAAAAAAGGCCCGTGTCCAAAGTGGAACGTGCGCAAAGGAGACTCACTCACTAATTCTGATATAAAATGACGCGACGAACGCGTTGGAAGCGACAGAATTGCGATCCGAGCAACCGTTGACGAGAAAATGGCGAGCATTCCCAAATCCTGATCTCATGTTTTTTGGGCTCCAGAACCGTGTTTGTGCATTTCTCATGACTAATTCTGATATAAAATGACGCGAGGAACGCGTTGGAAGCGACAGAATTGAGATCCGAGCAACCGTTGACGAGAAAATGGCGAGCATTCCCAAAACTTGATCTCATGTTTTTTGGGCTCCAGAACCGTGTTTGTGCATTTCTCAAGACGAATTCTGATATAAAATGACGCGAGGAACGCGTTGGAAGCGGCAGAATTGAGATCCGAGCAACCGTTGACGAGAAAATGGCGAGCATTCCCAAATCCTGATCTCATGTTTTTTGGGCTCCAGAACCGTGTTTGTGCATTTCTCATGACTAATTCTGATATAAAGTGACGCGACGAACGCGTTGGAAGCGACAGAATTGCGATCCGAGCAACCGTTGACGAGAAAATCGCGAGCATTCCCAAATCCTGATCTCATGTTTTTTGGGCTCCAGAACCGTGTTTGTGCATTTCTCATGACTAATTCTGATATAAAATGACGCGAGGAACGCGTTGGAAGCGGCAGAATTGAGATCCGAGAAACCGTTGACGACAAAATCGCGAGCATTCCCAAAACTTGATCTCGTGTTTTTTGGGCTCCAGAACCGTGTTTGTGCATTTCTCATGACTAATTCTGGTATAAAATGACGCGAGGAACACGCTGGAGGCGACAGAATTGAGATCCGAGCAACCGTTGACGAGAAAATGGCGAGCATTCCCAAATCCTGATCTCATGTTTTTTGGGCTCCAGAACCGTGTTTGTGCATTTCTCATGACTAATTCTGATATAAAATGACGCGACGAACGCGTTGGAAGCGACAGAATTGCGATCCGAGCAACCGTTGACGAGAAAATGGCGAGCATTCCCAAATCCTGATCTCATGTTTTTTGGGCTCCAGAACCGTGTTTGTGCATTTCTCATGACTAATTCTGATATAAAATGACGCGAGGAACGCGTTGGAAGCGACAGAATTGAGATCCGAACAACCGTTGACGAGAAAATGGCGAGCATTCCCAAAACTTGATCTCATGTTTTTTGGGCTCCAGAACCGTGTTTGTGCATTTCTCAAGACGAATTCTGATATAAAATGACGCGAGGAACGCGTTGGAAGCGGCAGAATTGAGATCCGAGCAACCGTTGACGAGAAAATGGCGAGCATTCCCAAATCCTGATCTCATGTTTTTTGGGCTCCAGAACCGTGTTTGTGCATTTCTCATGACTAATTCTGATATAAAGTGACGCGACGAACGCGTTGGAAGCGACAGAATTGCGATCCGAGCAACCGTTGACGAGAAAATCGCGAGCATTCCCAAATCCTGATCTCATGTTTTTTGGGCTCCAGAACCGTGTTTGTGCATTTCTCATGACTAATTCTGATATAAAATGACGCGAGGAACGCGTTGGAAGCGACAGAATTGAGATCCGAACAACCGTTGACGAGAAAATGGCGAGCATTCCCAAAACTTGATCTCATGTTTTTTGGGCTCCAGAACCGTGTT
This sequence comes from Crossocerus cetratus, assembly GCA_963675795.1. NCBI lineage: Eukaryota > Metazoa > Arthropoda > Insecta > Hymenoptera > Crabronidae > Crossocerus > Crossocerus cetratus. Next base: position 4,289,907 of record OY776667.1, read on the forward strand.
TGTGCATTTCTCAAGACGAATTCTGATATAAAATGACGCGAGGAACGCGTTGGAAGCGGCAGAATTGAGATCCGAGCAACCGTTGACGAGAAAATGGCGAGCATTCCCAAATCCTGATCTCATGTTTTTTGGGCTCCAGAACCGTGTTTGTGCGTTTCTCAAGACTAATTCCGACGTAAAATGACACGAGGAACACGTTGGAAGCGACAGAATTGCGATCCGAAAAACCGTTGACGAGAAAATGGCGAGCATTCCGAAATCCTGATCTCGTGTGTTTTGGACTCCAGAAATGTGTTCCTGCATTTGTCGTCACTATTTCCGACGTAAAATGACGCGAGGAACGCGTTGGAAGCGACATAATTGAGATCCGAGCAACCGTTGACGAGAAAATGGCGAGCATTCCCAAAACTTGATCTCGTGTTTATTGAACTCCAGAACCATGTTTGTGCGTTTCTCAAGACTAATTCCGACGTAAAATGACACGAGGAACACGTTGGAAGCGACAGAATTGCGATCCGAGAAACCGTTGACGAGAAAATGGCGAGCATTCCCCAATCCTGATCTCATGTTTTTTGGGCTCCAGAACCGTGTTTGTGCATTTCTCATGACTAATTCTGGTATAAAATGACGCGAGGAACACGCTGGAGGCGACAGAATTGCGATCCGAGAAACCGTTGACGAGAAAATGGCGAGCATTCCCCAATCCTGATCTCATGTTTTTTGGGCTCCAGAACCGTGTTTGTGCATTTCTCATGACTAATTCTGATATAAAATGACGCGAGGAACACGCTGGAAGCGACAGAATTGCGATCCGAGCAACCGTTGACGACAAAATCGCGAGCATTCCCAAAACTTGATCTCGTGTTTATTGAACTCCAGAACCGTGTTTGTGCATTTCTCAAAATGAATTCCGACGTAAAATGACACGAGGAACACGTTGGAAGCGACAGGATTGCGATCCGAGAAACCGTTGACGACAAAATCGCGAGCATTCCCAAAACTTGATCTCGTGTTTTTTGGGCTCCAGAACCGTGTTTGTGCATTTCTCATGAATAATTCTGATATAAAATGACGCGAGGAACGCGTTGGAAGCGACAGAATTGAGATCCGAGCAACCGTTGACGAGAAAATGGCGACCATTCCCAAATCCTGATCTCATGTTTTTTGGGCTCCAGAACCGTGTTTGTGCATTTCTCATGACTAATTCTGATATAAAATGACGCGACGAACGCGTTGGAAGCGTCAGAATTGAGATCCGAGAAACCGTTGACGACAAAATCGCGAGCATTCCCAAAACTTGATCTCGTGTTTTTTGGGCTCCAGAACCGTGTTTGTGCATTTCTCATGACTAATTCTGGTATAAAATGACACGAGGAACACGCTGGAGGCGACAGAATTGAGATCCGAGCAACCGTTGACGAGAAAATGGCGAGCATTCCCAAAACTTGATCTCATGTTTTTTGGGCTCCAGAACCGTGTTTGTGCATTTCTCAAGACGAATTCTGATATAAAATGACGCGAGGAACGCGTTGGAAGCGGCAGAATTGAGATCCGAGCAACCGTTGACGAGAAAATGGCGAGCATTCCCAAATCCTGATCTCATGTTTTTTGGGCTCCAGAACCGTGTTTGTGCATTTCTCATGACTAATTCTGATATAAAGTGACGCGACGAACGCGTTGGAAGCGACAGAATTGCGATCCGAGCAACCGTTGACGAGAAAATCGCGAGCATTCCCAAATCCTGATCTCATGTTTTTTGGGCTCCAGAACCGTGTTTGTGCATTTCTCATGACTAATTCTGATATAAAATGACGCGAGGAACGCGTTGGAAGCGGCAGAATTGAGATCCGAGAAACCGTTGACGACAAAATCGCGAGCATTCCCAAAACTTGATCTCGTGTTTTTTGGGCTCCAGAACCGTGTTTGTGCATTTCTCATGACTAATTCTGGTATAAAATGACGCGAGGAACACGCTGGAGGCGACAGAATTGAGATCCGAGCAACCGTTGACGAGAAAATGGCGAGCATTCCCAAATCCTGATCTCATGTTTTTTGGGCTCCAGAACAGTGTTTGTGCATTTCTCATGACTAATTCTGATATAAAATGACGCGACGAACGCGTTGGAAGCGACAGAATTGCGATCCGAGCAACCGTTGACGAGAAAATGGCGAGCATTCCCAAATCCTGATCTCATGTTTTTTGGGCTCCAGAACCGTGTTTGTGCATTTCTCATGACTAATTCTGATATAAAATGACGCGAGGAACGCGTTGGAAGCGACAGAATTGAGATCCGAACAACCGTTGACGAGAAAATGGCGAGCATTCCCAAAACTTGATCTCATGTTTTTTGGGCTCCAGAACCGTGTTTGTGCATTTCTCAAGACGAATTCTGATATAAAATGACGCGAGGAACGCGTTGGAAGCGGCAGAATTGAGATCCGAGCAACCGTTGACGAGAAAATGGCGAGCATTCCCAAATCCTGATCTCATGTTTTTTGGGCTCCAGAACCGTGTTTGTGCATTTCTCATGACTAATTCTGATATAAAGTGACGCGACGAACGCGTTGGAAGCGACAGAATTGCGATCCGAGCAACCGTTGACGAGAAAATCGCGAGCATTCCCAAATCCTGATCTCATGTTTTTTGGGCTCCAGAACCGTGTTTGTGCATTTCTCATGACTAATTCTGATATAAAATGACGCGACGAACGCGTTGGAAGCGACAGAATTGCGATCCGAGCAACCGTTGACGAGAAAATGGCGAGCATTCCCAAATCCTGATCTCGTGTTTTTTGGACTCCAGAAACGTTTTCGTGCATTTGTCGTCACTATTTCCGACGTAAAATGATACGAGGAACACGCTGGAGGCGACAGAATTGCGATCCGAGAAACCGTTGACGAGAAAATGGCGAGCATTCCCCAATCCTGTTCTCATGTTTTTTGGGCTCCAGAACCGCGTTTGTGCATTTCTCATAACTAATTCTGATATAAAATGACGCGACGAACGCGTTGGAAGCGACAGAATTGCGATCCGAGCAACCGTTGACGAGAAAATGGCGAGCATTCCCAAATCCTGATCTCATGTTTTTTGGGCTCCAGAACCGTGTTTGTGCATTTCTCATGACTAATTCTGATATAAAATGACGCGAGGAACGCGTTGGAAGCGATAGAATTGAGATCCGAGCAACCGTTGACGAGAAAATGGCGAGCATTCCCAAAACTTGATCTCATGTTTTTTGGGCTCCAGAACCGTGTTTGTGCATTTCTCATGACTAATTCTGATATAAAATGACGCGAGGAACGCGTTGGAAGCGACAGAATTGAGATCCGAGCAACCGTTGACGAGAAAATGGCGAGCATTCCCAAATCCTGATCTCGTGTTTTTTGGACTCCAGAAACGTTTTCGTGCATTTGTCGTCACTATTTCCGACGTAAAATGACACGAGGAACACGCTGGAGGCGAAAGAATTGCGATCCGAGGAACCGTTGACGAGAAAATGGCGAGCATTCCCAAATCCTGATCTCATGTTTTTTGGGCTCCAGAACCGTGTTTGTGCATTTCTCATGACTAATTCTGGTATAAAATGACGCGAGGAACACGCTGGAGGCGACAGAATTGCGATCCGAGAAACCGTTGACGAGAAAATGGCGAGCATTCCCCAATCCTGATCTCATGTTTTTTGGGCTCCAGAACCGTGTTTGTGCATTTCTCATGACTAATTCTGATATAAAATGACGCGAGGAACACGCTGGAAGCGACAGAATTGCGATCCGAGCAACCGTTGACGACAAAATCGCGAGCATTCCCAAAACTTGATCTCGTGTTTATTGAACTCCAGAACCGTGTTTGTGCATTTCTCAAAATGAATTCCGACGTAAAATGACACGAGGAACACGTTGGAAGCGACAGGATTGCGATCCGAGAAACCGTTGACGACAAAATCGCGAGCATTCCCAAAACTTGATCTCGTGTTTTTTGGGCTCCAGAACCGTGTTTGTGCATTTCTCATGAATAATTCTGATATAAAATGACGCGAGGAACGCGTTGGAAGCGACAGAATTGAGATCCGAGCAACCGTTGACGAGAAAATGGCGACCATTCCCAAATCCTGATCTCATGTTTTTTGGGCTCCAGAACCGTGTTTGTGCATTTCTCATGACTAATTCTGATATAAAATGACGCGACGAACGCGTTGGAAGCGACAGAATTGCGATCCGAGCAACCGTTGACGAGAAAATCGCGAGCATTCCCAAAACCTGATCTCGTGTTTTTTGGACTCCAGAAACGTTTTCGTGCATTTGTCGTCACTATTTCCGACGTAAAATGACACGAGGAACACGCTGGAGGCGACAGAATTGAGATCCGAGAAACCGTTGACGAGAAAATGGCGAGCATTCCCCAATCCTGATCTCATGTTTTTTGGGTTCCAGAACCGTGTTTGTGCATTTCTCATGACTAATTCTGATATAAAATGACGCGAGGAACGCGTTGGAAGCGGCAGAATTGAGATCCGAGCAACCGTTGACGAGAAAATGGCGAGCATTCCCAAATCCTGATCTCATGTTTTTTGGGCTCCAGAACCGTGTTTGTGCATTTCTCAAGACGAATTCTGATATAAAATGACGCGAGGAACGCGTTGGAAGCGGCAGAATTGAGATCCGAGCAACCGTTGACGAGAAAATGGCGAGCATTCCCAAATCCTGATCTCATGTTTTTTGGGCTTCAGAACCGTGTTTGTGCATTTCTCATGACTAATTCTGATATAAAATGACGCGACGAACGCGTTGGAAGCGACAGAATTGCGATCCGAGCAACCGTTGACGAGAAAATGGCGAGCATTCCCAAATCCTGATCTCATGTTTTTTGGGCTCCAGAACCGTGTTTGTGCATTTCTCATGACTAATTCTGATATAAAATGACGCGAGGAACGAGTTGGAAGCGGCAGAATTGAGATCCGAGCAACCGTTGACGAGAAAATGGCGACCATTCCCAAATCCTGATCTCATGTTTTTTGGGCTCCAGAACCGTGTTTCTGCATTTCTCATGACTAATTCTGATATAAAATGACGCGACGAACGCGTTGGAAGCGACAGAATTGCGATCCGAGCAACCGTTGACGAGAAAATGGCGAGCATTCCCAAATCCTGATCTCGTGTTTTTTGGACTCCAGAAACGTTTTCGTGCATTTGTCGTCACTATTTCCGACGTAAAATGACACGAGGAACACGCTGGAGGCGACAGAATTGCGATCCGAGAAACTGTTGACGAGAAAATGGCGAGCATTCCCCAATCCTGTTCTCATGTTTTTTGGGCTGCAGAACCGTGTTTATGCATTTCTCAAGACGAATTCTGATATAAAATGACGCGAGGAACGCGTTGGAAGCGGCAGAATTGAGATCCGAGCAACCGTTGACGAGAAAATGGCGAGCATTCCCAAATCCTGATCTCATGTTTTTTGGGCTCCAGAACCGTGTTTGTGCATTTCTCATGACTAATTCTGATATAAAATGACGCGACGAACGCGTTGGAAGCGACAGAATTGCGATCCGAGCAACCGTTGACGAGAAAATCGCGAGCATTCCCAAAACCTGATCTCGTGTTTTTTGGACTCCAGAAACGTTTTCGTGCATTTGTCATCACTATTTCCGACGTAAAATGACACGAGGAACACGCTGGAGGCGACAGAATTGCGTTCCGAGAAACCGTTGACGAGAAAATCGCGAGCATTCCCAAATCCTGATCTCGTGTTTTTTGGGCTCCAGAACCGTGTTTCTGCATTTCTCATGACTAATTCCGATGTAAAATGACGCGAGGAACGCGCTGGAAGCGACAGAATTGCGATCCGAGCAACCGTTGACGAGAAAATGGCGAGCATTCCCAAAACTTGATCTCGTGTTTATTGAACTCCAGAACCGTGTTTGTGCATTTCTCAAAACGAATTCCGACGTAAAATGACACGAGGAACACGTTGGAAGCGACAGGATTGCGATCCGAGAAACCGTTGACGACAAAATCGCGAGCATTCCCCAATCCTGATATCATGTTTTTTGGGCTCCAGAACCGTGTTTGTGCATTTCTCATGACTAATTCTGGTATAAAATGACGCGAGGAACACGCTGGAGGCGACAGAATTGCGATCCGAGAAACCGTTGACGAGAAAATGGCGAGCATTCCCCAATCCTGATCTCATGTTTTTTGGGCTCCAGAACCGTGTTTGTGCATTTCTCATGACTAATTCTGATATAAAATCACGCGAGGAACACGCTGGAAGCGACAGAATTGCGATCCGAGCAACCGTTGACGAGAAAATGGCGAGCATTCCCAAAACTTGATCTCGTGTTTATTGAACTCCAGAACCGTGTTTGTGCATTTCTCAAAACGAATTCCGACGTAAAATGACACGAGGAACACGTTGGAAGCGACAGGATTGCGATCCGAGAAACCGTTGACGACAAAATCGCGAGCATTCCCAAAACTTGATCTCGTGTTTTTTGGGCTCCAGAACAGTGTTTGTGCATTTCTCAAGACGAATTCCGACGTAAAACGACACGAGGAACACGTTGGAAGCGACAGGATTGCGTTCCGAGAAACCGTTGACGAGAAAATCGCGAGCATTCCCAAATCCTGATCTCGTGTTTTTTGGGCTCCAGAACCGTGTTTCTGCATTTCTCATGACTAATTCCGATGTAAAATGACGCGAGAAACGCGCTGGAAGCGACAGAATTGCGATCCGAGCAACCGTTGACGAGAAAATGGCGAGCATTCCCAAAACTTGATCTCGTGTTTATTGAACTCCAGAACCGTGTTTGGGCATTTCTCAAGACGAATTCTGATATAAAATGACGCGAGGAACGCGTTGGAAGCGGCAGAATTGAGATCCGAGAAACCGTTGACGACAAAATCGCGAGCATTCCCAAAACTTGATCTCGTGTTTTTTGGGCTCCAGAACCGTGTTTGTGCATTTCTCATGACTCATTCTGGTATAAAATGACGCGAGGAACACGCTGGAGGCGACAGAATTGAGATCCGAGCAACCGTTGACGAGAAAATGGCGAGCATTCCCAAATCCTGATCTCATGTTTTTTGGGCTCCAGAACCGTGTTTGTGCATTTCTCATGACTAATTCTGATATAAAATGACGCGACGAACGCGTTGGAAGCGACAGAATTGCGATCCGAGCAACCGTTGACGAGAAAATGGCGAGCATTCCCAAATCCTGATCTCATGTTTTTTGGGCTCCAGAACCGTGTTTGTGCATTTCTCATGACTAATTCTGATATAAAATGACGCGAGGAACGCGTTGGAAGCGACAGAATTGAGATCCGAGCAACCGTTGACGAGAAAATGGCGAGCATTCCCAAAACTTGATCTCATGTTTTTTGGGCTCCAGAACCGTGTTTGTGCATTTCTCAAGACGAATTCTGATATAAAATGACGCGAGGAACGCGTTGGAAGCGGCAGAATTGAGATCCGAGCAACCGTTGACGAGAAAATGGCGAGCATTCCCAAATCCTGATCTCATGTTTTTTGGGCTCCAGAACCGTGTTTGTGCATTTCTCATGACTAATTCTGATATAAAGTGACGCGACGAACGCGTTGGAAGCGACAGAATTGCGATCCGAGCAACCGTTGACGAGAAAATGGCGAGCATTCCCAAATCCTGATCTCATGTTTTTTGGGCTCCAGAACCGTGTTTGTGCATTTCTCATGACTAATTCTGATATAAAATGACGCGACGAACGCGTTGGAAGCGACAGAATTGCGATCCGAGCAACCGTTGACGAGAAAATGGCGAGCATTCCCAAATCCTGATCTCATGTTTTTTGGGCTCCAGAACCGTGTTTGTGCATTTCTCATGACTAATTCTGATATAAAATGACGCGAGGAACGCGTTGGAAGCGACAGAATTGAGATCCGAACAACCGTTGACGAGAAAATGGCGAGCATTCCCAAAACTTGATCTCATGTTTTTTGGGCTCCAGAACCGTGTTTGTGCATTTCTCAAGACGAATTCTGATATAAAATGACGCGAGGAACGCGTTGGAAGCGGCAGAATTGAGATCCGAGCAACCGTTGACGAGAAAATGGCGAGCATTCCCAAATCCTGATCTCATGTTTTTTGGGCTCCAGAACCGTGTTTGTGCATTTCTCATGACTAATTCTGATATAAAGTGACGCGACGAACGCGTTGGAAGCGACAGAATTGCGATCCGAGCAACCGTTGACGAGAAAATCGCGAGCATTCCCAAATCCTGATCTCATGTTTTTTGGGCTCCAGAACCGTGTTTGTGCATTTCTCATGACTAATTCTGATATAAAATGACGCGAGGAACGCGTTGGAAGCGACAGAATTGAGATCCGAACAACCGTTGACGAGAAAATGGCGAGCATTCCCAAAACTTGATCTCATGTTTTTTGGGCTCCAGAACCGTGTTTGTGCATTTCTCAAGACGAATTCTGATATAAAATGACGCGACGAACGCGTTGGAAGCGGCAGAATTGCGATCCGAGCAACCGTTGACGAGAAAATCGCGAGCATTCCCAAAACCTGATCTCGTGTTTTTTGGACTCCAGAAACGTTTTCGTGCATTTGTCGTCACTATTTCCGACGTGAAATGACACGAGGAACACGCTGGAGGCGACAGAATTGAGATCCAAGCAACCGTTGACGAGAAAATGGCGAGCATTCCCAAATCCTGATCTCATGTTTTTTGGGCTCCAGAACCGTCTTTGTGCATTTCTCATGACTAATTCTGATATAAAATGACGCGACGAACGCGTTGGAAGCGACAGAATTGCGATCCGAGCAACCGTTGACGAGAAAATGGCGAGCATTCCCAAATCCTGATCTCATGTTTTTTGGCCTCCAGAACCGTGTTTGTGCATTTCTCATGACTAATTCTGATATAAAATGACGCGAGGAACGCGTTGGAAGCGACAGAATTGCGATCCGAGAAACCGTTGACGAGAAAATGGCGAGCATTCCCCAATCCTGATCTCATGTTTTTTGGGCTCCAGAACCGTGTTTGTGCATTTCTCATGACTAATTCTGATATAAAATGACGCGAGGAACACGCTGGAAGCGACAGAATTGCGATCCGAGCAACCGTTGACGAGAAAATGGCGAGCATTCCCCAATCCTGATCTCATGTTTTTTGGGCTCCAGAACCGTGTTTGTGCATTTCTCATGACTAATTCTGATATAAAATGACGCGACGAACGCGTTGGAAGCGACAGAATTGCGATCAGAGAAACCGTTGACGAGAAAATGGCGAGCATTCCCAAATCCTGATCTCGTGTTTTTTGGACTCCAGAAACGTTTTCGTGCATTTGTCGTCACTATTTCCGACGTAAAATGACACGAGGAACACGCTGGAGGCGACAGAATTGCGATCCGAGAAACCGTTGACGAGAAAATGGCGAGCATTCCCCAATCCTGATCTCATGTTTTTTGGGCTCCAGAACCGTGTTTGTGCATTTCTCATGACTAATTCTGGTATAAAATGACGCGAGGAACGCGTTGGAAGCGGCAGAATTGAGATCCGAGCAACCGTTGACGAGAAAATGGCGAGCATTCCCAAATCCTGATCTCATGTTTTTTGGGCTCCAGAACCGTGTTTGTGCATTTCTCATGACTAATTCTGATATAAAATGACGCGACGAACGCGTTGGAAGCGACAGAATTGCGATCCGAGCAACCGTTGACGAGAAATTGGCGAGCATTCCCAAATCCTGATCTCATGTTTTTTGGGCTCCAGAACCGTGTTTCTGCATTTCTCATGACTAATTCTGATATAAAATGACGCGACGAACGCGTTGGAAGCGACAGAATTGCGATCAGAGAAACCGTTGACGAGAAAATGGCGAGCATTCCCAAATCCTGATCTCGTGTTTTTTGGACTCCAGAAACGTTTTCGTGCATTTGTCGTGACTATTTCCGACGCAAAATGACACGAGGAACACGCTGGAAGCGACAGAATTGCGATCCGAGAAACCGTTGACGAGAAAATGGTGAGCATTCCCAAATCCTGATCTCATGTTTTTTGGGCTCCAGAACCGTGTTTGTGCATTTCACATGACTAATTCTGATATAAAATGACGCGAGGAACGCGTTGGAAGCGGCAGAATTGAGATCCGAGCAACCGTTGACGAGAAAATGGCGAGCATTCCCAAATCCTGATCTCATGTTTTTTGGGCTCCAGAACCGTGTTTGTGCATTTCTCATGACTAATTCTGATATAAAATGACGCGACGAACGCGTTGGAAGCGACAGAATTGCGATCCGTGCAACCGTTGACGAGAAAATGGCGAGCATTCCCAAATCCTGATCTCATGTTTTTTGGGCTCCAGAATCGTGTTTGTGCATTTCTCATGACTAATTCTGATATAAAATGACGCGACGAACGCGTTGGAAGCGACAGAATTGCGATCCGAGCAACCGTTGACGAGAAAATGGCGAGCATTCCCAAATCCTGATCTCGTATTTTTTGGACTCCAGAAACGTTTTCGTGCATTTCTCATGACTAATTCTGATATAAAATGACGCGAGGAACGCGTTGGAAGCGACAGAATTGAGATCCGAGCAACCGTTGACGAGAAAATGGCGACCATTCCCAAATCCTGATCTCATGTTTTTTGGGCTCCAGAACCGTGTTTCTGCATTTCTCATGACTAATTCTGATATAAAATGACGCGAGGAACGCGTTGGAAGCGACAGAATTGAGATTCGAGCAACCGTTGACGAGAAAATGGCGACCATTCCTAAATCCTGATCTCATGTTTTTTGGGCTCCAGAACCGTGTTTCTGCATTTCTCATGACTAATTCTGATATAAAATGACGCGACGAACGCGTTGGAAGCGACAGAATTGCGATCCGAGCAACCGTTGACGAGAAAATCGCGAGCATTCCTAAAACCTGATCTCGTGTTTTTTGGACTCCAGAAACGTTTTCGTGCATTTGTCATCACTATTTCCGACGTAAAATGACACAAGGAACACGCTGGAGGCGACAGAATTGCGATCCGAGAAACCGTTGACGAGAAAATGGCGAGCATTCCCCAATCCTGATCTCATGTTTTTTGGGCTCCAGAACCGTGTTTGTGCATTTCTCAAGACGAATTCCGACGTAAAATGACACGAGGAACACGTTGGAAGCGACAGGATTGCGTTCCGAGAAACCGTTGACGAGAAAATCGCGAGCATTCCCAAATCCTGATCTCGTGTTTTTTGGGCTCCAGAACCGTGTTTCTGCATTTCTCATGACTAATTCCGATGTAAAATGACGCGAGGAACGCGCTGGAAGCGACAGAATTGCGATCCGAGCAACCGTTGACGAGAAAATGGCGAGCATTCCCAAATCCTGATCTCATGTTTTTTGGGCTCCAGAACCGTGTTTGTGCATTTCTCCTGACTAATTCTGATATAAAATGACGCGAGGAACGCGTTGGAAGCGACAGAATTGAGATCCGAACAACCGTTGACGAGAAAATGGCGAGCATTCCCCAATCCTGATCTCATGTTTTTTGGGCTCCAGAACCGTGTTTGTGCATTTCTCATGACTAATTCTGGTATAAAATGACGCGAGGAACACGCTGGAGGCGACAGAATTGCGATCCGAGAAACCGTTGACGAGAAAATGGCGAGCATTCCCCAATCCTGATCTCATGTTTTTTGGGCTCCAGAACCGTGTTTGTGCATTTCTCATGACTAATTCTGATATAAAATGACGCGAGGAACACGCTGGAAGCGACAGAATTGCGATCCGAGCAACCGTTGACGAGAAAATGGCGAGCATTCCCAAATCCTGATCTCATGTTTTTTGGGCTCCAGAACCGTGTTTGTGCATTTCTCATGACTAATTCTGATATAAAATGACGCGAGGAACGAGTTGGAAGCGGCAGAATTGAGATCCGAGCAACCGTTGACGAGAAAATGGCGACCATTCCCAAATCCTGATCTCATGTTTTTTGGGCTCCAGAACCGTGTTTCTGCATTTCTCATATGAGGGGATTTCTCCTCGGCCGTCCGTGATTTGGCCGCTCGGAAATCCTGCCTGCATAATAGCCGGCCTGGCTATCGGCCGCTGGTCCTCGACGTCCTGAAACGCGAATCGGGCGCCAGGTTCCGCGGACGGAACCGAATTTCTACGTTCGCGCGAGGGAAAGCTGGTATCGAGGGCAGCTGGCTCGTCCGCCGGTACTCCTCGAGATGGATCCTCCCGGCTAGCTAGAGAGAGGGGTTCCTGTCGGGAAGAAGGGGAGGCGAATGGATAACCCACACGGTTGGGTAACAATAACAATTTATTGCACGATGGTGATTGCAATGTCGGGGCCCTCGCTTGGGCAGGCCGTCGCTCGGCCGATCACAAAATAGCCGGACCTACGAGTGGCCCGGCACCTCGGCGTTCCCGCCGCCGCTTACAATCTAAACCTTATTCCTACGTGAGGTGATAGCGTACGCGGATGATTCTAAGAGCTACGGTGCTCCGGCAAAGATCACGAATCCGCACGATAACCAGCTGTTCGTTCGGTTTCAAAGGAGGCCCCGATGCCTTGCACGTGGGCGTGATCCACGTTCAAACGGGCTTCGCCACCATGGCGGCGTACGTCCGTTTCTCGGCCGAAACCTTACGATCTAATTAACCTACTTGACTCTTGGTGACTGGAAGAGTCACCTCAAGGGACACCGGGCTGGCCCGCGGGCTGCCTATCGCTGCTTCGGACAAGGAGAGCCTACGGCCGGCACCGAGACTCGCACGGGAAGTACAACGAACAAAGAACAAAGGGACGCGCGGGGCTTACCGGTCGTTCGCTTTCTCGCCTTCTTCCGAGATCCGGGAAACCTCCGGGATGTCCGGGGACTCGTCCGGGAAGTCCTTCGTCCGTTGTGGTTTGAACTCTCTCGCTCGTCCGCTCGCTTCACACACAAAAGGCTCGTGGTTCGACGCGTCCGCTCGCAAAGTTCGTCACTACAAGAGTGACGAGTTCCTACGCGTTCCCTAATTTCTAGCCCCGCGCGCGCCCCGCGCCCCTCCCGCTAGTCCTGCAGCGCCGCGCCGTGTCAAGGGGTTGCCGGGTAACTTAGCGCGCCTAAGTCCCTCGGCCTGGGCCTCTACCGCTGTCGGTAGGGCAGGAGTCGCTGGTGCATTTGCCGATCTTCGTTCGCCGAAGCCGGCCTTCTCCCAGGCTGCATCATGGCTTTTGTCGTCTCTCTGTCACAGGGGATGAGCGCCTCCGCTGGACTACGACCTTTCCCTCCGCAGCTTCCATCGGCCCTGTCGCTCCTTATGCCAATGGAACATACTCCTTGCCCCTTGGTGCCACCTCGTCTCGTTCTCGCTGTCGAGGACTCGTTGCCCGAAGGCGAGTTAGTTTACGCGCTTCGATCTAGGAGGTGTCCCTTGGAGTGACGGCTGTTCGAGCCGGCGGACGTGCGTAGCGAGCGCGTGTATGTGCGAGCGACGAGCGGTTCTTGTGGCGGGGCGATTCAGCCCCGTCACACTCTCCCCTCCCTGGAGTGAGCCTCCGGCTCGCCGCCTCGCGCCCCTCGCTCCCCGCCGTCTCGGTGCCGTGGCTCCAAGGGCCTCTGTCAGCTGGTATCCCCACCACCTACGATAATCGGCCGAACAATACAATTACGGACGGGAGTACAAACACATGGCTCTTATAATTACGGGTTGGTGTAAATCAGGTACATGATGACTAGGACGTTGGATTCCGACGGATAGGACTGGAAAAATTTCTAGCAGGGTCCAGCTCTGCCGTGGCCATCCCTTTTCCGCGAATCTGGACGGTGTCTTCAGTCTTCTTGCTTGGCATCTTCAGTCTTCCTGCTTCTCTCTTGCTTGGGTTAGGGCTGATACTAGTAGTATTCTAATATCCGCTCCCTTACCCTCCCGGAGGACATGGCCTTGCGGCCGGTGTCGTGGTCCTCTTTCCTGGAGTCGGCCGATGGTCTGCCGACTCGTCCCGGGGTCGGCTGGTGGACTGCCGATCCTCTCCCTGGATCGGCCGATGTTGACACATGACAGGACAGGGTTGACAGGATGACTGACACAATTCTACCACCACGCACCTGAGTTGACATATTGCTAGCTACTCCCGTCTTACTTGGCCACGTAAGGTTTCAAATCTTGAACGTGGATCACACCTGCTGGCTTACCGTCGATCGTCTCGCATTCGTATACGAGGGCGGATCGGACCTTGGAGATTACGAAAGGGCCGTGGAACCTGGTTGCTAACTTAGCGGCGACATTGTTCGCCGCTGACGAGAGTACGTGTTGACGTTTCAACACTCGGTCGCCGATGCCGAATTTTCTCGCGCGCCGTCCGCGGTTATAATACCTGCTCTGGGACTGATACGCGGACTCTAGATTTTCGATTACCCAGTGGCGTATCTCTCCCAGTCGCTTCATTCTAGCGGCCCAGGAATCTCTGTCGACCGGTGGCCACTCGTCTTCGCCGCCGGTCGCCCCCTCCCTCCCTAGAAAACAGCGTGGAGGTAGCGGTTCGCGGCCGAGATTTAAGAAGGCTGGTGAGGCTTGGAGCGTGGAGTGTTTCGCCGTGTTATACGCGAATTGGAACTTGGCTAGGTGTACGTCCCAATCGCGGTGGTCGTTTTGTATAAATGACACGATCATTGTCTTTAGTACCCGATTGACTCGTTCGACCGGGTTCGCCTGTGGGTGATATGGCGGTGTCATTGCGCGTTTCACTCCGTACTCTTTTGCGACTGTGCCGAGCGTTTGGTTGACAAATTCGGTGCCGTTGTCGGTCAGCAATACTCTGGGGACTCCCCATCGTGAGAAAACTAGGTTTTCGATCGCTTCGGATATCTTTTTCCCGTTCGATTTTCTTAGGGGCGCTACCTCGATCCACTTCGTGAATAGGTCCTGGATCACTAGTATGTACATATATCCGGCCCTACTCCGCGGGAGCGGTCCCATAATATCGGCCGCGATCACCGACCAGGGTTCGTTCACGAAATGTTTGCCCATCTCGCCCGCCGGCGCGCCCTGCTCTACTTTCGTAAGTTGGCACGTCTCGCACGCTCGCACATAGGTCGCGACGTCTTTATACATTTTCGGCCAGTAATATCGTATGGCCAGCCGTTCGTACGTTTTCTCGCGCCCAAGGTGTCCGGCTTCCGGTGTATCGTGCGCTTCCGAGAGGACGTCCTCTTTTTCTCCGTTCCGCGGTACTAGTTTCCACTCGTCCCGGTCGTCTCCTAGGAGGTCTCGCGCGATCGCGTTCGTCCGTCGATAATACAGGCGATTTCCTTCTAATTTCCAGTCTTTTTCCTGCAGTGGCTCTTTCTGTACTCGCGTGATTTTCCTGTCGTACCATGTGTCCGGACGCGACGTTAGGGCTGCGGTTCGTTCGGTCGCTTGTGATTCGAACATCCTCGCGAATGCTCGCGTTACTACGCGCCCGCTCTCTGGTTCGTCTTCGTCCGAATCGCTCGCGTACGTGTTCTCAGCTTCCGGTATTCGCGACAGCGCGTCGGGTACTTTATGTAGCGCGCCTTTACGGTGTACGATTTTAAAGTCGAATTCCTGAAGCTGGAGTGCCCATCTCCCTAATCGGCCGGCCGGGTCTTTTAAATTCGTGAGCCACTGGAGGCTACTGTGGTCGGAAATTACGGTGAATGTATATCCCTCTAGATAACAGCGGAACTTTTTGATCGCCCATATTACGGCTAGGCATTCCTGCTCGGTCGTTTTATAATTTCGCTCAGCTGATGTTAACGAGCGGCTCGCGAACGCGACGACTCTCTCTCTATCCCGTCGATCGTTTGCGTGAGTACTGCTCCTAGGCCGACCATACTCGCGTCGGTTTCCAGGACGAATGGAATTTCAAAGTGCGGATAGGTTATAACCGGAGTTGTGGCGACCGCTTCGCGCAGGGATTCGAACGCTTGTTGACGCTCGGTCGTCCACTTCCAGGGCTCGTCCTTTTTCAGGAGTTGGTGCAGCGGGTCTGCCACGGTCGCGAAATTCGGAACGAATCTTCGGTACCAGGAAGCCATACCAAGGAATCGGCGCAGTTGGTGTACCGTTTTCGGGACCGGGAACTCTACTATCGGGCGTATTTTCTCGAGGTCAACCTTCAAGCCATCCGCGTGTACCACGAATCCCAAGTACCGAACCTCCGGGCGACAGAACTCGCATTTATCCGGGTTTACAGTGAGGCCGGCTTCTCCGATTCTATCTAGCACCGTGTGGAGCCATTTAAGATGCTCATCGAACGTTTCGGTGACGATAATTATATCGTCTAGGTACGCAAAGGCATAGGGTTCCATCTCCGGGCCTATTAGTCGATCGAGTAACTTTTGGAAAGTTGCGGGCGCTCCGGTCAGGCCGTACGGCATTCGCGTAAAATGGAATAATCCACGTCCCGGTACCGTGAAAGCTGTTATTTCTTTGCTGGCTTCGTCCAGCGGAATTTGGAAATAGGCCTGACTGAGATCGAGTGTTGATATGTATTTGGCCGCGCGCAATTTATCGAGGATGCTGGTCATTATGGGTAGCGGCTACGCATCCTTTTTGGAAACCCTATTTACCTCCCTGAAATCGAGGCAGAACCTGTATTTCCCGTTTGCTTTGCGTACCATGACGATTGGGCTCGACCATTCGCTGTTCGATCGTTCGATAAATCCGTCCGCGAGAAGCCGGTCCACCTCGGCGTAAATTGCTTCCTGTACTTTCGGGGAAACTTGGTAGTAGCGCTGCTTGATCGGTCTATGGCCTGCCACGTCGATGCGGTGTTTTATTAGTTCCGTTCGTCCGGTCACCTGCTCGAGGAGCCCTACGCGTTCCTCCAAGAATCGGTGGAGTCGTTCTGTTTCCGATTCCGTTAGTAACTTTATTCCGGAACACCTTGGGTACGTGTTCGTCAGTCTCGATACGAAGTCGAATTGCTGTTCCGGATTCTCACAGAAATGCCATTTCTTCGCTCGGTAATCCGCGATTATGCCAAAGGCTGCGATCGCTGTTATTCCGAGAATTACCTCTCCGGAGAGTGACTCTAACGTACGAAATTCGAGTTCGCGGCTCATGCCTCGAATGTTTACTTTTGCCGTCGCGGCGGCCTTCGAGCAGTCGGTCTGGCCGTTGCCGAGAACGTAGTATTTTGGCTGAGTCGGACGGATGGTCAATCGCGCGGCTAGTTTTCTCACTAGGGTCGGGCTCAGGAAGTTATCGCTTGCTCCCCCGTCTACGAAAGCTGACACGACGTAATTTTCGATTCGCGCGTCCACGTATAATAGCGTGGGTTTAATCCGCGCTCGTACGGGCGGTCGGAGATCTAGCGAGTCGCACGAATCGCTTGAGTCGCTCGCTTCCCGATCCCCCTCGCTACCGGCTGCTATCGCCCCGCTTAGCGCCGGCCGTCCTGGTTTCCCGAACAATTGGGACAATTTTTCGTCGGCGCTCCCGGCGTATCGCACCGATAACAATGGTTGGCCTCCGGCGCCACGCAGCCGTTGCTACGGTGTCCCGTTGCTCCGCAGTTCCAGCATCGGACCTGCTGCCAGCCTTCGAACCCGCGCCTTTTCGCGCTCGTGCCGCCGGATCGTCGGCCGTTTCCGCCTCGTTCGGTCGCGCCCGTCTTGCCTTTTTCCGCGATCTGGGCGATTGCCCCTCTTGATGCCTTTTGCGGTTTCTCGGTCGTCGGCGTTGTTTCGTCCGCGTTCGCGCCTAGCACACCGAAAATGCCTTCCACTTTCTCGGCCTGTCTCCCTAGTTCGTACGGAGTGGTGAACGAGTCGATCGGTATATACGCGCTGAGGCGGGGGTTCATATGCGTATATAGGAGCTGGAGTATCTGAGATTCCGTCATCGGCGGATCCATATTCCGGCACGTTGATATTACGTCCGCGTGAAAGGATAGGTATGGTTCGCCCGGGCGTTGTTTCCTATTTACCGCGAAGGCGAGATTATCGGCTAAGGTCGTACGCGCGAATCTACGGCGGAGGCCTCTTTCGACCGCTTCCCACGAATGTAGGCCTTCATCCTGCGTGGCGAACCACATGAAGGCATCGCCTCTTAATAGTATCGGCGCGCATGTGAGGAGTTCCTCGTCCCGCACCGGATATATTTTGCGGAAGGCTTTGACTTGCGCGAGGAAGAGGTTTAAGTTTCCGACCGTGTCGCCCGCGTATTGAATGTTCCACTTCCGGATGGTGGTTTGGAAGTTATTTGTGGCGGGGGGGATTCGTTCAACGTGCGCGCTCTGCCTTTCTGTCGGACGCCGCGTGCTTTGCTCTCGCCACCTCTCCCATTGTTCTACCTCGGGCGCGATTGTTACTCGCCCCGGGCGCGTTGGTCGTGTCGGTCGGACATTCGGTGACGATGTCTGTATTTCCCCGTGGCAGGTCTTTCGCGGGTATTCTTCGCGCTCTCGCGGGTATTCATCTCGTTCTAACCTTGCCTGCGCGAGGCCGGTTGTAACGAATTCCAATCCGTCCGAAAAATCTAACTCGGAGGTGCGTACCGGCACCACGCGACGTTTTGCGCCTATCCCTACTCCTCCTACCGCGCCTTCCCCGTCCGAATCGTACGGCTCGAGTTCCCCCTCTCCGTCACTCGCTACCTCTATTTTTGGCGGCCCGTCCGCTCGGTCTTGGGCCACAATGGCGTCCGCGAGGCGATCTCTTCGCTCCTCTCCCGTTCCCTCCGTGCTCAGCGCTCGCTCGGTCAGGCGGCGCTCCACGCTCTCGTCTCTCATCGCTTCGACGGTCTTCCGGACCGTTGTCCTCCTTAGCCGGGGAGGCATCGCGCTCTCTCTGAGATTTTCGACGGTTCGAATTTTCGGCCCCCGATTCTACGCCTCTGTCCGCGTTCCTACGCCGCTGGGTTTGTATACACCCGAGCGTACTTTTACGACCTTGGGTCTTTCCGCGTTCCCCTTTGTCCCTGACTCTAACGGTCGCGAGTTTTTGCGTCTCTCTTCGAGAAACGTACGGCTTACCAGGTTCCAATGCTTTCCTTTCGTGATCTCCTGTAATAAGGGGTTAGACAAAAATTCGAACAGCTGGTTTTTCGTTCGTTCAACCGGGAATTTCGTACTCGCGGATCTAAGGCTCGATCGTAACGATCGATCGTTCGCGCGTCTCCTCTCCTCTCCCGATTGCCGTGGTAGTTGGGCGCCAATTTATGAGGGGATTTCTCCTCGGCCGTCCGTGATTTGGCCGCTCGGAAATCCTGCCTGCATAATAGCCGGCCTGGCTATCGGCCGCTGGTCCTCGACTTCCTGAAACGCGAATCGGGCGCCAGGTTCCGCGGACGGAACCGAATTTCTACGTTCGCGCGAGGGAAAGCTGGTATCGAGGGCAGCTGGCTCGTCCGCCGGTACTCCTCGAGATGGATCCTCCCGGCTAGCTAGAGAGAGGGGTTCCTGTCGGGAAGAAGGGGAGGCGAATGGATAACCCACACGGTTGGGTAACAATAACAATTTATTGCACGATGGTGATTGCAATGTCGGGGCCCTCGCTTGGGCAGGCCGTCGCTCGGCCGATCACAAAATAGCCGGACCTACGAGTGGCCCGGCACCTCGGCGTTCCCGCCGCCGCTTACAATCTAAACCTTATTCCTACGTGAGGTGATAGCGTACGCGGATGATTCTAAGAGCTACGGTGCTCCGGCAAAGATCACGAATCCGCACGATAACCAGCTGTTCGTTCGGTTTCAAAGGAGGCCCCGATGCCTTGCACGTGGGCGTGATCCACGTTCAAACGGGCTTCGCCACCATGGCGGCGTACGTCCGTTTCTCGGCCGAAACCTTACGATCTAATTAACCTACTTGACTCTTGGTGACTGGAAGAGTCACCTCAAGGGACACCGGGCTGGCCCGCGGGCTGCCTATCGCTGCTTCGGACAAGGAGAGCCTACGGCCGGCACCGAGACTCGCACGGGAAGTACAACGAACAAAGAACAAAGGGACGCGCGGGGCTTACCGGTCGTTCGCTTTCTCGCCTTCTTCCGAGATCCGGGAAACCTCCGGGATGTCCGGGGACTCGTCCGGGAAGTCCTTCGTCCGTTGTGGTTTGAACTCTCTCGCTCGTCCGCTCGCTTCACACACAAAAGGCTCGTGGTTCGACGCGTCCGCTCGCAAAGTTCGTCACTACAAGAGTGACGAGTTCCTACGCGTTCCCTAATTTCTAGCCCCGCGCGCGCCCCGCGCCCCTCCCGCTAGTCCTGCAGCGCCGCGCCGTGTCAAGGGGTTGCCGGGTAACTTAGCGCGCCTAAGTCCCTCGGCCTGGGCCTCTACCGCTGTCGGTAGGGCAGGAGTCGCTGGTGCATTTGCCGATCTTCGTTCGCCGAAGCCGGCCTTCTCCCAGGCTGCATCGTGGCTTTTGTCGTCTCTCTGTCACAGGGGATGAGCGCCTCCGCTGGACTACGACCTTTCCCTCCGCAGCTTCCATCGGCCCTGTCGCTCCTTATGCCAATGGAACATACTCCTTGCCCCTTGGTGCCACCTCGTCTCGTTCTCGCTGTCGAGGACTCGTTGCCCGAAGGCGAGTTAGTTTACGCGCTTCGATCTAGGAGGTGTCCCTTGGAGTGACGGCTGTTCGAGCCGGCGGACGTGCGTAGCGAGCGCGTGTATGTGCGAGCGACGAGCGGTTCTTGTGGCGGGGCGATTCAGCCCCGTCACACTCATGACTAATTCTGATATAAAATGACGCGACGAACGCGTTGGAAGCGACAGAATTGCGATCAGAGAAACCGTTGACGAGAAAATGGCGAGCATTCCCAAATCCTGATCTCGTGTTTTTTGGACTCCAGAAACGTTTTCGTGCATTTGTCGTCACTATTTCCGACGTAAAATGACACGAGGAACACGCTGGAGGCGACAGAATTGCGATCCGAGAAACCGTTGACGAGAAAATGGCGAGCATTCCCCAATCCTGATCTCATGTTTTTTGGGCTCCAGAACCGTGTTTCTGCATTTCTCATGACTAATTCTGATATAAAATGACGCGACGAACGCGTTGGAAGCGACAGAATTGCGATCCGAGAAACCGTTGACGAGAAAATGGCGAGCATTCCCCAATCCTGATCTCATGTTTTTTGGGCTCCAGAGCCGTGTTTGTGCATTTCTCATGACTAATTCTGGTATAAAATGACGCGAGGAACACGCTGGAGGCGACAGAATTGCGATCCGAGAAACCGTTGACGAGAAAATGGCGAGCATTCCCAAATCCTGATCTCGTATTTTTTGGACTCCAGAAACGTTTTCGTGCATTTGTCGTGACTATTTCCGACGCAAAATGACACGAGGAACACGCTGGAAGCGACAGCATTGCGATCCGAGAAACCGTTGACGAGAAAATGGTGAGCATTCCCAAATCCTGATCTCATGTTTTTTGGGCTCCAGAACCGTGTTTGTGCATTTCTCATGACTAATTCTGATATAAAATGACGCGACGAACGCGTTGGAAGCGACAGAATTGCGATCCGAGCAACCGTTGACGAGAAAATCGCGAGCATTCCCAAAACCTGATCTCGTGTTTTTTGGACTCCAGAAACGTTTTCGTGCATTTGTCATCACTATTTCCGACGTAAAATGACACGAGGAACACGCTGGAGGCGACAGAATTGCGATCCGAGAAACCGTTGACGAGAAAATGGCGAGCATTCCCCAATCCTGATCTCATGTTTTTTGGGCTCCAGAACCGTGTTTGTGCATTTCTCAAGACGAATTCCGACGTAAAATGACACGAGGAACACGTTGGAAGCGACAGGATTGCGTTCCGAGAAACCGTTGACGAGAAAATCGCGAGCATTCCCAAATCCTGATCTCGTGTTTTTTGGGCTCCAGAACCGTGTTTCTGCATTTCTCATGACTAATTCCGATGTAAAATGACGCGACGAACGCGTTGGAAGCGACAGAATTGCGATCCGAGCAACCGTTGACGAGAAAATGGCGAGCATTCCCAAA
Source organism: Crossocerus cetratus (assembly GCA_963675795.1). NCBI lineage: Eukaryota > Metazoa > Arthropoda > Insecta > Hymenoptera > Crabronidae > Crossocerus > Crossocerus cetratus. Next base: position 4,311,847 of record OY776667.1, read on the forward strand.
TCCTGATCTCATGTTTTTTGGGCTCCAGAACCGTGTTTGTGCATTTCTCCTGACTAATTCTGATATAAAATGACGCGAGGAACGCGTTGGAAGCGACAGAATTGAGATCCGAACAACCGTTGACGAGAAAATGGCGAGCATTCCCAAAACTTGATCTCATGTTTTTTGGGCTCCAGAACCGTGTTTGTGCATTTCTCAAGACGAATTCTGATATAAAATGACGCGAGGAACGCGTTGGAAGCGGCAGAATTGAGATCCGAGCAACCGTTGACGAGAAAATGGCGAGCATTCCCAAATCCTGATCTCAAGTTTTTTGGGCTCCAGAACCGTGTTTGTGCATTTCTCATGACTAATTCTGATATAAAATGACGCGACGAACGCGTTGGAAGCCACAGAATTGCGATCCGAGCAACCGTTGACGAGAAAATGGCGAGCATTCCCAAAACTTGATCTCGTGTTTATTGAACTCCAGAACCGTGTTTGTGCATTTCTCAAGACGAATTCCGACGTAAAATGACACGAGGAACATGTTGGACGCGACAGGATTGCGATCCGAGAAACCGTTGATGACAAAATCGCGAGCATTCCCAAAACCTGAACTCGTGGTTTTTGGACTCCAGAAACGTTTTCGTGCATTTGTCGTGACTATTTCAGACGCAAAATGACACGAGGAACACGCTGGAGGCGACAGAATTGCGATCCGAGAAACCGTTGACGAGAAAATGGCGAGCATTCCCCAATCCTGATCTCATGTTTTTTGGGCTCCAGAACCGTGTTTGTGCATTTCTCATGACTAATTCTGGTATAAAATGACGCGAGGAACACGCTGGAGGCGACAGAATTGCGATCCGAGAAACCGTTGACGAGAAAATGGCGAGCATTCCCCAATCCTGATCTCATGTTTTTTGGGCTCCAGAACCGTGTTTGTGCATTTCTCATCACTAATTCTGATATAAAATGAGGCGAGGAACACGCTGGAAGCGACAGAATTGCGATCCGAGCAACCGTTGACGAGAAAATGGCGAGCATTCCCCAATCCTGATCTCATGTTTTTTGGGCTCCAGAACCGTGTTTGTGCATTTCTCATGACTAATTCTGGTATAAAATGACGCGAGGAACACGCTGGAGGCGACAGAATTGCGATCCGAGAAACCGTTGACGAGAAAATGGCGAGCATTCCCCAATCCTGATCTCATGTTTTTTGGGCTCCAGAACCGTGTTTGTGCATTTCTCATGACTAATTCTGATATAAAATGACGCGAGGAACACGCTGGAAGCGACAGAATTGCGATCCGAGCAACCGTTGACGAGAAAATGGCGAGCATTCCCAAATCCTGATCTCATGTTTTTTGGGCTCCAGAACCGTGTTTGTGCATTTCTCATGACTAATTCTGATATAAAATGACGCGAGGAACGAGTTGGAAGCGGCAGAATTGAGATCCGAGCAACCGTTGACGAGAAAATGGCGACCATTCCCAAATCCTGATCTCATGTTTTTTGGGCTCCAGAACCGTGTTTCTGCATTTCTGATGACTAATTCTGATATAAAATGACGCGACGAACGCGTTGGAAGCGACAGAATTGCGATCAGAGAAACCGTTGACGAGAAAATGGCGAGCATTCCCAAATCCTAATCTCGTGTTTTTTGGACTCCAGAAACGTTTTCGTGCATTTGTCGTCACTATTTCCGACGTAAAATGACACGAGGAACACGCTGGAGGCGACAGAATTGCGATCCGAGAAACCCTTGACGAGAAAATGGCGAGCATTCCCCAATCCTGTTCTCATGTTTTTTGGGCTCCAGAACCGTGTTTGTGCATTTCTCATGACTAATTCTGATATAAAATGACGCAACGAACGCGTTGGAAGCGACAGAATTGCCATCAGAGAAACCGTTGACGAGAAAATGGCGAGCATTCCCAAATCCTGATCTCGTGTTTTTTGGACTCCAGAAACGTTTTCGTGCATTTGTCGTCACTATTTCCGACGTAAAATGACACGAGGAACACGCTGGAGGCGACAGAATTGCGATCCGAGAAACCGTTGACGAGAAAATGGCGAGCATTCCCCAATCCTGTTCTCATGTTTTTTGGGCTCCAGAACCGTGTTTGTGCATTTCTCATGACTAATTCTGACGTAAAATGACGCGAGGAACGCGTTGAAAGCGACAGAATTGAGATCCGAGCAACCGTTGACGAGAAAATGGCGAGCATTCCCAAATCCTGATCTCATGTTTTTTGGGCTCCAGAACCGTGCTTGTGCATTTCTCATGACTAATTCTGATATAAAATGACGCGACGAACGCGTTGGAAGCGACAGAATTGTGATCCGAGCAACCGTTGACGCGAAAATGGCGAGCATTCCCAAATCCTGATCTCATGTTTTTTGGGCTCCAGAACCGTGTTTCTGCATTTCTCATGACTAATTCTGATATAAAATGACGCGAGGAACGAGTTGGAAGCGGCAGAATTGAGATCCGAGCAACCGTTGACGAGAAAATGGCGACCATTCCCAAATCCTGATCTCATGTTTTTTGGGCTCCAGAACCGTGTTTCTGCATTTCTCATGACTAATTCTGATATAAAATGACGCGACGAACGCGTTGGAAGCGACAGAATTGCGATCAGAGAAACCGTTGACGAGAAAATGGCGAGCATTCCCAAATCCTGATCTCGTGTTTTTTGGACTCCAGAAACGTTTTCGTGCGTTTCTCATGACTAATTCTGATATAAAATGACGCGAGGAACGCGTTGGAAGCGACAGAATTGAGATCCGAGTAACCGTTGACGAGAAAATGGCGAGCATTCCCAAAACTTGATCTCGTGTTTATTGAACTCCAGAACCGTGTTTGTGCATTTGTCAAGACGAATTCTGATATAAAATGACGCGAGGAACGCGTTGGAAGCGGCAGAATTGAGATCCGAGCAACCGTTGACGAGAAAATGGCGAGCATTCCCAAATCCTGATCTCATGTTTTTTGGGCTCCAGAACCGTGTTTGTGCATTTCTCATGACTAATTCTGATATAAAATGACGCGACGAACGCGTTGGAAGCGACAGAATTGCGATCCGAGCAACCGTTGACGAGAAAATGGCCAGCATTCCCAAATTCTGATCTCATGTTTTTTGGGCTCCAGAACCGTGTTTGTGCATTTCTCATGACTAATTCTGATATAAAATGACGCGAGGAACGAGTTGGAAGCGGCAGAATTGAGATCCGAGCAACCGTTGACGAGAAAATGGCGACCATTCCCAAATCCTGATCTCATGTTTTTTGGGCTCCAGAACCGTGTTTCTGCATTTTTCATGACTAATTCTGATATAAAATGACGCGACGAACGCGTTGGAAGCGACAGAATTGCGATCAGAGAAACCGTTGACGAGAAAATGGCGAGCATTCCCAAATCCTGATCTCGTGTTTTTTGGACTCCAGAAACGTTTTCGTGCATTTGTCGTCACTATTTCCGACGTAAAATGACACGAGGAACACGCTGGAGGCGACAGAATTGCGATCCGAGAAACCCTTGACGAGAAAATGGCGAGCATTCCCCAATCCTGTTCTCATGTTTTTTGGGCTCCAGAACCGTGTTTGTGCATTTCTCATGACTAATTCTGATATAAAATGACGCGAGGAACGCGTTGGAAGCGACAGAATTGAGATCCGAGTAACCGTTGACGAGAAAATGGCGAGCATTCCCAAAACTTGATCTCGTGTTTATTGAACTCCAGAACCGTGTTTGTGCATTTCTCAAGACGAATTCTGATATAAAATGACGCGAGGAACGCGTTGGAAGCGGCAGAATTGAGATCCGAGCAACCGTTGACGAGAAAATGGCGAGCATTCCCAAATCCTGATCTCATGTTTTTTGGGCTCCAGAACCGTGTTTGTGCATTTCTCAAGACGAATTCTGATATAAAATGACGCGACGAACGCGTTGGAAGCGACAGAATTGAGATCCGAGTAACCGTTGACGAGAAAATGGCGAGCATTCCCAAAACTTGATCTCGTGTTTATTGAACTCCAGAACCGTGTTTGTGCATTTCTCAAGACGAATTCTGATATAAAATGACGCGACGAACGCGTTGGAAGCGACAGAATTGAGATCCGAGTAACCGTTGACGAGAAAATGGCGAGCATTCCCAAAACTTGATCTCGTGTTTATTGAACTCCAGAACCGTGTTTGTGCATTTCTCAAGACTAATTCTGATATAAAATGACGCGAGGAACGCGTTGGAAGCGACAGAATTGAGATCCGAGTAACCGTTGACGAGAAAATGGCGAGCATTCCCAAAACTTGATCTCGTGTTTATTGAACTCCAGAACCGTGTTTGTGCATTTCTCAAGACGAATTCTGATATAAAATGACGCGACGAACGCGTTGGAAGCGACAGAATTGCGATCCGAGCAACCGTTGACGAGAAAATGGCGAGCATTCCCAAATCCTGATCTCGTGTTTTTTGGACTCCAGAAACGTTTTCGTGCATTTGTCGTCACTATTTCCGACGTAAAATGATACGAGGAACACGCTGGAGGCGACAGAATTGCGATCCGAGAAACCGTTGACGAGAAAATGGCGAGCATTCCCCAATCCTGTTCTCATGTTTTTTCGGCTCCAGAACCGCGTTTGTGCATTTCTCATAACTAATTCTGATATAAAATGACGCGACGAACGCGTTGGAAGCGACAGAATTGCGATCCGAGCAACCGTTGACGAGAAAATGGCGAGCATTCCCAAATCCTGATCTCATGTTTTTTGGGCTCCAGAACCGTGTTTGTGCATTTCTCATGACTAATTCTGATATAAAATGACGCGAGGAACGCGTTGGAAGCGACAGAATTGAGATCCGAGCAACCGTTGACGAGAAAATGGCGAGCATTCCCAAAACTTGTTCTCATGTTTTTTGGGCTCCAGAACCGTGTTTGTGCATTTCTCATGACTAATTCTGATATAAAATGACGCGACGAACGCGTTGGAAGCGACAGAATTGCCATCAGAGAAACCGTTGACGAGAAAATGGCGAGCATTCCCAAATCCTGATCTCGTGTTTTTTGGACTCCAGAAACGTTTTCGTGCATTTGTCGTCACTATTTCCGACGTAAAATGACACGAGGAACACGCTGGAGGCGACAGAATTGCGATCCGAGAAACCGTTGACGAGAAAATGGCGAGCATTCCCCAATCCTGTTCTCATGTTTTTTGGGCTCCAGAACCGTCTTTGTGCATTTCTCATGAATAATTCTGACGTAAAATGACGCGAGGAACGCGTTGGAAGCGACAGAATTGAGATCCGAGCAACCGTTGACGAGAAAATGGCGAGCATTCCCAAATCCTGATCTCATGTTTTTTGGGCTCCAGAACCGTGCTTGTGCAATTCTCATGACTAATTCTGATATAAAATGACGCGACGAACGCGTTGGAAGCGACAGAATTGTGATCCGAGCAACCGTTGACGAGAAAATGGCGAGCATTCCCAAATCCTGATCTCATGTTTTTTGGGCTCCGGAACCGTGTTTGTGCATTTCTCATGACTAATTCTGATATAAAATGACGCGAGGAACGAGTTGGAAGCGGCAGAATTGAGATCCGAGCAACCGTTGACGAGAAAATGGCGACCATTCCCAAATCCTGATCTCATGTTTTTTGGGCTCCAGAACCGTGTTTCTGCATTTCTCATGACTAATTCTGATATAAAATGACGCGACGAACGCGTTGGAAGCGACAGAATTGCGATCAGAGAAACCGTTGACGAGAAAATGGCGAGCATTCCCAAATCCTGATCTCGTGTTTTTTGGACTCCAGAAACGTTTTCTTGCATTTGTCGTCACTATTTCCGACGTAAAATGACACGAGGAACACGCTGGAGGCGACAGAATTGCGATCCGAGAAACCGTTGACGAGAAAATGGCGAGCATTCCCCAATCCTGATCTCATGTTTTTTGGGCTCCAGAACCGTGTTTGTGCATTTCTCATGACTAATTCTGGTATAAAATGACGTGAGGAACACGCTGGAGGCGACAGAATTGCGATCCGAGAAACCGTTGACGAGAAAATGGCGAGCATTCCCCAATCCTGATCTCATGTTTTTTGGGCTCCAGAACCGTGTTTGTGCATTTCTCATGACTAATTCTGATATAAAATGAGGCGAGGAACACGCTGGAAGCGACAGAATTGCGATCCGAGCAACCGTTGACGAGAAAATGACGAGCATTCCCCAATCCTGATCTCATGTTTTTTGGGCTCCAGAACCGTGTTTGTGCATTTCTCATGACTAATTCTGGTATAAAATGACGCGAGGAACACGCTGGAGGCGACAGAATTGCGATCCGAGAAACCGTTGACGAGAAAATGGCGAGCATTCCCCAATCCTGATCTCATGTTTTTTGGGCTCCAGAACCGTGTTTGTGCATTTCTCATGACTAATTCTGATATAAAATGACGCGAGGAACACGCTGGAAGCGACAGAATTGCGATCCGAGCAACCGTTGACGAGAAAATGGCGAGCATTCCCAAATCCTGATCTCATGTTTTTTGGGCTCCAGAACCGTGTTTGTGCATTTCTCATGACTAATTCTGATATAAAATGACGCGAGGAACGAGTTGGAAGCGGCAGAATTGAGATCCGAGCAACCGTTGACGAGAAAATGGCGACCATTCCCAAATCCTGATCTCATGTTTTTTGGGCTCCAGAACCGTGTTTCTGCATTTCTCATGACTAATTCTGATATAAAATGACGCGACGAACGCGTTGGAAGCGACAGAATTGCGATCAGAGAAACCGTTGACGAGAAAATGGCGAGCATTCCCAAATCCTGATCTCGTGTTTTTTGGACTCCAGAAACGTTTTCGTGCATTTGTCGTCACTATTTCCGACGTAAAATGACACGAGGAACACGCTGGAGGCGACAGAATTGCGATCCGAGAAACCCTTGACGAGAAAATGGCGAGCATTCCCCAATCCTGTTCTCATGTTTTTTGGGCTCCAGAACCGTGTTTGTGCATTTCTCATGACTAATTCTGATATAAAATGACGCGAGGAACGCGTTGGAAGCGACAGAATTGAGATCCGAGTAACCGTTGACGAGAAAATGGCGAGCATTCCCAAAACTTGATCTCGTGTTTATTGAACTCCAGAACCGTGTTTGTGCATTTGTCAAGACGAATTCTGATATAAAATGACGCGAGGAACGCGTTGGAAGCGGCAGAATTGAGATCCGAGCAACCGTTGACGAGAAAATGGCGAGCATTCCCAAATCCTGATCTCATGTTTTTTGGGCTCCAGAACCGTGTTTGTGCATTTCTCATGACTAATTCTGATATAAAATGACGCGACGAACGCGTTGGAAGCGACAGAATTGCGATCCGAGCAACCGTTGACGAGAAAATGGCGAGCATTCCCGAATCCTGATCTCATGTTTTTTGGACTCCAGAAACGTTTTCGTGCATTTGTCGTCACTATTTCCGACGTAAAATGATACGAGGAACGCGCTGGAGGCGACAGAATTGCGATCCGAGAAACCGTTTACGAGAAAATGGCGAGCATTCCCCAATCCTGTTCTCATGTTTTTTGGGCTCCAGAACCGTGTTTGTGCATTTCTCATGACTAATTCTGACGTAAAATGACGCGAGGAACGCGTTGGAAGCGACAGAATTGAGATCCGAGCAACCGTTGACGAGAAAATGGCGAGCATTCCCAAATCCTGATCTCATGTTTTTTGGGCTCCAGAACCGTGCTTGTGCATTTCTCATGACTAATTCTGATATAAAATGACGCGAGGAACACGCTGGAAGCGACAGAATTGCGATCCGAGCAACCGTTGACGAGAAAATGGCGAGCATTCCCAAATCCTGATCTCGTGTTTTTTGGACTCCAGAAACGTTTTCTTGCATTTGTCGTCACTATTTCCGACGTAAAATGACACGAGGAACACGCTGGAGGCGACAGAATTGCGATCCGAGCAACCGTTGACGAGAAAATGACGAGCATTCCCCAATCCTGATCTCATGTTTTTTGGGCTCCAGAACCGTGTTTGTGCATTTCTCATGACTAATTCTGGTATAAAATGACGCGAGGAACACGCTGGAGGCGACAGAATTGCGATCCGAGAAACCGTTGACGAGAAAATGGCGAGCATTCCCCAATCCTGATCTCATGTTTTTTGGGCTCCAGAACCGTGTTTGTGCATTTCTCATGACTAATTCTGGTATAAAATGACGCGAGGAACACGCTGGAGGCGACAGAATTGTGATCCGAGCAACCGTTGACGCGAAAATGGCGAGCATTCCCAAATCCTGATCTCATGTTTTTTGGGCTCCAGAACCGTGTTTCTGCATTTCTCATGACTAATTCTGATATAAAATGACGCGAGGAACGAGTTGGAAGCGGCAGAATTGAGATCCGAGCAACCGTTGACGAGAAAATGGCGACCATTCCCAAATCCTGATCTCATGTTTTTTGGGCTCCAGAACCGTGTTTCTGCATTTCTCATGACTAATTCTGATATAAAATGACGCGACGAACGCGTTGGAAGCGACAGAATTGCGATCAGAGAAACCGTTGACGAGAAAATGGCGAGCATTCCCAAATCCTGATCTCGTGTTTTTTGGACTCCAGAAACGTTTTCGTGCGTTTCTCATGACTAATTCTGATATAAAATGACGCGAGGAACGCGTTGGAAGCGACAGAATTGAGATCCGAGTAACCGTTGACGAGAAAATGGCGAGCATTCCCAAAACTTGATCTCGTGTTTATTGAACTCCAGAACCGTGTTTGTGCATTTGTCAAGACGAATTCTGATATAAAATGACGCGAGGAACGCGTTGGAAGCGGCAGAATTGAGATCCGAGCAACCGTTGACGAGAAAATGGCGAGCATTCCCAAATCCTGATCTCATGTTTTTTGGGCTCCAGAACCGTGTTTGTGCATTTCTCATGACTAATTCTGATATAAAATGACGCGACGAACGCGTTGGAAGCGACAGAATTGCGATCCGAGCAACCGTTGACGAGAAAATGGCCAGCATTCCCAAATTCTGATCTCATGTTTTTTGGGCTCCAGAACCGTGTTTGTGCATTTCTCATGACTAATTCTGATATAAAATGACGCGAGGAACGAGTTGGAAGCGGCAGAATTGAGATCCGAGCAACCGTTGACGAGAAAATGGCGACCATTCCCAAATCCTGATCTCATGTTTTTTGGGCTCCAGAACCGTGTTTCTGCATTTTTCATGACTAATTCTGATATAAAATGACGCGACGAACGCGTTGGAAGCGACAGAATTGCGATCAGAGAAACCGTTGACGAGAAAATGGCGAGCATTCCCAAATCCTGATCTCGTGTTTTTTGGACTCCAGAAACGTTTTCGTGCATTTGTCGTCACTATTTCCGACGTAAAATGACACGAGGAACACGCTGGAGGCGACAGAATTGCGATCCGAGAAACCCTTGACGAGAAAATGGCGAGCATTCCCCAATCCTGTTCTCATGTTTTTTGGGCTCCAGAACCGTGTTTGTGCATTTCTCATGACTAATTCTGATATAAAATGACGCGAGGAACGCGTTGGAAGCGACAGAATTGAGATCCGAGTAACCGTTGACGAGAAAATGGCGAGCATTCCCAAAACTTGATCTCGTGTTTATTGAACTCCAGAACCGTGTTTGTGCATTTCTCAAGACGAATTCTGATATAAAATGACGCGAGGAACGCGTTGGAAGCGGCAGAATTGAGATCCGAGCAACCGTTGACGAGAAAATGGCGAGCATTCCCAAATCCTGATCTCATGTTTTTTGGGCTCCAGAACCGTGTTTGTGCATTTCTCAAGACGAATTCTGATATAAAATGACGCGACGAACGCGTTGGAAGCGACAGAATTGAGATCCGAGTAACCGTTGACGAGAAAATGGCGAGCATTCCCAAAACTTGATCTCGTGTTTATTGAACTCCAGAACCGTGTTTGTGCATTTCTCAAGACGAATTCTGATATAAAATGACGCGACGAACGCGTTGGAAGCGACAGAATTGAGATCCGAGTAACCGTTGACGAGAAAATGGCGAGCATTCCCAAAACTTGATCTCGTGTTTATTGAACTCCAGAACCGTGTTTGTGCATTTCTCAAGACTAATTCTGATATAAAATGACGCGAGGAACGCGTTGGAAGCGACAGAATTGAGATCCGAGTAACCGTTGACGAGAAAATGGCGAGCATTCCCAAAACTTGATCTCGTGTTTATTGAACTCCAGAACCGTGTTTGTGCATTTCTCAAGACGAATTCTGATATAAAATGACGCGACGAACGCGTTGGAAGCGACAGAATTGCGATCCGAGCAACCGTTGACGAGAAAATGGCGAGCATTCCCAAATCCTGATCTCGTGTTTTTTGGACTCCAGAAACGTTTTCGTGCATTTGTCGTCACTATTTCCGACGTAAAATGATACGAGGAACACGCTGGAGGCGACAGAATTGCGATCCGAGAAACCGTTGACGAGAAAATGGCGAGCATTCCCCAATCCTGTTCTCATGTTTTTTCGGCTCCAGAACCGCGTTTGTGCATTTCTCATAACTAATTCTGATATAAAATGACGCGACGAACGCGTTGGAAGCGACAGAATTGCGATCCGAGCAACCGTTGACGAGAAAATGGCGAGCATTCCCAAATCCTGATCTCATGTTTTTTGGGCTCCAGAACCGTGTTTGTGCATTTCTCATGACTAATTCTGATATAAAATGACGCGAGGAACGCGTTGGAAGCGACAGAATTGAGATCCGAGCAACCGTTGACGAGAAAATGGCGAGCATTCCCAAAACTTGTTCTCATGTTTTTTGGGCTCCAGAACCGTGTTTGTGCATTTCTCATGACTAATTCTGATATAAAATGACGCGACGAACGCGTTGGAAGCGACAGAATTGCCATCAGAGAAACCGTTGACGAGAAAATGGCGAGCATTCCCAAATCCTGATCTCGTGTTTTTTGGACTCCAGAAACGTTTTCGTGCATTTGTCGTCACTATTTCCGACGTAAAATGACACGAGGAACACGCTGGAGGCGACAGAATTGCGATCCGAGAAACCGTTGACGAGAAAATGGCGAGCATTCCCCAATCCTGTTCTCATGTTTTTTGGGCTCCAGAACCGTCTTTGTGCATTTCTCATGAATAATTCTGACGTAAAATGACGCGAGGAACGCGTTGGAAGCGACAGAATTGAGATCCGAGCAACCGTTGACGAGAAAATGGCGAGCATTCCCAAATCCTGATCTCATGTTTTTTGGGCTCCAGAACCGTGCTTGTGCAATTCTCATGACTAATTCTGATATAAAATGACGCGACGAACGCGTTGGAAGCGACAGAATTGTGATCCGAGCAACCGTTGACGAGAAAATGGCGAGCATTCCCAAATCCTGATCTCATGTTTTTTGGGCTCCGGAACCGTGTTTGTGCATTTCTCATGACTAATTCTGATATAAAATGACGCGAGGAACGAGTTGGAAGCGGCAGAATTGAGATCCGAGCAACCGTTGACGAGAAAATGGCGACCATTCCCAAATCCTGATCTCATGTTTTTTGGGCTCCAGAACCGTGTTTCTGCATTTCTCATGACTAATTCTGATATAAAATGACGCGACGAACGCGTTGGAAGCGACAGAATTGCGATCAGAGAAACCGTTGACGAGAAAATGGCGAGCATTCCCAAATCCTGATCTCGTGTTTTTTGGACTCCAGAAACGTTTTCTTGCATTTGTCGTCACTATTTCCGACGTAAAATGACACGAGGAACACGCTGGAGGCGACAGAATTGCGATCCGAGAAACCGTTGACGAGAAAATGGCGAGCATTCCCCAATCCTGATCTCATGTTTTTTGGGCTCCAGAACCGTGTTTGTGCATTTCTCATGACTAATTCTGGTATAAAATGACGTGAGGAACACGCTGGAGGCGACAGAATTGCGATCCGAGAAACCGTTGACGAGAAAATGGCGAGCATTCCCCAATCCTGATCTCATGTTTTTTGGGCTCCAGAACCGTGTTTGTGCATTTCTCATGACTAATTCTGATATAAAATGAGGCGAGGAACACGCTGGAAGCGACAGAATTGCGATCCGAGCAACCGTTGACGAGAAAATGACGAGCATTCCCCAATCCTGATCTCATGTTTTTTGGGCTCCAGAACCGTGTTTGTGCATTTCTCATGACTAATTCTGGTATAAAATGACGCGAGGAACACGCTGGAGGCGACAGAATTGCGATCCGAGAAACCGTTGACGAGAAAATGGCGAGCATTCCCCAATCCTGATCTCATGTTTTTTGGGCTCCAGAACCGTGTTTGTGCATTTCTCATGACTAATTCTGATATAAAATGACGCGAGGAACACGCTGGAAGCGACAGAATTGCGATCCGAGCAACCGTTGACGAGAAAATGGCGAGCATTCCCAAATCCTGATCTCATGTTTTTTGGGCTCCAGAACCGTGTTTGTGCATTTCTCATGACTAATTCTGATATAAAATGACGCGAGGAACGAGTTGGAAGCGGCAGAATTGAGATCCGAGCAACCGTTGACGAGAAAATGGCGACCATTCCCAAATCCTGATCTCATGTTTTTTGGGCTCCAGAACCGTGTTTCTGCATTTCTCATGACTAATTCTGATATAAAATGACGCGACGAACGCGTTGGAAGCGACAGAATTGCGATCAGAGAAACCGTTGACGAGAAAATGGCGAGCATTCCCAAATCCTGATCTCGTGTTTTTTGGACTCCAGAAACGTTTTCGTGCATTTGTCGTCACTATTTCCGACGTAAAATGACACGAGGAACACGCTGGAGGCGACAGAATTGCGATCCGAGAAACCCTTGACGAGAAAATGGCGAGCATTCCCCAATCCTGTTCTCATGTTTTTTGGGCTCCAGAACCGTGTTTGTGCATTTCTCATGACTAATTCTGATATAAAATGACGCGAGGAACGCGTTGGAAGCGACAGAATTGAGATCCGAGTAACCGTTGACGAGAAAATGGCGAGCATTCCCAAAACTTGATCTCGTGTTTATTGAACTCCAGAACCGTGTTTGTGCATTTGTCAAGACGAATTCTGATATAAAATGACGCGAGGAACGCGTTGGAAGCGGCAGAATTGAGATCCGAGCAACCGTTGACGAGAAAATGGCGAGCATTCCCGAATCCTGATCTCATGTTTTTTGGACTCCAGAAACGTTTTCGTGCATTTGTCGTCACTATTTCCGACGTAAAATGATACGAGGAACGCGCTGGAGGCGACAGAATTGCGATCCGAGAAACCGTTTACGAGAAAATGGCGAGCATTCCCCAATCCTGTTCTCATGTTTTTTGGGCTCCAGAACCGTGTTTGTGCATTTCTCATGACTAATTCTGACGTAAAATGACGCGAGGAACGCGTTGGAAGCGACAGAATTGAGATCCGAGCAACCGTTGACGAGAAAATGGCGAGCATTCCCAAATCCTGATCTCATGTTTTTTGGGCTCCAGAACCGTGCTTGTGCATTTCTCATGACTAATTCTGATATAAAATGACGCGAGGAACACGCTGGAAGCGACAGAATTGCGATCCGAGCAACCGTTGACGAGAAAATGGCGAGCATTCCCAAATCCTGATCTCGTGTTTTTTGGACTCCAGAAACGTTTTCTTGCATTTGTCGTCACTATTTCCGACGTAAAATGACACGAGGAACACGCTGGAGGCGACAGAATTGCGATCCGAGCAACCGTTGACGAGAAAATGACGAGCATTCCCCAATCCTGATCTCATGTTTTTTGGGCTCCAGAACCGTGTTTGTGCATTTCTCATGACTAATTCTGGTATAAAATGACGCGAGGAACACGCTGGAGGCGACAGAATTGCGATCCGAGAAACCGTTGACGAGAAAATGGCGAGCATTCCCCAATCCTGATCTCATGTTTTTTGGGCTCCAGAACCGTGTTTGTGCATTTCTCATGACTAATTCTGGTATAAAATGACGCGAGGAACACGCTGGAGGCGACAGAATTGCGATCCGAGCAACCGTTGACGAGAAAATAGCGAGCATTCCCAAATCCTGATCTCATGTTTTTTGGGCTCCAGAACCGTGTTTGTGCATTTCTCATGACTAATTCTGATATAAAATGACGCGAGGAACGAGTTGGAAGCGGCAGAATTGAGATCCGAGCAACCGTTGACGAGAAAATGGCGACCATTCCCAAATCGTGATCTCATGTTTTTTGGGCTCCAGAACCGTGTTTCTGCATTTCTCATGACTAATTCTGATATAAAATGACGCGACGAACGCGTTGGAAGCGACAGAATTGCGATCAGAGAAACCGTTGACGAGAAAATGGCGAGCATTCCCAAATCCTGATCTCGTGTTTTTTGGACTCCAGAAACGTTTTCGTGCATTTGTCGTCACTATTTCCGACGTAAAATGACACGAGGAACACGCTGGAGGCGACAGAATTGCGATCCGAGAAACCCTTGACGAGAAAATGGCGAGCATTCCCCAATCCTGTTCTCATGTTTTTTGGGCTCCAGAACCGTGTTTGTGCATTTCTCATGACTAATTCTGATATAAAATGACGCGAGGAACGCGTTGGAAGCGACAGAATTGAGATCCGAGTAACCGTTGACGAGAAAATGGCGAGCATTCCCAAAACTTGATCTCGTGTTTATTGAACTCCAGAACCGTGTTTGTGCATTTGTCAAGACGAATTCTGATATAAAATGACGCGAGGAACGCGTTGGAAGCGGCAGAATTGAGATCCGAGCAACCGTTGACGAGAAAATGGCGAGCATTCCCAAATCCTGATCTCAAGTTTTTTGGGCTCCAGAACCGTGTTTGTGCATTTCTCATGACTAATTCTGATATAAAATGACGCGACGAACGCGTTGGAAGCGACAGAATTGCGATCCGAGCAACCGTTGACGAGAAAATGGCGAGCATTCCCGAATCCTGATCTCATGTTTTTTGGACTCCAGAAACGTTTTCGTGCATTTGTCGTCACTATTTCCGACGTAAAATGATACGAGGAACGCGCTGGAGGCGACAGAATTGCGATCCGAGAAACCGTTGACGAGAAAATGGCGAGCATTCCCCAATCCTGTTCTCATGTTTTTTGGGCTCCAGAACCGCGTTTGTGCATTTCTCATAACTAATTCTGATATAAAATGACGCGACGAACGCGTTGGAAGCGACAGAATTGCGATCCGAGCAACCGTTGACGAGAAAATGGCGAGCATTCCCAAATCCTGATCTCATGTTTTTTGGGCTCCAGAACCGTGTTTGTGCATTTCTCATGACTAATTCTGATATAAAATGACGCGAGGAACGCGTTGGAAGCGACAGAATTGAGATCCGAGCAACCGTTGACGAGAAAATGGCGAGCATTCCCAAAACTTGATCTCATGTTTTTTGGGCTCCAGAACCGTGTTTGTGCATTTCTCATGACTAATTCTGATATAAAATGACGCGACGAACGCGTTGGAAGCGACAGAATTGCCATCAGAGAAACCGTTGACGAGAAAATGGCGAGCATTCCCAAATCCTGATCTCGTGTTTTTTGGACTCCAGAAACGTTTTCGTGCATTTGTCGTCACTATTTCCGACGTAAAATGACACGAGGAACACGCTGGAGGCGACAGAATTGCGATCCGAGAAACCGTTGACGAGAAAATGGCGAGCATTCCCCAATCCTGTTCTCATGTTTTTTGGGCTCCAGAACCGTGTTTGTGCATTTCTCATGACTAATTCTGACGTAAAATGACGCGAGGAACGCGTTGGAAGCGACAGAATTGAGATCCGAGCAACCGTTGACGAGAAAATGGCGAGCATTCCCAAATCCTGATCTCATGTTTTTTGGGCTCCAGAACCGTGCTTGTGCATTTCTCATGACTAATTCTGATATAAAATGACGCGACGAACGCGTTGGAAGCGACAGAATTGTGATCCGAGCAACCGTTGACGAGAAAATGGCGACCATTCCCCAATCCTGATCTCATGTTTTTTGGGCTCCAGAACCGTGTTTGTGCATTTCTCATGACTAATTCTGATATAAAATGACGCGAGGAACACGCTGGAAGCGACAGAATTGCGATCCGAGCAACCGTTGACGAGAAAATGGCGAGCATTCCCAAATCCTGATCTCATGTTTTTTGGGCTCCAGAACCGTGTTTGTGCATTTCTCATGACTAATTCTGATATAAAATGACGCGAGGAACGAGTTGGAAGCGGCAGAATTGAGATCCGAGCAACCGTTGACGAGAAAATGGCGACCATTCCCAAATCCTGATCTCATGTTTTTTGGGCTCCAGAACCGTGTTTCTGCATTTCTCATGACTAATTCTGATATAAAATGACGCGACGAACGCGTTGGAAGCGACAGAATTGCGATCAGAGAAACCGTTGACGAGAAAATGGCGAGCATTCCCAAATCCTGATCTCGTGTTTTTTGGACTCCAGAAACGTTTTCGTGCATTTGTCGTCACTATTTCCGACGTAAAATGACACGAGGAACACGCTGGAGGCGACAGAATTGCGATCCGAGAAACCGTTGACGAGAAAATGGCGAGCATTCCCCAATCCTGATCTCATGTTTTTTGGGCTCCAGAACCGTGTTTGTGCATTTCTCATGACTAATTCTGATATAAAATGAGGCGAGGAACACGCTGGAAGCGACAGAATTGCGATCCGAGCAACCGTTGACGAGAAAATGGCGAGCATTCCCCAATCCTGATCTCATGTTTTTTGGGCTCCAGAACCGTGTTTGTGCATTTCTCATGACTAATTCTGGTATAAAATGACGCGAGGAACACGCTGGAGGCGACAGAATTGCGATCCGAGAAACCGTTGACGAGAAAATGGCGAGCATTCCCCAATCCTGATCTCATGTTTTTTGGGCTCCAGAACCGTGTTTGTGCATTTCTCATGACTAATTCTGGTATAAAATGACGCGAGGAACACGCTGGAGGCGACAGAATTGCGATCCGAGCAACCGTTGACGAGAAAATGGCGAGCATTCCCAAATCCTGATCTCGTGTTTTTTGGACTCCAGAAACGTTTTCGTGCATTTGTCGTCACTATTTCCGACGTTAAATGATACGAGGAACACGCTGGAGGCGACAGAATTGCGATCCGAGAAACCGTTGACGAGAAAATGGCGAGCATTCCCCAATCCTGTTCTCATGTTTTTTCGGCTCCAGAACCGCGTTTGTGCATTTCTCATAACTAATTCTGATATAAAATGACGCGACGAACGCGTTGGAAGCGACAGAATTGCGATCCGAGCAACCGTTGACGAGAAAATGGCGAGCATTCCCAAATCCTGATCTCATGTTTTTTGGGCTCCAGAACCGTGTTTGTGCATTTCTCATGACTAATTCTGATATAAAATGACGCGAGGAACGCGTTGGAAGCGACAGAATTGAGATCCGAGCAACCGTTGACGAGAAAATGGCGAGCATTCCCAAAACTTGATCTCATGTTTTTTGGGCTCCAGAACCGTGTTTGTGCATTTCTCATGACTAATTCTGATATAAAATGACGCGACGAACGCGTTGGAAGCGACAGAATTGCCATCAGAGAAACCGTTGACGAGAAAATGGCGAGCATTCCCAAATCCTGATCTCGTGTTTTTTGGACTCCAGAAACGTTTTCGTGCATTTGTCGTCACTATTTCCGACGTAAAATGACACGAGGAACACGCTGGAGGCGACAGAATTGCGATCCGAGAAACCGTTGACGAGAAAATGGCGAGCATTCCCCAATCCTGTTCTCATGTTTTTTGGGCTCCAGAACCGTGTTTGTGCATTTCTCATAACTAATTCTGATATAAAATGACGCGACGAACGCGTTGGAAGCGACAGAATTGCGATCCGAGCAACCGTTGACGAGAAAATGGCGAGCATTCCCAAATCCTGATCTCATGTTTTTTGGGCTCCAGAACCGTGTTTGTGCATTTCTCATGACTAATTCTGATATAAAATGACGCGAGGAACGCGTTGGAAGCGACAGAATTGAGATCCGAGCAACCGTTGACGAGAAAATGGCGAGCATTCCCAAAACTTGATCTCATGTTTTTTGGGCTCCAGAACCGTGTTTGTGCATTTCTCATGACTAATTCTGATATAAAATGACGCGACGAACGCGTTGGAAGCGACAGAATTGCCATCAGAGAAACCGTTGACGAGAAAATGGCGAGCATTCCCAAATCCTGATCTCGTGTTTTTTGGACTCCAGAAACGTTTTCGTGCATTTGTCGTCACTATTTCCGACGTAAAATGACACGAGGAACACGCTGGAGGCGACAGAATTGCGATCCGAGAAACCGTTGACGAGAAAATGGCGAGCATTCCCCAATCCTGTTCTCATGTTTTTTGGGCTCCAGAACCGTGTTTGTGCATTTCTCATGACTAATTCTGACGTAAAATGACGCGAGGAACGCGTTGGAAGCGACAGAATTGAGATCCGAGCAACCGTTGACGAGAAAATGGCGAGCATTCCCAAATCCTGATCTCATGTTTTTTGGGCTCCAGAACCGTGCTTGTGCATTTCTCATGACTAATTCTGATATAAAATGACGCGACGAACGCGTTGGAAGCGACAGAATTGTGATCCGAGCAACCGTTGACGAGAAAATGGCGACCATTCCCCAATCCTGATCTCATGTTTTTTGGGCTCCAGAACCGTGTTTGTGCATTTCTCATGACTAATTCTGATATAAAATGACGCGAGGAACACGCTGGAAGCGACAGAATTGCGATCCGAGCAACCGTTGACGAGAAAATGGCGAGCATTCCCAAATCCTGATCTCATGTTTTTTGGGCTCCAGAACCGTGTTTGTGCATTTCTCATGACTAATTCTGATATAAAATGACGCGAGGAACGAGTTGGAAGCGGCAGAATTGAGATCCGAGCAACCGTTGACGAGAAAATGGCGACCATTCCCAAATCCTGATCTCATGTTTTTTGGGCTCCAGAACCGTGTTTCTGCATTTCTCATGACTAATTCTGATATAAAATGACGCGACGAACGCGTTGGAAGCGACAGAATTGCGATCAGAGAAACCGTTGACGAGAAAATGGCGAGCATTCCCAAATCCTGATCTCGTGTTTTTTGGACTCCAGAAACGTTTTCGTGCATTTGTCGTCACTATTTCCGACGTAAAATGACACGAGGAACACGCTGGAGGCGACAGAATTGCGATCCGAGAAACCGTTGACGAGAAAATGGCGAGCATTCCCCAATCCTGATCTCATGTTTTTTGGGCTCCAGAACCGTGTTTGTGCATTTCTCATGACTAATTCTGATATAAAATGAGGCGAGGAACACGCTGGAAGCGACAGAATTGCGATCCGAGCAACCGTTGACGAGAAAATGGCGAGCATTCCCCAATCCTGATCTCATGTTTTTTGGGCTCCAGAACCGTGTTTGTGCATTTCTCATTACTAATTCTGGTATAAAATGACGCGAGGAACACGCTGGAGGCGACAGAATTGCGATCCGAGAAACCGTTGACGAGAAAATGGCGAGCATTCCCCAATCCTGATCTCATGTTTTTTGGGCTCCAGAACCGTGTTTGTGCATTTCTCATGACTAATTCTGGTATAAAATGACGCGAGGAACACGCTGGAGGCGACAGAATTGCGATCCGAGCAACCGTTGACGAGAAAATGGCGAGCATTCCCAAATCCTGATCTCGTGTTTTTTGGACTCCAGAAACGTTTTCGTGCATTTGTCGTCACTATTTCCGACGTTAAATGATACGAGGAACACGCTGGAGGCGACAGAATTGCGATCCGAGAAACCGTTGACGAGAAAATGGCGAGCATTCCCCAATCCTGTTCTCATGTTTTTTCGGCTCCAGAACCGCGTTTGTGCATTTCTCATAACTAATTCTGATATAAAATGACGCGACGAACGCGTTGGAAGCGACAGAATTGCGATCCGAGCAACCGTTGACGAGAAAATGGCGAGCATTCCCAAATCCTGATCTCATGTTTTTTGGGCTCCAGAACCGTGTTTGTGCATTTCTCATGACTAATTCTGATATAAAATGACGCGAGGAACGCGTTGGAAGCGACAGAATTGAGATCCGAGCAACCGTTGACGAGAAAATGGCGAGCATTCCCAAAACTTGATCTCATGTTTTTTGGGCTCCAGAACCGTGTTTGTGCATTTCTCATGACTAATTCTGATATAAAATGACGCGACGAACGCGTTGGAAGCGACAGAATTGCCATCAGAGAAACCGTTGACGAGAAAATGGCGAGCATTCCCAAATCCTGATCTCGTGTTTTTTGGACTCCAGAAACGTTTTCGTGCATTTGTCGTCACTATTTCCGACGTAAAATGACACGAGGAACACGCTGGAGGCGACAGAATTGCGATCCGAGAAACCGTTGACGAGAAAATGGCGAGCATTCCCCAATCCTGTTCTCATGTTTTTTGGGCTCCAGAACCGTGTTTGTGCATTTCTCATGACTAATTCTGACGTAAAATGACGCGAGGAACACGCTGGAAGCGACAGAATTGCGATCCGAGCAACCGTTGACGAGAAAATGGCGAGCATTCCCCAATCCTGATCCCATGTTTTTTGGGCTCCAGAACCGTGTTTGTGCATTTCTCATGACTAATTCTGGTATAAAATGACGCGAGGAACACGCTGGAGGCGACAGAATTGCGATCCGAGAAACCGTTGACGAGAAAATGGCGAGCATTCCCCAATCCTGATCTCATGTTTTTTGGGCTCCAGAACCGTGTTTGTGCATTTCTCATGACTAATTCTGGTATAAAATGACGCGAGGAACACGCTGGAGGCGACAGAATTGCGATCCGAGCAACCGTTGACGAGAAAATGGCGAGCATTCCCAAATCCTGATCTCGTGTTTTTTGGACTCCAGAAACGTTTTCGTGCATTTGTCGTCACTATTTCCGACGTAAAATGATACGAGGAACACGCTGGAGGCGACAGAATTGCGATCCGAGAAACCGTTGACGAGAAAATGGCGAGCATTCCCCAATCCTGTTCTCATGTTTTTTCGGCTCCAGAACCGCGTTTGTGCATTTCTCATAACTAATTCTGATATAAAATGACGCGACGAACGCGTTGGAAGCGACAGAATTGCGATCCGAGCAACCGTTGACGAGAAAATGGCGAGCATTCCCAAATCCTGATCTCATGTTTTTTGGGCTCCAGAACCGTGTTTGTGCATTTCTCATGACTAATTCTGATATAAAATGACGCGAGGAACGCGTTGGAAGCGACAGAATTGAGATCCGAGCAACCGTTGACGAGAAAATGGCGAGCATTCCCAAAACTTGATCTCATGTTTTTTGGGCTCCAGAACCGTGTTTGTGCATTTCTCATGACTAATTCTGATATAAAATGACGCGACGAACGCGTTGGAAGCGACAGAATTGCCATCAGAGAAACCGTTGACGAGAAAATGGCGAGCATTCCCAAATCCTGATCTCGTGTTTTTTGGACTCCAGAAACGTTTTCGTGCATTTGTCGTCACTATTTCCGACGTAAAATGACACGAGGAACACGCTGGAGGCGACAGAATTGCGATCCGAGAAACCGTTGACGAGAAAATGGCGAGCATTCCCCAATCCTGTTCTCATGTTTTTTGGGCTCCAGAACCGTGTTTGTGCATTTCTCATGACTAATTCTGATATAAAATGACGCGAGGAACGCGTTGGAAGCGACAGAATTGAGATCCGAGTAACCGTTGACGAGAAAATGGCGAGCATTCCCAAAACTTGATCTCGTGTTTATTGAACTCCAGAACCGTGTTTGTGCATTTGTCAAGACGAATTCTGATATAAAATGACGCGAGGAACGCGTTGGAAGCGGCAGAATTGAGATCCGAGCAACCGTTGACGAGAAAATGGCGAGCATTCCCAAATCCTGATCTCATGTTTTTTGGGCTCCAGAACCGTGTTTGTGCATTTCTCATGACTAATTCTGATATAAAATGACGCGACGAACGCGTTGGAAGCGACAGAATTGCGATCCGAGCAACCGTTGACGAGAAAATGGCGAGCATTCCCGAATCCTGATCTCATGTTTTTTGGACTCCAGAAACGTTTTCGTGCATTTGTCGTCACTATTTCCGACGTAAAATGATACGAGGAACGCGCTGGAGGCGACAGAATTGCGATCCGAGAAACCGTTGACGAGAAAATGGCGAGCATTCCCCAATCCTGTTCTCATGTTTTTTGGGCTCCAGAACCGCGTTTGTGCATTTCTCATAACTAATTCTGATATAAAATGACGCGACGAACGCGTTGGAAGCGACAGAATTGCGATCCGAGCAACCGTTGACGAGAAAGTGGCGAGCATTCCCAAATCCTGATCTCATGTTTTTTGGGCTCCAGAACCGTGTTTGTGCATTTCTCATGACTAATTCTGATATAAAATGACGCGAGGAACGCGTTGGAAGCGACAGAATTGAGATCCGAGCAACCGTTGACGAGAAAATGGCGAGCATTCCCAAAACTTGATCTCATGTTTTTTGGGCTCCAGAACCGTGTTTGTGCATTTCTCATGACTAATTCTGATATAAAATGACGCGACGAACGCGTTGGAAGCGACAGAATTGCCATCAGAGAAACCGTTGACGAGAAAATGGCGAGCATTCCCAAATCCTGATCTCGTGTTTTTTGGACTCCAGAAACGTTTTCGTGCATTTGTCGTCACTATTTCCGACGTAAAATGACACGAGGAACACGCAGGAGGCGACAGAATTGCGATCCGAGAAACCGTTGACGAGAAAATGGCGAGCATTCCCCAATCCTGTTCTCATGTTTTTTGGGCTCCAGAACCGTGTTTGTGCATTTCTCATGACTAATTCTGACGTAAAATGACGCGAGGAACGCGTTGGAAGCGACAGAATTGAGATCCGAGCAACCGTTGACGAGAAAATGGCGAGCATTCCCAAATCCCGATCTCATGTTTTTTGGGCTCCAGAACCGTGCTTGTGCATTTCTCATGACTAATTCTGATATAAAATGACGCGAGGAACACGCTGGAAGCGACAGAATTGCGATCCGAGCAACCGTTGACGAGAAAATGGCGAGCATTCCCAAATCCTGATCTCGTGTTTTTTGGACTCCAGAAACGTTTTCTTGCATTTGTCGTCACTATTTCCGACGTAAAATAACACGAGGAACACGCTGGAGGCGACAGAATTGCGATCCGAGAAACCGTTGACGAGAAAATGGCGAGCATTCCCCAATCCTGATCTCATGTTTTTTGGGCTCCAGAACCGTGTTTGTGCATTTCTCATGACTAATTCTGACGTAAAATGACGCGAGGAACGCGTTGGAAGCGACAGAATTGAGATCCGAGCAACCGTTGACGAGAAAATGGCGAGCATTCCCAAATCCCGATCTCATGTTTTTTGGGCTCCAGAACCGTGCTTGTGCATTTCTCATGACTAATTCTGATATAAAATGACGCGAGGAACACGCTGGAAGCGACAGAATTGCGATCCGAGCAACCGTTGACGAGAAAATGGCGAGCATTCCCAAATCCTGATCTCGTGTTTTTTGGACTCCAGAAACGTTTTCTTGCATTTGTCGTCACTATTTCCGACGTAAAATAACACGAGGAACACGCTGGAGGCGACAGAATTGCGATCCGAGAAACCGTTGACGAGAAAATGGCGAGCATTCCCCAATCCTGTTCTCATGTTTTTTCGGCTCCAGAACCGCGTTTGTGCATTTCTCATAACTAATTCTGATATAAAATGACGCGACGAACGCGTTGGAAGCGACAGAATTGCGATCCGAGCAACCGTTGACGAGAAAATGGCGAGCATTCCCAAATCCTGATCTCATGTTTTTTGGGCTCCAGAACCGTGTTTGTGCATTTCTCATGACTAATTCTGATATAAAATGACGCGAGGAACGCGTTGGAAGCGACAGAATTGAGATCCGAGCAACCGTTGACGAGAAAATGGCGAGCATTCCCAAAACTTGATCTCATGTTTTTTGGGCTCCAGAACCGTGTTTGTGCATTTCTCATGACTAATTCTGATATAAAATGACGCGACGAACGCGTTGGAAGCGACAGAATTGCCATCAGAGAAACCGTTGACGAGAAAATGGCGAGCATTCCCAAATCCTGATCTCGTGTTTTTTGGACTCCAGAAACGTTTTCGTGCATTTGTCGTCACTATTTCCGACGTAAAATGACACGAGGAACACGCTGGAGGCGACAGAATTGCGATCCGAGAAACCGTTGACGAGAAAATGGCGAGCATTCCCCAATCCTGTTCTCATGTTTTTTGGGCTCCAGAACCGTGTTTGTGCATTTCTCATGACTAATTCTGACGTAAAATGACGCGAGGAACGCGTTGGAAGCGACAGAATTGAGATCCGAGCAACCGTTGACGAAAAAATGGCGAGCATTCCCAAATCCTGATCTCATGTTTTTTGGGCTCCAGAACCGTGCTTGTGCATTTCTCATGACTAATTCTGATATAAAATGACGCGACGAACGCGTTGGAAGCGACAGAATTGTGATCCGAGCAACCGTTGACGAGAAAATGGCGAGCATTCCCAAATCCTGATCTCATGTTTTTTGGGCTCCAGAACCGTGTTTGTGCATTTCTCATGACTAATTCTGATATAAAATGACGCGAGGAACGAGTTGGAAGCGGCAGAATTGAGATCCGAGCAACCGTTGACGAGAAAATGGCGACCATTCCCAAATCCTGATCTCATGTTTTTTGGGCTCCAGAACCGTGTTTCTGCATTTCTCATGACTAATTCTGATATAAAATGACGCGACGAACGCGTTGGAAGCGACAGAATTGCGATCAGAGAAACCGTTGACGAGAAAATGGCGAGCATTCCCAAATCCTGATCTCGTGTTTTTTGGACTCCAGAAACGTTTTCTTGCATTTGTCGTCACTATTTCCGACGTAAAATGACACGAGGAACACGCTGGAGGCGACAGAATTGCGATCCGAGAAACCGTTGACGAGAAAATGGCGAGCATTCCCCAATCCTGATCTCATGTTTTTTGGGCTCCAGAACCGTGTTTGTGCATTTCTCATGACTAATTCTGGTATAAAATGACGTGAGGAACACGCTGGAGGCGACAGAATTGCGATCCGAGAAACCGTTGACGAGAAAATGGCGAGCATTCCCCAATCCTGATCTCATGTTTTTTGGGCTCCAGAACCGTGTTTGTGCATTTCTCATGACTAATTCTGATATAAAATGAGGCGAGGAACACGCTGGAAGCGACAGAATTGCGATCCGAGCAACCGTTGACGAGAAAATGACGAGCATTC
Source organism: Crossocerus cetratus (assembly GCA_963675795.1). Taxonomy (NCBI): domain Eukaryota; kingdom Metazoa; phylum Arthropoda; class Insecta; order Hymenoptera; family Crabronidae; genus Crossocerus; species Crossocerus cetratus. The sequence goes on from OY776667.1 coordinate 4,337,150, forward strand.
CCCAATCCTGATCTCATGTTTTTTGGGCTCCAGAACCGTGTTTGTGCATTTCTCATGACTAATTCTGGTATAAAATGACGCGAGGAACACGCTGGAGGCGACAGAATTGCGATCCGAGAAACCGTTGACGAGAAAATGGCGAGCATTCCCCAATCCTGATCTCATGTTTTTTGGGCTCCAGAACCGTGTTTGTGCATTTCTCATGACTAATTCTGATATAAAATGACGCGAGGAACGAGTTGGAAGTGGCAGAATTGAGATCCGAGCAACCGTTGACGAGAAAATGGCGACCATTCCCAAATCCTGATCTCATGTTTTTTGGGCTCCAGAACCGTGTTTCTGCATTTCTCATGACTAATTCTGATATAAAATGACGCGACGAACGCGTTGGAAGCGACAGAATTGCGATCAGAGAAACCGTTGACGAGAAAATGGCGAGCATTCCCAAATCCTGATCTCGTGTTTTTTGGACTCCAGAAACGTTTTCGTGCATTTGTCGTCACTATTTCCGACGTAAAATGACACGAGGAACACGCTGGAGGCGACAGAATTGCGATCCGAGAAACCCTTGACGAGAAAATGGCGAGCATTCCCCAATCCTGTTCTCATGTTTTTTGGGCTCCAGAACCGTGTTTGTGCATTTCTCATGACTAATTCTGATATAAAATGACGCGAGGAACGCGTTGGAAGCGACAGAATTGAGATCCGAGTAACCGTTGACGAGAAAATGGCGAGCATTCCCAAAACTTGATCTCGTGTTTATTGAACTCCAGAACCGTGTTTGTGCATTTGTCAAGACGAATTCTGATATAAAATGACGCGAGGAACGCGTTGGAAGCGGCAGAATTGAGATCCGAGCAACCGTTGACGAGAAAATGGCGAGCATTCCCAAATCCTGATCTCATGTTTTTTGGGCTCCAGAACCGTGTTTGTGCATTTCTCATGACTAATTCTGATATAAAATGACGCGACGAACGCGTTGGAAGCGACAGAATTGCGATCCGAGCAACCGTTGACGAGAAAATGGCGAGCATTCCCGAATCCTGATCTCATGTTTTTTGGACTCCAGAAACGTTTTCGTGCATTTGTCGTCACTATTTCCGACGTAAAATGATACGAGGAACGCGCTGGAGGCGACAGAATTGCGATCCGAGAAACCGTTGACGAGAAAATGGCGAGCATTCCCCAATCCTGTTCTCATGTTTTTTGGGCTCCAGAACCGCGTTTGTGCATTTCTCATAACTAATTCTGATATAAAATGACGCGACGAACGCGTTGGAAGCGACAGAATTGCGATCCGAGCAACCGTTGACGAGAAAATGGCGAGCATTCCCAAATCCTGATCTCATGTTTTTTGGGCTCCAGAACCGTGTTTGTGCATTTCTCATGACTAATTCTGATATAAAATGACGCGAGGAACGCGTTGGAAGCGACAGAATTGAGATCCGAGCAACCGTTGACGAGAAAATGGCGAGCATTCCCAAAACTTGATCTCATGTTTTTTGGGCTCCAGAACCGTGTTTGTGCATTTCTCATGACTAATTCTGATATAAAATGACGCGACGAACGCGTTGGAAGCGACAGAATTGCCATCAGAGAAACCGTTGACGAGAAAATGGCGAGCATTCCCAAATCCTGATCTCGTGTTTTTTGGACTCCAGAAACGTTTTCGTGCATTTGTCGTCACTATTTCCGACGTAAAATGACACGAGGAACACGCAGGAGGCGACAGAATTGCGATCCGAGAAACCGTTGACGAGAAAATGGCGAGCATTCCCCAATCCTGTTCTCATGTTTTTTGGGCTCCAGAACCGTGTTTGTGCATTTCTCATGACTAATTCTGACGTAAAATGACGCGAGGAACGCGTTGGAAGCGACAGAATTGAGATCCGAGCAACCGTTGACGAGAAAATGGCGAGCATTCCCAAATCCCGATCTCATGTTTTTTGGGCTCCAGAACCGTGCTTGTGCATTTCTCATGACTAATTCTGATATAAAATGACGCGAGGAACACGCTGGAAGCGACAGAATTGCGATCCGAGCAACCGTTGACGAGAAAATGGCGAGCATTCCCAAATCCTGATCTCGTGTTTTTTGGACTCCAGAAACGTTTTCTTGCATTTGTCGTCACTATTTCCGACGTAAAATAACACGAGGAACACGCTGGAGGCGACAGAATTGCGATCCGAGAAACCGTTGACGAGAAAATGGCGAGCATTCCCCAATCCTGATCTCATGTTTTTTGGGCTCCAGAACCGTGTTTGTGCATTTCTCATGACTAATTCTGATATAAAATGAGGCGAGGAACACGCTGGAAGCGACAGAATTGCGATCCGAGCAACCGTTGACGAGAAAATGACGAGCATTCCCCAATCCTGATCTCATGTTTTTTGGGCTCCAGAACCGTGTTTGTGCATTTCTCATGACTAATTCTGGTATAAAATGACGCGAGGAACACGCTGGAGGCGACAGAATTGCGATCCGAGAAACCGTTGACGAGAAAATGGCGAGCATTCCCCAATCCTGATCTCATGTTTTTTGGGCTCCAGAACCGTGTTTGTGCATTTCTCATGACTAATTCTGGTATAAAATGACGCGAGGAACACGCTGGAGGCGACAGAATTGCGATCCGAGAAACCGTTGACGAGAAAATGGCGAGCATTCCCCAATCCTGATCTCATGTTTTTTGGGCTCCAGAACCGTGTTTGTGCATTTCTCATGACTAATTCTGATATAAAATGAGGCGAGGAACACGCTGGAAGCGACAGAATTGCGATCCGAGCAACCGTTGACGAGAAAATGACGAGCATTCCCCAATCCTGATCTCATGTTTTTTGGGCTCCAGAACCGTGTTTGTGCATTTCTCATGACTAATTCTGGTATAAAATGACGCGAGGAACACGCTGGAGGCGACAGAATTGCGATCCGAGCAACCGTTGACGAGAAAATGGCGAGCATTCCCAAATCCTGATCTCATGTTTTTTGGGCTCCAGAACCGTGTTTGTGCATTTCTCATGACTAATTCTGATATAAAATGACGCGAGGAACGAGTTGGAAGCGGCAGAATTGAGATCCGAGCAACCGTTGACGAGAAAATGGCGACCATTCCCAAATCCTGATCTCATGTTTTTTGGGCTCCAGAACCGTGTTTCTGCATTTCTCATGACTAATTCTGATATAAAATGACGCGACGAACGCGTAGGAAGCGACAGAATTGCGATCAGAGAAACCGTTGACGAGAAAATGGCGAGCATTCCCAAATCCTGATCTCGTGTTTTTTGGACTCCAGAAACGTTTTCGTGCATTTGTCGTCACTATTTCCGACGTAAAATGACACGAGGAACACGCTGGAGGCGACAGAATTGCGATCCGAGAAACCCTTGACGAGAAAATGGCGAGCATTCCCCAATCCTGTTCTCATGTTTTTTGGGCTCCAGAACCGTGTTTGTGCATTTCTCATGACTAATTCTGATATAAAATGACGCGAGGAACGCGTTGGAAGCGACAGAATTGAGATCCGAGTAACCGTTGACGAGAAAATGGCGAGCATTCCCAAAACTTGATCTCGTGTTTATTGAACTCCAGAACCGTGTTTGTGCATTTGTCAAGACGAATTCTGATATAAAATGACGCGAGGAACGCGTTGGAAGCGGCAGAATTGAGATCCGAGCAACCGTTGACGAGAAAATGGCGAGCATTCCCAAATCCTGATCTCAAGTTTTTTGGGCTCCAGAACCGTGTTTGTGCATTTCTCATGACTAATTCTGATATAAAATGACGCGACGAACGCGTTGGAAGCGACAGAATTGCGATCCGAGCAACCGTTGACGAGAAAATGGCGAGCATTCCCGAATCCTGATCTCATGTTTTTTGGACTCCAGAAACGTTTTCGTGCATTTGTCGTCACTATTTCCGACGTAAAATGATACGAGGAACGCGCTGGAGGCGACAGAATTGCGATCCGAGAAACCGTTGACGAGAAAATGGCGAGCATTCCCCAATCCTGTTCTCATGTTTTTTGGGCTCCAGAACCGTGTTTGTGCATTTCTCATGACTAATTCTGACGTAAAATGACGCGAGGAACGCGTTGGAAGCGACAGAATTGAGATCCGAGCAACCGTTGACGAGAAAATGGCGAGCATTCCCAAATCCTGATCTCATGTTTTTTGGGCTCCAGAACCGTGCTTGTGCATTTCTCATGACTAATTCTGATATAAAATGACGCGACGAACGCGTTGGAAGCGACAGAATTGTGATCCGAGCAACCGTTGACGAGAAAATGGCGAGCATTCCCCAATCCTGATCTCATGTTTTTTGGGCTCCAGAACCGTGTTTGTGCATTTCTCATGACTAATTCTGATATAAAATGACGCGAGGAACACGCTGGAAGCGACAGAATTGCGATCCGAGCATCCGTTGACGAGAAAATGGCGAGCATTCCCAAATCCTGATCTCATGTTTTTTGGGCTCCAGAACCGTGTTTGTGCATTTCTCATGACTAATTCTGATATAAAATGACGCGAGGAACGAGTTGGAAGCGGCAGAATTGAGATCCGAGCAACCGTTGACGAGAAAATGGCGACCATTCCCAAATCCTGATCTCATGTTTTTTGGGCTCCAGAACCGTGTTTCTGCATTTCTCATGACTAATTCTGATATAAAATGACGCGACGAACGCGTTGGAAGCGACAGAATTGCGATCAGTGAAACCGTTGACGAGAAAATGGCGAGCATTCCCAAATCCTGATCTCGTGTTTTTTGGACTCCAGAAACGTTTTCGTGCATTTGTCGTCACTATTTCCGACGTAAAATGACACGAGGAACACGCTGGAGGCGACAGAATTGCGATCCGAGAAACCGTTGACGAGAAAATGGCGAGCATTCCCCAATCCTGATCTCATGTTTTTTGGGCTCCAGAACCGTGTTTGTGCATTTCTCATGACTAATTCTGGTATAAAATGACGCGAGGAACACGCTGGAGGCGACAGAATTGCGATCCGAGAAACCGTTGACGAGAAAATGGCGAGCATTCCCCAATCCTGATCTCATGTTTTTTGGGCTCCAGAACCGTGTTTGTGCATTTCTCATGACTAATTCTGGTATAAAATGACGCGAGGAACACGCTGGAGGCGACAGAATTGCGATCCGAGAAACCGTTGACGAGAAAATGGCGAGCATTCCCCAATCCTGATCTCATGTTTTTTGGGCTCCAGAACCGTGTTTGTGCATTTCTCATGACTAATTCTGATATAAAATGACGCGAGGAACACGCTGGAAGAGACAGAATTGCGATCCGAGCAACCGTTGACGAGAAAATGGCGAGCATTCCCAAATCCTGATCTCATGTTTTTTGGGCTCCAGAACCGTGTTTGTGCATTTCTCATGACTAATTCTGATATAAAATGACGCGAGGAACGAGTTGGAAGCGGCAGAATTGAGATCCGAGCAACCGTTGACGAGAAAATGGCGACCATTCCCAAATCCTGATCTCATGTTTTTTGGGCTCCAGAACCGTGTTTCTGCATTTCTCATGACTAATTCTGATATAAAATGACGCGACGAACGCGTTGGAAGCGACAGAATTGCGATCAGAGAAACCGTTGACGAGAAAATGGCGAGCATTCCCAAATCCTGATCTCGTGTTTTTTGGACTCCAGAAACGTTTTCGTGCATTTGTCGTCACTATTTCCGACGTAAAATGACACGAGGAACACGCTGGAGGCGACAGAATTGCGATCCGAGAAACCCTTGACGAGAAAATGGCGAGCATTCCCCAATCCTGTTCTCGTGTTTTTTGGGCTCCAGAACCGTGTTTGTGCATTTCTCAAGACGAATTCTGATATAAAATGACGCGAGGAACGCGTTGGAAGCGGCAGAATTGAGATCCGAGCAACCGTTGACGAGAAAATGGCGAGCATTCCCCAATCCTGTTCTCATGTTTTTTGGGCTCCAGAACCGTGTTTGTGCATTTCTCATGACTAATTCTGACGTAAAATGACGCGAGGAACGCGTTGGAAGCGACAGAATTGAGATCCGAGCAACCGTTGACGAGAAAATGGCGAGCATTCCCAAATCCTGATCTCATGTTTTTTGGGCTCCAGAACCGTGCTTGTGCATTTCTCATGACTAATTCTGATATAAAATGACGCGACGAACGCGTTGGAAGCGACAGAATTGTGATCCGAGCAACCGTTGACGAGAAAATGGCGAGCATTCCCAAATCCTGATCTCATGTTTTTTGGGCTCCAGAACCGTGTTTGTGCATTTCTCATGACTAATTCTGATATAAAATGACGCGAGGAACGAGTTGGAAGCGGCAGAATTGAGATCCGAGCAACCGTTGACGAGAAAATGGCGACCATTCCCAAATCCTGATCTCATGTTTTTTGAGCTCCAGAACCGTGTTTCTGCATTTCTCATGACTAATTCTGATATAAAATGACGCGACGAACGCGTTGGAAGCGACAGAATTGCGATCAGAGAAACCGTTGACGAGAAAATGGCGAGCATTCCCAAATCCTGATATCGTGTTTTTTGGACTCCAGAAACGTTTTCGTGCATTTGTCGTCACTATTTCCGACGTAAAATGACACGAGGAACACGCTGGAGGCGACAGAATTGCGATCCGAGAAACCGTTGACGAGAAAATGGCGAGCATTCCCCAATCCTGTTCTCATGTTTTTTGGGCTCCAGAACCGTGTTTGTGCATTTCTCATGACTAATTCTGATATAAAATGACGCGAGGAACGCGTTGGAAGCGACAGAATTGAGATCCGAGTAACCGTTGACGAGAAAATGGCGAGCATTCCCAAAACTTGATCTCGTGTTTATTGAACTCCAGAACCGTGTTTGTGCATTTCTCAAGACGAATTCTGATATAAAATGACGCGAGGAACGCGTTGGAAGCGGCAGAATTGAGATCCGAGCAACCGTTGACGAGAAAATGGCGAGCATTCCCAAATCCTGATCTCGTGTTTTTTGGACTCCAGAAACGTTTTCGTGCATTTCGCATGACTAATTCTGATATAAAATGACGCGACGAACGCGTTGGAAGCGACAGAATTGCGATCCGAGCAACCGTTGACGAGAAAATGGCGAGCATTCCCAAATCCTGATCTCAAGTTTTTTGGGCTCCAGAACCGTGTTTGTGCATTTCTCATGACTAATTCTGATATAAAATGACGCGACGAACGCGTTGGAAGCCACAGAATTGCGATCCGAGCAACCGTTGACGAGAAAATGGCGAGCATTCCCAAAACTTGATCTCGTGTTTATTGAACTCCAGAACCGTGTTTGTGCATTTCTCAAGACGAATTCCGACGTAAAATGACACGAGGAACATGTTGGAAGCGACAGGATTGCGATCCGAGAAACCGTTGATGACAAAATCGCGAGCATTCCCAAAACCCGAACTCGTGGTTTTTGGACTCCAGAAACGTTTTCGTGCATTTGTCGTGACTATTTCAGACGCAAAATGACACGAGGAACACGCTGGAGGCGACAGAATTGCGATCCGAGAAACCGTTGACGAGAAAATGGCGAGCATTCCCCAATCCTGATCTCATGTTTTTTGGGCTCCAGAACCGTGTTTGTGCATTTCTCATGACTAATTCTGATATAAAATGACGCGAGGAACACGCTGGAAGCGACAGAATTGCGATCCGAGCAACCGTTGACGAGAAAATGGCGAGCATTCCCAAATCCTGATCTCATGTTTTTTGGGCTCCAGAACCGTGTTTGTGCATTTCTCATGACTAATTCTGATATAAAATGACGCGAGGAACGAGTTGGAAGCGGCAGAATTGAGATCCGAGCAACCGTTGACGAGAAAATGGCGACCATTCCCAAATCCTGATCTCATGTTTTTTGGGCTCCAGAACCGTGTTTCTGCATTTCTCATGACTAATTCTGATATAAAATGACGCGACGAACGCGTTGGAAGCGACAGAATTGCGATCAGAGAAACCGTTGACGAGAAAATGGCGAGCATTCCCAAATCCTGATCTCGTGTTTTTTGGACTCCAGAAACGTTTTCGTGCATTTGTCGTCACTATTTCCGACGTAAAATGACACGAGGAACACGCTGGAGGCGACAGAATTGCGATCCGAGAAACCCTTGACGAGAAAATGGCGAGCATTCCCCAATCCTGTTCTCATGTTTTTTGGGCTCCAGAACCGTGTTTGTGCATTTCTCATGACTAATTCTGATATAAAATGACGCGAGGAACGCGTTGGAAGCGACAGAATTGAGATCCGAGTAACCGTTGACGAGAAAATGGCGAGCATTCCCAAAACTTGATCTCGTGTTTATTGAACTCCAGAACCGTGTTTGTGCATTTCTCAAGACGAATTCTGATATAAAATGACGCGAGGAACGCGTTGGAAGCGGCAGAATTGAGATCCGAGCAACCGTTGACGAGAAAATGGCGAGCATTCCCAAATCCTGATCTCGTGTTTTTTGGACTCCAGAAACGTTTTCGTGCATTTGTCGTCACTATTTCCGACGTAAAATGATACGAGGAACACGCTGGAGGCGACAGAATTGCGATCCGAGAAACCGTTGACGAGAAAATGGCGAGCATTCCCCAATCCTGTTCTCATGTTTTTTGGGCTCCAGAACCGCGTTTGTGCATTTCTCATAACTAATTCTGATATAAAATGACGCGACGAACGCGTTGGAAGCGACAGAATTGCGATCCGAGCAACCGTTGACGAGAAAATGGCGAGCATTCCCAAATCCTGATCTCATGTTTTTTGGGCTCCAGAACCGTGTTTGTGCATTTCTCATGACTAATTCTGATATAAAATGACGCGAGGAACGCGTTGGAAGCGACAGAATTGAGATCCGAGCAACCGTTGACGAGAAAATGGCGAGCATTACCAAAACTTGATCTCATGTTTTTTGGGCTCCAGAACCGTGTTTCTGCATTTCTCATGACTAATTCTGATATAAAATGACGCGACGAACGCGTTGGAAGCGACAGAATTGCGATCCGAGCAACCGTTGACGAGAAAATGGCGAGCATTCCCAAATCCTGATCTCATGTTTTTTGGGCTCCAGAACCGTGTTTGTGCATTTCTCATGACTAATTCTGATATAAAATGACGCGAGGAACGCGTTGGAAGCGACAGAATTGCGATCCGAGCAACCGTTGACGAGAAAATGGCGAGCATTCCCAAATCCTGATCTCATGTTTTTTGGGCTCCAGAACCGTGTTTGTGCATTTCGCATGACTAATTCTGATATAAAATGACGCGACGAACGCGTTGGAAGCGACAGAATTGCGATCCGAGCAACCGTTGACGAGAAAATGGCGAGCATTCCCAAATCCTGATCTCAAGTTTTTTGGGCTCCAGAACCGTGTTTGTGCATTTCTCATGACTAATTCTGATATAAAATGACGCGACGAACGCGTTGGAAGCCACAGAATTGCGATCCGAGCAACCGTTGACGAGAAAATGGCGAGCATTCCCAAAACTTGATCTCGTGTTTATTGAACTCCAGAACCGTGATTGTGCATTTCTCAAGACGAATTCCGACGTAAAATGACACGAGGAACATGTTGGAAGCGACAGGATTGCGATCCGAGAAACCGTTGATGACAAAATCGCGAGCATTCCCAAAACCTGAACTCGTGGTTTTTGGACTCCAGAAACGTTTTCGTGCATTTGTCGTGACTATTTCAGACGCAAAATGACACGAGGAACACGCTGGAGGCGACAGAATTGCGATCCGAGAAACCGTTGACGAGAAAATGGCGAGCATTCCCCAATCCTGATCTCATGTTTTTTGGGCTCCAGAACCGTGTTTGTGCATTTCTCATGACTAATTCTGATATAAAATGACGCGAGGAACACGCTGGAAGCGACAGAATTGCGATCCGAGCAACCGTTGACGAGAAAATGGCGAGCATTCCCAAATCCTGATCTCATGTTTTTTGGGCTCCAGAACCGTGTTTGTGCATTTCTCATGACTAATTCTGATATAAAATGACGCGAGGAACGAGTTGGAAGCGGCAGAATTGAGATCCGAGCAACCGTTGACGAGAAAATGGCGACCATTCCCAAATCCTGATCTCATGTTTTTTGGGCTCCAGAACCGTGTTTCTGCATTTCTCATGACTAATTCTGATATAAAATGACGCGACGAACGCGTTGGAAGCGACAGAATTGCGATCAGAGAAACCGTTGACGAGAAAATGGCGAGCATTCCCAAATCCTGATCTCGTGTTTTTTGGACTCCAGAAACGTTTTCGTGCATTTGTCGTCACTATTTCCGACGTAAAATGACACGAGGAACACGCTGGAGGCGACAGAATTGCGATCCGAGAAACCCTTGACGAGAAAATGGCGAGCATTCCCCAATCCTGTTCTCATGTTTTTTGGGCTCCAGAACCGTGTTTGTGCATTTCTCATGACTAATTCTGATATAAAATGACGCGAGGAACGCGTTGGAAGCGACAGAATTGAGATCCGAGTAACCGTTGACGAGAAAATGGCGAGCATTCCCAAAACTTGATCTCGTGTTTATTGAACTCCAGAACCGTGTTTGTGCATTTCTCAAGACGAATTCTGATATAAAATGACGCGAGGAACGCGTTGGAAGCGGCAGAATTGAGATCCGAGCAACCGTTGACGAGAAAATGGCGAGCATTCCCAAATCCTGATCTCATGTTTTTTGGGCTCCAGAACCGTGTTTGTGCATTTCTCATGACTAATTCTGATATAAAATGACGCGACGAACGCGTTGGAAGCGACAGAATTGCGATCCGAGCAACCGTTGACGAGAAAATGGCGAGCATTCCCAAATCCTGATCTCGTGTTTTTTGGACTCCAGAAACGTTTTCGTGCATTTGTCGTCACTATTTCCGACGTAAAATGATACGAGGAACACGCTGGAGGCGACAGAATTGCGATCCGAGAAACCGTTGACGAGAAAATGGCGAGCATTCCCCAATCCTGTTCTCATGTTTTTTGGGCTCCAGAACCGCGTTTGTGCATTTCTCATAACTAATTCTGATATAAAATGACGCGACGAACGCGTTGGAAGCGACAGAATTGCGATCCGAGCAACCGTTGACGAGAAAATGGCGAGCATTCCCAAATCCTGATCTCATGTTTTTTGGGCTCCAGAACCGTGTTTGTGCATTTCTCATGACTAATTCTGATATAAAATGACGCGAGGAACGCGTTGGAAGCGACAGAATTGAGATCCGAGCAACCGTTGACGAGAAAATGGCGAGCATTCCCAAAACTTGATCTCATGTTTTTTGGGCTCCAGAACCGTGTTTGTGCATTTCTCATGACTAATTCTGATATAAAATGACGCGAGGAACGCGTTGGAAGCGACAGAATTGAGATCCGAGCAACCGTTGACGAGAAAATGGCGAGCATTCCCAAATCCTGATCTCGTGTTTTTTGGACTCCAGAAACGTTTTCGTGCATTTGTCGTCACTATTTCCGACGTAAAATGACACGAGGAACACGCTGGAGGCGAAAGAATTGCGATCCGAGAAACCGTTGACGAGAAAATGGCGAGCATTCCCCAATCCTGTTCTCATGTTTTTTGGGCTCCAGAACCGTGTTTGTGCATTTCTCATGACTAATTCTGATATAAAATGACGCGAGGAACGCGTTGGAAGCGACAGAATTGAGATCCGAGTAACCGTTGACGAGAAAATGGCGAGCATTCCCAAAACTTGATCTCGTGTTTATTGAACTCCAGAACCGTGTTTGTGCATTTCTCAAGACGAATTCTGATATAAAATGACGCGAGGAACGCGTTGGAAGCGGCAGAATTGAGATCCGAGCAACCGTTGACGAGAAAATGGCGAGCATTCCCAAATCCTGATCTCATGTTTTTTGGGCTCCAGAACCGTGTTTGTGCGTTTCTCATGACAAATTCTGATATAAAATGACGCGACGAACGCGTTGGAAGCGACAGAATTGCGATCCGAGCAACCGTTGACGAGAAAATGGCGAGCATTCCCAAATCCTGATCTCGTGTTTTTTGGACTCCAGAAACGTTTTCGTGCATTTGTCGTCACTATTTCCAACGTAAAATGATACGAGGAACACGCTGGAGGCGACAGAATTGCGATCCGAGAAACCGTTGACGAGAAAATGGCGAGCATTCCCCAATCCTGTTCTCATGTTTTTTGGGCTCCAGAACCGTGTTTGTGCATTTCTCATGACTAATTCTGATATAAAATGACGCGAGGAACGCGTTGGAAGCGACAGAATTGAGATCCGAGCAACCGTTGACGAGAAAATGGCGAGCATTCCCAAAACTTGATCTCATGTTTTTTGGGCTCCAGAACCGTGTTTGTGCATTTCTCATGACTAATTCTGATATAAAATGACGCGAGGAACGCGTTGGAAGCGGCAGAATTGAGATCCGAGCAACCGTTGACGAGAAAATGGCGACCATTCCCAAATCCTGATCTCATGTTTTTTGGGCTCCAGAACCGTGTTTCTGCATTTCTCATGACTAATTCTGATATAAAATGACGCGAGGAACGCGTTGGAAGCGGCAGAATTGAGATCCGAGCAACCGTTGACGAGAAAATGGCGACCATTCCCAAATCCTGATCTCATGTTTTTTGGGCTCCAGAACCGTGTTTCTGCATTTCTCATGACTAATTCTGATATAAAATGACGCGAGGAACGCGTTGGAAGCGACAGAATTGAGATCCGAGTAACCGTTGACGAGAAAATGGCGAGCATTCCCAAAACTTGATCTCGTGTTTATTGAACTCCAGAACCGTGTTTGTGCATTTCTCAAGACGAATTCTGATATAAAATGACGCGAGGAACGCGTTGGAAGCGGCAGAATTGAGATCCGAGCAACCGTTGACGAGAAAATGGCGAGCATTCCCAAATCCTGATCTCGTGTTTTTTGGACTCCAGAAACGTTTTCGTGCATTTCGCATGACTAATTCTGATATAAAATGACGCGACGAACGCGTTGGAAGCGACAGAATTGCGATCCGAGCAACCGTTGACGAGAAAATGGCGAGCATTCCCAAATCCTGATCTCAAGTTTTTTGGGCTCCAGAACCGTGTTTGTGCATTTCTCATGACTAATTCTGATATAAAATGACGCGACGAACGCGTTGGAAGCCACAGAATTGCGATCCGAGCAACCGTTGACGAGAAAATGGCGAGCATTCCCAAAACTTGATCTCGTGTTTATTGAACTCCAGAACCGTGTTTGTGCATTTCTCAAGACGAATTCCGACGTAAAATGACACGAGGAACATGTTGGAAGCGACAGGATTGCGATCCGAGAAACCGTTGATGACAAAATCGCGAGCATTCCCAAAACCCGAACTCGTGGTTTTTGGACTCCAGAAACGTTTTCGTGCATTTGTCGTGACTATTTCAGACGCAAAATGACACGAGGAACACGCTGGAGGCGACAGAATTGCGATCCGAGAAACCGTTGACGAGAAAATGGCGAGCATTCCCCAATCCTGATCTCATGTTTTTTGGGCTCCAGAACCGTGTTTGTGCATTTCTCATGACTAATTCTGGTATAAAATGACGCGAGGAACACGCTGGAGGCGACAGAATTGCGATCCGAGAAACCGTTGACGAGAAAATGGCGAGCATTCCCCAATCCTGATCTCATGTTTTTTGGGCTCCAGAACCGTGTTTGTGCATTTCTCATGACTAATTCTGATATAAAATGACGCGAGGAACACGCTGGAAGCGACAGAATTGCGATCCGAGCAACCGTTGACGAGAAAATGGCGAGCATTCCCAAATCCTGATCTCATGTTTTTTGGGCTCCAGAACCGTGTTTGTGCATTTCTCATGACTAATTCTGATATAAAATGACGCGAGGAACGAGTTGGAAGCGGCAGAATTGAGATCCGAGCAACCGTTGACGAGAAAATGGCGACCATTCCCAAATCCTGATCTCATGTTTTTTGGGCTCCAGAACCGTGTTTCTGCATTTCTCATGACTAATTCTGATATAAAATGACGCGACGAACGCGTTGGAAGCGACAGAATTGCGATCAGAGAAACCGTTGACGAGAAAATGGCGAGCATTCCCAAATCCTGATCTCGTGTTTTTTGGACTCCAGAAACGTTTTCGTGCATTTGTCGTCACTATTTCCGACGTAAAATGACACGAGGAACACGCTGGAGGCGACAGAATTGCGATCCGAGAAACCCTTGACGAGAAAATGGCGAGCATTCCCCAATCCTGTTCTCATGTTTTTTGGGCTCCAGAACCGTGTTTGTGCATTTCTCATGACTAATTCTGATATAAAATGACGCGAGGAACGCGTTGGAAGCGACAGAATTGAGATCCGAGTAACCGTTGACGAGAAAATGGCGAGCATTCCCAAAACTTGATCTCGTGTTTATTGAACTCCAGAACCGTGTTTGTGCATTTCTCAAGACGAATTCTGATATAAAATGACGCGAGGAACGCGTTGGAAGCGGCAGAATTGAGATCCGAGCAACCGTTGACGAGAAAATGGCGAGCATTCCCAAATCCTGATCTCGTGTTTTTTGGACTCCAGAAACGTTTTCGTGCATTTGTCGTCACTATTTCCGACGTAAAATGATACGAGGAACACGCTGGAGGCGACAGAATTGCGATCCGAGAAACCGTTGACGAGAAAATGGCGAGCATTCCCCAATCCTGTTCTCATGTTTTTTGGGCTCCAGAACCGCGTTTGTGCATTTCTCATAACTAATTCTGATATAAAATGACGCGACGAACGCGTTGGAAGCGACAGAATTGCGATCCGAGCAACCGTTGACGAGAAAATGGCGAGCATTCCCAAATCCTGATCTCATGTTTTTTGGGCTCCAGAACCGTGTTTGTGCATTTCTCATGACTAATTCTGATATAAAATGACGCGAGGAACGCGTTGGAAGCGACAGAATTGAGATCCGAGCAACCGTTGACGAGAAAATGGCGAGCATTCCCAAAACTTGATCTCATGTTTTTTGGGCTCCAGAACCGTGTTTCTGCATTTCTCATGACTAATTCTGATATAAAATGACGCGACGAACGCGTTGGAAGCGACAGAATTGCGATCCGAGCAACCGTTGACGAGAAAATGGCGAGCATTCCCAAATCCTGATCTCATGTTTTTTGGGCTCCAGAACCGTGTTTGTGCATTTCTCATGACTAATTCTGATATAAAATGACGCGAGGAACGCGTTGGAAGCGACAGAATTGCGATCCGAGCAACCGTTGACGAGAAAATGGCGAGCATTCCCAAATCCTGATCTCATGTTTTTTGGGCTCCAGAACCGTGTTTGTGCATTTCGCATGACTAATTCTGATATAAAATGACGCGACGAACGCGTTGGAAGCGACAGAATTGCGATCCGAGCAACCGTTGACGAGAAAATGGCGAGCATTCCCAAATCCTGATCTCAAGTTTTTTGGGCTCCAGAACCGTGTTTGTGCATTTCTCATGACTAATTCTGATATAAAATGACGCGACGAACGCGTTGGAAGCCACAGAATTGCGATCCGAGCAACCGTTGACGAGAAAATGGCGAGCATTCCCAAAACTTGATCTCGTGTTTATTGAACTCCAGAACCGTGATTGTGCATTTCTCAAGACGAATTCCGACGTAAAATGACACGAGGAACATGTTGGAAGCGACAGGATTGCGATCCGAGAAACCGTTGATGACAAAATCGCGAGCATTCCCAAAACCTGAACTCGTGGTTTTTGGACTCCAGAAACGTTTTCGTGCATTTGTCGTGACTATTTCAGACGCAAAATGACACGAGGAACACGCTGGAGGCGACAGAATTGCGATCCGAGAAACCGTTGACGAGAAAATGGCGAGCATTCCCCAATCCTGATCTCATGTTTTTTGGGCTCCAGAACCGTGTTTGTGCATTTCTCATGACTAATTCTGATATAAAATGACGCGAGGAACACGCTGGAAGCGACAGAATTGCGATCCGAGCAACCGTTGACGAGAAAATGGCGAGCATTCCCAAATCCTGATCTCATGTTTTTTGGGCTCCAGAACCGTGTTTGTGCATTTCTCATGACTAATTCTGATATAAAATGACGCGAGGAACGAGTTGGAAGCGGCAGAATTGAGATCCGAGCAACCGTTGACGAGAAAATGGCGACCATTCCCAAATCCTGATCTCATGTTTTTTGGGCTCCAGAACCGTGTTTCTGCATTTCTCATGACTAATTCTGATATAAAATGACGCGACGAACGCGTTGGAAGCGACAGAATTGCGATCAGAGAAACCGTTGACGAGAAAATGGCGAGCATTCCCAAATCCTGATCTCGTGTTTTTTGGACTCCAGAAACGTTTTCGTGCATTTGTCGTCACTATTTCCGACGTAAAATGACACGAGGAACACGCTGGAGGCGACAGAATTGCGATCCGAGAAACCCTTGACGAGAAAATGGCGAGCATTCCCCAATCCTGTTCTCATGTTTTTTGGGCTCCAGAACCGTGTTTGTGCATTTCTCATGACTAATTCTGATATAAAATGACGCGAGGAACGCGTTGGAAGCGACAGAATTGAGATCCGAGTAACCGTTGACGAGAAAATGGCGAGCATTCCCAAAACTTGATCTCGTGTTTATTGAACTCCAGAACCGTGTTTGTGCATTTCTCAAGACGAATTCTGATATAAAATGACGCGAGGAACGCGTTGGAAGCGGCAGAATTGAGATCCGAGCAACCGTTGACGAGAAAATGGCGAGCATTCCCAAATCCTGATCTCATGTTTTTTGGGCTCCAGAACCGTGTTTGTGCATTTCTCATGACTAATTCTGATATAAAATGACGCGACGAACGCGTTGGAAGCGACAGAATTGCGATCCGAGCAACCGTTGACGAGAAAATGGCGAGCATTCCCAAATCCTGATCTCGTGTTTTTTGGACTCCAGAAACGTTTTCGTGCATTTGTCGTCACTATTTCCGACGTAAAATGATACGAGGAACACGCTGGAGGCGACAGAATTGCGATCCGAGAAACCGTTGACGAGAAAATGGCGAGCATTCCCCAATCCTGTTCTCATGTTTTTTGGGCTCCAGAACCGCGTTTGTGCATTTCTCATAACTAATTCTGATATAAAATGACGCGACGAACGCGTTGGAAGCGACAGAATTGCGATCCGAGCAACCGTTGACGAGAAAATGGCGAGCATTCCCAAATCCTGATCTCATGTTTTTTGGGCTCCAGAACCGTGTTTGTGCATTTCTCATGACTAATTCTGATATAAAATGACGCGAGGAACGCGTTGGAAGCGACAGAATTGAGATCCGAGCAACCGTTGACGAGAAAATGGCGAGCATTCCCAAAACTTGATCTCATGTTTTTTGGGCTCCAGAACCGTGTTTGTGCATTTCTCATGACTAATTCTGATATAAAATGACGCGAGGAACGCGTTGGAAGCGACAGAATTGAGATCCGAGCAACCGTTGACGAGAAAATGGCGAGCATTCCCAAATCCTGATCTCGTGTTTTTTGGACTCCAGAAACGTTTTCGTGCATTTGTCGTCACTATTTCCGACGTAAAATGACACGAGGAACACGCTGGAGGCGAAAGAATTGCGATCCGAGAAACCGTTGACGAGAAAATGGCGAGCATTCCCCAATCCTGTTCTCATGTTTTTTGGGCTCCAGAACCGTGTTTGTGCATTTCTCATGACTAATTCTGATATAAAATGACGCGAGGAACGCGTTGGAAGCGACAGAATTGAGATCCGAGTAACCGTTGACGAGAAAATGGCGAGCATTCCCAAAACTTGATCTCGTGTTTATTGAACTCCAGAACCGTGTTTGTGCATTTCTCAAGACGAATTCTGATATAAAATGACGCGAGGAACGCGTTGGAAGCGGCAGAATTGAGATCCGAGCAACCGTTGACGAGAAAATGGCGAGCATTCCCAAATCCTGATCTCATGTTTTTTGGGCTCCAGAACCGTGTTTGTGCGTTTCTCATGACAAATTCTGATATAAAATGACGCGACGAACGCGTTGGAAGCGACAGAATTGCGATCCGAGCAACCGTTGACGAGAAAATGGCGAGCATTCCCAAATCCTGATCTCGTGTTTTTTGGACTCCAGAAACGTTTTCGTGCATTTGTCGTCACTATTTCCAACGTAAAATGATACGAGGAACACGCTGGAGGCGACAGAATTGCGATCCGAGAAACCGTTGACGAGAAAATGGCGAGCATTCCCCAATCCTGTTCTCATGTTTTTTGGGCTCCAGAACCGTGTTTGTGCATTTCTCATGACTAATTCTGATATAAAATGACGCGAGGAACGCGTTGGAAGCGACAGAATTGAGATCCGAGCAACCGTTGACGAGAAAATGGCGAGCATTCCCAAAACTTGATCTCATGTTTTTTGGGCTCCAGAACCGTGTTTGTGCATTTCTCATGACTAATTCTGATATAAAATGACGCGAGGAACGCGTTGGAAGCGGCAGAATTGAGATCCGAGCAACCGTTGACGAGAAAATGGCGACCATTCCCAAATCCTGATCTCATGTTTTTTGGGCTCCAGAACCGTGTTTCTGCATTTCTCATGACTAATTCTGATATAAAATGACGCGACGAACGCGTTGGAAGCGACAGAATTGCGATCAGAGAAACCGTTGACGAGAAAATGGCGAGCATTCCCAAATCCTGATCTCGTGTTTTTTGGACTCCAGAAACGTTTTCGTGCATTTGTCGTCACTATTTCCGACGTAAAATGACACGAGGAACACGCTGGAGGCGACAGAATTGCGATCCGAGAAACCC
The DNA here is from genome assembly GCA_963675795.1 of Crossocerus cetratus. NCBI lineage: Eukaryota > Metazoa > Arthropoda > Insecta > Hymenoptera > Crabronidae > Crossocerus > Crossocerus cetratus. The sequence continues at coordinate 4,355,922 of OY776667.1, forward strand.
TTGACGAGAAAATGGCGAGCATTCCCCAATCCTGTTCTCATGTTTTTTGGGCTCCAGAACCGTGTTTGTGCATTTCTCATGACTAATTCTGATATAAAATGACGCGAGGAACGCGTTGGAAGCGACAGAATTGAGATCCGAGTAACCGTTGACGAGAAAATGGCGAGCATTCCCAAAACTTGATCTCGTGTTTATTGAACTCCAGAACCGTGTTTGTGCATTTCTCAAGACGAATTCTGATATAAAATGACGCGAGGAACGCGTTGGAAGCGGCAGAATTGAGATCCGAGCAACCGTTGACGAGAAAATGGCGAGCATTCCCAAATCCTGATCTCATGTTTTTTGGGCTACAGAACCGTGTTTGTGCATTTCTCATGACTAATTCTGATATAAAATGACGCGACGAACGCGTTGGAAGCGACAGAATTGCGATCCGAGCAACCGTTGACGAGAAAATGGCGAGCATTCCCAAATCCTGATCTCGTGTTTTTTGGACTCCAGAAACGTTTTCGTGCATTTGTCGTCACTATTTCCGACGTAAAATGATACGAGGAACACGCTGGAGGCGACAGAATTGCGATCCGAGAAACCGTTGACGAGAAAATGGCGAGCATTCCCCAATCCTGTTCTCATGTTTTTTGGGCTCCAGAACCGCGTTTGTGCATTTCTCATAACTAATTCTGATATAAAATGACGCGACGAACGCGTTGGAAGCGACAGAATTGCGATCCGAGCAACCGTTGACGAGAAAATGGCGAGCATTCCCAAATCCTGATCTCATGTTTTTTGGGCTCCAGAACCGTGTTTGTGCATTTCTCATGACTAATTCTGATATAAAATGACGCGAGGAACGCGTTGGAAGCGATAGAATTGAGATCCGAGCAACCGTTGACGAGAAAATGGCGAGCATTCCCAAAACTTGATCTCATGTTTTTTGGGCTCCAGAACCGTGTTTGTGCATTTCTCATGACTAATTCTGATATAAAATGACGCGAGGAACGCGTTGGAAGCGACAGAATTGAGATCCGAGCAACCGTTGACGAGAAAATGGCGAGCATTCCCAAATCCTGATCTCGTGTTTTTTGGACTCCAGAAACGTTTTCGTGCATTTGTCGTCACTATTTCCGACGTAAAATGACACGAGGAACACGCTGGAGGCGAAAGAATTGCGATCCGAGAAACCGTTGACGAGAAAATGGCGAGCATTCCCCAATCCTGTTCTCATGTTTTTTGGGCTCCAGAACCGTGTTTGTGCATTTCTCATGACTAATTCTGATATAAAATGACGCGAGGAACGCGTTGGAAGCGACAGAATTGAGATCCGAGTAACCGTTGACGAGAAAATGGCGAGCATTCCCAAAACTTGATCTCGTGTTTATTGAACTCCAGAACCGTGTTTGTGCATTTCTCAAGACGAATTCTGATATAAAATGACGCGAGGAACGCGTTGGAAGCGGCAGAATTGAGATCCGAGCAACCGTTGACGAGAAAATGGCGAGCATTCCCAAATCCTGATCTCATGTTTTTTGGGCTCCAGAACCGTGTTTGTGCATTTCTCATGACTAATTCTGATATAAAATGACGCGACGAACGCGTTGGAAGCGACAGAATTGCGATCCGAGCAACCGTTGACGAGAAAATGGCGAGCATTCCCAAATCCTGATCTCGTGTTTTTTGGACTCCAGAAACGTTTTCGTGCATTTGTCGTCACTATTTCCGACGTAAAATGATACGAGGAACACGCTGGAGGCGACAGAATTGCGATCCGAGAAACCGTTGACGAGAAAATGGCGAGCATTCCCAAATCCTGATCTCATGTTTTTTGGGCTCCAGAACCGTGTTTGTGCATTTCTCATGACTAATTCTGATATAAAATGACGCGACGAACGCGTTGGAAGCGACAGAATTGCGATCCGAGCAACCGTTGACGAGAAAATGGCGAGCATTCCCAAATCCTGATCTCATGTTTTTTGGGCTCCAGAACCGTGTTTGTGCATTTCTCATGACTAATTCTGATATAAAATGACGCGAGGAACGCGTTGGAAGCGACAGAATTGAGATCCGAGCAACCGTTGACGAGAAAATGGCGAGCATTCCCAAAACTTGATCTCATGTTTTTTGGGCTCCAGAACCGTGTTTGTGCATTTCTCATGACTAATTCTGATATAAAATGACGCGACGAACGCGTTGGAAGCGACAGAATTGCCATCAGAGAAACCGTTGACGAGAAAATGGCGAGCATTCCCAAATCCTGATCTCGTGTTTTTTGGACTCCAGAAACGTTTTCGTGCATTTGTCGTCACTATTTCCGACGTAAAATGACACGAGGAACACGCTGGAGGCGACAGAATTGCGATCCGAGAAACCGTTGACGAGAAAATGGCGAGCATTCCCCAATCCTGTTCTCATGTTTTTTGGGCTCCAGAACCGTGTTTGTGCATTTCTCATGACTAATTCTGACGTAAAATGACGCGAGGAACGCGTTGGAAGCGAGAGAATTGAGATCCGAGCAACCGTTGACGAGAAAATGGCGAGCATTCCCAAATCCTGATCTCATGTTTTTTGGGCTCCAGAACCGTGCTTGTGCATTTCTCATGACTAATTCTGATATAAAATGACGCGACGAACGCGTTGGAAGCGACAGAATTGTGATCCGAGCAACCGTTGACGAGAAAATGGCGAGCATTCCCAAATCCTGATCTCATGTTTTTTGGGCTCCAGAACCGTGTTTGTGCATTTCTCATGACTAATTCTGATATAAAATGACGCGAGGAACGAGTTGGAAGCGGCAGAATTGAGATCCGAGCAACCGTTGACGAGAAAATGGCGACCATTCCCAAATCCTGATCTCATGTTTTTTGGGCTCCAGAACCATGTTTCTGCATTTCTCATGACTAATTCTGATATAAAATGACGCGACGAACGCGTTGGAAGCGACAGAATTGCGATCAGAGAAACCGTTGACGCGAAAATGGCGAGCATTCCCAAATCCTGATCTCGTGTTTTTTGGACTCCAGAAACGTTTTCGTGCATTTGTCGTCACTATTTCCGACGTAAAATGGCACGAGGAACACGCTGGAGGCGACAGAATTGCGATCCGAGAAACCGTTGACGAGAAAATGGCGAGCATTCCCCAATCCTGTTCTCATGTTTTTTGGGCTCCAGAACCGTGTTTGTGCATTTCTCATGACTAATTCTGATATAAAATGACGCGAGGAACGCGTTGGAAGCGACAGAATTGAGATCCGAGTAACCGTTGACGAGAAAATGGCGAGCATTCCCAAAACTTGATCTCGTGTTTATTGAACTCCAGAACCGTGTTTGTGCATTTCTCAAGACGAATTCTGATATAAAATGACGCGAGGAACGCATTGGAAGCGGCAGAATTGAGATCCGAGCAACCGTTGACGAGAAAATGGCGAGCATTCCCAAATCCTGATCTCATGTTTTTTGGACTCCAGAAACGTTTTCGTGCATTTGTCGTCACTATTTCCGACGTAAAATGACACGAGGAACACGCTGGAGGCGACAGAATTGCGATCCGAGAAACCGTTGACGAGAAAATGGCGAGCATTCCCCAATCCTGATCTCATGTTTTTTGGGCTCCAGAACCATGTTTCTGCATTTCTCATGACTAATTCTGATATAAAATGACGCGACGAACGCGTTGGAAGCGACAGAATTGCGATCCGAGAAACCGTTGACGAGAAAATGGCGAGCATTCCCCAATCCTGTTCTCATGTTTTTTGGGCTCCAGAACCGCGTTTGTGCATTTCTCATAACTAATTCTGATATAAAATGACGCGACGAACGCGTTGGAAGCGACAGAATTGCGATCCGAGCAACCGTTGACGAGAAAATGGCGAGCATTCCCAAATCCTGATCTCATGTTTTTTGGGCTCCAGAACCGTGTTTGTGCATTTCTCATGACTAATTCTGATATAAAATGACGCGAGGAACGCGTTGGAAGCGACAGAATTGAGATCCGAGCAACCGTTGACGAGAAAATGGCGAGCATTCCCAAAACTTGATCTCATGTTTTTTGGGCTCCAGAACCGTGTTTGTGCATTTCTCATGACTAATTCTGATATAAAATGACGCGAGGAACGCGTTGGAAGCGACAGAATTGAGATCCGAGCAACCGTTGACGAGAAAATGGCGAGCATTCCCAAATCCTGATCTCGTGTTTTTTGGACTCCAGAAACGTTTTCGTGCATTTGTCGTCACTATTTCCGACGTAAAATGACACGAGGAACACGCTGGAGGCGACAGAATTGCGATCCGAGAAACCGTTGACGAGAAAATGGCGAGCATTCCCCAATCCTGTTCTCATGTTTTTTGGGCTCCAGAACCGTGTTTGTGCATTTCTCATGACTAATTCTGATATAAAATGACGCGAGGAACGCGTTGGAAGCGACAGAATTGAGATCCGAGTAACCGTTGACGAGAAAATGGCGAGCATTCCCAAAACTTGATCTCGTGTTTATTGAACTCCAGAACCGTGTTTGTGCATTTCTCAAGACGAATTCTGATATAAAATGACGCGAGGAACGCGTTGGAAGCGACAGAATTGAGATCCGAGTAACCGTTGACGAGAAAATGGCGAGCATTCCCAAATCCTGATCTCGTGTTTTTTGGACTCCAGAAACGTTTTCGTGCATTTGTCGTCACTATTTCCGACGTAAAATGACGCGAGGAACGCGTTGGAAGCGACAGAATTGAGATCCGAGCAACCGTTGACGAGAAAATGGCGAGCATTCCCAAATCCTGATCTCGTGTTTTTTGGACTCCAGAAACGTTTTCGTGCATTTGTCGTCACTATTTCCGACGTAAAATGACACGAGGAACACGCTGGAGGCGACAGAATTGCGATCCGAGAAACCGTTGACGAGAAAATGGCGAGCATTCCCCAATCCTGTTCTCATGTTTTTTGGGCTCCAGAACCGTGTTTGTGCATTTCTCATGACTAATTCTGATATAAAATGACGCGAGGAACGCGTTGGAAGCGACAGAATTGAGATCCGAGTAACCGTTGACGAGAAAATGGCGAGCATTCTCAAAACTTGATCTCGTGTTTATTGAACTCCAGAACCGTGTTTGTGCATTTCTCAAGACGAATTCTGATATAAAATGACGCGAGGAACGCGTTGGAAGCGGCAGAATTGAGATCCGAGCAACCGTTGACGAGAAAATGGCGAGCATTCCCAAATCCTGATCTCATGTTTTTTAGGCTCCAGAACCGTGTTTGTGCATTTCTCATGACTAATTCTGATATAAAATGACGCGACGAACGCGTTGGAAGCGACAGAATTGCGATCCGAGCAACCGTTGACGAGAAAATGGCGAGCATTCCCAAATCCTGATCTCGTGTTTTTTGGACTCCAGAAACGTTTTCGTGCATTTGTCGTCACTATTTCCGACGTAAAATGATACGAGGAACACGCTGGAGGCGACAGAATTGCGATCCGAGAAACCGTTGACGAGAAAATGGCGAGCATTCCCCAATCCTGTTCTCATGTTTTTTGGGCTCCAGAACCGCGTTTGTGCATTTCTCATAACTAATTCTGATATAAAAAGACGCGACGAACGCGTTGGAAGCGACAGAATTGCGATCCGAGAAATCGTTGACGAGAAAATGGCGAGCATTCCCCAATCCTGTTCTCATGTTTTTTGGGCTCCAGAACCGTGTTTGTGCATTTCTCATGACTAATTCTGACGTAAAATGACGCGAGGAACGCGTTGGAAGCGACAGAATTGAGATCCGAGCAACCGTTGACGAGAAAATGGCGAGCATTCCCAAATCCTGATCTCATGTTTTTTGGGCTCCAGAACCGTGTTTGTGCATTTCTCATGACTAATTCTGATATAAAATGACGCGACGAACGCGTTGGACGCGACAGAATTGCGATCCGAGCAACCGTTGACGAGAAAATGGCGAGCATTCCCAAATCCTGATCTCGTGTTTTTTGGACTCCAGAAACGTTTTCGTGCATTTGTCGTCACTATTTCCGACGTAAAATGATACGAGGAACACGCTGGAGGCGACAGAATTGCGATCCGAGAAACCGTTGACGAGAAAATGGCGAGCATTCCCCAATCCTGTTCTCATGTTTTTTGGGCTCCAGAACCGCGTTTGTGCATTTCTCATAACTAATTCTGATAAAAAAGGCGCGACGAACGCGTTGGAAGCGACAGAATTGCGATCCGAGCAACCGTTGACGAGAAAATGGCGAGCATTCCAAAATCCTGATCTCATGTTTTTTGGGCTCCAGAACCGTGTTTGTGCATTTCTCATGACTAATTCTGATATAAAATGACGCGAGGAACGCGTTGGAAGCGACAGAATTGAGATCCGAGCAACCGTTGACGAGAAAATGGCGAGCATTCCCAAAACTTGATCTCATGTTTTTTGGGCTCCAGAACCGTGTTTGTGCATTTCTCATGACTAATTCTGATATAAAATGACGCGACGAACGCGTTGGAAGCGACAGAATTGAGATCCGAGTAACCGTTGACGAGAAAATGGCGAGCATTCCCAAAACTTGATCTCGTGTTTATTGAACTCCAGAACCGTGTTTGTGCATTTCTCAAGACGAATTCTGATATAAAATGACGCGAGGAACGCGTTGGAAGCGACAGAATTGAGATCCGAGTAACCGTTGACGAGAAAATGGCGAGCATTCCCAAATCCTGTTCTCATGTTTTTTGGGCTCCAGAACCGTGTTTGTGCATTTCTCATGACTAATTCTGATATAAAATGACGCGAGGAACGCGTTGGAAGCGACAGAATTGAGATCCGAGTAACCGTTGACGAGAAAATGGCGAGCATTCCCAAAACTTGATCTCGTGTTTATTGAACTCCAGAACCGTGTTTGTGCATTTCTCAAGACGAATTCTGATATAAAATGACGCGAGGAACGCGTTGGAAGCGACAGAATTGAGATCCGAGTAACCGTTGACGAGAAAATGGCGAGCATTCCCAAATCCTGATCTCGTGTTTTTTGGACTCCAGAAACGTTTTCGTGCATTTGTCGTCACTATTTCCGACGTAAAATGACGCGAGGAACGCGTTGGAAGCGACAGAATTGAGATCCGAGCAACCGTTGACGAGAAAATGGCGAGCATTCCCAAATCCTGATCTCGTGTTTTTTGGACTCCAGAAACGTTTTCGTGCATTTGTCGTCACTATTTCCGACGTAAAATGACACGAGGAACACGCTGGAGGCGACAGAATTGCGATCCGAGAAACCGTTGACGAGAAAATGGCGAGCATTCCCCAATCCTGTTCTCATGTTTTTTGGGCTCCAGAACCGTGTTTGTGCATTTCTCATGACTAATTCTGATATAAAATGACGCGAGGAACGCGTTGGAAGCGACAGAATTGAGATCCGAGTAACCGTTGACGAGAAAATGGCGAGCATTCTCAAAACTTGATCTCGTGTTTATTGAACTCCAGAACCGTGTTTGTGCATTTCTCAAGACGAATTCTGATATAAAATGACGCGAGGAACGCGTTGGAAGCGGCAGAATTGAGATCCGAGCAACCGGTGACGAGAAAATGGCGAGCATTCCCAAATCCTGATCTCATGTTTTTTAGGCTCCAGAACCGTGTTTGTGCATTTCTCATGACTAATTCTGATATAAAATGACGCGACGAACGCGTTGGAAGCGACAGAATTGCGATCCGAGCAACCGTTGACGAGAAAATGGCGAGCATTCCCAAATCCTGATCTCGTGTTTTTTGGACTCCAGAAACGTTTTCGTGCATTTGTCGTCACTATTTCCGACGTAAAATGATACGAGGAACACGCTGGAGGCGACAGAATTGCGATCCGAGAAACCGTTGACGAGAAAATGGCGAGCATTCCCCAATCCTGTTCTCATGTTTTTTGGGCTCCAGAACCGCGTTTGTGCATTTCTCATAACTAATTCTGATATAAAAAGACGCGACGAACGCGTTGGAAGCGACAGAATTGCGATCCGAGAAATCGTTGACGAGAAAATGGCGAGCATTCCCCAATCCTGTTCTCATGTTTTTTGGGCTCCAGAACCGTGTTTGTGCATTTCTCATGACTAATTCTGACGTAAAATGACGCGAGGAACGCGTTGGAAGCGACAGAATTGAGATCCGAGCAACCGTTGACGAGAAAATGGCGAGCATTCCCAAATCCTGATCTCATGTTTTTTGGGCTCCAGAACCGTGTTTGTGCATTTCTCATGACTAATTCTGATATAAAATGACGCGACGAACGCGTTGGACGCGACAGAATTGCGATCCGAGCAACCGTTGACGAGAAAATGGCGAGCATTCCCAAATCCTGATCTCGTGTTTTTTGGACTCCAGAAACGTTTTCGTGCATTTGTCGTCACTATTTCCGACGTAAAATGATACGAGGAACACGCTGGAGGCGACAGAATTGCGATCCGAGAAACCGTTGACGAGAAAATGGCGAGCATTCCCCAATCCTGTTCTCATGTTTTTTGGGCTCCAGAACCGCGTTTGTGCATTTCTCATAACTAATTCTGATAAAAAAGGCGCGACGAACGCGTTGGAAGCGACAGAATTGCGATCCGAGCAACCGTTGACGAGAAAATGGCGAGCATTCCAAAATCCTGATCTCATGTTTTTTGGGCTCCAGAACCGTGTTTGTGCATTTCTCATGACTAATTCTGATATAAAATGACGCGAGGAACGCGTTGGAAGCGACAGAATTGAGATCCGAGCAACCGTTGACGAGAAAATGGCGAGCATTCCCAAAACTTGATCTCATGTTTTTTGGGCTCCAGAACCGTGTTTGTGCATTTCTCATGACTAATTCTGATATAAAATGACGCGACGAACGCGTTGGAAGCGACAGAATTGCCATCAGAGAAACCGTTGACGAGAAAATGGCGAGCATTCCCAAATCCTGATCTCGTGTTTTTTGGACTCCAGAAACGTTTTCGTGCATTTGTCGTCACTATTTCCGACGTAAAATGACACGAGGAACACGCTGGAGGCGACAGAATTGCGATCCGAGAAACCGTTGACGAGAAAATGGCGAGCATTCCCCAATCCTCTTCTCATGTTTTTTGGGCTCCAGAACCGTGCTTGTGCATTTCTCATGACTAATTCTGATATAAAATGACGCGACGAACGCGTTGGAAGCGACAGAATTGTGATCCGAGCAACCGTTGACGAGAAAATGGCGAGCATTCCCAAATCCTGATCTCATGTTTTTTGGGCTCCAGAACCGTGTTTGTGCATTTCTCATGACTAATTCTGATATAAAATGACGCGAGGAACGAGTTGGAAGCGGCAGAATTGAGATCCGAGCAACCGTTGACGAGAAAATGGCGACCATTCCCAAATCCTGATCTCATGTTTTTTGGGCTCCAGAACCATGTTTCTGCATTTCTCATGACTAATTCTGATATAAAATGACGCGACGAACGCGTTGGAAGCGACAGAATTGCGATCAGAGAAACCGTTGACGAGAAAATGGCGAGCATTCCCAAATCCTGATCTCGTGTTTTTTGGACTCCAGAAACGTTTTCGTGCATTTGTCGTCACTATTTCCGACGTAAAATGGCACGAGGAACACGCTGGAGGCGACAGAATTGCGATCCGAGAAACCGTTGACGAGAAAATGGCGAGCATTCCCCAATCCTGTTCTCATGTTTTTTGGGCTCCAGAACCGTGTTTGTGCATTTCTCATGACTAATTCTGATATAAAATGACGCGAGGAACGCGTTGGAAGCGACAGAATTGAGATCCGAGTAACCGTTGACGAGAAAATGGCGAGCATTCCCAAAACTTGATCTCGTGTTTATTGAACTCCAGAACCGTGTTTGTGCATTTCTCAAGACGAATTCTGATATAAAATGACGCGAGGAACGCGTTGGAAGCGGCAGAATTGAGATCCGAGCAACCGTTGACGAGAAAATGGCGAGCATTCCCAAATCCTGATCTCATGTTTTTTGGGCTCCAGAACCGTGTTTGTGCATTTCTCATGACTAATTCTGATATAAAATGACGCGACGAACGCGTTGGAAGCGACAGAATTGCGATCCGAGCAACCGTTGACGAGAAAATGGCGAGCATTCCCAAATCCTGATCTCATGTTTTTTGGGCTCCAGAACCGTGTTTGTGCATTTCTCATGACTAATTCTGATATAAAATGACGCGAGGAACGCGTTGGAAGCGACAGAATTGAGATCCGAGCAACCGTTGACGAGAAAATGGCGAGCATTCCCAAAACTTGATCTCATGTTTTTTGGGCTCCAGAACCGTGTTTGTGCATTTCTCATGACTAATTCTGATATAAAATGACGCGACGAACGCGTTGGAAGCGACAGAATTGCCATCAGAGAAACCGTTGACGAGAAAATGGCGAGCATTCCCAAATCCTGATCTCGTGTTTTTTGGACTCCAGAAACGTTTTCGTGCATTTGTCGTCACTATTTCCGACGTAAAATAACACGAGGAACACGCTGGAGGCGACAGAATTGCGATCCGAGAAACCGTTGACGAGAAAATGGCGAGCATTCCCCAATCCTGTTCTCATGTTTTTTGGGCTCCAGAACCGTGTTTGTGCATTTCTCATGACTAATTCTGATATAAAATGACGCGAGGAACGCGTTGGAAGCGACAGAATTGAGATCCGAGTAACCGTTGACGAGAAAATGGCGAGCATTCCCAAAACTTGATCTCGTGTTTATTGAACTCCAGAACCGTGTTTGTGCATTTCTCAAGACGAATTCTGATATAAAATGACGCGAGGAACGCGTTGGAAGCGACAGAATTGAGATCCGAGTAACCGTTGACGAGAAAATGGCGAGCATTCCCAAATCCTGATCTCGTGTTTTTTGGACTCCAGAAACGTTTTCGTGCATTTGTCGTCACTATTTCCGACGTAAAATGACGCGAGGAACGCGTTGGAAGCGACAGAATTGAGATCCGAGCAACCGTTGACGAGAAAATGGCGAGCATTCCCAAATCCTGATCTCGTGTTTTTTGGACTCCAGAAACGTTTTCGTGCATTTGTCGTCACTATTTCCGACGTAAAATGACACGAGGAACACGCTGGAGGCGACAGAATTGCGATCCGAGAAACCGTTGACGAGAAAATGGCGAGCATTCCCCAATCCTGTTCTCATGTTTTTTGGGCTCCAGAACCGTGTTTGTGCATTTCTCATGACTAATTCTGATATAAAATGACGCGAGGAACGCGTTGGAAGCGACAGAATTGAGATCCGAGTAACCGTTGACGAGAAAATGGCGAGCATTCTCAAAACTTGATCTCGTGTTTATTGAACTCCAGAACCGTGTTTGTGCATTTCTCAAGACGAATTCTGATATAAAATGACGCGAGGAACGCGTTGGAAGCGGCAGAATTGAGATCCGAGCAACCGTTGACGAGAAAATGGCGAGCATTCCCAAATCCTGATCTCATGTTTTTTAGGCTCCAGAACCGTGTTTGTGCATTTCTCATGACTAATTCTGATATAAAATGACGCGACGAACGCGTTGGAAGCGACAGAATTGCGATCCGAGCAACCGTTGACGAGAAAATGGCGAGCATTCCCAAATCCTGATCTCGTGTTTTTTGGACTCCAGAAACGTTTTCGTGCATTTGTCGTCACTATTTCCGACGTAAAATGATACGAGGAACACGCTGGAGGCGACAGAATTGCGATCCGAGAAACCGTTGACGAGAAAATGGCGAGCATTCCCCAATCCTGTTCTCATGTTTTTTGGGCTCCAGAACCGCGTTTGTGCATTTCTCATAACTAATTCTGATATAAAAAGACGCGACGAACGCGTTGGAAGCGACAGAATTGCGATCCGAGAAATCGTTGACGAGAAAATGGCGAGCATTCCCCAATCCTGTTCTCATGTTTTTTGGGCTCCAGAACCGTGTTTGTGCATTTCTCATGACTAATTCTGACGTAAAATGACGCGAGGAACGCGTTGGAAGCGACAGAATTGAGATCCGAGCAACCGTTGACGAGAAAATGGCGAGCATTCCCAAATCCTGATCTCATGTTTTTTGGGCTCCAGAACCGTGTTTGTGCATTTCTCATGACTAATTCTGATATAAAATGACGCGACGAACGCGTTGGACGCGACAGAATTGCGATCCGAGCAACCGTTGACGAGAAAATGGCGAGCATTCCCAAATCCTGATCTCGTGTTTTTTGGACTCCAGAAACGTTTTCGTGCATTTGTCGTCACTATTTCCGACGTAAAATGATACGAGGAACACGCTGGAGGCGACAGAATTGCGATCCGAGAAACCGTTGACGAGAAAATGGCGAGCATTCCCCAATCCTGTTCTCATGTTTTTTGGGCTCCAGAACCGCGTTTGTGCATTTCTCATAACTAATTCTGATAAAAAAGGCGCGACGAACGCGTTGGAAGCGACAGAATTGCGATCCGAGCAACCGTTGACGAGAAAATGGCGAGCATTCCAAAATCCTGATCTCATGTTTTTTGGGCTCCAGAACCGTGTTTGTGCATTTCTCATGACTAATTCTGATATAAAATGACGCGAGGAACGCGTTGGAAGCGACAGAATTGAGATCCGAGCAACCGTTGACGAGAAAATGGCGAGCATTCCCAAAACTTGATCTCATGTTTTTTGGGCTCCAGAACCGTGTTTGTGCATTTCTCATGACTAATTCTGATATAAAATGACGCGACGAACGCGTTGGAAGCGACAGAATTGAGATCCGAGTAACCGTTGACGAGAAAATGGCGAGCATTCCCAAAACTTGATCTCGTGTTTATTGAACTCCAGAACCGTGTTTGTGCATTTCTCAAGACGAATTCTGATATAAAATGACGCGAGGAACGCGTTGGAAGCGACAGAATTGAGATCCGAGTAACCGTTGACGAGAAAATGGCGAGCATTCCCAAATCCTGTTCTCATGTTTTTTGGGCTCCAGAACCGTGTTTGTGCATTTCTCATGACTAATTCTGATATAAAATGACGCGAGGAACGCGTTGGAAGCGACAGAATTGAGATCCGAGTAACCGTTGACGAGAAAATGGCGAGCATTCCCAAAACTTGATCTCGTGTTTATTGAACTCCAGAACCGTGTTTGTGCATTTCTCAAGACGAATTCTGATATAAAATGACGCGAGGAACGCGTTGGAAGCGACAGAATTGAGATCCGAGTAACCGTTGACGAGAAAATGGCGAGCATTCCCAAATCCTGATCTCGTGTTTTTTGGACTCCAGAAACGTTTTCGTGCATTTGTCGTCACTATTTCCGACGTAAAATGACGCGAGGAACGCGTTGGAAGCGACAGAATTGAGATCCGAGCAACCGTTGACGAGAAAATGGCGAGCATTCCCAAATCCTGATCTCGTGTTTTTTGGACTCCAGAAACGTTTTCGTGCATTTGTCGTCACTATTTCCGACGTAAAATGACACGAGGAACACGCTGGAGGCGACAGAATTGCGATCCGAGAAACCGTTGACGAGAAAATGGCGAGCATTCCCCAATCCTGTTCTCATGTTTTTTGGGCTCCAGAACCGTGTTTGTGCATTTCTCATGACTAATTCTGATATAAAATGACGCGAGGAACGCGTTGGAAGCGACAGAATTGAGATCCGAGTAACCGTTGACGAGAAAATGGCGAGCATTCTCAAAACTTGATCTCGTGTTTATTGAACTCCAGAACCGTGTTTGTGCATTTCTCAAGACGAATTCTGATATAAAATGACGCGAGGAACGCGTTGGAAGCGGCAGAATTGAGATCCGAGCAACCGTTGACGAGAAAATGGCGAGCATTCCCAAATCCTGATCTCATGTTTTTTAGGCTCCAGAACCGTGTTTGTGCATTTCTCATGACTAATTCTGATATAAAATGACGCGACGAACGCGTTGGAAGCGACAGAATTGCGATCCGAGCAACCGTTGACGAGAAAATGGCGAGCATTCCCAAATCCTGATCTCGTGTTTTTTGGACTCCAGAAACGTTTTCGTGCATTTGTCGTCACTATTTCCGACGTAAAATGATACGAGGAACACGCTGGAGGCGACAGAATTGCGATCCGAGAAACCGTTGACGAGAAAATGGCGAGCATTCCCCAATCCTGTTCTCATGTTTTTTGGGCTCCAGAACCGCGTTTGTGCATTTCTCATAACTAATTCTGATATAAAAAGACGCGACGAACGCGTTGGAAGCGACAGAATTGCGATCCGAGAAATCGTTGACGAGAAAATGGCGAGCATTCCCCAATCCTGTTCTCATGTTTTTTGGGCTCCAGAACCGTGTTTGTGCATTTCTCATGACTAATTCTGACGTAAAATGACGCGAGGAACGCGTTGGAAGCGACAGAATTGAGATCCGAGCAACCGTTGACGAGAAAATGGCGAGCATTCCCAAATCCTGATCTCATGTTTTTTGGGCTCCAGAACCGTGTTTGTGCATTTCTCATGACTAATTCTGATATAAAATGACGCGACGAACGCGTTGGACGCGACAGAATTGCGATCCGAGCAACCGTTGACGAGAAAATGGCGAGCATTCCCAAATCCTGATCTCGTGTTTTTTGGACTCCAGAAACGTTTTCGTGCATTTGTCGTCACTATTTCCGACGTAAAATGATACGAGGAACACGCTGGAGGCGACAGAATTGCGATCCGAGAAACCGTTGACGAGAAAATGGCGAGCATTCCCCAATCCTGTTCTCATGTTTTTTGGGCTCCAGAACCGCGTTTGTGCATTTCTCATAACTAATTCTGATAAAAAAGGCGCGACGAACGCGTTGGAAGCGACAGAATTGCGATCCGAGCAACCGTTGACGAGAAAATGGCGAGCATTCCAAAATCCTGATCTCATGTTTTTTGGGCTCCAGAACCGTGTTTGTGCATTTCTCATGACTAATTCTGATATAAAATGACGCGAGGAACGCGTTGGAAGCGACAGAATTGAGATCCGAGCAACCGTTGACGAGAAAATGGCGAGCATTCCCAAAACTTGATCTCATGTTTTTTGGGCTCCAGAACCGTGTTTGTGCATTTCTCATGACTAATTCTGATATAAAATGACGCGACGAACGCGTTGGAAGCGACAGAATTGCCATCAGAGAAACCGTTGACGAGAAAATGGCGAGCATTCCCAAATCCTGATCTCGTGTTTTTTGGACTCCAGAAACGTTTTCGTGCATTTGTCGTCACTATTTCCGACGTAAAATGACACGAGGAACACGCTGGAGGCGACAGAATTGCGATCCGAGAAACCGTTGACGAGAAAATGGCGAGCATTCCCCAATCCTCTTCTCATGTTTTTTGGGCTCCAGAACCGTGCTTGTGCATTTCTCATGACTAATTCTGATATAAAATGACGCGACGAACGCGTTGGAAGCGACAGAATTGTGATCCGAGCAACCGTTGACGAGAAAATGGCGAGCATTCCCAAATCCTGATCTCATGTTTTTTGGGCTCCAGAACCGTGTTTGTGCATTTCTCATGACTAATTCTGATATAAAATGACGCGAGGAACGAGTTGGAAGCGGCAGAATTGAGATCCGAGCAACCGTTGACGAGAAAATGGCGACCATTCCCAAATCCTGATCTCATGTTTTTTGGGCTCCAGAACCATGTTTCTGCATTTCTCATGACTAATTCTGATATAAAATGACGCGACGAACGCGTTGGAAGCGACAGAATTGCGATCAGAGAAACCGTTGACGAGAAAATGGCGAGCATTCCCAAATCCTGATCTCGTGTTTTTTGGACTCCAGAAACGTTTTCGTGCATTTGTCGTCACTATTTCCGACGTAAAATGGCACGAGGAACACGCTGGAGGCGACAGAATTGCGATCCGAGAAACCGTTGACGAGAAAATGGCGAGCATTCCCCAATCCTGTTCTCATGTTTTTTGGGCTCCAGAACCGTGTTTGTGCATTTCTCATGACTAATTCTGATATAAAATGACGCGAGGAACGCGTTGGAAGCGACAGAATTGAGATCCGAGTAACCGTTGACGAGAAAATGGCGAGCATTCCCAAAACTTGATCTCGTGTTTATTGAACTCCAGAACCGTGTTTGTGCATTTCTCAAGACGAATTCTGATATAAAATGACGCGAGGAACGCGTTGGAAGCGGCAGAATTGAGATCCGAGCAACCGTTGACGAGAAAATGGCGAGCATTCCCAAATCCTGATCTCATGTTTTTTGGGCTCCAGAACCGTGTTTGTGCATTTCTCATGACTAATTCTGATATAAAATGACGCGACGAACGCGTTGGAAGCGACAGAATTGCGATCCGAGCAACCGTTGACGAGAAAATGGCGAGCATTCCCAAATCCTGATCTCATGTTTTTTGGGCTCCAGAACCGTGTTTGTGCATTTCTCATGACTAATTCTGATATAAAATGACGCGAGGAACGCGTTGGAAGCGACAGAATTGAGATCCGAGCAACCGTTGACGAGAAAATGGCGAGCATTCCCAAAACTTGATCTCATGTTTTTTGGGCTCCAGAACCGTGTTTGTGCATTTCTCATGACTAATTCTGATATAAAATGACGCGACGAACGCGTTGGAAGCGACAGAATTGCCATCAGAGAAACCGTTGACGAGAAAATGGCGAGCATTCCCAAATCCTGATCTCGTGTTTTTTGGACTCCAGAAACGTTTTCGTGCATTTGTCGTCACTATTTCCGACGTAAAATGACACGAGGAACACGCTGGAGGCGACAGAATTGCGATCCGAGAAACCGTTGACGAGAAAATGGCGAGCATTCCCCAATCCTGTTCTCATGTTTTTTGGGCTCCAGAACCGTGTTTGTGCATTTCTCATGACTAATTCTGACGTAAAATGACGCGAGGAACGCGTTGGAAGCGACAGAATTGAGATCCGAGCAACCGTTGACGAGAAAATGGCGAGCATTCCCAAATCCTGATCTCATGTTTTTTGGGCTCCAGAACCGTGTTTGTGCATTTCTCATGACTAATTCTGATATAAAATGACGCGAGGAACGCGTTGGAAGCGACAGAATTGAGATCCGAGCAACCGTTGACGAGAAAATGGCGAGCATTCCCAAAACTTGATCTCATGTTTTTTGGGCTCCAGAAGCGTGTTTGTGCATTTCTGAAGACGAATTCTGATATAAAATGACGCGAGGAACGCGTTAGAAGCGGCAGAATTGAGATCCGAGCAACCGTTGACGAGAAAATGGCGAGCATTCCCAAATCCTGATCTCATGTTTTTTGGGCTCCAGAACCGTGTTTGTGCATTTCTCATGACTAATTCTGATATAAAATGACGCGAGGAACGCGTTGGAAGCGACAGAATTGAGATCCGAGCAACCGTTGACGAGAAAATGGCGAGCATTCCCAAAACTTGATCTCATGTTTTTTGGGCTCCAGAACCGTGTTTGTGCATTTCTCATGACTAATTCTGATATAAAATGACGCGAGGAACGCGTTGGAAGCGACAGAATTGAGATCCGAGCAACCGTTGACGAGAAAATGGCGAGCATTCCCAAATCCTGATCTCGTGTTTTTTGGACTCCAGAAACGTTTTCGTGCATTTGTCGTCACTATTTCCGACGTAAAATGACACGAGGAACACGCTGGAGGCGACAGAATTGCGATCCGAGAAACCGTTGACGAGAAAATGGCGAGCATTCCCCAATCCTGTTCTCATGTTTTTTGGGCTCCAGAACCGTGTTTGTGCATTTCTCATGACTAATTCTGATATAAAATGACGCGAGGAACGCGTTGGAAGCGACAGAATTGAGATCCGAGTAACCGTTGACGAGAAAATGGCGAGCATTCCCAAAACTTGATCTCGTGTTTATTGAACCCCAGAACCGTGTTTGTGCATTTCTCAAGACGAATTCTGATATAAAATGACGCGAGGAACGCGTTGGAAGCGGCAGAATTGAGATCCGAGCAACCGTTGACGAGAAAATGGCGAGCATTCCCAAATCCTGATCTCATGTTTTTTGGGCTCCAGAACCGTGTTTGTGCATTTCTCATGACTAATTCTGATATAAAATGACGCGACGAACGCGTTGGAAGCGACAGAATTGCGATCCGAGCAACCGTTGACGAGAAAATGGCGAGCATTCCCAAATCCTGATCTCGTGTTTTTTGGACTCCAGAAACGTTTTCGTGCATTTGTCGTCACTATTTCCGACGTAAAATGATACGAGGAACACGCTGGAGGCGACAGAATTGCGATCCGAGAAACCGTTGACGAGAAAATGGCGAGCATTCCCCAATCCTGTTCTCATGTCTTTTGGGCTCCAGAACCGCGTTTGTGCATTTCTCATAACTAATTCTGATATAAAATGACGCGACGAACGCGTTGGAAGCGACAGAATTGCGATCCGAGCAACCGTTGACGAGAAAATGGCGAGCATTCCCAAATCCTGATCTCATGTTTTTTGGGCTCCAGAACCGTGTTTGTGCATTTCTCATGACTAATTCTGATATAAAATGACGCGAGGAACGCGTTGGAAGCGACAGAATTGAGATCCGAGCAACCGTTGACGAGAAAATGGCGAGCATTCCCAAAACTTGATCTCATGTTTTTTGGGCTCCAGAACCGTGTTTGTGCATTTCTCATGACTAATTCTGATATAAAATGACGCGACGAACGCGTTGGAAGCGACAGAATTGCCATCAGAGAAACCGTTGACGAGAAAATGGCGAGCATTCCCAAATCCTGATCTCGTGTTTTTTGGACGCCAGAAACGTTTTCGTGCATTTGTCGTCACTATTTCCGACGTAAAATGACACGAGGAACACGCTGGAGGCGACAGAATTGCGATCCGAGAAACCGTTGACGAGAAAATGGCGAGCATTCCCCAATCCTGTTCTCATGTTTTTTGGGCTCCAGAACCGTGTTTGTGCATTTCTCATGACTAATTCTGACGTAAAATGACGCGAGGAACGCGTTGGAAGCGACAGAATTGAGATCCGAGCAACCGTTGACGAGAAAATGGCGAGCATTCCCAAATCCTGATCTCATGTTTTTTGGGCTCCAGAACCGTGTTTGTGCATTTCTCATGACTAATTCTGATATAAAATGACGCGAGGAACGCGTTGGAAGCGACAGAATTGAGATCCGAGCAACCGTTGACGAGAAAATGGCGAGCATTCCCAAAACTTGATCTCATGTTTTTTGGGCTCCAGAAGCGTGTTTGTGCATTTCTCAAGACGAATTCTGATATAAAATGACGCGAGGAACGCGTTAGAAGCGGCTGAATTGAGATCCGAGCAACCGTTGACGAGAAAATGGCGAGCATTCCCAAATCCTGATCTCATGTTTTTTGGGCTCCAGAACCGTGTTTGTGCATTTCTCATGACTAATTCTGATATAAAATGACGCGAGGAACGCGTTGGAAGCGACAGAATTGAGATCCGAGCAACCGTTGACGAGAAAATGGCGAGCATTCCCAAAACTTGATCTCATGTTTTTTGTGCTCCATAACCGTGTTTGTGCATTTCTCATGACTAATTCTGATATAAAATGACGCGAGGAACGCGTTGGAAGCGACAGAATTGAGATCCGAGCAACCGTTGACGAGAAAATGGCGAGCATTCCCAAATCCTGATCTCGTGTTTTTTGGACTCCAGAAACGTTTTCGTGCATTTGTCGTCACTATTTCCGACGTAAAATGACACGAGGAACACGCTGGAGGCGACAGAATTGCGATCCGAGAAACCGTTGACGAGAAAATGGCGAGCATTCCCCAATCCTGTTCTCATGTTTTTTGGGCTCCAGAACCGTGTTTGTGCATTTCTCATGACTAATTCTGATATAAAATGACGCGAGGAACGCGTTGGAAGCGACAGAATTGAGATCCGAGTAACCGTTGACGAGAAAATGGCGAGCATTCCCAAATCCTGATCTCGTGTTTTTTGGACTCCAGAAACGTTTTCGTGCATTTGTCGTCACTATTTCCGACGTAAAATGACACGAGGAACACGCTGGAGGCGACAGAATTGCGATCCGAGAAACCGTTGACGAGAAAATGGCGAGCATTCCCCAATCCTGTTCTCATGTTTTTTGGGCTCCAGAACCGTGTTTGTGCATTTCTCATGACTAATTCTGACGTAAAATGACGCGAGGAACGCGTTGGAAGCGACAGAATTGAGATCCGAGCAACCGTTGACGAGAAAATGGCGAGCATTCCCAAATCCTGATCTCATGTTTTTTGGGCTCCAGAACCGTGTTTGTGCATTTCTCATGACTAATTCTGATATAAAATGACGCGACGAACGCGTTGGAAGCGACAGAATTGCGATCCGAGCAACCGTTGACGAGAAAATGGCGAGCATGCCCAAATCCTGATCTCGTGTTTTTTGGACTCCAGAAACGTTTTCGTGCATTTGTCGTCACTATTTCCGACGTAAAATGATACGAGGAACACGCTGGAGGCGACAGAATTGCGATCCGAGAAACCGTTGACGAGAAAATGGCGAGCATTCCCCAATCCTGTTCTCATGTTTTTTGGGCTCCAGAACCGCGTTTGTGCATTTCTCATAACTAATTCTGATAAAAAAGGCGCGACGAACGCGTTGGAAGCGACAGAATTGCGATCCGAGCAACCGTTGACGAGAAAATGGCGAGCATTCCAAAATCCTGATCTCATGTTTTTTGGGCTCCAGAACCGTGTTTGTGCATTTCTCATGACTAATTCTGATATAAAATGACGCGAGGAACGCGTTGGAAGCGACAGAATTGAGATCCGAGCAACCGTTGACGAGAAAATGGCGAGCATTCCCAAATCCTGATCTCATGTTTTTTGGGCTCCAGAACCGTGTTTGTGCATTTCTCATGACTAATTCTGATATAAAATGACGCGAGGAACGCGTTGGAAGCGACAGAATTGAGATCCGAGCAACCGTTTTCGAGAAAATGGCGACCATTCCCAAATCCTGATCTCATGTTTTTTGGGCTCCAGAACCGTGTTTGTGCATTTCTCATGACTAATTCTGATATAAAATGACGCGACGAACGCGTTGGAAGCGACAGAATTGCGATCCGAGCAACCGTTGACGAGAAAATCGCGAGCATTCCCAAAACCTGATCTCGTGTTTTTTGGACTCCAGAAACGTTTTCGTGCATTTCTCATGACTAATTCTGATATAAAATGACGCGAGGAACGAGTTGGAAGCGGCAGAATTGAGATCCGAGCAACCGTTGACGAGAAAATGGCGACCATTCCCAAATCCTGATCTCATGTTTTTTGGGCTCCAGAACCGTGTTTCTGCATTTCTCATGACTAATTCTGATATAAAATGACGCGACGAACGCGTTGGAAGCGACAGAATTGCGATCAGAGAAACCGTTGACGAGAAAATGGCGAGCATTCCCAAATCCTGATCTCGTGTTTTTTGGACTCCAGAAACGTTTTCGTGCATTTGTCGTCACTATTTCCGACGTAAAATGACACGAGGAACACGCTGGAGGCGACAGAATTGCGATCCGAGAAACCGTTGACGAGAAAATGGCGAGCATTCCCCAATCCTGTTCTCATGTTTTTTGGGCTCCAGAACCGTGTTTGTGCATTTCTCATGACTAATTCTGACGTAAAATGACGCGAGGAACGCGTTGGAAGCGACAGAATTGAGATCCGAGCAACCGTTGACGAGAAAATGGCGAGCATTCCCAAATCCTGATCTCATGTTTTTTGGGCTCCAGAACCGTGCTTGTGCATTTCTCATGACTAATTCTGATATAAAATGACGCGACGAACGCGTTGGAAGCGACAGAATTGTGATCCGAGCAACCGTTGACGAGAAAATGGCGAGCATTCCCAAATCCTGATCTCATGTTTTTTGGGCTCCAGAACCGTGTTTGTGCATTTCTCATGACTAATTCTGATATAAAATGACGCGAGGAACGCGTTGGAAGCGACAGAATTGAGATCCGAGCAACCGTTGACGAGAAAATGGCGAGCATTCCCAAAACTTGATCTCATGTTTTTTGGGCTCCAGAAGCGTGTTCGTGCATTTCTCAAGACGAATTCTGATATAAAATGACGCGAGGAACGCGTTAGAAGCGGCAGAATTGAGATCCGAGCAACCGTTGACGAGAAAATGGCGAGCATTCCCAAATCCTGATCTCATGTTTTTTGGGCTCCAGAACCGTGTTTGTGCATTTCTCATGACTAATTCTGATATAAAATGACGCGCCAAACGCGTTGGAAGCGACAGAATTGCGATCCGAGCAACCGTTGACGAGAAAATGGCGAGCATTCCCAAATCCTGATCTCATGTTTTTTGGGCTCCAGAACCGTGTTTGTGCATTTCTCATGACTAATTCTGATATAAAATGACGCGACGAACGCGTTGGAAGCGACAGAATTGCGATCCGAGCAACCGTTGACGAGAAAATGGCGAGCATTCCCAAATCCTGATCTCATGTTTTTTGGGCTCCAGAACCGTGTTTGTGCATTTCTCATGACTAATTCTGATATAAAATGACGCGACAAACGCGTTGGAAGCGACAGAATTGCGATCCGAGCAACCGTTGACGAGAAAATGGCGAGCATTCCCAAATCCTGATCTCATGTTTTTTGGGCTCCAGAACCGTGTTTGTGCATTTCTCATGACTAATTCTGATATAAAATGACGCGACGAACGCGTTGGAAGCGACAGAATTGTGATCCGAGCAACCGTTGACGAGAAAATGGCGAGCATTCCCAAATCCTGATCTCATGTTTTTTGGGCTCCAGAACCGTGTTTGTGCATTTCTCATGACTAATTCTGATATAAAATGACGCGACGAACGCGTTGGAAGCGACAGAATTGTGATCCGAGCAACCGTTGACGAGAAAATGGCGAGCATTCCCCAATCCTGATCTCATGTTTTTTGGGTTCCAGAACCGTGTTTGTGCATTTCTCATGACTAATTCTGATATAAAATGACGCGACGAACGCGTTGGAAGCGACACAATTGCGATCCGAGCAACCGTTGACGAGAAAATGGCGAGCATTCCCAAATCCTGATCTCATGTTTTTTGGGCTCCAGAACCGTGTTTGTGCATTTCTCATGACTAATTCTGATATAAAATGACGCGAGGAACGAGTTGGAAGCGGCAGAATTGAGATCCGAGCAACCGTTGACGAGAAAATGGCGACCATTCCCAAATCCTGATCTCATGTTTTTTGGGCTCCAGAACCGTGTTTCTGCATTTCTCATGACTAATTCTGATATAAAATGACGCGACGAACGCGTTGGAAGCGACAGAATTGCGATCAGAGAAACCGTTGACGAGAAAATGGCGAGCATTCCCAAATCCTGATCTCGTGTTTTTTGGACTCCAGAAACGTTTTCGTGCATTTGTCGTCACTATTTCCGACGTAAAATGACACGAGGAACACGCTGGAGGCGACAGAATTGCGATCCGAGAAACCGTTGACGAGAAAATGGCGAGCATTCCCCAATCCTGTTCTCATGTTTTTTGGGCTCCAGAACCGTGTTTGTGCATTTCTCATGACTAATTCTGACGTAAAATGACGCGAGGAACGCGTTGGAAGCGACAGAATTGAGATCCGAGCAACCGTTGACGAGAAAATGGCGAGCATTCCCAAATCCTGATCTCATGTTTTTTGGGCTCCAGAACCGTGTTTGTGCATTTCTCATGACTAATTCTGATATAAAATGACGCGAGGAACGAGTTGGAAGCGGCAGAATTGAGATCCGAGCAACCGTTGACGAGAAAATGGCGACCATTCCCAAATCCTGATCTCATGTTTTTTGGGCTCCAGAACCGTGTTTCTGCATTTCTCATGACTAATTCTGATATAAAATGACGCGACGAACGCGTTGGAAGCGACAGAATTGCGATCAGAGAAACCGTTGACGAGAAAATGGCGAGCATTCCCAAATCCTGATCTCGTGTTTTTTGGACTCCAGAAACGTTTTCGTGCATTTGTCGTCACTATTTCCGACGTAAAATGACACGAGGAACACGCTGGAGGCGACAGAATTGCGATCCGAGAAACCGTTGACGAGAAAATGGCGAGCATTCCCCAATCCTGTTCTCATGTTTTTTGGGCTCCAGAACCGTGTTTGTGCATTTCTCATGACTAATTCTGACGTAAAATGACGCGAGGAACGCGTTGGAAGCGACAGAATTGAGATCCGAGCAACCGTTGACGAGAAAATGGCGAGCATTCCCAAATCCTGATCTCATGTTTTTTGGGCTCCAGAACCGTGCTTGTGCATTTCTCATGACTAATTCTGATATAAAATGACGCGACGAACGCGTTGGAAGCGACAGAATTGTGATCCGAGCAACCGTTGACGAGAAAATGGCGAGCATTCCCAAATCCTGATCTCATGTTTTTTGGGCTCCAGAACCGTGTTTGTGCATTTCTCATGACTAATTCTGATATAAAATGACGCGAGGAACGCGTTGGAAGCGACAGAATTGAGATCCGAGCAACCGTTGACGAGAAAATGGCGAGCATTCCCAAAACTTGATCTCATGTTTTTTGGGCTCCAGAAGCGTGTTCGTGCATTTCTCAAGACGAATTCTGATATAAAATGACGCGAGGAACGCGTTAGAAGCGGCAGAATTGAGATCCGAGCAACCGTTGACGAGAAAATGGCGAGCATTCCCAAATCCTTATCTCATGTTTTTTGGGCTCCAGAACCGTGTTTGTGCATTTCTCATGACTAATTCTGATATAAAATGACGCGCCAAACGCGTTGGAAGCGACAGAATTGCGATCCGAGCAACCGTTGACGAGAAAATGGCGAGCATTCCCCAATCCTGTTCTCATGTTTTTTGGGCTCCAGAACCGTGTTTGTGCATTTCTCATGACTAATTCTGACGTAAAATGACGCGAGGAACGCGTTGGAAGCGACAGAATTGAGATCCGAGCAACCGTTGACGAGAAAATGGCGAGCATTCCCAAATCCTGATCTCATGTTTTTTGGGCTCCAGAACCGTGCTTGTGCATTTCTCATGACTAATTCTGATATAAAATGACGCGACGAACGCGTTGGAAGCGACAGAATTGTGATCCGAGCAACCGTTGACGAGAAAATGGCGAGCATTCCCAAATCCTGATCTCATGTTTTTTGGGCTCCAGAACCGTGTTTGTGCATTTCTCATGACTAATTCTGATATAAAATGACGCGAGGAACGCGTTGGAAGCGACAGAATTGAGATCCGAGCAACCGTTGACGAGAAAATGGCGAGCATTCCCAAAACTTGATCTCATGTTTTTTGGGCTCCAGAAGCGTGTTCGTGCATTTCTCAAGACGAATTCTGATATAAAATGACGCGAGGAACGCGTTAGAAGCGGCAGAATTGAGATCCGAGCAACCGTTGACGAGAAAATGGCGAGCATTCCCAAATCCTTATCTCATGTTTTTTGGGCTCCAGAACCGTGTTTGTGCATTTCTCATGACTAATTCTGATATAAAATGACGCGCCAAACGCGTTGGAAGCGACAGAATTGCGATCCGAGCAACCGTTGACGAGAAAATGGCGAGCATTCCCAAATCCTGATCTCATGTTTTTTGGGCTCCAGAACCGTGTTTGTGCATTTCTCATGACTAATTCTGATATAAAATGACGCGACGAACGCGTTGGAAGCGACAGAATTGCGATCCGAGCAACCGTTGACGAGAAAATGGCGAGCATTCCCAAATCCTGATCTCATGTTTTTTGGGCTCCAGAACCGTGTTTGTGCATTTCTCATGACTAATTCTGATATAAAATGACGCGAGGAACGCGTTGGAAGCGACAGAATTGAGATCCGAGCAACCGTTGACGAGAAAATGGCGACCATTCCCAAATCCTGATCTCATGTTTTTTGGGCTCCAGAACCGTGTTTGTGCATTTCTCATGACTAATTCTGATATAAAATGACGCGACGAACGCGTTGGAAGCGACAGAATTGCGATCCGAGCAACCGTTGACGAGAAAATGGCGAGCATTCCCAAATCCTGATCTCATGTTTTTTGGGCTCCAGAACCGTGTTTGTGCATTTCTCATGACTAATTCTGATATAAAATGACGCGAGGAACGCGTTGGAAGCGACAGAATTGAGATCCGAGCAACCGTTTTCGAGAAAATGGCGACCATTCCCAAATCCTGATCTCATGTTTTTTGGGCTCCAGAACCGTGTTTGTGCATTTCTCATGACTAATTCTGATATAAAATGACGCGACGAACGCGTTGGAAGCGACAGAATTGCGATCCGAGCAACCGTTGACGAGAAAATCGCGAGCATTCCCAAAACCTGATCTCGTGTTTTTTGGACTCCAGAAACGTTTTCGTGCATTTCTCATGACTAATTCTGATATAAAATGACGCGAGGAACGAGTTGGAAGCGGCAGAATTGAGATCCGAGCAACCGTTGACGAGAAAATGGCGACCATTCCCAAATCCTGATCTCATGTTTTTTGGGCTCCAGAACCGTGTTTCTGCATTTCTCATGACTAATTCTGATATAAAATGACGCGACGAACGCGTTGGAAGCGACAGAATTGCGATCAGAGAAACCGTTGACGAGAAAATGGCGAGCATTCCCAAATCCTGATCTCGTGTTTTTTGGACTCCAGAAACGTTTTCGTGCATTTGTCGTCACTATTTCCGACGTAAAATGACACGAGGAACACGCTGGAGGCGACAGAATTGCGATCCGAGAAACCGTTGACGAGAAAATGGCGAGCATTCCCCAATCCTGTTCTCATGTTTTTTGGGCTCCAGAACCGTGTTTGTGCATTTCTCATGACTAATTCTGACGTAAAATGACGCGAGGAACGCGTTGGAAGCGACAGAATTGAGATCCGAGCAACCGTTGACGAGAAAATGGCGAGCATTCCCAAATCCTGATCTCATGTTTTTTGGGCTCCAGAACCGTGCTTGTGCATTTCTCATGACTAATTCTGATATAAAATGACGCGACGAACGCGTTGGAAGCGACAGAATTGTGATCCGAGCAACCGTTGACGAGAAAATGGCGAGCATTCCCAAAACTTGATCTCATGTTTTTTGGGCTCCAGAAGCGTGTTCGTGCATTTCTCAAGACGAATTCTGATATAAAATGACGCGAGGAACGCGTTAGAAGCGGCAGAATTGAGATCCGAGCAACCGTTGACGAGAAAATGGCGAGCATTCCCAAATCCTGATCTCATGTTTTTTGGGCTCCAGAACCGTGTTTGTGCATTTCTCATGACTAATTCTGATATAAAATGACGCGCCAAACGCGTTGGAAGCGACAGAATTGCGATCCGAGCAACCGTTGACGAGAAAATGGCGAGCATTCCCAAATCCTGATCTCATGTTTTTTGGGCTCCAGAACCGTGTTTGTGCATTTCTCATGACTAATTCTGATATAAAATGACGCGACGAACGCGTTGGAAGCGACAGAATTGCGATCCGAGCAACCGTTGACGAGAAAATGGCGAGCATTCCCAAATCCTGATCTCATGTTTTTTGGGCTCCAGAACCGTGTTTGTGCATTTCTCATGACTAATTCTGATATAAAATGACGCGACAAACGCGTTGGAAGCGACAGAATTGCGATCCGAGCAACCGTTGACGAGAAAATGGCGAGCATTCCCAAATCCTGATCTCATGTTTTTTGGGCTCCAGAACCGTGTTTGTGCATTTCTCATGACTAATTCTGATATAAAATGACGCGACGAACGCGTTGGAAGCGACAGAATTGTGATCCGAGCAACCGTTGACGAGAAAATGGCGAGCATTCCCAAATCCTGATCTCATGTTTTTTGGGCTCCAGAACCGTGTTTGTGCATTTCTCATGACTAATTCTGATATAAAATGACGCGACGAACGCGTTGGAAGCGACAGAATTGTGATCCGAGCAACCGTTGACGAGAAAATGGCGAGCATTCCCCAATCCTGATCTCATGTTTTTTGGGTTCCAGAACCGTGTTTGTGCATTTCTCATGACTAATTCTGATCTAAAATGACGCGAGGAACGCGTTGGAAGCGGCAGAATTGAGATCCGAGCAACCGTTGACGAGAAAATGGCGAGCATTCCCAAATCCTGATCTCATGTTTTTTGGGCTCCAGAACCGTGTTTGTGCATTTCTCATGACTAATTCTGATATAAAATGACGCGACGAACGCGTTGGAAGCGACACAATTGCGATCCGAGCAACCGTTGACGAGAAAATGGCGAGCATTCCCAAATCCTGATCTCATGTTTTTTGGGCTCCAGAACCGTGTTTGTGCATTTCTCATGACTAATTCTGATATAAAATGACGCGAGGAACGAGTTGGAAGCGGCAGAATTGAGATCCGAGCAACCGTTGACGAGAAAATGGCGACCATTCCCAAATCCTGATCTCATGTTTTTTGGGCTCCAGAACCGTGTTTCTGCATTTCTCATGACTAATTCTGATATAAAATGACGCGACGAATGCGTTGGAAGCGACAGAATTGCGATCAGAGAAACCGTTGACGAGAAAATGGCGAGCATTCCCAAATCCTGATCTCGTGTTTTTTGGACTCCAGAAACGTTTTCGTGCATTTGTCGTCACTATTTCCGACGTAAAATGACACGAGGAACACGCTGGAGGCGACAGAATTGCGATCCGAGAAACCGTTGACGAGAAAATGGCGAGCATTCCCCAATCCTGTTCTCATGTTTTTTGGGCTCCAGAACCGTGTTTGTGCATTTCTCATGACTAATTCTGACGTAAAATGACGCGAGGAACGCGTTGGAAGCGACAGAATTGAGATCCGAGCAACCGTTGACGAGAAAATGGCGAGCATTCCCAAATCCTGATCTCATGTTTTTTGGGCTCCAGAACCGTGTTTGTGCATTTCTCATGACTAATTCTGATATAAAATGACGCGAGGAACGAGTTGGAAGCGGCAGAATTGAGATCCGAGCAACCGTTGACGAGAAAATGGCGACCATTCCCAAATCCTGATCTCATGTTTTTTGGGCTCCAGAACCGTGTTTCTGCATTTCTCATGACTAATTCTGATATAAAATGACGCGACGAACGCGTTGGAAGCGACAGAATTGCGATCAGAGAAACCGTTGACGAGAAAATGGCGAGCATTCCCAAATCCTGATCTCGTGTTTTTTGGACTCCAGAAACGTTTTCGTGCATTTGTCGTCACTATTTCCGACGTAAAATGACACGAGGAACACGCTGGAGGCGACAGAATTGCGATCCGAGAAACCGTTGACGAGAAAATGGCGAGCATTCCCCAATCCTGTTCTCATGTTTTTTGGGCTCCAGAACCGTGTTTGTGCATTTCTCATGACTAATTCTGACGTAAAATGACGCGAGGAACGCGTTGGAAGCGACAGAATTGAGATCCGAGCAACCGTTGACGAGAAAATGGCGAGCATTCCCAAATCCTGATCTCATGTTTTTTGGGCTCCAGAACCGTGCTTGTGCATTTCTCATGACTAATTCTGATATAAAATGACGCGACGAACGCGTTGGAAGCGACAGAATTGTGATCCGAGCAACCGTTGACGAGAAAATGGCGAGCATTCCCAAATCCTGATCTCATGTTTTTTGGGCTCCAGAACCGTGTTTGTGCATTTCTCATGACTAATTCTGATATAAAATGACGCGAGGAACGCGTTGGAAGCGACAGAATTGAGATCCGAGCAACCGTTGACGAGAAAATGGCGAGCATTCCCAAAACTTGATCTCATGTTTTTTGGGCTCCAGAAGCGTGTTCGTGCATTTCTCAAGACGAATTCTGATATAAAATGACGCGAGGAACGCGTTAGAAGCGGCAGAATTGAGATCCGAGCAACCGTTGACGAGAAAATGGCGAGCATTCCCAAATCCTTATCTCATGTTTTTTGGGCTCCAGAACCGTGTTTGTGCATTTCTCATGACTAATTCTGATATAAAATGACGCGCCAAACGCGTTGGAAGCGACAGAATTGCGATCCGAGCAACCGTTGACGAGAAAATGGCGAGCATTCCCAAATCCTGATCTCATGTTTTTTGGGCTCCAGAACCGTGCTTGTGCATTTCTCATGACTAATTCTGATATAAAATGACGCGAGGAACGCGTTGGAAGCGATAGAATTGAGATCCGAGCAACCGTTGACGAGAAAATGGCGAGCATTCCCAAAACTTGATCTCATGTTTTTTGGGCTCCAGAAGCGTGTTCGTGCATTTCTCAAGACGAATTCTGATATAAAATGACGCGAGGAACGCGTTAGAAGCGGCAGAATTGAGATCCGAGCAACCGTTGACGAGAAAATGGCGAGCATTCCCAAATCCTTATCTCATGTTTTTTGGGCTCCAGAACCGTGTTTGTGCATTTCTCATGACTAATTCTGATATAAAATGACGCGCCAAACGCGTTGGAAGCGACAGAATTGCGATCCGAGCAACCGTTGACGAGAAAATGGCGAGCGTTCCCAAATCCTGATCTCATGTTTTTTGGGCTCCAGAACCGTGTTTGTGCATTTCTCATGACTAATTCTGATATAAAATGACGCGAGGAACGCGTTGGAAGCGACAGAATTGAGATCCGAGCAACCGTTGACGAGAAAATGGCGAGCATTCCCAAAACTTGATCTCATGTTTTTTGGGCTCCAGAAGCGTGTTCGTGCATTTCTCAAGACGAATTCTGATATAAAATGACGCGAGGAACGCGTTAGAAGCGGCAGAATTGAGATCCGAGCAACCGTTGACGAGAAAATGGCGAGCATTCCCAAATCCTGATCTCATGTTTTTTGGGCTCCAGAACCGTGTTTGTGCATTTCTCATGACTAATTCTGATATAAAATGACGCGCCAAACGCGTTGGAAGCGACAGAATTGCGATCCGAGCAACCGTTGACGAGAAAATGGCGAGCATTCCCAAATCCTGATCTCATGTTTTTTGGGCTCCAGAACCGTGTTTGTGCATTTCTCATGACTAATTCTGATATAAAATGACGCGACAAACGCGTTGGAAGCGACAGAATTGCGATCCGAGCAACCGTTGACGAGAAAATGGCGAGCATTCCCAAATCCTGATCTCATGTTTTTTGGGCTCCAGAACCGTGTTTGTGCATTTCTCATGACTAATTCTGATATAAAATGACGCGACGAACGCGTTGGAAGCGACAGAATTGTGATCCGAGCAACCGTTGACGAGAAAATGGCGAGCATTCCCAAATC
The DNA here is from genome assembly GCA_963675795.1 of Crossocerus cetratus. Taxonomy (NCBI): domain Eukaryota; kingdom Metazoa; phylum Arthropoda; class Insecta; order Hymenoptera; family Crabronidae; genus Crossocerus; species Crossocerus cetratus. The sequence goes on from OY776667.1 coordinate 4,387,028, forward strand.
CTGATCTCATGTTTTTTGGGCTCCAGAACCGTGTTTGTGCATTTCTCATGACTAATTCTGATATAAAATGACGCGAGGAACGCGTTGGAAGCGACAGAATTGAGATCCGAGCAACCGTTGACGAGAAAATGGCGAGCATTCCCAAAACTTGATCTCATGTTTTTTGGGCTCCAGAAGCGTGTTCGTGCATTTCTCAAGACGAATTCTGATATAAAATGACGCGAGGAACGCGTTAGAAGCGGCAGAATTGAGATCCGAGCAACCGTTGACGAGAAAATGGCGAGCATTCCCAAATCCTGATCTCATGTTTTTTGGGCTCCAGAACCGTGTTTGTGCATTTCTCATGACTAATTCTGATATAAAATGACGCGCCAAACGCGTTGGAAGCGACAGAATTGCGATCCGAGCAACCGTTGACGAGAAAATGGCGAGCATTCCCAAATCCTGATCTCATGTTTTTTGGGCTCCAGAACCGTGTTTGTGCATTTCTCATGACTAATTCTGATATAAAATGACGCGACGAACGCGTTGGAAACGACAGAATTGCGATCCGAGAAACCGTTGACGAGAAAATGGCGAGCATTCCCAAATCCTGATCTCATGTTTTTTGGGCTCCAGAACCGTGTTTGTGCATTTCTCATGACTAATTCTGATATAAAATGACGCGACAAACGCGTTGGAAGCGACAGAATTGCGATCCGAGCAACCGTTGACGAGAAAATGGCGAGCATTCCCAAATCCTGATCTCATGTTTTTTGGGCTCCAGAACCGTGTTTGTGCATTTCTCATGACTAATTCTGATATAAAATGACGCGAGGAACGAGTTGGAAGCGGCAGAATTGAGATCCGAGCAACCGTTGACGAGAAAATGGCGACCATTCCCAAATCCTGATCTCATGTTTTTTGGGCTCCAGAACCGTGTTTCTGCATTTCTCATGACTAATTCTGATATAAAATGACGCGACGAACGCGTTGGAAGCGGCAGAATTGCGATCAGAGAAACCGTTGACGAGAAAATGGCGAGCATTCCCAAATCCTGATCTCGTGTTTTTTGGACTCCAGAAACGCTTTCGTGCATTTGTCGTCACTATTTCCGACGTAAAATGACACGAGGAACACGCTGGAGGCGACAGAATTGCGATCCGAGAAACCGTTGACGAGAAAATGGCGAGCATTCCCAAAACTTGATCTCATGTTTTTTGGGCTCCAGAAGCGTGTTTGTGCATTTCTCAAGACGAATTCTGATATAAAATGACGCGAGGAACGCGTTAGAAGCGGCAGAATTGAGATCCGAGCAACCGTTGACGAGAAAATGGCGAGCATTCTCAAATCCTGATCTCATGTTTTTTGGGCTCCAGAACCGTGTTTGTGCATTTCTCATGACTAATTCTGATATAAAATGACGCGACGAACGCGTTGGAAGCGACAGAATTGCGATCCGAGAAACCGTTGACGAGAAAATCGCGAGCATTCCCAAAACCTGATCTCGTGTTTTTTGGACTCCAGAAACGTTTTCGTGCATTTGTCGTCACTATTTCCGACGTAAAATGACACGAGGAACACGCTGGAGGCGACAGAATTGCGATCCGAGAAACCGTTGACGAGAAAATGGCGAGCATTCCCAAAACTTGATCTCATGTTTTTTGGGCTCCAGAAGCGTGTTTGTGCATTTCTCAAGACGAATTCTGATATAAAATGACGCGAGGAACGCGTTAGAAGCGGCAGAATTGAGATCCGAGCAACCGTTGACGAGAAAATGGCGAGCATTCCCAAATCCTGATCTCATGTTTTTTGGGCTCCAGAACCGTGTTTGTGCATTTCTCATGACTAATTCTGATATAAAATGACGCGAGGAACGCGTTGGAAGCGGCAGAATTGAGATCCGAGCAACCGTTGACGAGAAAATGGCGAGCATTCCCAAATCCTGATCTCATGTTTTTTGGGCTCCAGAACCGTGTTTGTGCATTTCTCAAGACGAATTCTGATATAAAATGACGCGAGGAACGCGTTGGAAGCGGCAGAATTGAGATCCGAGCAACCGTTGACGAGAAAATGGCGAGCATTCCCAAATCCTGATCTCATGTTTTTTGGGCTCCAGAACCGTGTTTGTGCATTTCTCATGACTAATTCTGATATAAAATGACGCGAGGAACGCGTTGGAAGCGACAGAATTGAGATCCGAGCTACCGTTGACGAGAAAATGGCGACCATTCCCAAATCCTGATCTCATGTTTTTGGGCTCCAGAACCGTGTTTGTGCATTTCTCATGACTAATTCTGATATAAAATGACGCGACGAACGCGTTGGAAGCGACAGAATTGCGATCCGAGCAACCGTTGACGAGAAAATCGCGAGCATTCCCAAAACCTGATCTCGTGTTTTTTGGACTCCAGAAACGTTTTCGTGCATTTGTCGTCACTATTTCCGACGTAAAATGACACGAGGAACACGCTGGAGGCGACAGAATTGCGATCCGAGAAACCGTTGACGAGAAAATGGCGACCATTCCCAAATCCTGATCTCATGTTTTTTGGGCTCCAGAACCGTGTTTCTGCATTTCTCATGACTAATTCTGATATAAAATGACGCGACGAACGCGTTGGAAGCGACAGAATTGCGATCAGAGAAACCGTTGACGAGAAAATGGCGAGCATTCCCAAATCCTGATCTCGTGTTTTTTAGACTCCAGAAACGCTTTCGTGCATTTGTCGTCACTATTTCCGACGTAAAATGACACGAGGAACACGCTGGAGGCGACAGAATTGCGATCCGAGAAACCGTTGACGAGAAAATGGCGAGCATTCCCAAAACTTGATCTCATGTTTTTTGGGCTCCAGAAGCGTGTTTGTGCATTTCTCATGACTAATTCTGATATAAAATGACGCGCCAAACGCGTTGGAAGCGACAGAATTGCGATCCGAGCAACCGTTGACGAGAAAATGGCGAGCATTCCCAAATCCTGATCTCATGTTTTTTGGGCTCCAGAACCGTGTTTGTGCATTTCTCATGACTAATTCTGATATAAAATGACGCGACGAACGCGTTGGAAACGACAGAATTGCGATCCGAGCAACCGTTGACGAGAAAATGGCGAGCATTCCCAAATCCTGATCTCATGTTTTTTGGGCTCCAGAACCGTGTTTGTGCATTTCTCATGACTAATTCTGATATAAAATGACGCGACAAACGCGTTGGAAGCGACAGAATTGCGATCCGAGCAACCGTTGACGAGAAAATGGCGAGCATTCCCAAATCCTGATCTCATGTTTTTTGGGCTCCAGAAGCGTGTTTGTGCATTTCTCAAGACGATTTCTGATATAAAATGACGCGAGGAACGCGTTAGAAGCGGCAGAATTGAGATCCGAGCAACCGTTGACGAGAAAATGGCGAGCATTCCCAAATCCTGATCTCATGTTTTTTGGGCTCCAGAACCGTGTTTGTGCATTTCTCATGACTAATTCTGATATAAAACGACACGAGGAACACGCTGGAGGCGACAGAATTGCGATCCGAGAAACCGTTGACGAGAAAATGGCGAGCATTCCCAAAACTTGATCTCATGTTTTTTGGGCTCCAGAAGCGTGTTTGTGCATTTCTCAAGACGAATTCTGATATAAAATGACGCGAGGAACGCGTTAGAAGCGGCAGAATTGAGATCCGAGCAACCGTTGACGAGAAAATGGCGAGCATTCCCAAATCCTGATCTCATGTTTTTTGGGCTCCAGAACCGTGTTTGTGCATTTCTCATGACTAATTCTGATATAAAATGATGCGACAAACGCGTTGGAAGCGACAGAATTGCGATCCGAGCAACCGTTGACGAGAAAATGGCGAGCATTCCCAAATCCTGATCTCATGTTTTTTGGGCTCCAGAACCGTGTTTGTGCATTTCTCATGACTAATTCTGATATAAAATGACGCGACGAACGCGTTGGAAGCGACAGAATTGCGATCCGAGCAACCGTTGACGAGAAAATGGCGAGCATTCCCAAATCCTGATCTCATGTTTTTTGGGCTCCAGAACCGTGTTTGTGCATTTCTCATGACTAATTCTGATATAAAATGACGCGAGGAACGAGTTGGAAGGGGCAGAATTGAGATCCGAGCAACCGTTGACGAGAAAATGGCGACCATTCCCAAATCCTGATCTCATGTTTTTTGGGCTCCAAAACCGTGTTTCTGCATTTCTCATGACTAATTCTGATATAAAATGACGCGACGAACGCGTTGGAAGCGACAGAATTGCGATCAGAGAAACCGTTGACGAGAAAATGGCGAGCATTCCCAAATCCTGATCTCGTGTTTTTTGGAATCCAGAAACGCTTTCGTGCATTTGTCGTCACTATTTCCGACGTAAAATGACACGAGGAACACGCTGGAGGCGACAGAATTGCGATCCGAGAAACCGTTGACGAGAAAATGGCGAGCATTCCCAAAACTTGATCTCATGTTTTTTGGGCTCCAGAAGCGTGTTTGTGCATTTCTCAAGACGAATTTTGATATAAAATGACGCGAGGAACGCGTTAGAAGCGGCAGAATTGAGATCCGAGCAACCGTTGACGAGAAAATGGCGAGCATTCCCAAATCCTGATCTCATGTTTTTTGGGCTCCAGAACCGTGTTTGTGCATTTCTCATGACTAATTCTGATATAAAATGACGCGACGAACGCGTTGGAAGCGACAGAATTGCGATCCGAGCAACCGTTGACGAGAAAATGGCGAGCATTCCCAAAACTTGATCTCATGTTTTTTGGGCTCCAGAAGCGTGTTTGTGCATTTCTCAAGACGAATTCTGATATAAAATGACGCGAGGAACGCGTTAGAAGCGGCAGAATTGAGATCCGAGCAACCGTTGACGAGAAAATGGCGAGCATTCCCAAATCCTGATCTCATGTTTTTTGGGCTCCAGAACCGTGTTTGTGCATTTCTCATGACTAATTCTGATATAAAATGACACGAGGAACACGCTGGAGGCGACAGAATTGCGATCCGAGAAACCGTTGACGAGAAAATGGCGAGCATTCCCAAAACTTGATCTCATGTTTTTTGGGCTCCAGAAGCGTGTTTGTGCATTTCTCAAGACGAATTCTGATATAAAATGACGCGAGGAACGCGTTAGAAGCGGCAGAATTGAGATCCGAGTAACCGTTGACGAGAAAATGGCGAGCATTCCCAAATCCTGATCTCATGTTTTTTGGGCTCCAGAACCGTGTTTGTGCATTTCTCATGACTAATTCTGATATAAAATGATGCGACAAACGCGTTGGAAGCGACAGAATTGCGATCCGAGCAACCGTTGACGAGAAAATGGCGAGCATTCCCAAATCCTGATCTCATGTTTTTTGGGCTCCAGAACCGTGTTTGTGCATTTCTCATGACTAATTCTGATATAAAATGACGCGACGAACGCGTTGGAAGCGACAGAATTGCGATCCGAGCAACCGTTGACGAGCAAATGGCGAGCATTCCCAAATCCTGATCTCATGTTTTTTGGGCTCCAGAACCGTGTTTGTGCATTTCTCATGACTAATTCTGATATAAAATGACGCGAGGAACGCGTTGGAAGCGACAGAATTGAGATCCGAGCAACCGTTGACGAGAAAATGTCGACCATTCCCAAATCCTGATCTCATGTTTTTTGGGCTCCAGAACCGTGTTTGTGCATTTCTCATGACTAATTCTGATATAAAATGACGCGACGAACGCGTTGGAAGCGACAGAATTGCGATCCGAGCAACCGTTGACGCGAAAATGGCGAGCATTCCCAAATCCTGATCTCATGTTTTTTGGGCTCCAGAACCGTGTTTGTGCATTTCTCATGACTAATTCTGATATAAAATGACGCGACGAACGCGTTGGAAGCGACAGAATTGCGATCCGAGCAACCGTTGACGAGAAAATCGCGAGCATTCCCAAAACCTGATCTCGTGTTTTTTGGACTCCAGAAACGTTTTCGTGCATTTGTCGTCACTATTTCCGACGTAAAATGACACGAGGAACACGCTGGAGTCGACAGAATTGCGATCCAAGAAACCGTTGACGAGAAAATGGCGAGCATTCCCCAATCCTGATCTCATGTTTTTTGGGTTCCAGAACCGTGTTTGTGCATTTCTCATGACTAATTCTGATATAAAATGACGCGAGGAACGCGTTGGAAGCGGCAGAATTGAGATCCGAGCAACCGTTGACGAGAAAATGGCGAGCATTCCCAAATCCTGATCTCATGTTTTTTGGCTCCAGAACCGTGTTTGTGCATTTCTCAAGACGAATTCTGATATAAAATGACGCGAGGAACGCGTTGGAAGCGGCAGAATTGAGATCCGAGCAACCGTTGACGAGAAAATGGCGAGCATTCCCAAATCCTGATCTCATGTTTTTTGGGCTCCAGAACCGTGTTTGTGCATTTCTCATGACTAATTCTGATATAAAATGACGCGACGAACGCGTTGGAAGCGACAGAATTGCGATCCGAGCAACCGTTGACGAGAAAATGGCGAGCATTCCCAAATCCTGATCTCATGTTTTTTGGGCTCCAGAACCGTGTTTGTGCATTTCTCATGACTAATTCTGATATAAAATGACGCGAGGAACGAGTTGGAAGCGGCAGAATTGAGATCCGAGCAACCGTTGACGAGAAAATGGCGACCATTCCCAAATCCTGATCTCATGTTTTTTGGGCTCCAGAACCGTGTTTGTGCATTTCTCATGACTAATTCTGATATAAAATGACGCGACAAACGCGTTGGAAGCGACAGAATTGCGATCCGAGCAACCGTTGACGAGAAAATGGCGAGCATTCCCAAATCCTGATCTCATGTTTTTTGGGCTCCAGAAGCGTGTTTGTGCATTTCTCAAGACGATTTCTGATATAAAATGACGCGAGGAACGCGTTAGAAGCGGCAGAATTGAGATCCGAGCAACCGTTGACGAGAAAATGGCGAGCATTCCCAAATCCTGATCTCATGTTTTTTGGGCTCCAGAACCGTGTTTGTGCATTTCTCATGACTAATTCTGATATAAAACGACACGAGGAACACGCTGGAGGCGACAGAATTGCGATCCGAGAAACCGTTGACGAGAAAATGGCGAGCATTCCCAAAACTTGATCTCATGTTTTTTGGGCTCCAGAAGCGTGTTTGTGCATTTCTCAAGACGAATTCTGATATAAAATGACGCGAGGAACGCGTTAGAAGCGGCAGAATTGAGATCCGAGCAACCGTTGACGAGAAAATGGCGAGCATTCCCAAATCCTGATCTCATGTTTTTTGGGCTCCAGAACCGTGTTTGTGCATTTCTCATGACTAATTCTGATATAAAATGATGCGACAAACGCGTTGGAAGCGACAGAATTGCGATCCGAGCAACCGTTGACGAGAAAATGGCGAGCATTCCCAAATCCTGATCTCATGTTTTTTGGGCTCCAGAACCGTGTTTGTGCATTTCTCATGACTAATTCTGATATAAAATGACGCGACGAACGCGTTGGAAGCGACAGAATTGCGATCCGAGCAACCGTTGACGAGAAAATGGCGAGCATTCCCAAATCCTGATCTCATGTTTTTTGGGCTCCAGAACCGTGTTTGTGCATTTCTCATGACTAATTCTGATATAAAATGACGCGAGGAACGAGTTGGAAGGGGCAGAATTGAGATCCGAGCAACCGTTGACGAGAAAATGGCGACCATTCCCAAATCCTGATCTCATGTTTTTTGGGCTCCAAAACCGTGTTTCTGCATTTCTCATGACTAATTCTGATATAAAATGACGCGACGAACGCGTTGGAAGCGACAGAATTGCGATCAGAGAAACCGTTGACGAGAAAATGGCGAGCATTCCCAAATCCTGATCTCGTGTTTTTTGGAATCCAGAAACGCTTTCGTGCATTTGTCGTCACTATTTCCGACGTAAAATGACACGAGGAACACGCTGGAGGCGACAGAATTGCGATCCGAGAAACCGTTGACGAGAAAATGGCGAGCATTCCCAAAACTTGATCTCATGTTTTTTGGGCTCCAGAAGCGTGTTTGTGCATTTCTCAAGACGAATTTTGATATAAAATGACGCGAGGAACGCGTTAGAAGCGGCAGAATTGAGATCCGAGCAACCGTTGACGAGAAAATGGCGAGCATTCCCAAATCCTGATCTCATGTTTTTTGGGCTCCAGAACCGTGTTTGTGCATTTCTCATGACTAATTCTGATATAAAATGACGCGACGAACGCGTTGGAAGCGACAGAATTGCGATCCGAGCAACCGTTGACGAGAAAATGGCGAGCATTCCCAAAACTTGATCTCATGTTTTTTGGGCTCCAGAAGCGTGTTTGTGCATTTCTCAAGACGAATTCTGATATAAAATGACGCGAGGAACGCGTTAGAAGCGGCAGAATTGAGATCCGAGCAACCGTTGACGAGAAAATGGCGAGCATTCCCAAATCCTGATCTCATGTTTTTTGGGCTCCAGAACCGTGTTTGTGCATTTCTCATGACTAATTCTGATATAAAATGACACGAGGAACACGCTGGAGGCGACAGAATTGCGATCCGAGAAACCGTTGACGAGAAAATGGCGAGCATTCCCAAAACTTGATCTCATGTTTTTTGGGCTCCAGAAGCGTGTTTGTGCATTTCTCAAGACGAATTCTGATATAAAATGACGCGAGGAACGCGTTAGAAGCGGCAGAATTGAGATCCGAGTAACCGTTGACGAGAAAATGGCGAGCATTCCCAAATCCTGATCTCATGTTTTTTGGGCTCCAGAACCGTGTTTGTGCATTTCTCATGACTAATTCTGATATAAAATGATGCGACAAACGCGTTGGAAGCGACAGAATTGCGATCCGAGCAACCGTTGACGAGAAAATGGCGAGCATTCCCAAATCCTGATCTCATGTTTTTTGGGCTCCAGAACCGTGTTTGTGCATTTCTCATGACTAATTCTGATATAAAATGACGCGACGAACGCGTTGGAAGCGACAGAATTGCGATCCGAGCAACCGTTGACGAGCAAATGGCGAGCATTCCCAAATCCTGATCTCATGTTTTTTGGGCTCCAGAACCGTGTTTGTGCATTTCTCATGACTAATTCTGATATAAAATGACGCGAGGAACGCGTTGGAAGCGACAGAATTGAGATCCGAGCAACCGTTGACGAGAAAATGTCGACCATTCCCAAATCCTGATCTCATGTTTTTTGGGCTCCAGAACCGTGTTTGTGCATTTCTCATGACTAATTCTGATATAAAATGACGCGACGAACGCGTTGGAAGCGACAGAATTGCGATCCGAGCAACCGTTGACGCGAAAATGGCGAGCATTCCCAAATCCTGATCTCATGTTTTTTGGGCTCCAGAACCGTGTTTGTGCATTTCTCATGACTAATTCTGATATAAAATGACGCGACGAACGCGTTGGAAGCGACAGAATTGCGATCCGAGCAACCGTTGACGAGAAAATCGCGAGCATTCCCAAAACCTGATCTCGTGTTTTTTGGACTCCAGAAACGTTTTCGTGCATTTGTCGTCACTATTTCCGACGTAAAATGACACGAGGAACACGCTGGAGTCGACAGAATTGCGATCCAAGAAACCGTTGACGAGAAAATGGCGAGCATTCCCCAATCCTGATCTCATGTTTTTTGGGTTCCAGAACCGTGTTTGTGCATTTCTCATGACTAATTCTGATATAAAATGACGCGAGGAACGCGTTGGAAGCGGCAGAATTGAGATCCGAGCAACCGTTGACGAGAAAATGGCGAGCATTCCCAAATCCTGATCTCATGTTTTTTGGCTCCAGAACCGTGTTTGTGCATTTCTCAAGACGAATTCTGATATAAAATGACGCGAGGAACGCGTTGGAAGCGGCAGAATTGAGATCCGAGCAACCGTTGACGAGAAAATGGCGAGCATTCCCAAATCCTGATCTCATGTTTTTTGGGCTCCAGAACCGTGTTTGTGCATTTCTCATGACTAATTCTGATATAAAATGACGCGACGAACGCGTTGGAAGCGACAGAATTGCGATCCGAGCAACCGTTGACGAGAAAATGGCGAGCATTCCCAAATCCTGATCTCATGTTTTTTGGGCTCCAGAACCGTGTTTGTGCATTTCTCATGACTAATTCTGATATAAAATGACGCGAGGAACGAGTTGGAAGCGGCAGAATTGAGATCCGAGCAACCGTTGACGAGAAAATGGCGACCATTCCCAAATCCTGATCTCATGTTTTTTGGGCTCCAGAACCGTGTTTCTGCATTTCTCATGACTAATTCTGATATAAAATGACGCGACGAACGCGTTGGAAGCGACAGAATTGCGATCAGAGAAACCGTTGACGAGACAATGGCGAGCATTCCCAAATCCTGATCTCGTGTTTTTTGGACTCCAGAAACGTTTTCGTGCATTTGTCGTCACTATTTCCGACGTAAAATGACACGAGGAACACGCTGGAGGCGACAGAATTGCGATCCGAGAAACCGTTGACGAGAAAATGGCGAGCATTCCCCAATCCTGTTCTCATGTTTTTTGGGCTCCAGAACCGTGTTTGTGCATTTCTCATGACTAATTCTGACGTAAAATGACGCGAGGAACGCGTTGGAAGCGACAGAATTGAGATCCGAGCAACCGTTGACGAGAAAATGGCGAGCATTCCCAAATCCTGATCTCATGTTTTTTGGGCTCCAGAACCGTGCTTGTGCATTTCTCATGACTAATTCTGATATAAAATGACGCGACGAACGCGTTGGAAGCGACAGAATTGTGATCCGAGCAACCGTTGACGAGAAAATGGCGAGCATTCCCAAATCCTGATCTCATGTTTTTTGGGCTCCAGAACCGTGTTTGTGCATTTCTCATGACTAATTCTGATATAAAATGACGCGAGGAACGCGTTGGAAGCGACAGAATTGAGATCCGAGCAACCGTTGACGAGAAAATGGCGAGCATTCCCAAAACTTGATCTCATGTTTTTTGGGCTCCAGAAGCGTGTTTGTGCATTTCTCAAGACGAATTCTGATATAAAATGACGCGAGGAACGCGTTAGAAGCGGCAGAATTGAGATCCGAGCAACCGTTGACGAGAAAATGGCGAGCATTCCCAAATCCTGATCTCATGTTTTTTGGGCTCCAGAACCGTGTTTGTGCATTTCTCATGACTAATTCTGATATAAAATGACGCGACAAACGCGTTGGAAGCGACAGAATTGCGATCCGAGCAACCGTTGACGAGAAAATGGCGAGCATTCCCAAATCCTGATCTCATGTTTTTTGGGCTCCAGAACCGTGTTTGTGCATTTCTCATGACTAATTCTGATATAAAATGACGCGACAAACGCGTTGGAAGCGACAGAATTGCGATCCGAGCAACCGTTGACGAGAAAATGGCGAGCATTCCCAAAACTTGATCTCATGTTTTTTGGGCTCCAGAAGCGTGTTTGTGCATTTCTCAAGACGAATTCTGATATAAAATGACGCGAGGAACGCGTTAGAAGCGGCAGAATTGAGATCCGAGCAACCGTTGACGAGAAAATGGCGAGCATTCCCAAATCCTGATCTCATGTTTTTTGGGCTCCAGAACCGTGTTTGTGCATTTCTCATGACTAATTCTGATATAAAATGACGCGACAAACGCGTTGGAAGCGACAGAATTGCGATCCGAGCAACCGTTGACGAGAAAATGGCGAGCATTCCCAAATCCTGATCTCATGTTTTTTGGGCTCCAGAACCGTGTTTGTGCATTTCTCATGACTAATTCTGGTATAAAATGACGTGAGGAACACGCGGGAGGCGACAGAATTGCGATCAGAGAAACCGTTGACGAGAAAATGGCGAGCATTCCCCAATCCTGATCTCATGTTTTTTGGGCTCCAGAACCGTGTTTGTGCATTTCTCATGACTAATTCTGATATAAAATGACGCGAGGAACACGCTGGAAGCGACAGAATTGCGATCCGAGCAACCGTTGACGAGAAAATGGCGAGCATTCCCAAAACTTGATCTCATGTTTTTTGGGCTCCAGAACCGTGTTTGTGCATTTCTCAAGACGAATTCTGATATAAAATGACGCGAGGAACGCGTTGGAAGCGGCAGAATTGAGATCCGAGCAACCGTTGACGAGAAAATGGCGAGCATTCCCAAATCCTGATCTCATGTTTTTTGGGCTCCAGAACCGTGTTTGTGCATTTCTCATGACTAATTCTGATATAAAATGACGCGACGAACGCGTTGGAAGCGACAGAATTGCGATCAGAGAAACCGTTGACGAGAAAATGGCGAGCATTCCCAAATCCTGATCTCATGTTTTTTGGGCTCCAGAACCGTGTTTGTGCGTTTCTCAAGACTAATTCCGACGTAAAATGACACGAGGAACACGTTGGAAGCGACAGAATTGCGATCCGAGAAACCGTTGACGAGAAAATGGCGAGCATTCCGAAATCCTGATCTCGTGTGTTTTGGACTCCAGAAATGTGTTCCTGCATTTGTCGTCACTATTTCCGACGTAAAATGACGCGAGGAACGCGTTGGAAGCGACATAATTGAGATCCGAGCAACCGTTGACGAGAAAATGGCGAGCATTCCCAAAACTTGATCTCGTGTTTATTGAACTCCAGAACCGTGTTTGTGCGTTTCTCAAGACTAATTCCGACGTAAAATGACACGAGGAACACGTTGGAAGCGACAGAATTGCGCTCCGAGAAACCGTTGACGAGAAAATGGCGAGCATTCCCCAATCCTGATCTCATGTTTTTTGGGCTCCAGAACCGTGTTTGTGCATTTCTCATGACTAATTCTGGTATAAAATGACGCGAGGAACACGCTGGAGGCGACAGAATTGCGATCCGAGAAACCGTTGACGAGAAAATGGCGAGCATTCCCAAAACTTGATCTCGTGTTTATTGAACTCCAGAACCGTGTTTGTGCATTTCTCAAAACGAATTCCGACGTAAAATGACACGAGGAACACGTTGGAAGCGACAGGATTGCGATCCGAGAAACCGTTGACGACAAAATCGCGAGCATTCCCAAAACTTGATCTCGTGTTTTTTGGGCTCCAGAACAGTGTTTGTGCCTTTCTCAAGACGAATTCCGACGTAAAATGACACGAGGAACACGTTGGAAGCGACAGAATTGCGATCCGAGAAACCGTTGACGAGAAAATGGCGAGCATTCCCCAATCCTGATCTCATGTTTTTTGGGCTCCAGAACCGTGTTTGTGCATTTCTCATGACTAATTCTGATATAAAATGACGCGAGGAACACGCTGGAGGCGACAGAATTGCGATCCGAGAAACCGTTGACGAGAAAATGGCGAGCATTCCCAAAACTTGATCTCATGTTTTTTGGGCTCCAGAACCGTGTTTGTGCATTTCTCATGACTAATTCTGATATAAAATGACGCGACGAACGCGTTGGAAGCGACAGAAGTGCGATCAGAGAAACCGTTGACGAGAAAATGGCGAGCATTCCCAAATCCTGATCTCGTATTTTTTGGACTCCAGAAACGTTTTCGTGCATTTGTCGTGACTATTTCCGACGCAAAATGACACGAGGAACACGCTGGAAGCGACAGAATTGCGATCCGAGAAACCGTTGACGAGAAAATGGTGAGCATTCCCAAATCCTGATCTCATGTTTTTTGGGCTCCAGAACCGTGTTTGTGCATTTCTCATGACTAATTCTGATATAAAATGACGCGACGAACGCGTTGGAAGCGACAGAATTGCGATCCGAGCAACCGTTGACGAGAAAATCGCGAGCATTCCCAAAACCTGATCTCGTGTTTTTTGGACTCCAGAAACGTTTTCGTGCATTTGTCATCACTATTTCCGACGTAAAATGACACGAGGAACACGCTGGAGGCGACAGAATTGCGATCCGAGAAACCGTTGACGAGAAAATGGCGAGCATTCCCCAATCCTGATCTCATGTTTTTTGGGCTCCAGAACCGTGTTTGTGCATTTCTCAAGACGAATTCTGATATAAAATGACGCGAGGAACGCGTTGGAAGCGGCAGAATTGAGATCCGAGCAACCGTTGACGAGAAAATGGCGAGCATTCCCAAATCCTGATCTCATGTTTTTTGGGCTCCAGAACCGTGTTTGTGCATTTCTCGTGACTAATTCTGATATAAAATGACGCGACGAACGCGTTGGAAGCGACAGAATTGCGATCCGAGCAACCGTTGACGAGAAAATGGCGAGCATTCCCAAATCCTGATCTCATGTTTTTTGGGCTCCAGAACCGTGTTTCTGCATTTCTCATGACTAATTCTGATATAAAATGACGCGACGAACGCGTTGGAAGCGACAGAATTGCGATCAGAGAAACCGTTGACGAGAAAATGGCGAGCATTCCCAAATCCTGATCTCGTGTTTTTTGGACTCCAGAAACGTTTTCGTGCATTTGTCGTGACTATTTCCGACGCAAAATGACACGAGGAACACGCTGGAAGCGACAGAATTGCGATCCGAGAAACCGTTGACGAGAAAATGGCGAGCATTCCCCAATCCTGATCTCATGTTTTTTGGGCTCCAGAACCGTGTTTGTGCGTTTCTCAAGACTAATTCCGACGTAAAATGACACGAGGAACACGTTGGAAGCGACAGAATTGCGATCCGAGAAACCGTTGACGAGAAAATGGCGAGCATTCCCCAATCCTGATCTCATGTTTTTTGGGCTCCAGAACCGTGTTTGTGCATTTCTCATGACTAATTCTGATATAAAATGACGCGACGAACGCGTTGGAAGCGACAGAATTGTGATCCGAGCAACCGTTGACGAGAAAATGGCGAGCATTCCCAAATCCTGATCTCATGTTTTTTGGGCTCCAGAACCGTGTTTGTGCATTTCTCATGACTAATTCTGATATAAAATGACGCGAGGAACGCGTTGGAAGCGACAGAATTGAGATCCGAGCAACCGTTGACGAGAAAATGGCGAGCATTCCCAAAACTTGATCTCATGTTTTTTGGGCTCCAGAAGCGTGTTCGTGCATTTCTCAAGACGAATTCTGATATAAAATGACGCGAGGAACGCGTTAGAAGCGGCAGAATTGAGATCCGAGCAACCGTTGACGAGAAAATGGCGAGCATTCCCAAATCCTTATCTCATGTTTTTTGGGCTCCAGAACCGTGTTTGTGCATTTCTCATGACTAATTCTGATATAAAATGACGCGCCAAACGCGTTGGAAGCGACAGAATTGCGATCCGAGCAACCGTTGACGAGAAAATGGCGAGCATTCCCAAATCCTGATCTCATGTTTTTTGGGCTCCAGAACCGTGTTTGTGCATTTCTCATGACTAATTCTGATATAAAATGACGCGACGAACGCGTTGGAAGCGACAGAATTGTGATCCGAGCAACCGTTGACGAGAAAATGGCGAGCATTCCCAAATCCTGATCTCATGTTTTTTGGGCTCCAGAACCGTGTTTGTGCATTTCTCATGACTAATTCTGATATAAAATGACGCGAGGAACGCGTTGGAAGCGACAGAATTGAGATCCGAGCAACCGTTGACGAGAAAATGGCGAGCATTCCCAAAACTTGATCTCATGTTTTTTGGGCTCCAGAAGCGTGTTCGTGCATTTCTCAAGACGAATTCTGATATAAAATGACGCGAGGAACGCGTTAGAAGCGGCAGAATTGAGATCCGAGCAACCGTTGACGAGAAAATGGCGAGCATTCCCAAATCCTGATCTCATGTTTTTTGGGCTCCAGAACCGTGTATGTGCATTTCTCATGACTAATTCTGATATAAAATGACGCGACGAACGCGTTGGAAACGACAGAATTGCGATCCGAGAAACCGTTGACGAGAAAATGGCGAGCATTCCCAAATCCTGATCTCATGTTTTTTGGGCTCCAGAACCGTGTTTGTGCATTTCTCATGACTAATTCTGATATAAAATGACGCGACAAACGCGTTGGAAGCGACAGAATTGCGATCCGAGCAACCGTTGACGAGAAAATGGCGAGCATTCCCAAATCCTGATCTCATGTTTTTTGGGCTCCAGAACCGTGTTTGTGCATTTCTCATGACTAATTCTGATATAAAATGACGCGAGGAACGAGTTGGAAGCGGCAGAATTGAGATCCGAGCAACCGTTGACGAGAAAATGGCGACCATTCCCAAATCCTGATCTCATGTTTTTTGGGCTCCAGAACCGTGTTTCTGCATTTCTCATGACTAATTCTGATATAAAATGACGCGACGAACGCGTTGGAAGCGGCAGAATTGCGATCAGAGAAACCGTTGACGAGAAAATGGCGAGCATTCCCAAATCCTGATCTCGTGTTTTTTGGACTCCAGAAACGCTTTCGTGCATTTGTCGTCACTATTTCCGACGTAAAATGACACGAGGAACACGCTGGAGGCGACAGAATTGCGATCCGAGAAACCGTTGACGAGAAAATGGCGAGCATTCCCAAAACTTGATCTCATGTTTTTTGGGCTCCAGAAGCGTGTTTGTGCATTTCTCAAGACGAATTCTGATATAAAATGACGCGAGGAACGCGTTAGAAGCGGCAGAATTGAGATCCGAGCAACCGTTGACGAGAAAATGGCGAGCATTCTCAAATCCTGATCTCATGTTTTTTGGGCTCCAGAACCGTGTTTGTGCATTTCTCATGACTAATTCTGATATAAAATGACGCGACGAACGCGTTGGAAGCGACAGAATTGCGATCCGAGAAACCGTTGACGAGAAAATCGCGAGCATTCCCAAAACCTGATCTCGTGTTTTTTGGACTCCAGAAACGTTTTCGTGCATTTGTCGTCACTATTTCCGACGTAAAATGACACGAGGAACACGCTGGAGGCGACAGAATTGCGATCCGAGAAACCGTTGACGAGAAAATGGCGAGCATTCCCAAAACTTGATCTCATGTTTTTTGGGCTCCAGAAGCGTGTTTGTGCATTTCTCAAGACGAATTCTGATATAAAATGACGCGAGGAACGCGTTAGAAGCGGCAGAATTGAGATCCGAGCAACCGTTGACGAGAAAATGGCGAGCATTCCCAAATCCTGATCTCATGTTTTTTGGGCTCCAGAACCGTGTTTGTGCATTTCTCATGACTAATTCTGATATAAAATGACGCGAGGAACGCGTTGGAAGCGGCAGAATTGAGATCCGAGCAACCGTTGACGAGAAAATGGCGAGCATTCCCAAATCCTGATCTCATGTTTTTTGGGCTCCAGAACCGTGTTTGTGCATTTCTCAAGACGAATTCTGATATAAAATGACGCGAGGAACGCGTTGGAAGCGGCAGAATTGAGATCCGAGCAACCGTTGACGAGAAAATGGCGAGCATTCCCAAATCCTGATCTCATGTTTTTTGGGCTCCAGAACCGTGTTTGTGCATTTCTCATGACTAATTCTGATATAAAATGACGCGAGGAACGCGTTGGAAGCGACAGAATTGAGATCCGAGCTACCGTTGACGAGAAAATGGCGACCATTCCCAAATCCTGATCTCATGTTTTTGGGCTCCAGAACCGTGTTTGTGCATTTCTCATGACTAATTCTGATATAAAATGACGCGACGAACGCGTTGGAAGCGACAGAATTGCGATCCGAGCAACCGTTGACGAGAAAATCGCGAGCATTCCCAAAACCTGATCTCGTGTTTTTTGGACTCCAGAAACGTTTTCGTGCATTTGTCGTCACTATTTCCGACGTAAAATGACACGAGGAACACGCTGGAGGCGACAGAATTGCGATCCGAGAAACCGTTGACGAGAAAATGGCGACCATTCCCAAATCCTGATCTCATGTTTTTTGGGCTCCAGAACCGTGTTTCTGCATTTCTCATGACTAATTCTGATATAAAATGACGCGACGAACGCGTTGGAAGCGACAGAATTGCGATCAGAGAAACCGTTGACGAGAAAATGGCGAGCATTCCCAAATCCTGATCTCGTGTTTTTTAGACTCCAGAAACGCTTTCGTGCATTTGTCGTCACTATTTCCGACGTAAAATGACACGAGGAACACGCTGGAGGCGACAGAATTGCGATCCGAGAAACCGTTGACGAGAAAATGGCGAGCATTCCCAAAACTTGATCTCATGTTTTTTGGGCTCCAGAAGCGTGTTTGTGCATTTCTCATGACTAATTCTGATATAAAATGACGCGCCAAACGCGTTGGAAGCGACAGAATTGCGATCCGAGCAACCGTTGACGAGAAAATGGCGAGCATTCCCAAATCCTGATCTCATGTTTTTTGGGCTCCAGAACCGTGTTTGTGCATTTCTCATGACTAATTCTGATATAAAATGACGCGACGAACGCGTTGGAAACGACAGAATTGCGATCCGAGCAACCGTTGACGAGAAAATGGCGAGCATTCCCAAATCCTGATCTCATGTTTTTTGGGCTCCAGAACCGTGTTTGTGCATTTCTCATGACTAATTCTGATATAAAATGACGCGACAAACGCGTTGGAAGCGACAGAATTGCGATCCGAGCAACCGTTGACGAGAAAATGGCGAGCATTCCCAAATCCTGATCTCATGTTTTTTGGGCTCCAGAAGCGTGTTTGTGCATTTCTCAAGACGATTTCTGATATAAAATGACGCGAGGAACGCGTTAGAAGCGGCAGAATTGAGATCCGAGCAACCGTTGACGAGAAAATGGCGAGCATTCCCAAATCCTGATCTCATGTTTTTTGGGCTCCAGAACCGTGTTTGTGCATTTCTCATGACTAATTCTGATATAAAATGACGCGAGGAACGCGTTGGAAGCGGCAGAATTGAGATCCGAGCAACCGTTGACGAGAAAATGGCGAGCATTCCCAAATCCTGATCTCATGTTTTTTGGGCTCCAGAACCGTGTTTGTGCATTTCTCAAGACGAATTCTGATATAAAATGACGCGAGGAACGCGTTGGAAGCGGCAGAATTGAGATCCGAGCAACCGTTGACGAGAAAATGGCGAGCATTCCCAAATCCTGATCTCATGTTTTTTGGGCTCCAGAACCGTGTTTGTGCATTTCTCATGACTAATTCTGATATAAAACGACACGAGGAACACGCTGGAGGCGACAGAATTGCGATCCGAGAAACCGTTGACG
Organism: Crossocerus cetratus; assembly: GCA_963675795.1. NCBI lineage: Eukaryota > Metazoa > Arthropoda > Insecta > Hymenoptera > Crabronidae > Crossocerus > Crossocerus cetratus. Next base: position 4,406,091 of record OY776667.1, read on the forward strand.
AGAAAATGGCGAGCATTCCCAAAACTTGATCTCATGTTTTTTGGGCTCCAGAAGCGTGTTTGTGCATTTCTCAAGACGAATTCTGATATAAAATGACGCGAGGAACGCGTTAGAAGCGGCAGAATTGAGATCCGAGCAACCGTTGACGAGAAAATGGCGAGCATTCCCAAATCCTGATCTCATGTTTTTTGGGCTCCAGAACCGTGTTTGTGCATTTCTCATGACTAATTCTGATATAAAATGATGCGACAAACGCGTTGGAAGCGACAGAATTGCGATCCGAGCAACCGTTGACGAGAAAATGGCGAGCATTCCCAAATCCTGATCTCATGTTTTTTGGGCTCCAGAACCGTGTTTGTGCATTTCTCATGACTAATTCTGATATAAAATGACGCGACGAACGCGTTGGAAGCGACAGAATTGCGATCCGAGCAACCGTTGACGAGAAAATGGCGAGCATTCCCAAATCCTGATCTCATGTTTTTTGGGCTCCAGAACCGTGTTTGTGCATTTCTCATGACTAATTCTGATATAAAATGACGCGAGGAACGAGTTGGAAGGGGCAGAATTGAGATCCGAGCAACCGTTGACGAGAAAATGGCGACCATTCCCAAATCCTGATCTCATGTTTTTTGGGCTCCAAAACCGTGTTTCTGCATTTCTCATGACTAATTCTGATATAAAATGACGCGACGAACGCGTTGGAAGCGACAGAATTGCGATCAGAGAAACCGTTGACGAGAAAATGGCGAGCATTCCCAAATCCTGATCTCGTGTTTTTTGGAATCCAGAAACGCTTTCGTGCATTTGTCGTCACTATTTCCGACGTAAAATGACACGAGGAACACGCTGGAGGCGACAGAATTGCGATCCGAGAAACCGTTGACGAGAAAATGGCGAGCATTCCCAAAACTTGATCTCATGTTTTTTGGGCTCCAGAAGCGTGTTTGTGCATTTCTCAAGACGAATTTTGATATAAAATGACGCGAGGAACGCGTTAGAAGCGGCAGAATTGAGATCCGAGCAACCGTTGACGAGAAAATGGCGAGCATTCCCAAATCCTGATCTCATGTTTTTTGGGCTCCAGAACCGTGTTTGTGCATTTCTCATGACTAATTCTGATATAAAATGACGCGACGAACGCGTTGGAAGCGACAGAATTGCGATCCGAGCAACCGTTGACGAGAAAATGGCGAGCATTCCCAAAACTTGATCTCATGTTTTTTGGGCTCCAGAAGCGTGTTTGTGCATTTCTCAAGACGAATTCTGATATAAAATGACGCGAGGAACGCGTTAGAAGCGGCAGAATTGAGATCCGAGCAACCGTTGACGAGAAAATGGCGAGCATTCCCAAATCCTGATCTCATGTTTTTTGGGCTCCAGAACCGTGTTTGTGCATTTCTCATGACTAATTCTGATATAAAATGACACGAGGAACACGCTGGAGGCGACAGAATTGCGATCCGAGAAACCGTTGACGAGAAAATGGCGAGCATTCCCAAAACTTGATCTCATGTTTTTTGGGCTCCAGAAGCGTGTTTGTGCATTTCTCAAGACGAATTCTGATATAAAATGACGCGAGGAACGCGTTAGAAGCGGCAGAATTGAGATCCGAGTAACCGTTGACGAGAAAATGGCGAGCATTCCCAAATCCTGATCTCATGTTTTTTGGGCTCCAGAACCGTGTTTGTGCATTTCTCATGACTAATTCTGATATAAAATGATGCGACAAACGCGTTGGAAGCGACAGAATTGCGATCCGAGCAACCGTTGACGAGAAAATGGCGAGCATTCCCAAATCCTGATCTCATGTTTTTTGGGCTCCAGAACCGTGTTTGTGCATTTCTCATGACTAATTCTGATATAAAATGACGCGACGAACGCGTTGGAAGCGACAGAATTGCGATCCGAGCAACCGTTGACGAGCAAATGGCGAGCATTCCCAAATCCTGATCTCATGTTTTTTGGGCTCCAGAACCGTGTTTGTGCATTTCTCATGACTAATTCTGATATAAAATGACGCGAGGAACGCGTTGGAAGCGACAGAATTGAGATCCGAGCAACCGTTGACGAGAAAATGTCGACCATTCCCAAATCCTGATCTCATGTTTTTTGGGCTCCAGAACCGTGTTTGTGCATTTCTCATGACTAATTCTGATATAAAATGACGCGACGAACGCGTTGGAAGCGACAGAATTGCGATCCGAGCAACCGTTGACGCGAAAATGGCGAGCATTCCCAAATCCTGATCTCATGTTTTTTGGGCTCCAGAACCGTGTTTGTGCATTTCTCATGACTAATTCTGATATAAAATGACGCGACGAACGCGTTGGAAGCGACAGAATTGCGATCCGAGCAACCGTTGACGAGAAAATCGCGAGCATTCCCAAAACCTGATCTCGTGTTTTTTGGACTCCAGAAACGTTTTCGTGCATTTGTCGTCACTATTTCCGACGTAAAATGACACGAGGAACACGCTGGAGTCGACAGAATTGCGATCCAAGAAACCGTTGACGAGAAAATGGCGAGCATTCCCCAATCCTGATCTCATGTTTTTTGGGTTCCAGAACCGTGTTTGTGCATTTCTCATGACTAATTCTGATATAAAATGACGCGAGGAACGCGTTGGAAGCGGCAGAATTGAGATCCGAGCAACCGTTGACGAGAAAATGGCGAGCATTCCCAAATCCTGATCTCATGTTTTTTGGCTCCAGAACCGTGTTTGTGCATTTCTCAAGACGAATTCTGATATAAAATGACGCGAGGAACGCGTTGGAAGCGGCAGAATTGAGATCCGAGCAACCGTTGACGAGAAAATGGCGAGCATTCCCAAATCCTGATCTCATGTTTTTTGGGCTCCAGAACCGTGTTTGTGCATTTCTCATGACTAATTCTGATATAAAATGACGCGACGAACGCTTTGGAAGCGACAGAATTGCGATCCGAGCAACCGTTGACGAGAAAATGGCGAGCATTCCCAAATCCTGATCTCATGTTTTTTGGGCTCCAGAACCGTGTTTGTGCATTTCTCATGACTAATTCTGATATAAAATGACGCGAGGAACGAGTTGGAAGCGGCAGAATTGAGATCCGAGCAACCGTTGACGAGAAAATGGCGACCATTCCCAAATCCTGATCTCATGTTTTTTGGGCTCCAGAACCGTGTTTCTGCATTTCTCATGACTAATTCTGATATAAAATGACGCGACGAACGCGTTGGAAGCGACAGAATTGCGATCAGAGAAACCGTTGACGAGACAATGGCGAGCATTCCCAAATCCTGATCTCGTGTTTTTTGGACTCCAGAAACGTTTTCGTGCATTTGTCGTCACTATTTCCGACGTAAAATGACACGAGGAACACGCTGGAGGCGACAGAATTGCGATCCGAGAAACCGTTGACGAGAAAATGGCGAGCATTCCCCAATCCTGTTCTCATGTTTTTTGGGCTCCAGAACCGTGTTTGTGCATTTCTCATGACTAATTCTGACGTAAAATGACGCGAGGAACGCGTTGGAAGCGACAGAATTGAGATCCGAGCAACCGTTGACGAGAAAATGGCGAGCATTCCCAAATCCTGATCTCATGTTTTTTGGGCTCCAGAACCGTGCTTGTGCATTTCTCATGACTAATTCTGATATAAAATGACGCGACGAACGCGTTGGAAGCGACAGAATTGTGATCCGAGCAACCGTTGACGAGAAAATGGCGAGCATTCCCAAATCCTGATCTCATGTTTTTTGGGCTCCAGAACCGTGTTTGTGCATTTCTCATGACTAATTCTGATATAAAATGACGCGAGGAACGCGTTGGAAGCGACAGAATTGAGATCCGAGCAACCGTTGACGAGAAAATGGCGAGCATTCCCAAAACTTGATCTCATGTTTTTTGGGCTCCAGAAGCGTGTTTGTGCATTTCTCAAGACGAATTCTGATATAAAATGACGCGAGGAACGCGTTAGAAGCGGCAGAATTGAGATCCGAGCAACCGTTGACGAGAAAATGGCGAGCATTCCCAAATCCTGATCTCATGTTTTTTGGGCTCCAGAACCGTGTTTGTGCATTTCTCATGACTAATTCTGATATAAAATGACGCGACAAACGCGTTGGAAGCGACAGAATTGCGATCCGAGCAACCGTTGACGAGAAAATGGCGAGCATTCCCAAATCCTGATCTCATGTTTTTTGGGCTCCAGAACCGTGTTTGTGCATTTCTCATGACTAATTCTGATATAAAATGACGCGACAAACGCGTTGGAAGCGACAGAATTGCGATCCGAGCAACCGTTGACGAGAAAATGGCGAGCATTCCCAAAACTTGATCTCATGTTTTTTGGGCTCCAGAAGCGTGTTTGTGCATTTCTCAAGACGAATTCTGATATAAAATGACGCGAGGAACGCGTTAGAAGCGGCAGAATTGAGATCCGAGCAACCGTTGACGAGAAAATGGCGAGCATTCCCAAATCCTGATCTCATGTTTTTTGGGCTCCAGAACCGTGTTTGTGCATTTCTCATGACTAATTCTGATATAAAATGACGCGACAAACGCGTTGGAAGCGACAGAATTGCGATCCGAGCAACCGTTGACGAGAAAATGGCGAGCATTCCCAAATCCTGATCTCATGTTTTTTGGGCTCCAGAACCGTGTTTGTGCATTTCTCATGACTAATTCTGGTATAAAATGACGTGAGGAACACGCGGGAGGCGACAGAATTGCGATCAGAGAAACCGTTGACGAGAAAATGGCGAGCATTCCCCAATCCTGATCTCATGTTTTTTGGGCTCCAGAACCGTGTTTGTGCATTTCTCATGACTAATTCTGATATAAAATGACGCGAGGAACACGCTGGAAGCGACAGAATTGCGATCCGAGCAACCGTTGACGAGAAAATGGCGAGCATTCCCAAAACTTGATCTCATGTTTTTTGGGCTCCAGAACCGTGTTTGTGCATTTCTCAAGACGAATTCTGATATAAAATGACGCGAGGAACGCGTTGGAAGCGGCAGAATTGAGATCCGAGCAACCGTTGACGAGAAAATGGCGAGCATTCCCAAATCCTGATCTCATGTTTTTTGGGCTCCAGAACCGTGTTTGTGCATTTCTCATGACTAATTCTGATATAAAATGACGCGACGAACGCGTTGGAAGCGACAGAATTGCGATCAGAGAAACCGTTGACGAGAAAATGGCGAGCATTCCCAAATCCTGATCTCATGTTTTTTGGGCTCCAGAACCGTGTTTGTGCGTTTCTCAAGACTAATTCCGACGTAAAATGACACGAGGAACACGTTGGAAGCGACAGAATTGCGATCCGAGAAACCGTTGACGAGAAAATGGCGAGCATTCCGAAATCCTGATCTCGTGTGTTTTGGACTCCAGAAATGTGTTCCTGCATTTGTCGTCACTATTTCCGACGTAAAATGACGCGAGGAACGCGTTGGAAGCGACATAATTGAGATCCGAGCAACCGTTGACGAGAAAATGGCGAGCATTCCCAAAACTTGATCTCGTGTTTATTGAACTCCAGAACCGTGTTTGTGCGTTTCTCAAGACTAATTCCGACGTAAAATGACACGAGGAACACGTTGGAAGCGACAGAATTGCGCTCCGAGAAACCGTTGACGAGAAAATGGCGAGCATTCCCCAATCCTGATCTCATGTTTTTTGGGCTCCAGAACCGTGTTTGTGCATTTCTCATGACTAATTCTGGTATAAAATGACGCGAGGAACACGCTGGAGGCGACAGAATTGCGATCCGAGAAACCGTTGACGAGAAAATGGCGAGCATTCCCAAAACTTGATCTCGTGTTTATTGAACTCCAGAACCGTGTTTGTGCATTTCTCAAAACGAATTCCGACGTAAAATGACACGAGGAACACGTTGGAAGCGACAGGATTGCGATCCGAGAAACCGTTGACGACAAAATCGCGAGCATTCCCAAAACTTGATCTCGTGTTTTTTGGGCTCCAGAACAGTGTTTGTGCCTTTCTCAAGACGAATTCCGACGTAAAATGACACGAGGAACACGTTGGAAGCGACAGAATTGCGATCCGAGAAACCGTTGACGAGAAAATGGCGAGCATTCCCCAATCCTGATCTCATGTTTTTTGGGCTCCAGAACCGTGTTTGTGCATTTCTCATGACTAATTCTGATATAAAATGACGCGAGGAACACGCTGGAGGCGACAGAATTGCGATCCGAGAAACCGTTGACGAGAAAATGGCGAGCATTCCCAAAACTTGATCTCATGTTTTTTGGGCTCCAGAACCGTGTTTGTGCATTTCTCATGACTAATTCTGATATAAAATGACGCGACGAACGCGTTGGAAGCGACAGAAGTGCGATCAGAGAAACCGTTGACGAGAAAATGGCGAGCATTCCCAAATCCTGATCTCGTATTTTTTGGACTCCAGAAACGTTTTCGTGCATTTGTCGTGACTATTTCCGACGCAAAATGACACGAGGAACACGCTGGAAGCGACAGAATTGCGATCCGAGAAACCGTTGACGAGAAAATGGTGAGCATTCCCAAATCCTGATCTCATGTTTTTTGGGCTCCAGAACCGTGTTTGTGCATTTCTCATGACTAATTCTGATATAAAATGACGCGACGAACGCGTTGGAAGCGACAGAATTGCGATCCGAGCAACCGTTGACGAGAAAATCGCGAGCATTCCCAAAACCTGATCTCGTGTTTTTTGGACTCCAGAAACGTTTTCGTGCATTTGTCATCACTATTTCCGACGTAAAATGACACGAGGAACACGCTGGAGGCGACAGAATTGCGATCCGAGAAACCGTTGACGAGAAAATGGCGAGCATTCCCCAATCCTGATCTCATGTTTTTTGGGCTCCAGAACCGTGTTTGTGCATTTCTCAAGACGAATTCTGATATAAAATGACGCGAGGAACGCGTTGGAAGCGGCAGAATTGAGATCCGAGCAACCGTTGACGAGAAAATGGCGAGCATTCCCAAATCCTGATCTCATGTTTTTTGGGCTCCAGAACCGTGTTTGTGCATTTCTCGTGACTAATTCTGATATAAAATGACGCGACGAACGCGTTGGAAGCGACAGAATTGCGATCCGAGCAACCGTTGACGAGAAAATGGCGAGCATTCCCAAATCCTGATCTCATGTTTTTTGGGCTCCAGAACCGTGTTTCTGCATTTCTCATGACTAATTCTGATATAAAATGACGCGACGAACGCGTTGGAAGCGACAGAATTGCGATCAGAGAAACCGTTGACGAGAAAATGGCGAGCATTCCCAAATCCTGATCTCGTGTTTTTTGGACTCCAGAAACGTTTTCGTGCATTTGTCGTGACTATTTCCGACGCAAAATGACACGAGGAACACGCTGGAAGCGACAGAATTGCGATCCGAGAAACCGTTGACGAGAAAATGGCGAGCATTCCCCAATCCTGATCTCATGTTTTTTGGGCTCCAGAACCGTGTTTGTGCGTTTCTCAAGACTAATTCCGACGTAAAATGACACGAGGAACACGTTGGAAGCGACAGAATTGCGATCCGAGAAACCGTTGACGAGAAAATGGCGAGCATTCCCCAATCCTGATCTCATGTTTTTTGGGCTCCAGAACCGTGTTTGTGCGTTTCTCAAGACTAATTCCGACGTAAAATGACACGAGGAACACGTTGGAAGCGACAGAATTGCGATCCGAGAAACCGTTGACGAGAAAATGGCGAGCATTCCCCAATCCTGATCTCATGTTTTTTGGGCTCCAGAACCGTGTTTGTGCATTTCTCATGACTAATTCTGATATAAAATGACGCGACGAACGCGTTGGAAGCGACAGAATTGTGATCCGAGCAACCGTTGACGAGAAAATGGCGAGCATTCCCAAATCCTGATCTCATGTTTTTTGGGCTCCAGAACCGTGTTTGTGCATTTCTCATGACTAATTCTGATATAAAATGACGCGAGGAACGCGTTGGAAGCGACAGAATTGAGATCCGAGCAACCGTTGACGAGAAAATGGCGAGCATTCCCAAAACTTGATCTCATGTTTTTTGGGCTCCAGAAGCGTGTTCGTGCATTTCTCAAGACGAATTCTGATATAAAATGACGCGAGGAACGCGTTAGAAGCGGCAGAATTGAGATCCGAGCAACCGTTGACGAGAAAATGGCGAGCATTCCCAAATCCTTATCTCATGTTTTTTGGGCTCCAGAACCGTGTTTGTGCATTTCTCATGACTAATTCTGATATAAAATGACGCGCCAAACGCGTTGGAAGCGACAGAATTGCGATCCGAGCAACCGTTGACGAGAAAATGGCGAGCATTCCCAAATCCTGATCTCATGTTTTTTGGGCTCCAGAACCGTGCTTGTGCATTTCTCATGACTAATTCTGATATAAAATGACGCGAGGAACGCGTTGGAAGCGACAGAATTGAGATCCGAGCAACCGTTGACGAGAAAATGGCGAGCATTCCCAAAACTTGATCTCATGTTTTTTGGGCTCCAGAAGCGTGTTCGTGCATTTCTCAAGACGAATTCTGATATAAAATGACGCGAGGAACGCGTTAGAAGCGGCAGAATTGAGATCCGAGCAACCGTTGACGAGAAAATGGCGAGCATTCCCAAATCCTTATCTCATGTTTTTTGGGCTCCAGAACCGTGTTTGTGCATTTCTCATGACTAATTCTGATATAAAATGACGCGCCAAACGCGTTGGAAGCGACAGAATTGCGATCCGAGCAACCGTTGACGAGAAAATGGCGAGCATTCCCAAATCCTGATCTCATGTTTTTTGGGCTCCAGAACCGTGTTTGTGCATTTCTCATGACTAATTCTGATATAAAATGACGCGAGGAACGCGTTGGAAGCGACAGAATTGAGATCCGAGCAACCGTTGACGAGAAAATGGCGAGCATTCCCAAAACTTGATCTCATGTTTTTTGGGCTCCAGAAGCGTGTTCGTGCATTTCTCAAGACGAATTCTGATATAAAATGACGCGAGGAACGCGTTAGAAGCGGCAGAATTGAGATCCGAGCAACCGTTGACGAGAAAATGGCGAGCATTCCCAAATCCTGATCTCATGTTTTTTGGGCTCCAGAACCGTGTTTGTGCATTTCTCATGACTAATTCTGATATAAAATGACGCGCCAAACGCGTTGGAAGCGACAGAATTGCGATCAGAGAAACCGTTGACGAGAAAATGGCGAGCATTCCCAAATCCTGATCTCATGTTTTTTGGGCTCCAGAAGCGTGTTTGTGCATTTCTCAAGACGATTTCTGATATAAAATGACGCGAGGAACGCGTTAGAAGCGGCAGAATTGAGATCCGAGCAACCGTTGACGAGAAAATGGCGAGCATTCCCAAATCCTGATCTCATGTTTTTTGGGCTCCAGAACCGTGTTTGTGCATTTCTCATGACTAATTCTGATATAAAATGACGCGAGGAACGCGTTGGAAGCGGCAGAATTGAGATCCGAGCAACCGTTGACGAGAAAATGGCGAGCATTCCCAAATCCTGATCTCATGTTTTTTGGGCTCCAGAACCGTGTTTGTGCATTTCTCAAGACGAATTCTGATATAAAATGACGCGAGGAACGCGTTGGAAGCGGCAGAATTGAGATCCGAGCAACCGTTGACGAGAAAATGGCGAGCATTCCCAAATCCTGATCTCATGTTTTTTGGGCTCCAGAACCGTGTTTGTGCATTTCTCATGACTAATTCTGATATAAAACGACACGAGGAACACGCTGGAGGCGACAGAATTGCGATCCGAGAAACCGTTGACGAGAAAATGGCGAGCATTCCCAAAACTTGATCTCATGTTTTTTGGGCTCCAGAAGCGTGTTTGTGCATTTCTCAAGACGAATTCTGATATAAAATGACGCGAGGAACGCGTTAGAAGCGGCAGAATTGAGATCCGAGCAACCGTTGACGAGAAAATGGCGAGCATTCCCAAATCCTGATCTCATGTTTTTTGGGCTCCAGAACCGTGTTTGTGCATTTCTCATGACTAATTCTGATATAAAATGATGCGACAAACGCGTTGGAAGCGACAGAATTGCGATCCGAGCAACCGTTGACGAGAAAATGGCGAGCATTCCCAAATCCTGATCTCATGTTTTTTGGGCTCCAGAACCGTGTTTGTGCATTTCTCATGACTAATTCTGATATAAAATGACGCGACGAACGCGTTGGAAGCGACAGAATTGCGATCCGAGCAACCGTTGACGAGAAAATGGCGAGCATTCCCAAATCCTGATCTCATGTTTTTTGGAATCCAGAAACGCTTTCGTGCATTTGTCGTCACTATTTCCGACGTAAAATGACACGAGGAACACGCTGGAGGCGACAGAATTGCGATCCGAGAAACCGTTGACGAGAAAATGGCGAGCATTCCCAAAACTTGATCTCATGTTTTTTGGGCTCCAGAAGCGTGTTTGTGCATTTCTCAAGACGAATTTTGATATAAAATGACGCGAGGAACGCGTTAGAAGCGGCAGAATTGAGATCCGAGCAACCGTTGACGAGAAAATGGCGAGCATTCCCAAAACTTGATCTCATGTTTTTTGGGCTCCAGAAGCGTGTTTGTGCATTTCTCAAGACGAATTCTGATATAAAATGACGCGAGGAACGCGTTAGAAGCGGCAGAATTGAGATCCGAGCAACCGTTGACGAGAAAATGGCGAGCATTCCCAAATCCTGATCTCATGTTTTTTGGGCTCCAGAACCGTGTTTGTGCATTTCTCATGACTAATTCTGATATAAAATGACACGAGGAACACGCTGGAGGCGACAGAATTGCGATCCGAGAAACCGTTGACGAGAAAATGGCGAGCATTCCCAAAACTTGATCTCATGTTTTTTGGGCTCCAGAAGCGTGTTTGTGCATTTCTCAAGACGAATTCTGATATAAAATGACGCGAGGAACGCGTTAGAAGCGGCAGAATTGAGATCCGAGTAACCGTTGACGAGAAAATGGCGAGCATTCCCAAATCCTGATCTCATGTTTTTTGGGCTCCAGAACCGTGTTTGTGCATTTCTCATGACTAATTCTGATATAAAATGATGCGACAAACGCGTTGGAAGCGACAGAATTGCGATCCGAGCAACCGTTGACGAGAAAATGGCGAGCATTCCCAAATCCTGATCTCATGTTTTTTGGGCTCCAGAACCGTGTTTGTGCATTTCTCATGACTAATTCTGATATAAAATGACGCGACGAACGCGTTGGAAGCGACAGAATTGCGATCCGAGCAACCGTTGACGAGCAAATGGCGAGCATTCCCAAATCCTGATCTCATGTTTTTTGGGCTCCAGAACCGTGTTTGTGCATTTCTCATGACTAATTCTGATATAAAATGACGCGACGAACGCGTTGGAAGCGACAGAATTGCGATCCGAGCAACCGTTGACGAGAAAATGGCGAGCATTCCCAAATCCTGATCTCATGTTTTTTGGGCTCCAGAACCGTGTTTGTGCATTTCTCATGACTAATTCTGATATAAAATGACGCGAGGAACGAGTTGGAAGCGGCAGAATTGAGATCCGAGCAACCGTTGACGAGAAAATGGCGACCATTCCCAAATCCTGATCTCATGTTTTTTGGGCTCCAGAACCGTGTTTCTGCATTTCTCATGACTAATTCTGATATAAAATGACGCGACGAACGCGTTGGAAGCGACAGAATTGCGATCAGAGAAACCGTTGACGAGACAATGGCGAGCATTCCCAAATCCTGATCTCGTGTTTTTTGGACTCCAGAAACGTTTTCGTGCATTTGTCGTCACTATTTCCGACGTAAAATGACACGAGGAACACGCTGGAGGCGACAGAATTGCGATCCGAGAAACCGTTGACGAGAAAATGGCGAGCATTCCCCAATCCTGTTCTCATGTTTTTTGGGCTCCAGAACCGTGTTTGTGCATTTCTCATGACTAATTCTGACGTAAAATGACGCGAGGAACGCGTTGGAAGCGACAGAATTGAGATCCGAGCAACCGTTGACGAGAAAATGGCGAGCATTCCCAAATCCTGATCTCATGTTTTTTGGGCTCCAGAACCGTGCTTGTGCATTTCTCATGACTAATTCTGATATAAAATGACGCGACGAACGCGTTGGAAGCGACAGAATTGTGATCCGAGCAACCGTTGACGAGAAAATGGCGAGCATTCCCAAATCCTGATCTCATGTTTTTTGGGCTCCAGAACCGTGTTTGTGCATTTCTCATGACTAATTCTGATATAAAATGACGCGAGGAACGCGTTGGAAGCGACAGAATTGAGATCCGAGCAACCGTTGACGAGAAAATGGCGAGCATTCCCAAAACTTGATCTCATGTTTTTTGGGCTCCAGAAGCGTGTTTGTGCATTTCTCAAGACGAATTCTGATATAAAATGACGCGAGGAACGCGTTAGAAGCGGCAGAATTGAGATCCGAGCAACCGTTGACGAGAAAATGGCGAGCATTCCCAAATCCTGATCTCATGTTTTTTGGGCTCCAGAACCGTGTTTGTGCATTTCTCATGACTAATTCTGATATAAAATGACGCGACAAACGCGTTGGAAGCGACAGAATTGCGATCCGAGCAACCGTTGACGAGAAAATGGCGAGCATTCCCAAATCCTGATCTCATGTTTTTTGGGCTCCAGAACCGTGTTTGTGCATTTCTCATGACTAATTCTGATATAAAATGACGCGACAAACGCGTTGGAAGCGACAGAATTGCGATCCGAGCAACCGTTGACGAGAAAATGGCGAGCATTCCCAAAACTTGATCTCATGTTTTTTGGGCTCCAGAAGCGTGTTTGTGCATTTCTCAAGACGAATTCTGATATAAAATGACGCGAGGAACGCGTTAGAAGCGGCAGAATTGAGATCCGAGCAACCGTTGACGAGAAAATGGCGAGCATTCCCAAATCCTGATCTCATGTTTTTTGGGCTCCAGAACCGTGTTTGTGCATTTCTCATGACTAATTCTGATATAAAATGACGCGACAAACGCGTTGGAAGCGACAGAATTGCGATCCGAGCAACCGTTGACGAGAAAATGGCGAGCATTCCCAAATCCTGATCTCATGTTTTTTGGGCTCCAGAACCGTGTTTGTGCATTTCTCATGACTAATTCTGGTATAAAATGACGTGAGGAACACGCGGGAGGCGACAGAATTGCGATCAGAGAAACCGTTGACGAGAAAATGGCGAGCATTCCCCAATCCTGATCTCATGTTTTTTGGGCTCCAGAACCGTGTTTGTGCATTTCTCATGACTAATTCTGATATAAAATGACGCGAGGAACACGCTGGAAGCGACAGAATTGCGATCCGAGCAACCGTTGACGAGAAAATGGCGAGCATTCCCAAAACTTGATCTCATGTTTTTTGGGCTCCAGAACCGTGTTTGTGCATTTCTCAAGACGAATTCTGATATAAAATGACGCGAGGAACGCGTTGGAAGCGGCAGAATTGAGATCCGAGCAACCGTTGACGAGAAAATGGCGAGCATTCCCAAATCCTGATCTCATGTTTTTTGGGCTCCAGAACCGTGTTTGTGCATTTCTCATGACTAATTCTGATATAAAATGACGCGACGAACGCGTTGGAAGCGACAGAATTGCGATCAGAGAAACCGTTGACGAGAAAATGGCGAGCATTCCCAAATCCTGATCTCATGTTTTTTGGGCTCCAGAACCGTGTTTGTGCGTTTCTCAAGACTAATTCCGACGTAAAATGACACGAGGAACACGTTGGAAGCGACAGAATTGCGATCCGAGAAACCGTTGACGAGAAAATGGCGAGCATTCCGAAATCCTGATCTCGTGTGTTTTGGACTCCAGAAATGTGTTCCTGCATTTGTCGTCACTATTTCCGACGTAAAATGACGCGAGGAACGCGTTGGAAGCGACATAATTGAGATCCGAGCAACCGTTGACGAGAAAATGGCGAGCATTCCCAAAACTTGATCTCATGTTTTTTGGGCTCCAGAAGCGTGTTTGTGCATTTCTCAAGACGAATTCTGATATAAAATGACGCGAGGAACGCGTTAGAAGCGGCAGAATTGAGATCCGAGCAACCGTTGACGAGAAAATGGCGAGCATTCCCAAATCCTGATCTCATGTTTTTTGGGCTCCAGAAGCGTGTTTGTGCATTTCTCAAGACGAATTCTGATATAAAATGACGCGAGGAACGCGTTAGAAGCGGCAGAATTGAGATCCGAGCAACCGTTGACGAGAAAATGGCGAGCATTCCCAAATCCTGATCTCATGTTTTTTGGGCTCCAGAACCGTGTTTGTGCGTTTCTCAAGACTAATTCCGACGTAAAATGACACGAGGAACACGTTGGAAGCGACAGAATTGCGCTCCGAGAAACCGTTGACGAGAAAATGGCGAGCATTCCCCAATCCTGATCTCATGTTTTTTGGGCTCCAGAACCGTGTTTGTGCATTTCTCATGACTAATTCTGGTATAAAATGACGCGAGGAACACGCTGGAGGCGACAGAATTGCGATCCGAGAAACCGTTGACGAGAAAATGGCGAGCATTCCCAAAACTTGATCTCGTGTTTATTGAACTCCAGAACCGTGTTTGTGCATTTCTCAAAACGAATTCCGACGTAAAATGACACGAGGAACACGTTGGAAGCGACAGGATTGCGATCCGAGAAACCGTTGACGACAAAATCGCGAGCATTCCCAAAACTTGATCTCGTGTTTTTTGGGCTCCAGAACAGTGTTTGTGCCTTTCTCAAGACGAATTCCGACGTAAAATGACACGAGGAACACGTTGGAAGCGACAGAATTGCGATCCGAGAAACCGTTGACGAGAAAATGGCGAGCATTCCCCAATCCTGATCTCATGTTTTTTGGGCTCCAGAACCGTGTTTGTGCATTTCTCATGACTAATTCTGATATAAAATGACGCGAGGAACACGCTGGAGGCGACAGAATTGCGATCCGAGAAACCGTTGACGAGAAAATGGCGAGCATTCCCAAAACTTGATCTCATGTTTTTTGGGCTCCAGAACCGTGTTTGTGCATTTCTCATGACTAATTCTGATATAAAATGACGCGACGAACGCGTTGGAAGCGACAGAAGTGCGATCAGAGAAACCGTTGACGAGAAAATGGCGAGCATTCCCAAATCCTGATCTCGTATTTTTTGGACTCCAGAAACGTTTTCGTGCATTTGTCGTGACTATTTCCGACGCAAAATGACACGAGGAACACGCTGGAAGCGACAGAATTGCGATCCGAGAAACCGTTGACGAGAAAATGGTGAGCATTCCCAAATCCTGATCTCATGTTTTTTGGGCTCCAGAACCGTGTTTGTGCATTTCTCATGACTAATTCTGATATAAAATGACGCGACGAACGCGTTGGAAGCGACAGAATTGCGATCCGAGCAACCGTTGACGAGAAAATCGCGAGCATTCCCAAAACCTGATCTCGTGTTTTTTGGACTCCAGAAACGTTTTCGTGCATTTGTCATCACTATTTCCGACGTAAAATGACACGAGGAACACGCTGGAGGCGACAGAATTGCGATCCGAGAAACCGTTGACGAGAAAATGGCGAGCATTCCCCAATCCTGATCTCATGTTTTTTGGGCTCCAGAACCGTGTTTGTGCATTTCTCAAGACGAATTCTGATATAAAATGACGCGAGGAACGCGTTGGAAGCGGCAGAATTGAGATCCGAGCAACCGTTGACGAGAAAATGGCGAGCATTCCCAAATCCTGATCTCATGTTTTTTGGGCTCCAGAACCGTGTTTGTGCATTTCTCGTGACTAATTCTGATATAAAATGACGCGACGAACGCGTTGGAAGCGACAGAATTGCGATCCGAGCAACCGTTGACGAGAAAATGGCGAGCATTCCCAAATCCTGATCTCATGTTTTTTGGGCTCCAGAACCGTGTTTCTGCATTTCTCATGACTAATTCTGATATAAAATGACGCGACGAACGCGTTGGAAGCGACAGAATTGCGATCAGAGAAACCGTTGACGAGAAAATGGCGAGCATTCCCAAATCCTGATCTCGTGTTTTTTGGACTCCAGAAACGTTTTCGTGCATTTGTCGTGACTATTTCCGACGCAAAATGACACGAGGAACACGCTGGAAGCGACAGAATTGCGATCCGAGAAACCGTTGACGAGAAAATGGCGAGCATTCCCAAAACTTGATCTCGTGTTTATTGAACTCCAGAACCGTGTTTGTGCATTTCTCAAAACGAATTCCGACGTAAAATGACACGAGGAACACGTTGGAAGCGACAGGATTGCGATCCGAGAAACCGTTGACGACAAAATCGCGAGCATTCCCAAAACTTGATCTCGTGTTTTTTGGGCTCCAGAACAGTGTTTGTGCCTTTCTCAAGACGAATTCCGACGTAAAATGACACGAGGAACACGTTGGAAGCGACAGAATTGCGATCCGAGAAACCGTTGACGAGAAAATGGCGAGCATTCCCCAATCCTGATCTCATGTTTTTTGGGCTCCAGAACCGTGTTTGTGCGTTTCTCAAGACTAATTCCGACGTAAAATGACACGAGGAACACGTTGGAAGCGACAGAATTGCGATCCGAGAAACCGTTGACGAGAAAATGGCGAGCATTCCCCAATCCTGATCTCATGTTTTTTGGGCTCCAGAACCGTGTTTGTGCATTTCTCATGACTAATTCTGATATAAAATGACGCGACGAACGCGTTGGAAGCGACAGAATTGTGATCCGAGCAACCGTTGACGAGAAAATGGCGAGCATTCCCAAATCCTGATCTCATGTTTTTTGGGCTCCAGAACCGTGTTTGTGCATTTCTCATGACTAATTCTGATATAAAATGACGCGAGGAACGCGTTGGAAGCGACAGAATTGAGATCCGAGCAACCGTTGACGAGAAAATGGCGAGCATTCCCAAAACTTGATCTCATGTTTTTTGGGCTCCAGAAGCGTGTTCGTGCATTTCTCAAGACGAATTCTGATATAAAATGACGCGAGGAACGCGTTAGAAGCGGCAGAATTGAGATCCGAGCAACCGTTGACGAGAAAATGGCGAGCATTCCCAAATCCTTATCCCATGTTTTTTGGGCTCCAGAACCGTGTTTGTGCATTTCTCATGACTAATTCTGATATAAAATGACGCGCCAAACGCGTTGGAAGCGACAGAATTGCGATCCGAGCAACCGTTGACGAGAAAATGGCGAGCATTCCCAAATCCTGATCTCATGTTTTTTGGGCTCCAGAACCGTGCTTGTGCATTTCTCATGACTAATTCTGATATAAAATGACGCGAGGAACGCGTTGGAAGCGACAGAATTGAGATCCGAGCAACCGTTGACGAGAAAATGGCGAGCATTCCCAAAACTTGATCTCATGTTTTTTGGGCTCCAGAAGCGTGTTCGTGCATTTCTCAAGACGAATTCTGATATAAAATGACGCGAGGAACGCGTTAGAAGCGGCAGAATTGAGATCCGAGCAACCGTTGACGAGAAAATGGCGAGCATTCCCAAATCCTTATCTCATGTTTTTTGGGCTCCAGAACCGTGTTTGTGCATTTCTCATGACTAATTCTGATATAAAATGACGCGCCAAACGCGTTGGAAGCGACAGAATTGCGATCCGAGCAACCGTTGACGAGAAAATGGCGAGCATTCCCAAATCCTGATCTCATGTTTTTTGGGCTCCAGAACCGTGTTTGTGCATTTCTCATGACTAATTCTGATATAAAATGACGCGAGGAACGCGTTGGAAGCGACAGAATTGAGATCCGAGCAACCGTTGACGAGAAAATGGCGAGCATTCCCAAAACTTGATCTCATGTTTTTTGGGCTCCAGAAGCGTGTTCGTGCATTTCTCAAGACGAATTCTGATATAAAATGACGCGAGGAACGCGTTAGAAGCGGCAGAATTGAGATCCGAGCAACCGTTGACGAGAAAATGGCGAGCATTCCCAAATCCTGATCTCATGTTTTTTGGGCTCCAGAACCGTGTTTGTGCATTTCTCATGACTAATTCTGATATAAAATGACGCGCCAAACGCGTTGGAAGCGACAGAATTGCGATCCGAGCAACCGTTGACGAGAAAATGGCGAGCATTCCCAAATCCTGATCTCATGTTTTTTGGGCTCCAGAACCGTGTTTGTGCATTTCTCATGACTAATTCTGATATAAAATGACGCGACAAACGCGTTGGAAGCGACAGAATTGCGATCCGAGCAACCGTTGACGAGAAAATGGCGAGCATTCCCAAATCCTGATCTCATGTTTTTTGGGCTCCAGAACCGTGTTTGTGCATTTCTCATGACTAATTCTGATATAAAATGACGCGACGAACGCGTTGGAAGCGACAGAATTGTGATCCGAGCAACCGTTAACGAGAAAATGGCGAGCATTCCCAAATCCTGATCTCATGTTTTTTGGGCTCCAGAACCGTGTTTGTGCATTTCTCATGACTAATTCTGATATAAAATGACGCGAGGAACGCGTTGGAAGCGACAGAATTGAGATCCGAGCAACCGTTGACGAGAAAATGGCGAGCATTCCCAAAACTTGATCTCATGTTTTTTGGGCTCCAGAAGCGTGTTCGTGCATTTCTCAAGACGAATTCTGATATAAAATGACGCGAGGAACGCGTTAGAAGCGGCAGAATTGAGATCCGAGCAACCGTTGACGAGAAAATGGCGAGCATTCCCAAATCCTGATCTCATGTTTTTTGGGCTCCAGAACCGTGTTTGTGCATTTCTCATGACTAATTCTGATATAAAATGACGCGCCAAACGCGTTGGAAGCGACAGAATTGCGATCCGAGCAACCGTTGACGAGAAAATGGCGAGCATTCCCAAATCCTGATCTCATGTTTTTTGGGCTCCAGAACCGTGTTTGTGCATTTCTCATGACTAATTCTGATATAAAATGACGCGACGAACGCGTTGGAAACGACAGAATTGCGATCCGAGAAACCGTTGACGAGAAAATGGCGAGCATTCCCAAATCCTGATCTCATGTTTTTTGGGCTCCAGAACCGTGTTTGTGCATTTCTCATGACTAATTCTGATATAAAATGACGCGACAAACGCGTTGGAAGCGACAGAATTGCGATCCGAGCAACCGTTGACGAGAAAATGGCGAGCATTCCCAAATCCTGATCTCATGTTTTTTGGGCTCCAGAACCGTGTTTGTGCATTTCTCATGACTAATTCTGATATAAAATGACGCGAGGAACGAGTTGGAAGCGGCAGAATTGAGATCCGAGCAACCGTTGACGAGAAAATGGCGACCATTCCCAAATCCTGATCTCATGTTTTTTGGGCTCCAGAACCGTGTTTCTGCATTTCTCATGACTAATTCTGATATAAAATGACGCGACGAACGCGTTGGAAGCGACAGAATTGCGATCAGAGAAACCGTTGACGAGAAAATGGCGAGCATTCCCAAATCCTGATCTCGTGTTTTTTGGACTCCAG
Organism: Crossocerus cetratus; assembly: GCA_963675795.1. Taxonomy (NCBI): domain Eukaryota; kingdom Metazoa; phylum Arthropoda; class Insecta; order Hymenoptera; family Crabronidae; genus Crossocerus; species Crossocerus cetratus. The sequence goes on from OY776667.1 coordinate 4,425,529, forward strand.
AAACGCTTTCGTGCATTTGTCGTCACTATTTCCGACGTAAAATGACACGAGGAACACGCTGGAGGCGACAGAATTGCGATCCGAGAAACCGTTGACGAGAAAATGGCGAGCATTCCCAAAACTTGATCTCATGTTTTTTGGGCTCCAGAAGCGTGTTTGTGCATTTCTCAAGACGAATTCTGATATAAAATGACGCGAGGAACGCGTTAGAAGCGGCAGAATTGAGATCCGAGCAACCGTTGACGAGAAAATGGCGAGCATTCCCAAATCCTGATCTCATGTTTTTTGGGCTCCAGAACCGTGTTTGTGCATTTCTCATGACTAATTCTGATATAAAATGACGCGACGAACGCGTTGGAAGCGACAGAATTGCGATCCGAGAAACCGTTGACGAGAAAATCGCGAGCATTCCCAAAACCTGATCTCGTGTTTTTTGGACTCCAGAAACGTTTTCGTGCATTTGTCGTCACTATTTCCGACGTAAAATGACACGAGGAACACGCTGGAGGCGACAGAATTGCGATCCGAGAAACCGTTGACGAGAAAATGGCGAGCATTCCCAAAACTTGATCTCATGTTTTTTGGGCTCCAGAAGCGTGTTTGTGCATTTCTCAAGACGAATTCTGATATAAAATGACGCGAGGAACGCGTTAGAAGCGGCAGAATTGAGATCCGAGCAACCGTTGACGAGAAAATGGCGAGCATTCCCAAATCCTGATCTCATGTTTTTTGGGCTCCAGAACCGTGTTTGTGCATTTCTCATGACTAATTCTGATATAAAATGACGCGAGGAACGCGTTGGAAGCGGCAGAATTGAGATCCGAGCAACCGTTGACGAGAAAATGGCGAGCATTCCCAAATCCTGATCTCATGTTTTTTGGGCTCCAGAACCGTGTTTGTGCATTTCTCAAGACGAATTCTGATATAAAATGACGCGAGGAACGCGTTGGAAGCGGCAGAATTGAGATCCGAGCAACCGTTGACGAGAAAATGGCGAGCATTCCCAAATCCTGATCTCATGTTTTTTGGGCTCCAGAACCGTGTTTGTGCATTTCTCATGACTAATTCTGATATAAAATGACGCGAGGAACGCGTTGGAAGCGACAGAATTGAGATCCGAGCAACCGTTGACGAGAAAATGGCGACCATTCCCAAATCCTGATCTCATGTTTTTGGGCTCCAGAACCGTGTTTGTGCATTTCTCATGACTAATTCTGATATAAAATGACGCGACGAACGCGTTGGAAGCGACAGAATTGCGATCCGAGCAACCGTTGACGAGAAAATCGCGAGCATTCCCAAAACCTGATCTCGTGTTTTTTGGACTCCAGAAACGTTTTCGTGCATTTGTCGTCACTATTTCCGACGTAAAATGACACGAGGAACACGCTGGAGGCGACAGAATTGCGATCCGAGAAACCGTTGACGAGAAAATGGCGACCATTCCCAAATCCTGATCTCATGTTTTTTGGGCTCCAGAACCGTGTTTCTGCATTTCTCATGACTAATTCTGATATAAAATGACGCGACGAACGCGTTGGAAGCGACAGAATTGCGATCAGAGAAACCGTTGACGAGAAAATGGCGAGCATTCCCAAATCCTGATCTCGTGTTTTTTAGACTCCAGAAACGCTTTCGTGCATTTGTCGTCACTATTTCCGACGTAAAATGACACGAGGAACACGCTGGAGGCGACAGAATTGCGATCCGAGAAACCGTTGACGAGAAAATGGCGAGCATTCCCAAAACTTGATCTCATGTTTTTTGGGCTCCAGAAGCGTGTTTGTGCATTTCTCATGACTAATTCTGATATAAAATGACGCGCCAAACGCGTTGGAAGCGACAGAATTGCGATCCGAGCAACCGTTGACGAGAAAATGGCGAGCATTCCCAAATCCTGATCTCATGTTTTTTGGGCTCCAGAACCGTGTTTGTGCATTTCTCATGACTAATTCTGATATAAAATGACGCGACGAACGCGTTGGAAACGACAGAATTGCGATCCGAGCAACCGTTGACGAGAAAATGGCGAGCATTCCCAAATCCTGATCTCATGTTTTTTGGGCTCCAGAACCGTGTTTGTGCATTTCTCATGACTAATTCTGATATAAAATGACGCGACAAACGCGTTGGAAGCGACAGAATTGCGATCCGAGCAACCGTTGACGAGAAAATGGCGAGCATTCCCAAATCCTGATCTCATGTTTTTTGGGCTCCAGAACCGTGTTTGTGCATTTCTCATGACTAATTCTGATATAAAATGACGCGAGGAACGAGTTGGAAGCGGCAGAATTGAGATCCGAGCAACCGTTGACGAGAAAATGGCGACCATTCCCAAATCCTGATCTCATGTTTTTTGGGCTCCAGAACCGTGTTTCTGCATTTCTCATGACTAATTCTGATATAAAATGACGCGACGAACGCGTTGGAAGCGACAGAATTGCGATCAGAGAAACCGTTGACGAGAAAATGGCGAGCATTCCCAAATCCTGATCTCGTGTTTTTTGGACTCCAGAAACGCTTTCGTGCATTTGTCGTCACTATTTCCGACGTAAAATGACACGAGGAACACGCTGGAGGCGACAGAATTGCGATCCGAGAAACCGTTGACGAGAAAATGGCGAGCATTCCCAAAACTTGATCTCATGTTTTTTGGGCTCCAGAAGCGTGTTTGTGCATTTCTCAAGACGATTTCTGATATAAAATGACGCGAGGAACGCGTTAGAAGCGGCAGAATTGAGATCCGAGCAACCGTTGACGAGAAAATGGCGAGCATTCCCAAATCCTGATCTCATGTTTTTTGGGCTCCAGAACCGTGTTTGTGCATTTCTCATGACTAATTCTGATATAAAATGACGCGAGGAACGCGTTGGAAGCGGCAGAATTGAGATCCGAGCAACCGTTGACGAGAAAATGGCGAGCATTCCCAAATCCTGATCTCATGTTTTTTGGGCTCCAGAACCGTGTTTGTGCATTTCTCAAGACGAATTCTGATATAAAATGACGCGAGGAACGCGTTGGAAGCGGCAGAATTGAGATCCGAGCAACCGTTGACGAGAAAATGGCGAGCATTCCCAAATCCTGATCTCATGTTTTTTGGGCTCCAGAACCGTGTTTGTGCATTTCTCATGACTAATTCTGATATAAAACGACACGAGGAACACGCTGGAGGCGACAGAATTGCGATCCGAGAAACCGTTGACGAGAAAATGGCGAGCATTCCCAAAACTTGATCTCATGTTTTTTGGGCTCCAGAAGCGTGTTTGTGCATTTCTCAAGACGAATTCTGATATAAAATGACGCGAGGAACGCGTTAGAAGCGGCAGAATTGAGATCCGAGCAACCGTTGACGAGAAAATGGCGAGCATTCCCAAATCCTGATCTCATGTTTTTTGGGCTCCAGAACCGTGTTTGTGCATTTCTCATGACTAATTCTGATATAAAATGATGCGACAAACGCGTTGGAAGCGACAGAATTGCGATCCGAGCAACCGTTGACGAGAAAATGGCGAGCATTCCCAAATCCTGATCTCATGTTTTTTGGGCTCCAGAACCGTGTTTGTGCATTTCTCATGACTAATTCTGATATAAAATGACGCGACGAACGCGTTGGAAGCGACAGAATTGCGATCCGAGCAACCGTTGACGAGAAAATGGCGAGCATTCCCAAATCCTGATCTCATGTTTTTTGGGCTCCAGAACCGTGTTTGTGCATTTCTCATGACTAATTCTGATATAAAATGACGCGAGGAACGAGTTGGAAGGGGCAGAATTGAGATCCGAGCAACCGTTGACGAGAAAATGGCGACCATTCCCAAATCCTGATCTCATGTTTTTTGGGCTCCAAAACCGTGTTTCTGCATTTCTCATGACTAATTCTGATATAAAATGACGCGACGAACGCGTTGGAAGCGACAGAATTGCGATCAGAGAAACCGTTGACGAGAAAATGGCGAGCATTCCCAAATCCTGATCTCGTGTTTTTTGGAATCCAGAAACGCTTTCGTGCATTTGTCGTCACTATTTCCGACGTAAAATGACACGAGGAACACGCTGGAGGCGACAGAATTGCGATCCGAGAAACCGTTGACGAGAAAATGGCGAGCATTCCCAAAACTTGATCTCATGTTTTTTGGGCTCCAGAAGCGTGTTTGTGCATTTCTCAAGACGAATTTTGATATAAAATGACGCGAGGAACGCGTTAGAAGCGGCAGAATTGAGATCCGAGCAACCGTTGACGAGAAAATGGCGAGCATTCCCAAATCCTGATCTCATGTTTTTTGGGCTCCAGAACCGTGTTTGTGCATTTCTCATGACTAATTCTGATATAAAATGACGCGACGAACGCGTTGGAAGCGACAGAATTGCGATCCGAGCAACCGTTGACGAGAAAATGGCGAGCATTCCCAAAACTTGATCTCATGTTTTTTGGGCTCCAGAAGCGTGTTTGTGCATTTCTCAAGACGAATTCTGATATAAAATGACGCGAGGAACGCGTTAGAAGCGGCAGAATTGAGATCCGAGCAACCGTTGACGAGAAAATGGCGAGCATTCCCAAATCCTGATCTCATGTTTTTTGGGCTCCAGAACCGTGTTTGTGCATTTCTCATGACTAATTCTGATATAAAATGACACGAGGAACACGCTGGAGGCGACAGAATTGCGATCCGAGAAACCGTTGACGAGAAAATGGCGAGCATTCCCAAAACTTGATCTCATGTTTTTTGGGCTCCAGAAGCGTGTTTGTGCATTTCTCAAGAAGAATTCTGATATAAAATGACGCGAGGAACGCGTTAGAAGCGGCAGAATTGAGATCCGAGCAACCGTTGACGAGAAAATGGCGAGCATTCCCAAATCCTGATCTCATGTTTTTTGGGCTCCAGAACCGTGTTTGTGCATTTCTCATGACTAATTCTGATATAAAATGATGCGACAAACGCGTTGGAAGCGACAGAATTGCGATCCGAGCAACCGTTGACGAGAAAATGGCGAGCATTCCCAAATCCTGATCTCATGTTTTTTGGGCTCCAGAACCGTGTTTGTGCATTTCTCATGACTAATTCTGATATAAAATGACGCGACGAACGCGTTGGAAGCGACAGAATTGCGATCCGAGCAACCGTTGACGAGCAAATGGCGAGCATTCCCAAATCCTGATCTCATGTTTTTTGGGCTCCAGAACCGTGTTTGTGCATTTCTCATGACTAATTCTGATATAAAATGACGCGAGGAACGCGTTGGAAGCGACAGAATTGAGATCCGAGCAACCGTTGACGAGAAAATGTCGACCATTCCCAAATCCTGATCTCATGTTTTTTGGGCTCCAGAACCGTGTTTGTGCATTTCTCATGACTAATTCTGATATAAAATGACGCGACGAACGCGTTGGAAGCGACAGAATTGCGATCCGAGCAACCGTTGACGCGAAAATGGCGAGCATTCCCAAATCCTGATCTCATGTTTTTTGGGCTCCAGAACCGTGTTTGTGCATTTCTCATGACTAATTCTGATATAAAATGACGCGACGAACGCGTTGGAAGCGACAGAATTGCGATCCGAGCAACCGTTGACGAGAAAATCGCGAGCATTCCCAAAACCTGATCTCGTGTTTTTTGGACTCCAGAAACGTTTTCGTGCATTTGTCGTCACTATTTCCGACGTAAAATGACACGAGGAACACGCTGGAGTCGACAGAATTGCGATCCAAGAAACCGTTGACGAGAAAATGGCGAGCATTCCCCAATCCTGATCTCATGTTTTTTGGGTTCCAGAACCGTGTTTGTGCATTTCTCATGACTAATTCTGATATAAAATGACGCGAGGAACGCGTTGGAAGCGGCAGAATTGAGATCCGAGCAACCGTTGACGAGAAAATGGCGAGCATTCCCAAATCCTGATCTCATGTTTTTTGGCTCCAGAACCGTGTTTGTGCATTTCTCAAGACGAATTCTGATATAAAATGACGCGAGGAACGCGTTGGAAGCGGCAGAATTGAGATCCGAGCAACCGTTGACGAGAAAATGGCGAGCATTCCCAAATCCTGATCTCATGTTTTTTGGGCTCCAGAACCGTGTTTGTGCATTTCTCATGACTAATTCTGATATAAAATGACGCGACGAACGCGTTGGAAGCGACAGAATTGCGATCCGAGCAACCGTTGACGAGAAAATGGCGAGCATTCCCAAATCCTGATCTCATGTTTTTTGGGCTCCAGAACCGTGTTTGTGCATTTCTCATGACTAATTCTGATATAAAATGACGCGAGGAACGAGTTGGAAGCGGCAGAATTGAGATCCGAGCAACCGTTGACGAGAAAATGGCGACCATTCCCAAATCCTGATCTCATGTTTTTTGGGCTCCAGAACCGTGTTTCTGCATTTCTCATGACTAATTCTGATATAAAATGACGCGACGAACGCGTTGGAAGCGACAGAATTGCGATCAGAGAAACCGTTGACGAGACAATGGCGAGCATTCCCAAATCCTGATCTCGTGTTTTTTGGACTCCAGAAACGTTTTCGTGCATTTGTCGTCACTATTTCCGACGTAAAATGACACGAGGAACACGCTGGAGGCGACAGAATTGCGATCCGAGAAACCGTTGACGAGAAAATGGCGAGCATTCCCCAATCCTGTTCTCATGTTTTTTGGGCTCCAGAACCGTGTTTGTGCATTTCTCATGACTAATTCTGACGTAAAATGACGCGAGGAACGCGTTGGAAGCGACAGAATTGAGATCCGAGCAACCGTTGACGAGAAAATGGCGAGCATTCCCAAATCCTGATCTCATGTTTTTTGGGCTCCAGAACCGTGCTTGTGCATTTCTCATGACTAATTCTGATATAAAATGACGCGACGAACGCGTTGGAAGCGACAGAATTGTGATCCGAGCAACCGTTGACGAGAAAATGGCGAGCATTCCCAAATCCTGATCTCATGTTTTTTGGGCTCCAGAACCGTGTTTGTGCATTTCTCATGACTAATTCTGATATAAAATGACGCGAGGAACGCGTTGGAAGCGACAGAATTGAGATCCGAGCAACCGTTGACGAGAAAATGGCGAGCATTCCCAAAACTTGATCTCATGTTTTTTGGGCTCCAGAAGCGTGTTTGTGCATTTCTCAAGACGAATTCTGATATAAAATGACGCGAGGAACGCGTTAGAAGCGGCAGAATTGAGATCCGAGCAACCGTTGACGAGAAAATGGCGAGCATTCCCAAATCCTGATCTCATGTTTTTTGGGCTCCAGAACCGTGTTTGTGCATTTCTCATGACTAATTCTGATATAAAATGACGCGACAAACGCGTTGGAAGCGACAGAATTGCGATCCGAGCAACCGTTGACGAGAAAATGGCGAGCATTCCCAAATCCTGATCTCATGTTTTTTGGGCTCCAGAACCGTGTTTGTGCATTTCTCATGACTAATTCTGATATAAAATGACGCGACAAACGCGTTGGAAGCGACAGAATTGCGATCCGAGCAACCGTTGACGAGAAAATGGCGAGCATTCCCAAAACTTGATCTCATGTTTTTTGGGCTCCAGAAGCGTGTTTGTGCATTTCTCAAGACGAATTCTGATATAAAATGACGCGAGGAACGCGTTAGAAGCGGCAGAATTGAGATCCGAGCAACCGTTGACGAGAAAATGGCGAGCATTCCCAAATCCTGATCTCATGTTTTTTGGGCTCCAGAACCGTGTTTGTGCATTTCTCATGACTAATTCTGATATAAAATGACGCGACAAACGCGTTGGAAGCGACAGAATTGCGATCCGAGCAACCGTTGACGAGAAAATGGCGAGCATTCCCAAATCCTGATCTCATGTTTTTTGGGCTCCAGAACCGTGTTTGTGCATTTCTCATGACTAATTCTGGTATAAAATGACGCGAGGAACACGCGGGAGGCGACAGAATTGCGATCAGAGAAACCGTTGACGAGAAAATGGCGAGCATTCCCCAATCCTGATCTCATGTTTTTTGGGCTCCAGAACCGTGTTTGTGCATTTCTCATGACTAATTCTGATATAAAATGACGCGAGGAACACGCTGGAAGCGACAGAATTGCGATCCGAGCAACCGTTGACGAGAAAATGGCGAGCATTCCCAAAACTTGATCTCATGTTTTTTGGGCTCCAGAACCGTGTTTGTGCATTTCTCAAGACGAATTCTGATATAAAATGACGCGAGGAACGCGTTGGAAGCGGCAGAATTGAGATCCGAGCAACCGTTGACGAGAAAATGGCGAGCATTCCCAAATCCTGATCTCATGTTTTTTGGGCTCCAGAACCGTGTTTGTGCATTTCTCATGACTAATTCTGATATAAAATGACGCGACGAACGCGTTGGAAGCGACAGAATTGCGATCAGAGAAACCGTTGACGAGAAAATGGCGAGCATTCCCAAATCCTGATCTCATGTTTTTTGGGCTCCAGAACCGTGTTTGTGCGTTTCTCAAGACTAATTCCGACGTAAAATGACACGAGGAACACGTTGGAAGCGACAGAATTGCGATCCGAGAAACCGTTGACGAGAAAATGGCGAGCATTCCGAAATCCTGATCTCGTGTGTTTTGGACTCCAGAAATGTGTTCCTGCATTTGTCGTCACTATTTCCGACGTAAAATGACGCGAGGAACGCGTTGGAAGCGACATAATTGAGATCCGAGCAACCGTTGACGAGAAAATGGCGAGCATTCCCAAAACTTGATCTCGTGTTTATTGAACTCCAGAACCGTGTTTGTGCGTTTCTCAAGACTAATTCCGACGTAAAATGACACGAGGAACACGTTGGAAGCGACAGAATTGCGCTCCGAGAAACCGTTGACGAGAAAATGGCGAGCATTCCCAAAACTTGATCTCATGTTTTTTGGGCTCCAGAAGCGTGTTTGTGCATTTCTCAAGACGAATTCTGATATAAAATGACGCGAGGAACGCGTTAGAAGCGGCAGAATTGAGATCCGAGCAACCGTTGACGAGAAAATGGCGAGCATTCCCAAATCCTGATCTCATGTTTTTTGGGCTCCAGAACCGTGTTTGTGCATTTCTCATGACTAATTCTGATATAAAATGACACGAGGAACACGCTGGAGGCGACAGAATTGCGATCCGAGAAACCGTTGACGAGAAAATGGCGAGCATTCCCAAAACTTGATCTCATGTTTTTTGGGCTCCAGAAGCGTGTTTGTGCATTTCTCAAGAAGAATTCTGATATAAAATGACGCGAGGAACGCGTTAGAAGCGGCAGAATTGAGATCCGAGCAACCGTTGACGAGAAAATGGCGAGCATTCCCAAATCCTGATCTCATGTTTTTTGGGCTCCAGAACCGTGTTTGTGCATTTCTCATGACTAATTCTGATATAAAATGATGCGACAAACGCGTTGGAAGCGACAGAATTGCGATCCGAGCAACCGTTGACGAGAAAATGGCGAGCATTCCCAAATCCTGATCTCATGTTTTTTGGGCTCCAGAACCGTGTTTGTGCATTTCTCATGACTAATTCTGATATAAAATGACGCGACGAACGCGTTGGAAGCGACAGAATTGCGATCCGAGCAACCGTTGACGAGCAAATGGCGAGCATTCCCAAATCCTGATCTCATGTTTTTTGGGCTCCAGAACCGTGTTTGTGCATTTCTCATGACTAATTCTGATATAAAATGACGCGAGGAACGCGTTGGAAGCGACAGAATTGAGATCCGAGCAACCGTTGACGAGAAAATGTCGACCATTCCCAAATCCTGATCTCATGTTTTTTGGGCTCCAGAACCGTGTTTGTGCATTTCTCATGACTAATTCTGATATAAAATGACGCGACGAACGCGTTGGAAGCGACAGAATTGCGATCCGAGCAACCGTTGACGCGAAAATGGCGAGCATTCCCAAATCCTGATCTCATGTTTTTTGGGCTCCAGAACCGTGTTTGTGCATTTCTCATGACTAATTCTGATATAAAATGACGCGACGAACGCGTTGGAAGCGACAGAATTGCGATCCGAGCAACCGTTGACGAGAAAATCGCGAGCATTCCCAAAACCTGATCTCGTGTTTTTTGGACTCCAGAAACGTTTTCGTGCATTTGTCGTCACTATTTCCGACGTAAAATGACACGAGGAACACGCTGGAGTCGACAGAATTGCGATCCAAGAAACCGTTGACGAGAAAATGGCGAGCATTCCCCAATCCTGATCTCATGTTTTTTGGGTTCCAGAACCGTGTTTGTGCATTTCTCATGACTAATTCTGATATAAAATGACGCGAGGAACGCGTTGGAAGCGGCAGAATTGAGATCCGAGCAACCGTTGACGAGAAAATGGCGAGCATTCCCAAATCCTGATCTCATGTTTTTTGGCTCCAGAACCGTGTTTGTGCATTTCTCAAGACGAATTCTGATATAAAATGACGCGAGGAACGCGTTGGAAGCGGCAGAATTGAGATCCGAGCAACCGTTGACGAGAAAATGGCGAGCATTCCCAAATCCTGATCTCATGTTTTTTGGGCTCCAGAACCGTGTTTGTGCATTTCTCATGACTAATTCTGATATAAAATGACGCGACGAACGCGTTGGAAGCGACAGAATTGCGATCCGAGCAACCGTTGACGAGAAAATGGCGAGCATTCCCAAATCCTGATCTCATGTTTTTTGGGCTCCAGAACCGTGTTTGTGCATTTCTCATGACTAATTCTGATATAAAATGACGCGAGGAACGAGTTGGAAGCGGCAGAATTGAGATCCGAGCAACCGTTGACGAGAAAATGGCGACCATTCCCAAATCCTGATCTCATGTTTTTTGGGCTCCAGAACCGTGTTTCTGCATTTCTCATGACTAATTCTGATATAAAATGACGCGACGAACGCGTTGGAAGCGACAGAATTGCGATCAGAGAAACCGTTGACGAGACAATGGCGAGCATTCCCAAATCCTGATCTCGTGTTTTTTGGACTCCAGAAACGTTTTCGTGCATTTGTCGTCACTATTTCCGACGTAAAATGACACGAGGAACACGCTGGAGGCGACAGAATTGCGATCCGAGAAACCGTTGACGAGAAAATGGCGAGCATTCCCCAATCCTGTTCTCATGTTTTTTGGGCTCCAGAACCGTGTTTGTGCATTTCTCATGACTAATTCTGACGTAAAATGACGCGAGGAACGCGTTGGAAGCGACAGAATTGAGATCCGAGCAACCGTTGACGAGAAAATGGCGAGCATTCCCAAATCCTGATCTCATGTTTTTTGGGCTCCAGAACCGTGCTTGTGCATTTCTCATGACTAATTCTGATATAAAATGACGCGACGAACGCGTTGGAAGCGACAGAATTGTGATCCGAGCAACCGTTGACGAGAAAATGGCGAGCATTCCCAAATCCTGATCTCATGTTTTTTGGGCTCCAGAACCGTGTTTGTGCATTTCTCATGACTAATTCTGATATAAAATGACGCGAGGAACGCGTTGGAAGCGACAGAATTGAGATCCGAGCAACCGTTGACGAGAAAATGGCGAGCATTCCCAAAACTTGATCTCATGTTTTTTGGGCTCCAGAAGCGTGTTTGTGCATTTCTCAAGACGAATTCTGATATAAAATGACGCGAGGAACGCGTTAGAAGCGGCAGAATTGAGATCCGAGCAACCGTTGACGAGAAAATGGCGAGCATTCCCAAATCCTGATCTCATGTTTTTTGGGCTCCAGAACCGTGTTTGTGCATTTCTCATGACTAATTCTGATATAAAATGACGCGACAAACGCGTTGGAAGCGACAGAATTGCGATCCGAGCAACCGTTGACGAGAAAATGGCGAGCATTCCCAAATCCTGATCTCATGTTTTTTGGGCTCCAGAACCGTGTTTGTGCATTTCTCATGACTAATTCTGATATAAAATGACGCGACAAACGCGTTGGAAGCGACAGAATTGCGATCCGAGCAACCGTTGACGAGAAAATGGCGAGCATTCCCAAAACTTGATCTCATGTTTTTTGGGCTCCAGAAGCGTGTTTGTGCATTTCTCAAGACGAATTCTGATATAAAATGACGCGAGGAACGCGTTAGAAGCGGCAGAATTGAGATCCGAGCAACCGTTGACGAGAAAATGGCGAGCATTCCCAAATCCTGATCTCATGTTTTTTGGGCTCCAGAACCGTGTTTGTGCATTTCTCATGACTAATTCTGATATAAAATGACGCGACAAACGCGTTGGAAGCGACAGAATTGCGATCCGAGCAACCGTTGACGAGAAAATGGCGAGCATTCCCAAATCCTGATCTCATGTTTTTTGGGCTCCAGAACCGTGTTTGTGCATTTCTCATGACTAATTCTGGTATAAAATGACGCGAGGAACACGCGGGAGGCGACAGAATTGCGATCAGAGAAACCGTTGACGAGAAAATGGCGAGCATTCCCCAATCCTGATCTCATGTTTTTTGGGCTCCAGAACCGTGTTTGTGCATTTCTCATGACTAATTCTGATATAAAATGACGCGAGGAACACGCTGGAAGCGACAGAATTGCGATCCGAGCAACCGTTGACGAGAAAATGGCGAGCATTCCCAAAACTTGATCTCATGTTTTTTGGGCTCCAGAACCGTGTTTGTGCATTTCTCAAGACGAATTCTGATATAAAATGACGCGAGGAACGCGTTGGAAGCGGCAGAATTGAGATCCGAGCAACCGTTGACGAGAAAATGGCGAGCATTCCCAAATCCTGATCTCATGTTTTTTGGGCTCCAGAACCGTGTTTGTGCATTTCTCATGACTAATTCTGATATAAAATGACGCGACGAACGCGTTGGAAGCGACAGAATTGCGATCAGAGAAACCGTTGACGAGAAAATGGCGAGCATTCCCAAATCCTGATCTCATGTTTTTTGGGCTCCAGAACCGTGTTTGTGCGTTTCTCAAGACTAATTCCGACGTAAAATGACACGAGGAACACGTTGGAAGCGACAGAATTGCGATCCGAGAAACCGTTGACGAGAAAATGGCGAGCATTCCGAAATCCTGATCTCGTGTGTTTTGGACTCCAGAAATGTGTTCCTGCATTTGTCGTCACTATTTCCGACGTAAAATGACGCGAGGAACGCGTTGGAAGCGACATAATTGAGATCCGAGCAACCGTTGACGAGAAAATGGCGAGCATTCCCAAAACTTGATCTCGTGTTTATTGAACTCCAGAACCGTGTTTGTGCGTTTCTCAAGACTAATTCCGACGTAAAATGACACGAGGAACACGTTGGAAGCGACAGAATTGCGCTCCGAGAAACCGTTGACGAGAAAATGGCGAGCATTCCCCAATCCTGATCTCATGTTTTTTGGGCTCCAGAACCGTGTTTGTGCATTTCTCATGACTAATTCTGGTATAAAATGACGCGAGGAACACGCTGGAGGCGACAGAATTGCGATCCGAGAAACCGTTGACGAGAAAATGGCGAGCATTCCCAAAACTTGATCTCGTGTTTATTGAACTCCAGAACCGTGTTTGTGCATTTCTCAAAACGAATTCCGACGTAAAATGACACGAGGAACACGTTGGAAGCGACAGGATTGCGATCCGAGAAACCGTTGACGACAAAATCGCGAGCATTCCCAAAACTTGATCTCGTGTTTTTTGGGCTCCAGAACAGTGTTTGTGCCTTTCTCAAGACGAATTCCGACGTAAAATGACACGAGGAACACGTTGGAAGCGACAGAATTGCGATCCGAGAAACCGTTGACGAGAAAATGGCGAGCATTCCCCAATCCTGATCTCATGTTTTTTGGGCTCCAGAACCGTGTTTGTGCATTTCTCATGACTAATTCTGATATAAAATGACGCGAGGAACACGCTGGAGGCGACAGAATTGCGATCCGAGAAACCGTTGACGAGAAAATGGCGAGCATTCCCAAAACTTGATCTCATGTTTTTTGGGCTCCAGAACCGTGTTTGTGCATTTCTCATGACTAATTCTGATATAAAATGACGCGACGAACGCGTTGGAAGCGACAGAAGTGCGATCAGAGAAACCGTTGACGAGAAAATGGCGAGCATTCCCAAATCCTGATCTCGTATTTTTTGGACTCCAGAAACGTTTTCGTGCATTTGTCGTGACTATTTCCGACGCAAAATGACACGAGGAACACGCTGGAAGCGACAGAATTGCGATCCGAGAAACCGTTGACGAGAAAATGGTGAGCATTCCCAAATCCTGATCTCATGTTTTTTGGGCTCCAGAACCGTGTTTGTGCATTTCTCATGACTAATTCTGATATAAAATGACGCGACGAACGCGTTGGAAGCGACAGAATTGCGATCCGAGCAACCGTTGACGAGAAAATCGCGAGCATTCCCAAAACCTGATCTCGTGTTTTTTGGACTCCAGAAACGTTTTCGTGCATTTGTCATCACTATTTCCGACGTAAAATGACACGAGGAACACGCTGGAGGCGACAGAATTGCGATCCGAGAAACCGTTGACGAGAAAATGGCGAGCATTCCCCAATCCTGATCTCATGTTTTTTGGGCTCCAGAACCGTGTTTGTGCATTTCTCAAGACGAATTCTGATATAAAATGACGCGAGGAACGCGTTGGAAGCGGCAGAATTGAGATCCGAGCAACCGTTGACGAGAAAATGGCGAGCATTCCCAAATCCTGATCTCATGTTTTTTGGGCTCCAGAACCGTGTTTGTGCATTTCTCGTGACTAATTCTGATATAAAATGACGCGACGAACGCGTTGGAAGCGACAGAATTGCGATCCGAGCAACCGTTGACGAGAAAATGGCGAGCATTCCCAAATCCTGATCTCATGTTTTTTGGGCTCCAGAACCGTGTTTCTGCATTTCTCATGACTAATTCTGATATAAAATGACGCGACGAACGCGTTGGAAGCGACAGAATTGCGATCAGAGAAACCGTTGACGAGAAAATGGCGAGCATTCCCAAATCCTGATCTCGTGTTTTTTGGACTCCAGAAACGTTTTCGTGCATTTGTCGTGACTATTTCCGACGCAAAATGACACGAGGAACACGCTGGAAGCGACAGAATTGCGATCCGAGAAACCGTTGACGAGAAAATGGCGAGCATTCCCAAAACTTGATCTCGTGTTTATTGAACTCCAGAACCGTGTTTGTGCATTTCTCAAAACGAATTCCGACGTAAAATGACACGAGGAACACGTTGGAAGCGACAGGATTGCGATCCGAGAAACCGTTGACGACAAAATCGCGAGCATTCCCAAAACTTGATCTCGTGTTTTTTGGGCTCCAGAACAGTGTTTGTGCCTTTCTCAAGACGAATTCCGACGTAAAATGACACGAGGAACACGTTGGAAGCGACAGAATTGCGATCCGAGAAACCGTTGACGAGAAAATGGCGAGCATTCCCCAATCCTGATCTCATGTTTTTTGGGCTCCAGAACCGTGTTTGTGCGTTTCTCAAGACTAATTCCGACGTAAAATGACACGAGGAACACGTTGGAAGCGACAGAATTGCGATCCGAGAAACCGTTGACGAGAAAATGGCGAGCATTCCCCAATCCTGATCTCATGTTTTTTGGGCTCCAGAACCGTGTTTGTGCATTTCTCATGACTAATTCTGGTATAAAATGACGTGAGGAACACGGTGGAGGCGACAGAATTGCGATCCGAGAAACCGTTGACGAGAAAATGGCGAGCGTTCCCCAATCCTGATCTCATGTTTTTTGGGCTCCAGAACCGTGTTTGTGCATTTCTCATGACTAATTCTGATATAAAATGACGCGAGGAAAACGCTGGAAGCGACAGAATTGCGATCCGAGCAACCGTTGACGAGAAAATGGCGAGCATTCCCAAAACTTGATCTCGTGTTTATTGAACTCCAGAACCGTGTTTGTGCATTTCTAAAAACGAATTCCGACGTAAAATGACACGAGGAACACGTTGGAAGCGACAGGATTGCGATCCGAGAAACCGTTGACGACAAAATCGCGAGTATTCCCAAAACTTGATCTCGTGTTTTTTGGGCTCCAGAACAGTGTTTGTGCATTTCTCAAGACGAATTCCGACGTAAAATGACACGAGGAACACGTTGGAAGCGACAGGATTTCGTTCCGAGAAACCGTTGACGAGAAAATCGCGAGCATTCCCAAATCCTGATCTCGTGTTTTTTGGGCTCCAGAACCGTGTTTCTGCATTTCTCATGACTAATTCCGATGTAAAATGACGCGAGGAACGCGCTGGAAGCGACAGAATTGCGATCCGAGCAACCGTTGACGAGAAAATGGCGAGCATTCCCAAAACTTGATCTCGTGTTTATTGAACTCCAGAACCGTGTTTGTGCATTTCTCAAGACGAATTCTGATATAAAATGACGCGAGGAACGCGTTGGAAGCGGCAGAATTGAGATCCGAGAAACCGTTGACGACAAAATCGCGAGCATTCCCAAAACTTGATCTCGTGTTTTTTGGGCTCCAGAACCGTGTTTGTGCATTTCTCATGACTAATTCTGGTATAAAATGACGCGAGGAACACGCTGGAGGCGACAGAATTGAGATCCGAGCAACCGTTGACGAGAAAATGGCGAGCATTCCCAAATCCTGATCTCATGTTTTTTGGGCTCCAGAACCGTGTTTGTGCATTTCTCATGACTAATTCTGATATAAAATGACGCGACGAACGCGTTGGAAGCGACAGAATTGCGATCCGAGCAACCGTTGACGAGAAAATGGCGAGCATTCCCAAATCCTGATCTCATGTTTTTTGGGCTCCAGAACCGTGTTTGTGCATTTCTCATGACTAATTCTGATATAAAATGACGCGAGGAACGCGTTGGAAGCGACAGAATTGAGATCCGAGCAACCGTTGACGAGAAAATGGCGAGCATTCCCAAATCCTGATCTCATGTTTTTTGGGCTCCAGAATCGTGTTTGTGCATTTCTCATGACTAATTCTGATATAAAATGACGCGACGAACGCGTTGGAAGCGACAGAATTGCGATCCGAGCAACCGTTGACGAGAAAATGGCGAGCATTCCCAAAACTTGATCTCATGTTTTTTGGGCTCCAGAACCGTGTTTGTGCATTTCTCATGACTAATTCTGATATAAAATGACGCGACGAACGCGTTGGAAGCGACAGAAGTGCGATCAGAGAAACCGTTGACGAGAAAATGGCGAGCATTCCCAAATCCTGATCTCGTATTTTTTGGACTCCAGAAACGTTTTCGTGCATTTGTCGTGACTATTTCCGACGCAAAATGACACGAGGAACACGCTGGAAGCGACAGAATTGCGATCCGAGAAACCGTTGACGAGAAAATGGTGAGCATTCCCAAATCCTGATCTCATGTTTTTTGGGCTCCAGAACCGTGTTTGTGCATTTCTCATGACTAATTCTGATATAAAATGACGCGACGAACGCGTTGGAAGCGACAGAATTGCGATCCGAGCAACCGTTGACGAGAAAATCGCGAGCATTCCCAAAACCTGATCTCGTGTTTTTTGGACTCCAGAAACGTTTTCGTGCATTTGTCATCACTATTTCCGACGTAAAATGACACGAGGAACACGCTGGAGGCGACAGAATTGCGATCCGAGAAACCGTTGACGAGAAAATGGCGAGCATTCCCCAATCCTGATCTCATGTTTTTTGGGCTCCAGAACCGTGTTTGTGCATTTCTCAAGACGAATTCTGATATAAAATGACGCGAGGAACGCGTTGGAAGCGGCAGAATTGAGATCCGAGCAACCGTTGACGAGAAAATGGCGAGCATTCCCAAATCCTGATCTCATGTTTTTTGGGCTCCAGAACCGTGTTTGTGCATTTCTCGTGACTAATTCTGATATAAAATGACGCGACGAACGCGTTGGAAGCGACAGAATTGCGATCCGAGCAACCGTTGACGAGAAAATGGCGAGCATTCCCAAATCCTGATCTCATGTTTTTTGGGCTCCAGAACCGTGTTTCTGCATTTCTCATGACTAATTCTGATATAAAATGACGCGACGAACGCGTTGGAAGCGACAGAATTGCGATCAGAGAAACCGTTGACGAGAAAATGGCGAGCATTCCCAAATCCTGATCTCGTGTTTTTTGGACTCCAGAAACGTTTTCGTGCATTTGTCGTGACTATTTCCGACGCAAAATGACACGAGGAACACGCTGGAAGCGACAGAATTGCGATCCGAGAAACCGTTGACGAGAAAATGGCGAGCATTCCCAAATCCTGATCTCATGTTTTTTGGGCTCCAGAACCGTGTTTGTGCATTTCTCATGACTAATTCTGATATAAAATGACGCGACGAACGCGTTGGAAGCGACAGAATTGCGATCCGAGCAACCGTTGACGAGAAAATGGCGAGCATTCCCAAATCCTGATCTCATGTTTTTTGGGCTCCAGAACCGTGTTTGTGCATTTCTCATGACTAATTCTGATATAAAATGACGCGAGGAACGCGTTGGAAGCGACAGAATTGAGATCCGAGCAACCGTTGACGAGAAAATGGCGAGCATTCCCAAAACTTGATCTCATGTTTTTTGGGCTCCAGAACCGTGTTTGTGCATTTCTCAAGACGAATTCTGATATAAAATGACGCGAGGAACGCGTTGGAAGCGGCAGAATTGAGATCCGAGCAACCGTTGACGAGAAAATGGCGAGCATTCCCAAATCCTGATCTCATGTTTTTTGGGCTCCAGAACCGTGTTTGTGCATTTCTCGTGACTAATTCTGATATAAAATGACGCGACGAACGCGTTGGAAGCGACAGAATTGCGATCCGAGCAACCGTTGACGAGAAAATGGCGAGCATTCCCAAACCCTGATCTCATGTTTTTTGGGCTCCAGAACCGTGTTTCTGCATTTCTCATGACTAATTCTGATATAAAATGACGCGACGAACGCGTTGGAAGCGACAGAATTGCGATCAGAGAAACCGTTGACGAGAAAATGGCGAGCATTCCCAAATCCTGATCTCGTGTTTTTTGGACTCCAGAAACGTTTTCGTGCATTTGTCGTGACTATTTCCGACGCAAAATGACACGAGGAACACGCTGGAAGCGACAGAATTGCGATCCGAGAAACCGTTGACGAGAAAATGGTGAGCATTCCCAAATCCTGATCTCATGTTTTTTGGGCTCCAGAACCGTGGTTGTGCATTTCTCATGACTAATTCTGATATAAAATGACGCGACGAACGCGTTGGAAGCGACAGAATTGCGATCCGAGCAACCGTTGACGAGAAAATGGCGAGCATTCCCAAAACTTGATCTCGTGTTTATTGAACTCCAGAACCGTGTTTGTGCATTTCTCAAGACGAATTCCGACGTAAAATGACACGAGGAACATGTTGGAAGCGACAGGATTGCGATCCGAGAAACCGTTGATGACAAAATCGCGAGCATTCCCAAAACCTGAACTCGTGGTTTTTGGACTCCAGAAACGTTTTCGTGCATTTGTCGTGACTATTTCCGACGCAAAATGTCACGAGGAACACGCTGGAGGCGACAGAATTGCGATCCGAGAAACCGTTGACGAGAAAATGGCGAGCATTCCCCAATCCTGATCTCATGTTTTTTGGGCTCCAGAACCGTGTTTGTGCATTTCCCATGACTAATTCTGGTATAAAATGACGCGAGGAACACGCTGGAGGCGACAGAATTGCGATCCGAGAAACCGTTGACGAGAAAATGGCGAGCATTCCCCAATCCTGATCTCATGTTTTTTGGGCTCCAGAACCGTGTTTCTGCATTTCTCATGACTAATTCTGATATAAAATGACGCGAGGAACACGCTGGAAGCGACAGAATTGCGATCCGAGCAACCGTTGATGAGAAAATGGCGAGCATTCCCAAATCCTGATCTCATGTTTTTTGGGCTCCAGAACCGTGTTTGTGCATTTCTCATGACTAATTCTGATATAAAATGACGCGAGGAACGAGTTGGACGCGGCAGAATTGAGATCCGAGCAACCGTTGACGAGAAAATGGCGACCATTCCCAAATCCTGATCTCATGTTTTTTGGGCTCCAGAACCGTGTTTCCGCATTTGTCATGACTAATTCTGATATAAAATGACGCGACGAACGCTTTGGAAGCGACAGAATTGCGATCAGAGAAACCGTTGACGAGAAAATGGCGAGCATTCCCAAATCCTGATCTCGTGTTTTTTGGACACCAGAAACGTTTTCGTGCATTTGTCGTCACTATTTCCGACGTAAAATGACACGAGGAACACGCTGGAGGCGACAGAATTGCGATCCGAGAAACCGTTGACGAGAAAATGGCGAGCATTCCCCAATCCTGATCTCATGTTTTTTGGGCTCCAGAACCGTGTTTGTGCATTTCTCATGACTAATTCTGATATAAAATGACGCGAGGAACGCGTTCGAAGCGACAGAATTGAGATCCGAGCAACCGTTGACGAGAAAATGGCGAGCATTCCCAAATCCTGATCTCATGTTTTTTGGGCTCCAGAACCGCGTTTGTGCATTTCTCATGACTAATTCTGATATAAAATGACGCGAGGAACGCGTTGGAAGCGACAGAATTGAGATCCGAGCAACCGTTGACGAGAAAATGGCGACCATTCCCAAATCCTGATCTCATGTTTTTTGGGCTCCAGAACCGTGTTTCTGCATTTCTCATGACTAATTCTGATATAAAATGACGCGACGAACGCGTTGGAAGCGACAGAAGTGCGATCAGAGAAACCGTTGACGAGAAAATGGCGAGCATTCCCAAATCCTGATCTCATGTTTTTTGGGCTCCAGAACCGTGTTCGTGCATTTCTCAAGACGAATTCTGATATAAAATGACGCGAGGAACGCGTTGGAAGCGGCAGAATTGAGATCCGAGAAACCGTTGACGACAAAATCGCGAGCATTCCCAAAACTTGATCTCGTGTTTTTTGGGCTCCAGAACCGTGTTTGTGCATTTCTCATGACTAATTCTGGTATAAAATGACGCGAGGAACGCGTTGGAAGCGACAGAATTGAGATCCGAGCAACCGTTGACGAGAAAATGGCGAGCATTCCCAAAACTTGATCTCATGTTTTTTGGGCTCCAGAACCGTGTTTGTGCATTTCTCAAGACGAATTCTGATATAAAATGACGCGAGGAACGCGTTGGAAGCGGCAGAATTGAGATCCGAGCAACCGTTGACGAGAAAATGGCGAGCATTCCCAAATCCTGATCTCATGTTTTTTGGGCTCCAGAATCGTGTTTGTGCATTTCTCATGACTAATTCTGATATAAAATGACGCGACGAACGCGTTGGAAGCGACAGAATTGCGATCCGAGCAACCGTTGACGAGAAAATGGCGAGCATTCCCAAATCCTGATCTCATGTTTTTTGGGCTCCAGAACCGTGTTTGTGCATTTCTCATGACTAATTCTGATATAAAATGACGCGAGGAACGCGTTGGAAGGGGCAGAATTGAGATCCGAGCAACCGTTGACGAGAAAATGGCGAGCATTCCCAAATCCTGATCTCATGTTTTTTGGGCTCCAGAACCGTGTTTCTGCATTTCTCATGACTAATTCTGATATAAAATGACGCGACGAACGCGTTGGAAGCGACAGAAGTGCGATCAGAGAAACCGTTGACGAGAAAATGGCGAGCATTCCCAAATCCTGATCTCGTATTTTTTGGACTCCAGAAACGTTTTCGTGCATTTGTCGTGACTATTTCCGACGCAAAATGACACGAGGAACACGCTGGAAGCGACAGAATTGCGATCCGAGAAACCGTTGACGAGAAAATGGTGAGCATTCCCAAATCCTGATCTCATGTTTTTTGGGCTCCAGAACCGTGTTTGTGCATTTCTCATGACTAATTCTGATATAAAATGACGCGACGAACGCGTTGGAAGCGACAGAATTGCGATCCGAGCAACCGTTGACGAGAAAATCGCGAGCATTCCCAAAACCTGATCTCGTGTTTTTTGGACTCCAGAAACGTTTTCGTGCATTTGTCATCACTATTTCCGACGTAAAATGACACGAGGAACACGCTGGAGGCGACAGAATTGCGATCCGAGAAACCGTTGACGAGAAAATGGCGAGCATTCCCCAATCCTGATCTCATGTTTTTTGGGCTCCAGAACCGTGTTTGTGCATTTCTCAAGACGAATTCTGATATAAAATGACGCGAGGAACGCGTTGGAAGCGGCAGAATTGAGATCCGAGCAACCGTTGACGAGAAAATGGCGAGCATTCCCAAATCCTGATCTCATGTTTTTTGGGCTCCAGAACCGTGTTTGTGCATTTCTCATGACTAATTCTGATATAAAATGACGCGACGAACGCGTTGGAAGCGACAGAATTGCGATCCGAGCAACCGTTGACAAGAAAATGGCGAGCATTCCCAAATCCTGATCTCATCTTTTTTGGGCTCCAGAACCGTGTTTGTGCATTTCTCATGACTAATTCTGATATAAAATGACGCGAGGAACGCGTTGGAAGCGACAGAATTGAGATCCGAACAACCGTTGACGAGAAAATGGCGAGCATTCCCAAAACTTGATCTCATGTTTTTTGGGCTCCAGAACCGTGTTTGTGCATTTCTCAAGACGAATTCTGATATAAAATGACGCGAGGAACGCGTTGGAAGCGGCAGAATTGAGATCCGAGCAACCGTTGACGAGAAAATGGCGAGCATTCCCAAATCCTGATCTCATGTTTTTTGGGCTCCAGAACCGTGTTTGTGCATTTCTCGTGACTAATTCTGATATAAAATGACGCGACGAACGCGTTGGAAGCGACAGAATTGCGATCCGAGCAACCGTTGACGAGAAAATGGCGAGCATTCCCAAATCCTGATCTCATGTTTTTTGGGCTCCAGAACCGTGTTTCTGCATTTCTCATGACTAATTCTGATATAAAATGACGCGACGAACGCGTTGGAAGCGACAGAATTGCGATCAGAGAAACCGTTGACGAGAAAATGGCGAGCATTCCCAAATCCTGATCTCGTGTTTTTTGGACTCCAGAAACGTTTTCGTGCATTTGTAGTGACTATTTCCGACGCAAAATGACACGAGGAACACGCTGGAAGCGACAGAATTGCGATCCGAGAAACCGTTGACGAGAAAATGGCGAGCATTCCCAAATCCTGATCTCATGTTTTTTGGGCTCCAGAACCGTGTTTGTGCATTTCTCATGACTAATTCTGATATAAAATGACGCGACGAACGCGTTGGAAGCGACAGAATTGCGATCCGAGCAACCGTTGACGAGAAAATGGCGAGCATTCCCAAAACTTGATCTCGTGTTTATTGAACTCCAGAACCGTGTTTGTGCATTTCTCAAGACGAATTCTGATATAAAATGACGCGAGGAACGCGTTGGAAGCGGCAGAATTGAGATCCGAGAAACCGTTGACGACAAAATCGCGAGCATTCCCAAAACTTGATCTCGTGTTTTTTGGGCTCCAGAACCGTGTTTGTGCATTTCTCAAGACGAATTCTGATATAAAATGACGCGAGGAACGCGTTGGAAGCGGCAGAATTGAGATCCGAGCAACCGTTGACGAGAAAATGGCGAGCATTCCCAAATCCTGATCTCATGTTTTTTGGGCTCCAGAACCGTGTTTGTGCATTTCTCGTGACTAATTCTGATATAAAATGACGCGACGAACGCGTTGGAAGCGACAGAATTGCGATCCGAGCAACCGTTGACGAGAAAATGGCGAGCATTCCCAAATCCTGATCTCATGTTTTTTGGGCTCCAGAACCGTGTTTCTGCATTTCTCATGACTAATTCTGATATAAAATGACGCGACGAACGCGTTGGAAGCGACAGAATTGCGATCAGAGAAACCGTTGACGAGAAAATGGCGAGCATTCCCAAATCCTGATCTCGTGTTTTTTGGACTCCAGAAACGTTTTCGTGCATTTGGCGTGACTATTTCCGACGCAAAATGACACGAGGAACACGCTGGAAGCGACAGAATTGCGATCCGAGAAACCGTTGACGAGAAAATGGTGAGCATTCCCAAATCCTGATCTCATGTTTTTTGGGCTCCAGAACCGTGTTTGTGCATTTCTCATGACTAATTCTGATATAAAATGACGCGACGAACGCGTTGGAAGCGACAGAATTGCGATCCGAGCAACCGTTGACGAGAAAATGGCGAGCATTCCCAAAACTTGATCTCGTGTTTATTGAACTCCAGAACCGTGTTTGTGCATTTCTCAAGACGAATTCCGACGTAAAATGACACGAGGAACATGTTGGAAGCGACAGGATTGCGATCCGAGAAACCGTTGATGACAAAATCGCGAGCATTCCCAAAACCTGAACTCGTGGTTTTTGGACTCCAGAAACGTTTTCGTGCATTTGTCGTGACTATTTCCGACGCAAAATGTCACGAGGAACACGCTGGAGGCGACAGAATTGCGATCCGAGAAACCGTTGACGAGAAAATGGCGAGCATTCCCCAATCCTGATCTCATGTTTTTTGGGCTCCAGAACCGTGTTTGTGCATTTCCCATGACTAATTCTGGTATAAAATGACGCGAGGAACACGCTGGAGGCGACAGAATTGCGATCCGAGCAACCGTTGACGAGAAAATGGCGAGCATTCCCAAATCCTGATCTCATGTTTTTTGGGCTCCAGAACCGTGTTTGTGCATTTCTCATGACTAATTCTGATATAAAATGACGCGAGGAACGAGTTGGAAGCGGCAGAATTGAGATCCGAGCAACCGTTGACGAGAAAATGGCGACCATTCCCAAATCCTGATCTCATGTTTTTTGGGCTCCAGAACCGTGTTTCCGCATTTGTCATGACTAATTCTGATATAAAATGACGCGACGAACGCGTTGGAAGCGACAGAATTGCGATCAGAGAAACCGTTGACGAGAAAATGGCGAGCATTCCCAAATCCTGATCTCGTGTTTTTTGGACTCCAGAAACGTTTTCGTGCATTTGTCGTCACTATTTCCGACGTAAAATGACACGAGGAACACGCTGGAGGCGACAGAATTGCGATCCGAGAAACCGTTGACGAGAAAATGGCGAGCATTCCCCAATCCTGATCTCATGTTTTTTGGGCTCCAGAACCGTGTTTGTGCATTTCTCATGACTAATTCTGATCAGGAGACTCGGTAGAGTCTCGCGCCAAGTAGAAGTTCCCTCTCCATATATATATGACACTCCGGCGCGCGACAGCCGAGGCTATATTATCCCGAACACTAGCTGTTATCCTTAGTTACCAAACTTTCACCTCGATTTATGCGAAAGTTAGAGCCCCAAGAATTTATTTCAGAATTTTGTATTTCATCGTTGATTTTTCTGAATCCAATGAGCCAAGAATCATGTGGATCGGTCCAGCCGTTCCGGAGATATGAATTTCCTGTTTTATTTTTCTCGTGGAAAAGGCAAAGCGGATTAAGAGTTTCATCGTCCGGTTTTATACAATTCCTAAAAATGTTACTCTCACGTGTTTCACGCGAGCGGGCGCCACCGCGAAGTGCTACAGAGTGCTGCGCAGGTAACATGGTTTTATACCATAGCAGACTATTATGTTTTACACCATGGCTGGTTATGTGTCATACGCGATGGCTGGTTAGGTGTGAATGCTATGTGATAAATCATTAATAAAACACTGTACTGTACGTTATTTATTAATAAAACACTGTACTGTACTTGCCCCTCGCTCTGTGATCTTGTGATTATTGCGAATTATGATTATGAAAAGTCCTAAAAGTGAGAAGTCCGTGACTCACAAATCGCTGCATTTGGTTGTCAAGTGTGCAGCACTTGCTTATAGAAAACTTGAGCATTAATTAACGATTGTGGACTCCTTGAGTTACGCACGTAACAGTCTAGATACTCTAAAATTCATTAAAGTGTGTATGAAGATAAGCTATTCTCACAGACGCACTCTTAACCTTGCTGTACCTTGATGATGACTGCTAAGTGCATAGCTCAGGGAGCGCAGAATTCAAAGTGTTGCGATTTGATGAACAGGTGCTAATATCCTCAAATGGTGCATGCTGTACTGTACTTGCCCCTGTCTCTGTGATCTTGTGATTATTGCGAATTATGATTATGAAAAGTCCTAAGAGTGAGAAGTCTGTGGCTCACAAATCGCTGTATTTGGTTGTCAAGTGTGTAGTACTTGCTTATAGGAAACTTCAGCATTAATTAACGATTGTGGACTCCTTGAGTTACACACTTAACAGTCTAGATACTCTAAAATTAAAGTGTGTATGAAGATAAGCTATTCTCACATACGCACTCTTAATCTTGGTGTACCTTGATGATGACTACTAAGTGCATAGCTCGGGGAGCGCAGAATTCAAAGTGTTGCGATTTGATGAACAGATACTAATAACCTCAAACGGTGCATGATTGTTTTAGCTCCTTAGCTGAAGCGTTCCATGAGCTGCGATCTTGACAGTCAAGGTACATTCAAAAATTAGATAAATTAGTCTGCATATGATTTATAATTAATCATGCGACACACTCATACGCAGTCTAATTCATCTAATTCATTTAAGTGCATCGTGACTGTCAGGTTCGCAGTTCAAGGAATGCTTGAGCTAAAGAGCTGAAATGACATAAGCAAGCAGTGATTACCAATCATATGTCATTGGGGCCAATCATATGATATGGCTATTGGTAATCGATACTTGCTTATAGTTTTGTTACTACTAGCCATTGTCAGTAGTTGCTTATAGAAAACTGCAGCATTAAAGATTGTGCACTCCTTGAATTACACATTTGACAGTCAGGATTTTAGACTGTCAAGTACGCAACTCAAGGTACGCACAACCTTTAGTTGCTTACTTACATCACTTTAGCTGATTTAGCTGAAGCGTTCCTTTAGCTGCGAACTTGACAGTAAAGATACACCAAAATAAATTACATAAATTAGGCTGCGTTTTGAGTGTATCGCTTTAGAATCTTTACAATTAATCATGCGACATACTCATACACAGTCTTATTCATCTAATTCATTTACGTGCATCATGATTGTCAAGTTCACAGTTCAAGGAATGCTTAAGCTAAAGGGCTAAAATGACAGAAGCAAGCAATGATTACCAATCATGTGTCATTTGGGGATATGGCTATGTTACATACTGTAATAAATAGAGAATATATTCTTGAATGAACGACCAAAAATGCATGATATCAGCCCCCCCCCCAACACCCCCCCCCGACATTAAAATGTTAAAAAATGCGCCAAGTAGTTTTGTCTACCTCTCTACAGTTTAATCCCACAGCAAAATTTACCAAAAATATAAACGGATATCATTCAAAAGCCAAGCCAATCATCAAAATTAACAAAAAAATTAATCAAATTCCAAAACAATCAAAATTAAATAAAATAAAATAAAGTCTACAAAAACTTGGCAAACTGGCCATACGAATGACGATAGAGGGGTGTTTTGTCTCGGTCTTAATTACATCACGTTTCCACGCAGCCAGTTTGCCATTTTTGTAGACTTTATTTTATTTTATTTAATTTTGATTGTTTTGGAATTTGATTAATTTTTTTGTTAATTTTGATGATTGGCTTGGCTTTTGAATGATATCCGTTTATATTTTTGGTAAATTTTGCTGTGGGATTAAACTGTAGAGAGGTAGACAAAACTACTTGGCGCATTTTTTAACATTTTAATGTCGGGGGGGGGTGTTGGGGGGGGGGGGGGCTGATATCATGCATTTTTGGTCGTTCATATAAAATGACGCGAGGAACGCGTTCGAAGCGACAGAATTGAGATCCGAGCAACCGTTGACGAGAAAATGGCGAGCATTCCCAAATCCTGATCTCATGTTTTTTGGGCTCCAGAACCGTGTTTGTGCATTTCTCATGACTAATTCTGGTATAAAATGACGCGAGGAACGCGTTGGAAGCGACAGAATTGAGATCCGAGCAACCGTTGACGAGAAAATGGCGAGCAATCCCAAATCCTGATCTCATGTTTTTTGGGCTCCAGAATCGTGTTTGTGCATTTCACATGACTAATTCTGATATAAAATGACGCGACGAACGCGTTGGAAGCGACAGAATTGCGATCCGAGCAACCGTTGACGAGAAAATGGCGAGCATTCCCAAATCCTGATCTCATGTTTTTTGGGCTCCAGAACCGCGTTTGTGCATTTCTCATGACTAATTCTGATATAAAATGACGCGAGGAACGCGTTGGAAGCGGCAGAATTGAGATCCGAGCAACCGTTGACGAGAAAATGGCGAGCATTCCCAAATCCTGATCTCATGTTTTTTGGGCTCCAGAACCGTGTTTCTGCATTTCTCATGACTAATTCTGATATAAAATGACGCGACGAACGCGTTGGAAGCGACAGAAGTGCGATCAGAGAAACCGTTGACGAGAAAATGGCGAGCATTCCCAAATCCTGATCTCGTATTTTTTGGACTCCAGAAACGTTTTCGTGCATTTGTCGTGACTATTTCCGACGCAAAATGACACGAGGAACACGCTGGAAGCGACAGAATTGCGATCCGAGAAACCGTTGACGAGAAAATGGTGAGCATTCCCAAATCCTGATCTCATGTTTTTTGGGCTCCAGAACCGTGTTTGTGCATTTCTCATGACTAATTCTGATATAAAATGACGCGACGAACGCGTTGGAAGCGACAGAATTGCGATCCGAGCAACCGTTGACGAGAAAATCGCGAGCATTCCCAAAACTTGATCTCATGTTTTTTGGGCTCCAGAACCGTGTTTGTGCATTTCTCAAGACGAATTCTGATATAAAATGACGCGAGGAACGCGTTGGAAGCGGCAGAATTGAGATCCGAGCAACCGTTGACGAGAAAATGGCGAGCATTCCCAAATCCTGATCTCATGTTTTTTGGGCTCCAGAATCGTGTTTGTGCATTTCTCATGACTAATTCTGATATAAAATGACGCGACGAACGCGTTGGAAGCGACAGAATTGCGATCCGAGCAACCGTTGACGAGAAAATGGCGAGCATTCCCAAATCCTGATCTCATGTTTTTTGGGCTCCAGAACCGTGTTTGTGCATTTCTCATGACTAATTCTGATATAAAATGACGCGAGGAACGCGTTGGAAGCGGCAGAATTGAGATCCGAGCAACCGTTGACGAGAAAATGGCGAGCATTCCCAAATCCTGATCTCATGTTTTTTGGGCTCCAGAACCGTGTTTCTGCATTTCTCATGACTAATTCTGATATAAAATGACGCGACGAACGCGTTGGAAGCGACAGAAGTGCGATCAGAGAAACCGTTGACGAGAAAATGGCGAGCATTCCCAAATCCTGATCTCGTATTTTTTGGACTCCAGAAACGTTTTCGTGCATTTGTCGTGACTATTTCCGACGCAAAATGACACGAGGAACACGCTGGAAGCGACAGAATTGCGATCCGAGAAACCGTTGACGAGAAAATGGTGAGCATTCCCAAATCCTGATCTCATGTTTTTTGGGCTCCAGAACCGTGTTTGTGCATTTCTCATGACTAATTCTGATATAAAATGACGCGACGAACGCGTTGGAAGCGACAGAATTGCGATCCGAGCAACCGTTGACGAGAAAATCGCGAGCATTCCCAAAACTTGATCTCATGTTTTTTGGGCTCCAGAACCGTGTTTGTGCATTTCTCAAGACGAATTCTGATATAAAATGACGCCAGGAACGCGTTGGAAGCGGCAGAATTGAGATCCGAGCAACCGTTGACGAGAAAATGGCGAGCATTCCCAAATCCTGATCTCATGTTTTTTGGGCTCCAGAATCGTGTTTGTGCATTTCTCATAACTAATTCTGATATAAAATGACGCGACGAACGCGTTGGAAGCGACAGAATTGCGATCCGAGCAACCGTTGACGAGAAAATGGCGAGCATTCCCAAATCCTGATCTCATGTTTTTTGGGCTCCAGAACCGTGTTTGTGCATTTCTCATGACTAATTCTGATATAAAATGACGCGAGGAACGCGTTGGAAGCGGCAGAATTGAGATCCGAGCAACCGTTGACGAGAAAATGGCGAGCATTCCCAAATCCTGATCTCATGTTTTTTGGGCTCCAGAACCGTGTTTCTGCATTTCTCATGACTAATTCTGATATAAAATGACGCGACGAACGCGTTGGAAGCGACAGAAGTGCGATCAGAGAAACCGTTGACGAGAAAATGGCGAGCATTCCCAAATCCTGATCTCGTATTTTTTGGACTCCAGAAACGTTTTCGTGCATTTGTCGTGACTATTTCCGACGCAAAATGACACGAGGAACACGCTGGAAGCGACAGAATTGCGATCCGAGAAACCGTTGACGAGAAAATGGTGAGCATTCCCAAATCCTGATCTCATGTTTTTTGGGCTCCAGAACCGTGTTTGTGCATTTCTCATGACTAATTCTGATATAAAATGACGCGACGAACGCGTTGGAAGCGACAGAATTGCGATCCGAGCAACCGTTGACGAGAAAATCGCGAGCATTCCCAAAACCTGATCTCGTGTTTTTTGGACTCCAGAAACGTTTTCGTGCATTTGTCATCACTATTTCCGACGTAAAATGACACGAGGAACACGCTGGAGGCGACAGAATTGCGATCCGAGAAACCGTTGACGAGAAAATGGCGAGCATTCCCCAATCCTGATCTCATGTTTTTTGGGCTCCAGAACCGTGTTTGTGCATTTCTCAAGACGAATTCTGATATAAAATGACGCGAGGAACGCGTTGGAAGCGGCAGAATTGAGATCCGAGCAACCGTTGACGAGAAAATGGCGAGCATTCCCAAATCCTGATCTCATGTTTTTTGGGCTCCAGAACCGTGTTTGTGCATTTCTCATGACTAATTCTGATATAAAATGACGCGACGAACGCGTTGGAAGCGACAGAATTGCGATCCGAGCAACCGTTGACGAGAAAATGGCGAGCATTCCCAAATCCTGATCTCATCTTTTTTGGGCTCCAGAACCGTGTTTGTGCATTTCTCATGACTAATTCTGATATAAAATGACGCGAGGAACGCGTTGGAAGCGACAGAATTGAGATCCGAACAACCGTTGACGAGAAAATGGCGAGCATTCCCAAAACTTGATCTCATGTTTTTTGGGCTCCAGAACCGTGTTTGTGCATTTCTCAAGACGAATTCTGATATAAAATGACGCGAGGAACGCGTTGGAAGCGGCAGAATTGAGATCCGAGCAACCGTTGACGAGAAAATGGCGAGCATTCCCAAATCCTGATCTCATGTTTTTTGGGCTCCAGAACCGTGTTTGTGCATTTCTCGTGACTAATTCTGATATAAAATGACGCGACGAACGCGTTGGAAGCGACAGAATTGCGATCCGAGCAACCGTTGACGAGAAAATGGCGAGCATTCCCAAATCCTGATCTCATGTTTTTTGGGCTCCAGAACCGTGTTTCTGCATTTCTCATGACTAATTCTGATATAAAATGACGCGACGAACGCGTTGGAAGCGACAGAATTGCGATCAGAGAAACCGTTGACGAGAAAATGGCGAGCATTCCCAAATCCTGATCTCGTGTTTTTTGGACTCCAGAAACGTTTTCGTGCATTTGTCGTGACTATTTCCGAGGCAAAATGACACGAGGAACACGCTGGAAGCGACAGAATTGCGATCCGAGAAACCGTTGACGAGAAAATGGCGAGCATTCCCAAATCCTGATCTCATGTTTTTTGGGCTCCAGAACCGTGTTTGTGCATTTCTCATGACTAATTCTGATATAAAATGACGCGACGAACGCGTTGGAAGCGACAGAATTGCGATCCGAGCAACCGTTGACGAGAAAATGGCGAGCATTCCCAAATCCTGATCTCATGTTTTTTGGGCTCCAGAACCGTGTTTGTGCATTTCTCAAGACGAATTCTGATATAAAATGACGCGAGGAACGCGTTGGAAGCGGCAGAATTGAGATCCGAGCAACCGTTGACGAGAAAATGGCGAGCATTCCCAAATCCTGATCTCATGTTTTTTGGGCTCCAGAACCGTGTTTGTGCATTTCTCGTGACTAATTCTGATATAAAATGACGCGACGAACGCGTTGGAAGCGACAGAATTGCGATCCGAGCAACCGTTGACGAGAAAATGGCGAGCATTCCCAAATCCTGATCTCATGTTTTTTGGGCTCCAGAACCGTGTTTCTGCATTTCTCATGACTAATTCTGATATAAAATGACGCGACGAACGCGTTGGAAGCGACAGAATTGCGATCAGAGAAACCGTTGACGAGAAAATGGCGAGCATTCCCAAATCTCGTGTTTTTTGGACTCCAGAAACGTTTTCGTGCATTTGTCATCACTATTTCCGACGTAAAATGACACGAGGAACACGCTGGAGGCGACAGAATTGCGATCCGAGAAACCGTTGACGAGAAAATGGCGAGCATTCCCCAATCCTGATCTCATGTTTTTTGGGCTCCAGAACCGTGTTTGTGCATTTCTCAAGACGAATTCTGATATAAAATGACGCGAGGAACGCGTTGGAAGTGGCAGAATTGAGATCCGAGCAACCGTTGACGAGAAAATGGCGAGCATTCCCAAATCCTGATCTCATGTTTTTTGGGCTCCAGAACCGTGTTTGTGCATTTCTCATGACTAATTCTGATATAAAATGACGCGACGAACGCGTTGGAAGCGACAGAATTGCGATCCGAGCAACCGTTGACGAGAAAATGGCGAGCATTCCCAAAACTTGATCTCGTGTTTATTGAACTCCAGAACCGTGTTTGTGCGTTTCTCAAGACTAATTCCGACGTAAAATGACACGAGGAACACGTTGGAAGCGACAGAATTGCGCTCCGAGAAACCGTTGACGAGAAAATGGCGAGCATTCCCCAATCCTGATCTCATGTTTTTTGGGCTCCAGAACCGTGTTTGTGCATTTCTCATGACTAATTCTGATATAAAATGACGCGAGGAACGCGTTGGAAGCGACAGAATTGAGATCCGAGCAACCGTTGACGAGAAAATGGCGAGCATTCCCAAATCCTGATCTCATGTTTTTTGGGCTCCAGAACCGTGTTTGTGCATTTCTCATGACTAATTCTGGTATAAAATGACGCGAGGAACGCGTTGGAAGCGACAGAATTGAGATCCGAGCAACCGTTGACGAGAAAATGGCGAGCATTCCCAAAACTTGATCTCATGTTTTTTGGGCTCCAGAACCGTGTTTGTGCATTTCTCAAGACGAATTCTGATATAAAATGACGCGAGGAACGCGTTGGAAGCGACAGAATTGCGATCCGAGCAACCGTTGACGAGAAAATGGCGAGCATTCCCAAATCCTGATCTCATGTTTTTTGGGCTCCAGAACCGTGTTTCTGCATTTCTCATGACTAATTCTGATATAAAATGACGCGACGAACGCGTTGGAAGCGACAGAATTGCGATCAGAGAAACCGTTGACGAGAAAATGGCGAGCATTCCCAAATCTCGTGTTTTTTGGACTCCAGAAACGTTTTCGTGCATTTGTCATCACTATTTCCGACGTAAAATGACACGAGGAACACGCTGGAGGCGACAGAATTGCGATCCGAGAAACCGTTGACGAGAAAATGGCGAGCATTCCCCAATCCTGATCTCATGTTTTTTGGGCTCCAGAACCGTGTTTGTGCATTTCTCAAGACGAATTCTGATATAAAATGACGCGAGGAACGCGTTGGAAGTGGCAGAATTGAGATCCGAGCAACCGTTGACGAGAAAATGGCGAGCATTCCCAAATCCTGATCTCATGTTTTTTGGGCTCCAGAACCGTGTTTGTGCATTTCTCATGACTAATTCTGATATAAAATGACGCGACGAACGCGTTGGAAGCGACAGAATTGCGATCCGAGCAACCGTTGACGAGAAAATGGCGAGCATTCCCAAAACTTGATCTCGTGTTTATTGAACTCCAGAACCGTGTTTGTGCGTTTCTCAAGACTAATTCCGACGTAAAATGACACGAGGAACACGTTGGAAGCGACAGAATTGCGCTCCGAGAAACCGTTGACGAGAAAATGGCGAGCATTCCCCAATCCTGATCTCATGTTTTTTGGGCTCCAGAACCGTGTTTGTGCATTTCTCATGACTAATTCTGGTATAAAATGACGCGAGGAACACGCTGGAGGCGACAGAATTGCGATCCGAGAAACCGTTGACGAGAAAATGGCGAGCATTCCCAAAACTTGATCTCGTGTTTATTGAACTCCAGAACCGTGTTTGTGCATTTCTCAAAACGAATTCCGACGTAAAATGACACGAGGAACACGTTGGAAGCGACAGGATTGCGATCCGAGAAACCGTTGACGACAAAATCGCGAGCATTCCCAAAACTTGATCTCGTGTTTTTTGGGCTCCAGAACAGTGTTTGTGCCTTTCTCAAGACGAATTCCGACGTAAAATGACACGAGGAACACGTTGGAAGCGACAGAATTGCGATCCGAGAAACCGTTGACGAGAAAATGGCGAGCATTCCCCAATCCTGATCTCATGTTTTTTGGGCTCCAGAACCGTGTTTGTGCGTTTCTCAAGACTAATTCCGACGTAAAATGACACGAGGAACACGTTGGAAGCGACAGAATTGCGATCCGAGAAACCGTTGACGAGAAAATGGCGAGCATTCCCCAATCCTGATCTCATGTTTTTTGGGCTCCAGAACCGTGTTTGTGCATTTCTCATGACTAATTCTGGTATAAAATGACGTGAGGAACACGCTGGAGGCGACAGAATTGCGATCCGAGAAACCGTTGACGAGAAAATGGCGAGCGTTCCCCAATCCTGATCTCATGTTTTTTGGGCTCCAGAACCGTGTTTGTGCATTTCTCATGACTAATTCTGATATAAAATGACGCGAGGAAAACGCTGGAAGCGACAGAATTGCGATCCGAGCAACCGTTGACGAGAAAATGGCGAGCATTCCCAAAACTTGATCTCGTGTTTATTGAACTCCAGAACCGTGTTTGTGCGTTTCTCAAGACTAATTCCGACGTAAAATGACACGAGGAACACGTTGGAAGCGACAGAATTGCGCTCCGAGAAACCGTTGACGAGAAAATGGCGAGCATTCCCCAATCCTGATCTCATGTTTTTTGGGCTCCAGAACCGTGTTTGTGCATTTCTCATGACTAATTCTGATATAAAATGACGCGAGGAACGCGTTGGAAGCGACAGAATTGAGATCCGAGCAACCGTTGACGAGAAAATGGCGAGCATTCCCAAATCCTGATCTCATGTTTTTTGGGCTCCAGAACCGTGTTTGTGCATTTCTCATGACTAATTCTGGTATAAAATGACGCGAGGAACGCGTTGGAAGCGACAGAATTGAGATCCGAGCAACCGTTGACGAGAAAATGGCGAGCATTCCCAAAACTTGATCTCATGTTTTTTGGGCTCCAGAACCGTGTTTGTGCATTTCTCAAGACGAATTCTGATATAAAATGACGCGAGGAACGCGTTGGAAGCGACAGAATTGCGATCCGAGCAACCGTTGACGAGAAAATGGCGAGCATTCCCAAATCCTGATCTCATGTTTTTTGGGCTCCAGAACCGTGTTTCTGCATTTCTCATGACTAATTCTGATATAAAATGACGCGACGAACGCGTTGGAAGCGACAGAATTGCGATCAGAGAAACCGTTGACGAGAAAATGGCGAGCATTCCCAAATCTCGTGTTTTTTGGACTCCAGAAACGTTTTCGTGCATTTGTCATCACTATTTCCGACGTAAAATGACACGAGGAACACGCTGGAGGCGACAGAATTGCGATCCGAGAAACCGTTGACGAGAAAATGGCGAGCATTCCCCAATCCTGATCTCATGTTTTTTGGGCTCCAGAACCGTGTTTGTGCATTTCTCAAGACGAATTCTGATATAAAATGACGCGAGGAACGCGTTGGAAGTGGCAGAATTGAGATCCGAGCAACCGTTGACGAGAAAATGGCGAGCATTCCCAAATCCTGATCTCATGTTTTTTGGGCTCCAGAACCGTGTTTGTGCATTTCTCATGACTAATTCTGATATAAAATGACGCGACGAACGCGTTGGAAGCGACAGAATTGCGATCCGAGCAACCGTTGACGAGAAAATGGCGAGCATTCCCAAAACTTGATCTCGTGTTTATTGAACTCCAGAACCGTGTTTGTGCGTTTCTCAAGACTAATTCCGACGTAAAATGACACGAGGAACACGTTGGAAGCGACAGAATTGCGCTCCGAGAAACCGTTGACGAGAAAATGGCGAGCATTCCCCAATCCTGATCTCATGTTTTTTGGGCTCCAGAACCGTGTTTGTGCATTTCTCATGACTAATTCTGGTATAAAATGACGCGAGGAACACGCTGGAGGCGACAGAATTGCGATCCGAGAAACCGTTGACGAGAAAATGGCGAGCATTCCCAAAACTTGATCTCGTGTTTATTGAACTCCAGAACCGTGTTTGTGCATTTCTCAAAACGAATTCCGACGTAAAATGACACGAGGAACACGTTGGAAGCGACAGGATTGCGATCCGAGAAACCGTTGACGACAAAATCGCGAGCATTCCCAAAACTTGATCTCGTGTTTTTTGGGCTCCAGAACAGTGTTTGTGCCTTTCTCAAGACGAATTCCGACGTAAAATGACACGAGGAACACGTTGGAAGCGACAGAATTGCGATCCGAGAAACCGTTGACGAGAAAATGGCGAGCATTCCCCAATCCTGATCTCATGTTTTTTGGGCTCCAGAACCGTGTTTGTGCGTTTCTCAAGACTAATTCCGACGTAAAATGACACGAGGAACACGTTGGAAGCGACAGAATTGCGATCCGAGAAACCGTTGACGAGAAAATGGCGAGCATTCCCCAATCCTGATCTCATGTTTTTTGGGCTCCAGAACCGTGTTTGTGCATTTCTCATGACTAATTCTGGTATAAAATGACGTGAGGAACACGCTGGAGGCGACAGAATTGCGATCCGAGAAACCGTTGACGAGAAAATGGCGAGCGTTCCCCAATCCTGATCTCATGTTTTTTGGGCTCCAGAACCGTGTTTGTGCATTTCTCATGACTAATTCTGATATAAAATGACGCGAGGAAAACGCTGGAAGCGACAGAATTGCGATCCGAGCAACCGTTGACGAGAAAATGGCGAGCATTCCCAAAACTTGATCTCGTGTTTATTGAACTCCAGAACCGTGTTTGTGCATTTCTAAAAACGAATTCCGACGTAAAATGACACGAGGAACACGTTGGAAGCGACAGGATTGCGATCCGAGAAACCGTTGACGACAAAATCGCGAGTATTCCCAAAACTTGATCTCGTGTTTTTTGGGCTCCAGAACAGTGTTTGTGCATTTCTCAAGACGAATTCCGACGTAAAATGACACGAGGAACACGTTGGAAGCGACAGGATTGCGTTCCGAGAAACCGTTGACGAGAAAATCGCGAGCATTCCCAAACCCTGATCTCGTGTTTTTTGGGCTCCAGAACCGTGTTTCTGCATTTCTCATGACTAATTCCGATGTAAAATGACGCGAGGAACGCGCTGGAAGCGGCAGAATTGAGATCCGAGAAACCGTTGACGACAAAATCGCGAGCATTCCCAAAACTTGATCTCGTGTTTTTTGGGCTCCAGAACCGTGTTTGTGCATTTCTCATGACTAATTCTGGTATAAAATGACGCGAGGAACACGCTGGAGGCGACAGAATTGAGATCCGAGCAACCGTTGACGAGAAAATGGCGAGCATTCCCAAATCCTGATCTCATGTTTTTTGGGCTCCAGAACCGTGTTTGTGCATTTCTCATGACTAATTCTGATATAAAATGACGCGACGAACGCGTTGGAAGCGACAGAATTGCGATCCGAGCAACCGTTGACGAGAAAATGGCGAGCATTCCCAAATCCTGATCTCATGTTTTTTGGGCTCCAGAACCGTGTTTGTGCATTTCTCATGACTAATTCTGATATAAAATGACGCGAGGAACGCGTTGGAAGCGACAGAATTGAGATCCGAGCAACCGTTGACGAGAAAATGGCGAGCATTCCCAAAACTAGATCTCATGTTTTTTGGGCTCCAGAACCGTGTTTGTGCATTTCTCAAGACGAATTCTGATATAAAATGACGCGAGGAACGCGTTGGAAGCGGCAGAATTGAGATCCGAGCAACCGTTGACGAGAAAATGGCGAGCATTCCCAAATCCTGATCTCATGTTTTTTGGGCTCCAGAACCGTGTTTGTGCATTTCTCGTGACTAATTCTGATATAAAATGACGCGACGAACGCGTTGGAAGCGACAGAATTGCGATCCGAGCAACCGTTGACGAGAAAATGGCGAGCATTCCCAAATCCTGATCTCATGTTTTTTGGGCTCCAGAACCGTGTTTCTGCATTTCTCATGACTAATTCTGATATAAAATGACGCGACGAACGCGTTGGAAGCGACAGAATTGCGATCAGAGAAACCGTTGACGAGAAAATGGCGAGCATTCCCAAATCTCGTGTTTTTTGGACTCCAGAAACGTTTTCGTGCATTTGTCATCACTATTTCCGACCTAAAATGACACGAGGAACACGCTGGAGGCGACAGAATTGCGATCCGAGAAACCGTTGACGAGAAAATGGCGAGCATTCCCCAATCCTGATCTCATGTTTTTTGGGCTCCAGAACCGTGTTTGTGCATTTCTCAAGACGAATTCTGATATAAAATGACGCGAGGAACGCGTTGGAAGCGGCAGAATTGAGATCCGAGCAACCGTTGACGAGAAAATGGCGAGCATTCCCAAATCCTGATCTCATGTTTTTTGGGCTCCAGAACCGTGTTTGTGCATTTCTCATGACTAATTCTGATATAAAATGACGCGACGAACGCGTTGGAAGCGACAGAATTGCGATCCGAGCAACCGTTGACGAGAAAATGGCGAGCATTCCCAAAACTTGATCTCGTGTTTATTGAACTCCAGAACCGTGTTTGTGCGTTTCTCAAGACTAATTCCGACGTAAAATGACACGAGGAACACGTTGGAAGCGACAGAATTGCGCTCCGAGAAACCGTTGACGAGAAAATGGCGAGCATTCCCCAATCCTGATCTCATGTTTTTTGGGCTCCAGAACCGTGTTTGTGCATTTCTCATGACTAATTCTGGTATAAAATGACGCGAGGAACACGCTGGAGGCGACAGAATTGCGATCCGAGAAACCGTTGACGAGAAAATGGCGAGCATTCCCAAAACTTGATCTCGTGTTTATTGAACTCCAGAACCGTGTTTGTGCATTTCTCAAAACGAATTCCGACGTAAAATGACACGAGGAACACGTTGGAAGCGACAGGATTGCGATCCGAGAAACCGTTGACGACAAAATCGCGAGCATTCCCAAAACTTGATCTCGTGTTTTTTGGGCTCCAGAACAGTGTTTGTGCCTTTCTCAAGACGAATTCCGACGTAAAATGACACGAGGAACACGTTGGAAGCGACAGAATTGCGATCCGAGAAACCGTTGACGAGAAAATGGCGAGCATTCCCCAATCCTGATCTCATGTTTTTTGGGCTCCAGAACCGTGTTTGTGCGTTTCTCAAGACTAATTCCGACGTAAAATGACACGAGGAACACGTTGGAAGCGACAGAATTGCGATCCGAGAAACCGTTGACGAGAAAATGGCGAGCATTCCCAAAACTTGATCTCGTGTTTATTGAACTCCAGAACCGTGTTTGTGCATTTCTAAAAACGAATTCCGACGTAAAATGACACGAGGAACACGTTGGAAGCGACAGGATTGCGATCCGAGAAACCGTTGACGACAAAATCGCGAGTATTCCCAAAACTTGATCTCGTGTTTTTTGGGCTCCAGAACAGTGTTTGTGCATTTCTCAAGACGAATTCCGACGTAAAATGACACGAGGAACACGTTGGAAGCGACAGGATTGCGTTCCGAGAAACCGTTGACGAGAAAATCGCGAGCATTCCCAAATCCTGATCTCGTGTTTTTTGGGCTCCAGAACCGTGTTTCTGCATTTCTCATGACTAATTCCGATGTAAAATGACGCGAGGAACGCGCTGGAAGCGACAGAATTGCGATCCGAGCAACCGTTGACGAGAAAATGGCGAGCATTCCCAAAACTTGATCTCGTGTTTATTGAACTCCAGAACCGTGTTTGTGCATTTCTCAAGACGAATTCTGATATAAAATGACGCGAGGAACGCGTTGGAAGCGGCAGAATTGAGATCCGAGAAACCGTTGACGACAAAATCGCGAGCATTCCCAAAACTTGATCTCGTGTTTTTTGGGCTCCAGAACCGTGTTTGTGCATTTCTCATGACTAATTCTGGTATAAAATGACGCGAGGAACACGCTGGAGGCGACAGAATTGAGTTCCGAGCAACCGTTGACGAGAAAATGGCGAGCATTCCCAAATCCTGATCTCATGTTTTTTGGGCTCCAGAACCGTGTTTGTGCATTTCTCATGACTAATTCTGATATAAAATGACGCGACGAACGCGTTGGAAGCGACAGAATTGCGATCCGAGCAACCGTTGACGAGAAAATGGCGAGCATTCCCAAATCCTGATCTCATGTTTTTTGGGCTCCAGAACCGTGTTTGTGCATTTCTCATGACTAATTCTGATATAAAATGACGCGAGGAACGCGTTGGAAGCGACAGAATTGAGATCCGAGCAACCGTTGACGAGAAAATGGCGAGCATTCCCAAAACTAGATCTCATGTTTTTTGGGCTCCAGAACCGTGTTTGTGCATTTCTCAAGACGAATTCTGATATAAAATGACGCGAGGAACGCGTTGGAAGCGGCAGAATTGAGATCCGAGCAACCGTTGACGAGAAAATGGCGAGCATTCCCAAATCCTGATCTCATGTTTTTTGGGCTCCAGAATCGTGTTTGTGCATTTCTCATGACTAATTCTGATATAAAATGACGCGACGAACGCGTTGGAAGCGACAGAATTGCGATCCGAGCAACCGTTGACGAGAAAATGGCGAGCATTCCCAAAACTTGATCTCATGTTTTTTGGGCTCCAGAACCGTGTTTGTGCATTTCTCAAGACGAATTCTGATATAAAATGACGCGACGAACGCGTTGGAAGCGACAGAATTGCGATCCGAGCAACCGTTGACGAGAAAATCGCGAGCATTCCCAAAACCTGATCTCGTGTTTTTTGGACTCCAGAAACGTTTTCGTGCATTTGTCATCACTATTTCCGACGTAAAATGACACGAGGAACACGCTGGGGGCGACAGAATTGCGATCCGAGAAACCGTTGACGAGAAAATGGCGAGCATTCCCCAATCCTGATCTCATGTTTTTTGGGCTCCAGAACCGTGTTTGTGCATTTCTCAAGACGAATTCTGATATAAAATGACGCGAGGAACGCGTTGGAAGCGGCAGAATTGAGATCCGAGCAACCGTTGACGAGAAAATGGCGAGCATTCCCAAATCCTGATCTCATGTTTTTTGGGCTCCAGAACCGTGTTTGTGCATTTCTCGTGACTAATTCTGATATAAAATGACGCGACGAACGCGTTGGAAGCGACAGAATTGCGATCCGAGCAACCGTTGACGAGAAAATGGCGAGCATTCCCAAATCCTGATCTCATGTTTTTTGGGCTCCAGAACCGTGTTTCTGCATTTCTCATGACTAATTCTGATATAAAATGACGCGACGAACGCGTTGGAAGCGACAGAATTGCGATCAGAGAAACCGTTGACGAGAAAATGGCGAGCATTCCCAAATCCTGATCTCGTGTTTTTTGGACTCCAGAAACGTTTTCGTGCATTTGTCGTGACTATTTCCGACGCAAAATGACACGAGGAACACGCTGGAAGCGACAGAATTGCGATCCGAGAAACCGTTGACGAGAAAATGGCGAGCATTCCCAAATCCTGATCTCATGTTTTTTGGGCTCCAGAACCGTGTTTGTGCATTTCTCATGACTAATTCTGATATAAAATGACGCGACGAACGCGTTGGAAGCGACAGAATTGCGATCCGAGCAACCGTTGACGAGAAAATGGCGAGCATTCCCAAATCCTGATCTCATGTTTTTTGGGCTCCAGAACCGTGTTTGTGCATTTCTCATGACTAATTCTGATATAAAATGACGCGAGGAACGCGTTGGAAGCGACAGAATTGAGATCCGAACAACCGTTGACGAGAAAATGGCGAGCATTCCCAAAACTTGATCTCATGTTTTTTGGGCTCCAGAACCGTGTTTGTGCATTTCTCAAGACGAATTCTGATATAAAATGACGCGAGGATCGCGTTGGAAGCGGCAGAATTGAGATCCGAGCAACCGTTGACGAGAAAATGGCGAGCATTCCCAAATCCTGATCTCATGTTTTTTGGGCTCCAGAACCGTGTTTGTGCATTTCTCGTGACTAATTCTGATATAAAATGACGCGACGAACGCGTTGGAAGCGACAGAATTGCGATCCGAGCAACCGTTGACGAGAAAATGGCGAGCATTCCCAAACCCTGATCTCATGTTTTTTGGGCTCCAGAACCGTGTTTCTGCATTTCTCATGACTAATTCTGATATAAAATGACGCGACGAACGCGTTGGAAGCGACAGAATTGCGATCAGAGAAACCGTTGACGAGAAAATGGCGAGCATTCCCAAATCCTGATCTCGTGTTTTTTGGACTCCAGAAACGTTTTCGTGCATTTGTCGTGACTATTTCCGACGCAAAATGACACGAGGAACACGCTGGAAGCGACAGAATTGCGATCCGAGAAACCGT
This sequence comes from Crossocerus cetratus, assembly GCA_963675795.1. Taxonomy (NCBI): domain Eukaryota; kingdom Metazoa; phylum Arthropoda; class Insecta; order Hymenoptera; family Crabronidae; genus Crossocerus; species Crossocerus cetratus. Next base: position 4,468,146 of record OY776667.1, read on the forward strand.
TGACGAGAAAATGGTGAGCATTCCCAAATCCTGATCTCATGTTTTTTGGACTCCAGAAACGTTTTCGTGCATTTGTCGTGACTATTTCCGACGCAAAATGACACGAGGAACACGCTGGAAGCGACAGAATTGCGATCCGAGAAACCGTTGACGAGAAAATGGTGAGCATTCCCAAATCCTGATCTCGTGTTTTTTGGACTCCAGAAACGTTTTCGTGCATTTGTCGTGACTATTTCCGACGCAAAATGACACGAGGAACACGCTGGAAGCGACAGAATTGCGATCCGAGAAACCGTTGACGAGAAAATGGTGAGCATTCCCAAATCCTGATCTCATGTTTTTTGGGCTCCAGAACCGTGTTTGTGCATTTCTCATGACTAATTCTGATATAAAATGACGCGACGAACGCGTTGGAAGCGACAGAATTGCGATCCGAGCAACCGTTGACGAGAAAATGGCGAGCATTCCCAAAACTTGATCTCGTGTTTATTGAACTCCAGAACCGTGTTTGTGCATTTCTCAAGACGAATTCCGACGTAAAATGACACGAGGAACATGTTGGAAGCGACAGGATTGCGATCCGAGAAACCGTTGACGAGAAAATGGCGAGCATTCCCAAATCCTGATCTCGTGTTTTTTGGACTCCAGAAACGTTTTCGTGCATTTGTCGTGACTATTTCCGAGGCAAAATGACACGAGGAACACGCTGGAAGCGACAGAATTGCGATCCGAGCAACCGTTGACGAGAAAATGGTGAGCATTCCCAAATCCTGATCTCATGTTTTTTGGGCTCCAGAACCGTGTTTGTGCATTTCTCATGACTAATTCTGATATAAAATGACGCGACGAACGCGTTGGAAGCGACAGAATTGCGATCCGAGAAACCGTTGACGAGAAAATGGCGAGCATTCCCAAATCCTGATCTCGTGTTTTTTGGACTCCAGAAACGTTTTCGTGCATTTGTCGTGACTATTTCCGAGGCAAAATGACACGAGGAACACGCTGGAAGCGACAGAATTGCGATCCGAGAAACCGTTGACGAGAAAATGGCGAGCATTCCCAAATCCTGATCTCATGTTTTTTGGGCTCCAGAACCGTGTTTGTGCATTTCTCATGACTAATTCTGATATAAAATGACGCGACGAACGCGTTGGAAGCGACAGAATTGCGATCCGAGCAACCGTTGACGAGAAAATGGCGAGCATTCCCAAATCCTGATCTCATGTTTTTTGGGCTCCAGAACCGTGTTTGTGCATTTCTCAAGACGAATTCTGATATAAAATGACGCGAGGAACGCGTTGGAAGCGGCAGAATTGAGATCCGAGCAACCGTTGACGAGAAAATGGCGAGCATTCCCAAATCCTGATCTCATGTTTTTTGGGCTCCAGAACCGTGTTTGTGCATTTCTCGTGACTAATTCTGATATAAAATGACGCGACGAACGCGTTGGAAGCGACAGAATTGCGATCCGAGCAACCGTTGACGAGAAAATGGCGAGCATTCCCAAATCCTGATCTCATGTTTTTTGGGCTCCAGAACCGTGTTTCTGCATTTCTCATGACTAATTCTGATATAAAATGACGCGACGAACGCGTTGGAAGCGACAGAATTGCGATCAGAGAAACCGTTGACGAGAAAATGGCGAGCATTCCCAAATCTCGTGTTTTTTGGACTCCAGAAACGTTTTCGTGCATTTGTCATCACTATTTCCGACGTAAAATGACACGAGGAACACGCTGGAGGCGACAGAATTGCGATCCGAGAAACCGTTGACGAGAAAATGGCGAGCATTCCCAAATCCTGATCTCATGTTTTTTGGGCTCCAGAACCGTGTTTGTGCATTTCTCAAGACGAATTCTGATATAAAATGACGCGAGGAACGCGTTGGAAGTGGCAGAATTGAGATCCGAGCAACCGTTGACGAGAAAATGGCGAGCATTCCCAAATCCTGATCTCATGTTTTTTGGGCTCCAGAACCGTGTTTGTGCATTTCTCATGACTAATTCTGATATAAAATGACGCGACGAACGCGTTGGAAGCGACAGAATTGCGATCCGAGCAACCGTTGACGAGAAAATGGCGAGCATTCCCAAAACTTGATCTCGTGTTTATTGAACTCCAGAACCGTGTTTGTGCGTTTCTCAAGACTAATTCCGACGTAAAATGACACGAGGAACACGTTGGAAGCGACAGAATTGCGCTCCGAGAAACCGTTGACGAGAAAATGGCGAGCATTCCCCAATCCTGATCTCATGTTTTTTGGGCTCCAGAACCGTGTTTGTGCATTTCTCATGACTAATTCTGATATAAAATGACGCGAGGAACGCGTTGGAAGCGACAGAATTGAGATCCGAGCAACCGTTGACGAGAAAATGGCGAGCATTCCCAAATCCTGATCTCATGTTTTTTGGGCTCCAGAACCGTGTTTGTGCATTTCTCATGACTAATTCTGGTATAAAATGACGCGAGGAACGCGTTGGAAGCGACAGAATTGAGATCCGAGCAACCGTTGACGAGAAAATGGCGAGCATTCCCAAAACTTGATCTCATGTTTTTTGGGCTCCAGAACCGTGTTTGTGCATTTCTCAAGACGAATTCTGATATAAAATGACGCGAGGAACGCGTTGGAAGCGACAGAATTGCGATCCGAGCAACCGTTGACGAGAAAATGGCGAGCATTCCCAAATCCTGATCTCATGTTTTTTGGGCTCCAGAACCGTGTTTCTGCATTTCTCATGACTAATTCTGATATAAAATGACGCGACGAACGCGTTGGAAGCGACAGAATTGCGATCAGAGAAACCGTTGACGAGAAAATGGCGAGCATTCCCAAATCTCGTGTTTTTTGGACTCCAGAAACGTTTTCGTGCATTTGTCATCACTATTTCCGACGTAAAATGACACGAGGAACACGCTGGAGGCGACAGAATTGCGATCCGAGAAACCGTTGACGAGAAAATGGCGAGCATTCCCCAATCCTGATCTCATGTTTTTTGGGCTCCAGAACCGTGTTTGTGCATTTCTCAAGACGAATTCTGATATAAAATGACGCGAGGAACGCGTTGGAAGTGGCAGAATTGAGATCCGAGCAACCGTTGACGAGAAAATGGCGAGCATTCCCAAATCCTGATCTCATGTTTTTTGGGCTCCAGAACCGTGTTTGTGCATTTCTCATGACTAATTCTGATATAAAATGACGCGACGAACGCGTTGGAAGCGACAGAATTGCGATCCGAGCAACCGTTGACGAGAAAATGGCGAGCATTCCCAAAACTTGATCTCGTGTTTATTGAACTCCAGAACCGTGTTTGTGCGTTTCTCAAGACTAATTCCGACGTAAAATGACACGAGGAACACGTTGGAAGCGACAGAATTGCGCTCCGAGAAACCGTTGACGAGAAAATGGCGAGCATTCCCCAATCCTGATCTCATGTTTTTTGGGCTCCAGAACCGTGTTTGTGCATTTCTCATGACTAATTCTGGTATAAAATGACGCGAGGAACACGCTGGAGGCGACAGAATTGCGATCCGAGAAACCGTTGACGAGAAAATGGCGAGCATTCCCAAAACTTGATCTCGTGTTTATTGAACTCCAGAACCGTGTTTGTGCATTTCTCAAAACGAATTCCGACGTAAAATGACACGAGGAACACGTTGGAAGCGACAGGATTGCGATCCGAGAAACCGTTGACGACAAAATCGCGAGCATTCCCAAAACTTGATCTCGTGTTTTTTGGGCTCCAGAACAGTGTTTGTGCCTTTCTCAAGACGAATTCCGACGTAAAATGACACGAGGAACACGTTGGAAGCGACAGAATTGCGATCCGAGAAACCGTTGACGAGAAAATGGCGAGCATTCCCCAATCCTGATCTCATGTTTTTTGGGCTCCAGAACCGTGTTTGTGCGTTTCTCAAGACTAATTCCGACGTAAAATGACACGAGGAACACGTTGGAAGCGACAGAATTGCGATCCGAGAAACCGTTGACGAGAAAATGGCGAGCATTCCCCAATCCTGATCTCATGTTTTTTGGGCTCCAGAACCGTGTTTGTGCATTTCTCATGACTAATTCTGGTATAAAATGACGTGAGGAACACGCTGGAGGCGACAGAATTGCGATCCGAGAAACCGTTGACGAGAAAATGGCGAGCGTTCCCCAATCCTGATCTCATGTTTTTTGGGCTCCAGAACCGTGTTTGTGCATTTCTCATGACTAATTCTGATATAAAATGACGCGAGGAAAACGCTGGAAGCGACAGAATTGCGATCCGAGCAACCGTTGACGAGAAAATGGCGAGCATTCCCAAAACTTGATCTCGTGTTTATTGAACTCCAGAACCGTGTTTGTGCGTTTCTCAAGACTAATTCCGACGTAAAATGACACGAGGAACACGTTGGAAGCGACAGAATTGCGCTCCGAGAAACCGTTGACGAGAAAATGGCGAGCATTCCCCAATCCTGATCTCATGTTTTTTGGGCTCCAGAACCGTGTTTGTGCATTTCTCATGACTAATTCTGATATAAAATGACGCGAGGAACGCGTTGGAAGCGACAGAATTGAGATCCGAGCAACCGTTGACGAGAAAATGGCGAGCATTCCCAAATCCTGATCTCATGTTTTTTGGGCTCCAGAACCGTGTTTGTGCATTTCTCATGACTAATTCTGGTATAAAATGACGCGAGGAACGCGTTGGAAGCGACAGAATTGAGATCCGAGCAACCGTTGACGAGAAAATGGCGAGCATTCCCAAAACTTGATCTCATGTTTTTTGGGCTCCAGAACCGTGTTTGTGCATTTCTCAAGACGAATTCTGATATAAAATGACGCGAGGAACGCGTTGGAAGCGACAGAATTGCGATCCGAGCAACCGTTGACGAGAAAATGGCGAGCATTCCCAAATCCTGATCTCATGTTTTTTGGGCTCCAGAACCGTGTTTCTGCATTTCTCATGACTAATTCTGATATAAAATGACGCGACGAACGCGTTGGAAGCGACAGAATTGCGATCAGAGAAACCGTTGACGAGAAAATGGCGAGCATTCCCAAATCTCGTGTTTTTTGGACTCCAGAAACGTTTTCGTGCATTTGTCATCACTATTTCCGACGTAAAATGACACGAGGAACACGCTGGAGGCGACAGAATTGCGATCCGAGAAACCGTTGACGAGAAAATGGCGAGCATTCCCCAATCCTGATCTCATGTTTTTTGGGCTCCAGAACCGTGTTTGTGCATTTCTCAAGACGAATTCTGATATAAAATGACGCGAGGAACGCGTTGGAAGTGGCAGAATTGAGATCCGAGCAACCGTTGACGAGAAAATGGCGAGCATTCCCAAATCCTGATCTCATGTTTTTTGGGCTCCAGAACCGTGTTTGTGCATTTCTCATGACTAATTCTGATATAAAATGACGCGACGAACGCGTTGGAAGCGACAGAATTGCGATCCGAGCAACCGTTGACGAGAAAATGGCGAGCATTCCCAAAACTTGATCTCGTGTTTATTGAACTCCAGAACCGTGTTTGTGCGTTTCTCAAGACTAATTCCGACGTAAAATGACACGAGGAACACGTTGGAAGCGACAGAATTGCGCTCCGAGAAACCGTTGACGAGAAAATGGCGAGCATTCCCCAATCCTGATCTCATGTTTTTTGGGCTCCAGAACCGTGTTTGTGCATTTCTCATGACTAATTCTGGTATAAAATGACGCGAGGAACACGCTGGAGGCGACAGAATTGCGATCCGAGAAACCGTTGACGAGAAAATGGCGAGCATTCCCAAAACTTGATCTCGTGTTTATTGAACTCCAGAACCGTGTTTGTGCATTTCTCAAAACGAATTCCGACGTAAAATGACACGAGGAACACGTTGGAAGCGACAGGATTGCGATCCGAGAAACCGTTGACGACAAAATCGCGAGCATTCCCAAAACTTGATCTCGTGTTTTTTGGGCTCCAGAACAGTGTTTGTGCCTTTCTCAAGACGAATTCCGACGTAAAATGACACGAGGAACACGTTGGAAGCGACAGAATTGCGATCCGAGAAACCGTTGACGAGAAAATGGCGAGCATTCCCCAATCCTGATCTCATGTTTTTTGGGCTCCAGAACCGTGTTTGTGCGTTTCTCAAGACTAATTCCGACGTAAAATGACACGAGGAACACGTTGGAAGCGACAGAATTGCGATCCGAGAAACCGTTGACGAGAAAATGGCGAGCATTCCCCAATCCTGATCTCATGTTTTTTGGGCTCCAGAACCGTGTTTGTGCATTTCTCATGACTAATTCTGGTATAAAATGACGTGAGGAACACGCTGGAGGCGACAGAATTGCGATCCGAGAAACCGTTGACGAGAAAATGGCGAGCGTTCCCCAATCCTGATCTCATGTTTTTTGGGCTCCAGAACCGTGTTTGTGCATTTCTCATGACTAATTCTGATATAAAATGACGCGAGGAAAACGCTGGAAGCGACAGAATTGCGATCCGAGCAACCGTTGACGAGAAAATGGCGAGCATTCCCAAAACTTGATCTCGTGTTTATTGAACTCCAGAACCGTGTTTGTGCATTTCTAAAAACGAATTCCGACGTAAAATGACACGAGGAACACGTTGGAAGCGACAGGATTGCGATCCGAGAAACCGTTGACGACAAAATCGCGAGTATTCCCAAAACTTGATCTCGTGTTTTTTGGGCTCCAGAACAGTGTTTGTGCATTTCTCAAGACGAATTCCGACGTAAAATGACACGAGGAACACGTTGGAAGCGACAGGATTGCGTTCCGAGAAACCGTTGACGAGAAAATCGCGAGCATTCCCAAACCCTGATCTCGTGTTTTTTGGGCTCCAGAACCGTGTTTCTGCATTTCTCATGACTAATTCCGATGTAAAATGACGCGAGGAACGCGCTGGAAGCGACAGAATTGCGATCCGAGCAACCGTTGACGAGAAAATGGCGAGCATTCCCAAAACTTGATCTCGTGTTTATTGAACTCCAGAACCGTGTTTGTGCATTTCTCAAGACGAATTCTGATATAAAATGACGCGAGGAACGCGTTGGAAGCGGCAGAATTAAGATCCGAGAAACCGTTGACGACAAAATCGCGAGCATTCCCAAAACTTGATCTCGTGTTTTTTGGGCTCCAGAACCGTGTTTGTGCATTTCTCATGACTAATTCTGGTATAAAATGACGCGAGGAACACGCTGGAGGCGACAGAATTGAGATCCGAGCAACCGTTGACGAGAAAATGGCGAGCATTCCCAAATCCTGATCTCATGTTTTTTGGGCTCCAGAACCGTGTTTGTGCATTTCTCATGACTAATTCTGATATAAAATGACGCGACGAACGCGTTGGAAGCGACAGAATTGCGATCCGAGCAACCGTTGACGAGAAAATGGCGAGCATTCCCAAATCCTGATCTCATGTTTTTTGGGCTCCAGAACCGTGTTTGTGCATTTCTCATGACTAATTCTGATATAAAATGACGCGAGGAACGCGTTGGAAGCGACAGAATTGAGATCCGAGCAACCGTTGACGAGAAAATGGCGAGCATTCCCAAAACTAGATCTCATGTTTTTTGGGCTCCAGAACCGTGTTTGTGCATTTCTCAAGACGAATTCTGATATAAAATGACGCGAGGAACGCGTTGGAAGCGGCAGAATTGAGATCCGAGCAACCGTTGACGAGAAAATGGCGAGCATTCCCAAATCCTGATCTCATGTTTTTTGGGCTCCAGAACCGTGTTTGTGCATTTCTCGTGACTAATTCTGATATAAAATGACGCGACGAACGCGTTGGAAGCGACAGAATTGCGATCCGAGCAACCGTTGACGAGAAAATGGCGAGCATTCCCAAATCCTGATCTCATGTTTTTTGGGCTCCAGAACCGTGTTTCTGCATTTCTCATGACTAATTCTGATATAAAATGACGCGACGAACGCGTTGGAAGCGACAGAATTGCGATCAGAGAAACCGTTGACGAGAAAATGGCGAGCATTCCCAAATCTCGTGTTTTTTGGACTCCAGAAACGTTTTCGTGCATTTGTCATCACTATTTCCGACCTAAAATGACACGAGGAACACGCTGGAGGCGACAGAATTGCGATCCGAGAAACCGTTGACGAGAAAATGGCGAGCATTCCCCAATCCTGATCTCATGTTTTTTGGGCTCCAGAACCGTGTTTGTGCATTTCTCAAGACGAATTCTGATATAAAATGACGCGAGGAACGCGTTGGAAGCGGCAGAATTGAGATCCGAGCAACCGTTGACGAGAAAATGGCGAGCATTCCCAAATCCTGATCTCATGTTTTTTGGGCTCCAGAACCGTGTTTGTGCATTTCTCATGACTAATTCTGATATAAAATGACGCGACGAACGCGTTGGAAGCGACAGAATTGCGATCCGAGCAACCGTTGACGAGAAAATGGCGAGCATTCCCAAAACTTGATCTCGTGTTTATTGAACTCCAGAACCGTGTTTGTGCGTTTCTCAAGACTAATTCCGACGTAAAATGACACGAGGAACACGTTGGAAGCGACAGAATTGCGCTCCGAGAAACCGTTGACGAGAAAATGGCGAGCATTCCCCAATCCTGATCTCATGTTTTTTGGGCTCCAGAACCGTGTTTGTGCATTTCTCATGACTAATTCTGGTATAAAATGACGCGAGGAACACGCTGGAGGCGACAGAATTGCGATCCGAGAAACCGTTGACGAGAAAATGGCGAGCATTCCCAAAACTTGATCTCGTGTTTATTGAACTCCAGAACCGTGTTTGTGCATTTCTCAAAACGAATTCCGACGTAAAATGACACGAGGAACACGTTGGAAGCGACAGGATTGCGATCCGAGAAACCGTTGACGACAAAATCGCGAGCATTCCCAAAACTTGATCTCGTGTTTTTTGGGCTCCAGAACAGTGTTTGTGCCTTTCTCAAGACGAATTCCGACGTAAAATGACACGAGGAACACGTTGGAAGCGACAGAATTGCGATCCGAGAAACCGTTGACGAGAAAATGGCGAGCATTCCCCAATCCTGATCTCATGTTTTTTGGGCTCCAGAACCGTGTTTGTGCGTTTCTCAAGACTAATTCCGACGTAAAATGACACGAGGAACACGTTGGAAGCGACAGAATTGCGATCCGAGAAACCGTTGACGAGAAAATGGCGAGCATTCCCAAAACTTGATCTCGTGTTTATTGAACTCCAGAACCGTGTTTGTGCATTTCTAAAAACGAATTCCGACGTAAAATGACACGAGGAACACGTTGGAAGCGACAGGATTGCGATCCGAGAAACCGTTGACGACAAAATCGCGAGTATTCCCAAAACTTGATCTCGTGTTTTTTGGGCTCCAGAACAGTGTTTGTGCATTTCTCAAGACGAATTCCGACGTAAAATGACACGAGGAACACGTTGGAAGCGACAGGATTGCGTTCCGAGAAACCGTTGACGAGAAAATCGCGAGCATTCCCAAATCCTGATCTCGTGTTTTTTGGGCTCCAGAACCGTGTTTCTGCATTTCTCATGACTAATTCCGATGTAAAATGACGCGAGGAACGCGCTGGAAGCGACAGAATTGCGATCCGAGCAACCGTTGACGAGAAAATGGCGAGCATTCCCAAAACTTGATCTCGTGTTTATTGAACTCCAGAACCGTGTTTGTGCATTTCTCAAGACGAATTCTGATATAAAATGACGCGAGGAACGCGTTGGAAGCGGCAGAATTGAGATCCGAGAAACCGTTGACGACAAAATCGCGAGCATTCCCAAAACTTGATCTCGTGTTTTTTGGGCTCCAGAACCGTGTTTGTGCATTTCTCATGACTAATTCTGGTATAAAATGACGCGAGGAACACGCTGGAGGCGACAGAATTGAGTTCCGAGCAACCGTTGACGAGAAAATGGCGAGCATTCCCAAATCCTGATCTCATGTTTTTTGGGCTCCAGAACCGTGTTTGTGCATTTCTCATGACTAATTCTGATATAAAATGACGCGACGAACGCGTTGGAAGCGACAGAATTGCGATCCGAGCAACCGTTGACGAGAAAATGGCGAGCATTCCCAAATCCTGATCTCATGTTTTTTGGGCTCCAGAACCGTGTTTGTGCATTTCTCATGACTAATTCTGATATAAAATGACGCGAGGAACGCGTTGGAAGCGACAGAATTGAGATCCGAGCAACCGTTGACGAGAAAATGGCGAGCATTCCCAAAACTAGATCTCATGTTTTTTGGGCTCCAGAACCGTGTTTGTGCATTTCTCAAGACGAATTCTGATATAAAATGACGCGAGGAACGCGTTGGAAGCGGCAGAATTGAGATCCGAGCAACCGTTGACGAGAAAATGGCGAGCATTCCCAAATCCTGATCTCATGTTTTTTGGGCTCCAGAATCGTGTTTGTGCATTTCTCATGACTAATTCTGATATAAAATGACGCGACGAACGCGTTGGAAGCGACAGAATTGCGATCCGAGCAACCGTTGACGAGAAAATGGCGAGCATTCCCAAAACTTGATCTCATGTTTTTTGGGCTCCAGAACCGTGTTTGTGCATTTCTCAAGACGAATTCTGATATAAAATGACGCGACGAACGCGTTGGAAGCGACAGAATTGCGATCCGAGCAACCGTTGACGAGAAAATCGCGAGCATTCCCAAAACCTGATCTCGTGTTTTTTGGACTCCAGAAACGTTTTCGTGCATTTGTCATCACTATTTCCGACGTAAAATGACACGAGGAACACGCTGGGGGCGACAGAATTGCGATCCGAGAAACCGTTGACGAGAAAATGGCGAGCATTCCCCAATCCTGATCTCATGTTTTTTGGGCTCCAGAACCGTGTTTGTGCATTTCTCAAGACGAATTCTGATATAAAATGACGCGAGGAACGCGTTGGAAGCGGCAGAATTGAGATCCGAGCAACCGTTGACGAGAAAATGGCGAGCATTCCCAAATCCTGATCTCATGTTTTTTGGGCTCCAGAACCGTGTTTGTGCATTTCTCGTGACTAATTCTGATATAAAATGACGCGACGAACGCGTTGGAAGCGACAGAATTGCGATCCGAGCAACCGTTGACGAGAAAATGGCGAGCATTCCCAAATCCTGATCTCATGTTTTTTGGGCTCCAGAACCGTGTTTCTGCATTTCTCATGACTAATTCTGATATAAAATGACGCGACGAACGCGTTGGAAGCGACAGAATTGCGATCAGAGAAACCGTTGACGAGAAAATGGCGAGCATTCCCAAATCCTGATCTCGTGTTTTTTGGACTCCAGAAACGTTTTCGTGCATTTGTCGTGACTATTTCCGACGCAAAATGACACGAGGAACACGCTGGAAGCGACAGAATTGCGATCCGAGAAACCGTTGACGAGAAAATGGCGAGCATTCCCAAATCCTGATCTCATGTTTTTTGGGCTCCAGAACCGTGTTTGTGCATTTCTCATGACTAATTCTGATATAAAATGACGCGACGAACGCGTTGGAAGCGACAGAATTGCGATCCGAGCAACCGTTGACGAGAAAATGGCGAGCATTCCCAAATCCTGATCTCATGTTTTTTGGGCTCCAGAACCGTGTTTGTGCATTTCTCATGACTAATTCTGATATAAAATGACGCGAGGAACGCGTTGGAAGCGACAGAATTGAGATCCGAACAACCGTTGACGAGAAAATGGCGAGCATTCCCAAAACTTGATCTCATGTTTTTTGGGCTCCAGAACCGTGTTTGTGCATTTCTCAAGACGAATTCTGATATAAAATGACGCGAGGATCGCGTTGGAAGCGGCAGAATTGAGATCCGAGCAACCGTTGACGAGAAAATGGCGAGCATTCCCAAATCCTGATCTCATGTTTTTTGGGCTCCAGAACCGTGTTTGTGCATTTCTCGTGACTAATTCTGATATAAAATGACGCGACGAACGCGTTGGAAGCGACAGAATTGCGATCCGAGCAACCGTTGACGAGAAAATGGCGAGCATTCCCAAACCCTGATCTCATGTTTTTTGGGCTCCAGAACCGTGTTTCTGCATTTCTCATGACTAATTCTGATATAAAATGACGCGACGAACGCGTTGGAAGCGACAGAATTGCGATCAGAGAAACCGTTGACGAGAAAATGGCGAGCATTCCCAAATCCTGATCTCGTGTTTTTTGGACTCCAGAAACGTTTTCGTGCATTTGTCGTGACTATTTCCGACGCAAAATGACACGAGGAACACGCTGGAAGCGACAGAATTGCGATCCGAGAAACCGTTGACGAGAAAATGGTGAGCATTCCCAAATCCTGATCTCATGTTTTTTGGGCTCCAGAACCGTGTTTGTGCATTTCTCATGACTAATTCTGATATAAAATGACGCGACGAACGCGTTGGAAGCGACAGAATTGCGATCCGAGCAACCGTTGACGAGAAAATGGCGAGCATTCCCAAAACTTGATCTCGTGTTTATTGAACTCCAGAACCGTGTTTGTGCATTTCTCAAGACGAATTCCGACGTAAAATGACACGAGGAACATGTTGGAAGCGACAGGATTGCGATCCGAGAAACCGTTGATGACAAAATCGCGAGCATTCCCAAAACCTGAACTCGTGGTTTTTGGACTCCAGAAACGTTTTCGTGCATTTGTCGTGACTATTTCCGACGCAAAATGTCACGAGGAACACGCTGGAGGCGACAGAATTGCGATCCGAGAAACCGTTGACGAGAAAATGGCGAGCATTCCCCAATCCTGATCTCATGTTTTTTGGGCTCCAGAACCGTGTTTGTGCATTTCCCATGACTAATTCTGGTATAAAATGACGCGAGGAACACGCTGGAGGCGACAGAATTGCGATCCGAGAAACCGTTGACGAGAAAATGGCGAGCATTCCCCAATCCTGATCTCATGTTTTTTGGGCTCCAGAACCGTGTTTCTGCATTTCTCATGACTAATTCTGATATAAAATGACGCGAGGAACACGCTGGAAGCGACAGAATGGCGATCCGAGCAACCGTTGATGAGAAAATGGCGAGCATTCCCAAATCCTGATCTCATGTTTTTTGGGCTCCAGAACCGTGTTTGTGCATTTCTCATGACTAATTCTGATATAAAATGACGCGAGGAACGAGTTGGACGCGGCAGAATTGAGATCCGAGCAACCGTTGACGAGAAAATGGCGACCATTCCCAAATCCTGATCTCATGTTTTTTGGGCTCCAGAACCGTGTTTCCGCATTTGTCATGACTAATTCTGATATAAAATGACGCGACGAACGCTTTGGAAGCGACAGAATTGCGATCAGAGAAACCGTTGACGAGAAAATGGCGAGCATTCCCAAATCCTGATCTCGTGTTTTTTGGACTCCAGAAACGTTTTCGTGCATTTGTCGTCACTATTTCCGACGTAAAATGACACGAGGAACACGCTGGAGGCGACAGAATTGCGATCCGAGAAACCGTTGACGAGAAAATGGCGAGCATTCCCCAATCCTGATCTCATGTTTTTTGGGCTCCAGAACCGTGTTTGTGCATTTCTCATGACTAATTCTGATATAAAATGACGCGAGGAACGCGTTCGAAGCGACAGAATTGAGATCCGAGCAACCGTTGACGAGAAAATGGCGAGCATTCCCAAATCCTGATCTCATGTTTTTTGGGCTCCAGAACCGCGTTTGTGCATTTCTCATGACTAATTCTGATATAAAATGACGCGAGGAACGCGTTGGAAGCGACAGAATTGAGATCCGAGCAACCGTTGACGAGAAAATGGCGACCATTCCCAAATCCTGATCTCATGTTTTTTGGGCTCCAGAACCGTGTTTCTGCATTTCTCATGACTAATTCTGATATAAAATGACGCGACGAACGCGTTGGAAGCGACAGAAGTGCGATCAGAGAAACCGTTGACGAGAAAATGGCGAGCATTCCCAAATCCTGATCTCATGTTTTTTGGGCTCCAGAACCGTGTTTGTGCATTTCTCATGACTAATTCTGGTATAAAATGACGCGAGGAACGCGTTGGAAGCGACAGAATTGAGATCCGAGCAACCGTTGACGAGAAAATGGCGAGCATTCCCAAAACTTGATCTCATGTTTTTTGGGCTCCAGAACCGTGTTTGTGCATTTCTCAAGACGAATTCTGATATAAAATGACGCGAGGAACGCGTTGGAAGCGGCAGAATTGAGATCCGAGCAACCGTTGACGAGAAAATGGCGAGCATTCCCCAATCCTGATCTCATGTTTTTTGGGCTCCAGAACCGTGTTTGTGCATTTCTCATGACTAATTCTGATATAAAATGACGCGAGGAACGCGTTCGAAGCGACAGAATTGAGATCCGAGCAACCGTTGACGAGAAAATGGCGAGCATTCCCAAATCCTGATCTCATGTTTTTTGGGCTCCAGAACCGCGTTTGTGCATTTCTCATGACTAATTCTGATATAAAATGACGCGAGGAACGCGTTGGAAGCGACAGAATTGAGATCCGAGCAACCGTTGACGAGAAAATGGCGACCATTCCCAAATCCTGATCTCATGTTTTTTGGGCTCCAGAACCGTGTTTGTGCATTTCTCATGACTAATTCTGATATAAAATGACGCGACGAACGCGTTGGAAGCGACAGAAGTGCGATCAGAGAAACCGTTGACGAGAAAATGGCGAGCATTCCCAAATCCTGATCTCATGTTTTTTGGGCTCCAGAACCGTGTTTGTGCATTTCTCATGACTAATTCTGGTATAAAATGACGCGAGGAACGCGTTGGAAGCGACAGAATTGAGATCCGAGCAACCGTTGACGAGAAAATGGCGAGCATTCCCAAAACTTGATCTCATGTTTTTTGGGCTCCAGAACCGTGTTTGTGCATTTCTCAAGACGAATTCTGATATAAAATGACGCGAGGAACGCGTTGGAAGCGGCAGAATTGAGATCCGAGCAACCGTTGACGAGAAAATGGCGAGCATTCCCCAATCCTGATCTCATGTTTTTTGGGCTCCAGAACCGTGTTTGTGCATTTCTCATGACTAATTCTGATATAAAATGACGCGAGGAACGCGTTCGAAGCGACAGAATTGAGATCCGAGCAACCGTTGACGAGAAAATGGCGAGCATTCCCAAATCCTGATCTCATGTTTTTTGGGCTCCAGAACCGCGTTTGTGCATTTCTCATGACTAATTCTGATATAAAATGACGCGAGGAACGCGTTGGAAGCGACAGAATTGAGATCCGAGCAACCGTTGACGAGAAAATGGCGACCATTCCCAAATCCTGATCTCATGTTTTTTGGGCTCCAGAACCGTGTTTCTGCATTTCTCGTGACTAATTCTGATATAAAATGACGCGACGAACGCGTTGGAAGCGACAGAATTGCGATCCGAGCAACCGTTGACGAGAAAATGGCGAGCATTCCCAAACCCTGATCTCATGTTTTTTGGGCTCCAGAACCGTGTTTCTGCATTTCTCGTGACTAATTCTGATATAAAATGACGCGACGAACGCGTTGGAAGCGACAGAATTGCGATCCGAGCAACCGTTGACGAGAAAATGGCGAGCATTCCCAAATCCTGATCTCATGTTTTTTGGGCTCCAGAACCGTGTTTGTGCATTTCTCATGACTAATTCTGATATAAAATGACGCGAGGAACGCGTTGGAAGCGACAGAATTGAGATCCGAACAACCGTTGACGAGAAAATGGCGAGCATTCCCAAAACTTGATCTCATGTTTTTTGGGCTCCAGAACCGTGTTTGTGCATTTCTCAAATCGAATTCTGATATAAAATGACGCGAGGATCGCGTTGGAAGCGGCAGAATTGAGATCCGAGCAACCGTTGACGAGAAAATGGCGAGCATTCCCAAATCCTGATCTCATGTTTTTTGGGCTCCAGAACCGTGTTTGTGCATTTCTCGTGACTAATTCTGATATAAAATGACGCGACGAACGCGTTGGAAGCGACAGAATTGCGATCCGAGCAACCGTTGACGAGAAAATGGCGAGCATTCCCAAACCCTGATCTCATGTTTTTTGGGCTCCAGAACCGTGTTTCTGCATTTCTCATGACTAATTCTGATATAAAATGACGCGACGAACGCGTTGGAAGCGACAGAATTGCGATCAGAGAAACCGTTGACGAGAAAATGGCGAGCATTCCCAAATCCTGATCTCGTGTTTTTTGGACTCCAGAAACGTTTTCGTGCATTTGTCGTGACTATTTCCGACGCAAAATGACACGAGGAACACGCTGGAAGCGACAGAATTGCGATCCGAGAAACCGTTGACGAGAAAATGGTGAGCATTCCCAAATCCTGATCTCATGTTTTTTGGGCTCCAGAACCGTGTTTGTGCATTTCTCATGACTAATTCTGATATAAAATGACGCGACGAACGCGTTGGAAGCGACAGAATTGCGATCCGAGCAACCGTTGACGAGAAAATGGCGAGCATTCCCAAAACTTGATCTCGTGTTTATTGAACTCCAGAACCGTGTTTGTGCATTTCTCAAGACGAATTCCGACGTAAAATGACACGAGGAACATGTTGGAAGCGACAGGATTGCGATCCGAGAAACCGTTGATGACAAAATCGCGAGCATTCCCAAAACCTGAACTCGTGGTTTTTGGACTCCAGAAACGTTTTCGTGCATTTGTCGTGACTATTTCCGACGCAAAATGTCACGAGGAACACGCTGGAGGCGACAGAATTGCGATCCGAGAAACCGTTGACGAGAAAATGGCGAGCATTCCCCAATCCTGATCTCATGTTTTTTGGGCTCCAGAACCGTGTTTGTGCATTTCCCATGACTAATTCTGGTATAAAATGACGCGAGGAACACGCTGGAGGCGACAGAATTGCGATCCGAGAAACCGTTGACGAGAAAATGGCGAGCATTCCCCAATCCTGATCTCATGTTTTTTGGGCTCCAGAACCGTGTTTCTGCATTTCTCATGACTAATTCTGATATAAAATGACGCGAGGAACACGCTGGAAGCGACAGAATGGCGATCCGAGCAACCGTTGATGAGAAAATGGCGAGCATTCCCAAATCCTGATCTCATGTTTTTTGGGCTCCAGAACCGTGTTTGTGCATTTCTCATGACTAATTCTGATATAAAATGACGCGAGGAACGAGTTGGACGCGGCAGAATTGAGATCCGAGCAACCGTTGACGAGAAAATGGCGACCATTCCCAAATCCTGATCTCATGTTTTTTGGGCTCCAGAACCGTGTTTCCGCATTTGTCATGACTAATTCTGATATAAAATGACGCGACGAACGCTTTGGAAGCGACAGAATTGCGATCAGAGAAACCGTTGACGAGAAAATGGCGAGCATTCCCAAATCCTGATCTCGTGTTTTTTGGACTCCAGAAACGTTTTCGTGCATTTGTCGTCACTATTTCCGACGTAAAATGACACGAGGAACACGCTGGAGGCGACAGAATTGCGATCCGAGAAACCGTTGACGAGAAAATGGCGAGCATTCCCCAATCCTGATCTCATGTTTTTTGGGCTCCAGAACCGTGTTTGTGCATTTCTCATGACTAATTCTGATATAAAATGACGCGAGGAACGCGTTCGAAGCGACAGAATTGAGATCCGAGCAACCGTTGACGAGAAAATGGCGAGCATTCCCAAATCCTGATCTCATGTTTTTTGGGCTCCAGAACCGCGTTTGTGCATTTCTCATGACTAATTCTGATATAAAATGACGCGAGGAACGCGTTGGAAGCGACAGAATTGAGATCCGAGCAACCGTTGACGAGAAAATGGCGACCATTCCCAAATCCTGATCTCATGTTTTTTGGGCTCCAGAACCGTGTTTCTGCATTTCTCATGACTAATTCTGATATAAAATGACGCGACGAACGCGTTGGAAGCGACAGAAGTGCGATCAGAGAAACCGTTGACGAGAAAATGGCGAGCATTCCCAAATCCTGATCTCATGTTTTTTGGGCTCCAGAACCGTGTTTGTGCATTTCTCATGACTAATTCTGGTATAAAATGACGCGAGGAACGCGTTGGAAGCGACAGAATTGAGATCCGAGCAACCGTTGACGAGAAAATGGCGAGCATTCCCAAAACTTGATCTCATGTTTTTTGGGCTCCAGAACCGTGTTTGTGCATTTCTCAAGACGAATTCTGATATAAAATGACGCGAGGAACGCGTTGGAAGCGGCAGAATTGAGATCCGAGCAACCGTTGACGAGAAAATGGCGAGCATTCCCCAATCCTGATCTCATGTTTTTTGGGCTCCAGAACCGTGTTTGTGCATTTCTCATGACTAATTCTGATATAAAATGACGCGAGGAACGCGTTCGAAGCGACAGAATTGAGATCCGAGCAACCGTTGACGAGAAAATGGCGAGCATTCCCAAATCCTGATCTCATGTTTTTTGGGCTCCAGAACCGCGTTTGTGCATTTCTCATGACTAATTCTGATATAAAATGACGCGAGGAACGCGTTGGAAGCGACAGAATTGAGATCCGAGCAACCGTTGACGAGAAAATGGCGACCATTCCCAAATCCTGATCTCATGTTTTTTGGGCTCCAGAACCGTGTTTCTGCATTTCTCGTGACTAATTCTGATATAAAATGACGCGACGAACGCGTTGGAAGCGACAGAATTGCGATCCGAGCAACCGTTGACGAGAAAATGGCGAGCATTCCCAAACCCTGATCTCATGTTTTTTGGGCTCCAGAACCGTGTTTCTGCATTTCTCATGACTAATTCTGATATAAAATGACGCGACGAACGCGTTGGAAGCGACAGAATTGCGATCAGAGAAACCGTTGACGAGAAAATGGCGAGCATTCCCAAATCCTGATCTCGTGTTTTTTGGACTCCAGAAACGTTTTCGTGCATTTGTCGTGACTATTTCCGACGCAAAATGACACGAGGAACACGCTGGAAGCGACAGAATTGCGATCCGAGAAACCGTTGACGAGAAAATGGTGAGCATTCCCAAATCCTGATCTCATGTTTTTTGGGCTCCAGAACCGTGTTTGTGCATTTCTCATGACTAATTCTGATATAAAATGACGCGACGAACGCGTTGGAAGCGACAGAATTGCGATCCGAGCAACCGTTGACGAGAAAATGGCGAGCATTCCCAAAACTTGATCTCGTGTTTATTGAACTCCAGAACCGTGTTTGTGCATTTCTCAAGACGAATTCCGACGTAAAATGACACGAGGAACATGTTGGAAGCGACAGGATTGCGATCCGAGAAACCGTTGATGACAAAATCGCGAGCATTCCCAAAACCTGAACTCGTGGTTTTTGGACTCCAGAAACGTTTTCGTGCATTTGTCGTGACTATTTCCGACGCAAAATGTCACGAGGAACACGCTGGAGGCGACAGAATTGCGATCCGAGAAACCGTTGACGAGAAAATGGCGAGCATTCCCCAATCCTGATCTCATGTTTTTTGGGCTCCAGAACCGTGTTTGTGCATTTCCCATGACTAATTCTGGTATAAAATGACGCGAGGAACACGCTGGAGGCGACAGAATTGCGATCCGAGAAACCGTTGACGAGAAAATGGCGAGCATTCCCCAATCCTGATCTCATGTTTTTTGGGCTCCAGAACCGTGTTTCTGCATTTCTCATGACTAATTCTGATATAAAATGACGCGAGGAACACGCTGGAAGCGACAGAATGGCGATCCGAGCAACCGTTGATGAGAAAATGGCGAGCATTCCCAAATCCTGATCTCATGTTTTTTGGGCTCCAGAACCGTGTTTGTGCATTTCTCATGACTAATTCTGATATAAAATGACGCGAGGAACGAGTTGGACGCGGCAGAATTGAGATCCGAGCAACCGTTGACGAGAAAATGGCGACCATTCCCAAATCCTGATCTCATGTTTTTTGGGCTCCAGAACCGTGTTTCCGCATTTGTCATGACTAATTCTGATATAAAATGACGCGACGAACGCTTTGGAAGCGACAGAATTGCGATCAGAGAAACCGTTGACGAGAAAATGGCGAGCATTCCCAAATCCTGATCTCGTGTTTTTTGGACTCCAGAAACGTTTTCGTGCATTTGTCGTCACTATTTCCGACGTAAAATGACACGAGGAACACGCTGGAGGCGACAGAATTGCGATCCGAGAAACCGTTGACGAGAAAATGGCGAGCATTCCCCAATCCTGATCTCATGTTTTTTGGGCTCCAGAACCGTGTTTGTGCATTTCTCATGACTAATTCTGATATAAAATGACGCGAGGAACGCGTTCGAAGCGACAGAATTGAGATCCGAGCAACCGTTGACGAGAAAATGGCGAGCATTCCCAAATCCTGATCTCATGTTTTTTGGGCTCCAGAACCGCGTTTGTGCATTTCTCATGACTAATTCTGATATAAAATGACGCGAGGAACGCGTTGGAAGCGACAGAATTGAGATCCGAGCAACCGTTGACGAGAAAATGGCGACCATTCCCAAATCCTGATCTCATGTTTTTTGGGCTCCAGAACCGTGTTTCTGCATTTCTCATGACTAATTCTGATATAAAATGACGCGACGAACGCGTTGGAAGCGACAGAAGTGCGATCAGAGAAACCGTTGACGAGAAAATGGCGAGCATTCCCAAATCCTGATCTCATGTTTTTTGGGCTCCAGAACCGTGTTTGTGCATTTCTCATGACTAATTCTGGTATAAAATGACGCGAGGAACGCGTTGGAAGCGACAGAATTGAGATCCGAGCAACCGTTGACGAGAAAATGGCGAGCATTCCCAAAACTTGATCTCATGTTTTTTGGGCTCCAGAACCGTGTTTGTGCATTTCTCAAGACGAATTCTGATATAAAATGACGCGAGGAACGCGTTGGAAGCGGCAGAATTGAGATCCGAGCAACCGTTGACGAGAAAATGGCGAGCATTCCCCAATCCTGATCTCATGTTTTTTGGGCTCCAGAACCGTGTTTGTGCATTTCTCATGACTAATTCTGATATAAAATGACGCGAGGAACGCGTTCGAAGCGACAGAATTGAGATCCGAGCAACCGTTGACGAGAAAATGGCGAGCATTCCCAAATCCTGATCTCATGTTTTTTGGGCTCCAGAACCGCGTTTGTGCATTTCTCATGACTAATTCTGATATAAAATGACGCGAGGAACGCGTTGGAAGCGACAGAATTGAGATCCGAGCAACCGTTGACGAGAAAATGGCGACCATTCCCAAATCCTGATCTCATGTTTTTTGGGCTCCAGAACCGTGTTTCTGCATTTCTCATGACTAATTCTGATATAAAATGACGCGACGAACGCGTTGGAAGCGACAGAAGTGCGATCAGAGAAACCGTTGACGAGAAAATGGCGAGCATTCCCAAATCCTGATCTCATGTTTTTTGGGCTCCAGAACCGTGTTCGTGCATTTCTCAAGACGAATTCTGATATAAAATGACGCGAGGAACGCGTTGGAAGCGGCAGAATTGAGATCCGAGAAACCGTTGACGACAAAATCGCGAGCATTCCCAAAACTTGATCTCGTGTTTTTTGGGCTCCAGAACCGTGTTTGTGCATTTCTCATGACTAATTCTGGTATAAAATGACGCGAGGAACGCGTTGGAAGCGACAGAATTGAGATCCGAGCAACCGTTGACGAGAAAATGGCGAGCATTCCCAAAACTTGATCTCATGTTTTTTGGGCTCCAGAACCGTGTTTGTGCATTTCTCAAGACGAATTCTGATATAAAATGACGCGAGGAACGCGTTGGAAGCGGCAGAATTGAGATCCGAGCAACCGTTGACGAGAAAATGGCGAGCATTCCCAAATCCTGATCTCATGTTTTTTGGGCTCCAGAATCGTGTTTGTGCATTTCTCATGACTAATTCTGATATAAAATGACGCGACGAACGCGTTGGAAGCGACAGAATTGCGATCCGAGCAACCGTTGACGAGAAAATGGCGAGCATTCCCAAATCCTGATCTCATGTTTTTTGGGCTCCAGAACCGTGTTTGTGCATTTCTCATGACTAATTCTGATATAAAATGACGCGAGGAACGCGTTGGAAGCGGCAGAATTGAGATCCGAGCAACCGTTGACGAGAAAATGGCGAGCATTCCCAAATCCTGATCTCATGTTTTTTGGGCTCCAGAACCGTGTTTCTGCATTTCTCATGACTAATTCTGATATAAAATGACGCGACGAACGCGTTGGAAGCGACAGAAGTGCGATCAGAGAAACCGTTGACGAGAAAATGGCGAGCATTCCCAAATCCTGATCTCGTATTTTTTGGACTCCAGAAACGTTTTCGTGCATTTGTCGTGACTATTTCCGACGCAAAATGATACGAGGAACACGCTGGAAGCGACAGAATTGCGATCCGAGAAACCGTTGACGAGAAAATGGTGAGCATTCCCAAATCCTGATCTCATGTTTTTTGGGCTCCAGAACCGTGTTTGTGCATTTCTCATGACTAATTCTGATATAAAATGACGCGACGAACGCGTTGGAAGCGACAGAAGTGCGATCAGAGAAACCGTTGACGAGAAAATGGCGAGCATTCCCAAATCCTGATCTCATGTTTTTTGGGCTCCAGAACCGTGTTCGTGCATTTCTCAAGACGAATTCTGATATAAAATGACGCGAGGAACGCGTTGGAAGCGGCAGAATTGAGATCCGAGAAACCGTTGACGACAAAATCGCGAGCATTCCCAAAACTTGATCTCGTGTTTTTTGGGCTCCAGAACCGTGTTTGTGCATTTCTCATGACTAATTCTGGTATAAAATGACGCGAGGAACGCGTTGGAAGCGACAGAATTGAGATCCGAGCAACCGTTGACGAGAAAATGGCGAGCATTCCCAAAACTTGATCTCATGTTTTTTGGGCTCCAGAACCGTGTTTGTGCATTTCTCAAGACGAATTCTGATATAAAATGACGCGAGGAACGCGTTGGAAGCGGCAGAATTGAGATCCGAGCAACCGTTGACGAGAAAATGGCGAGCATTCCCAAATCCTGATCTCATGTTTTTTGGGCTCCAGAATCGTGTTTGTGCATTTCTCATGACTAATTCTGATATAAAATGACGCGACGAACGCGTTGGAAGCGACAGAATTGCGATCCGAGCAACCGTTGACGAGAAAATGGCGAGCATTCCCAAATCCTGATCTCATGTTTTTTGGGCTCCAGAACCGTGTTTGTGCATTTCTCATGACTAATTCTGATATAAAATGACGCGAGGAACGCGTTGGAAGCGGCAGAATTGAGATCCGAGCAACCGTTGACGAGAAAATGGCGAGCATTCCCAAATCCTGATCTCATGTTTTTTGGGCTCCAGAACCGTGTTTCTGCATTTCTCATGACTAATTCTGATATAAAATGACGCGACGAACGCGTTGGAAGCGACAGAAGTGCGATCAGAGAAACCGTTGACGAGAAAATGGCGAGCATTCCCAAATCCTGATCTCGTATTTTTTGGACTCCAGAAACGTTTTCGTGCATTTGTCGTGACTATTTCCGACGCAAAATGATACGAGGAACACGCTGGAAGCGACAGAATTGCGATCCGAGAAACCGTTGACGAGAAAATGGTGAGCATTCCCAAATCCTGATCTCATGTTTTTTGGGCTCCAGAACCGTGTTTGTGCATTTCTCATGACTAATTCTGATATAAAATGACGCGACGAACGCGTTGGAAGCGACAGAATTGCGATCCGAGCAACCGTTGACGAGAAAATCGCGAGCATTCCCAAAACCTGATCTCGTGTTTTTTGGACTCCAGAAACGTTTTCGTGCATTTGTCATCACTATTTCCGACGTAAAATGACACGAGGAACACGCTGGAGGCGACAGAATTGCGATCCGAGAAACCGTTGACGAGAAAATGGCGAGCATTCCCCAATCCTGATCTCATGTTTTTTGGGCTCCAGAACCGTGTTTGTGCATTTCTCAAGACGAATTCTGATATAAAATGACGCGAGGAACGCGTTGGAAGCGGCAGAATTGAGATCCGAGCAACCGTTGACGAGAAAATGGCGAGCATTCCCAAATCCTGATCTCATGTTTTTTGGGCTCCAGAACCGTGTTTGTGCATTTCTCATGACTAATTCTGATATAAAATGACGCGACGAACGCGTTGGAAGCGACAGAATTGCGATCCGAGCAACCGTTGACGAGAAAATGGCGAGCATTCCCAAATCCTGATCTCATGTTTTTTGGGCTCCAGAACCGTGTTTGTGCATTTCTCGTGACTAATTCTGATATAAAATGACGCGACGAACGCGTTGGAAGCGACAGAATTGCGATCAGAGAAACCGTTGACGAGAAAATGGCGAGCATTCCCAAATCCTGATCTCGTGTTTTTTGGACTCCAGAAACGTTTTCGTGCATTTGTAGTGACTATTTCCGACGCAAAATGTCACGAGGAACACGCTGGAGGCGACAGAATTGCGATCCGAGAAACCGTTGACGAGAAAATGGCGAGCATTCCCAAATCCTGATCTCATGTTTTTTGGGCTCCAGAACCGTGTTTGTGCATTTCTCATGACTAATTCTGATATAAAATGACGCGACGAACGCGTTGGAAGCGACAGAATTGCGATCCGAGCAACCGTTGACGAGAAAATGGCGAGCATTCCCAAAACTTGATCTCGTGTTTATTGAACTCCAGAACCGTGTTTGTGCATTTCTCAAGACGAATTCTGATATAAAATGACGCGAGGAACGCGTTGGAAGCGGCAGAATTGAGATCCGAGAAACCGTTGACGACAAAATCGCGAGCATTCCCAAAACTTGATCTCGTGTTTTTTGGGCTCCAGAACCGTGTTTGTGCATTTCTCAAGACGAATTCTGATATAAAATGACGCGAGGAACGCGTTGGAAGCGGCAGAATTGAGATCCGAGCAACCGTTGACGAGAAAATGGCGAGCATTCCCAAATCCTGATCTCATGTTTTTTGGGCTCCAGAACCGTGTTTGTGCATTTCTCGTGACTAATTCTGATATAAAATGACGCGACGAACGCGTTGGAAGCGACAGAATTGCGATCCGAGCAACCGTTGACGAGAAAATGGCGAGCATTCCCAAATCCTGATCTCATGTTTTTTGGGCTCCAGAACCGTGTTTCTGCATTTCTCATGACTAATTCTGATATAAAATGACGCGACGAACGCGTTGGAAGCGACAGAATTGCGATCAGAGAAACCGTTGACGAGAAAATGGCGAGCATTCCCAAATCCTGATCTCGTGTTTTTTGGACTCCAGAAACGTTTTCGTGCATTTGGCGTGACTATTTCCGACGCAAAATGACACGAGGAACACGCTGGAAGCGACAGAATTGCGATCCGAGAAACCGTTGACGAGAAAATGGTGAGCATTCCCAAATCCTGATCTCATGTTTTTTGGGCTCCAGAACCGTGTTTGTGCATTTCTCATGACTAATTCTGATATAAAATGACGCGACGAACGCGTTGGAAGCGACAGAATTGCGATCCGAGCAACCGTTGACGAGAAAATGGCGAGCATTCCCAAAACTTGATCTCGTGTTTATTGAACTCCAGAACCGTGTTTGTGCATTTCTCAAGACGAATTCCGACGTAAAATGACACGAGGAACATGTTGGAAGCGACAGGATTGCGATCCGAGAAACCGTTGATGACAAAATCGCGAGCATTCCCAAAACCTGAACTCGTGGTTTTTGGACTCCAGAAACGTTTTCGTGCATTTGTCGTGACTATTTCCGACGCAAAATGTCACGAGGAACACGCTGGAGGCGACAGAATTGCGATCCGAGAAACCGTTGACGAGAAAATGGCGAGCATTCCCCAATCCTGATCTCATGTTTTTTGGGCTCCAGAACCGTGTTTGTGCATTTCCCATGACTAATTCTGGTATAAAATGACGCGAGGAACACGCTGGAGGCGACAGAATTGCGATCCGAGCAACCGTTGACGAGAAAATGGCGAGCATTCCCAAATCCTGATCTCGTGTTTTTTGGGCTCCAGAACCGTGTTTCTGCATTTCTCATGACTAATTCCGATGTAAAATGACGCGAGGAACGCGCTGGAAGCGACAGAATTGCGATCCGAGCAACCGTTGACGAGAAAATGGCGAGCATTCCCAAAACTTGATCTCGTGTTTATTGAACTCCAGAACCGTGTTTGTGCATTTCTCAAGACGAATTCTGATATAAAATGACGCGAGGAACGCGTTGGAAGCGGCAGAATTGAGATCCGAGAAACCGTTGACGACAAAATCGCGAGCATTCCCAAAACTTGATCTCGTGTTTTTTGGGCTCCAGAACCGTGTTTGTGCATTTCTCATGACTAATTCTGGTATAAAATGACGCGA
Source organism: Crossocerus cetratus (assembly GCA_963675795.1). Taxonomy (NCBI): domain Eukaryota; kingdom Metazoa; phylum Arthropoda; class Insecta; order Hymenoptera; family Crabronidae; genus Crossocerus; species Crossocerus cetratus. Next base: position 4,494,424 of record OY776667.1, read on the forward strand.
GGAACACGCTGGAGGCGACAGAATTGAGTTCCGAGCAACCGTTGACGAGAAAATGGCGAGCATTCCCAAATCCTGATCTCATGTTTTTTGGGCTCCAGAACCGTGTTTGTGCATTTCTCATGACTAATTCTGATATAAAATGACGCGACGAACGCGTTGGAAGCGACAGAATTGCGATCCGAGCAACCGTTGACGAGAAAATGGCGAGCATTCCCAAAACTTGATCTCGTGTTTATTGAACTCCAGAACCGTGTTTGTGCATTTCTCAAGACGAATTCTGATATAAAATGACGCGAGGAACGCGTTGGAAGCGGCAGAATTGAGATCCGAGAAACCGTTGACGACAAAATCGCGAGCATTCCCAAAACTTGATCTCGTGTTTTTTGGGCTCCAGAACCGTGTTTGTGCATTTCTCATGACTAATTCTGGTATAAAATGACGCGAGGAACACGCTGGAGGCGACAGAATTGAGTTCCGAGCAACCGTTGACGAGAAAATGGCGAGCATTCCCAAATCCTGATCTCATGTTTTTTGGGCTCCAGAACCGTGTTTGTGCATTTCTCATGACTAATTCTGATATAAAATGACGCGACGAACGCGTTGGAAGCGACAGAATTGCGATCCGAGCAACCGTTGACGAGAAAATGGCGAGCATTCCCAAATCCTGATCTCATGTTTTTTGGGCTCCAGAACCGTGTTTGTGCATTTCTCATGACTAATTCTGATATAAAATGACGCGAGGAACGCGTTGGAAGCGACAGAATTGAGATCCGAGCAACCGTTGACGAGAAAATGGCGAGCATTCCCAAAACTAGATCTCATGTTTTTTGGGCTCCAGAACCGTGTTTGTGCATTTCTCAAGACGAATTCTGATATAAAATGACGCGAGGAACGCGTTGGAAGCGGCAGAATTGAGATCCGAGCAACCGTTGACGAGAAAATGGCGAGCATTCCCAAATCCTGATCTCATGTTTTTTGGGCTCCAGAATCGTGTTTGTGCATTTCTCATGACTAATTCTGATATAAAATGACGCGACGAACGCGTTGGAAGCGACAGAATTGCGATCCGAGCAACCGTTGACGAGAAAATGGCGAGCATTCCCAAAACTTGATCTCATGTTTTTTGGGCTCCAGAACCGTGTTTGTGCATTTCTCAAGACGAATTCTGATATAAAATGACGCGACGAACGCGTTGGAAGCGACAGAATTGCGATCCGAGCAACCGTTGACGAGAAAATCGCGAGCATTCCCAAAACCTGATCTCGTGTTTTTTGGACTCCAGAAACGTTTTCGTGCATTTGTCATCACTATTTCCGACGTAAAATGACACGAGGAACACGCTGGGGGCGACAGAATTGCGATCCGAGAAACCGTTGACGAGAAAATGGCGAGCATTCCCCAATCCTGATCTCATGTTTTTTGGGCTCCAGAACCGTGTTTGTGCATTTCTCAAGACGAATTCTGATATAAAATGACGCGAGGAACGCGTTGGAAGCGGCAGAATTGAGATCCGAGCAACCGTTGACGAGAAAATGGCGAGCATTCCCAAATCCTGATCTCATGTTTTTTGGGCTCCAGAACCGTGTTTGTGCATTTCTCGTGACTAATTCTGATATAAAATGACGCGACGAACGCGTTGGAAGCGACAGAATTGCGATCCGAGCAACCGTTGACGAGAAAATGGCGAGCATTCCCAAATCCTGATCTCATGTTTTTTGGGCTCCAGAACCGTGTTTCTGCATTTCTCATGACTAATTCTGATATAAAATGACGCGACGAACGCGTTGGAAGCGACAGAATTGCGATCAGAGAAACCGTTGACGAGAAAATGGCGAGCATTCCCAAATCCTGATCTCGTGTTTTTTGGACTCCAGAAACGTTTTCGTGCATTTGTCGTGACTATTTCCGACGCAAAATGACACGAGGAACACGCTGGAAGCGACAGAATTGCGATCCGAGAAACCGTTGACGAGAAAATGGCGAGCATTCCCAAATCCTGATCTCATGTTTTTTGGGCTCCAGAACCGTGTTTGTGCATTTCTCATGACTAATTCTGATATAAAATGACGCGACGAACGCGTTGGAAGCGACAGAATTGCGATCCGAGCAACCGTTGACGAGAAAATGGCGAGCATTCCCAAATCCTGATCTCATGTTTTTTGGGCTCCAGAACCGTGTTTGTGCATTTCTCATGACTAATTCTGATATAAAATGACGCGAGGAACGCGTTGGAAGCGACAGAATTGAGATCCGAACAACCGTTGACGAGAAAATGGCGAGCATTCCCAAAACTTGATCTCATGTTTTTTGGGCTCCAGAACCGTGTTTGTGCATTTCTCAAGACGAATTCTGATATAAAATGACGCGAGGATCGCGTTGGAAGCGGCAGAATTGAGATCCGAGCAACCGTTGACGAGAAAATGGCGAGCATTCCCAAATCCTGATCTCATGTTTTTTGGGCTCCAGAACCGTGTTTGTGCATTTCTCGTGACTAATTCTGATATAAAATGACGCGACGAACGCGTTGGAAGCGACAGAATTGCGATCCGAGCAACCGTTGACGAGAAAATGGCGAGCATTCCCAAACCCTGATCTCATGTTTTTTGGGCTCCAGAACCGTGTTTCTGCATTTCTCATGACTAATTCTGATATAAAATGACGCGACGAACGCGTTGGAAGCGACAGAATTGCGATCAGAGAAACCGTTGACGAGAAAATGGCGAGCATTCCCAAATCCTGATCTCGTGTTTTTTGGACTCCAGAAACGTTTTCGTGCATTTGTCGTGACTATTTCCGACGCAAAATGACACGAGGAACACGCTGGAAGCGACAGAATTGCGATCCGAGAAACCGTTGACGAGAAAATGGTGAGCATTCCCAAATCCTGATCTCATGTTTTTTGGGCTCCAGAACCGTGTTTGTGCATTTCTCATGACTAATTCTGATATAAAATGACGCGACGAACGCGTTGGAAGCGACAGAATTGCGATCCGAGCAACCGTTGACGAGAAAATGGCGAGCATTCCCAAAACTTGATCTCGTGTTTATTGAACTCCAGAACCGTGTTTGTGCATTTCTCAAGACGAATTCCGACGTAAAATGACACGAGGAACATGTTGGAAGCGACAGGATTGCGATCCGAGAAACCGTTGATGACAAAATCGCGAGCATTCCCAAAACCTGAACTCGTGGTTTTTGGACTCCAGAAACGTTTTCGTGCATTTGTCGTGACTATTTCCGACGCAAAATGTCACGAGGAACACGCTGGAGGCGACAGAATTGCGATCCGAGAAACCGTTGACGAGAAAATGGCGAGCATTCCCCAATCCTGATCTCATGTTTTTTGGGCTCCAGAACCGTGTTTGTGCATTTCCCATGACTAATTCTGGTATAAAATGACGCGAGGAACACGCTGGAGGCGACAGAATTGCGATCCGAGAAACCGTTGACGAGAAAATGGCGAGTATTCCCCAATCCTGATCTCATGTTTTTTGGGCTCCAGAACCGTGTTTCTGCATTTCTCATGACTAATTCTGATATAAAATGACGCGAGGAACACGCTGGAAGCGACAGAATGGCGATCCGAGCAACCGTTGATGAGAAAATGGCGAGCATTCCCAAATCCTGATCTCATGTTTTTTGGGCTCCAGAACCGTGTTTGTGCATTTCTCATGACTAATTCTGATATAAAATGACGCGAGGAACGAGTTGGACGCGGCAGAATTGAGATCCGAGCAACCGTTGACGAGAAAATGGCGACCATTCCCAAATCCTGATCTCATGTTTTTTGGGCTCCAGAACCGTGTTTCCGCATTTGTCATGACTAATTCTGATATAAAATGACGCGACGAACGCTTTGGAAGCGACAGAATTGCGATCAGAGAAACCGTTGACGAGAAAATGGCGAGCATTCCCAAATCCTGATCTCGTGTTTTTTGGACTCCAGAAACGTTTTCGTGCATTTGTCGTCACTATTTCCGACGTAAAATGACACGAGGAACACGCTGGAGGCGACAGAATTGCGATCCGAGAAACCGTTGACGAGAAAATGGCGAGCATTCCACAATCCTGATCTCATGTTTTTTGGGCTCCAGAACCGTGTTTGTGCATTTCTCATGACTAATTCTGATATAAAATGACGCGAGGAACGCGTTCGAAGCGACAGAATTGAGATCCGAGCAACCGTTGACGAGAAAATGGCGAGCATTCCCAAATCCTGATCTCATGTTTTTTGGGCTCCAGAACCGCGTTTGTGCATTTCTCATGACTAATTCTGATATAAAATGACGCGAGGAACGCGTTGGAAGCGACAGAATTGAGATCCGAGCAACCGTTGACGAGAAAATGGCGACCATTCCCAAATCCTGATCTCATGTTTTTTGGGCTCCAGAACCGTGTTTGTGCATTTCTCGTGACTAATTCTGATATAAAATGACGCGACGAACGCGTTGGAAGCGACAGAATTGCGATCCGAGCAACCGTTGACGAGAAAATGGCGAGCATTCCCAAATCCTGATCTCATGTTTTTTGGGCTCCAGAACCGTGTTTGTGCATTTCTCAAGACGAATTCTGATATAAAATGACGCGAGGAACGCGTTGGAAGCGGCAGAATTGAGATCCGAGCAACCGTTGACGAGAAAATGGCGAGCATTCCCAAATCCTGATCTCATGTTTTTTGGGCTCCAGAACCGTGTTTGTGCATTTCTCGTGACTAATTCTGATATAAAATGACGCGACGAACGCGTTGGAAGCGACAGAATTGCGATCCGAGCAACCGTTGACGAGAAAATGGCGAGCATTCCCAAATCCTGATCTCATGTTTTTTGGGCTCCAGAACCGTGTTTCTGCATTTCTCATGACTAATTCTGATATAAAATGACGCGACGAACGCGTTGGAAGCGACAGAATTGCGATCAGAGAAACCGTTGACGAGAAAATGGCGAGCATTCCCAAATCCTGATCTCGTGTTTTTTGGACTCCAGAAACGTTTTCGTGCATTTGTCGTGACTATTTCCGACGCAAAATGACACGAGGAACACGCTGGAAGCGACAGAATTGCGATCCGAGAAACCGTTGACGAGAAAATGGCGAGCATTCCCAAATCCTGATCTCATGTTTTTTGGGCTCCAGAACCGTGTTTGTGCATTTCTCATGACTAATTCTGATATAAAATGACGCGACGAACGCGTTGGAAGCGACAGAATTGCGATCCGAGCAACCGTTGACGAGAAAATGGCGAGCATTCCCAAATCCTGATCTCATGTTTTTTGGGCTCCAGAACCGTGTTTGTGCATTTCTCATGACTAATTCTGATATAAAATGACGCGAGGAACGCGTTGGAAGCGACAGAATTGAGATCCGAACAACCGTTGACGAGAAAATGGCGAGCATTCCCAAAACTTGATCTCATGTTTTTTGGGCTCCAGAACCGTGTTTGTGCATTTCTCAAGACGAATTCTGATATAAAATGACGCGAGGATCGCGTTGGAAGCGGCAGAATTGAGATCCGAGCAACCGTTGACGAGAAAATGGCGAGCATTCCCAAATCCTGATCTCATGTTTTTTGGGCTCCAGAACCGTGTTTGTGCATTTCTCGTGACTAATTCTGATATAAAATGACGCGACGAACGCGTTGGAAGCGACAGAATTGCGATCCGAGCAACCGTTGACGAGAAAATGGCGAGCATTCCCAAACCCTGATCTCATGTTTTTTGGGCTCCAGAACCGTGTTTCTGCATTTCTCATGACTAATTCTGATATAAAATGACGCGACGAACGCGTTGGAAGCGACAGAATTGCGATCAGAGAAACCGTTGACGAGAAAATGGCGAGCATTCCCAAATCCTGATCTCGTGTTTTTTGGACTCCAGAAACGTTTTCGTGCATTTGTCGTGACTATTTCCGACGCAAAATGACACGAGGAACACGCTGGAAGCGACAGAATTGCGATCCGAGAAACCGTTGACGAGAAAATGGTGAGCATTCCCAAATCCTGATCTCATGTTTTTTGGGCTCCAGAACCGTGTTTGTGCATTTCTCATGACTAATTCTGATATAAAATGACGCGACGAACGCGTTGGAAGCGACAGAATTGCGATCCGAGCAACCGTTGACGAGAAAATGGCGAGCATTCCCAAAACTTGATCTCGTGTTTATTGAACTCCAGAACCGTGTTTGTGCATTTCTCAAGACGAATTCCGACGTAAAATGACACGAGGAACATGTTGGAAGCGACAGGATTGCGATCCGAGAAACCGTTGATGACAAAATCGCGAGCATTCCCAAAACCTGAACTCGTGGTTTTTGGACTCCAGAAACGTTTTCGTGCATTTGTCGTGACTATTTCCGACGCAAAATGTCACGAGGAACACGCTGGAGGCGACAGAATTGCGATCCGAGAAACCGTTGACGAGAAAATGGCGAGCATTCCCCAATCCTGATCTCATGTTTTTTGGGCTCCAGAACCGTGTTTGTGCATTTCCCATGACTAATTCTGGTATAAAATGACGCGAGGAACACGCTGGAGGCGACAGAATTGCGATCCGAGAAACCGTTGACGAGAAAATGGCGAGTATTCCCCAATCCTGATCTCATGTTTTTTGGGCTCCAGAACCGTGTTTCTGCATTTCTCATGACTAATTCTGATATAAAATGACGCGAGGAACACGCTGGAAGCGACAGAATGGCGATCCGAGCAACCGTTGATGAGAAAATGGCGAGCATTCCCAAATCCTGATCTCATGTTTTTTGGGCTCCAGAACCGTGTTTGTGCATTTCTCATGACTAATTCTGATATAAAATGACGCGAGGAACGAGTTGGACGCGGCAGAATTGAGATCCGAGCAACCGTTGACGAGAAAATGGCGACCATTCCCAAATCCTGATCTCATGTTTTTTGGGCTCCAGAACCGTGTTTCCGCATTTGTCATGACTAATTCTGATATAAAATGACGCGACGAACGCTTTGGAAGCGACAGAATTGCGATCAGAGAAACCGTTGACGAGAAAATGGCGAGCATTCCCAAATCCTGATCTCGTGTTTTTTGGACTCCAGAAACGTTTTCGTGCATTTGTCGTCACTATTTCCGACGTAAAATGACACGAGGAACACGCTGGAGGCGACAGAATTGCGATCCGAGAAACCGTTGACGAGAAAATGGCGAGCATTCCACAATCCTGATCTCATGTTTTTTGGGCTCCAGAACCGTGTTTGTGCATTTCTCATGACTAATTCTGATATAAAATGACGCGAGGAACGCGTTCGAAGCGACAGAATTGAGATCCGAGCAACCGTTGACGAGAAAATGGCGAGCATTCCCAAATCCTGATCTCATGTTTTTTGGGCTCCAGAACCGCGTTTGTGCATTTCTCATGACTAATTCTGATATAAAATGACGCGAGGAACGCGTTGGAAGCGACAGAATTGAGATCCGAGCAACCGTTGACGAGAAAATGGCGACCATTCCCAAATCCTGATCTCATGTTTTTTGGGCTCCAGAACCGTGTTTCTGCATTTCTCATGACTAATTCTGATATAAAATGACGCGACGAACGCGTTGGAAGCGACAGAAGTGCGATCAGAGAAACCGTTGACGAGAAAATGGCGAGCATTCCCAAATCCTGATCTCATGTTTTTTGGGCTCCAGAACCGTGTTTGTGCATTTCTCATGACTAATTCTGGTATAAAATGACGCGAGGAACGCGTTGGAAGCAACAGAATTGAGATCCGAGCAACCGTTGACGAGAAAATGGCGAGCATTCCCAAAACTTGATCTCATGTTTTTTGGGCTCCAGAACCGTGTTTGTGCATTTCTCAAGACGAATTCTGATATAAAATGACGCGAGGAACGCGTTGGAAGCGGCAGAATTGAGATCCGAGCAACCGTTGACGAGAAAATGGCGAGCATTCCCCAATCCTGATCTCATGTTTTTTGGGCTCCAGAACCGTGTTTGTGCATTTCTCATGACTAATTCTGATATAAAATGACGCGAGGAACGCGTTCGAAGCGACAGAATTGAGATCCGAGCAACCGTTGACGAGAAAATGGCGAGCATTCCCAAATCCTGATCTCATGTTTTTTGGGCTCCAGAACCGCGTTTGTGCATTTCTCATGACTAATTCTGATATAAAATGACGCGAGGAACGCGTTGGAAGCGACAGAATTGAGATCCGAGCAACCGTTGACGAGAAAATGGCGACCATTCCCAAATCCTGATCTCATGTTTTTTGGGCTCCAGAACCGTGTTTCTGCATTTCTCATGACTAATTCTGATATAAAATGACGCGACGAACGCGTTGGAAGCGACAGAAGTGCGATCAGAGAAACCGTTGACGAGAAAATGGCGAGCATTCCCAAATCCTGATCTCATGTTTTTTGGGCTCCAGAACCGTGTTCGTGCATTTCTCAAGACGAATTCTGATATAAAATGACGCGAGGAACGCGTTGGAAGCGGCAGAATTGAGATCCGAGAAACCGTTGACGACAAAATCGCGAGCATTCCCAAAACTTGATCTCGTGTTTTTTGGGCTCCAGAACCGTGTTTGTGCATTTCTCATGACTAATTCTGGTATAAAATGACGCGAGGAACGCGTTGGAAGCGACAGAATTGAGATCCGAGCAACCGTTGACGAGAAAATGGCGAGCATTCCCAAAACTTGATCTCATGTTTTTTGGGCTCCAGAACCGTGTTTGTGCATTTCTCAAGACGAATTCTGATATAAAATGACGCGAGGAACGCGTTGGAAGCGGCAGAATTGAGATCCGAGCAACCGTTGACGAGAAAATGGCGAGCATTCCCAAATCCTGATCTCATGTTTTTTGGGCTCCAGAATCGTGTTTGTGCATTTCTCATGACTAATTCTGATATAAAATGACGCGACGAACGCGTTGGAAGCGACAGAATTGCGATCCGAGCAACCGTTGACGAGAAAATGGCGAGCATTCCCAAATCCTGATCTCATGTTTTTTGGGCTCCAGAACCGTGTTTGTGCATTTCTCATGACTAATTCTGATATAAAATGACGCGAGGAACGCGTTGGAAGCGGCAGAATTGAGATCCGAGCAACCGTTGACGAGAAAATGGCGAGCATTCCCAAATCCTGATCTCATGTTTTTTGGGCTCCAGAACCGTGTTTCTGCATTTCTCATGACTAATTCTGATATAAAATGACGTGACGAACGCGTTGGAAGCGACAGAAGTGCGATCAGAGAAACCGTTCACGAGAAAATGGCGAGCATTCCCAAATCCTGATCTCGTATTTTTTGGACTCCAGAAACGTTTTCGTGCATTTGTCGTGACTATTTCCGACGCAAAATGACACGAGGAACACGCTGGAAGCGACAGAATTGCGATCCGAGAAACCGTTGACGAGAAAATGGTGAGCATTCCCAAATCCTGATCTCATGTTTTTTGGGCTCCAGAACCGTGTTTGTGCATTTCTCATGACTAATTCTGATATAAAATGACGCGACGAACGCGTTGGAAGCGACAGAATTGCGATCCGAGCAACCGTTGACGAGAAAATGGCGAGCATTCCCAAAACTTGATCTCGTGTTTATTGAACTCCAGAACCGTGTTTGTGCATTTCTCAAGACGAATTCTGATATAAAATGACGCGAGGAACGCGTTGGAAGCGGCAGAATTGAGATCCGAGAAACCGTTGACGACAAAATCGCGAGCATTCCCAAAACTTGATCTCGTGTTTTTTGGGCTCCAGAACCGTGTTTGTGCATTTCTCAAGACGAATTCTGATATAAAATGACGCGAGGAACGCGTTGGAAGCGGCAGAATTGAGATCCGAGCAACCGTTGACGAGAAAATGGCGAGCATTCCCAAATCCTGATCTCATGTTTTTTGGGCTCCAGAACCGTGTTTGTGCATTTCTCGTGACTAATTCTGATATAAAATGACGCGACGAACGCGTTGGAAGCGGCAGAATTGAGATCCGAGCAACCGTTGACGAGAAAATGGCGAGCATTCCCAAATCCTGATCTCATGTTTTTTGGGCTCCAGAACCGTGTTTGTGCATTTCTCGTGACTAATTCTGATATAAAATGACGCGAGGAACGAGTTGGAAGCGGCAGAATTGAGATCCGAGCAACCGTTGACGAGAAAATGGCGACCATTCCCAAATCCTGATCTCACGTTTTTTGGGCTCCAGAACCGTGTTTGTGCATTTCTCATGACTAATTCTGATATAAAATGACGCGACGAACGCGTTGGAAGCGACAGAATTGCGATCCGAGCAACCGTTGACGAGAAAATGGCGAGCATTCCCAAATCCTGATCTCATCTTTTTTGGGCTCCAGAACCGTGTTTGTGCATTTCTCATGACTAATTCTGATATAAAATGACGCGAGGAACGCGTTGGAAGCGACAGAATTGAGATCCGAACAACCGTTGACGAGAAAATGGCGAGCATTCCCAAAACTTGATCTCATGTTTTTTGGGCTCCAGAACCGTGTTTGTGCATTTCTCAAGACGAATTCTGATATAAAATGACGCGAGGAACGCGTTGGAAGCGGCAGAATTGAGATCCGAGCAACCGTTGACGAGAAAATGGCGAGCATTCCCAAATCCTGATCTCATGTTTTTTGGGCTCCAGAACCGTGTTTGTGCATTTCTCGTGACTAATTCTGATATAAAATGACGCGACGAACGCGTTGGAAGCGACAGAATTGCGATCCGAGCAACCGTTGACGAGAAAATGGCGAGCATTCCCAAATCCTGATCTCATGTTTTTTGGGCTCCAGAACCGTGTTTCTGCATTTCTCATGACTAATTCTGATATAAAATGACGCGACGAACGCGTTGGAAGCGACAGAATTGCGATCAGAGAAACCGTTGACGAGAAAATGGCGAGCATTCCCAAATCCTGATCTCGTGTTTTTTGGACTCCAGAAACGTTTTCGTGCATTTGTAGTGACTATTTCCGACGCAAAATGACACGAGGAACACGCTGGAAGCGACAGAATTGCGATCCGAGAAACCGTTGACGAGAAAATGGCGAGCATTCCCAAATCCTGATCTCATGTTTTTTGGGCTCCAGAACCGTGTTTGTGCATTTCTCATGACTAATTCTGATATAAAATGACGCGACGAACGCGTTGGAAGCGACAGAATTGCGATCCGAGCAACCGTTGACGAGAAAATGGCGAGCATTCCCAAAACTTGATCTCGTGTTTATTGAACTCCAGAACCGTGTTTGTGCATTTCTCAAGACGAATTCTGATATAAAATGACGCGAGGAACGCGTTGGAAGCGGCAGAATTGAGATCCGAGAAACCGTTGACGACAAAATCGCGAGCATTCCCAAAACTTGATCTCGTGTTTTTTGGGCTCCAGAACCGTGTTTGTGCATTTCTCATGACTAATTCTGATATAAAATGACGCGACGAACGCGTTGGAAGCGACAGAATTGCGATCAGAGAAACCGTTGACGAGAAAATGGCGAGCATTCCCAAATCCTGATCTCGTGTTTTTTGGACTCCAGAAACGTTTTCGTGCATTTGTAGTGACTATTTCCGACGCAAAATGACACGAGGAACACGCTGGAAGCGACAGAATTGCGATCCGAGAAACCGTTGACGAGAAAATGGCGAGCATTCCCAAATCCTGATCTCATGTTTTTTGGGCTCCAGAACCGTGTTTGTGCATTTCTCGTGACTAATTCTAATATAAAATGACGCGACGAACGCGTTGGAAGCGACAGAATTGCGATCCGAGCAACCGTTGACGAGAAAATGGCGAGCATTCCCAAATCCTGATCTCATGTTTTTTGGGCTCCAGAACCGTGTTTCTGCATTTCTCATGACTAATTCTGATATAAAATGACGCGACGAACGCGTTGGAAGCGACAGAATTGCGATCAGAGAAACCGTTGACGAGAAAATGGCGAGCATTCCCAAATCCTGATCTCGTGTTTTTTGGACTCCAGAAACGTTTTCGTGCATTTGGCGTGACTATTTCCGACGCAAAATGACACGAGGAACACGCTGGAAGCGACAGAATTGCGATCCGAGAAACCGTTGACGAGAAAATGGTGAGCATTCCCAAATCCTGATCTCATGTTTTTTGGGCTCCAGAACCGTGTTTGTGCGTTTCTCATGACTAATTCTGATATAAAATGACGCGACGAACGCGTTGGAAGCGACAGAATTGCGATCCGAGCAACCGTTGACGAGAAAATGGCGAGCATTCCCAAAACTTGATCTCGTGTTTATTGAACTCCAGAACCGTGTTTGTGCATTTCTCAAGACGAATTCCGACGTAAAATGACACGAGGAACATGTTGGAAGCGACAGGATTGCGATCCGAGAAACCGTTGATGACAAAATCGCGAGCATTCCCAAAACCTGAACTCGTGGTTTTTGGACTCCAGAAACGTTTTCGTGCATTTGTCGTGACTATTTCCGACGCAAAATGTCACGAGGAACACGCTGGAGGGGACAGAATTGCGATCCGAGAAACCGTTGACGAGAAAATGGCGAGCATTCCCCAATCCTGATCTCATGTTTTTGGGCTCCAGAACCGTGTTTGTGCATTTCCCATGACTAATTCTGGTATAAAATGACGCGAGGAACACGCTGGAGGCGACAGAATTGCGATCCGAGCAACCGTTGACGAGAAAATGGCGAGCATTCCCAAATCCTGATCTCATGTTTTTTGGGCTCCAGAACCGTGTTTGTGCATTTCTCATGACTAATTCTGATATAAAATGACGCGAGGAACGAGTTGGAAGCGGCAGAATTGAGATCCGAGCAACCGTTGACGAGAAAATGGCGACCATTCCCAAATCCTGATCTCATGTTTTTTGGGCTCCAGAACCGTGTTTCCGCATTTGTCATGACTAATTCTGATATAAAATGACGCGACGAACGCGTTGGAAGCGACAGAATTGCGATCAGAGAAACCGTTGACGAGAAAATGGCGAGCATTCCCAAATCCTGATCTCGTGTTTTTTGGACTCCAGAAACGTTTTCGTGCATTTGTCGTCACTATTTCCGACGTAAAATGACACGAGGAACACGCTGGAGGCGACAGAATTGCGATCCGAGAAACCGTTGACGAGAAAATGGCGAGCATTCCCCAATCCTGATCTCATGTTTTTTGGGCTCCAGAACCGTGTTTGTGCATTTCTCATGACTAATTCTGATATAAAATGACGCGAGGAACGCGTTGGAAGCGACAGAATTGAGATCCGAGCAACCGTTGACGAGAAAATGGCGAGCATTCCCAAATCCTGATCTCATGTTTTTTGGGCTCCAGAACCGTGTTTGTGCATTTCTCATGACTAATTCTGGTATAAAATGACGCGAGGAACGCGTTGGAAGCGACAGAATTGAGATCCGAGCAACCGTTGACGAGAAAATGGCGAGCATTCCCAAAACTTGATCTCATGTTTTTTGGGCTCCAGAACCGTGTTTGTGCATTTCTCAAGACGAATTCTGATATAAAATGACGCGAGGAACGCGTTGGAAGCGGCAGAATTGAGATCCGAGCAACCGTTGACGAGAAAATGGCGAGCATTCCCAAATCCTGATCTCATGTTTTTTGGGCTCCAGAATCGTGTTTGTGCATTTCTCATGACTAATTCTGATATAAAATGACGCGACGAACGCGTTGGAAGCGACAGAATTGCGATCCGAGCAACCGTTGACGAGAAAATGGCGAGCATTCCCAAATCCTGATCTCATCTTTTTTGGGCTCCAGAACCGTGTTTGTGCATTTCTCATGACTAATTCTGATATAAAATGACGCGAGGAACGCGTTGGAAGCGACAGAATTGAGATCCGAACAACCGTTGACGAGAAAATGGCGAGCATTCCCAAAACTTGATCTCGTGTTTATTGAACTCCAGAACCGTGTTTGTGCATTTCTCAAGACGAATTCTGATATAAAATGACGCGAGGAACGCGTTGGAAGCGGCAGAATTGAGATCCGAGAAACCGTTGACGACAAAATCGCGAGCATTCCCAAAACTTGATCTCGTGTTTTTTGGGCTCCAGAACCGTGTTTGTGCATTTCTCGTGACTAATTCTGATATAAAATGACGCGACGAACGCGTTGGAAGCGACAGAATTGCGATCCGAGCAACCGTTGACGAGAAAATGGCGAGCATTCCCAAATCCTGATCTCATGTTTTTTGGGCTCCAGAACCGTGTTTCTGCATTTCTCATGACTAATTCTGATATAAAATGACGCGACGAACGCGTTGGAAGCGACAGAATTGCGATCAGAGAAACCGTTGACGAGAAAATGGCGAGCATTCCCAAATCCTGATCTCGTGTTTTTTGGACTCCAGAAACGTTTTCGTGCATTTGTCGTGACTATTTCCGACGCAAAATGACACGAGGAACACGCTGGAAGCGACAGAATTGCGATCCGAGAAACCGTTGACGAGAAAATGGCGAGCATTCCCAAATCCTGATCTCATGTTTTTTGGGCTTCAGAACCGTGTTTGTGCATTTCTCATGACTAATTCTGATATAAAATGACGCGACGAACGCGTTGGAAGCGACAGAATTGCGATCCGAGCAACCGTTGACGAGAAAATGGCGAGCATTCCCAAATCCTGATCTCATGTTTTTTGGGCTCCAGAACCGTGTTTGTGCATTTCTCAAGACGAATTCTGATATAAAATGACGCGAGGAACGCGTTGGAAGCGGCAGAATTGAGATCCGAGCAACCGTTGACGAGAAAATGGCGAGCATTCCCAAATCCTGATCTCATGTTTTTTGGGCTCCAGAACCGTGTTTGTGCATTTCTCGTGACTAATTCTGATATAAAATGACGCGACGAACGCGTTGGAAGCGACAGAATTGCGATCCGAGCAACCGTTGACGAGAAAATGGCGAGCATTCCCAAATCCTGATCTCATGTTTTTTGGGCTCCAGAACCGTGTTTCTGCATTTCTCATGACTAATTCTGATATAAAATGACGCGACGAACGCGTTGGAAGCGACAGAATTGCGATCAGAGAAACCGTTGACGAGAAAATGGCGAGCATTCCCAAATCTCGTGTTTTTTGGACTCCAGAAACGTTTTCGTGCATTTGTCATCACTATTTCCGAAGTAAAATGACACGAGGAACACGCTGGAGGCGACAGAATTGCGATCCGAGAAACCGTTGACGAGAAAATGGCGAGCATTCCCCAATCCTGATCTCATGTTTTTTGGGCTCCAGAACCGTGTTTGTGCATTTCTCAAGACGAATTCTGATATAAAATGACGCGAGGAACGCGTTGGAAGCGGCAGAATTGAGATCCGAGCAACCGTTGACGAGAAAATGGCGAGCATTCCCAAATCCTGATCTCATGTTTTTTGGGCTCCAGAACCGTGTTTGTGCATTTCTCATGACTAATTCTGATATAAAATGACGCGACGAACGCGTTGGAGGCGACAGAATTGCGATCCGAGCAACCGTTGACGAGAAAATGGCGAGCATTCCCAAATCCTGATCTCATCTTTTTTGGGCTCCAGAACCGTGTTTGTGCATTTCTCATGACTAATTCTGATATAAAATGACGCGAGGAACGCGTTGGAAGCGACAGAATTGAGATCCGAACAACCGTTGACGAGAAAATGGCGAGCATTCCCAAAACTTGATCTCATGTTTTTTGGGCTCCAGAACCGTGTTTGTGCATTTCTCAAGACGAATTCTGATATAAAATGACGCGAGGAACGCGTTGGAAGCGGCAGAATTGAGATCCGAGCAACCGTTGACGAGAAAATGGCGAGCATTCCCAAATCCTGATCTCGTGTTTTTTGGACTCCAGAAACGTTTTCGTGCATTTGTCGTGACTATTTCCGACGCAAAATGACACGAGGAACACGCTGGAAGCGACAGAATTGCGATCCGAGAAACCGTTGACGAGAAAATGGCGAGCATTCCCAAATCCTGATCTCATGTTTTTTGGGCTCCAGAACCGTGTTTGTGCATTTATCATGACTAATTCTGATATAAAATGACGCGACGAACGCGTTGGAAGCGACAGAATTGCGATCCGAGCAACCGTTGACGAGAAAATGGCGAGCATTCCCAAATCCTGATCTCATGTTTTTTGGGCTCCAGAACCGTGTTTGTGCATTTCTCAAGACGAATTCTGATATAAAATGACGCGAGGAACGCGTTGGAAGCGGCAGAATTGAGATCCGAGCAACCGTTGACGAGAAAATGGCGAGCATTCCCAAATCCTGATCTCATGTTTTTTGGGCTCCAGAACCGTGTTTGTGCATTTCTCGTGACTAATTCTGATATAAAATGACGCGACGAACGCGTTGGAAGCGACAGAATTGCGATCCGAGCAACCGTTGACGAGAAAATGGCGAGCATTCCCAAATCCTGATCTCATGTTTTTTGGGCTCCAGAACCGTGTTTCTGCATTTCTCATGACTAATTCTGATATAAAATGACGCGACGAACGCGTTGGAAGCGACAGAATTGCGATCAGAGAAACCGTTGACGAGAAAATGGCGAGCATTCCCAAATCCTGATCTCATGTTTTTTGGGCTCCAGAACCGTGTTTGTGCATTTCTCATGACTAATTCTGATATAAAATGACGCGAGGAACGCGTTGGAAGCGGCAGAATTGAGATCCGAGCAACCGTTGACGAGAAAATGGCGAGCATTCCCAAATCCTGATCTCATGTTTTTTGGGCTCCAGAACCGTGTTTCTGCATTTCTCATGACTAATTCTGATATAAAATGACGCGACGAACGCGTTGGAAGCGACAGAAGTGCGATCAGAGAAACCGTTGACGAGAAAATGGCGAGCATTCCCAAATCCTGATCTCATGTTTTTTGGGCTCCAGAACCGTGTTTGTGCATTTCTCAAGACGAATTCTGATATAAAATGACGCGAGGAACGCGTTGGAAGCGGCAGAATTGAGATCCGAGCAACCGTTGACGAGAAAATGGCGAGCATTCCCAAATCCTGATCTCATGTTTTTTGGGCTCCAGAACCGTGTTTGTGCATTTCTCATGACTAATTCTGATATAAAATGACGCGACGAACGCGTTGGAGGCGACAGAATTGCGATCCGAGCAACCGTTGACGAGAAAATGGCGAGCATTCCCAAATCCTGATCTCATCTTTTTTGGGCTCCAGAACCGTGTTTGTGCATTTCTCATGACTAATTCTGATATAAAATGACGCGAGGAACGCGTTGGAAGCGACAGAATTGAGATCCGAACAACCGTTGACGAGAAAATGGCGAGCATTCCCAAAACTTGATCTCATGTTTTTTGGGCTCCAGAACCGTGTTTGTGCATTTCTCAAGACGAATTCTGATATAAAATGACGCGAGGAACGCGTTGGAAGCGGCAGAATTGAGATCCGAGCAACCGTTGACGAGAAAATGGCGAGCATTCCCAAATCCTGATCTCGTGTTTTTTGGACTCCAGAAACGTTTTCGTGCATTTGTCGTGACTATTTCCGACGCAAAATGACACGAGGAACACGCTGGAAGCGACAGAATTGCGATCCGAGAAACCGTTGACGAGAAAATGGCGAGCATTCCCAAATCCTGATCTCATGTTTTTTGGGCTCCAGAACCGTGTTTGTGCATTTATCATGACTAATTCTGATATAAAATGACGCGACGAACGCGTTGGAAGCGACAGAATTGCGATCCGAGCAACCGTTGACGAGAAAATGGCGAGCATTCCCAAATCCTGATCTCATGTTTTTTGGGCTCCAGAACCGTGTTTGTGCATTTCTCAAGACGAATTCTGATATAAAATGACGCGAGGAACGCGTTGGAAGCGGCAGAATTGAGATCCGAGCAACCGTTGACGAGAAAATGGCGAGCATTCCCAAATCCTGATCTCATGTTTTTTGGGCTCCAGAACCGTGTTTGTGCATTTCTCGTGACTAATTCTGATATAAAATGACGCGACGAACGCGTTGGAAGCGACAGAATTGCGATCCGAGCAACCGTTGACGAGAAAATGGCGAGCATTCCCAAATCCTGATCTCATGTTTTTTGGGCTCCAGAACCGTGTTTCTGCATTTCTCATGACTAATTCTGATATAAAATGACGCGACGAACGCGTTGGAAGCGACAGAATTGCGATCAGAGAAACCGTTGACGAGAAAATGGCGAGCATTCCCAAATCCTGATCTCATGTTTTTTGGGCTCCAGAACCGTGTTTGTGCATTTCTCATGACTAATTCTGATATAAAATGACGCGAGGAACGCGTTGGAAGCGGCAGAATTGAGATCCGAGCAACCGTTGACGAGAAAATGGCGAGCATTCCCAAATCCTGATCTCATGTTTTTTGGGCTCCAGAACCGTGTTTCTGCATTTCTCATGACTAATTCTGATATAAAATGACGCGACGAACGCGTTGGAAGCGACAGAAGTGCGATCAGAGAAACCGTTGACGAGAAAATGGCGAGCATTCCCAAATCCTGATCTCGTATTTTTTGGACTCCAGAAACGTTTTCGTGCATTTGTCGTGACTATTTCCGACGCAAAATGACACGAGGAACACGCTGGAAGCGACAGAATTGCGATCCGAGAAACCGTTGACGAGAAAATGGTGAGCATTCCCAAATCCTGATCTCATGTTTTTTGGGCTCCAGAACCGTGTTTGTGCATTTCTCATGACTAATTCTGATATAAAATGACGCGACGAACGCGTTGGAAGCGACAGAATTGCGATCCGAGCAACCGTTGACGAGAAAATCGCGAGCATTCCCAAAACCTGATCTCGTGTTTTTTGGACTCCAGAAACGTTTTCGTGCATTTGTCATCACTATTTCCGACGTAAAATGACACGAGGAACACGCTGGAGGCGACAGAATTGCGATCCGAGAAACCGTTGACGAGAAAATGGCGAGCATTCCCCAATCCTGATCTCATGTTTTTTGGGCTCCAGAACCGTGTTTGTGCATTTCTCAAGACGAATTCTGATATAAAATGACGCGAGGAACGCGTTGGAAGCGGCAGAATTGAGATCCGAGCAACCGTTGACGAGAAAATGGCGAGCATTCCCAAATCCTGATCTCATGTTTTTTGGGCTCCAGAACCGTGTTTGTGCATTTCTCATGACTAATTCTGATATAAAATGACGCGACGAACGCGTTGGAAGCGACAGAATTGCGATCCGAGCAACCGTTGACGAGAAAATGGCGAGCATTCCCAAATCCTGATCTCATCTTTTTTGGGCTCCAGAACCGTGTTTGTGCATTTCTCATGACTAATTCTGATATAAAATGACGCGAGGAACGCGTTGGAAGCGACAGAATTGAGATCCGAACAACCGTTGACGAGAAAATGGCGAGCATTCCCAAAACTTGATCTCATGTTTTTTGGGCTCCAGAACCGTGTTTGTGCATTTCTCAAGACGAATTCTGATATAAAATGACGCGAGGAACGCGTTGGAAGCGGCAGAATTGAGATCCGAGCAACCGTTGACGAGAAAATGGCGAGCATTCCCAAATCCTGATCTCATCTTTTTTGGGCTCCAGAACCGTGTTTGTGCATTTCTCATGACTAATTCTGATATAAAATGACGCGAGGAACGCGTTGGAAGCGACAGAATTGAGATCCGAACAACCGTTGACGAGAAAATGGCGAGCATTCCCAAAACTTGATCTCATGTTTTTTGGGCTCCAGAACCGTGTTTGTGCATTTCTCAAGACGAATTCTGATATAAAATGACGCGAGGAACGCGTTGGAAGCGGCAGAATTGAGATCCGAGCAACCGTTGACGAGAAAATGGCGAGCATTCCCAAATCCTGATCTCATGTTTTTTGGGCTCCAGAACCGTGTTTGTGCATTTCTCGTGACTAATTCTGATATAAAATGACGCGACGAACGCGTTGGAAGCGACAGAATTGCGATCCGAGCAACCGTTGACGAGAAAATGGCGAGCATTCCCAAATCCTGATCTCATGTTTTTTGGGCTCCAGAACCGTGTTTCTGCATTTCTCATGACTAATTCTGATATAAAATGACGCGACGAACGCGTTGGAAGCGACAGAATTGCGATCAGAGAAACCGTTGACGAGAAAATGGCGAGCATTCCCAAATCCTGATCTCGTGTTTTTTGGACTCCAGAAACGTTTTCGTGCATTTGTAGTGACTATTTCCGACGCAAAATGACACGAGGAACACGCTGGAAGCGACAGAATTGCGATCCGAGAAACCGTTGACGAGAAAATGGCGAGCATTCCCAAATCCTGATCTCATGTTTTTTGGGCTCCAGAACCGTGTTTGTGCATTTCTCATGACTAATTCTGATATAAAATGACGCGACGAACGCGTTGGAAGCGACAGAATTGCGATCCGAGCAACCGTTGACGAGAAAATGGCGAGCATTCCCAAAACTTGATCTCGTGTTTATTGAACTCCAGAACCGTGTTTGTGCATTTCTCAAGACGAATTCTGATATAAAATGACGCGAGGAACGCGTTGGAAGCGGCAGAATTGAGATCCGAGAAACCGTTGACGACAAAATCGCGAGCATTCCCAAAACTTGATCTCGTGTTTTTTGGGCTCCAGAACCGTGTTTGTGCATTTCTCAAGACGAATTCTGATATAAAATGACGCGAGGAACGCGTTGGAAGCGGCAGAATTGAGATCCGAGCAACCGTTGACGAGAAAATGGCGAGCATTCCCAAATCCTGATCTCATGTTTTTTGGGCTCCAGAACCGTGTTTGTGCATTTCTCGTGACTAATTCTGATATAAAATGACGCGACGAACGCGTTGGAAGCGACAGAATTGCGATCCGAGCAACCGTTGACGAGAAAATGGCGAGCATTCCCAAATCCTGATCTCATGTTTTTTGGGCTCCAGAACCGTGTTTCTGCATTTCTCATGACTAATTCTGATATAAAATGACGCGACGAACGCGTTGGAAGCGACAGAATTGCGATCAGAGAAACCGTTGACGAGAAAATGGCGAGCATTCCCAAATCCTGATCTCGTGTTTTTTGGACTCCAGAAACGTTTTCGTGCATTTGGCGTGACTATTTCCGACGCAAAATGACACGAGGAACACGCTGGAAGCGACAGAATTGCGATCCGAGAAACCGTTGACGAGAAAATGGTGAGCATTCCCAAATCCTGATCTCATGTTTTTTGGGCTCCAGAACCGTGTTTGTGCATTTCTCATGACTAATTCTGATATAAAATGACGCGACGAACGCGTTGGAAGCGACAGAATTGCGATCCGAGCAACCGTTGACGAGAAAATGGCGAGCATTCCCAAAACTTGATCTCGTGTTTATTGAACTCCAGAACCGTGTTTGTGCATTTCTCAAGACGAATTCCGACGTAAAATGACACGAGGAACATGTTGGAAGCGACAGGATTGCGATCCGAGAAACCGTTGATGACAAAATCGCGAGCATTCCCAAAACCTGAACTCGTGGTTTTTGGACTCCAGAAACGTTTTCGTGCATTTGTCGTGACTATTTCCGACGCAAAATGTCACGAGGAACACGCTGGAGGCGACAGAATTGCGATCCGAGAAACCGTTGACGAGAAAATGGCGAGCATTCCCCAATCCTGATCTCATGTTTTTTGGGCTCCAGAACCGTGTTTGTGCATTTCCCATGACTAATTCTGGTATAAAATGACGCGAGGAACACGCTGGAGGCGACAGAATTGCGATCCGAGCAACCGTTGACGAGAAAATGGCGAGCATTCCCAAATCCTGATCTCATGTTTTTTGGGCTCCAGAACCGTGTTTGTGCATTTCTCATGACTAATTCTGATATAAAATGACGCGAGGAACGAGTTGGAAGCGGCAGAATTGAGATCCGAGCAACCGTTGACGAGAAAATGGCGACCATTCCCAAATCCTGATCTCATGTTTTTTGGGCTCCAGAACCGTGTTCGTGCATTTCTCATGACTAATTCTGATATAAAATGACGCGACGAACGCGTTGGAAGCGACAGAATTGCGATCCGAGCAACCGTTGACGAGAAAATGGCGAGCATTCCCAAATCCTGATCTCATCTTTTTTGGGCTCCAGAACCGTGTTTGTGCATTTCTCATGACTAATTCTGATATAAAATGACGCGAGGAACGCGTTGGAAGCGACAGAATTGAGATCCGAACAACCGTTGACGAGAAAATGGCGAGCATTCCCAAAACTTGATCTCATGTTTTTTGGGCTCCAGAACCGTGTTTGTGCATTTCTCAAGACGAATTCTGATATAAAATGACGCGAGGAACGCGTTGGAAGCGGCAGAATTGAGATCCGAGCAACCGTTGACGAGAAAATGGCGAGCATTCCCAAATCCTGATCTCATGTTTTTTGGGCTCCAGAACCGTGTTTGTGCATTTCTCGTGACTAATTCTGATATAAAATGACGCGACGAACGCGTTGGAAGCGACAGAATTGCGATCCGAGCAACCGTTGACGAGAAAATGGCGAGCATTCCCAAATCCTGATCTCATGTTTTTTGGGCTCCAGAACCGTGTTTCTGCATTTCTCATGACTAATTCTGATATAAAATGACGCGACGAACGCGTTGGAAGCGACAGAATTGCGATCAGAGAAACCGTTGACGAGAAAATGGCGAGCATTCCCAAATCCTGATCTCGTGTTTTTTGGACTCCAGAAACGTTTTCGTGCATTTGTAGTGACTATTTCCGACGCAAAATGACACGAGGAACACGCTGGAAGCGACAGAATTGCGATCCGAGAAACCGTTGACGAGAAAATGGCGAGCATTCCCAAATCCTGATCTCATGTTTTTTGGGCTCCAGAACCGTGTTTGTGCATTTCTCATGACTAATTCTGATATAAAATGACGCGACGAACGCGTTGGAAGCGACAGAATTGCGATCCGAGCAACCGTTGACGAGAAAATGGCGAGCATTCCCAAAACTTGATCTCGTGTTTATTGAACTCCAGAACCGTGTTTGTGCATTTCTCAAGACGAATTCTGATATAAAATGACGCGAGGAACGCGTTGGAAGCGGCAGAATTGAGATCCGAGAAACCGTTGACGACAAAATCGCGAGCATTCCCAAAACTTGATCTCGTGTTTTTTGGGCTCCAGAACCGTGTTTGTGCATTTCTCAAGACGAATTCTGATATAAAATGACGCGAGGAACGCGTTGGAAGCGGCAGAATTGAGATCCGAGCAACCGTTGACGAGAAAATGGCGAGCATTCCCAAATCCTGATCTCATGTTTTTTGGGCTCCAGAACCGTGTTTGTGCATTTCTCGTGACTAATTCTGATATAAAATGACGCGACGAACGCGTTGGAAGCGACAGAATTGCGATCCGAGCAACCGTTGACGAGAAAATGGCGAGCATTCCCAAATCCTGATCTCATGTTTTTTGGGCTCCAGAACCGTGTTTCTGCATTTCTCATGACTAATTCTGATATAAAATGACGCGACGAACGCGTTGGAAGCGACAGAATTGCGATCAGAGAAACCGTTGACGAGAAAATGGCGAGCATTCCCAAATCCTGATCTCGTGTTTTTTGGACTCCAGAAACGTTTTCGTGCATTTGGCGTGACTATTTCCGACGCAAAATGACACGAGGAACACGCTGGAAGCGACAGAATTGCGATCCGAGAAACCGTTGACGAGAAAATGGTGAGCATTCCCAAATCCTGATCTCATGTTTTTTGGGCTCCAGAACCGTGTTTGTGCATTTCTCATGACTAATTCTGATATAAAATGACGCGACGAACGCGTTGGAAGCGACAGAATTGCGATCCGAGCAACCGTTGACGAGAAAATGGCGAGCATTCCCAAAACTTGATCTCGTGTTTATTGAACTCCAGAACCGTGTTTGTGCATTTCTCAAGACGAATTCCGACGTAAAATGACACGAGGAACATGTTGGAAGCGACAGGATTGCGATCCGAGAAACCGTTGATGACAAAATCGCGAGCATTCCCAAAACCTGAACTCGTGGTTTTTGGACTCCAGAAACGTTTTCGTGCATTTGTCGTGACTATTTCCGACGCAAAATGTCACGAGGAACACGCTGGAGGCGACAGAATTGCGATCCGAGAAACCGTTGACGAGAAAATGGCGAGCATTCCCCAATCCTGATCTCATGTTTTTTGGGCTCCAGAACCGTGTTTGTGCATTTCCCATGACTAATTCTGGTATAAAATGACGCGAGGAACACGCTGGAGGCGACAGAATTGCGATCCGAGCAACCGTTGACGAGAAAATGGCGAGCATTCCCAAATCCTGATCTCATGTTTTTTGGGCTCCAGAACCGTGTTTGTGCATTTCTCATGACTAATTCTGATATAAAATGACGCGAGGAACGAGTTGGAAGCGGCAGAATTGAGATCCGAGCAACCGTTGACGAGAAAATGGCGACCATTCCCAAATCCTGATCTCATGTTTTTTGGGCTCCAGAACCGTGTTTCCGCATTTGTCATGACTAATTCTGATATAAAATGACGCGACGAACGCGTTGGAAGCGACAGAATTGCGATCAGAGAAACCGTTGACGAGAAAATGGCGAGCATTCCCAAATCCTGATCTCGTGTTTTTTGGACTCCAGAAACGTTTTCGTGCATTTGTCGTCACTATTTCCGACGTAAAATGACACGAGGAACACGCTGGAGGCGACAGAATTGCGATCCGAGAAACCGTTGACGAGAAAATGGCGAGCATTCCCCAATCCTGATCTCATGTTTTTTGGGCTCCAGAACCGTGTTTGTGCATTTCTCATGACTAATTCTGATATAAAATGACGCGAGGAACGCGTTGGAAGCGACAGAATTGAGATCCGAGCAACCGTTGACGAGAAAATGGCGAGCATTCCCAAATCCTGATCTCATGTTTTTTGGGCTCCAGAACCGTGTTTGTGCATTTCTCATGACTAATTCTGGTATAAAATGACGCGAGGAACGCGTTGGAAGCGACAGAATTGAGATCCGAGCAACCGTTGACGAGAAAATGGCGAGCATTCCCAAAACTTGATCTCATGTTTTTTGGGCTCCAGAACCGTGTTTGTGCATTTCTCAAGACGAATTCTGATATAAAATGACGCGAGGAACGCGTTGGAAGCGGCAGAATTGAGATCCGAGCAACCGTTGACGAGAAAATGGCGAGCATTCCCAAATCCTGATCTCATGTTTTTTGGGCTCCAGAATCGTGTTTGTGCATTTCTCATGACTAATTCTGATATAAAATGACGCGACGAACGCGTTGGAAGCGACAGAATTGCGATCCGAGCAACCGTTGACGAGAAAATGGCGAGCATTCCCAAATCCTGATCTCATGTTTTTTGGGCTCCAGAACCGTGTTTGTGCATTTCTCATGACTAATTCTGATATAAAATGACGCGAGGAACGCGTTGGAAGCGGCAGAATTGAGACCCGAGCAACCGTTGACGAGAAAATGGCGAGCATTCCCAAATCCTGATCTCATGTTTTTTGGGCTCCAGAACCGTGTTTCTGCATTTCTCATGACTAATTCTGATATAAAATGACGCGACGAACGCGTTGGAAGCGACAGAAGTGCGATCAGAGAAACCGTTGACGAGAAAATGGCGAGCATTCCCAAATCCTGATCTCGTATTTTTTGGACTCCAGAAACGTTTTCGTGCATTTGTCGTGACTATTTCCGACGCAAAATGACACGAGGAACACGCTGGAAGCGACAGAATTGCGATCCGAGAAACCGTTGACGAGAAAATGGTGAGCATTCCCAAATCCTGATCTCATGTTTTTTGGGCTCCAGAACCGTGTTTGTGCATTTCTCATGACTAATTCTGATATAAAATGACGCGACGAACGCGTTGGAAGCGACAGAATTGCGATCCGAGCAACCGTTGACGAGAAAATCGCGAGCATTCCCAAAACTTGATCTCATGTTTTTTGGGCTCCAGAACCGTGTTTGTGCATTTCTCAAGACGAATTCTGATATAAAATGACGCGAGGAACGCGTTGGAAGCGGCAGAATTGAGATCCGAGCAACCGTTGACGAGAAAATGGCGAGCATTCCCAAATCCTGATCTCATGTTTTTTGGGCTCCAGAACCGTGTTTGTGCATTTCTCATGACTAATTCTGATATAAAATGACGCGACGAACGCGTTGGAAGCGACAGAATTGCGATCCGAGCAACCGTTGACGAGAAAATGGCGAGCATTCCCAAATCCTGATCTCATCTTTTTTGGGCTCCAGAACCGTGTTTGTGCATTTCTCATGACTAATTCTGATATAAAATGACGCGAGGAACGCGTTGGAAGCGACAGAATTGAGATCTGAACAACCGTTGACGAGAAAATGGCGAGCATTCCCAAAACTTGATCTCATGTTTTTTGGGCTCCAGAACCGTGTTTGTCCATTTCTCAAGACGAATTCTGATATAAAATGACGCGAGGAACGCGTTGGAAGCGGCAGAATTGAGATCCGAGCAACCGTTGACGAGAAAATGGCGAGCATTCCCAAATCCTGATCTCATGTTTTTTGGGCTCCAGAACCGTGTTTGTGCATTTCTCGTGACTAATTCTGATATAAAATGACGCGACGAACGCGTTGGAAGCGACAGAATTGCGATCCGAGCAACCGTTGACGAGAAAATGGCGAGCATTCCCAAATCCTGATCTCATGTTTTTTGGGCTCCAGAACCGTGTTTCTGCATTTCTCATGACTAATTCTGATATAAAATGACGCGACGAACGCGTTGGAAGCGACAGAATTGCGATCAGAGAAACCGTTGACGAGAAAATGGCGAGCATTCCCAAATCCTGATCTCGTGTTTTTTGGACTCCAGAAACGTTTTCGTGCATTTGTCGTGACTATTTCCGACGCAAAATGACACGAGGAACACGCTGGAAGCGACAGAATTGCGATCCGAGAAACCGTTGACGAGAAAATGGCGAGCATTCCCAAATCCTGATCTCATGTTTTTTGGGCTTCAGAACCGTGTTTGTGCATTTCTCATGACTAATTCTGATATAAAATGACGCGACGAACGCGTTGGAAGCGACAGAATTGCGATCCGAGCAACCGTTGACGAGAAAATGGCGAGCATTCCCAAATCCTGATCTCATGTTTTTTGGGCTCCAGAACCGTGTTTGTGCATTTCTCAAGACGAATTCTGATATAAAATGACGCGAGGAACGCGTTGGAAGCGGCAGAATTGAGATCCGAGCAACCGTTGACGAGAAAATGGCGAGCATTCCCAAATCCTGATCTCATGTTTTTTGGGCTCCAGAACCGTGTTTGTGCATTTCTCGTGACTAATTCTGATATAAAATGACGCGACGAACGCGTTGGAAGCGACAGAATTGCGATCCGAGCAACCGTTGACGAGAAAATGGCGAGCATTCCCAAATCCTGATCTCATGTTTTTTGGGCTCCAGAACCGTGTTTCTGCATTTCTCATGACTAATTCTGATATAAAATGACGCGACGAACGCGTTGGAAGCGACAGAATTGCGATCAGAGAAACCGTTGACGAGAAAATGGCGAGCATTCCCAAATCTCGTGTTTTTTGGACTCCAGAAACGTTTTCGTGCATTTGTCATCACTATTTCCGACGTAAAATGACACGAGGACCACGCTGGAGGCGACAGAATTGCGATCCGAGAAACCGTTGACGAGAAAATGGCGAGCATTCCCCAATCCTGATCTCATGTTTTTTGGGCTCCAGAACCGTGTTTGTGCATTTCTCAAGACGAATTCTGATATAAAATGACGCGAGGAACGCGTTGGAAGCGGCAGAATTGAGATCCGAGCAACCGTTGACGAGAAAATGGCGAGCATTCCCAAATCCTGATCTCATGTTTTTTGGGCTCCAGAACCGTGTTTGTGCATTTCTCATGACTAATTCTGATATAAAATGACGCGACGAACGCGTTGGAGGCGACAGAATTGCGATCCGAGCAACCGTTGACGAGAAAATGGCGAGCATTCCCAAATCCTGATCTCATATTTTTTGGGCTCCAGAACCGTGTTTGTGCATTTCTCATGACTAATTCTGATATAAAATGACGCGAGGAACGCGTTGGAAGCGACAGAATTGAGATCCGAACAACCGTTGACGAGAAAATGGCGAGCATTCCCAAAACTTGATCTCATGTTTTTTGGGCTCCAGAACCGTGTTTGTGCATTTCTCAAGACGAATTCTGATATAAAATGACGCGAGGAACGCGTTGGAAGCGGCAGAATTGAGATCCGAGCAACCGTTGACGAGAAAATGGCGAGCATTCCCAAATCCTGATCTCATGTTTTTTGGGCTCCGGAACCGTGTTTGTGCATTTCTCGTGACTAATTCTGATATAAAATGACGCGACGAACGCGTTGGAAGCGACAGAATTGCGATCCGAGCAACCGTTGACGAGAAAATGGCGAGCATTCCCAAATCCTGATCTCATGTTTTTTGGGCTCCAGAACCGTGTTTCTGCATTTCTCATGACTAATTCTGATATAAAATGACGCGACGAACGCGTTGGAAGCGACAGAATTGCGATCAGAGAAACCGTTGACGAGAAAATGGCGAGCATTCCCAAATCCTGATCTCGTGTTTTTTGGACTCCAGAAACGTTTTCGTGCATTTGTCGTGACTATTTCCGACGCAAAATGACACGAGGAACACGCTGGAAGCGACAGAATTGCGATCCGAGAAACCGTTGACGAGAAAATGGCGAGCATTCCCAAATCCTGATCTCATGTTTTTTGGGCTCCAGAACCGTGTTTGTGCATTTATCATGACTAATTCTGATATAAAATGACGCGACGAACGCGTTGGAAGCGACAGAATTGCGATCCGAGCAACCGTTGACGAGAAAATGGCGAGCATTCCCAAATCCTGATCTCATGTTTTTTGGGCTCCAGAACCGTGTTTGTGCATTTCTCAAGACGAATTCTGATATAAAATGACGCGAGGAACGCGTTGGAAGCGGCAGAATTGAGATCTGAGCAACCGTTGACGAGAAAATGGCGAGCATTCCCAAATCCTGATCTCATGTTTTTTGGGCTCCAGAACCGTGTTTGTGCATTTCTCGTGACTAATTCTGATATAGAATGACGCGACGAACGCGTTGGAAGCGACAGAATTGCGATCCGAGCAACCGTTGACGAGAAAATGGCGAGCATTCCCAAATCCTGATCTCATGTTTTTTGGGCTCCAGAACCGTGTTTCTGCATTTCTCATGACTAATTCTGATATAAAATGACGCGACGAACGCGTTGGAAGCGACAGAATTGCGATCAGAGAAACCGTTGACGAGAAAATGGCGAGCATTCCCAAATCCTGATCTCGTGTTTTTTGGACTCCAGAAACGTTTTCGTGCATTTGTCGTGACTATTTCCGACGCAAAATGACACGAGGAACACGCTGGAAGCGACAGAATTGCGATCCGAGAAACCGTTGACGAGAAAATGGCGAGCATTCCCAAATCCTGATCTCATGTTTTTTGGGCTCCAGAACCGTGTTTGTGCATTTCTCATGACTAATTCTGATATAAAATGACGCGACGAACGCGTTGGAAGCGACAGAATTGCGATCCGAGCAACCGTTGACGAGAAAATGGCGAGCATTCCCAAAACTTGATCTCGTGTTTATTGAACTCCAGAACCGTGTTTGTGCATTTCTCAAGACGAATTCTGATATAAAATGACGCGAGGAACGCGTTGGAAGCGGCAGAATTGAGATCCGAGAAACCGTTGACGACAAAATCGCGAGCATTCCCAAAACTTGATCTCGTGTTTTTTGGGCTCCAGAACCGTGTTTGTGCATTTCTCAAGACGAATTCTGATATAAAATGACGCGAGGAACGCGTTGGAAGCGGCAGAATTGAGATCCGAGCAACCGTTGACGAGAAAATGGCGAGCATTCCCAAATCCTGATCTCATGTTTTTTGGGCTCCAGAACCGTGTTTGTGCATTTCTCGTGACTAATTCTGATATAAAATGACGCGACGAACGCGTTGGAAGCGACAGAATTGCGATCCGAGCAACCGTTGACGAGAAAATGGCGAGCATTCCCAAATCCTGATCTCATGTTTTTTGGGCTCCAGAACCGTGTTTCTGCATTTCTCATGACTAGACGGAGGAAGAGAGGAGGGTGAGGTGGGTGGTAGAAACGGAGGCGGAAAGAGAAAGAGCCGGGGGGAAGAGAGTGCATGTAGGCTATATGAGAATATGGGTGGAGGGAAAAGTGAAACTATGGGATGAGGTAGAAGAGAGGTGGAAGGAGGGCGCGGGAAACTAACTAGGGGTGAGGAAAAGGGAGGAGAGAGTTGGAAAGAAAGGGAAAATGAGGGGATAGTGGAGTGTGAGGGACGTGAAGACAGAACGTACAAGATAGGTTTCTGGAACGTGGCGGGGCTGGCGAATAAAGATGAGGAGTTTTGGGAAGGGTTGAAGCATTGGGATGTGATAATCCTGAGTGAGACGTGGGTGGAGGAAAGAGGATGGGGGAAAATTAAGGGGAAGTTGCCTAAAGGGCACACATGGGAAAGACAGTGGGCAAGAAGGAAGAATAGGCTGGGCAGGGCAATGGGAGGGATGGTGATGGGAGTGAAGAAGGGACTGAAAATAGAAAAGGAAAGAAGAGAGGACAGCGAAGGACTGATGGCGAGGATGATATGGCTAGGGAAAGAGAGGTGGAGGGTGGTAGGGGTGTATGTAAGAGGGGACTTGGATGAGAAGCTGGAGGAGTTGAGAGAATGGATGGAAGATAGGGAGGAAGGGACAAGGGTGATTGTTGGAGGGGACTTCAACGCGAGGACGGGGGAAGAAGGTGGTGAGATACGGGGGTATGAAGAGGAAGAGAGAGGGGGGGAAGGAGGTAGGAATTCGAAGGACAGAATAGTGAACAAGGAAGGGAGGAGGCTTGGAGAGTTTGTGGGAGATTTAGGGTGGTGGATATTTAACGGCAATACGAGGGGGGACGAGGAAGGAGAATGGACTTACACAGGCAGTGGAGGGAGGTCGGTGATAGACTATGTGATAGGGAATGAGGGGACGAAAGAGAGGGTGGAAAGAATGGCTGTGGAAGAGCATATCGACTCGGACCACCAACCAGTGTCAGTATGGGTGAGAGGGAACGAGAGGTATGGGAAAGGAAGGGGAGAGATGGAAGGACGTGGAGAACGGGGTGTATGGGATGAGAGGGCGAGGGAGGAATTCAGGAGAGAGTTCGGGGAGATGGACCTAGGGAAGGAAGGGGTAGAAGGGGATTGGAAAGGGTTGAAGAGTAGGATAAAGGAGACGATAAAGAAGATTCGTAAAGGGGAGAGAGGAAAGAGAAGAGGAAGGAGAGGGTGGTGGGATGAGGAGTGTAAGGTCTCCAAAAGGAAAGTGAGACAGGAGTTGAGGAGATGGAGAAGAGAGGGTGGGGAGGGGGAGGAGTACAGGGAGTTGAAACAGGAGTATAAGAGGTTATGTGAAGGAAAGAAGAGGAAGGAGTTAGAAAGATGGATGAAGGAGATAGAAGGGATCAAGACGGAGAGACAGATATGGGAGGTAGTGAATAGGGAGAGGAAGAGAAGAAGGGGGATGAATGAGAAGATAGAGATGCAGGAATGGGACGGGTACTTTAGGGAACTGTTAGGAGGGGTGGAGTGGAGGGTCAGAATGGGGTCAAGGGTGGAGGGAGGGGTGGATGAGGAGGGGGAGATAAGCAGGGATGAGATCAAGGGCATAGTAAGTAAGATGAAGGATGGCAAGGCGATGGGGAGCGACGGGATTGCAAACGAAGTGTGGAAGTATGGTGGAGAAGCGGTGCAGGAATGGCTAGGAAGGATTTGCAACAGGGTATGGAAAGGGGAAGGGTGGCCGGAAGACTGGAAGGAGGGAGTGGTGGTGCCAGTTGTGAAGAGGGGTGATGGAGAAGAAGTGCAGGACTACAGGGGAATAACGCTGACGCAAACAGCGTACAAAGTGTACGCTGGGGTGCTGGCGGAGAGACTGAGGGAAGAAATCGAAAACAAAAAGATTCTGCCACCGAGTCAAACGGGCTTTAGGAGAGGGGTGGGTACAGTAGACAACATGTACGTGTTGAACTACCTAATAAACAGGCAGGTGGGGAGGGAGAGGAGAAAGATGGTGGTCCTGTTTGTGGACCTCAGAGCCGCGTTTGACTCGGTGAACAGGGAAGTTTTGTTTAGGTCGATGAGGGAGAGAGGGGTAAGAGAAGGGCTAGTAAGGAGGTGCGAGGAGGTATTGGGAGAGACGGTGGGGAGGGTGAAGGTCGGGGATAGAGAGGGGGAAAGGTTCTGGACAGGCAGAGGGGTGAGGCAGGGGTGTCCGCTAAGCCCGTCGCTGTTCACTCTGATGATCGCGGACATCGAGGAGGAATTAAGGAAGGGAAGGTGGGGGGGAGTAAAGCTGGGGGTGGAGAAGGTTTATGCGCTGGCATACGCCGATGATTTGGCGCTGCTGGCGGAGGATGAAGATGAGATGAGGGGAATGATGAGGACGCTGGAGAGATACTTAGATAGGAAAGGGCTCGAGGTTAACACGGAGAAAACAAAAGTTATGAGGTGCAGGAAGGGAGGAGGTAGGGAGAGAAAGGTGGAGTGGAGGTGGAAGACGAAGAGGATAGAGGAGGTGAAGAGGTATAAGTATCTAGGGTATGTGGTAACGAGAGATGGCAAGCAGGGAGCGCAGGTGCAGGAGAGGGTTAGGAAAGGGGCGGCGCTGCTGGGGCAAGTCTGGGGAATAGGCAAAAGAAGGTTCGGAAAGGATTGGGAGAGGCGGCTGTGGCTGTTTGACAGATTGGTGTGGCCGGTTGTAAGCTATGGGGTAGAGCTATGGGGGTGGGAGGAAAGGCAGGGTGTCGAAAGGCTGCAGGAGAGATACCTGAGATGGGTGTTGGGAGTAAGGAGGCACACGCCTGGTTATTTGGTGAGAGAGGAGCTGCTGAGGGAGAAGTTGAGAGGAAGGGCAGGGAGAAGGGCATGGGGCTTCGAAAGGAAACTGGCGGAAGGGAAAGGGGGAGAGCTGGCGAGGAGGTGCTGGGAGGAAGTCAAGGGGAGAGCGAGAAGAGGGAGAGTGTTGAAGGGATGGGAAGAGGAGAGGAAGAAGTTTTACGAGGATAGGGGCTGGAGGTTAGACGAGGTGGAAAAACTAAGGGAAGAAGGACGAGGGATAAGAGGTGAAGAATTGATTGAAAGGGAAAGGAAGGAACAGGAGAAGGAGAGGTGGGAGAGGATAGGGCAATCGAAGTACAACAAGTGGTACGGAAGAGTCAGGGGAAAGGGGGTGCCGAAATATCTCATGATGGGGTGGGGAGAGGGGAGATGGCAAAGAGTGGCGAGAGCGAGACTGGGAAATGAGATGAGGGGAGGGAGATACTGGATGGAGGAAGAGAAGACGAGGTGTAGGATGTGTGAGGGAGATGTAGAAACATGGGAACATGTTTGGGAAGTGTGCACGGGATGGGGTGTTGAGAGGGGGTGGCAAGAGATGGTAGGAGAAGTGCTGGGGGAGGAAGGGGAAGGAGAAGGATGGCTAAGGAAGCTGGAGCAAATTAGAGGGGAGGGAGGAGGTATGAATGAGGAAGGAATGGATGCAGTTAGAGAACAGAGTGCAGCGGAAACGGAGGCCCCAAACGAGGATGGATTGGAAGGAAGGAGGGAAGGAGGGTGGAGTGAAGGAGGAAGTAAGTGGAGAGAGGTGGAAAGGAGAGCGGGAGAGCGCGGTAGGAGGGAGCAGAGAGAAAGGGAAAGCGAGCGAGTGTACAGGCGAGAAAAGAGGAATGAGTAAAGGACGGAGACACGGTAACGGCGATGGATAGATTGCGAGCGACTAGAATAAGGATTAGGTTAAGAGACTTAAAGTGTAAGGAAATTGTAACCCCAAGGGGATCAATAAACTAATACATACATACATACATACATTTCTCATGACTAATTCTGATATAAAATGACGCGACGAACGCGTTGGAAGCGACAGAATTGCGATCAGAGAAACCGTTGACGAGAAAATGGCGAGCATTCCCAAATCCTGATCTCGTGTTTTTTGGACTCCAGAAACGTTTTCGTGCATTTGGCGTGACTATTTCCGACGCAAAATGACACGAGGAACACGCTGGAAGCGACAGAATTGCGATCCGAGAAACCGTTGACGAGAAAATGGTGAGCATTCCCAAATCCTGATGTCATGTTTTTTGGGCTCCAGAACCGTGTTTGTGCATTTCTCATGACTAATTCTGATATAAAATGACGCGACGAACGCGTTGGAAGCGACAGAATTGCGATCCGAGCAACCGTTGACGAGAAAATGGCGAGCATTCCCAAAACTTGATCTCGTGTTTATTGAACTCCAGAACCGTGTTTGTGCATTTCTCAAGACGAATTCCGACGTAAAATGACACGAGGAACATGTTGGAAGCGACAGGATTGCGATCCGAGAAACCGTTGATGACAAAATCGCGAGCATTCCCAAAACCTGAACTCGTGGTTTTTGGACTCCAGAAACGTTTTCGTGCATTTGTCGTGACTATTTCCGACGCAAAATGTCACGAGGAACACGCTGGAGGCGACAGAATTGCGATCCGAGAAACCGTTGACGAGAAAATGGCGAGCATTCCCCAATCCTGATCTCATGTTTTTTGGGCTCCAGAACCGTGTTTGTGCATTTCCCATGACTAATTCTGGTATAAAATGACGCGAGGAACACGCTGGAGGCGACAGAATTGCGATCCGAGAAACCGTTGACGAGAAAATGGCGAGCATTCCCCAATCCTGATCTCATGTTTTTTGGGCTCCAGAACCGTGTTTCTGCATTTCTCATGACTAATTCTGATATAAAATGACGCGAGGAACACGCTGGAAGCGACAGAATTGCGATCCGAGCAACCGTTGACGAGAAAATGGCGAGCATTCCCAAATCCTGATCTCATGTTTTTTGGGCTCCAGAACCGTGTTTGTGCATTTCTCATGACTAATTCTGATATAAAATGACGCGAGGAACGAGTTGGAAGCGGCAGAATTGAGATCCGAGCAACCGTTGACGAGAAAATGGCGCCATTCCCAAATCCTGATCTCATGTTTTTTGGGCTCCAGAACCGCGTTTGTGCATTTCTCATGACTAATTCTGATATAAAATGACGCGAGGAACGCGTTGGAAGCGACAGAATTGAGATCCGAGAAACCGTTGACGACAAAATCGCGAGCATTCCCAAAACTTGATCTCATGTTTTTTGGGCTCCAGAACCGTGTTTCCGCATTTGTCATGACTAATTCTGATATAAAATGACGCGACGAACGCGTTGGAAGCGACAGAATTGCTATCAGAGAAACCGTTGACGAGAAAATGGCGAGCATTCCCAAATCCTGATCTCGTGTTTTTTGGACTC
Organism: Crossocerus cetratus; assembly: GCA_963675795.1. Lineage (NCBI taxonomy): Eukaryota > Metazoa > Arthropoda > Insecta > Hymenoptera > Crabronidae > Crossocerus > Crossocerus cetratus. The sequence goes on from OY776667.1 coordinate 4,529,693, forward strand.
CAGAAACGTTTTCGTGCATTTGTCGTCACTATTTCCGACGTAAAATGACACGAGGAACACGCTGGAGGCGACAGAATTGCGATCCGAGAAACCGTTGACGAGAAAATGGCGAGCATTCCCCAATCCTGATCTCATGTTTTTTGGGCTCCAGAACCGTGTTTGTGCATTTCTCATGACTAATTCTGATATAAAATGACGCGAGGAACGCGTTGGAAGCGACAGAATTGAGATCCGAGCAACCGTTGACGAGAAAATGGCGAGCATTCCCAAATCCTGATCTCATGTTTTTTGGGCTCCAGAACCGCGTTTGTGCATTTCTCATGACTAATTCTGATATAAAATGACGCGAGGAACGCGTTGGAAGCGACAGAATTGAGATCCGAGCAACCGTTGACGAGAAAATGGCGACCATTCCCAAATCCTGATCTCATGTTTTTTGGGCTCCAGAACCGTGTTTCTGCATTTCTCATGACTAATTCTGATATAAAATGACGCGACGAACGCGTTGGAAGCGACAGAAGTGCGATCAGAGAAACCGTTGACGAGAAAATGGCGAGCATTCCCAAATCCTGATCTCGTATTTTTTGGACACCAGAAACGTTTTCGTGCATTTGTCGTGACTATTTCCGACGCAAAATGACACGAGGAACACGCTGGAAGCGACAGAATTGCGATCCGAGAAACCGTTGACGAGAAAATGGTGAGCATTCCCAAATCCTGATCTCATGTTTTTTGGGCTCCAGAACCGTGTTCGTGCATTTCTCAAGACGAATTCTGATATAAAATGACGCGAGGAACGCGTTGGAAGCGGCAGAATTGAGATCCGAGAAACCGTTGACGACAAAATCGCGAGCATTCCCAAAACTTGATCTCGTGTTTTTTGGGCTCCAGAACCGTGTTTGTGCATTTCTCATGACTAATTCTGGTATAAAATGACGCGAGGAACGCGTTGGAAGCGACAGAATTGAGATCCGAGCAACCGTTGACGAGAAAATGGCGAGCATTCCCAAAACTTGATCTCATGTTTTTTGGGCTCCAGAACCGTGTTTGTGCATTTCTCAAGACGAATTCTGATATAAAATGACGCGAGGAACGCGTTGGAAGCGGCAGAATTGAGATCCGAGCAACCGTTGACGAGAAAATGGCGAGCATTCCCAAATCCTGATCTCATGTTTTTTGGGCTCCAGAATCGTGTTTGTGCATTTCTCATGACTAATTCTGATATAAAATGACGCGACGAACGCGTTGGAAGCGACAGAATTGCGATCCGAGCAACCGTTGACGAGAAAATGGCGAGCATTCCCAAATCCTGATCTCATGTTTTTTGGGCTCCAGAACCGTGTTTGTGCATTTCTCATGACTAATTCTGATATAAAATGACGCGAGGAACGCGTTGGAAGCGGCAGAATTGAGATCCGAGCAACCGTTGACGAGAAAATGGCGAGCATTCCCAAATCCTGATCTCATGTTTTTTCGGCTCCAGAACCGTGTTTCTGCATTTCTCATGACTAATTCTGATATAAAATGACGCGACGAACGCGTTGGAAGCGACAGAAGTGCGATCAGAGAAACCGTTGACGAGAAAATGGCGAGCATTCCCAAATCCTGATCTCGTATTTTTTGGACTCCAGAAACGTTTTCGTGCATTTGTCGTGACTATTTCCGACGCAAAATGACACGAGGAACACGCTGGAAGCGACAGAATTGCGATCCGAGAAACCGTTGACGAGAAAATGGTGAGCATTCCCAAATCCTGATCTCATGTTTTTTGGGCTCCAGAACCGTGTTTGTGCATTTCTCATGACTAATTCTGATATAAAATGACGCGACGAACGCGTTGGAAGCGACAGAATTGCGATCCGAGCAACCGTTGACGAGAAAATGGCGAGCATTCCCAAAACTTGATCTCGTGTTTATTGAACTCCAGAACCGTGTTTGTGCATTTCTCAAGACGAATTCCGACGTAAAATGACACGAGGAACATGTTGGAAGCGACAGGATTGCGATCCGAGAAACCGTTGATGACAAAATCGCGAGCATTCCCAAAACCTGAACTCGTGGTTTTTGGACTCCAGAAACGTTTTCGTGCATTTCCCATGACTAATTCTGGTATAAAATGACGCGAGGAACGCGTTGGAAGCGACAGAATTGAGATCCGAACAACCGTTGACGAGAAAATGGCGAGCATTCCCAAAACTTGATCTCATGTTTTTTGGGCTCCAGAACCGTGTTTGTGCATTTCTCAAGACGAATTCTGATATAAAATGACGCGAGGAACGCGTTGGAAGCGGCAGAATTGAGATCCGAGCAACCGTTGACGAGAAAATGGCGAGCATTCCCAAATCCTGATCTCATGTTTTTTGGGCTCCAGAACCGTGTTTGTGCATTTCTCGTGACTAATTCTGATATAAAATGACGCGACGAACGCGTTGGAAGCGACAGAATTGCGATCCGAGCAACCGTTGACGAGAAAATGGCGAGCATTCCCAAATCCTGATCTCATGTTTTTTGGGCTCCAGAACCGTGTTTCTGCATTTCTCATGACTAATTCTGATATAAAATGACGCGACGAACGCGTTGGAAGCGACAGAATTGCGATCAGAGAAACCGTTGACGAGAAAATGGCGAGCATTCCCAAATCCTGATCTCGTGTTTTTTGGACTCCAGAAACGTTTTCGTGCATTTGTCGTGACTATTTCCGACGCAAAATGACACGAGGAACACGCTGGAAGCGACAGAATTGCGATCCGAGAAACCGTTGACGAGAAAATGGCGAGCATTCCCAAATCCTGATCTCATGTTTTTTGGGCTCCAGAACCGTGTTTGTGCATTTCTCATGACTAATTCTGATATAAAATGACGCGACGAACGCGTTGGAAGCGACAGAATTGCGATCCGAGCAACCGTTGACGAGAAAATGGCGAGCATTCCCAAATCCTGATCTCATGTTTTTTGGGCTCCAGAACCGTGTTTGTGCATTTCTCATGACTAATTCTGATATAAAATGACGCGAGGAACGCGTTGGAAGCGACAGAATTGAGATCCGAACAACCGTTGACGAGAAAATGGCGAGCATTCCCAAAACTTGATCTCATGTTTTTTGGGCTCCAGAAACGTGTTTGTGCATTTCTCGTGACTAATTCTGATATAAAATGACGCGACGAACGCGTTGGAAGCGACAGAATTGCGATCCGAGCAACCGTTGACGAGAAAATGGCGAGCATTCCCAAATCCTGATCTCATGTTTTTTGGGCTCCAGAACCGTGTTTGTGCATTTCTCATGACTAATTCTGATATAAAATGACGCGACGAACGCGTTGGAAGCGACAGAATTGCGATCAGAGAAACCGTTGACGAGAAAATGGCGAGCATTCCCAAATCCTGATCTCGTGTTTTTTGGACTCCAGAAACGTTTTCGTGCATTTGTCGTGACTATTTCCGACGCAAAATGACACGAGGAACACGCTGGAAGCGACAGAATTGCGATCCGAGAAACCGTTGACGAGAAAATGGCGAGCATTCCCAAATCCTGATCTCATGTTTTTTGGGCTCCAGAACCGTGTTTCTGCATTTCTCATGACTAATTCTGATATAAAATGACGCGACGAACGCGTTGGAAGCGACAGAATTGCGATCAGAGAAACCGTTGACGAGAAAATGGCGAGCATTCCCAAATCCTGATCTCGTGTTTTTTGGACTCCAGAAACGTTTTCGTGCATTTGTCGTGACTATTTCCGACGCAAAATGACACGAGGAACACGCTGGAAGCGACAGAATTGCGATCCGAGAAACCGTTGACGAGAAAATGGTGAGCATTCCCAAATCCTGATCTCATGTTTTTTGGGCTCCAGAACCGTGTTTGTGCATTTCTCATGACTAATTCTGATATAAAATGACGCGACGAACGCGTTGGAAGCGACAGAATTGCGATCCGAGCAACCGTTGACGAGAAAATGGCGAGCATTCCCAAAACTTGATCTCGTGTTTATTGAACTCCAGAACCGTGTTTGTGCATTTCTCAAGACGAATTCCGACGTAAAATGACACGAGGAACATGTTGGAAGCGACAGGATTGCGATCCGAGAAACCGTTGATGACAAAATCGCGAGCATTCCCAAAACCTGAACTCGTGGTTTTTGGACTCCAGAAACGTTTTCGTGCATTTGTCGTGACTATTTCCGACGCAAAATGTCACGAGGAACACGCTGGAGGCGACAGAATTGCGATCCGAGAAACCGTTGACGAGAAAATGGCGAGCATTCCCCAATCCTGATCTCATGTTTTTTGGGCTCCAGAACCGTGTTTGTGCATTTCCCATGACTAATTCTGGTATAAAATGACGCGAGGAACACGCTGGAGGCGACAGAATTGCGATCCGAGAAACCGTTGACGAGAAAATGGCGAGCATTCCCCAATCCTGATCTCATGTTTCTTGGGCTCCAGAACCGTGTTTGTGCATTTCTCAAGACGAATTCTGATATAAAATGACGCGAAGAACGCGTTGGAAGCGGCAGAATTGAGATCCGAGCAACCGTTGACGAGAAAATGGCGAGCATTCCCAAATCCTGATCTCATGTTTTTTGGGCTCCAGAACCGTGTTTGTGCATTTCTCGTGACTAATTCTGATATAAAATGACGCGACGAACGCGTTGGAAGCGACAGAATTGCGATCCGAGCAACCGTTGACGAGAAAATGGCGAGTATTCCCAAATCCTGATCTCATGTTTTTTGGGCTCCAGAACCGTGTTTGTGCATTTCTCATGACTAATTCTGATATAAAATGACGCGAGGAACGCGTTGGAAGCGACAGAATTGAGATCCGAGCAACCGTTGACGAGAAAATGGCGACCATTCCCAAATCCTGATCTCATGTTTTTTGGGCTCCAGAACCGTGTTTGTGCATTTCTCATGACTAATTCTGATATAAAATGACGCGACGAACGCGTTGGAAGCGACAGAATTGCGATCCGAGCAACCGTTGACGAGAAAATCGCGAGCATTCCCAAAACCTGATCTCGTGTTTTTTGGACTCCAGAAACGTGTTTCTGCATTTCTCATGACTAATTCTGATATAAAATGACGCGACGAACGCGTTGGAAGCGACAGAAGTGCGATCAGAGAAACCGTTGACGAGAAAATGGCGAGCATTCCCAAATCCTGATCTCGTGTTTTTTGGACTCCAGAAACGTTTTCGTGCATTTGTCGTGACTATTTCCGACGCAAAATGACACGAGGAACACGCTGGAAGCGACAGAATTGCGATCCGAGAAACCGTTGACGAGAAAATGGCGAGCATTCCCAAATCCTGATCTCATGTTTTTTGGGCTCCAGAACCGTGTTTGTGCATTTCTCATGACTAATTCTGATATAAAATGACGCGACGAACGCGTTGGAAGCGACAGAATTGCGATCCGAGCAACCGTTGACGAGAAAATGGCGAGCATTCCCAAATCCTGATCTCATGTTTTTTGGGCTCCAGAACCGTGTTTGTGCATTTCTCATGACTAATTCTGATATAAAATGACGCGACGAACGCGTTGGAAGCGACAGAATTGCGATCCGAGCAACCGTTGACGAGAAAATGGCGAGCATTCCCAAATCCTGATCTCATGTTTTTTGGGCTCCAGAACCGTGTTTGTGCATTTCTCATGACTAATTCTGATATAAAATGACGCGAGGAACGCGTTGGAAGCGACAGAATTGAGATCCGAGCAACCGTTGACGAGAAAATGGCGACCATTCCCAAATCCTGATCTCATGTTTTTTGGGCTCCAGAACCGTGTTTGTGCATTTCTCATGACTAATTCTGATATAAAATGACGCGACGAACGCGTTGGAAGCGACAGAATTGAGATCCGAGCAACCGTTGACGAGAAAATCGCGAGCATTCCCAAAACCTGATCTCGTGTTTTTTGGACTCCAGAAACGTGTTTCTGCATTTCTCATGACTAATTCTGATATAAAATGACGCGAGGAACGAGTTGGAAGCGGCAGAATTGAGATCCGAGCAACCGTTGACGAGAAAATGGCGACCATTCCCAAATCCTGATCTCATGTTTTTTGGGCTCCAGAACCGTGTTTCTGCATTTCTCATGACTAATTCTGATATAAAATGACGCGACGAACGCGTTGGAAGCGACAGAATTGCGATCAGAGAAACCGTTGACGAGAAAATGGCGAGCATTCCCAAATCCTGATCTCGTGTTTTTTGGACTCCAGAAACGCTTTCGTGCATTTGTCGTCACTATTTCCGACGTAAAATGACACGAGGAACACGCTGGAGGCGACAGAATTGCGATCCGAGAAACCGTTGACGAGAAAATGGCGAGCATTCCCAAAACTTGATCTCATGTTTTTTGGGCTCCAGAAGCGTGTTTGTGCATTTCTCAAGACGAATTCTGATATAAAATGACGCGAGGAACGCGTTAGAAGCGGCAGAATTGAGATCCGAGCAACCGTTGACGAGAAAATGGCGAGCATTCCCAAATCCTGATCTCATGTTTTTTGGGCTCCAGAACCGTGTTTGTGCATTTCTCATGACTAATTCTGATATAAAATGACGCGACAAACGCGTTGGAAGCGACAGAATTGCGATCCGAGCAACCGTTGACGAGAAAATGGCGAGCATTCCCAAATCCTGATCTCATGTTTTTTGGGCTCCAGAACCGTGTTTGTGCATTTCTCATGACTAATTCTGATATAAAATGACGCGACGAACGCGTTGGAAGCAACAGAATTGCGATCCGAGCAACCGTTGACGAGAAAATGGCGAGCATTCCCAAAACTTGATCTCATGTTTTTTGGGCTCCAGAAGCGTGTTTGTGCATTTCTCAAGACGAATTCTGATATAAAATGACGCGAGGAACGCGTTAGAAGCGGCAGAATTGAGATCCGAGCAACCGTTGACGAGAAAATGGCGAGCATTCCCAAATCCTGATCTCATGTTTTTTGGGCTCCAGAACCGTGTTTGTGCATTTCTCATGACTAATTCTGATATAAAATGACACGAGGAACACGCTGGAGGCGACAGAATTGCGATCCGAGAAACCGTTGACGAGAAAATGGCGAGCATTCCCAAAACTTGATCTCATGTTTTTTGGGCTCCAGAAGCGTGTTTGTGCATTTCTCAAGACGAATTCTGATATAAAATGACGCGAGGAACGCGTTAGAAGCGGCAGAATTGAGATCCGAGCAACCGTTGACGAGAAAATGGCGAGCATTCCCAAATCCTGATCTCATGTTTTTTGGGCTCCAGAACCGTGTTTGTGCATTTCCCATGACTAATTCTGATATAAAATGACGCGACGAACGCGTTGGAAGCGACAGAATTGCGATCCGAGCAACCGTTGACGAGAAAATGGCGAGCATTCCCAAATCCTGATCTCATGTTTTTTGGGCTCCAGAACCGTGTTTGTGCATTTCTCATGACTAATTCTGATATAAAATGACGCGAGGAACGCGTTGGAAGCGACAGAATTGAGATCCGAGCAACCGTTGACGAGAAAATGGCGACCATTCCCAAATCCTGATCTCATGTTTTTTGGGCTCCAGAACCGTGTTTGTGCATTTCTCATGACTAATTCTGATATAAAATGACGCGACGAACGCGTTGGAAGCGACAGAATTGCGATCCGAGCAACCGTTGACGCGAAAATGGCGAGCATTCCCAAATCCTGATCTCATGTTTTTTGGGCTCCAGAACCGTGTTTGTGCATTTCTCATGACTAATTCTGATATAAAATGACGCGAGGAACGCGTTGGAAGCGACAGAATTGAGATCCGAGCAACCGTTGACGAGAAAATGGCGACCATTCCCAAATCCTGATCTCATGTTTTTTGGGCTCCAGAACCGTGTTTGTGCATTTCTCATGACTAATTCTGATATAAAATGACGCGACGAACGCGTTGGAAGCGACAGAATTGCGATCCGAGCAACCGTTGACGAGAAAATCGCGAGCATTCCCAAAACCTGATCTCGTGTTTTTTGGACTCCAGAAACGTTTTCGTGCATTTGTCGTCACTATTTCCGACGTAAAATGACACGAGGAACACGCTGGAGGCGACAGAATTGCGATCCGAGAAACCGTTGACGAGAAAATGGCGAGCATTCCCCAATCCTGATCTCATGTTTTTTGGGTTATAGAACCGTGTTTGTGCATTTCTCATGACTAATTCTGATATAAAATGACGCGAGGAACGCGTTGGAAGCGGCAGAATTGAGATCCGAGCAACCGTTGACGAGAAAATGGCGAGCATTCCCAAATCCTGATCTCATGTTTTTTGGCTCCAGAACCGTGTTTGTGCATTTCTCAAGACGAATTCTGATATAAAATGACGCGAGGAACGCGTTGGAAGCGGCAGAATTGAGATCCGAGCAACCGTTGACGAGAAAATGGCGAGCATTCCCAAATCCTGATCTCATGTTTTTTGGGCTCCAGAACCGTGTTTGTGCATTTCTCATGACTAATTCTGATATAAAATGACGCGACGAACGCGTTGGAAGCGACAGAATTGCGATCCGAGCAACCGTTGACGAGAAAATGGCGAGCATTCCCAAATCCTGATCTCATGTTTTTTGGGCTCCAGAACCGTGTTTGTGCATTTCTCATGACTAATTCTGATATAAAATGACGCGAGGAACGAGTTGGAAGCGGCAGAATTGAGATCCGAGCAACCGTTGACGAGAAAATGGCGACCATTCCCAAATCCTGATCTCATGTTTTTTGGGCTCCAGAACCGTGTTTCTGCATTTCTCATGACTAATTCTGATATAAAATGACGCGACGAACGCGTTGGAAGCGACAGAATTGCGATCAGAGGAACCGTTGACGAGAAAATGGCGAGCATTCCCAAATCCTGATCTCGTGTTTTTTGGACTCCAGAAACGTTTTCGTGCATTTGTCGTCACTATTTCCGACGTAAAATGACACGAGGAACACGCTGGAGGCGACAGAATTGCGATCCGAGAAACCGTTGACGAGAAAATGGCGAGCATTCCCAAATCCTGATCTCGTGTTTTTTGGACTCCAGAAACGTTTTCGTGCATTTGTCGTGACTATTTCCGACGCAAAATGACACGAGGAACACGCTGGAAGCGACAGATTTGCGATCCGAGAAACCGTTGACGAGAAAATGGCGAGCATTCCCAAATCCTGATCTCATGTTTTTTGGGCTCCAGAACCGTGTTTGTGCATTTCTCATGACTAATTCTGATATAAAATGACGCGACGAACGCGTTGGAAGCGACAGAATTGCGATCCGAGCAACCGTTGACGAGAAAATGGCGAGCATTCCCAAATCCTGATCTCATGTTTTTTGGGCTCCAGAACCGTGTTTGTGCATTTCTCATGACTAATTCTGATATAAAATGACGCGAGGAACGCGTTGGAAGCGACAGAATTGAGATCCGAGCAACCGTTGACGAGAAAATGGCGAGCATTCCCAAAACTTGATCTCATGTTTTTTGGGCTCCAGAAGCGTGTTTGTGCATTTCTCAAGACGAATTCTGATATAAAATGACGCGAGGAACGCGTTGGAAGCGACAGAATTGAGATCCGAGCAACCGTTGACGAGAAAATGGCGACCATTCCCAAATCCTGATCTCATGTTTTTTGGGCTCCAGAACCGTGTTTGTGCATTTCTCATGACTAATTCTGATATAAAATGACGCGACGAACGCGTTGGAAGCGACAGAATTGCGATCCGAGCAACCGTTGACGAGAAAATGGCGAGCATTCCCAAATCCTGATCTCATGTTTTTTGGGCTCCAGAACCGTGTTTGTGCATTTCTCATGACTAATTCTGATATAAAATGACGCGAGGAACGAGTTGGAAGCGGCAGAATTGAGATCCGAGCAACCGTTGACGAGAAAATGGCGACCATTCCCAAATCCTGATCTCATGTTTTTTGGGCTCCAGAACCGTGTTTCTGCATTTCTCATGACTAATTCTGATATAAAATGACGCGACGAACGCGTTGGAAGCGACAGAATTGCGATCAGAGGAACCGTTGACGAGAAAATGGCGAGCATTCCCAAATCCTGATCTCGTGTTTTTTGGACTCCAGAAACGTTTTCGTGCATTTGTCGTCACTATTTCCGACGTAAAATGACACGAGGAACACGCTGGAGGCGACAGAATTGCGATCCGAGAAACCGTTGACGAGAAAATGGCGAGCATTCCCCAATCCTGTTCTCATGTTTTTTGGGCTCCAGAACCGTGTTTGTGCATTTCTCATGACTAATTCTGACGTAAAATGACGCGAGGAACGCGTTGGAAGCGACAGAATTGAGATCCGAGCAACCGTTGACGAGAAAATGGCGAGCATTCCCAAATCCTGATCTCATGTTTTTTGGGCTCCAGAACCGTGCTTGTGCATTTCTCATGACTAATTCTGATATAAAATGACGCGAGGAACGCGTTCGAAGCGACAGAATTGAGATCCGAGCAACCGTTGACGAGAAAATGGCGAGCATTCCCAAATCCTGATCTCATGTTTTTTGGGCTCCAGAACCGTGTTTGTGCATTTCTCATGACTAATTCTGATATAAAATGACGCGAGGAACGCGTTCGAAGCGACAGAATTGAGATCCGAGCAACCGTTGACGAGAAAATGGCGAGCATTCCCAAATCCTGATCTCATGTTTTTTGGGCTCCAGAACCGCGTTTGTGCATTTCTCATGACTAATTCTGATATAAAATGACGCGAGGAACGCGTTGGAAGCGACAGAATTGAGATCCGAGCAACCGTTGACGAGAAAATGGCGACCATTCCCAAATCCTGATCTCATGTTTTTTGGGCTCCAGAACCGTGTTTCTGCATTTCTCATGACTAATTCTGATATAAAATGACGCGACGAACGCGTTGGAAGCGACAGAATTGCGATCCGAGCAACCGTTGACGAGAAAATGGCGAGCATTCCCAAATCCTGATCTCATGTTTTTTGGGCTCCAGAACCGTGTTTGTGCATTTCTCATGACTAATTCTGATATAAAATGACGCGAGGAACGCGTTGGAAGCGGCAGAATTGAGATCCGAGCAACCGTTGACGAGAAAATGGCGAGCATTCCCAAATCCTGATCTCATGTTTTTTGGGCTCCAGAACCGTGTTTCTGCATTTCTCATGACTAATTCTGATATAAAATGACGCGACGAACGCGTTGGAAGCGACAGAAGTGCGATCAGAGAAACCGTTGACGAGAAAATGGCGAGCATTCCCAAATCCTGATCTCGTATTTTTTGGACTCCAGAAACGTTTTCGTGCATTTGTCGTGACTATTTCCGACGCAAAATGACACGAGGAACACGCTGGAAGCGACAGAATTGCGATCCGAGAAACCGTTGACGAGAAAATGGTGAGCATTCCCAAATGCTGATCTCATGTTTTTTGGGCTCCAGAACCGTGTTTGTGCATTTCTCATGACTAATTCTGATATAAAATGACGCGACGAACGCGTTGGAAGCGACAGAATTGCGATCCGAGCAACCGTTGACGAGAAAATCGCGAGCATTCCCAAAACCTGATCTCGTGTTTTTTGGACTCCAGAAACGTTTTCGTGCATTTGTCATCACTATTTCCGACGTAAAATGACACGAGGAACACGCTGGAGGCGACAGAATTGCGATCCGAGAAACCGTTGACGAGAAAATGGCGAGCATTCCCCAATCCTGATCTCATGTTTTTTGGGCTCCAGAACCGTGTTTGTGCATTTCTCAAGACGAATTCTGATATAAAATGACGCGAGGAACGCGTTGGAAGCGGCAGAATTGAGATCCGAGCAACCGTTGACGAGAAAATGGCGAGCATTCCCAAATCCTGATCTCATGTTTTTTGGGCTCCAGAACCGTGTTTGTGCATTTCTCATGACTAATTCTGATATAAAATGACGCGACGAACGCGTTGGAAGCGACAGAATTGCGATCCGAGCAACCGTTGACGAGAAAATGGCGAGCATTCCCAAATCCTGATCTCATCTTTTTTGGGCTCCAGAACCGTGTTTGTGCATTTCTCATGACTAATTCTGATATAAAATGACGCGAGGAACGCGTTGGAAGCGACAGAATTGAGATCCGAACAACCGTTGACGAGAAAATGGCGAGCATTCCCAAAACTTGATCTCATGTTTTTTGGGCTCCAGAACCGTGTTTGTGCATTTCTCAAGACGAATTCTGATATAAAATGACGCGAGGAACGCGTTGGAAGCGGCAGAATTGAGATCCGAGCAACCGTTGACGAGAAAATGGCGAGCATTCCCAAATCCTGATCTCATGTTTTTTGGGCTCCAGAACCGTGTTTGTGCATTTCTCGTGACTAATTCTGATATAAAATGACGCGACGAACGCGTTGGAAGCGACAGAATTGCGATCCGAGCAACCGTTGACGAGAAAATGGCGAGCATTCCCAAATCCTGATCTCATGTTTTTTGGGCTCCAGAACCGTGTTTCTGCATTTCTCATGACTAATTCTGATATAAAATGACGCGACGAACGCGTTGGAAGCGACAGAATTGCGATCAGAGAAACCGTTGACGAGAAAATGGCGAGCATTCCCAAATCCTGATCTCGTGTTTTTTGGACTCCAGAAACGTTTTCGTGCATTTGTAGTGACTATTTCCGACGCAAAATGACACGAGGAACACGCTGGAAGCGACAGAATTGCGATCCGAGAAACCGTTGACGAGAAAATGGCGAGCATTCCCAAATCCTGATCTCATGTTTTTTGGGCTCCAGAACCGTGTTTGTGCATTTCTCATGACTAATTCTGATATAAAATGACGCGACGAACGCGTTGGAAGCGACAGAATTGCGATCCGAGCAACCGTTGACGAGAAAATGGCGAGCATTCCCAAAACTTGATCTCGTGTTTATTGAACTCCAGAACCGTGTTTGTGCATTTCTCAAGACGAATTCTGATATAAAATGACGCGAGGAACGCGTTGGAAGCGGCAGAATTGAGATCCGAGAAACCGTTGACGACAAAATCGCGAGCATTCCCAAAACTTGATCTCGTGTTTTTTGGGCTCCAGAACCGTGTTTGTGCATTTCTCAAGACGAATTCTGATATAAAATGACGCGAGGAACGCGTTGGAAGCGGCAGAATTGAGATCCGAGCAACCGTTGACGAGAAAATGGCGAGCATTCCCAAATCCTGATCTCATGTTTTTTGGGCTCCAGAACCGTGTTTGTGCATTTCTCGTGACTAATTCTGATATAAAATGACGCGACGAACGCGTTGGAAGCGACAGAATTGCGATCCGAGCAACCGTTGACGAGAAAATGGCGAGCATTCCCAAATCCTGATCTCATGTTTTTTGGGCTCCAGAACCGTGTTTCTGCATTTCTCATGACTAATTCTGATATAAAATGACGCGACGAACGCGTTGGAAGCGACAGAATTGCGATCAGAGAAACCGTTGACGAGAAAATGGCGAGCATTCCCAAATCCTGATCGCGTGTTTTTTGGACTCCAGAAACGTTTTCGTGCATTTGGCGTGACTATTTCCGACGCAAAATGACACGAGGAACACGCTGGAAGCGACAGAATTGCGATCCGAGAAACCGTTGACGAGAAAATGGTGAGCATTCCCAAATCCTGATCTCATGTTTTTTGGGCTCCAGAACCGTGTTTGTGCATTTCTCATGACTAATTCTGATATAAAATGACGCGACGAACGCGTTGGAAGCGACAGAATTGCGATCCGAGCAACCGTTGACGAGAAAATGGCGAGCATTCCCAAAACTTGATCTCGTGTTTATTGAACTCCAGAACCGTGTTTGTGCATTTCTCAAGACGAATTCCGACGTAAAATGACACGAGGAACATGTTGGAAGCAACAGGATTGCGATCCGAGAAACCGTTGATGACAAAATCGCGAGCATTCCCAAAACCTGAACTCGTGGTTTTTGGACTCCAGAAACGTTTTCGTGCATTTGTCGTGACTATTTCCGACGCAAAATGTCACGAGGAACACGCTGGAGGCGACAGAATTGCGATCCGAGAAACCGTTGACGAGAAAATGGCGAGCATTCCCCAATCCTGATCTCATGTTTTTTGGGCTCCAGAACCGTGTTTGTGCATTTCCCATGACTAATTCTGGTATAAAATGACGCGAGGAACACGCTGGAGGCGACAGAATTGCGATCCGAGCAACCGTTGACGAGAAAATGGCGAGCATTCCCAAATCCTGATCTCATGTTTTTTGGGCTCCAGAACCGTGTTTGTGCATTTCTCATGACTAATTCTGATATAAAATGACGCGAGGAACGAGTTGGAAGCGGCAGAATTGAGATCCGAGCAACCGTTGACGAGAAAATGGCGACCATTCCCAAATCCTGATCTCATGTTTTTTGGGCTCCAGAACCGCGTTTCCGCATTTGTCATGACTAATTCTGATATAAAATGACGCGACGAACGCGTTGGAAGCGACAGAATTGCGATCAGAGAAACCGTTGACGAGAAAATGGCGAGCATTCCCAAATCCTGATCTCGTGTTTTTTGGACTCCAGAAACGTTTTCGTGCATTTGTCGTGACTATTTCCGACGCAAAATGACACGAGGAACACGCTGGAAGCGACAGAATTGCGATCCGAGAAACCGTTGACGAGAAAATGGTGAGCATTCCCAAATCCTGATCTCATGTTTTTTGGGCTCCAGAACCGTGTTTGTGCATTTCTCATGACTAATTCTGATATAAAATGACGCGACGAACGCGTTGGAAGCGACAGAATTGCGATCCGAGCAACCGTTGACGAGAAAATCGCGAGCATTCCCAAAACCTGATCTCGTGTTTTTTGGACTCCAGAAACGTTTTCGTGCATTTGTCATCACTATTTCCGACGTAAAATGACACGAGGAACACGCTGGAGGCGACAGAATTGCGATCCGAGAAACCGTTGACGAGAAAATGGCGAGCATTCCCCAATCCTGATCTCATGTTTTTTGGGCTCCAGAACCGTGTTTGTGCATTTCTCAAGACGAATTCTGATATAAAATGACGCGAGGAACGCGTTGGAAGCGGCAGAATTGAGATCCGAGCAACCGTTGACGAGAAAATGGCGAGCATTCCCAAATCCTGATCTCATGTTTTTTGGGCTCCAGAACCGTGTTTGTGCATTTCTCATGACTAATTCTGATATAAAATGACGCGACGAACGCGTTGGAAGCGACAGAATTGCGATCCGAGCAACCGTTGACGAGAAAATGGCGAGCATTCCCAAATCCTGATCTCATCTTTTTTGGGCTCCAGAACCGTGTTTGTGCATTTCTCATGACTAATTCTGATATAAAATGACGCGAGGAACGCGTTGGAAGCGACAGAATTGAGATCCGAACAACCGTTGACGAGAAAATGGCGAGCATTCCCAAAACTTGATCTCATGTTTTTTGGGCTCCAGAACCGTGTTTGTGCATTTCTCAAGACGAATTCTGATATAAAATGACGCGAGGAACGCGTTGGAAGCGGCAGAATTGAGATCCGAGCAACCGTTGACGAGAAAATGGCGAGCATTCCCAAATCCTGATCTCATGTTTTTTGGGCTCCAGAACCGTGTTTGTGCATTTCTCGTGACTAATTCTGATATAAAATGACGCGACGAACGCGTTGGAAGCGACAGAATTGCGATCCGAGCAACCGTTGACGAGAAAATGGCGAGCATTCCCAAATCCTGATCTCATGTTTTTTGGGCTCCAGAACCGTGTTTCTGCATTTCTCATGACTAATTCTGATATAAAATGACGCGACGAACGCGTTGGAAGCGACAGAATTGCGATCAGAGAAACCGTTGACGAGAAAATGGCGAGCATTCCCAAATCCTGATCTCGTGTTTTTTGGACTCCAGAAACGTTTTCGTGCATTTGTCGTGACTCTTTCCGACGCAAAATGACACGAGGAACACGCTGGAAGCGACAGAATTGCGATCCGAGAAACCGTTGACGAGAAAATGGCGAGCATTCCCAAATCCTGATCTCATGTTTTTTGGGCTCCAGAACCGTGTTTGTGCATTTCTCATGACTAATTCTGATATAAAATGACGCGACGAACGCGTTGGAAGCGACAGAATTGCGATCCGAGCAACCGTTGACGAGAAAATGGCGAGCATTCCCAAATCCTGATCTCATGTTTTTTGGGCTCCAGAACCGTGTTTGTGCATTTCTCAAGACGAATTCTGATATAAAATGACGCGAGGAACGCGTTGGAAGCGGCAGAATTGAGATCCGAGCAACCGTTGACGAGAAAATGGCGAGCATTCCCAAATCCTGATCTCATGTTTTTTGGGCTCCAGAACCGTGTTTGTGCATTTCTCGTGACTAATTCTGATATAAAATGACGCGACGAACGCGTTGGAAGCGACAGAATTGCGATCCGAGCAACCGTTGACGAGAAAATGGCGAGCATTCCCAAATCCTGATCTCATGTTTTTTGGGCTCCAGAACCGTGTTTCTGCATTTCTCATGACTAATTCTGATATAAAATGACGCGACGAACGCGTTGGAAGCGACAGAATTGCGATCAGAGAAACCGTTGACGAGAAAATGGCGAGCATTCCCAAATCTCGTGTTTTTTGGACTCCAGAAACGTTTTCGTGCATTTGTCATCACTATTTCCGACGTAAAATGACACGAGGAACACGCTGGAGGCGACAGAATTGCGATCCGAGAAACCGTTGACGAGAAAATGGCGAGCATTCCCCAATCCTGATCTCATGTTTTTTGGGCTCCAGAACCGTGTTTGTGCATTTCTCAAGACGAATTCTGATATAAAATGACGCGAGGAACGCGTTGGAAGCGGCAGAATTGAGATCCGAGCAACCGTTGACGAGAAAATGGCGAGCATTCCCAAATCCTGATCTCATGTTTTTTGGGCTCCAGAACCGTGTTTGTGCATTTCTCATGACTAATTCTGATATAAAATGACGCGACGAACGCGTTGGAAGCGACAGAATTGCGATCCGAGCAACCGTTGACGAGAAAATGGCGAGCATTCCCAAATCCTGATCTCATCTTTTTTGGGCTCCAGAACCGTGTTTGTGCATTTCTCATGACTAATTCTGATATAAAATGACGCGAGGAACGCGTTGGAAGCGACTGAATTGAGATCCGAACAACCGTTGACGAGAAAATGGCGAGCATTCCCAAAACTTGATCTCATGTTTTTTGGGCTCCAGAACCGTGTTTGTGCATTTCTCAAGACGAATTCTGATATAAAATGACGCGAGGAACGCGTTGGAAGCGGCAGAATTGAGATCCGAGCAACCGTTGACGAGAAAATGGCGAGCATTCCCAAATCCTGATCTCATGTTTTTTGGGCTCCGGAACCGTGTTTGTGCATTTCTCGTGACTAATTCTGATATAAAATGACGCGACGAACGCGTTGGAAGCGACAGAATTGCGATCCGAGCAACCGTTGACGAGAAAATGGCGAGCATTCCCAAATCCTGATCTCATGTTTTTTGGGCTCCAGAACCGTGTTTCTGCATTTCTCATGACTAATTCTGATATAAAATGACGCGACGAACGCGTTGGAAGCGACAGAATTGCGATCCGAGCAACCGTTGACGAGAAAATGGCGAGCATTCCCAAATCCTGATCTCATGTTTTTTGGGCTCCAGAACCGTGTTTCTGCATTTCTCATGACTAATTCTGATATAAAATGACGCGACGAACGCGTTGGAAGCGACAGAATTGCGATCCGAGCAACCGTTGACGAGAAAATGGCGAACATTCCCAAATCCTGATCTCATGTTTTTTGGGCTCCAGAACCGTGTTTCTGCATTTCTCATGACTAATTCTGATATAAAATGACGCGACGAACGCGTTGGAAGCGACAGAATTGCGATCAGAGAAACCGTTGACGAGAAAATGGCGAGCATTCCCAAATCCTGATCTCGTGTTTTTTGGACTCCAGAAACGTTTTCGTGCATTTGTCGTGACTATTTCCGACGCAAAATGACACGAGGAACACGCTGGAAGCGACAGAATTGCGATCCGAGAAACCGTTGACGAGAAAATGGCGAGCATTCCCAAATCCTGATCTCATGTTTTTTGGGCTCCAGAACCGTGTTTGTGCATTTCTCGTGACTAATTCTGATATAAAATGACGCGACGAACGCGTTGGAAGCGACAGAATTGCGATCCGAGCAACCGTTGACGAGAAAATGGCGAGCATTCCCAAATCCTGATCTCATGTTTTTTGGGCTCCAGAACCGTGTTTCTGCATTTCTCATGACTAATTCTGATATAAAATGACGCGACGAACGCGTTGGAAGCGACAGAATTGCGATCCGAGCAACCGTTGACGAGAAAATGGCGAGCATTCCCAAATCCTGATCTCATGTTTTTTGGGCTCCAGAACCGTGTTTCTGCATTTCTCATGACTAATTCTGATATAAAATGACGCGACGAACGCGTTGGAAGCGACAGAATTGCGATCAGAGAAACCGTTGACGAGAAAATGGCGAGCATTCCCAAATCCTGATCTCGTGTTTTTTGGACTCCAGAAACGTTTTCGTGCATTTGTCGTGCCTATTTCCGACGCAAAATGACACGAGGAACACGCTGGAAGCGACAGAATTGCGATCCGAGCAACCGTTGACGAGAAAATGGCGAGCATTCCCAAATCCTGATCTCATGTTTTTTGGGCTCCAGAACCGTGTTTGTGCATTTCTCAAGACGAATTCTGATATAAAATGACGCGAGGAACGCGTTGGAAGCGGCAGAATTGAGATCCGAGCAACCGTTGACGAGAAAATGGCGAGCATTCCCAAATCCTGATCTCATGTTTTTTGGGCTCCAGAACCGTGTTTGTGCATTTCTCGTGACTAATTCTGATATAAAATGACGCGACGAACGCGTTGGAAGCGACAGAATTGCGATCCGAGCAACCGTTGACGAGAAAATGGCGAGCATTCCCAAATCCTGATCTCGTGTTTTTTGGACTCCAGAAACGTTTTCGTGCATTTCTCAAGACGAATTCTGATATAAAATGACGCGAGGAACGCGTTGGAAGCGGCAGAATTGAGATCCGAGCAACCGTTGACGAGAAAATGGCGAGCATTCCCAAATCCTGATCTCATGTTTTTTGGGCTCCAGAACCGTGTTTGTGCATTTCTCATGACTAATTCTGATATAAAATGACGCGACGAACGCGTTGGAAGCGACAGAATTGCGATCCGAGCAACTGTTGACGAGAAAATGGCGAGCATTCCCAAATCCTGATCTCATCTTTTTTGGGCTCCAGAACCGTGTTTGTGCATTTCTCATGACTAATTCTGATATAAAATGACGCGAGGAACGCGTTGGAAGCGACAGAATTGAGATCCGAACAACCGTTGACGAGAAAATGGCGAGCATCCCAAAACTTGATCTCATGTTTTTTGGGCTCCAGAACCGTGTTTGTGCATTTCTCAAGACGAATTCTGATATAAAATGACGCGAGGAACGCGTTGGAAGCGGCAGAATTGAGATCCGACCAACCGTTGACGAGAAAATGGCGAGCATTCCCAAATCCTGATCTCATGTTTTTTGGGCTCCGGAACCGTGTTTGTGCATTTCTCGTGACTAATTCTGATATAAAATGACGCGACGAACGCGTTGGAAGCGACAGAATTGCGATCCGAGCAACCGTTGACGAGAAAATGGCGAGCATTCCCAAATCCTGATCTCATGTTTTTTGGGCTAAAGAACCGTGTTTCTGCATTTCTCATGACTAATTCTGATATAAAATGACGCGACGAACGCGTTGGAAGCGACAGAATTGCGATCAGAGAAACCGTTGACGAGAAAATGGCGAGCATTCCCAAATCCTGATCTCGTGTTTTTTGGACTCCAGAAACGTTTTCGTGCATTTGTCGTGACTATTTCCGACGCAAAATGACACGAGGAACACGCTGGAAGCGACAGAATTGCGATCCGAGATACCGTTGACGAGAAAATGGCGAGCATTCCCAAATCCTGATCTCATGTTTTTTGGGCTCCAGAACCGTGTTTGTGCATTTATCATGACTAATTCTGATATAAAATGACGCGACGAACGCGTTGGAAGCGACAGAATTGCGATCCGAGCAACCGTTGACGAGAAAATGGCGAGCATTCCCAAATCCTGATCTCATGTTTTTTGGGCTCCAGAACCGTGTTTGTGCATTTCTCAAGACGAATTCTGATATAAAATGACGCGAGGAACGCGTTGGAAGCGGCAGAATTGAGATCCGAGCAACCGTTGACGAGAAAATGGCGAGCATTCCCAAATCCTGATCTCATGTTTTTTGGGCTCCAGAACCGTGTTTGTGCATTTCTCGTGACTAATTCTGATATAAAATGACGCGACGAACGCGTTGGAAGCGACAGAATTGCGATCCGAGCAACCGTTGACGAGAAAATGGCGAGCATTCCCAAATCCTGATCTCATGTTTTTTGGGCTCCAGAACCGTGTTTCTGCATTTCTCATGACTAATTCTGATATAAAATGACGCGACGAACGCGTTGGAAGCGACAGAATTGCGATCAGAGAAACCGTTGACGAGAAAATGGCGAGCATTCCCAAATCCTGATCTCGTGTTTTTTGGACTCCAGAAACGTTTTCGTGCATTTGTCGTGACTATTTCCGACGCAAAATGACACGAGGAACACGCTGGAAGCGACAGAATTGCGATCCGAGAAACCGTTGACGAGAAAATGGCGAGCATTCCCAAATCCTGATCTCATGTTTTTTGGGCTCCAGAACCGTGTTTGTGCATTTCTCATGACTAATTCTGATATAAAATGACGCGACGAACGCGTTGGAAGCGACAGAATTGCGATCCGAGCAACCGTTGACGAGAAAATGGCGAGCATTCCCAAAACTTGATCTCGTGTTTATTGAACTCCAGAACCGTGTTTGTGCATTTCTCAAGACGAATTCTGATATAAAATGACGCGAGGAACGCGCTGGAAGCGGCAGAATTGAGATCCGAGAAACCGTTGACCACAAAATCGCGAGCATTCCCAAAACTTGATCTCGTGTTTTTTGGGCTCCAGAACCGTGTTTGTGCATTTCTCAAGACGAATTCTGATATAAAATGACGCGAGGAACGCGTTGGAAGCGGCAGAATTGCGATCCGAGCAACCGTTGACGAGAAAATGGCGAGCATTCCCAAATCCTGATCTCATGTTTTTTGGGCTCCAGAACCGTGTTTGTGCATTTCTCAAGACGAATTCTGATATAAAATGACGCGAGGAACGCGTTGGAAGCGGCAGAATTGAGATCCGAGCAACCGTTGACGAGAAAATGGCGAGCATTCCCAAATCCTGATCTCATGTTTTTTGGGCTCCAGAACCGTGTTTGTGCATTTCTCGTGACTAATTCTGATATAAAATGACGCGACGAACGCGTTGGAAGCGACAGAATTGCGATCCGAGCAACCGTTGACGAGAAAATGGCGAGCATTCCCAAATCCTGATCTCATGTTTTTTGGGCTCCAGAACCGTGTTTCTGCATTTCTCATGACTAATTCTGATATAAAATGACGCGACGAACGCGTTGGAAGCGACAGAATTGCGATCAGAGAAACCGTTGACGAGAAAATGGCGAGCATTCCCAAATCCTGATCTCGTGTTTTTTGGACTCCAGAAACGTTTTCGTGCATTTGTCGTGACTATTTCCGACGCAAAATGACACGAGGAACACGCTGGAAGCGACAGAATTGCGATCCGAGAAACCGTTGACGAGAAAATGGCGAGCATTCCCAAATCCTGATCTCATGTTTTTTGGGCTCCAGAACCGTGTTTGTGCATTTCTCATGACTAATTCTGATATAAAATGACGCGACGAACGCGTTGGAAGCGACAGAATTGCGATCCGAGCAACCGTTGACGAGAAAATGGCGAGCATTCCCAAAACTTGATCTCGTGTTTATTGAACTCCAGAACCGTGTTTGTGCATTTCTCAAGACGAATTCTGATATAAAATGACGCGAGGAACGCGCTGGAAGCGGCAGAATTGAGATCCGAGAAACCGTTGACGACAAAATCGCGAGCATTCCCAAAACTTGATCTCGTGTTTTTTGGGCTCCAGAACCGTGTTTGTGCATTTCTCAAGACGAATTCTGATATAAAATGACGCGAGGAACGCGTTGGAAGCGGCAGAATTGAGATCCGAGCAACCGTTGACGAGAAAATGGCGAGCATTCCCAAATCCTGATCTCATGTTTTTTGGGCTCCAGAACCGTGTTTGTGCATTTCTCGTGACTAATTCTGATATAAAATGACGCGACGAACGCGTTGGAAGCGACAGAATTGCGATCCGAGCAACCGTTGACGAGAAAATGGCGAGCATTCCCAAATCCTGATCTCATGTTTTTTGGGCTCCAGAACCGTGTTTCTGCATTTCTCATGACTAATTCTGATATAAAATGACGCGACGAACGCGTTGGAAGCGACAGAATTGCGATCAGAGAAACCGTTGACGAGAAAATGGCGAGCATTCCCAAATCCTGATCTCGTGTTTTTTGGACTCCAGAAACGTTTTCGTGCATTTGGCGTGACTATTTCCGTCGCAAAATGACACGAGGAACACGCTGGAAGCGACAGAATTGCGATCCGAGAAACCGTTGACGAGAAAATGGTGAGCATTCCCAAATCCTGATGTCATGTTTTTTGGGCTCCAGAACCGTGTTTGTGCATTTCTCATGACTAATTCTGATATAAAATGACGCGACGAACGCGTTGGAAGCGACAGAATTGCGATCCGAGCAACCGTTGACGAGAAAATGGCGAGCATTCCCAAAACTTGATCTCGTGTTTATTGAACTCCAGAACCGTGTTTGTGCATTTCTCAAGACGAATTCCGACGTAAAATGACACGAGGAACATGTTGGAAGCGACAGGATTGCGATCCGAGAAACCGTTGATGACAAAATCGCGAGCATTCCCAAAACCTGAACTCGTGGTTTTTGGACTCCAGAAACGTTTTCGTGCATTTGTCGTGACTATTTCCGACGCAAAATGTCACGAGGAACACGCTGGCGGCGACAGAATTGCGATCCGAGAAACCGTTGACGAGAAAATGGCGAGCATTCCCCAATCCTGATCTCATGTTTTTTGGGCTCCAGAACCGTGTTTGTGCATTTCCCATGACTAATTCTGGTATAAAATGACGCGAGGAACACGCTGGAGGCGACAGAATTGCGATCCGAGAAACCGTTGACGAGAAAATGGCGAGCATTCCCCAATCCTGATCTCATGTTTTTTGGGCTCCAGAACCGTGTTTCTGCATTTCTCATGACTAATTCTGATATAAAATGACGCGAGGAACACGCTGGAAGCGACAGAATTGCGATCCGAGCAACCGTTGACGAGAAAATGGCGAGCATTCCCAAATCCTGATCTCATGTTTTTTGGGCTCCAGAACCGTGTTTGTGCATTTCTCATGACTAATTCTGATATAAAATGACGCGAGGAACGAGTTGGAAGCGGCAGAATTGAGATCCGAGCAACCGTTGACGAGAAAATGGCGACCATTCCCAAATCCTGATCTCATGTTTTTTGGGCTCCAGAACCGCGTTTGTGCATTTCTCATGACTAATTCTGATATAAAATGACGCGAGGAACGCGTTGGAAGCGACAGAATTGAGATCCGAGAAACCGTTGACGACAAAATCGCGAGCATTCCCAAAACTTGATCTCATGTTTTTTGGGCTCCAGAACCGTGTTTCCGCATTTGTCATGACTAATTCTGATATAAAATGACGCGACGAACGCGTTGGAAGCGACAGAATTGCTATCAGAGAAACCGTTGACGAGAAAATGGCGAGCATTCCCAAATCCTGATCTCGTGTTTTTTGGACTCCAGAAACGTTTTCGTGCATTTGTCGTCACTATTTCCGACGTAAAATGACACGCGGAACACGCTGGAGGCGACAGAATTGCGATCCGAGAAACCGTTGACGAGAAAATGGCGAGCATTCCCCAATCCTGATCTCATGTTTTTTGGGCTCCAGAACCGTGTTTGTGCATTTCTCATGACTAATTCTGATATAAAATGACGCGAGGAACGCGTTGGAAGCGACAGAATTGAGATCCGAGCAACCGTTGACGAGAAAATGGCGAGCATTCCCAAATCCTGATCTCATGTTTTTTGGGCTCCAGAACCGCGTTTGTGCATTTCTCATGACTAATTCTGATATAAAATGACGCGAGGAACGCGTTGGAAGCGACAGAATTGAGATCCGAGCAACCGTTGACGAGAAAATGGCGACCATTCCCAAATCCTGATCTCATGTTTTTTGGGCTCCAGAACCGTGTTTCTGCATTTCTCATGACTAATTCTGATATAAAATGACGCGACGAACGCGTTGGAAGCGACAGAAGTGCGATCAGAGAAACCGTTGACGAGAAAATGGCGAGCATTCCCAAATCCTGATCTCGTATTTTTTGGACTCCAGAAACGTTTTCGTGCATTTGTCGTGACTATTTCCGACGCAAAATGACACGAGGAACACGCTGGAAGCGACAGAATTGCGATCCGAGAAACCGTTGACGAGAAAATGGTGAGCATTCCCAAATCCTGATCTCATGTTTTTTGGGCTCCAGAACCGTGTTCGTGCATTTCTCATGACTAATTCTGATATAAAATGACGCGACGAACGCGTTGGAAGCGACAGAATTGAGATCCGAGCAACCGTTGACGAGAAAATGGCGAGCATTCCCAAAACTTGATCTCATGTTTTTTGGGCTCCAGAACCGTGTTTGTGCATTTCTCAAGACGAAATCTGATATAAAATGACGCGAGGAACGCGTTGGAAGCGGCAGAATTGAGATCCGAGCAACCGTTGACGAGAAAATGGCGAGCATTCCCAAATCCTGATCTCATGTTTTTTGGGCTCCAGAATCGTGTTTGTGCATTTCTCATGACTAATTCTGATATAAAATGACGCGACGAACGCGTTGGAAGCGACAGAATTGCGATCCGAGCAACCGTTGACGAGAAAATGGCGAGCATTCCCAAATCCTGATCTCATGTTTTTTGGGCTCCAGAACCGTGTTTGTGCATTTCTCATGACTAATTCTGATATAAAATGACGCGAGGAACGCGTTGGAAGCGGCAGAATTGAGATCCGAGCAACCGTTGACGAGAAAATGGCGAGCATTCCCAAATCCTGATCTCATGTTTTTTCGGCTCCAGAACCGTGTTTCTGCATTTCTCATGACTAATTCTGATATAAAATGACGCGACGAACGCGTTGGAAGCGACAGAAGTGCGATCAGAGAAACCGTTGACGAGAAAATGGCGAGCATTCCCAAATCCTGATCTCGTATTTTTTGGACTCCAGAAACGTTTTCGTGCATTTGTCGTGACTATTTCCGACGCAAAATGACACGAGGAACACGCTGGAAGCGACAGAATTGCGATCCGAGAAACCGTTGACGAGAAAATGGTGAGCATTCCCAAATCCTGATCTCATGTTTTTTGGGCTCCAGAACCGTGTTTGTGCATTTCTCATGACTAATTCTGATATAAAATGACGCGACGAACGCGTTGGAAGCGACAGAATTGCGATCCGAGCAACCGTTGACGAGAAAATGGCGAGCATTCCCAAAACTTGATCTCGTGTTTATTGAACTCCAGAACCGTGTTTGTGCATTTCTCAAGACGAATTCCGACGTAAAATGACACGAGGAACATGTTGGAAGCGACAGGATTGCGATCCGAGAAACCGTTGATGACAAAATCGCGAGCATTCCCAAAACCTGAACTCGTGGTTTTTGGACTCCAGAAACGTTTTCGTGCATTTGTCGTGACTATTTCCGACGCAAAATGTCACGAGGAACACGCTGGAGGCGACAGAATTGCGATCCGAGAAACCGTTGACGAGAAAATGGCGAGCATTCCCCAATCCTGATCTCATGTTTTTTGGGCTCCAGAACCGTGTTTGTGCATTTCCCATGACTAATTCTGGTATAAAATGACGCGAGGAACACGCTGGAGGCGACAGAATTGCGATCCGAGAAACCGTTGACGAGAAAATGGCGAGCATTCCCCAATCCTGATCTCATGTTTTTTGGGCTCCAGAACCGTGTTTCTGCATTTCTCATGACTAATTCTGATATAAAATGACGCGAGGAACACGCTGGAAGCGACAGAATTGCGATCCGAGCAGCCGTTGACGAGAAAATGGCGAGCATTCCCAAATCCTGATCTCATGTTTTTTGGGCTCCAGAACCGTGTTTGTGCATTTCTCATGACTAATTCTGATATAAAATGACGCGAGGAACGAGTTGGAAGCGGCAGAATTGAGATCCGAGCAACCGTTGACGAGAAAATGGCGACCATTCCCAAATCCTGATCTCATGTTTTTTGGGCTCCAGAACCGTGTTTCCGCATTTGTCATGACTAATTCTGATATAAAATGACGCGACGAACGCGTTGGAAGCGACAGAATTGCGATCAGAGAAACCGTTGACGAGAAAATGGCGAGCATTCCCAAATCCTGATCTCGTGTTTTTTGGACTCCAGAAACGTTTTCGTGCATTTGTCGTCACTATTTCCGACGTAAAATGACACGAGGAACACGCTGGAGGCGACAGAATTGCGATCCGAGAAACCGTTGACGAGAAAATGGCGAGCATTCCCCAATCCTGATCTCATGTTTTTTGGGCTCCAGAACCGTGTTTGTGCATTTCTCATGACTAATTCTGATATAAAATGACGCGAGGAACGCGTTGGAAGCGACAGAATTGAGATCCGAGCAACCGTTGACGAGAAAATGGCGAGCATTCCCAAATCCTGATCTCATGTTTTTTGGGCTCCAGAACCGCGTTTGTGCATTTCTCATGACTAATTCTGATATAAAATGACGCGAGGAACGCGTTGGAAGCGACAGAATTGAGATCCGAGCAACCGTTGACGAGAAAATGGCGACCATTCCCAAATCCTGATCTCATGTTTTTTGGGCTCCAGAACCGTGTTTGTGCATTTCTCAAGACGAATTCTGATATAAAATGACGCGAGGAACGCGTTGGAAGCGGCAGAATTGAGATCCGAGCAACCGTTGACGAGAAAATGGCGAGCATTCCCAAATCCTGATCTCATGTTTTTTGGGCTCCAGAATCGTGTTTGTGCATTTCTCATGACTAATTCTGATATAAAATGACGCGACGAACGCGTTGGAAGCGACAGAATTGCGATCCGAGCAACCGTTGACGAGAAAATGGCGAGCATTCCCAAATCCTGATCTCATGTTTTTTGGGCTCCAGAACAGTGTTTGTGCATTTCTCATGACTAATTCTGATATAAAATGACGCGAGGAACGCGTTGGAAGCGGCAGAATTGAGATCCGAGCAACCGTTGACGAGAAAATGGCGAGCATTCCCAAATCCTGATCTCATGTTTTTTCGGCTCCAGAACCGTGTTTCTGCATTTCTCATGACTAATTCTGATATAAAATGACGCGACGAACGCGTTGGAAGCGACAGAAGTGCGATCAGAGAAACCGTTGACGAGAAAATGGCGAGCATTCCCAAATCCTGATCTCGTATTTTTTGGACTCCAGAAACGTTTTCGTGCATTTGTCGTGACTATTTCCGACGCAAAATGACACGAGGAACACGCTGGAAGCGACAGAATTGCGATCCGAGAAACCGTTGACGAGAAAATGGTGAGCATTCCCAAATCCTGATCTCGTATTTTTTGGACTCCAGAAACGTTTTCGTGCATTTGTCGTGACTATTTCCGACGCAAAATGACACGAGGAACACGCTGGAAGCGACAGAATTGCGATCCGAGAAACCGTTGACGAGAAAATGGTGAGCATTCCCAAATCCTGATCTCATGTTTTTTGGGCTCCAGAACCGTGTTTGTGCATTTCTCATGACTAATTCTGATATAAAATGACGCGACGAACGCGTTGGAAGCGACAGAATTGCGATCCGAGCAACCGTTGACGAGAAAATCGCGAGCATTCCCAAAACCTGATCTCGTGTTTTTTGGACTCCAGAAACGTTTTCGTGCATTTGTCATCACTATTTCCGACGTAAAATGACACGAGGAACACGCTGGAGGCGACAGAATTGCGATCCGAGAAACCGTTGACGAGAAAATGGCGAGCATTCCCCAATCCTGATCTCATGTTTTTTGGGCTCCAGAACCGTGTTTGTGCATTTCTCAAGACGAATTCTGATATAAAATGACGCGAGGAACGCGTTGGAAGCGGCAGAATTGAGATCCGAGCAACCGTTGACGAGAAAATGGCGAGCATTCCCAAATCCTGATCTCATGTTTTTTGGGCTCCAGAACCGTGTTTGCGCATTTCTCATGACTAATTCTGATATAAAATGACGCGACGAACGCGTTGGAAGCGACAGAATTGCGATCCGAGCAACCGTTGACGAGAAAATGGCGAGCATTCCCAAATCCTGATCTCATCTTTTTTGGGCTCCAGAACCGTGTTTGTGCATTTCTCATGACTAATTCTGATATAAAATGACGCGAGGAACGCGTTGGAAGCGACAGAATTGAGATCCGAACAACCGTTGACGAGAAAATGGCGAGCATTCCCAAAACTTGATCTCATGTGTTTTGGGCTCCAGAACCGTGTTTGTGCATTTCTCAAGACGAATTCTGATATAAAATGACGCGAGGAACGCGTTGGAAGCGGCAGAATTGAGATCCGAGCAACCGTTGACGAGAAAATGGCGAGCATTCCCAAATCCTGATCTCATGTTTTTTGGGCTCCAGAACCGTGTTTGTGCATTTCTCGTGACTAATTCTGATATAAAATGACGCGACGAACGCGTTGGAAGCGACAGAATTGCGATCCGAGCAACCGTTGACGAGAAAATGGCGAGCATTCCCAAATCCTGATCTCATGTTTTTTGGGCTCCAGAACCGTGTTTCTGCATTTCTCATGACTAATTCTGATATAAAATGACGCGACGAACGCGTTGGAAGCGACAGAATTGCGATCAGAGAAACCGTTGACGAGAAAAT
This sequence comes from Crossocerus cetratus, assembly GCA_963675795.1. Classification (NCBI taxonomy): domain Eukaryota; kingdom Metazoa; phylum Arthropoda; class Insecta; order Hymenoptera; family Crabronidae; genus Crossocerus; species Crossocerus cetratus. The sequence continues at coordinate 4,558,652 of OY776667.1, forward strand.
GGCGAGCATTCCCAAATCCTGATCTCGTGTTTTTTGGACTCCAGAAACGTTTTCGTGCATTTGTCGTGACTATTTCCGACGCAAAATGACACGAGGAACACGCTGGAAGCGACAGAATTGCGATCCGAGAAACCGTTGACGAGAAAATGGCGAGCATTCCCAAATCCTGATCTCATGTTTTTTGGGCTCCAGAACCGTGTTTGTGCATTTCTCATGACTAATTCTGATATAAAATGACGCGACGAACGCGTTGGAAGCGACAGAATTGCGATCCGAGCAACCGTTGACGAGAAAATGGCGAGCATTCCCAAATCCTGATCTCATGTTTTTTGGGCTCCAGAACCGTGTTTGTGCATTTCTCATGACTAATTCTGATATAAAATGACGCGAGGAACGCGTTGGAAGCGACAGAATTGAGATCCGAACAACCGTTGACGAGAAAATGGCGAGCATTCCCAAAACTTGATCTCATGTTTTTTGGGCTCCAGAAACGTGTTTGTGCATTTCTCGTGACTAATTCTGATATAAAATGACGCGACGAACGCGTTGGAAGCGACAGAATTGCGATCCGAGCAACCGTTGACGAGAAAATGGCGAGCATTCCCAAATCCTGATCTCATGTTTTTTGGGCTCCAGAACCGTGTTTGTGCATTTCTCATGACTAATTCTGATATAAAATGACGCGACGAACGCGTTGGAAGCGACAGAATTGCGATCAGAGAAACCGTTGACGAGAAAATGGCGAGCATTCCCAAATCCTGATCTCGTGTTTTTTGGACTCCAGAAACGTTTTCGTGCATTTGTCGTGACTATTTCCGACGCAAAATGACACGAGGAACACGCTGGAAGCGACAGAATTGCGATCCGAGAAACCGTTGACGAGAAAATGGTGAGCATTCCCAAATCCTGATCTCATGTTTTTTGGGCTCCAGAACCGTGTTTGTGCATTTCTCATGACTAATTCTGATATAAAATGATGCGACGAACGCGTTGGAAGCGACAGAATTGCGATCCGAGCAACCGTTGACGAGAAAATGGCGAGCATTCCCAAAACTTGATCTCGTGTTTATTGAACTCCAGAACCGTGTTTGTGCATTTCTCAAGACGAATTCCGACGTAAAATGACACGAGGAACATGTTGGAAGCGACAGAATTGCGATCCGAGCAACCGTTGACGAGAAAATCGCGAGCATTCCCCAATCCTGATCTCATGTTTTTTGGGCTCCAGAACCGTGTTTGTGCATTTCTCAAGACGAATTCTGATATAAAATGACGCGAGGAACGCGTTGGAAGCGGCAGAATTGAGATCCGAGCAACCGTTGACGAGAAAATGGCGAGCATTCCCAAATCCTGATCTCATGTTTTTTGGGCTCCAGAACCGTGTTTGTGCATTTCTCATGACTAATTCTGATATAAAATGACGCGACGAACGCGTTGGAAGCGACAGAATTGCGATCCGAGCAACCGTTGACGAGAAAATGGCGAGCATTCCCAAATCCTGATCTCATCTTTTTTGGGCTCCAGAACCGTGTTTGTGCATTTCTCATGACTAATTCTGATATAAAATGACGCGAGGAACGCGTTGGAAGCGACAGAATTGAGATCCGAACAACCGTTGACGAGAAAATGGCGAGCATTCCCAAAACTTGATCTCATGTTTTTTGGGCTCCAGAACCGTGTTTGTGCATTTCTCAAGACGAATTCTGATATAAAATGACGCGACGAACGCGTTGGAAGCGACAGAATTGCGATCCGAGCAACCGTTGACGAGAAAATGGCGAGCATTCCCAAATCCTGATCTCATGTTTTTTGGGCTCCAGAACCGTGTTTGTGCATTTCTCATGACTAATTCTGATATAAAATGACGCGACGAACGCGTTGGAAGCGACAGAATTGCGATCAGAGAAACCGTTGACGAGAAAATGGCGAGCATTCCCAAATCCTGATCTCGTGTTTTTTGGACTCCAGAAACGTTTTCGTGCATTTGTCGTGACTATTTCCGACGCAAAATGACACGAGGAACACGCTGGAAGCGACAGAATTGCGATCCGAGAAACCGTTGACGAGAAAATGGTGAGCATTCCCAAATCCTGATCTCATGTTTTTTGGGCTCCAGAACCGTGTTTGTGCATTTCTCATGACTAATTCTGATATAAAATGACGCGACGAACGCGTTGGAAGCGACAGAATTGCGATCCGAGCAACCGTTGACGAGAAAATGGCGAGCATTCCCAAAACTTGATCTCGTGTTTATTGAACTCCAGAACCGTGTTTGTGCATTTCTCAAGACGAATTCCGACGTAAAATGACACGAGGAACATGTTGGAAGCGACAGAATTGCGATCCGAGCAACCGTTGACGAGAAAATCGCGAGCATTCCCCAATCCTGATCTCATGTTTTTTGGGCTCCAGAACCGTGTTTGTGCATTTCTCAAGACGAATTCTGATATAAAATGACGCGAGGAACGCGTTGGAAGCGGCAGAATTGAGATCCGAGCAACCGTTGACGAGAAAATGGCGAGCATTCCCAAATCCTGATCTCATGTTTTTTGGGCTCCAGAACCGTGTTTGTGCATTTCTCATGACTAATTCTGATATAAAATGACGCGACGAACGCGTTGGAAGCGACAGAATTGCGATCCGAGCAACCGTTGACGAGAAAATGGCGAGCATTCCCAAATCCTGATCTCATCTTTTTTGGGCTCCAGAACCGTGTTTGTGCATTTCTCATGACTAATTCTGATATAAAATGACGCGAGGAACGCGTTGGAAGCGACAGAATTGAGATCCGAACAACCGTTGACGAGAAAATGGCGAGCATTCCCAAAACTTGATCTCATGTTTTTTGGGCTCCAGAACCGTGTTTCTGCATTTCTCATGACTAATTCTGATATAAAATGACGCGACGAACGCGTTGGAAGCGACAGAATTGCGATCCGAGCAACCGTTGACGAGAAAATGGCGAGCATTCCCAAATCCTGATCTCATGTTTTTTGGGCTCCAGAACCGTGTTTGTGCATTTCTCGTGACTAATTCTGATATAAAATGACGCGACGAACGCGTTGGAAGCGACAGAATTGCGATCCGAGCAACCGTTAACGAGAAAATGGCGAGCATTCCCAAATCCTGATCTCATGTTTTTTGGGCTCCAGAACCGTGTTTCTGCATTTCTCATGACTAATTCTGATATAAAATGACGCGACGAACGCGTTGGAAGCGACAGAATTGCGATCAGAGAAACCGTTGACGAGAAAATGGCGAGCATTCCCAAATCCTGATCTCGTGTTTTTTGGACTCCAGAAACGTTTTCGTGCATTTGTCGTGACTATTTCCGACGCAAAATGACACGAGGAACACGCTGGAAGCGACAGAATTGCGATCCGAGAAACCGTTGACGAGAAAATGGCGAGCATTCCCAAATCCTGATCTCATGTTTTTTGGGCTCCAGAACCGTGTTTGTGCATTTCTCATGACTAATTCTGATATAAAATGACGCGACGAACGCGTTGGAAGCGACAGAATTGCGATCCGAGCAACCGTTGACGAGAAAATGGCGAGCATTCCCAAATCCTGATCTCATGTTTTTTGGGCTCCAGAACCGTGTTTGTGCATTTCTCATGACTAATTCTGATATAAAATGACGCGACGAACGCGTTGGAAGCGACAGAATTGCGATCAGAGAAACCGTTGACGAGAAAATGGCGAGCATTCCCAAATCCTGATCTCGTGTTTTTTGGACTCCAGAAACGTTTTCGTGCATTTGTCGTGACTATTTCCGACGCAAAATGACACGAGGAACACGCTGGAAGCGACAGAATTGCGATCCGAGAAACCGTTGACGAGAAAATGGTGAGCATTCCCAAATCCTGATCTCATCTTTTTTGGGCTCCAGAACCGTGTTTGTGCATTTCTCATGACTAATTCTGATATAAAATGACGCGAGGAACGCGTTGGAAGCGACAGAATTGAGATCCGAACAACCGTTGACGAGAAAATGGCGAGCATTCCCAAAACTTGATCTCATGTTTTTTGGGCTCCAGAACCGTGTTTGTGCATTTCTCAAGACGAATTCTGATATAAAATGACGCGACGAACGCGTTGGAAGCGACAGAATTGCGATCCGAGCAACCGTTGACGAGAAAATGGCGAGCATTCCCAAATCCTGATCTCATGTTTTTTGGGCTCCAGAACCGTGTTTGTGCATTTCTCATGACTAATTCTGATATAAAATGACGCGACGAACGCGTTGGAAGCGACAGAATTGCGATCAGAGAAACCGTTGACGAGAAAATGGCGAGCATTCCCAAATCCTGATCTCGTGTTTTTTGGACTCCAGAAACGTTTTCGTGCATTTGTCGTGACTATTTCCGACGCAAAATGACACGAGGAACACGCTGGAAGCGACAGAATTGCGATCCGAGAAACCGTTGACGAGAAAATGGTGAGCATTCCCAAATCCTGATCTCATGTTTTTTGGGCTCCAGAACCGTGTTTGTGCATTTCTCATGACTAATTCTGATATAAAATGACGCGACGAACGCGTTGGAAGCGACAGAATTGCGATCCGAGCAACCGTTGACGAGAAAATGGCGAGCATTCCCAAAACTTGATCTCGTGTTTATTGAACTCCAGAACCGTGTTTGTGCATTTCTCAAGACGAATTCCGACGTAAAATGACACGAGGAACATGTTGGAAGCGACAGAATTGCGATCCGAGCAACCGTTGACGAGAAAATCGCGAGCATTCCCCAATCCTGATCTCATGTTTTTTGGGCTCCAGAACCGTGTTTGTGCATTTCTCAAGACGAATTCTGATATAAAATGACGCGAGGAACGCGTTGGAAGCGGCAGAATTGAGATCTGAGCAACCGTTGACGAGAAAATGGCGAGCATTCCCAAATCCTGATCTCATGTTTTTTGGGCTCCAGAACCGTGTTTGTGCATTTCTCATGACTAATTCTGATATAAAATGACGCGACGAACGCGTTGGAAGCGACAGAATTGCGATCCGAGCAACCGTTGACGAGAAAATGGCGAGCATTCCCAAATCCTGATCTCATCTTTTTTGGGCTCCAGAACCGTGTTTGTGCATTTCTCATGACTAATTCTGATATAAAATGACGCGAGGAACGCGTTGGAAGCGACAGAATTGAGATCCGAACAACCGTTGACGAGAAAATGGCGAGCATTCCCAAAACTTGATCTCATGTTTTTTGGGCTCCAGAACCGTGTTTGTGCATTTCTCAAGACGAATTCTGATATAAAATGACGCGAGGAACGCGTTGGAAGCGGCAGAATTGAGATCCGAGCAACCGTTGACGAGAAAATGGCGAGCATTCCCAAATCCTGATCTCATGTTTTTTGGGCTCCAGAACCGTGTTTGTGCATTTCTCGTGACTAATTCTGATATAAAATGACGCGACGAACGCGTTGGAAGCGACAGAATTGCGATCCGAGCAACCGTTAACGAGAAAATGGCGAGCATTCCCAAATCCTGATCTCATGTTTTTTGGGCTCCAGAACCGTGTTTCTGCATTTCTCATGACTAATTCTGATATAAAATGACGCGACGAACGCGTTGGAAGCGACAGAATTGCGATCCGAGCAACCGTTGACGAGAAAATGGCGAGCATTCCCAAATCCTGATCTCATCTTTTTTGGGCTCCAGAACCGTGTTTGTGCATTTCTCATGACTAATTCTGATATAAAATGACGCGAGGAACGCGTTGGAAGCGACAGAATTGAGATCCGAACAACCGTTGACGAGAAAATGGCGAGCATTCCCAAATCCTGATCTCATGTTTTTTCGGCTCCAGAACCGTGTTTCTGCATTTCTCATGACTAATTCTGATATAAAATGACGCGACGAACGCGTTGGAAGCGACAGAAGTGCGATCAGAGAAACCGTTGACGAGAAAATGGCGAGCATTCCCAAATCCTGATCTCGTATTTTTTGGACTCCAGAAACGTTTTCGTGCATTTGTCGTGACTATTTCCGACGCAAAATGACACGAGGAACACGCTGGAAGCGACAGAATTGCGATCCGAGAAACCGTTGACGAGAAAATGGTGAGCATTCCCAAATCCTGATCTCGTATTTTTTGGACTCCAGAAACGTTTTCGTGCATTTGTCGTGACTATTTCCGACGCAAAATGACACGAGGAACACGCTGGAAGCGACAGAATTGCGATCCGAGAAACCGTTGACGAGAAAATGGTGAGCATTCCCAAATCCTGATCTCATGTTTTTTGGGCTCCAGAACCGTGTTTGTGCATTTCTCATGACTAATTCTGATATAAAATGACGCGACGAACGCGTTGGAAGCGACAGAATTGCGATCCGAGCAACCGTTGACGAGAAAATCGCGAGCATTCCCAAAACCTGATCTCGTGTTTTTTGGACTCCAGAAACGTTTTCGTGCATTTGTCATCACTATTTCCGACGTAAAATGACACGAGGAACACGCTGGAGGCGACAGAATTGCGATCCGAGAAACCGTTGACGAGAAAATGGCGAGCATTCCCCAATCCTGATCTCATGTTTTTTGGGCTCCAGAACCGTGTTTGTGCATTTCTCAAGACGAATTCTGATATAAAATGACGCGAGGAACGCGTTGGAAGCGGCAGAATTGAGATCCGAGCAACCGTTGACGAGAAAATGGCGAGCATTCCCAAATCCTGATCTCATGTTTTTTGGGCTCCAGAACCGTGTTTGCGCATTTCTCATGACTAATTCTGATATAAAATGACGCGACGAACGCGTTGGAAGCGACAGAATTGCGATCCGAGCAACCGTTGACGAGAAAATGGCGAGCATTCCCAAATCCTGATCTCATCTTTTTTGGGCTCCAGAACCGTGTTTGTGCATTTCTCATGACTAATTCTGATATAAAATGACGCGAGGAACGCGTTGGAAGCGACAGAATTGAGATCCGAACAACCGTTGACGAGAAAATGGCGAGCATTCCCAAAACTTGATCTCATGTGTTTTGGGCTCCAGAACCGTGTTTGTGCATTTCTCAAGACGAATTCTGATATAAAATGACGCGAGGAACGCGTTGGAAGCGGCAGAATTGAGATCCGAGCAACCGTTGACGAGAAAATGGCGAGCATTCCCAAATCCTGATCTCATGTTTTTTGGGCTCCAGAACCGTGTTTGTGCATTTCTCGTGACTAATTCTGATATAAAATGACGCGACGAACGCGTTGGAAGCGACAGAATTGCGATCCGAGCAACCGTTGACGAGAAAATGGCGAGCATTCCCAAATCCTGATCTCATGTTTTTTGGGCTCCAGAACCGTGTTTCTGCATTTCTCATGACTAATTCTGATATAAAATGACGCGACGAACGCGTTGGAAGCGACAGAATTGCGATCAGAGAAACCGTTGACGAGAAAATGGCGAGCATTCCCAAATCCTGATCTCGTGTTTTTTGGACTCCAGAAACGTTTTCGTGCATTTGTCGTGACTATTTCCGACGCAAAATGACACGAGGAACACGCTGGAAGCGACAGAATTGCGATCCGAGAAACCGTTGACGAGAAAATGGCGAGCATTCCCAAATCCTGATCTCATGTTTTTTGGGCTCCAGAACCGTGTTTGTGCATTTCTCATGACTAATTCTGATATAAAATGACGCGACGAACGCGTTGGAAGCGACAGAATTGCGATCCGAGCAACCGTTGACGAGAAAATGGCGAGCATTCCCAAATCCTGATCTCATGTTTTTTGGGCTCCAGAACCGTGTTTGTGCATTTCTCATGACTAATTCTGATATAAAATGACGCGAGGAACGCGTTGGAAGCGACAGAATTGAGATCCGAACAACCGTTGACGAGAAAATGGCGAGCATTCCCAAAACTTGATCTCATGTTTTTTGGGCTCCAGAAACGTGTTTGTGCATTTCTCGTGACTAATTCTGATATAAAATGACGCGACGAACGCGTTGGAAGCGACAGAATTGCGATCCGAGCAACCGTTGACGAGAAAATGGCGAGCATTCCCAAATCCTGATCTCATGTTTTTTGGGCTCCAGAACCGTGTTTGTGCATTTCTCATGACTAATTCTGATATAAAATGACGCGACGAACGCGTTGGAAGCGACAGAATTGCGATCAGAGAAACCGTTGACGAGAAAATGGCGAGCATTCCCAAATCCTGATCTCGTGTTTTTTGGACTCCAGAAACGTTTTCGTGCATTTGTCGTGACTATTTCCGACGCAAAATGACACGAGGAACACGCTGGAAGCGACAGAATTGCGATCCGAGAAACCGTTGACGAGAAAATGGTGAGCATTCCCAAATCCTGATCTCATGTTTTTTGGGCTCCAGAACCGTGTTTGTGCATTTCTCATGACTAATTCTGATATAAAATGATGCGACGAACGCGTTGGAAGCGACAGAATTGCGATCCGAGCAACCGTTGACGAGAAAATGGCGAGCATTCCCAAAACTTGATCTCGTGTTTATTGAACTCCAGAACCGTGTTTGTGCATTTCTCAAGACGAATTCCGACGTAAAATGACACGAGGAACATGTTGGAAGCGACAGAATTGCGATCCGAGCAACCGTTGACGAGAAAATCGCGAGCATTCCCCAATCCTGATCTCATGTTTTTTGGGCTCCAGAACCGTGTTTGTGCATTTCTCAAGACGAATTCTGATATAAAATGACGCGAGGAACGCGTTGGAAGCGGCAGAATTGAGATCCGAGCAACCGTTGACGAGAAAATGGCGAGCATTCCCAAATCCTGATCTCATGTTTTTTGGGCTCCAGAACCGTGTTTGTGCATTTCTCATGACTAATTCTGATATAAAATGACGCGACGAACGCGTTGGAAGCGACAGAATTGCGATCCGAGCAACCGTTGACGAGAAAATGGCGAGCATTCCCAAATCCTGATCTCATCTTTTTTGGGCTCCAGAACCGTGTTTGTGCATTTCTCATGACTAATTCTGATATAAAATGACGCGAGGAACGCGTTGGAAGCGACAGAATTGAGATCCGAACAACCGTTGACGAGAAAATGGCGAGCATTCCCAAAACTTGATCTCATGTTTTTTGGGCTCCAGAACCGTGTTTGTGCATTTCTCAAGACGAATTCTGATATAAAATGACGCGACGAACGCGTTGGAAGCGACAGAATTGCGATCCGAGCAACCGTTGACGAGAAAATGGCGAGCATTCCCAAATCCTGATCTCATGTTTTTTGGGCTCCAGAACCGTGTTTGTGCATTTCTCATGACTAATTCTGATATAAAATGACGCGACGAACGCGTTGGAAGCGACAGAATTGCGATCAGAGAAACCGTTGACGAGAAAATGGCGAGCATTCCCAAATCCTGATCTCGTGTTTTTTGGACTCCAGAAACGTTTTCGTGCATTTGTCGTGACTATTTCCGACGCAAAATGACACGAGGAACACGCTGGAAGCGACAGAATTGCGATCCGAGAAACCGTTGACGAGAAAATGGTGAGCATTCCCAAATCCTGATCTCATGTTTTTTGGGCTCCAGAACCGTGTTTGTGCATTTCTCATGACTAATTCTGATATAAAATGACGCGACGAACGCGTTGGAAGCGACAGAATTGCGATCCGAGCAACCGTTGACGAGAAAATGGCGAGCATTCCCAAAACTTGATCTCGTGTTTATTGAACTCCAGAACCGTGTTTGTGCATTTCTCAAGACGAATTCCGACGTAAAATGACACGAGGAACATGTTGGAAGCGACAGAATTGCGATCCGAGCAACCGTTGACGAGAAAATCGCGAGCATTCCCCAATCCTGATCTCATGTTTTTTGGGCTCCAGAACCGTGTTTGTGCATTTCTCAAGACGAATTCTGATATAAAATGACGCGAGGAACGCGTTGGAAGCGGCAGAATTGAGATCCGAGCAACCGTTGACGAGAAAATGGCGAGCATTCCCAAATCCTGATCTCATGTTTTTTGGGCTCCAGAACCGTGTTTGTGCATTTCTCATGACTAATTCTGATATAAAATGACGCGACGAACGCGTTGGAAGCGACAGAATTGCGATCCGAGCAACCGTTGACGAGAAAATGGCGAGCATTCCCAAATCCTGATCTCATCTTTTTTGGGCTCCAGAACCGTGTTTGTGCATTTCTCATGACTAATTCTGATATAAAATGACGCGAGGAACGCGTTGGAAGCGACAGAATTGAGATCCGAACAACCGTTGACGAGAAAATGGCGAGCATTCCCAAAACTTGATCTCATGTTTTTTGGGCTCCAGAACCGTGTTTCTGCATTTCTCATGACTAATTCTGATATAAAATGACGCGACGAACGCGTTGGAAGCGACAGAATTGCGATCCGAGCAACCGTTGACGAGAAAATGGCGAGCATTCCCAAATCCTGATCTCATGTTTTTTGGGCTCCAGAACCGTGTTTGTGCATTTCTCGTGACTAATTCTGATATAAAATGACGCGACGAACGCGTTGGAAGCGACAGAATTGCGATCCGAGCAACCGTTAACGAGAAAATGGCGAGCATTCCCAAATCCTGATCTCATGTTTTTTGGGCTCCAGAACCGTGTTTCTGCATTTCTCATGACTAATTCTGATATAAAATGACGCGACGAACGCGTTGGAAGCGACAGAATTGCGATCAGAGAAACCGTTGACGAGAAAATGGCGAGCATTCCCAAATCCTGATCTCGTGTTTTTTGGACTCCAGAAACGTTTTCGTGCATTTGTCGTGACTATTTCCGACGCAAAATGACACGAGGAACACGCTGGAAGCGACAGAATTGCGATCCGAGAAACCGTTGACGAGAAAATGGCGAGCATTCCCAAATCCTGATCTCATGTTTTTTGGGCTCCAGAACCGTGTTTGTGCATTTCTCATGACTAATTCTGATATAAAATGACGCGACGAACGCGTTGGAAGCGACAGAATTGCGATCCGAGCAACCGTTGACGAGAAAATGGCGAGCATTCCCAAATCCTGATCTCATGTTTTTTGGGCTCCAGAACCGTGTTTGTGCATTTCTCATGACTAATTCTGATATAAAATGACGCGACGAACGCGTTGGAAGCGACAGAATTGCGATCAGAGAAACCGTTGACGAGAAAATGGCGAGCATTCCCAAATCCTGATCTCGTGTTTTTTGGACTCCAGAAACGTTTTCGTGCATTTGTCGTGACTATTTCCGACGCAAAATGACACGAGGAACACGCTGGAAGCGACAGAATTGCGATCCGAGAAACCGTTGACGAGAAAATGGTGAGCATTCCCAAATCCTGATCTCATCTTTTTTGGGCTCCAGAACCGTGTTTGTGCATTTCTCATGACTAATTCTGATATAAAATGACGCGAGGAACGCGTTGGAAGCGACAGAATTGAGATCCGAACAACCGTTGACGAGAAAATGGCGAGCATTCCCAAAACTTGATCTCATGTTTTTTGGGCTCCAGAACCGTGTTTGTGCATTTCTCAAGACGAATTCTGATATAAAATGACGCGACGAACGCGTTGGAAGCGACAGAATTGCGATCCGAGCAACCGTTGACGAGAAAATGGCGAGCATTCCCAAATCCTGATCTCATGTTTTTTGGGCTCCAGAACCGTGTTTGTGCATTTCTCATGACTAATTCTGATATAAAATGACGCGACGAACGCGTTGGAAGCGACAGAATTGCGATCAGAGAAACCGTTGACGAGAAAATGGCGAGCATTCCCAAATCCTGATCTCGTGTTTTTTGGACTCCAGAAACGTTTTCGTGCATTTGTCGTGACTATTTCCGACGCAAAATGACACGAGGAACACGCTGGAAGCGACAGAATTGCGATCCGAGAAACCGTTGACGAGAAAATGGTGAGCATTCCCAAATCCTGATCTCATGTTTTTTGGGCTCCAGAACCGTGTTTGTGCATTTCTCATGACTAATTCTGATATAAAATGACGCGACGAACGCGTTGGAAGCGACAGAATTGCGATCCGAGCAACCGTTGACGAGAAAATGGCGAGCATTCCCAAAACTTGATCTCGTGTTTATTGAACTCCAGAACCGTGTTTGTGCATTTCTCAAGACGAATTCCGACGTAAAATGACACGAGGAACATGTTGGAAGCGACAGAATTGCGATCCGAGCAACCGTTGACGAGAAAATCGCGAGCATTCCCCAATCCTGATCTCATGTTTTTTGGGCTCCAGAACCGTGTTTGTGCATTTCTCAAGACGAATTCTGATATAAAATGACGCGAGGAACGCGTTGGAAGCGGCAGAATTGAGATCTGAGCAACCGTTGACGAGAAAATGGCGAGCATTCCCAAATCCTGATCTCATGTTTTTTGGGCTCCAGAACCGTGTTTGTGCATTTCTCATGACTAATTCTGATATAAAATGACGCGACGAACGCGTTGGAAGCGACAGAATTGCGATCCGAGCAACCGTTGACGAGAAAATGGCGAGCATTCCCAAATCCTGATCTCATCTTTTTTGGGCTCCAGAACCGTGTTTGTGCATTTCTCATGACTAATTCTGATATAAAATGACGCGAGGAACGCGTTGGAAGCGACAGAATTGAGATCCGAACAACCGTTGACGAGAAAATGGCGAGCATTCCCAAAACTTGATCTCATGTTTTTTGGGCTCCAGAACCGTGTTTGTGCATTTCTCAAGACGAATTCTGATATAAAATGACGCGAGGAACGCGTTGGAAGCGGCAGAATTGAGATCCGAGCAACCGTTGACGAGAAAATGGCGAGCATTCCCAAATCCTGATCTCATGTTTTTTGGGCTCCAGAACCGTGTTTGTGCATTTCTCGTGACTAATTCTGATATAAAATGACGCGACGAACGCGTTGGAAGCGACAGAATTGCGATCCGAGCAACCGTTAACGAGAAAATGGCGAGCATTCCCAAATCCTGATCTCATGTTTTTTGGGCTCCAGAACCGTGTTTCTGCATTTCTCATGACTAATTCTGATATAAAATGACGCGACGAACGCGTTGGAAGCGACAGAATTGCGATCAGAGAAACCGTTGATGAGAAAATGGCGAGCATTCCCAAATCCTGATCTCGTGTTTTTTGGACTCCAGAAACGTTTTCGTGCATTTGTCGTGACTATTTCCGACGCAAAATGACACGAGGAACACGCTGGAAGCGACAGAATTGCGATCCGAGAAACCGTTGACGAGAAAATGGCGAGCATTCCCAAATCCTGATCTCATGTTTTTTGGGCTCCAGAACCGTGTTTGTGCATTTCTCATGACTAATTCTGATATAAAATGACGCGACGAACGCGTTGGAAGCGACAGAATTGCGATCCGAGCAACCGTTGACGAGAAAATGGCGAGCATTCCCAAATCCTGATCTCATGTTTTTTGGGCTCCAGAACCGTGTTTGTGCATTTCTCATGACTAATTCTGATATAAAATGACGCGAGGAACGCGTTGGAAGCGACAGAATTGAGATCCGAACAACCGTTGACGAGAAAATGGCGAGCATTCCCAAAACTTGATCTCATGTTTTTTGGGCTCCAGAAACGTGTTTGTGCATTTCTCGTGACTAATTCTGATATAAAATGACGCGACGAACGCGTTGGAAGCGACAGAATTGCGATCCGAGCAACCGTTGACGAGAAAATGGCGAGCATTCCCAAATCCTGATCTCATGTTTTTTGGGCTCCAGAACCGTGTTTCTGCATTTCTCATGACTAATTCTGATATAAAATGACGCGACGAACGCGTTGGAAGCGACAGAATTGCGATCAGAGAAACCGTTGACGAGAAAATGGCGAGCATTCCCAAATCCTGATCTCGTGTTTTTTGGACTCCAGAAACGTTTTCGTGCATTTGTCGTGACTATTTCCGACGCAAAATGACACGAGGAACACGCTGGAAGCGACAGAATTGCGATCCGAGAAACCGTTGACGAGAAAATGGTGAGCATTCCCAAATCCTGATCTCATGTTTTTTGGGCTCCAGAACCGTGTTTGTGCATTTCTCATGACTAATTCTGATATAAAATGACGCGACGAACGCGTTGGAAGCGACAGAATTGCGATCCGAGCAACCGTTGACGAGAAAATGGCGAGCATTCCCAAAACTTGATCTCGTGTTTATTGAACTCCAGAACCGTGTTTGTGCAATTCTCAAGACGAATTCCGACGTAAAATGACACGAGGAACATGTTGGAAGCGACAGGATTGCGATCCGAGAAACCGTTGATGACAAAATCGCGAGCATTCCCAAAACCTGAACTCGTGGTTTTTGGACTCCAGAAACGTTTTCGTGCATTTGTCGTGACTATTTCCGACGCAAAATGTCACGAGGAACACGCTGGAGGCGACAGAATTGCGATCCGAGAAACCGTTGACGAGAAAATGGCGAGCATTCCCCAATCCTGATCTCATGTTTTTTGGGCTCCAGAACCGTGTTTGTGCATTTCCCATGACTAATTCTGGTATAAAATGACGCGAGGAACACGCTGGAGGCGACAGAATTGCGATCCGAGAAACCGTTGACGAGAAAATGGCGAGCATTCCCCAATCCTGATCTCATGTTTTTTGGGCTCCAGAACCGTGTTTCTGCATTTCTCATGACTAATTCTGATATAAAATGACGCGAGGAACACGCTGGAAGCGACAGAATTGCGATCCGAGCAACCGTTGACGAGAAAATGGCGAGCATTCCCAAATCCTGATCTCATGTTTTTTGGGCTCCAGAACCGTGTTTGTGCATTTCTCATGACTAATTCTGATATAAAATGACGCGAGGAACGAGTTGGAAGCGGCAGAATTGAGATCCGAGCAACCGTTGACGAGAAAATGGCGACCATTCCCAAATCCTGATCTCATGTTTTTTGGGCTCCAGAACCGTGTTTGTGCATTTCTCATGACTAATTCTGATATAAAATGACGCGAGGAACGCGTTGGAAGCGACAGAATTGAGATCCGAACAACCGTTGACGAGAAAATGGCGAGCATTCCCAAAACTTGATCTCATGTTTTTTGGGCTCCAGAACCGTGTTTGTGCATTTCTCAAGACGAATTCTGATATAAAATGACGCGAGGAACGCGTTGGAAGCGGCAGAATTGAGATCCGAGCAACCGTTGACGAGAAAATGGCGAGCATTCCCAAATCCTGATCTCATGTTTTTTGGGCTCCAGAACCGTGTTTGTGCATTTCTCGTGACTAATTCTGATATAAAATGACGCGACGAACGCGTTGGAAGCGACAGAATTGCGATCCGAGCAACTGTTGACGAGAAAATGGCGAGCATTCCCAAAACCTGATCTCATGTTTTTTGGGCTCCAGAACCGTGTTTCTGCATTTCTCATGACTAATTCTGATATAAAATGACGCGACGAACGCGTTGGAAGCGACAGAATTGCGATCAGAGAAACCGTTGACGAGAAAATGGCGAGCATTCCCAAATCCTGATCTCGTGTTTTTTGGACTCCAGAAACGTTTTCGTGCATTTGTCGTGACTATTTCCGACGCAAAATGACACGAGGAACACGCTGGAAGCGACAGAATTGCGATCCGAGAAACCGTTGACGAGAAAATGGCGAGCATTCCCAAATCCTGATCTCATGTTTTTTGGGCTCCAGAACCGTGTTTGTGCATTTCTTATGACTAATTCTGATATAAAATGACGCGACGAACGCGTTGGAAGCGACAGAATTGCGATCCGAGCAACCGTTGACGAGAAAATGGCGAGCATTCCCAAATCCTGATCTCATGTTTTTTGGGCTCCAGAACCGTGTTTGTGCATTTCTTATGACTAATTCTGATATAAAATGACGCGAGGAACGCGTTGGAAGCGACAGAATTGAGATCCGAACAACCGTTGACGAGAAAATGGCGAGCATTCCCAAAACTTGATCTCATGTTTTTTGGGCTCCAGAACCGTGTTTGTGCATTTCTCAAGACGAATTCTGATATAAAATGACGCGAGGAACGCGTTGGAAGCGGCAGAATTGAGATCCGAGCAACCGTTGACGAGAAAATGGCGACCATTCCCAAATCCTGATCTCATGTTTTTTGGGCTCCAGAACCGTGTTTCTGCATTTCTCATGACTAATTCTGATATAAAATGACGCGACGAACGCGTTGGAAGCGACAGAAGTGCGATCAGAGAAACCGTTGACGAGAAAATGGCGAGCATTCCCAAATCCTGATCTCGTGTTTTTTGGACTCCAGAAACGTTTTCGTGCATTTGTCGTGACTATTTCCGACGCAAAATGACACGAGGAACACGCTGGAAGCGACAGAATTGCGATCCGAGAAACCGTTGACGAGAAAATGGCGAGCATTCCCAAATCCTGATCTCATGTTTTTTGGGCTCCAGAACCGTGTTTGTGCATTTCTCATGACTAATTCTGATATAAAATGACGCGACGAACGCGTTGGAAGCGACAGAATTGCGATCCGAGCAACCGTTGACGAGAAAATGGCGAGCATTCCCAAATCCTGATCTCATGTTTTTTGGGCTCCAGAACCGTGTTTGTGCATTTCTCATGACTAATTCTGATATAAAATGACGCGACGAACGCGTTGGAAGCGACAGAATTGCGATCCGAGCAACCGTTGACGAGAAAATGGCGAGCATTCCCAAATCCTGATCTCATGTTTTTTGGGCTCCAGAACCGTGTTTGTGCATTTCTCATGACTAATTCTGATATAAAATGACGCGAGGAACGCGTTGGAAGCGACAGAATTGAGATCCGAGCAACCGTTGACGAGAAAATCGCGAGCATTCCCAAAACCTGATCTCGTGTTTTTTGGACTCCAGAAACGTTTTCGTGCATTTGTCGTCACTATTTCCGACGTAAAATGACACGAGGAACACGCTGGAGGCGACAGAATTGCGATCCGAGAAACCGTTGACGAGAAAATGGCGAGCATTCCCCAATCCTGATCTCATGTTTTTTGGGATCCAGAACCGTGTTTGTGCATTTCTCATGACTAATTCTGATATAAAATGACGCGAGGAACGAGTTGGAAGCGGCAGAATTGAGATCCGAGCAACCGTTGACGAGAAAATGGCGACCATTCCCAAATCCTGATCTCATGTTTTTTGGGCTCCAGAACCGTGTTTCTGCATTTCTCATGACTAATTCTGATATAAAATGACGCGACGAACGCGTTGGAAGCGACAGAATTGCGATCAGAGAAACCGTTGACGAGAAAATGGCGAGCATTCCCAAATCCTGATCTCGTGTTTTTTGGACTCCAGAAACGCTTTCGTGCATTTGTCGTCACTATTTCCGACGTAAAATGACACGAGGAACACGCTGGAGGCGACAGAATTGCGATCCGAGAAACCGTTGACGAGAAAATGGCGAGCATTCCCAAAACTTGATCTCATGTTTTTTGGGCTCCAGAAGCGTGTTTGTGCATTTCTCAAGACGAATTCTGATATAAAATGACGCGAGGAACGCGTTAGAAGCGGCAGAATTGAGATCCGAGCAACCGTTGACGAGAAAATGGCGAGCATTCCCAAATCCTGATCTCATGTTTTTTGGGCTCCAGAACCGTGTTTGTGCATTTCTCATGACTAATTCTGATATAAAATGACGCGACAAACGCGTTGGAAGCGACAGAATTGCGATCCGAGCAACCGTTGACGAGAAAATGGCGAGCATTCCCAAATCCTGATCTCATGTTTTTTGGGCTCCAGAACCGTGTTTGTGCATTTCTCATGACTAATTCTGATATAAAATGACGCGACGAACGCGTTGGAAGCGACAGAATTGCGATCCGAGCAACCGTTGACGAGAAAATGGCGAGCATTCCCAAAACTTGATCTCATGTTTTTTGGGCTCCAGAACCGTGTTTGTGCATTTCTCATGACTAATTCTGATATAAAATGACACGAGGAACACGCTGGAGGCGACAGAATTGCGATCCGAGAAACCGTTGACGAGAAAATGGCGAGCATTCCCAAAACTTGATCTCATGTTTTTTGGGCTCCAGAAGCGTGTTTGTGCATTTCTCAAGACGAATTCTGATATAAAATGACGCGAGGAACGCGTTAGAAGCGGCAGAATTGAGATCCGAGCAACCGTTGACGAGAAAATGGCGAGCATTCCCAAATCCTGATCTCATGTTTTTTGGGCTCCAGAACCGTGTTTGTGCATTTCTCATGACTAATTCTGATATAAAATGACGCGACAAACGCGTTGGAAGCGACAGAATTGCGATCCGAGCAACCGTTGACGAGAAAATGGCGAGCATTCCCAAATCCTGATCTCATGTTTTTTGGGCTCCAGAACCGTGTTTGTGCATTTCTCATGACTAATTCTGATATAAAATGACGCGACGAACGCGTTGGAAGCGACAGAATTGCGATCCGAGCAACCGTTGACGAGAAAATGGCGAGCATTCCCAAAACTTGATCTCATGTTTTTTGGGCTCCAGAACCGTGTTTGTGCATTTCTCATGACTAATTCTGATATAAAATGACACGAGGAACACGCTGGAGGCGACAGAATTGCGATCCGAGAAACCGTTGACGAGAAAATGGCGAGCATTCCCAAAACTTGATCTCATGTTTTTTGGGCTCCAGAAGCGTGTTTGTGCATTTCTCAAGACGAATTCTGATATAAAATGACGCGAGGAACGCGTTAGAAGCGGCAGAATTGAGATCCGAGCAACCGTTGACGAGAAAATGGCGAGCATTCCCCAATCCTGATCTCATGTTTTTTGGGCTCCAGAACCGTGTTTGTGCATTTCCCATGACTAATTCTGGTATAAAATGACGCGAGGAACACGCTGGAGGCGACAGAATTGCGATCCGAGAAACCGTTGACGAGAAAATGGCGAGCATTCCCCAATCCTGATCTCATGTTTTTTGGGCTCCAGAACCGTGTTTGTGCATTTCTCATGACTAATTCTGATATAAAATGACGCGACGAACGCGTTGGAAGCGACAGAATTGCGATCCGAGCAACCGTTGACGAGAAAATGGCGAGCATTCCCAAATCCTGATCTCATGTTTTTTGGGCTCCAGAACCGTGTTTGTGCATTTCTCATGACTAATTCTGATATAAAATGACGCGAGGAACGCGTTGGAAGCGACAGAATTGAGATCCGAGCAACCGTTGACGAGAAAATGGCGACCATTCCCAAATCCTGATCTCATGTTTTTTGGGCTCCAGAACCGTGTTTGTGCATTTCTCATGACTAATTCTGATATAAAATGACGCGACGAACGCGTTGGAAGCGACAGAATTGCGATCCGAGCAACCGTTGACGCGAAAATGGCGAGCATTCCCAAATCCTGATCTCATGTTTTTTGGGCTCCAGAACCGTGTTTGTGCATTTCTCATGACTAATTCTGATATAAAATGACGCGAGGAACGCGTTGGAAGCGACAGAATTGAGATCCGAGCAACCGTTGACGAGAAAATGGCGACCATTCCCAAATCCTGATCTCATGTTTTTTGGGCTCCAGAACCGTGTTTGTGCATTTCTCATGACTAATTCTGATATAAAATGACGCGACGAACGCGTTGGAAGCGACAGAATTGCGATCCGAGCAACCGTTGACGAGAAAATCGCGAGCATTCCCAAAACCTGATCTCGTGTTTTTTGGACTCCAGAAACGTTTTCGTGCATTTGTCGTCACTATTTCCGACGTAAAATGACACGAGGAACACGCTGGAGGCGACAGAATTGCGATCCGAGAAACCGTTGACGAGAAAATGGCGAGCATTCCCCAATCCTGATCTCATGTTTTTTGGGTTATAGAACCGTGTTTGTGCATTTCTCATGACTAATTCTGATATAAAATGACGCGAGGAACGCGTTGGAAGCGGCAGAATTGAGATCCGAGCAACCGTTGACGAGAAAATGGCGAGCATTCCCAAATCCTGATTTCATGTTTTTTGGGCTCCAGAACCGTGTTTGTGCATTTCTCATGACTAATTCTGATATAAAATGACGCGAGGAACGAGTTGGAAGCGGCAGAATTGAGATCCGAGCAACCGTTGACGAGAAAATGGCGACCATTCCCAAATCCTGATCTCATGTTTTTTGGGCTCCAGAACCGTGTTTGTACATTTCCCATGACTAATTCTGGTATAAAATGACGCGAGGAACACGCTGGAGGCGACAGAATTGCGATCCGAGAAACCGTTGACGAGAAAATGGCGAGCATTCCCCAATCCTGATCTCATGTTTTTTGGGCTCCAGAACCGTGTTTGTGCATTTCTCATGACTAATTCTGATATAAAATGACGCGACGAACGCGTTGGAAGCGACAGAATTGAGATCCGAGCAACCGTTGACGAGAAAATGGCGACCATTCCCAAATCCTGATCTCATGTTTTTTGGGCTCCAGAACCGTGTTTGTGCATTTCTCATGACTAATTCTGATATAAAATGACGCGAGGAACGCGTTGGAAGCGACAGAATTGAGATCCGAGCAACCGTTGACGAGAAAATGGCGACCATTCCCAAATCCTGATCTCATGTTTTTTGGGCTCCAGAACCGTGTTTGTGCATTTCTCATGACTAATTCTGATATAAAATGACGCGACGAACGCGTTGGAAGCGACAGAATTGCGATCCGAGCAACCGTTGACGAGAAAATCGCGAGCATTCCCAAAACCTGATCTCGTGTTTTTTGGACTCCAGAAACGTTTTCGTGCATTTGTCGTCACTATTTCCGACGTAAAATGACACGAGGAACACGCTGGAGGCGACAGAATTGCGATCCGAGAAACCGTTGACGAGAAAATGGCGAGCATTCCCCAATCCTGATCTCATGTTTTTTGGGTTATAGAACCGTGTTTGTGCATTTCTCATGACTAATTCTGATAT
Organism: Crossocerus cetratus; assembly: GCA_963675795.1. Classification (NCBI taxonomy): domain Eukaryota; kingdom Metazoa; phylum Arthropoda; class Insecta; order Hymenoptera; family Crabronidae; genus Crossocerus; species Crossocerus cetratus. The sequence goes on from OY776667.1 coordinate 4,579,454, forward strand.
AAAATGACGCGAGGAACGCGTTGGAAGCGGCAGAATTGAGATCCGAGCAACCGTTGACGAGAAAATGGCGAGCATTCCCAAATCCTGATCTCATGTTTTTTGGCTCCAGAACCGTGTTTGTGCATTTCTCAAGACGAATTCTGATATAAAATGACGCGAGGAACGCGTTGGAAGCGGCAGAATTGAGATCCGAGCAACCGTTGACGAGAAAATGGCGAGCATTCCCAAATCCTGATCTCATGTTTTTTGGGCTCCAGAACCGTGTTTGTGCATTTCTCATGACTAATTCTGATATAAAATGACGCGACGAACGCGTTGGAAGCGACAGAATTGCGATCCGAGCAACCGTTGACGAGAAAATGGCGAGCATTCCCAAATCCTGATTTCATGTTTTTTGGGCTCCAGAACCGTGTTTGTGCATTTCTCATGACTAATTCTGATATAAAATGACGCGAGGAACGAGTTGGAAGCGGCAGAATTGAGATCCGAGCAACCGTTGACGAGAAAATGGCGACCATTCCCAAATCCTGATCTCATGTTTTTTGGGCTCCAGAACCGTGTTTGTGCATTTCCCATGACTAATTCTGGTATAAAATGACGCGAGGAACACGCTGGAGGCGACAGAATTGCGATCCGAGAAACCGTTGACGAGAAAATGGCGAGCATTCCCCAATCCTGATCTCATGTTTTTTGGGCTCCAGAACCGTGTTTGTGCATTTCTCATGACTAATTCTGATATAAAATGACGCGACGAACGCGTTGGAAGCGACAGAATTGCGATCCGAGCAACCGTTGACGAGAAAATGGCGAGCATTCCCAAATCCTGATCTCATGTTTTTTGGGCTCCAGAACCGTGTTTGTGCATTTCTCATGACTAATTCTGATATAAAATGACGCGAGGAACGCGTTGGAAGCGACAGAATTGAGATCCGAGCAACCGTTGACGAGAAAATGGCGACCATTCCCAAATCCTGATCTCATGTTTTTTGGGCTCCAGAACCGTGTTTGTGCATTTCTCATGACTAATTCTGATATAAAATGACGCGACGAACGCGTTGGAAGCGACAGAATTGCGATCCGAGCAACCGTTGACGAGAAAATCGCGAGCATTCCCAAAACCTGATCTCGTGTTTTTTGGACTCCAGAAACGTTTTCGTGCATTTGTCGTCACTATTTCCGACGTAAAATGACACGAGGAACACGCTGGAGGCGACAGAATTGCGATCCGAGAAACCGTTGACGAGAAAATGGCGAGCATTCCCCAATCCTGATCTCATGTTTTTTGGGTTATAGAACCGTGTTTGTGCATTTCTCATGACTAATTCTGATATAAAATGACGCGAGGAACGCGTTGGAAGCGGCAGAATTGAGATCCGAGCAACCGTTGACGAGAAAATGGCGAGCATTCCCAAATCCTGATCTCATGTTTTTTGGCTCCAGAACCGTGTTTGTGCATTTCTCAAGACGAATTCTGATATAAAATGACGCGAGGAACGCGTTGGAAGCGGCAGAATTGAGATCCGAGCAACCGTTGACGAGAAAATGGCGAGCATTCCCAAATCCTGATCTCATGTTTTTTGGGCTCCAGAACCGTGTTTGTGCATTTCTCATGACTAATTCTGATATAAAATGACGCGACGAACGCGTTGGAAGCGACAGAATTGCGATCCGAGCAACCGTTGACGAGAAAATGGCGAGCATTCCCAAATCCTGATTTCATGTTTTTTGGGCTCCAGAACCGTGTTTGTGCATTTCTCATGACTAATTCTGATATAAAATGACGCGAGGAACGAGTTGGAAGCGGCAGAATTGAGATCCGAGCAACCGTTGACGAGAAAATGGCGACCATTCCCAAATCCTGATCTCATGTTTTTTGGGCTCCAGAACCGTGTTTCTGCATTTCTCATGACTAATTCTGATATAAAATGACGCGACGAACGCGTTGGAAGCGACAGGATTGCGATCAGAGGAACCGTTGACGAGAAAATGGCGAGCATTCCCAAATCCTGATCTCGTGTTTTTTGGACTCCAGAAACGTTTTCGTGCATTTGTCGTCACTATTTCCGACGTAAAATGACACGAGGAACACGCTGGAGGCGACAGAATTGCGATCCGAGAAACCGTTGACGAGAAAATGGCGAGCATTCCCCAATCCTGTTCTCATGTTTTTTGGGCTCCAGAACCGTGTTTGTGCATTTCTCATGACTAATTCTGACGTAAAATGACGCGAGGAACGCGTTGGAAGCGACAGAATTGAGATCCGAGCAACCGTTGACGAGAAAATGGCGAGCATTCCCAAATCCTGATCTCATGTTTTTTGGGCTCCAGAACCGTGCTTGTGCATTTCTCATGACTAATTCTGATATAAAATGACGCGACGAACGCGTTGGAAGCGACAGAATTGTGATCCGAGCAACCGTTGACGAGAAAATGGCGAGCATTCCCAAATCCTGATCTCATGTTTTTTGGGCTCCAGAACCGTGTTTGTGCATTTCTCATGACTAATTCTGATATAAAATGACGCGAGGAACGCGTTGGAAGCGACAGAATTGAGATCCGAGCAACCGTTGACGAGAAAATGGCGAGCATTCCCAAAACTTGATCTCATGTTTTTTGGGCTCCAGAAGCGTGTTTGTGCATTTCTCAAGACGAATTCTGATATAAAATGACGCGAGGAACGCGTTGGAAGCGACAGAATTGAGATCCGAGCAACCGTTGACGAGAAAATGGCGACCATTCCCAAATCCTGATCTCATGTTTTTTGGGCTCCAGAACCGTGTTTGTGCATTTCTCATGACTAATTCTGATATAAAATGACGCGACGAACGCGTTGGAAGCGACAGAATTGCGATCCGAGCAACCGTTGACGAGAAAATGGCGAGCATTCCCAAATCCTGATCTCATGTTTTTTGGGCTCCAGAACCGTGTTTGTGCATTTCTCATGACTAATTCTGATATAAAATGACGCGAGGAACGAGTTGGAAGCGGCAGAACTGAGATCCGAGCAACCGTTGACGAGAAAATGGCGACCATTCCCAAATCCTGATCTCATGTTTTTTGGGCTCCAGAACCGTGTTTCTGCATTTCTCATGACTAATTCTGATATAAAATGACGCGACGAACGCGTTGGAAGCGACAGAATTGCGATCAGAGGAACCGTTGACGAGAAAATGGCGAGCATTCCCAAATCCTGATCTCGTGTTTTTTGGACTCCAGAAACGTTTTCGTGCATTTGTCGTCACTATTTCCGACGTAAAATGACACGAGGAACACGCTGGAGGCGACAGAATTGCGATCCGAGAAACCGTTGACGAGAAAATGGCGAGCATTCCCCAATCCTGTTCTCATGTTTTTTGGGCTCCAGAACCGTGTTTGTGCATTTCTCATGACTAATTCTGACGTAAAATGACGCGAGGAACGCGTTGGAAGCGACAGAATTGAGATCCGAGCAACCGTTGACGAGAAAATGGCGAGCATTCCCAAATCCTGATCTCATGTTTTTTGGGCTCCAGAACCGTGCTTGTGCATTTCTCATGACTAATTCTGATATAAAATGACGCGACGAACGCGTTGGAAGCGACAGAATTGTGATCCGAGCAACCGTTGACGAGAAAATGGCGAGCATTCCCAAATCCTGATCTCATGTTTTTTGGGCTCCAGAACCGTGTTTGTGCATTTCTCATGACTAATTCTGATATAAAATGACGCGAGGAACGCGTTGGAAGCGACAGAATTGAGATCCGAGCAACCGTTGACGAGAAAATGGCGAGCATTCCCAAAACTTGATCTCATGTTTTTTGGGCTCCAGAAGCGTGTTTGTGCATTTCTCAAGACGAATTCTGATATAAAATGACGCGAGGAACGCGTTGGAAGCGACAGAATTGAGATCCGAGCAACCGTTGACGAGAAAATGGCGACCATTCCCAAATCCTGATCTCATGTTTTTTGGGCTCCAGAACCGTGTTTGTGCATTTCTCATGACTAATTCTGATATAAAATGACGCGACGAACGCGTTGGAAGCGACAGAATTGCGATCCGAGCAACCGTTGACGAGAAAATGGCGAGCATTCCCAAAACTTGATCTCATGTTTTTTGGGCTCCAGAAGCGTGTTTGTGCATTTCTCAAGACGAATTCTGATATAAAATGACGCGAGGAACGCGTTAGAAGCGGCAGAATTGAGATCCGAGCAACCGTTGACGAGAAAATGGCGACCATTCCCAAATCCTGATCTCATGTTTTTTGGGCTCCAGAACCGTGTTTCTGCATTTCTCATGACTAATTCTGATATAAAATGACGCGACGAACGCGTTGGAAGCGACAGGATTGCGATCAGAGGAACCGTTGACGAGAAAATGGCGACCATTCCCAAATCCTGATCTCATGTTTTTTGGGCTCCAGAACCGTGTTTGTGCATTTCTCATGACTAATTCTGATATAAAATGACGCGAGGAACGCGTTGGAAGCGACAGAATTGAGATCCGAGCAACCGTTGACGAGAAAATGGCGACCATTCCCAAATCCTGATCTCATGTTTTTTGGGCTCCAGAACCGTGTTTGTGCATTTCTCATGACTAATTCTGATATAAAATGACGCGACGAACGCGTTGGAAGCGACAGAATTGCGATCCGAGCAACCGTTGACGAGAAAATCGCGAGCATTCCCAAAACCTGATCTCGTGTTTTTTGGACTCCAGAAACGTTTTCGTGCATTTGTCGTCACTATTTCCGACGTAAAATGACACGAGGAACACGCTGGAGGCGACAGAATTGCGATCCGAGAAACCGTTGACGAGAAAATGGCGAGCATTCCCCAATCCTGATCTCATGTTTTTTGGGTTATAGAACCGTGTTTGTGCATTTCTCATGACTAATTCTGATATAAAATGACGCGAGGAACGCGTTGGAAGCGGCAGAATTGAGATCCGAGCAACCGTTGACGAGAAAATGGCGAGCATTCCCAAATCCTGATCTCATGTTTTTTGGCTCCAGAACCGTGTTTGTGCATTTCTCAAGACGAATTCTGATATAAAATGACGCGAGGAACGCGTTGGAAGCGGCAGAATTGAGATCCGAGCAACCGTTGACGAGAAAATGGCGAGCATTCCCAAATCCTGATCTCATGTTTTTTGGGCTCCAGAACCGTGTTTGTGCATTTCTCATGACTAATTCTGATATAAAATGACGCGACGAACGCGTTGGAAGCGACAGAATTGCGATCCGAGCAACCGTTGACGAGAAAATGGCGAGCATTCCCAAATCCTGATTTCATGTTTTTTGGGCTCCAGAACCGTGTTTGTGCATTTCTCATGACTAATTCTGATATAAAATGACGCGAGGAACGAGTTGGAAGCGGCAGAATTGAGATCCGAGCAACCGTTGACGAGAAAATGGCGACCATTCCCAAATCCTGATCTCATGTTTTTTGGGCTCCAGAACCGTGTTTGTGCATTTCCCATGACTAATTCTGGTATAAAATGACGCGAGGAACACGCTGGAGGCGACAGAATTGCGATCCGAGAAACCGTTGACGAGAAAATGGCGAGCATTCCCCAATCCTGATCTCATGTTTTTTGGGCTCCAGAACCGTGTTTGTGCATTTCTCATGACTAATTCTGATATAAAATGACGCGACGAACGCGTTGGAAGCGACAGAATTGCGATCCGAGCAACCGTTGACGAGAAAATGGCGAGCATTCCCAAATCCTGATCTCATGTTTTTTGGGCTCCAGAACCGTGTTTGTGCATTTCTCATGACTAATTCTGATATAAAATGACGCGAGGAACGCGTTGGAAGCGACAGAATTGAGATCCGAGCAACCGTTGACGAGAAAATGGCGACCATTCCCAAATCCTGATCTCATGTTTTTTGGGCTCCAGAACCGTGTTTGTGCATTTCTCATGACTAATTCTGATATAAAATGACGCGACGAACGCGTTGGAAGCGACAGAATTGCGATCCGAGCAACCGTTGACGAGAAAATCGCGAGCATTCCCAAAACCTGATCTCGTGTTTTTTGGACTCCAGAAACGTTTTCGTGCATTTGTCGTCACTATTTCCGACGTAAAATGACACGAGGAACACGCTGGAGGCGACAGAATTGCGATCCGAGAAACCGTTGACGAGAAAATGGCGAGCATTCCCCAATCCTGATCTCATGTTTTTTGGGTTATAGAACCGTGTTTGTGCATTTCACATGACTAATTCTGATATAAAATGACGCGAGGAACGCGTTGGAAGCGGCAGAATTGAGATCCGAGCAACCGTTGACGAGAAAATGGCGAGCATTCCCAAATCCTGATCTCATGTTTTTTGGCTCCAGAACCGTGTTTGTGCATTTCTCAAGACGAATTCTGATATAAAATGACGCGAGGAACGCGTTGGAAGCGGCAGAATTGAGATCCGAGCAACCGTTGACGAGAAAATGGCGAGCATTCCCAAATCCTGATCTCATGTTTTTTGGGCTCCAGAACCGTGTTTGTGCATTTCTCATGACTAATTCTGATATAAAATGACGCGACGAACGCGTTGGAAGCGACAGAATTGCGATCCGAGCAACCGTTGACGAGAAAATGGCGAGCATTCCCAAATCCTGATTTCATGTTTTTTGGGCTCCAGAACCGTGTTTGTGCATTTCTCATGACTAATTCTGATATAAAATGACGCGAGGAACGAGTTGGAAGCGGCAGAATTGAGATCCGAGCAACCGTTGACGAGAAAATGGCGACCATTCCCAAATCCTGATCTCATGTTTTTTGGGCTCCAGAACCGTGTTTCTGCATTTCTCATGACTAATTCTGATATAAAATGACGCGACGAACGCGTTGGAAGCGACAGGATTGCGATCAGAGGAACCGTTGACGAGAAAATGGCGAGCATTCCCAAATCCTGATCTCGTGTTTTTTGGACTCCAGAAACGTTTTCGTGCATTTGTCGTCACTATTTCCGACGTAAAATGACACGAGGAACACGCTGGAGGCGACAGAATTGCGATCCGAGAAACCGTTGACGAGAAAATGGCGAGCATTCCCCAATCCTGTTCTCATGTTTTTTGGGCTCCAGAACCGTGTTTGTGCATTTCTCATGACTAATTCTGACGTAAAATGACGCGAGGAACGCGTTGGAAGCGACAGAATTGAGATCCGAGCAACCGTTGACGAGAAAATGGCGAGCATTCCCAAATCCTGATCTCATGTTTTTTGGGCTCCAGAACCGTGCTTGTGCATTTCTCATGACTAATTCTGATATAAAATGACGCGACGAACGCGTTGGAAGCGACAGAATTGTGATCCGAGCAACCGTTGACGAGAAAATGGCGAGCATTCCCAAATCCTGATCTCATGTTTTTTGGGCTCCAGAACCGTGTTTGTGCATTTCTCATGACTAATTCTGATATAAAATGACGCGAGGAACGCGTTGGAAGCGACAGAATTGAGATCCGAGCAACCGTTGACGAGAAAATGGCGAGCATTCCCAAAACTTGATCTCATGTTTTTTGGGCTCCAGAAGCGTGTTTGTGCATTTCTCAAGACGAATTCTGATATAAAATGACGCGAGGAACGCGTTGGAAGCGACAGAATTGAGATCCGAGCAACCGTTGACGAGAAAATGGCGACCATTCCCAAATCCTGATCTCATGTTTTTTGGGCTCCAGAACCGTGTTTGTGCATTTCTCATGACTAATTCTGATATAAAATGACGCGACGAACGCGTTGGAAGCGACAGAATTGCGATCCGAGCAACCGTTGACGAGAAAATGGCGAGCATTCCCAAATCCTGATCTCATGTTTTTTGGGCTCCAGAACCGTGTTTGTGCATTTCTCATGACTAATTCTGATATAAAATGACGCGAGGAACGAGTTGGAAGCGGCAGAATTGAGATCCGAGCAACCGTTGACGAGAAAATGGCGACCATTCCCAAATCCTGATCTCATGTTTTTTGGGCTCCAGAACCGTGTTTCTGCATTTCTCATGACTAATTCTGATATAAAATGACGCGACGAACGCGTTGGAAGCGACAGAATTGCGATCAGAGGAACCGTTGACGAGAAAATGGCGAGCATTCCCAAATCCTGATCTCGTGTTTTTTGGACTCCAGAAACGTTTTCGTGCATTTGTCGTCACTATTTCCGACGTAAAATGACACGAGGAACACGCTGGAGGCGACAGAATTGCGATCCGAGAAACCGTTGACGAGAAAATGGCGAGCATTCCCCAATCCTGTTCTCATGTTTTTTGGGCTCCAGAACCGTGTTTGTGCATTTCTCATGACTAATTCTGACGTAAAATGACGCGAGGAACGCGTTGGAAGCGACAGAATTGAGATCCGAGCAACCGTTGACGAGAAAATGGCGAGCATTCCCAAATCCTGATCTCATGTTTTTTGGGCTCCAGAACCGTGCTTGTGCATTTCTCATGACTAATTCTGATATAAAATGACGCGACGAACGCGTTGGAAGCGACAGAATTGTGATCCGAGCAACCGTTGACGAGAAAATGGCGAGCATTCCCAAATCCTGATCTCATGTTTTTTGGGCTCCAGAACCGTGTTTGTGCATTTCTCATGACTAATTCTGATATAAAATGACGCGAGGAACGCGTTGGAAGCGACAGAATTGAGATCCGAGCAACCGTTGACGAGAAAATGGCGAGCATTCCCAAAACTTGATCTCATGTTTTTTGGGCTCCAGAAGCGTGTTTGTGCATTTCTCAAGACGAATTCTGATATAAAATGACGCGAGGAACGCGTTGGAAGCGACAGAATTGAGATCCGAGCAACCGTTGACGAGAAAATGGCGACCATTCCCAAATCCTGATCTCATGTTTTTTGGGCTCCAGAACCGTGTTTGTGCATTTCTCATGACTAATTCTGATATAAAATGACGCGACGAACGCGTTGGAAGCGACAGAATTGCGATCCGAGCAACCGTTGACGAGAAAATGGCGAGCATTCCCAAAACTTGATCTCATGTTTTTTGGGCTCCAGAAGCGTGTTTGTGCATTTCTCAAGACGAATTCTGATATAAAATGACGCGAGGAACGCGTTAGAAGCGGCAGAATTGAGATCCGAGCAACCGTTGACGAGAAAATGGCGAGCATTCCCAAATCCTGATCTCATGTTTTTTGGGCTCCAGAACCGTGTTTGTGCATTTCTCATGACTAATTCTGATATAAAATGACGCGAGGAACGAGTTGGAAGCGGCAGAATTGAGATCCGAGCAACCGTTGACGAGAAAATGGCGACCATTCCCAAATCCTGATCTCATGTTTTTTGGGCTCCAGAACCGTGTTTCTGCATTTCTCATGACTAATTCTGATATAAAATGACGCGACGAACGCGTTGGAAGCGACAGGATTGCGATCAGAGGAACCGTTGACGAGAAAATGGCGAGCATTCCCAAATCCTGATCTCGTGTTTTTTGGACTCCAGAAACGTTTTCGTGCATTTGTCGTCACTATTTCCGACGTAAAATGACACGAGGAACACGCTGGAGGCGACAGAATTGCGATCCGAGAAACCGTTGACGAGAAAATGGCGAGCATTCCCCAATCCTGTTCTCATGTTTTTTGGGCTCCAGAACCGTGTTTGTGCATTTCTCATGACTAATTCTGACGTAAAATGACGCGAGGAACGCGTTGGAAGCGACAGAATTGAGATCCGAGCAACCGTTGACGAGAAAATGGCGAGCATTCCCAAATCCTGATCTCATGTTTTTTGGGCTCCAGAACCGTGCTTGTGCATTTCTCATGACTAATTCTGATATAAAATGACGCGACGAACGCGTTGGAAGCGACAGAATTGTGATCCGAGCAACCGTTGACGAGAAAATGGCGAGCATTCCCAAATCCTGATCTCATGTTTTTTGGGCTCCAGAACCGTGTTTGTGCATTTCTCATGACTAATTCTGATATAAAATGACGCGAGGAACGCGTTGGAAGCGACAGAATTGAGATCCGAGCAACCGTTGACGAGAAAATGGCGAGCATTCCCAAAACTTGATCTCATGTTTTTTGGGCTCCAGAAGCGTGTTTGTGCATTTCTCAAGACGAATTCTGATATAAAATGACGCGAGGAACGCGTTGGAAGCGACAGAATTGAGATCCGAGCAACCGTTGACGAGAAAATGGCGACCATTCCCAAATCCTGATCTCATGTTTTTTGGGCTCCAGAACCGTGTTTGTGCATTTCTCATGACTAATTCTGATATAAAATGACGCGACGAACGCGTTGGAAGCGACAGAATTGCGATCCGAGCAACCGTTGACGAGAAAATGGCGAGCATTCCCAAATCCTGATCTCATGTTTTTTGGGCTCCAGAACCGTGTTTGTGCATTTCTCATGACTAATTCTGATATAAAATGACGCGAGGAACGAGTTGGAAGCGGCAGAATTGAGATCCGAGCAACCGTTGACGAGAAAATGGCGACCATTCCCAAATCCTGATCTCATGTTTTTTGGGCTCCAGAACCGTGTTTCTGCATTTCTCATGACTAATTCTGATATAAAATGACGCGACGAACGCGTTGGAAGCGACAGAATTGCGATCAGAGGAACCGTTGACGAGAAAATGGCGAGCATTCCCAAATCCTGATCTCGTGTTTTTTGGACTCCAGAAACGTTTTCGTGCATTTGTCGTCACTATTTCCGACGTAAAATGACACGAGGAACACGCTGGAGGCGACAGAATTGCGATCCGAGAAACCGTTGACGAGAAAATGGCGAGCATTCCCCAATCCTGTTCTCATGTTTTTTGGGCTCCAGAACCGTGTTTGTGCATTTCTCATGACTAATTCTGACGTAAAATGACGCGAGGAACGCGTTGGAAGCGACAGAATTGAGATCCGAGCAACCGTTGACGAGAAAATGGCGAGCATTCCCAAATCCTGATCTCATGTTTTTTGGGCTCCAGAACCGTGCTTGTGCATTTCTCATGACTAATTCTGATATAAAATGACGCGACGAACGCGTTGGAAGCGACAGAATTGTGATCCGAGCAACCGTTGACGAGAAAATGGCGAGCATTCCCAAATCCTGATCTCATGTTTTTTGGGCTCCAGAACCGTGTTTGTGCATTTCTCATGACTAATTCTGATATAAAATGACGCGAGGAACGCGTTGGAAGCGACAGAATTGAGATCCGAGCAACCGTTGACGAGAAAATGGCGAGCATTCCCAAAACTTGATCTCATGTTTTTTGGGCTCCAGAAGCGTGTTTGTGCATTTCTCAAGACGAATTCTGATATAAAATGACGCGAGGAACGCGTTAGAAGCGGCAGAATTGAGATCCGAGCAACCGTTGACGAGAAAATGGCGACCATTCCCAAATCCTGATCTCATGTTTTTTGGGCTCCAGAACCGTGTTTGTGCATTTCTCATGACTAATTCTGATATAAAATGACACGAGGAACACGCTGGAGGCGACAGAATTGCGATCCGAGAAACCGTTGACGAGAAAATGGCGAGCATTCCCAAAACTTGATCTCATGTTTTTTGGGCTCCAGAAGCGTGTTTGTGCATTTCTCAAGACGAATTCTGATATAAAATGACGCGAGGAACGCGTTAGAAGCGGCAGAATTGAGATCCGAGCAACCGTTGACGAGAAAATGGCGAGCGTTCCCAAATCCTGATCTCATGTTTTTTGGGCTCCAGAACCGTGTTTGTGCATTTCTCATGACTAATTCTGATATAAAATGACGCGACAAACGCGTTGGAAGCGACAGAATTGCGATCCGAGCAACCGTTGACGAGAAAATGGCGAGCATTCCCAAATCCTGATCTCATGTTTTTTGGGCTCCAGAACCGTGTTTGTGCATTTCTCATGACTAATTCTGATATAAAATGACGCGACGAACGCGTTGGAAGCGACAGAATTGCGATCCGAGCAACCGTTGACGAGAAAATGGCGAGCATTCCCAAATCCTGATCTCATGTTTTTTGGGCTCCAGAACCGTGTTTGTGCATTTCTCATGACTAATTCTGATATAAAATGACGCGAGGAACGCGTTGGAAGCGACAGAATTGAGATCCGAGCAACCGTTGACGAGAAAATGGCGACCATTCCCAAATCCTGATCTCATGTTTTTTGGGCTCCAGAACCGTGTTTGTGCATTTCTCATGACTAATTCTGATATAAAATGACGCGACGAACGCGTTGGAAGCGACAGAATTGCGATCCGAGCAACCGTTGACGCGAAAATGGCGAGCATTCCCAAATCCTGATCTCATGTTTTTTGGGCTCCAGAACCGTGCTTGTGCATTTCTCATGACTAATTCTGATATAAAATGACGCGAGGAACGCGTTGGAAGCGACAGAATTGAGATCCGAGCAACCGTTGACGAGAAAATGGCGACCATTCCCAAATCCTGATCTCATGTTTTTTGGGCTCCAGAACCGTGTTTGTGCATTTCTCATGACTAATTATGATATAAAATGACGCGACGAACGCGTTGGAAGCGACAGAATTGCGATCCGAGCAACCGTTGACGAGAAAATCGCGAGCATTCCCAAAACCTGATCTCGTGTTTTTTGGACTCCAGAAACGTTTTCGTGCATTTGTCGTCACTATTTCCGACGTAAAATGACACGAGGAACACGCTGGAGGCGACAGAATTGCGATCCGAGAAACCGTTGACGAGAAAATGGCGAGCATTCCCCAATCCTGATCTCATGTTTTTTGGGTTATAGAACCGTGTTTGTGCATTTCTCATGACTAATTCTGATATAAAATGACGCGAGGAACGCGTTGGAAGCGGCAGAATTGAGATCCGAGCAACCGTTGACGAGAAAATGGCGAGCATTCCCAAATCCTGATCTCATGTTTTTTGGCTCCAGAACCGTGTTTGTGCATTTCTCAAGACGAATTCTGATATAAAATGACGCGAGGAACGCGTTGGAAGCGCCAGAATTGAGATCCGAGCAACTGTTGACGAGAAAATGGCGAGCATTCCCAAATCCTGATCTCATGTTTTTTGGGCTCCAGAACCGTGTTTGTGCATTTCTCATGACTAATTCTGATATAAAATGACGCGACGAACGCGTTGGAAGCGACAGAATTGCGATCCGAGCAACCGTTGACGAGAAAATGGCGAGCATTCCCAAATCCTGATCTCATGTTTTTTGGGCTCCAGAACCGTGTTTGTGCATTTCTCATGACTAATTCTGATATAAAATGACGCGAGGAACGAGTTGGAAGCGGCAGAATTGAGATCCGAGCAACCGTTGACGAGAAAATGGCGACCATTCCCAAATCCTGATCTCATGTTTTTTGGGCTCCAGAACCGTGTTTCTGCATTTCTCATGACTAATTCTGATATAAAATGACGCGACGAACGCGTTGGAAGCGACAGAATTGCGATCAGAGGAACCGTTGACGAGAAAATGGCGAGCATTCCCAAATCCTGATCTCGTGTTTTTTGGACTCCAGAAACGTTTTCGTGCATTTGTCGTCACTATTTCCGACGTAAAATGACACGAGGAACACGCTGGAGGCGACAGAATTGCGATCCGAGAAACCGTTGACGAGAAAATGGCGAGCATTCCCCAATCCTGTTCTCATGTTTTTTGGGCTCCAGAACCGTGTTTGTGCATTTCTCATGACTAATTCTGACGTAAAATGACGCGAGGAACGCGTTGGAAGCGACAGAATTGAGATCCGAGCAACCGTTGACGAGAAAATGGCGAGCATTCCCAAATCCTGATCTCATGTTTTTTGGGCTCCAGAACCGTGCTTGTGCATTTCTCATGACTAATTCTGATATAAAATGACGCGACGAACGCGTTGGAAGCGACAGAATTGTGATCCGAGCAACCGTTGACGAGAAAATGGCGAGCATTCCCCAATCCTGTTCTCATGTTTTTTGGGCTCCAGAACCGTGTTTGTGCATTTCTCATGACTAATTCTGACGTAAAATGACGCGAGGAACGCGTTGGAAGCGACAGAATTGAGATCCGAGCAACCGTTGACGAGAAAATGGCGAGCATTCCCAAATCCTGATCTCATGTTTTTTGGGCTCCAGAACCGTGCTTGTGCATTTCTCATGACTAATTCTGATATAAAATGACGCGACGAACGCGTTGGAAGCGACAGAATTGTGATCCGAGCAACCGTTGACGAGAAAATGGCGAGCATTCCCAAATCCTGATCTCATGTTTTTTGGGCTCCAGAACCGTGTTTGTGCATTTCTCATGACTAATTCTGATATAAAATGACGCGACGAACGCGTTGGAAGCGACAGAATTGCGATCCGAGCAACCGTTGACGAGAAAATGGCGAGCATTCCCAAATCCTGATCTCATGTTTTTTGGGCTCCAGAACCGTGTTTGTGCATTTCTCATGACTAATTCTGATATAAAATGACGCGACGAACGCGTTGGAAGCGACAGAATTGCGATCAGAGAAACCGTTGACGAGAAAATGGCGAGCATTCCCAAATCCTGATCTCATGTTTTTTGGGCTCCAGAACCGTGTTTGTGCGTTTCTCAAGACTAATTCCGACGTAAAATGACACGAGGAACACGTTGGAAGCGACAGAATTGCGATCCGAGAAACCGTTGACGAGAAAATGGCGAGCATTCCGAAATCCTGATCTCGTGTGTTTTGGACTCCAGAAATGTGTTCCTGCATTTGTCATCACTATTTCCGACGTAAAATGACACGAGGAACACGCTGGAGGCGACAGAATTGCGATCCGAGAAACCGTTGACGAGAAAATGGCGAGCATTCCCCAATCCTGATCTCATGTTTTTTGGGCTCCAGAACCGTGTTTGTGCATTTCTCAAGACGAATTCTGATATAAAATGACGCGAGGAACGCGTTGGAAGCGGCAGAATTGAGATCCGAGCAACCGTTGATGAGAAAATGGCGAGCATTCCCCAATCCTGATCTCATGTTTTTTGGGCTCCAGAACCGTGTTTGTGCATTTCTCATGACTAATTCTGATATAAAATGACGCGAGGAACGCGTTGGAAGCGACAGAATTGAGATCCGAGCAACCGTTGACGAGAAAATGGCGAGCATTCCCAAATCCTGATCTCATGTTTTTTGGGCTCCAGAACCGCGTTTGTGCATTTCTCATGACTAATTCTGATATAAAATGATGCGAGGAACGCGTTGGAAGCGACAGAATTGAGATCCGAGCAACCGTTGACGAGAAAATGGCGAGCATTCCCAAATCCTGATCTCATGTTTTTTGGGCTCCAGAACCGTGTTTGTGCATTTCTCATGACTAATTCTGATATAAAATGACGCGAGGAACGCGTTGGAAGCGACAGAATTGAGATCCGAACAACCGTTGACGAGAAAATGGCGAGCATTCCCAAAACATGATCTCATGTTTTTTGGGCTCCAGAACCGTGTTTGTGCATTTCTCAAGACGAATTCTGATATAAAATGACGCGAGGAACGCGTTGGAAGCGGCAGAATTGAGATCCGAGCAACCGTTGACGAGAAAATGGCGAGCATTCCCAAATCCTGATCTCATGTTTTTTGGGCTCCAGAACCGTGTTTGTGCATTTCTCGTGACTAATTCTGATATAAAATGACGCGACGAACGCGTTGGAAGCGACAGAATTGCGATCCGAGCAACCGTTGACGAGAAAATGGCGAGCATTCCCAAAACCTGATCTCATGTTTTTTGGGCTCCAGAACCGTGTTTCTGCATTTCTCATGACTAATTCTGATATAAAATGACGCGACGAACGCGTTGGAAGCGACAGAATTGCGATCAGAGAAACCCTTGACGAGAAAATGGCGAGCATTCCCAAATCCTGATCTCGTGTTTTTTGGACTCCAGAAACGTTTTCGTGCATTTGTCGTGACTATTTCCGACGCAAAATGACACGAGGAACACGCTGGAAGCGACAGAATTGCGATCCGAGAAACCGTTGACGAGAAAATGGCGAGCATTCCCAAATCCTGATCTCATGTTTTTTGGGCTCCAGAACCGTGTTTGTGCATTTCTCATGACTAATTCTGATATAAAATGACGCGACGAACGCGTTGGAAGCGACAGAATTGCGATCCGAGCAACCGTTGACGAGAAAATGGCGAGCATTCCCAAATCCTGATCTCATGTTTTTTGGGCTCCAGAACCGTGTTTGTGCATTTCTTATGACTAATTCTGATATAAAATGACGCGAGGAACGCGTTGGAAGCGACAGAATTGAGATCCGAACAACCGTTGACGAGAAAATGGCGAGCATTCCCAAAACTTGATCTCATGTTTTTTGGGCTCCAGAACCGTGTTTGTGCATTTCTCAAGACGAATTCTGATATAAAATGACGCGAGGAACGCGTTGGAAGCGGCAGAATTGAGATCCGAGCAACCGTTGACGAGAAAATGGCGACCATTCCCAAATCCTGATCTCATGTTTTTTGGGCTCCAGAACCGTGTTTCTGCATTTCTCATGACTAATTCTGATATAAAATGACGCGACGAACGCGTTGGAAGCGACAGAAGTGCGATCAGAGAAACCGTTGACGAGAAAATGGCGAGCATTCCCAAATCCTGATCTCGTATTTTTTGGACTCCAGAAACGTTTTCGTGCATTTGTCGTGACTATTTCCGACGCAAAATGACACGAGGAACACGCTGGAAGCGACAGAATTGCGATCCGAGAAACCGTTGACGAGAAAATGGCGAGCATTCCCAAATCCTGATCTCATGTTTTTTGGGCTCCAGAACCGTGTTTGTGCATTTCTCATGACTAATTCTGATATAAAATGACGCGACGAACGCGTTGGAAGCGACAGAATTGCGATCCGAGCAACCGTTGACGAGAAAATGGCGAGCATTCCCAAATCCTGATCTCATGTTTTTTGGGCTCCAGAACCGTGTTTGTGCATTTCTCATGACTAATTCTGATATAAAATGACGCGACGAACGCGTTGGAAGCGACAGAATTGCGATCCGAGCAACCGTTGACGAGAAAATGGCGAGCATTCCCAAATCCTGATCTCATGTTTTTTGGGCTCCAGAACCGTGTTTGTGCATTTCTCATGACTAATTCTGATATAAAATGACGCGACGAACGCGTTGGAAGCGACAGAATTGCGATCCGAGCAACCGTTGACGAGAAAATCGCGAGCATTCCCAAAACCTGATCTCGTGTTTTTTGGACTCCAGAAACGTTTTCGTGCATTTGTCGTGACTATTTCCGACGCAAAATGACACGAGGAACACGCTGGAAGCGACAGAATTGCGATCCGAGAAACCGTTGACGAGAAAATGGTGAGCATTCCCAAATCCTGATCTCATGTTTTTTGGGCTCCAGAACCGTGTTCGTGCATTTCTCAAGACGAATTCTGATACAAAATGACGCGAGGAACGCGTTGGAAGCGGCAGAATTGAGATCCGAGAAACCGTTGACGACAAAATCGCGAGCATTCCCAAAACTTGATCTCGTGTTTTTTGGGCTCCAGAACCGTGTTTGTGCATTTCTCATGACTAATTCTGGTATAAAATGACGCGAGGAACACGCTGGAGGCGACAGAATTGAGATCCGGGCAACCGTTGACGAGAAAATGGCGAGCATTCCCAAAGCCTGATCTCATGTTTTTTGGGCTCCAGAACCGTGTTTGTGCATTTCTCATGACTAATTCTGATATAAAATGACGCGACGAACGCGTTGGAAGCGACAGAATTGCGATCCGAGCAACCGTTGACGAGAAAATGGCGAGCATTCCCAAATCCTGATCTCATGTTTTTTGGGCTCCAGAACCGTGTTTGTGCATTTCTCATGACTAATTCTGATATAAAATGACGCGAGGAACGCGTTGGAAGCGACAGAATTGAGATCCGAGCAACCGTTGACGAGAAAATGGCGGGCATTCCCAAAACTTGATCTCATGTTTTTTGGGCTCCAGAACCGTGTTTGTGCATTTCTCAAGACGAATTCTGATATAAAATGACGCGAGGAACGCGTTGGAAGCGGCAGAATTGAGATCCGAGCAACCGTTGACGAGAAAATGGCGAGCATTCCCCAATCCTGATCTCATGTTTTTTGGGCTCCAGAACCGTGTTTGTGCATTTCTCATGACTAATTCTGATATAAAATGACGCGAGGAACGCGTTGGAAGCGACAGAATTGAGATCCGAGCAACCGTTGACGAGAAAATGGCGAGCATTCCCAAATCCTGATCTCATGTTTTTTGGGCTCCAGAACCGCGTTTGTGCATTTCTCATGACTAATTCTGATATAAAATGACGCGAGGAACGCGTTGGAAGCGACAGAATTGAGATCCGAGCAACCGTTGACGAGAAAATGGCGACCATTCCCAAATCCTGATCTCATGTTTTTTGGGCTCCAGAACCGTGTTTCTGCATTTCTCATGACTAATTCTGATATAAAATGACGCGACGAACGCGTTGGAAGCGACAGAAGTGCGATCAGAGAAACCGTTGACGAGAAAATGGCGAGCATTCCCAAATCCTGATCTCGTATTTTTTGGACTCCAGAAACGTTTTCGTGCATTTGTCGTGACTATTTCCGACGCAAAATGACACGAGGAACACGCTGGAAGCGACAGAATTGCGATCCGAGAAACCGTTGACGAGAAAATGGTGAGCATTCCCAAATCCTGATCTCATGTTTTTTGGGCTCCAGAACCGTGTTCGTGCATTTCTCAAGACGAATTCTGATACAAAATGACGCGAGGAACGCGTTGGAAGCGGCAGAATTGAGATCCGAGAAACCGTTGACGACAAAATCGCGAGCATTCCCAAAACTTGATCTCGTGTTTTTTGGGCTCCAGAACCGTGTTTGTGCATTTCTCATGACTAATTCTGGTATAAAATGACGCGAGGAACACGCTGGAGGCGACAGAATTGAGATCCGGGCAACCGTTGACGAGAAAATGGCGAGCATTCCCAAAGCCTGATCTCATGTTTTTTGGGCTCCAGAACCGTGTTTGTGCATTTCTCATGACTAATTCTGATATAAAATGACGCGACGAACGCGTTGGAAGCGACAGAATTGCGATCCGAGCAACCGTTGACGAGAAAATGGCGAGCATTCCCAAATCCTGATCTCATGTTTTTTGGGCTCCAGAACCGTGTTTGTGCATTTCTCATGACTAATTCTGATATAAAATGACGCGAGGAACGCGTTGGAAGCGACAGAATTGAGATCCGAGCAACCGTTGACGAGAAAATGGCGGGCATTCCCAAAACTTGATCTCATGTTTTTTGGGCTCCAGAACCGTGTTTGTGCATTTCTCAAGACGAATTCTGATATAAAATGACGCGAGGAACGCGTTGGAAGCGGCAGAATTGAGATCCGAGCAACCGTTGACGAGAAAATGGCGAGCATTCCCAAATCCTGATCTCATGTTTTTTGGGCTCCAGAATCGTGTTTGTGCATTTCTCATGACTAATTCTGATATAAAATGACGCGACGAACGCGTTGGAAGCGACAGAATTGCGATCCGAGCAACCGTTGACGAGAAAATGGCGAGCATTCCCAAATCCTGATCTCATGTTTTTTGGGCTCCAGAACCGTGTTTGTGCATTTCTCATGACTAATTCTGATATAAAATGACGCGAGGAACGCGTTGGAAGCGGCAGAATTGAGATCCGAGCAACCGTTGACGAGAAAATGGCGAGCATTCCCAAATCCTGATCTCATGTTTTTTGGGCTCCAGAACCGTGTTTCTGCATTTCTCATGACTAATTCTGATATAAAATGACGCGACGAACGCGTTGGAAGCGACAGAAGTGCGATCAGAGAAACCGTTGACGAGAAAATGGCGAGCATTCCCAAATCCTGATCTCGTATTTTTTGGACTCCAGAAACGTTTTCGTGCATTTGTCGTGACTATTTCCGACGCAAAATGACACGAGGAACACGCTGGAAGCGACAGAATTGCGATCCGAGAAACCGTTGACGAGAAAATGGTGAGCATTCCCAAATCCTGATCTCATGTTTTTTGGGCTCCAGAACCGTGTTTGTGCATTTCTCATGACTAATTCTGATATAAAATGACGCGACGAACGCGTTGGAAGCGACAGAATTGCGATCCGAGCAACCGTTGACGAGAAAATCGCGAGCATTCCCAAAACCTGATCTCGTGTTTTTTGGACTCCAGAAACGTTTTCGTGCATTTGTCATCACTATTTCCGACGTAAAATGACACGAGGAACACGCTGGAGGCGACAGAATTGCGATCCGAGAAACCGTTGACGAGAAAATGGCGAGCATTCCCCAATCCTGATCTCATGTTTTTTGGGCTCCAGAACCGTGTTTGTGCATTTCTCAAGACGAATTCTGATATAAAATGACGCGAGGAACGCGTTGGAAGCGGCAGAATTGAGATCCGAGCAACCGTTGACGAGAAAATGGCGAGCATTCCCAAATCCTGATCTCATGTTTTTTGGGCTCCAGAACCGTGTTTGTGCATTTCTCATGACTAATTCTGATATAAAATGACGCGAGGAACGCGTTGGAAGCGACAGAATTGAGATCCGAACAACCGTTGACGAGAAAATGGCGAGCATTCCCAAAACTTGATCTCATGTTTTTTGGGCTCCAGAACCGTGTTTGTGCATTTCTCAAGACGAATTCTGATATAAAATGACGCGAGGAACGCGTTGGAAGCGGCAGAATTGAGATCCGAGCAACCGTTGACGAGAAAATGGCGAGCATTCCCAAATCCTGATCTCATGTTTTTTGGGCTCCAGAACCGTGTTTGTGCATTTCTCGTGACTAATTCTGATATAAAATGACGCGACGAACGCGTTGGAAGCGACAGAATTGCGATCCGAGCAACCGTTGACGAGAAAATGGCGAGCATTCCCAAAACCTGATCTCATGTTTTTTGGGCTCCAGAACCGTGTTTCTGCATTTCTCATGACTAATTCTGATATAAAATGACGCGACGAACGCGTTGGAAGCGACAGAATTGCGATCAGAGAAACCGTTGACGAGAAAATGGCGAGCATTCCCAAATCCTGATCTCGTGTTTTTTGGACTCCAGAAACGTTTTCGTGCATTTGTCGTGACTATTTCCGACGCAAAATGACACGAGGAACACGCTGGAAGCGACAGAATTGCGATCCGAGAAACCATTGACGAGAAAATGGCGAGCATTCCCAAATCCTGATCTCATGTTTTTTGGGCTCCAGAACCGTGTTTGTGCATTTCTCATGACTAATTCTGATATAAAATGACGCGACGAACGCGTTGGAAGCGACAGAATTGCGATCCGAGCAACCGTTGACGAGAAAATGGCGAGCATTCCCAAATCCTGATCTCATGTTTTTTGGGCTCCAGAACCGTGTTTGTGCATTTCTTATGACTAATTCTGATATAAAATGACGCGAGGAACGCGTTGGAAGCGACAGAATTGAGATCCGAACAACCGTTGACGAGAAAATGGCGAGCATTCCCAAAACTTGATCTCATGTTTTTTGGGCTCCAGAACCGTGTTTGTGCATTTCTCAAGACGAATTCTGATATAAAATGACGCGAGGAACGCGTTGGAAGCGGCAGAATTGAGATCCGAGCAACCGTTGACGAGAAAATGGCGACCATTCCCAAATCCTGATCTCATGTTTTTTGGGCTCCAGAACCGTGTTTCTGGATTTCTCATGACTAATTCTGATATAAAATGACGCGACGAACGCGTTGGAAGCGACAGAAGTGCGATCAGAGAAACCGTTGACGAGAAAATGGCGAGCATTCCCAAATCCTGATCTCGTATTTTTTGGACTCCAGAAACGTTTTCGTGCATTTGTCGTGACTATTTCCGACGCAAAATGACACGAGGAACACGCTGGAAGCGACAGAATTGCGATCCGAGAAACCGTTGACGAGAAAATGGCGAGCATTCCCAAATCCTGATCTCATGTTTTTTGGGCTCCAGAACCGTGTTTGTGCATTTCTCATGACTAATTCTGATATAAAATGACGCGACGAACGCGTTGGAAGCGACAGAATTGCGATCCGAGCAACCGTTGACGAGAAAATGGCGAGCATTCCCAAATCCTGATCTCATGTTTTTTGGGCTCCAGAACCGTGTTTGTGCATTTCTCATGACTAATTCTGATATAAAATGACGCGACGAACGCGTTGGAAGCGACAGAATTGCGATCCGAGCAACCGTTGACGAGAAAATGGCGAGCATTCCCAAATCCTGATCTCATGTTTTTTGGGCTCCAGAACCGTGTTTGTGCATTTCTCATGACTAATTCTGATATAAAATGACGCGACGAACGCGTTGGAAGCGACAGAATTGCGATCCGAGCAACCGTTGACGAGAAAATGGCGAGCATTCCCAAATCCTGATCTCATGTTTTTTGGGCTCCAGAACCGTGTTTGTGCATTTCTCATGACTAATTCTGATATAAAATGACGCGACGAACGCGTTGGAAGCGACAGAATTGCGATCCGAGCAACCGTTGACGAGAAAATCGCGAGCATTCCCAAAACCTGATCTCGTGTTTTTTGGACTCCAGAAACGTTTTCGTGCATTTGTCATCACTATTTCCGACGTAAAATGACACGAGGAACACGCTGGAGGCGACAGTATTGCGATCCGAGAAACCGTTGACGAGAAAATGGCGAGCATTCCCCAATCCTGATCTCATGTTTTTTGGGCTCCAGAACCGTGTTTGTGCATTTCTCAAGACGAATTCTGATATAAAATGACGCGAGGAACGCGTTGGAAGCGGCAGAATTGAGATCCGAGCAACCGTTGACGAGAAAATGGCGAGCATTCCCAAATCCTGATCTCATGTTTTTTGGGCTCCAGAACCGTGTTTGTGCATTTCTCATGACTAATTCTGATATAAAATGACGCGACGAACGCGTTGGAAGCGACAGAATTGCGATCCGAGCAACCGTTGACGAGAAAATGGCGAGCATTCCCAAATCCTGATCTCATCTTTTTTGGGCTCCAGAACCGTGTTTGTGCATTTCTCGTGACTAATTCTGATATAAAATGACGCGACGAACTCGTTGGAAGCGACAGAATTGCGATCCGAGCAACCGTTGACGAGAAAATGGCGAGCATTCCCAAATCCTGATCTCATGTTTTTTGGGCTCCAGAACCGTGTTTCTGCATTTCTCATGACTAATTCTGATATAAAATGACGCGACGAACGCGTTGGAAGCGACAGAATTGCGATCAGAGAAACCGTTGACGAGAAAATGGCGAGCATTCCCAAATCCTGATCTCGTGTTTTTTGGACTCCAGAAACGTTTTCGTGCATTTGTCGTGACTATTTCCGCCGCAAAATGACACGAGGAACACGCTGGAAGCGACAGAATTGCGATCCGAGAAACCGTTGACGAGAAAATGGCGAGCATTCCCAAATCCTGATCTCATGTTTTTTGGGCTCCAGAACCGTGTTTGTGCATTTCTCATGACTAATTCTGATATAAAATGACGCGACGAACGCGTTGGAAGCGACAGAATTGCGATCCGAGCAACCGTTGACGAGAAAATGGCGAGCATTCCCAAATCCTGATCTCATGTTTTTTGGGCTCCAGAACCGTGTTTGTGCATTTCTCATGACTAATTCTGATATAAAATGACGCGAGGAACGCGTTGGAAGCGACAGAATTGAGATCCGAACAACCGTTGACGAGAAAATGGCGACCATTCCCAAATCCTGATCTCATGTTTTTTGGGCTCCAGAACCGTGTTTCTGCATTTCTCATGACTAATTCTGATATAAAATGACGCGACGAACGCGTTGGAAGCGACAGAAATGCGATCAGAGCAACCGTTGACGAGAAAATGGCGAGCATTCCCAAATCCTGATCTCATGTTTTTTGGGCTCCAGAACCGTGTTTCTGCATTTCTCATGACTAATTCTGATATAAAATGACGCGACGAACGCGTTGGAAGCGACAGAATTGCGATCAGAGAAACCGTTGACGAGAAAATGGCGAGCATTCCCAAATCCTGATCTCGTGTTTTTTGGACTCCAGAAACGTTTTCGTGCATTTGTCGTGACTATTTCCGACGCAAAATGACACGAGGAACACGCTGGAAGCGACAGAATTGCGATCCGAGAAACCGTTGACGAGAAAATGGTGAGCATTCCCAAATCCTGATCTCATGTTTTTTGGGCTCCAGAACCGTGTTTGTGCATTTCTCATGACTAATTCTGATATAAAATGACGCGACGAACGCGTTGGAAGCGACAGAATTGCGATCCGAGCAACCGTTGACGAGAAAATGGCGAGCATTCCCAAAACTTGATCTCGTGTTTATTGAACTCCAGAACCGTGTTTGTGCATTTCTCAAGACGAATTCCGACGTAAAATGACACGAGGAACATGTTGGAAGCGACAAGATTGCGATCCGAGAAACCGTTGATGACAAAATCGCGAGCATTCCCAAAACCTGAACTCGTGGTTTTTGGACTCCAGAAACGTTTTCGTGCATTTGTCGTGACTATTTCCGACGCAAAATGACACGAGGAACACGCTGGAGGCGACAGAATTGCGATCCGAGAAACCGTTGACGAGAAAATGGCGAGCATTCCCAAATCCTGATCTCATGTTTTTTGGGCTCCAGAACCGTGTTTCTGCATTTCTCATGACTAATTCTGATATAAAATGACGCGACGAACGCGTTGGAAGCGACAGAATTGCGATCAGAGAAACCGTTGACGAGAAAATGGCGAGCATTCCCAAATCCTGATCTCGTGTTTTTTGGACTCCAGAAACGTTTTCGTGCATTTGTCGTGACTATTTCCGCCGCAAAATGACACGAGGAACACGCTGGAAGCGACAGAATTGCGATCCGAGAAACCGTTGACGAGAAAATGGCGAGCATTCCCAAATCCTGATCTCATGTTTTTTGGGCTCCAGAACCGTGTTTGTGCATTTCTCATGACTAATTCTGATATAAAATGACGCGACGAACGCGTTGGAAGCGACAGAATTGCGATCCGAGCAACCGTTGACGAGAAAATGGCGAGCATTCCCAAATCCTGATCTCATGTTTTTTGGGCTCCAGAACCGTGTTTGTGCATTTCTCATGACTAATTCTGATATAAAATGACGCGAGGAACGCGTTGGAAGCGACAGAATTGAGATCCGAACAACCGTTGACGAGAAAATGGCGACCATTCCCAAATCCTGATCTCATGTTTTTTGGGCTCCAGAACCGTGTTTCTGCATTTCTCATGACTAATTCTGATATAAAATGACGCGACGAACGCGTTGGAAGCGACAGAAGTGCGATCAGAGCAACCGTTGACGAGAAAATGGCGAGCATTCCCAAATCCTGATCTCATGTTTTTTGGGCTCCAGAACCGTGTTTCTGCATTTCTCATGACTAATTCTGATATAAAATGACGCGACGAACGCGTTGGAAGCGACAGAATTGCGATCAGAGAAACCGTTGACGAGAAAATGGCGAGCATTCCCAAATCCTGATCTCGTGTTTTTTGGACTCCAGAAACGTTTTCGTGCATTTGTCGTGACTATTTCCGACGCAAAATGACACGAGGAACACGCTGGAAGCGACAGAATTGCGATCCGAGAAACCGTTGACGAGAAAATGGTGAGCATTCCCAAATCCTGATCTCATGTTTTTTGGGCTCCAGAACCGTGTTTGTGCATTTCTCATGACTAATTCTGATATAAAATGACGCGACGAACGCGTTGGAAGCGACAGAATTGCGATCCGAGCAACCGTTGACGAGAAAATGGCGAGCATTCCCAAAACTTGATCTCGTGTTTATTGAACTCCAGAACCGTGTTTGTGCATTTCTCAAGACGAATTCCGACGTAAAATGACACGAGGAACATGTTGGAAGCGACAAGATTGCGATCCGAGAAACCGTTGATGACAAAATCGCGAGCATTCCCAAAACCTGAACTCGTGGTTTTTGGACTCCAGAAACGTTTTCGTGCATTTGTCGTGACTATTTCCGACGCAAAATGACACGAGGAACACGCTGGAGGCGACAGAATTGCGATCCGAGAAACCGTTGACGAGAAAATGGCGAGCATTCCCCAATCCTGATCTCATGTTTTTTGGGCTCCAGAACCGTGTTTGTGCATTTCCCATGACTAATTCTGGTATAAAATGACGCGAGGAACACGCTGGAGGCGACAGAATTGCGATCCGAGAAACCGTTGACGAGAAAATGGCGAGCATTCCCCAATCCTGATCTCATGTTTTTTGGGCTCCAGAACCGCGTTTGTGCATTTCTCATGACTAATTCTGATATAAAATGACGCGACGAACGCGTTGGAAGCGACAGAATTGCGATCAGAGAAACCGTTGACGAGAAAATGGCGAGCATTCCCAAATCCTGATCTCGTGTTTTTTGGACTCCAGAAACGTTTTCGTGCATTTGTCGTGACTATTTCCGACGCAAAATGACACGAGGAACACGCTGGAAGCGACAGAATTGCGATCCGAGAAACCGTTGACGAGAAAATGGTGAGCATTCCCAAATCCTGATCTCATGTTTTTTGGGCTCCAGAACCGTGTTTCTGCATTTCTCATGACTAATTCTGATATAAAATGACGCGACGAACGCGTTGGAAGCGACAGAATTGCGATCAGAGAAACCGTTGACGAGAAAATGGCGAGCATTCCCAAATCCTGATCTCGTGTTTTTTGGACTCCAGAAACGTTTTCGTGCATTTGTCATCACTATTTCCGACGTAAAATGACACGAGGAACACGCTGGAGGCGACAGAATTGCGATCCGAGAAACCGTTGACGAGAAAATGGCGAGCATTCCCCAATCCTGATCTCATGTTTTTTGGGCTCCAGAACCGTGTTTGTGCATTTCTCAAGACGAATTCTGATATAAAATGACGCGAGGAACGCGTTGGAAGCGGCAGAATTGAGATCCGAGCAACCGTTGACGAGAAAATGGCGAGCATTCCCAAATCCTGATCTCATGTTTTTTGGGCTCCAGAACCGTGTTTGTGCATTTCTCATGACTAATTCTGATATAAAATGACGCGACGAACGCGTTGGAAGCGACAGAATTGCGATCCGAGCAACCGTTGACGAGAAAATGGCGAGCATTCCCAAATCCTGATCTCATCTTTTTTGGGCTCCAGAACCGTGTTTGTGCATTTCTCATGACTAATTCTGATATAAAATGACGCGAGGAACGCGTTGGAAGCGACAGAATTGAGATCCGAACAACCGTTGACGAGAAAATGGCGAGCATTCCCAAAACTTGATCTCATGTTTTTTGGGCTCCAGAACCGTGTTTGTGCATTTCTCAAGACGAATTCTGATATAAAATGACGCGAGGAACGCGTTGGAAGCGGCAGAATTGAGATCCGAGCAACCGTTGACGAGAAAATGGCGAGCATTCCCAAATCCTGATCTCATGTTTTTTGGGCTCCAGAACCGTGTTTGTGCATTTCTCGTGACTAATTCTGATATAAAATGACGCGACGAACTCGTTGGAAGCGACAGAATTGCGATCCGAGCAACCGTTGACGAGAAAATGGCGAGCATTCCCAAATCCTGATCTCATGTTTTTTGGGCTCCAGAACCGTGTTTCTGCATTTCTCATGACTAATTCTGATATAAAATGACGCGACGAACGCGTTGGAAGCGACAGAATTGCGATCAGAGAAACCGTTGACGAGAAAATGGCGAGCATTCCCAAATCCTGATCTCGTGTTTTTTGGACTCCAGAAACGTTTTCGTGCATTTGTCGTGACTATTTCTGATATAAAATGACGCGAGGAACGCGTTGGAAGCGACAGAATTGAGATCCGAACAACCGTTGACGAGAAAATGGCGAGCATTCCCAAAACTTGATCTCATGTTTTTTGGGCTCCAGAACCGTGTTTGTGCATTTCTCAAGACGAATTCTGATATAAAATGACGCGAGGAACGCGTTGGAAGCGGCAGAATTGAGATCCGAGCAACCGTTGACGAGAAAATGGCGAGCATTCCCAAATCCTGATCTCATGTTTTTTGGGCTCCAGAACCGTGTTTGTGCATTTCTCGTGACTAATTCTGATATAAAATGACGCGACGAACGCGTTGGAAGCGACAGAATTGCGATCCGAGCAACCGTTGACGAGAAAATGGCGAGCATTCCCAAATCCTGATCTCATGTTTTTTGGGCTCCAGAACCGTGTTTCTGCATTTCTCATGACTAATTCTGATATAAAATGACGCGACGAACGCGTTGGAAGCGACAGAATTGCGATCAGAGAAACCGTTGACGAGAAAATGGCGAGCATTCCCAAATCCT
This sequence comes from Crossocerus cetratus, assembly GCA_963675795.1. Taxonomy (NCBI): domain Eukaryota; kingdom Metazoa; phylum Arthropoda; class Insecta; order Hymenoptera; family Crabronidae; genus Crossocerus; species Crossocerus cetratus. Next base: position 4,607,655 of record OY776667.1, read on the forward strand.
GATCTCGTGTTTTTTGGACTCCAGAAACGTTTTCGTGCATTTGTCGTGACTATTTCCGCCGCAAAATGACACGAGGAACACGCTGGAAGCGACAGAATTGCGATCCGAGAAACCGTTGACGAGAAAATGGCGAGCATTCCCAAATCCTGATCTCATGTTTTTTGGGCTCCAGAACCGTGTTTGTGCATTTCTCATGACTAATTCTGATATAAAATGACGCGACGAACGCGTTGGAAGCGACAGAATTGCGATCCGAGCAACCGTTGACGAGAAAATGGCGAGCATTCCCAAATCCTGATCTCATGTTTTTTGGGCTCCAGAACCGTGTTTGTGCATTTCTCATGACTAATTCTGATATAAAATGACGCGAGGAACGCGTTGGAAGCGACAGAATTGAGATCCGAGCAACCGTTGACGAGAAAATGGCGAGCATTCCCAAAACTTGATCTCATGTTTTTTGGGCTCCAGAACCGTGTTTGTGCATTTCTCAAGACGAAATCTGATATAAAATGACGCGAGGAACGCGTTGGAAGCGGCAGAATTGAGATCCGAGCAACCGTTGACGAGAAAATGGCGAGCATTCCCAAATCCTGATCTCATGTTTTTTGGGCTCCAGAATCGTGTTTGTGCATTTCTCATGACTAATTCTGATATAAAATGACGCGACGAACGCGTTGGAAGCGACAGAATTGCGATCCGAGCAACCGTTGACGAGAAAATGGCGAGCATTCCCAAATCCTGATCTCATGTTTTTTGGGCTCCAGAACCGTGTTTGTGCATTTCTCATGACTAATTCTGATATAAAATGACGCGAGGAACGCGTTGGAAGCGGCAGAATTGAGATCCGAGCAACCGTTGACGAGAAAATGGCGAGCATTCCCAAATCCTGATCTCATGTTTTTTCGGCTCCAGAACCGTGTTTCTGCATTTCTCATGACTAATTCTGATATAAAATGACGCGACGAACGCGTTGGAAGCGACAGAAGTGCGATCAGAGAAACCGTTGACGAGAAAATGGCGAGCATTCCCAAATCCTGATCTCGTATTTTTTGGACTCCAGAAACGTTTTCGTGCATTTGTCGTGACTATTTCCGACGCAAAATGACACGAGGAACACGCTGGAAGCGACAGAATTGCGATCCGAGAAACCGTTGACGAGAAAATGGTGAGCATTCCCAAATCCTGATCTCATGTTTTTTGGGCTCCAGAACCGTGTTTGTGCATTTCTCATGACTAATTCTGATATAAAATGACGCGACGAACGCGTTGGAAGCGACAGAATTGCGATCCGAGCAACCGTTGACGAGAAAATGGCGAGCATTCCCAAAACTTGATCTCGTGTTTATTGAACTCCAGAACCGTGTTTGTGCATTTCTCAAGACGAATTCCGACGTAAAATGACACGAGGAACATGTTGGAAGCGACAGGATTGCGATCCGAGAAACCGTTGATGACAAAATCGCGAGCATTCCCAAAACCTGAACTCGTGGTTTTTGGACTCCAGAAACGTTTTCGTGCATTTGTCGTGACTATTTCCGACGCAAAATGTCACGAGGAACACGCTGGAGGCGACAGAATTGCGATCCGAGAAACCGTTGACGAGAAAATGGCGAGCATTCCCCAATCCTGATCTCATGTTTTTTGGGCTCCAGAACCGTGTTTGTGCATTTCCCATGACTAATTCTGGTATAAAATGACGCGAGGAACACGCTGGAGGCGACAGAATTGCGATCCGAGAAACCGTTGACGAGAAAATGGCGAGCATTCCCCAATCCTGATCTCATGTTTTTTGGGCTCCAGAACCGTGTTTCTGCATTTCTCATGACTAATTCTGATATAAAATGACGCGAGGAACACGCTGGAAGCGACAGAATTGCGATCCGAGCAGCCGTTGACGAGAAAATGGCGAGCATTCCCAAATCCTGATCTCATGTTTTTTGGGCTCCAGAACCGTGTTTGTGCATTTCTCATGACTAATTCTGATATAAAATGACGCGACGAACGCGTTGGAAGCGACAGAATTGCGATCCGAGCAACCGTTGACGAGAAAATGGCGAGCATTCCCAAATCCTGATCTCATGTTTTTTGGGCTCCAGAACCGTGTTTGTGCATTTCTCATGACTAATTCTGATATAAAATGACGCGAGGAACGCGTTGGAAGCGACAGAATTGAGATCCGAACAACCGTTGACGAGAAAATGGCGACCATTCCCAAATCCTGATCTCATGTTTTTTGGGCTCCAGAACCGTGTTTGTGCATTTCTCATGACTAATTCTGATATAAAATGACGCGACGAACGCGTTGGAAGCGACAGAATTGCGATCCGAGCAACCGTTGACGAGAAAATGGCGAGCATTCCCAAATCCTGATCTCATGTTTTTTGGGCTCCAGAACCGTGTTTGTGCATTTCTCATGACTAATTCTGATATAAAATGACGCGAGGAACGAGTTGGAAGCGGCAGAATTGAGATCCGAGCAACCGTTGACGAGAAAATGGCGACCATTCCCAAATCCTGATCTCATGTTTTTTGGGCTCCAGAACCGTGTTTCCGCATTTGTCATGACTAATTCTGATATAAAATGACGCGACGAACGCGTTGGAAGCGACAGAATTGCGATCAGAGAAACCGTTGACGAGAAAATGGCGAGCATTCCCAAATCCTGATCTCGTGTTTTTTGGACTCCAGAAACGTTTTCGTGCATTTGTCGTCACTATTTCCGACGTAAAATGACACGAGGAACACGCTGGAGGCGACAGAATTGCGATCCGAGAAACCGTTGACGAGAAAATGGCGAGCATTCCCCAATCCTGATCTCATGTTTTTTGGGCTCCAGAACCGTGTTTGTGCATTTCTCATGACTAATTCTGATATAAAATGACGCGAGGAACGCGTTGGAAGCGACAGAATTGAGATCCGAGCAACCGTTGACGAGAAAATGGCGAGCATTCCCAAATCCTGATCTCATGTTTTTTGGGCTACAGAACCGCGTTTGTGCATTTCTCATGACTAATTCTGATATAAAATGACGCGAGGAACGCGTTGGAAGCGACAGAATTGAGATCCGAGCAACCGTTGACGAGAAAATGGCGACCATTCCCAAATCCTGATCTCATGTTTTTTGGGCTCCAGAACCGTGTTTCTGCATTTCTCATGACTAATTCTGATATAAAATGACGCGACGAACGCGTTGGAAGCGACAGAAGTGCGATCAGAGAAACCGTTGACGAGAAAATGGCGAGCATTCCCAAATCCTGATCTCGTATTTTTTGGACTCCAGAACCGTGTTTCTGCATTTCTCATGACTAATTCTGATATAAAATGACGCGACGAACGCGTTGGAAGCGACAGAAGTGCGATCAGAGAAACCGTTGACGAGAAAATGGCGAGCATTCCCAAATCCTGATCTCGTATTTTTTGGACTCCAGAAACGTTTTCGTGCATTTGTCGTGACTATTTCCGACGCAAAATGACACGAGGAACACGCTGGAAGCGACAGAATTGCGATCCGAGAAACCGTTGACGAGAAAATGGTGAGCATTCCCAAATCCTGATCTCATGTTTTTTGGGCTCCAGAACCGTGTTCGTGCATTTCTCAAGACGAATTCTGATATAAAATGACGCGAGGAACGCGTTGGAAGCGGCAGAATTGAGATCCGAGAAACCGTTGACGACAAAATCGCGAGCATTCCCAAAACTTGATCTCGTGTTTTTTGGGCTCCAGAACCGTGTTTGTGCATTTCTCATGACTAATTCTGGTATAAAATGACGCGAGGAACGCGTTGGAAGCGACAGAATTGAGATCCGAGCAACCGTTGACGAGAAAATGGCGAGCATTCCCAAAACTTGATCTCATGTTTTTTGGGCTCCAGAACCGTGTTTGTGCATTTCTCAAGACGAATTCTGATATAAAATGACGCGAGGAACGCGTTGGAAGCGGCAGAATTGAGATCCGAGCAACCGTTGACGAGAAAATGGCGAGCATTCCCAAATCCTGATCTCATGTTTTTTGGGCTCCAGAATCGTGTTTGTGCATTTCTCATGACTAATTCTGATATAAAATGACGCGACGAACGCGTTGGAAGCGACAGAATTGCGATCCGAGCAACCGTTGACGAGAAAATGGCGAGCATTCCCAAATCCTGATCTCATGTTTTTTGGGCTCCAGAACCGTGTTTGTGCATTTCTCATGACTAATTCTGATATAAAATGACGCGAGGAACGCGTTGGAAGCGGCAGAATTGAGATCCGAGCAACCGTTGACGAGAAAATGGCGAGCATTCCCAAATCCTGATCTCATGTTTTTTCGGCTTCAGAACCGTGTTTCTGCATTTCTCATGACTAATTCTGATATAAAATGACGCGACGAACGCGTTGGAAGCGACAGAAGTGCGATCAGAGAAACCGTTGACGAGAAAATGGCGAGCATTCCCAAATCCTGATCTCGTATTTTTTGGACTCCAGAAACGTTTTCGTGCATTTGTCGTGACTATTTCCGACGCAAAATGACACGAGGAACACGCTGGAAGCGACAGAATTGCGATCCGAGAAACCGTTGACGAGAAAATGGTGAGCATTCCCAAATCCTGATCTCATGTTTTTTGGGCTCCAGAACCGTGTTTGTGCATTTCTCATGACTAATTCTGATATAAAATGACGCGACGAACGCGTTGGAAGCGACAGAAGTGCGATCAGAGAAACCGTTGACGAGAAAATGGCGAGCATTCCCAAATCCTGATCTCATGTTTTTTGGGCTCCAGAACCGTGTTTGTGCATTTCTCATGACTAATTCTGATATAAAATGACGCGAGGAACGCGTTGGAAGCGACAGAATTGAGATCCGAACAACCGTTGACGAGAAAATGGCGAGCATTCCCAAAACTTGATCTCATGTTTTTTGGGCTCCAGAAACGTGTTTGTGCATTTCTCGTGACTAATTCTGATATAAAATGACGCGACGAACGCGTTGGAAGCGACAGAATTGCGATCCGAGCAACCGTTGACGAGAAAATGGCGAGCATTCCCAAATCCTGATCTCATGTTTTTTGGGCTCCAGAACCGTGTTTGTGCATTTCTCATGACTAATTCTGATATAAAATGACGCGACGAACGCGTTGGGAGCGACAGAATTGCGATCAGAGAAACCGTTGACGAGAAAATGGCGAGCATTCCCAAATCCTGATCTCGTGTTTTTTGGACTCCAGAAACGTTTTCGTGCATTTGTCGTGACTATTTCCGACGCAAAATGACACGAGGAACACGCTGGAAGCGACAGAATTGCGATCCGAGAAACCGTTGACGAGAAAATGGTGAGCATTCCCAAATCCTGATCTCATGTTTTTTGGGCTCCAGAACCGTGTTTGTGCATTTCTCATGACTAATTCTGATATAAAATGACGCGACGAACGCGTTGGAAGCGACAGAATTGCGATCCGAGCAACCGTTGACGAGAAAATGGCGAGCATTCCCAAAACTTGATCTCGTGTTTATTGAACTCCAGAACCGTGTTTGTGCATTTCTCAAGACGAATTCCGACGTAAAATGACACGAGGAACATGTTGGAAGCGACAGAATTGCGATCCGAGCAACCGTTGACGAGAAAATGGCGAGCATTCCCAAATCCTGATCTCGTGTTTTTTGGACTCCAGAAACGTTTTCGTGCATTTGTCATCACTATTTCCGACGTAAAATGACACGAGGAACACGCTGGAGGCGACAGAATTGCGATCCGAGAAACCGTTGACGAGAAAATGGCGAGCATTCCCCAATCCTGATCTCATGTTTTTTGGGCTCCAGAACCGTGTTTGTGCATTTCTCAAGACGAATTCTGATATAAAATGACGCGAGGAACGCGTTGGAAGCGGCAGAATTGAGATCCGAGCAACCGTTGACGAGAAAATGGCGAGCATTCCCAAATCCTGATCTCATGTTTTTTGGGCTCCAGAACCGTGTTTGTGCATTTCTCATGACTAATTCTGATATAAAATGACGCGACGAACGCGTTGGAAGCGACAGAATTGCGATCCGAGCAACCGTTGACGAGAAAATGGCGAGCATTCCCAAATCCTGATCTCATCTTTTTTGGGCTCCAGAACCGTGTTTGTGCATTTCTCATGACTAATTCTGATATAAAATGACGCGAGGAACGCGTTGGAAGCGACAGAATTGAGATCCGAACAACCGTTGACGAGAAAATGGCGAGCATTCCCAAAACTTGATCTCATGTTTTTTGGGCTCCAGAACCGTGTTTGTGCATTTCTCAAGACGAATTCTGATATAAAATGACGCGAGGAACGCGTTGGAAGCGGCAGAATTGAGATCCGAGCAACCGTTGACGAGAAAATGGCGAGCATTCCCAAATCCTGATCTCATGTTTTTTGGGCTCCAGAACCGTGTTTGTGCATTTCTCGTGACTAATTCTGATATAAAATGACGCGACGAACGCGTTGGAAGCGACAGAATTGCGATCCGAGCAACCGTTGACGAGAAAATGGCGAGCATTCCCAAATCCTGATCTCATGTTTTTTGGGCTCCAGAACCGTGTTTCTGCATTTCTCATGACTAATTCTGATATAAAATGACGCGACGAACGCGTTGGAAGCGACAGAATTGCGATCAGAGAAACCGTTGACGAGAAAATGGCGAGCATTCCCAAATCCTGATCTCGTGTTTTTTGGACTCCAGAAACGTTTTCGTGCATTTGTCGTGACTATTTCCGACGCAAAATGACACGAGGAACACGCTGGAAGCGACAGAATTGCGATCCGAGAAACCGTTGACGAGAAAATGGCGAGCATTCCCAAATCCTGATCTCATGTTTTTTGGGCTCCAGAACCGTGTTTGTGCATTTCTCATGACTAATTCTGATATAAAATGACGCGACGAACGCGTTGGAAGCGACAGAATTGCGATCCGAGCAACCGTTGACGAGAAAATGGCGAGCATTCCCAAATCCTGATCTCATGTTTTTTGGGCTCCAGAACCGTGTTTGTGCATTTCTCATGACTAATTCTGATATAAAATGACGCGAGGAACGCGTTGGAAGCGACAGAATTGAGATCCGAACAACCGTTGACGAGAAAATGGCGAGCATTCCCAAAACTTGATCTCATGTTTTTTGGGCTCCAGAAACGTGTTTGTGCATTTCTCGTGACTAATTCTGATATAAAATGACGCGACGAACGCGTTGGAAGCGACAGAATTGCGATCCGAGCAACCGTTGACGAGAAAATGGCGAGCATTCCCAAATCCTGATCTCATGTTTTTTGGGCTCCAGAACCGTGTTTCTGCATTTCTCATGACTAATTCTGATATAAAATGACGCGACGAACGCGTTGGAAGCCACAGAATTGCGATCAGAGAAACCGTTGACGAGAAAATGGCGAGCATTCCCAAATCCTGATCTCGTGTTTTTTGGACTCCAGAAACGTTTTCGTGCATTTGTCGTGACTATTTCCGACGCAAAATGACACGAGGAACACGCTGGAAGCGACAGAATTGCGATCCGAGAAACCGTTGACGAGAAAATGGTGAGCATTCCCAAATCCTGATCTCATGTTTTTTGGGCTCCAGAACCGTGTTTGTGCATTTCTCATGACTAATTCTGATATAAAATGACGCGACGAACGCGTTGGAAGCGACAGAATTGCGATCCGAGCAACCGTTGACGAGAAAATGGCGAGCATTCCCAAAACTTGATCTCGTGTTTATTGAACTCCAGAACCGTGTTTGTGCATTTCTCAAGACGAATTCCGACGTAAAATGACACGAGGAACATGTTGGAAGCGACAGGATTGCGATCCGAGAAACCGTTGATGACAAAATCGCGAGCATTCCCAAAACCTGAACTCGTGGTTTTTGGACTCCAGAAACGTTTTCGTGCATTTGTCGTGACTATTTCCGACGCAAAATGTCACGAGGAACACGCTGGAGGCGACAGAATTGCGATCCGAGAAACCGTTGACGAGAAAATGGCGAGCATTCCCCAATCCTGATCTCATGTTTTTTGGGCTCCAGAACCGTGTTTGTGCATTTCCCATGACTAATTCTGGTATAAAATGACGCGAGGAACACGCTGGAGGCGACAGAATTGCGATCCGAGAAACCGTTGACGAGAAAATGGCGAGCATTCCCCAATCCTGATCTCATGTTTTTTGGGCTCCAGAACCGTGTTTCTGCATTTCTCATGACTAATTCTGATATAAAATGACGCGAGGAACACGCTGGAAGCGACAGAATTGCGATCCGAGCAACCGTTGACGAGAAAATGGCGAGCATTCCCAAATCCTGATCTCATGTTTTTTGGGCTCCAGAACCGTGTTTGTGCATTTCTCATGACTAATTCTGATATAAAATGACGCGAGGAACGAGTTGGAAGCGGCAGAATTGAGATCCGAGCAACCGTTGACGAGAAAATGGCGACCATTCCCAAATCCTGATCTCATGTTTTTTGGGCTCCAGAACCGTGTTTGTGCATTTCTCATGACTAATTCTGATATAAAATGACGCGAGGAACGCGTTGGAAGCGGCAGAATTGAGATCCGAGCAACCGTTGACGAGAAAATGGCGAGCATTCCCAAATCCTGATCTCATGTTTTTTGGGCTCCAGAACCGTGTTTGTGCATTTCTCAAGACGAATTCTGATATAAAATGACGCGAGGAACGCGTTGGAAGCGGCAGAATTGAGATCCGAGCAACCGTTGACGAGAAAATGGCGAGCATTCCCAAATCCTGATCTCATGTTTTTTGGGCTCCAGAACCGTGTTTGTGCATTTCTCGTGACTAATTCTGATATAAAATGACGCGACGAACTCGTTGGAAGCGACAGAATTGCGATCCGAGCAACCGTTGACGAGAAAATGGCGAGCATTCCCAAATCCTGATCTCATGTTTTTTGGGCTCCAGAACCGTGTTTCTGCATTTCTCATGACTAATTCTGATATAAAATGACGCGACGAACGCGTTGGAAGCGACAGAATTGCGATCAGAGAAACCGTTGACGAGAAAATGGCGAGCATTCCCAAATCCTGATCTCGTGTTTTTTGGACTCCAGAAACGTTTTCGTGCATTTGTCGTGACTATTTCTGATATAAAATGACGCGAGGAACGCGTTGGAAGCGACAGAATTGAGATCCGAACAACCGTTGACGAGAAAATGGCGAGCATTCCCAAAACTTGATCTCATGTTTTTTGGGCTCCAGAACCGTGTTTGTGCATTTCTCAAGACGAATTCTGATATAAAATGACGCGAGGAACGCGTTGGAAGCGGCAGAATTGAGATCCGAGCAACCGTTGACGAGAAAATGGCGAGCATTCCCAAATCCTGATCTCATGTTTTTTGGGCTCCAGAACCGTGTTTGTGCATTTCTCGTGACTAATTCTGATATAAAATGACGCGACGAACGCGTTGGAAGCGACAGAATTGCGATCCGAGCAACCGTTGACGAGAAAATGGCGAGCATTCCCAAATCCTGATCTCATGTTTTTTGGGCTCCAGAACCGTGTTTCTGCATTTCTCATGACTAATTCTGATATAAAATGACGCGACGAACGCGTTGGAAGCGACAGAATTGCGATCAGAGAAACCGTTGACGAGAAAATGGCGAGCATTCCCAAATCCTGATCTCGTGTTTTTTGGACTCCAGAAACGTTTTCGTGCATTTGTCGTGACTATTTCCGCCGCAAAATGACACGAGGAACACGCTGGAAGCGACAGAATTGCGATCCGAGAAACCGTTGACGAGAAAATGGCGAGCATTCCCAAATCCTGATCTCATGTTTTTTGGGCTCCAGAACCGTGTTTGTGCATTTCTCATGACTAATTCTGATATAAAATGACGCGACGAACGCGTTGGAAGCGACAGAATTGCGATCCGAGCAACCGTTGACGAGAAAATGGCGAGCATTCCCAAATCCTGATCTCATGTTTTTTGGGCTCCAGAACCGTGTTTGTGCATTTCTCATGACTAATTCTGATATAAAATGACGCGAGGAACGCGTTGGAAGCGACAGAATTGAGATCCGAGCAACCGTTGACGAGAAAATGGCGAGCATTCCCAAAACTTGATCTCATGTTTTTTGGGCTCCAGAACCGTGTTTGTGCATTTCTCAAGACGAAATCTGATATAAAATGACGCGAGGAACGCGTTGGAAGCGGCAGAATTGAGATCCGAGCAACCGTTGACGAGAAAATGGCGAGCATTCCCAAATCCTGATCTCATGTTTTTTGGGCTCCAGAATCGTGTTTGTGCATTTCTCATGACTAATTCTGATATAAAATGACGCGACGAACGCGTTGGAAGCGACAGAATTGCGATCCGAGCAACCGTTGACGAGAAAATGGCGAGCATTCCCAAATCCTGATCTCATGTTTTTTGGGCTCCAGAACCGTGTTTGTGCATTTCTCATGACTAATTCTGATATAAAATGACGCGAGGAACGCGTTGGAAGCGGCAGAATTGAGATCCGAGCAACCGTTGACGAGAAAATGGCGAGCATTCCCAAATCCTGATCTCATGTTTTTTCGGCTCCAGAACCGTGTTTCTGCATTTCTCATGACTAATTCTGATATAAAATGACGCGACGAACGCGTTGGAAGCGACAGAAGTGCGATCAGAGAAACCGTTGACGAGAAAATGGCGAGCATTCCCAAATCCTGATCTCGTATTTTTTGGACTCCAGAAACGTTTTCGTGCATTTGTCGTGACTATTTCCGACGCAAAATGACACGAGGAACACGCTGGAAGCGACAGAATTGCGATCCGAGAAACCGTTGACGAGAAAATGGTGAGCATTCCCAAATCCTGATCTCATGTTTTTTGGGCTCCAGAACCGTGTTTGTGCATTTCTCATGACTAATTCTGATATAAAATGACGCGACGAACGCGTTGGAAGCGACAGAATTGCGATCCGAGCAACCGTTGACGAGAAAATGGCGAGCATTCCCAAAACTTGATCTCGTGTTTATTGAACTCCAGAACCGTGTTTGTGCATTTCTCAAGACGAATTCCGACGTAAAATGACACGAGGAACATGTTGGAAGCGACAGGATTGCGATCCGAGAAACCGTTGATGACAAAATCGCGAGCATTCCCAAAACCTGAACTCGTGGTTTTTGGACTCCAGAAACGTTTTCGTGCATTTGTCGTGACTATTTCCGACGCAAAATGTCACGAGGAACACGCTGGAGGCGACAGAATTGCGATCCGAGAAACCGTTGACGAGAAAATGGCGAGCATTCCCCAATCCTGATCTCATGTTTTTTGGGCTCCAGAACCGTGTTTGTGCATTTCCCATGACTAATTCTGGTATAAAATGACGCGAGGAACACGCTGGAGGCGACAGAATTGCGATCCGAGAAACCGTTGACGAGAAAATGGCGAGCATTCCCCAATCCTGATCTCATGTTTTTTGGGCTCCAGAACCGTGTTTCTGCATTTCTCATGACTAATTCTGATATAAAATGACGCGAGGAACACGCTGGAAGCGACAGAATTGCGATCCGAGCAGCCGTTGACGAGAAAATGGCGAGCATTCCCAAATCCTGATCTCATGTTTTTTGGGCTCCAGAACCGTGTTTGTGCATTTCTCATGACTAATTCTGATATAAAATGACGCGACGAACGCGTTGGAAGCGACAGAATTGCGATCCGAGCAACCGTTGACGAGAAAATGGCGAGCATTCCCAAATCCTGATCTCATGTTTTTTGGGCTCCAGAACCGTGTTTGTGCATTTCTCATGACTAATTCTGATATAAAATGACGCGAGGAACGCGTTGGAAGCGACAGAATTGAGATCCGAACAACCGTTGACGAGAAAATGGCGACCATTCCCAAATCCTGATCTCATGTTTTTTGGGCTCCAGAACCGTGTTTGTGCATTTCTCATGACTAATTCTGATATAAAATGACGCGACGAACGCGTTGGAAGCGACAGAATTGCGATCCGAGCAACCGTTGACGAGAAAATGGCGAGCATTCCCAAATCCTGATCTCATGTTTTTTGGGCTCCAGAACCGTGTTTGTGCATTTCTCATGACTAATTCTGATATAAAATGACGCGAGGAACGAGTTGGAAGCGGCAGAATTGAGATCCGAGCAACCGTTGACGAGAAAATGGCGACCATTCCCAAATCCTGATCTCATGTTTTTTGGGCTCCAGAACCGTGTTTCCGCATTTGTCATGACTAATTCTGATATAAAATGACGCGACGAACGCGTTGGAAGCGACAGAATTGCGATCAGAGAAACCGTTGACGAGAAAATGGCGAGCATTCCCAAATCCTGATCTCGTGTTTTTTGGACTCCAGAAACGTTTTCGTGCATTTGTCGTCACTATTTCCGACGTAAAATGACACGAGGAACACGCTGGAGGCGACAGAATTGCGATCCGAGAAACCGTTGACGAGAAAATGGCGAGCATTCCCCAATCCTGATCTCATGTTTTTTGGGCTCCAGAACCGTGTTTGTGCATTTCTCATGACTAATTCTGATATAAAATGACGCGAGGAACGCGTTGGAAGCGACAGAATTGAGATCCGAGCAACCGTTGACGAGAAAATGGCGAGCATTCCCAAATCCTGATCTCATGTTTTTTGGGCTACAGAACCGCGTTTGTGCATTTCTCATGACTAATTCTGATATAAAATGACGCGAGGAACGCGTTGGAAGCGACAGAATTGAGATCCGAGCAACCGTTGACGAGAAAATGGCGACCATTCCCAAATCCTGATCTCATGTTTTTTGGGCTCCAGAACCGTGTTTCTGCATTTCTCATGACTAATTCTGATATAAAATGACGCGACGAACGCGTTGGAAGCGACAGAAGTGCGATCAGAGAAACCGTTGACGAGAAAATGGCGAGCATTCCCAAATCCTGATCTCGTATTTTTTGGACTCCAGAACCGTGTTTCTGCATTTCTCATGACTAATTCTGATATAAAATGACGCGACGAACGCGTTGGAAGCGACAGAAGTGCGATCAGAGAAACCGTTGACGAGAAAATGGCGAGCATTCCCAAATCCTGATCTCGTATTTTTTGGACTCCAGAAACGTTTTCGTGCATTTGTCGTGACTATTTCCGACGCAAAATGACACGAGGAACACGCTGGAAGCGACAGAATTGCGATCCGAGAAACCGTTGACGAGAAAATGGTGAGCATTCCCAAATCCTGATCTCATGTTTTTTGGGCTCCAGAACCGTGTTCGTGCATTTCTCAAGACGAATTCTGATATAAAATGACGCGAGGAACGCGTTGGAAGCGGCAGAATTGAGATCCGAGAAACCGTTGACGACAAAATCGCGAGCATTCCCAAAACTTGATCTCGTGTTTTTTGGGCTCCAGAACCGTGTTTGTGCATTTCTCATGACTAATTCTGGTATAAAATGACGCGAGGAACGCGTTGGAAGCGACAGAATTGAGATCCGAGCAACCGTTGACGAGAAAATGGCGAGCATTCCCAAAACTTGATCTCATGTTTTTTGGGCTCCAGAACCGTGTTTGTGCATTTCTCAAGACGAATTCTGATATAAAATGACGCGAGGAACGCGTTGGAAGCGGCAGAATTGAGATCCGAGCAACCGTTGACGAGAAAATGGCGAGCATTCCCAAATCCTGATCTCATGTTTTTTGGGCTCCAGAATCGTGTTTGTGCATTTCTCATGACTAATTCTGATATAAAATGACGCGACGAACGCGTTGGAAGCGACAGAATTGCGATCCGAGCAACCGTTGACGAGAAAATGGCGAGCATTCCCAAATCCTGATCTCATGTTTTTTGGGCTCCAGAACCGTGTTTGTGCATTTCTCATGACTAATTCTGATATAAAATGACGCGAGGAACGCGTTGGAAGCGGCAGAATTGAGATCCGAGCAACCGTTGACGAGAAAATGGCGAGCATTCCCAAATCCTGATCTCATGTTTTTTCGGCTTCAGAACCGTGTTTCTGCATTTCTCATGACTAATTCTGATATAAAATGACGCGACGAACGCGTTGGAAGCGACAGAAGTGCGATCAGAGAAACCGTTGACGAGAAAATGGCGAGCATTCCCAAATCCTGATCTCGTATTTTTTGGACTCCAGAAACGTTTTCGTGCATTTGTCGTGACTATTTCCGACGCAAAATGACACGAGGAACACGCTGGAAGCGACAGAATTGCGATCCGAGAAACCGTTGACGAGAAAATGGTGAGCATTCCCAAATCCTGATCTCATGTTTTTTGGGCTCCAGAACCGTGTTTGTGCATTTCTCATGACTAATTCTGATATAAAATGACGCGACGAACGCGTTGGAAGCGACAGAAGTGCGATCAGAGAAACCGTTGACGAGAAAATGGCGAGCATTCCCAAATCCTGATCTCATGTTTTTTGGGCTCCAGAACCGTGTTTGTGCATTTCTCATGACTAATTCTGATATAAAATGACGCGAGGAACGCGTTGGAAGCGACAGAATTGAGATCCGAACAACCGTTGACGAGAAAATGGCGAGCATTCCCAAAACTTGATCTCATGTTTTTTGGGCTCCAGAAACGTGTTTGTGCATTTCTCGTGACTAATTCTGATATAAAATGACGCGACGAACGCGTTGGAAGCGACAGAATTGCGATCCGAGCAACCGTTGACGAGAAAATGGCGAGCATTCCCAAATCCTGATCTCATGTTTTTTGGGCTCCAGAACCGTGTTTGTGCATTTCTCATGACTAATTCTGATATAAAATGACGCGACGAACGCGTTGGGAGCGACAGAATTGCGATCAGAGAAACCGTTGACGAGAAAATGGCGAGCATTCCCAAATCCTGATCTCGTGTTTTTTGGACTCCAGAAACGTTTTCGTGCATTTGTCGTGACTATTTCCGACGCAAAATGACACGAGGAACACGCTGGAAGCGACAGAATTGCGATCCGAGAAACCGTTGACGAGAAAATGGTGAGCATTCCCAAATCCTGATCTCATGTTTTTTGGGCTCCAGAACCGTGTTTGTGCATTTCTCATGACTAATTCTGATATAAAATGACGCGACGAACGCGTTGGAAGCGACAGAATTGCGATCCGAGCAACCGTTGACGAGAAAATGGCGAGCATTCCCAAAACTTGATCTCGTGTTTATTGAACTCCAGAACCGTGTTTGTGCATTTCTCAAGACGAATTCCGACGTAAAATGACACGAGGAACATGTTGGAAGCGACAGAATTGCGATCCGAGCAACCGTTGACGAGAAAATGGCGAGCATTCCCAAATCCTGATCTCGTGTTTTTTGGACTCCAGAAACGTTTTCGTGCATTTGTCATCACTATTTCCGACGTAAAATGACACGAGGAACACGCTGGAGGCGACAGAATTGCGATCCGAGAAACCGTTGACGAGAAAATGGCGAGCATTCCCCAATCCTGATCTCATGTTTTTTGGGCTCCAGAACCGTGTTTGTGCATTTCTCAAGACGAATTCTGATATAAAATGACGCGAGGAACGCGTTGGAAGCGGCAGAATTGAGATCCGAGCAACCGTTGACGAGAAAATGGCGAGCATTCCCAAATCCTGATCTCATGTTTTTTGGGCTCCAGAACCGTGTTTGTGCATTTCTCATGACTAATTCTGATATAAAATGACGCGACGAACGCGTTGGAAGCGACAGAATTGCGATCCGAGCAACCGTTGACGAGAAAATGGCGAGCATTCCCAAATCCTGATCTCATCTTTTTTGGGCTCCAGAACCGTGTTTGTGCATTTCTCATGACTAATTCTGATATAAAATGACGCGAGGAACGCGTTGGAAGCGACAGAATTGAGATCCGAACAACCGTTGACGAGAAAATGGCGAGCATTCCCAAAACTTGATCTCATGTTTTTTGGGCTCCAGAACCGTGTTTGTGCATTTCTCAAGACGAATTCTGATATAAAATGACGCGAGGAACGCGTTGGAAGCGGCAGAATTGAGATCCGAGCAACCGTTGACGAGAAAATGGCGAGCATTCCCAAATCCTGATCTCATGTTTTTTGGGCTCCAGAACCGTGTTTGTGCATTTCTCGTGACTAATTCTGATATAAAATGACGCGACGAACGCGTTGGAAGCGACAGAATTGCGATCCGAGCAACCGTTGACGAGAAAATGGCGAGCATTCCCAAATCCTGATCTCATGTTTTTTGGGCTCCAGAACCGTGTTTCTGCATTTCTCATGACTAATTCTGATATAAAATGACGCGACGAACGCGTTGGAAGCGACAGAATTGCGATCAGAGAAACCGTTGACGAGAAAATGGCGAGCATTCCCAAATCCTGATCTCGTGTTTTTTGGACTCCAGAAACGTTTTCGTGCATTTGTCGTGACTATTTCCGACGCAAAATGACACGAGGAACACGCTGGAAGCGACAGAATTGCGATCCGAGAAACCGTTGACGAGAAAATGGCGAGCATTCCCAAATCCTGATCTCATGTTTTTTGGGCTCCAGAACCGTGTTTGTGCATTTCTCATGACTAATTCTGATATAAAATGACGCGACGAACGCGTTGGAAGCGACAGAATTGCGATCCGAGCAACCGTTGACGAGAAAATGGCGAGCATTCCCAAATCCTGATCTCATGTTTTTTGGGCTCCAGAACCGTGTTTGTGCATTTCTCATGACTAATTCTGATATAAAATGACGCGAGGAACGCGTTGGAAGCGACAGAATTGAGATCCGAACAACCGTTGACGAGAAAATGGCGAGCATTCCCAAAACTTGATCTCATGTTTTTTGGGCTCCAGAAACGTGTTTGTGCATTTCTCGTGACTAATTCTGATATAAAATGACGCGACGAACGCGTTGGAAGCGACAGAATTGCGATCCGAGCAACCGTTGACGAGAAAATGGCGAGCATTCCCAAATCCTGATCTCATGTTTTTTGGGCTCCAGAACCGTGTTTCTGCATTTCTCATGACTAATTCTGATATAAAATGACGCGACGAACGCGTTGGAAGCCACAGAATTGCGATCAGAGAAACCGTTGACGAGAAAATGGCGAGCATTCCCAAATCCTGATCTCGTGTTTTTTGGACTCCAGAAACGTTTTCGTGCATTTGTCGTGACTATTTCCGACGCAAAATGACACGAGGAACACGCTGGAAGCGACAGAATTGCGATCCGAGAAACCGTTGACGAGAAAATGGTGAGCATTCCCAAATCCTGATCTCATGTTTTTTGGGCTCCAGAACCGTGTTTGTGCATTTCTCATGACTAATTCTGATATAAAATGACGCGACGAACGCGTTGGAAGCGACAGAATTGCGATCCGAGCAACCGTTGACGAGAAAATGGCGAGCATTCCCAAAACTTGATCTCGTGTTTATTGAACTCCAGAACCGTGTTTGTGCATTTCTCAAGACGAATTCCGACGTAAAATGACACGAGGAACATGTTGGAAGCGACAGGATTGCGATCCGAGAAACCGTTGATGACAAAATCGCGAGCATTCCCAAAACCTGAACTCGTGGTTTTTGGACTCCAGAAACGTTTTCGTGCATTTGTCGTGACTATTTCCGACGCAAAATGTCACGAGGAACACGCTGGAGGCGACAGAATTGCGATCCGAGAAACCGTTGACGAGAAAATGGCGAGCATTCCCCAATCCTGATCTCATGTTTTTTGGGCTCCAGAACCGTGTTTGTGCATTTCCCATGACTAATTCTGGTATAAAATGACGCGAGGAACACGCTGGAGGCGACAGAATTGCGATCCGAGAAACCGTTGACGAGAAAATGGCGAGCATTCCCCAATCCTGATCTCATGTTTTTTGGGCTCCAGAACCGTGTTTCTGCATTTCTCATGACTAATTCTGATATAAAATGACGCGAGGAACACGCTGGAAGCGACAGAATTGCGATCCGAGCAACCGTTGACGAGAAAATGGCGAGCATTCCCAAATCCTGATCTCATGTTTTTTGGGCTCCAGAACCGTGTTTGTGCATTTCTCATGACTAATTCTGATATAAAATGACGCGAGGAACGAGTTGGAAGCGGCAGAATTGAGATCCGAGCAACCGTTGACGAGAAAATGGCGACCATTCCCAAATCCTGATCTCATGTTTTTTGGGCTCCAGAACCGTGTTTGTGCATTTCTCATGACTAATTCTGATATAAAATGACGCGAGGAACGCGTTGGAAGCGGCAGAATTGAGATCCGAGCAACCGTTGACGAGAAAATGGCGAGCATTCCCAAATCCTGATCTCATGTTTTTTGGGCTCCAGAACCGTGTTTGTGCATTTCTCGTGACTAATTCTGATATAAAATGACGCGACGAACGCGTTGGAAGCGACAGAATTGCGATCCGAGCAACCGTTGACGAGAAAATGGCGAGCATTCCCAAAACCTGATCTCATGTTTTTTGGGCTCCAGAACCGTGTTTCTGCATTTCTCATGACTAATTCTGATATAAAATGACGCGACGAACGCGTTGGAAGCGACAGAATTGCGATCAGAGAAACCGTTGACGAGAAAATGGCGAGCATTCCCAAATCCTGATCTCGTGTTTTTTGGACTCCAGAAACGTTTTCGTGCATTTGTCGTGACTATTTCCGACGCAAAATGACACGAGGAACACGCTGGAAGCGACAGAATTGCGATCCGAGAAACCGTTGACGAGAAAATGGCGAGCATTCCCAAATCCTGATCTCATGTTTTTTGGGCTCCAGAACCGTGTTTGTGCATTTCTTATGACTAATTCTGATATAAAATGACGCGACGAACGCGTTGGAAGCGACAGAATTGCGATCCGAGCAACCGTTGACGAGAAAATGGCGAGCATTCCCAAATCCTGATCTCATGTTTTTTGGGCTCCAGAACCGTGTTTGTGCATTTCTTATGACTAATTCTGATATAAAATGACGCGAGGAACGCGTTGGAAGCGACAGAATTGAGATCCGAACAACCGTTGACGAGAAAATGGCGAGCATTCCCAAAACTTGATCTCATGTTTTTTGGGCTCCAGAACCGTGTTTGTGCATTTCTCAAGACGAATTCTGATATAAAATGACGCGAGGAACGCGTTGGAAGCGGCAGAATTGAGATCCGAGCAACCGTTGACGAGAAAATGGCGACCATTCCCAAATCCTGATCTCATGTTTTTTGGGCTCCAGAACCGTGTTTCTGCATTTCTCATGACTAATTCTGATATAAAATGACGCGACGAACGCGTTGGAAGCGACAGAAGTGCGATCAGAGAAACCGTTGACGAGAAAATGGCGAGCATTCCCAAATCCTGATCTCGTGTTTTTTGGACTCCAGAAACGTTTTCGTGCATTTGTCGTGACTATTTCCGACGCAAAATGACACGAGGAACACGCTGGAAGCGACAGAATTGCGATCCGAGAAACCGTTGACGAGAAAATGGCGAGCATTCCCAAATCCTGATCTCATGTTTTTTGGGCTCCAGAACCGTGTTTGTGCATTTCTCATGACTAATTCTGATATAAAATGACGCGACGAACGCGTTGGAAGCGACAGAATTGCGATCCGAGCAACCGTTGACGAGAAAATGGCGAGCATTCCCAAATCCTGATCTCATGTTTTTTGGGCTCCAGAACCGTGTTTGTGCATTTCTCATGACTAATTCTGATATAAAATGACGCGAGGAACGAGTTGGAAGCGGCAGAATTGAGATCCGAGCAACCGTTGACGAGAAAATGGCGACCATTCCCAAATCCTGATCTCATGTTTTTTGGGCTCCAGAACCGTGTTTGTGCATTTCTCATGACTAATTCTGATATAAAATGACGCGAGGAACGAGTTGGAAGCGGCAGAATTGAGATCCGAGCAACCGTTGACGAGAAAATGGCGACCATTCCCAAATCCTGATCTCATGTTTTTTGGGCTCCAGAACCGTGTTTCTGCATTTCTCATGACTAATTCTGATATAAAATGACGCGACGAACGCGTTGGAAGCGACAGAATTGCGATCAGAGAAACCGTTGACGAGAAAATGGCGAGCATTCCCAAATCCTGATCTCGTGTTTTTTGGACTCCAGAAACGCTTTCGTGCATTTGTCGTCACTATTTCCGACGTAAAATGACACGAGGAACACGCTGGAGGCGACAGAATTGCGATCCGAGAAACCGTTGACGAGAAAATGGCGAGCATTCCCAAAACTTGATCTCATGTTTTTTGGGCTCCAGAAGCGTGTTTGTGCATTTCTCAAGACGAATTCTGATATAAAATGACGCGAGGAACGCGTTAGAAGCGGCAGAATTGAGATCCGAGCAACCGTTGACGAGAAAATGGCGAGCATTCCCAAATCCTGATCTCATGTTTTTTGGGCTCCAGAACCGTGTTTGTGCATTTCTCATGACTAATTCTGATATAAAATGACGCGACAAACGCGTTGGAAGCGACAGAATTGCGATCCGAGTAACCGTTGACGAGAAAATGGCGAGCATTCCCAAATCCTGATCTCATATTTTTTGGGCTCCAGAACCGTGTTTGTGCATTTCTCATGACTAATTCTGATATAAAATGACGCGACGAACGCGTTGGAAGCGACAGAATTGCGATCCGAGCAACCGTTGACGAGAAAATGGCGAGCATTCCCAAATCCTGATCTCATGTTTTTTGGGCTCCAGAACCGTGTTTGTGCATTTCTCATGACTAATTCTGATATAAAATGACGCGAGGAACGCGTTGGAAGCGACAGAATTGAGATCCGAGCAACCGTTGACGAGAAAATGGCGACCATTCCCAAATCCTGATCTCATGTTTTTTGGGCTCCAGAACCGTGTTTGTGCATTTCTCATGACTAATTCTGATATAAAATGACGCGACGAACGCTTCGGAAGCGACAGAATTGCGATCCGAGCAACCGTTGACGCGAAAATGGCGAGCATTCCCAAATCCTGATCTCATGTTTTTTGGGCTCCAGAACCGTGTTTGTGCATTTCTCATGACTAATTCTGATATAAAATGACGCGAGGAACGCGTTGGAAGCGACAGAATTGAGATCCGAGCAACCGTTGACGAGAAAATGGCGACCATTCCCAAATCCTGATCTCATGTTTTTTGGGCTCCAGAACCGTGTTTGTGCATTTCTCATGACTAATTCTGATATAAAATGACGCGACGAACGCGTTGGAAGCGACAGAATTGCGATCCGAGCAACCGTTGACGAGAAAATCGCGAGCATTCCCAAAACCTGATCTCGTGTTTTTTGGACTCCAGAAACGTTTTCGTGCATTTGTCGTCACTATTTCCGACGTAAAATGACACGAGGAACACGCTGGAGGCGACAGAATTGCGATCCGAGAAACCGTTGACGAGAAAATGGCGAGCATTCCCCAATCCTGATCTCATGTTTTTTGGGTTATAGAACCGTGTTTGTGCATTTCTCATGACTAATTCTGATATAAAATGACGCGAGGAACGCGTTGGAAGCGGCAGAATTGAGATCCGAGCAACCGTTGACGAGAAAATGGCGAGCATTCCCAAATCCTGATCTCATGTTTTTTGGCTCCAGAACCGTGTTTGTGCATTTCTCAAGACGAATTCTGATATAAAATGACGCGAGGAACGCGTTGGAAGCGGCAGAATTGAGATCCGAGCAACCGTTGACGAGAAAATGGCGAGCATTCCCAAATCCTGATCTCATGTTTTTTGGGCTCCAGAACCGTGTTTGTGCATTTCTCATGACTAATTCTGATATAAAATGACGCGACGAACGCGTTGGAAGCGACAGAATTGCGATCCGAGCAACCGTTGACGAGAAAATCGCGAGCATTCCCAAAACCTGATCTCGTGTTTTTTGGACTCCAGAAACGTTTTCGTGCATTTGTCGTCACTATTTCCGACGTAAAATGACACGAGGAACACGCTGGAGGCGACAGAATTGCGATCCGAGAAACCGTTGACGAGAAAATGGCGAGCATTCCCCAATCCTGATCTCATGTTTTTTGGGTTATAGAACCGTGTTTGTGCATTTCTCATGACTAATTCTGATATAAAATGACGCGAGGAACGCGTTGGAAGCGGCAGAATTGAGATCCGAGCAACCGTTGACGAGAAAATGGCGAGCATTCCCAAATCCTGATCTCATGTTTTTTGGCTCCAGAACCGTGTTTGTGCATTTCTCAAGACGAATTCTGATATAAAATGACGCGAGGAACGCGTTGGAAGCGGCAGAATTGAGATCCGAGCAACCGTTGACGAGAAAATGGCGAGCATTCCCAAATCCTGATCTCATGTTTTTTGGGCTCCAGAACCGTGTTTGTGCATTTCTCATGACTAATTCTGATATAAAATGACGCGACGAACGCGTTGGAAGCGACAGAATTGCGATCCGAGCAACCGTTGACGAGAAAATGGCGAGCATTCCCAAATCCTGATCTCATGTTTTTTGGGCTCCAGAACCGTGTTTGTGCATTTCTCATGACTAATTCTGATATAAAATGACGCGAGGAACGAGTTGGAAGCGGCAGAATTGAGATCCGAGCAACCGTTGACGAGAAAATGGCGACCATTCCCAAATCCTGATCTCATGTTTTTTGGGCTCCAGAACCGTGTTTCTGCATTTCTCATGACTAATTCTGATATAAAATGACGCGACGAACGCGTTGGAAGCGACAGAATTGCGATCAGAGGAACCGTTGACGAGAAAATGGCGAGCATTCCCAAATCCTGATCTCGTGTTTTTTGGACTCCAGAAACGTTTTCGTGCATTTGTCGTCACTATTTCCGACGTAAAATGACACGAGGAACACGCTGGAGGCGACAGAATTGCGATCCGAGAAACCGTTGACGAGAAAATGGCGAGCATTCCCAAATCCTGATCTCATGTTTTTTGGGCTCCAGAACCGTGTTTGTGCATTTCTCATGACTAATTCTGATATAAAATGACGCGAGGAACGAGTTGGAAGCGGCAGAATTGAGATCCGAGCAACCGTTGACGAGAAAATGGCGAGCATTCCCAAAACTTGATCTCATGTTTTTTGGGCTCCAGAAGCGTGTTTGTGCATTTCTCAAGACGAATTCTGATATAAAATGACGCGAGGAACGCGTTGGAAGCGACAGAATTGAGATCCGAGCAACCGTTGACGAGAAAATGGCGACCATTCCCAAATCCTGATCTCATGTTTTTTGGGCTCCAGAACCGTGTTTGTGCATTTCTCATGACTAATTCTGATATAAAATGACGCGACGAACGCGTTGGAAGCGACAGAATTGCGATCCGAGCAACCGTTGACGAGAAAATGGCGAGCATTCCCAAATCCTGATCTCATGTTTTTTGGGCTCCAGAACCGTGTTTGTGCATTTCTCATGACTAATTCTGATATAAAATGACGCGTGGAACGAGTTGGAAGCGGCAGAATTGAGATCCGAGCAACCGTTGACGAGAAAATGGCGACCATTCCCAAATCCTGATCTCATGTTTTTTGGGCTCCAGAACCGTGTTTCTGCATTTCTCATGACTAATTCTGATATAAAATGACGCGACGAACGCGTTGGAAGCGACAGAATTGCGATCAGAGGAACCGTTGACGAGAAAATGGCGAGCATTCCCAAATCCTGATCTCGTGTTTTTTGGACTCCAGAAACGTTTTCGTGCATTTGTCGTCACTATTTCCGACGTAAAATGACACGAGGAACACGCTGGAGGCGACAGAATTGCGATCCGAGAAACCGTTGACGAGAAAATGGCGAGCATTCCCCAATCCTGTTCTCATGTTTTTTGGGCTCCAGAACCGTGTTTGTGCATTTCTCATGACTAATTCTGACGTAAAATGACGCGAGGAACGCGTTGGAAGCGACAGAATTGAGATCCGAGCAACCGTTGACGAGAAAATGGCGAGCATTCCCAAATCCTGATCTCATGTTTTTTGGGCTCCAGAACCGTGCTTGTGCATTTCTCATGACTAATTCTGATATAAAATGACGCGACGAACGCGTTGGAAGCGACAGAATTGTGATCCGAGCAACCGTTGACGAGAAAATGGCGAGCATTCCCAAATCCTGATCTCATGTTTTTTGGGCTCCAGAACCGTGTTTGTGCATTTCTCATGACTAATTCTGATATAAAATGACGCGAGGAACGCGTTGGAAGCGACAGAATTGAGATCTGAGCAACCGTTGACGAGAAAATGGCGAGCATTCCCAAAACTTGATCTCATGTTTTTTGGGCTCCAGAAGCGTGTTTGTGCATTTCTCAAGACGAATTCTGATATAAAATGACGCGAGGAACGCGTTGGAAGCGACAGAATTGAGATCCGAGCAACCGTTGACGAGAAAATGGCGACCATTCCCAAATCCTGATCTCATGTTTTTTGGGCTCCAGAACCGTGTTTGTGCATTTCTCATGACTAATTCTGATATAAAATGACGCGACGAACGCGTTGGAAGCGACAGAATTGCGATCCGAGCAACCGTTGACGAGAAAATGGCGAGCATTCCCAAAACTTGATCTCATGTTTTTTGGGCTCCAGAAGCGTGTTTGTGCATTTCTCAAGACGAATTCTGATATAAAATGACGCGAGGAACGCGTTAGAAGCGGCAGAATTGAGATCCGAGCAACCGTTGACGAGAAAATGGCGAGCATTCCCAAATCCTGATCTCATGTTTTTTGGGCTCCAGAACCGTGTTTGTGCATTTCTCATGACTAATTCTGATATAAAATGACACGAGGAACACGCTGGAGGCGACAGAATTGCGATCCGAGCAACCGTTGACGAGAAAATGGCGAGCATTCCCAAAACTTGATCTCATGTTTTTTGGGCTCCAGAAGCGTGTTTGTGCATTTCTCATGACGAATTCTGATATAAAATGACGCGAGGAACGCGTTAGAAGCGGCAGAATTGAGATCCGAGCAACCGTTGACGAGAAAATGGCGAGCATTCCCAAATCCTGATCTCATGTTTTTTGGGCTCCAGAACCGTGTTTGTGCATTTCTCATGACTAATTCTGATATAAAATGACACGAGGAACACGCTGGAGGCGACAGAATTGCGATCCGAGAAACCGTTGACGAGAAAATGGCGAGCATTCCCAAAACTTGATCTCATGTTTTTTGGGCTCCAGAAGCGTGTTTGTGCATTTCTCAAGACGAATTCTGATATAAAATGACGCGAGGAACGCGTTAGAAGCGGCAGAATTGAGATCCGAGCAACCGTTGACGAGAAAATGGCGAGCATTCCCAAATCCTGATCTCATGTTTTTTGGGCTCCAGAACCGTGTTTGTGCATTTCTCATGACTAATTCTGATATAAAATGACGCGACAAACGCGTTGGAAGCGACAGAATTGCGATCCGAGCAACCGTTGACGAGAAAATGGCGAGCATTCCCAAATCCTGATCTCATGTTTTTTGGGCTCCAGAACCGTGTTTGTGCATTTCTCATGACTAATTCTGATATAAAATGACGCGACGAACGCGTTGGAAGCGACAGAATTGCGATCCGAGCAACCGTTGACGAGAAAATGGCGAGCATTCCCAAATCCTGATCTCATGTTTTTTGGGCTCCAGAACCGTGTTTGTGCATTTCTCATGACTAATTCTGATATAAAATGACGCGAGGAACGCGTTGGAAGCGACAGAATTGAGATCCGAGCAACCGTTGACGAGAAAATGGCGACCATTCCCAAATCCTGATCTCATGTTTTTTGGGCTCCAGAACCGTGTTTGTGCATTTCTCATGACTA
Source organism: Crossocerus cetratus (assembly GCA_963675795.1). Classification (NCBI taxonomy): domain Eukaryota; kingdom Metazoa; phylum Arthropoda; class Insecta; order Hymenoptera; family Crabronidae; genus Crossocerus; species Crossocerus cetratus. The sequence goes on from OY776667.1 coordinate 4,633,309, forward strand.
ATTCTGATATAAAATGACGCGACGAACGCGTTGGAAGCGACAGAATTGCGATCCGAGCAACCGTTGACGCGAAAATGGCGAGCATTCCCAAATCCTGATCTCATGTTTTTTGGGCTCCAGAACCGTGTTTGTGCATTTCTCATGACTAATTCTGATATAAAATGACGCGAGGAACGCGTTGGAAGCGACAGAATTGAGATCCGAGCAACCGTTGACGAGAAAATGGCGACCATTCCCAAATCCTGATCTCATGTTTTTTGGGCTCCAGAACCGTGTTTGTGCATTTCTCATGACTAATTCTGATATAAAATGACGCGACGAACGCGTTGGAAGCGACAGAATTGCGATCCGAGCAACCGTTGACGAGAAAATCGCGAGCATTCCCAAAACCTGATCTCGTGTTTTTTGGACTCCAGAAACGTTTTCGTGCATTTGTCGTCACTATTTCCGACGTAAAATGACACGAGGAACACGCTGGAGGCGACAGAATTGCGATCCGAGAAACCGTTGACGAGAAAATGGCGAGCATTCCCCAATCCTGATCTCATGTTTTTTGGGTTATAGAACCGTGTTTGTGCATTTCTCATGACTAATTCTGATATAAAATGACGCGAGGAACGCGTTGGAAGCGGCAGAATTGAGATCCGAGCAACCGTTGACGAGAAAATGGCGAGCATTCCCAAATCCTGATCTCATGTTTTTTGGCTCCAGAACCGTGTTTGTGCATTTCTCAAGACGAATTCTGATATAAAATGACGCGAGGAACGCGTTGGAAGCGGCAGAATTGAGATCCGAGCAACCGTTGACGAGAAAATGGCGAGCATTCCCAAATCCTGATCTCATGTTTTTTGGGCTCCAGAACCGTGTTTGTGCATTTCTCATGACTAATTCTGATATAAAATGACGCGACGAACGCGTTGGAAGCGACAGAATTGCGATCCGAGCAACCGTTGACGAGAAAATGGCGAGCATTCCCAAATCCTGATCTCATGTTTTTTGGGCTCCAGAACCGTGTTTGTGCATTTCTCATGACTAATTCTGATATAAAATGACGCGAGGAACGAGTTGGAAGCGGCAGAATTGAGATCCGAGCAACCGTTGACGAGAAAATGGCGACCATTCCCAAATCCTGATCTCATGTTTTTTGGGCTCCAGAACCGTGTTTCTGCATTTCTCATGACTAATTCTGATATAAAATGACGCGACGAACGCGTTGGAAGCGACAGAATTGCGATCAGAGGAACCGTTGACGAGAAAATGGCGAGCATTCCCAAATCCTGATCTCGTGTTTTTTGGACTCCAGAAACGTTTTCGTGCATTTGTCGTCACTATTTCCGACGTAAAATGACACGAGGAACACGCTGGAGGCGACAGAATTGCGATCCGAGAAACCGTTGACGAGAAAATGGCGAGCATTCCCCAATCCTGTTCTCATGTTTTTTGGGCTCCAGAACCGTGTTTGTGCATTTCTCATGACTAATTCTGACGTAAAATGACGCGAGGAACGCGTTGGAAGCGACAGAATTGAGATCCGAGCAACCGTTGACGAGAAAATGGCGAGCATTCCCAAATCCTGATCTCATGTTTTTTGGGCTCCAGAACCGTGCTTGTGCATTTCTCATGACTAATTCTGATATAAAATGACGCGACGAACGCGTTGGAAGCGACAGAATTGTGATCCGAGCAACCGTTGACGAGAAAATGGCGAGCATTCCCAAATCCTGATCTCATGTTTTTTGGGCTCCAGAACCGTGTTTGTGCATTTCTCATGACTAATTCTGATATAAAATGACGCGAGGAACGCGTTGGAAGCGACAGAATTGAGATCCGAGCAACCGTTGACGAGAAAATGGCGAGCATTCCCAAAACTTGATCTCATGTTTTTTGGGCTCCAGAAGCGTGTTTGTGCATTTCTCAAGACGAATTCTGATATAAAATGACGCGAGGAACGCGTTGGAAGCGACAGAATTGAGATCCGAGCAACCGTTGACGAGAAAATGGCGACCATTCCCAAATCCTGATCTCATGTTTTTTGGGCTCCAGAACCGTGTTTGTGCATTTCTCATGACTAATTCTGATATAAAATGACGCGACGAACGCGTTGGAAGCGACAGAATTGCGATCCGAGCAACCGTTGACGAGAAAATGGCGAGCATTCCCAAATCCTGATCTCATGTTTTTTGGGCTCCAGAACCGTGTTTGTGCATTTCTCATGACTAATTCTGATATAAAATGACGCGAGGAACGAGTTGGAAGCGGCAGAATTGAGATCCGAGCAACCGTTGACGAGAAAATGGCGACCATTCCCAAATCCTGATCTCATGTTTTTTGGGCTCCAGAACCGTGTTTCTGCATTTCTCATGACTAATTCTGATATAAAATGACGCGACGAACGCGTTGGAAGCGACAGAATTGCGATCCGAGCAACCGTTGACGAGAAAATGGCGAGCATTCCCAAAACTTGATCTCATGTTTTTTGGGCTCCAGAAGCGTGTTTGTGCATTTCTCAAGACGAATTCTGATATAAAATGACGCGAGGAACGCGTTAGAAGCGGCAGAATTGAGATCCGAGCAACCGTTGACGAGAAAATGGCGAGCATTCCCAAATCCTGATCTCATGTTTTTTGGGCTCCAGAACCGTGTTTGTGCATTTCTCATGACTAATTCTGATATAAAATGACGCGAGGAACGAGTTGGAAGCGGCAGAATTGAGATCCGAGCAACCGTTGACGAGAAAATGGCGACCATTCCCAAATCCTGATCTCATGTTTTTTGGGCTCCAGAACCGTGTTTCTGCATTTCTCATGACTAATTCTGATATAAAATGACGCGACGAACGCGTTGGAAGCGACAGGATTGCGATCAGAGGAACCGTTGACGAGAAAATGGCGAGCATTCCCAAATCCTGATCTCGTGTTTTTTGGACTCCAGAAACGTTTTCGTGCATTTGTCGTCACTATTTCCGACGTAAAATGACACGAGGAACACGCTGGAGGCGACAGAATTGCGATCCGAGAAACCGTTGACGAGAAAATGGCGAGCATTCCCCAATCCTGTTCTCATGTTTTTTGGGCTCCAGAACCGTGTTTGTGCATTTCTCATGACTAATTCTGACGTAAAATGACGCGAGGAACGCGTTGGAAGCGACAGAATTGAGATCCGAGCAACCGTTGACGAGAAAATGGCGAGCATTCCCAAATCCTGATCTCATGTTTTTTGGGCTCCAGAACCGTGCTTGTGCATTTCTCATGACTAATTCTGATATAAAATGACGCGACGAACGCGTTGGAAGCGACAGAATTGTGATCCGAGCAACCGTTGACGAGAAAATGGCGAGCATTCCCAAATCCTGATCTCATGTTTTTTGGGCTCCAGAACCGTGTTTGTGCATTTCTCATGACTAATTCTGATATAAAATGACGCGAGGAACGCGTTGGAAGCGACAGAATTGAGATCCGAGCAACCGTTGACGAGAAAATGGCGAGCATTCCCAAAACTTGATCTCATGTTTTTTGGGCTCCAGAAGCGTGTTTGTGCATTTCTCAAGACGAATTCTGATATAAAATGACGCGAGGAACGCGTTGGAAGCGACAGAATTGAGATCCGAGCAACCGTTGACGAGAAAATGGCGACCATTCCCAAATCCTGATCTCATGTTTTTTGGGCTCCAGAACCGTGTTTGTGCATTTCTCATGACTAATTCTGATATAAAATGACGCGACGAACGCGTTGGAAGCGACAGAATTGCGATCCGAGCAACCGTTGACGAGAAAATGGCGAGCATTCCCAAATCCTGATCTCATGTTTTTTGGGCTCCAGAACCGTGTTTGTGCATTTCTCATGACTAATTCTGATATAAAATGACGCGAGGAACGAGTTGGAAGCGGCAGAATTGAGATCCGAGCAACCGTTGACGAGAAAATGGCGACCATTCCCAAATCCTGATCTCATGTTTTTTGGGCTCCAGAACCGTGTTTCTGCATTTCTCATGACTAATTCTGATATAAAATGACGCGACGAACGCGTTGGAAGCGACAGAATTGCGATCAGAGGAACCGTTGACGAGAAAATGGCGAGCATTCCCAAATCCTGATCTCGTGTTTTTTGGACTCCAGAAACGTTTTCGTGCATTTGTCGTCACTATTTCCGACGTAAAATGACACGAGGAACACGCTGGAGGCGACAGAATTGCGATCCGAGAAACCGTTGACGAGAAAATGGCGAGCATTCCCCAATCCTGTTCTCATGTTTTTTGGGCTCCAGAACCGTGTTTGTGCATTTCTCATGACTAATTCTGACGTAAAATGACGCGAGGAACGCGTTGGAAGCGACAGAATTGAGATCCGAGCAACCGTTGACGAGAAAATGGCGAGCATTCCCAAATCCTGATCTCATGTTTTTTGGGCTCCAGAAGCGTGTTTGTGCATTTCTCAAGACGAATTCTGATATAAAATGACGCGACGAACGCGTTGGAAGCGACAGAATTGTGATCCGAGCAACCGTTGACGAGAAAATGGCGAGCATTCCCAAATCCTGATCTCATGTTTTTTGGGCTCCAGAACCGTGTTTGTGCATTTCTCATGACTAATTCTGATATAAAATGACGCGAGGAACGCGTTGGAAGCGACAGAATTGAGATCCGAGCAACCGTTGACGAGAAAATGGCGAGCATTCCCAAATCCTGATCTCATGTTTTTTGGGCTCCAGAACCGTGTTTGTGCATTTCTCATGACTAATTCTGATATAAAATGACGCGAGGAACGAGTTGGAAGCGGCAGAATTGAGATCCGAGCAACCGTTGACGAGAAAATGGCGACCATTCCCAAATCCTGATCTCATGTTTTTTGGGCTCCAGAACCGTGTTTCTGCATTTCTCATGACTAATTCTGATATAAAATGACGCGACGAACGCGTTGGAAGCGACAGAATTGCGATCAGAGGAACCGTTGACGAGAAAATGGCGAGCATTCCCAAATCCTGATCTCGTGTTTTTTGGACTCCAGAAACGTTTTCGTGCATTTGTCGTCACTATTTCCGACGTAAAATGACACGAGGAACACGCTGGAGGCGACAGAATTGCGATCCGAGAAACCGTTGACGAGAAAATGGCGAGCATTCCCCAATCCTGTTCTCATGTTTTTTGGGCTCCAGAACCGTGTTTGTGCATTTCTCATGACTAATTCTGACGTAAAATGACGCGAGGAACGCGTTGGAAGCGACAGAATTGAGATCCGAGCAACCGTTGACGAGAAAATGGCGAGCATTCCCAAATCCTGATCTCATGTTTTTTGGGCTCCAGAACCGTGCTTGTGCATTTCTCATGACTAATTCTGATATAAAATGACGCGACGAACGCGTTGGAAGCGACAGAATTGTGATCCGAGCAACCGTTGACGAGAAAATGGCGAGCATTCCCAAATCCTGATCTCATGTTTTTTGGGCTCCAGAACCGTGTTTGTGCATTTCTCATGACTAATTCTGATATAAAATGACGCGAGGAACGCGTTGGAAGCGACAGAATTGAGATCCGAGCAACCGTTGACGAGAAAATGGCGAGCATTCCCAAAACTTGATCTCATGTTTTTTGGGCTCCAGAAGCGTGTTTGTGCATTTCTCAAGACGAATTCTGATATAAAATGACGCGAGGAACGCGTTGGAAGCGACAGAATTGAGATCCGAGCAACCGTTGACGAGAAAATGGCGACCATTCCCAAATCCTGATCTCATGTTTTTTGGGCTCCAGAACCGTGTTTGTGCATTTCTCATGACTAATTCTGATATAAAATGACGCGACGAACGCGTTGGAAGCGACAGAATTGCGATCCGAGCAACCGTTGACGAGAAAATGGCGAGCATTCCCAAAACTTGATCTCATGTTTTTTGGGCTCCAGAAGCGTGTTTGTGCATTTCTCAAGACGAATTCTGATATAAAATGACGCGAGGAACGCGTTAGAAGCGGCAGAATTGAGATCCGAGCAACCGTTGACGAGAAAATGGCGAGCATTCCCAAATCCTGATCTCATGTTTTTTGGGCTCCAGAACCGTGTTTGTGCATTTCTCATGACTAATTCTGATATAAAATGACACGAGGAACACGCTGGAGGCGACAGAATTGCGATCCGAGAAACCGTTGACGAGAAAATGGCGAGCATTCCCAAAACTTGATCTCATGTTTTTTGGGCTCCAGAAGCGTGTTTGTGCATTTCTCAAGACGAATTCTGATATAAAATGACGCGAGGAACGCGTTAGAAGCGGCAGAATTGAGATCCGAGCAACCGTTGACGAGAAAATGGCGAGCGTTCCCAAATCCTGATCTCATGTTTTTTGGGCTCCAGAACCGTGTTTGTGCATTTCTCATGACTAATTCTGATATAAAATGACGCGACAAACGCGTTGGAAGCGACAGAATTGCGATCCGAGCAACCGTTGACGAGAAAATGGCGAGCATTCCCAAATCCTGATCTCATGTTTTTTGGGCTCCAGAACCGTGTTTGTGCATTTCTCATGACTAATTCTGATATAAAATGACGCGACGAACGCGTTGGAAGCGACAGAATTGCGATCCGAGCAACCGTTGACGAGAAAATGGCGAGCATTCCCAAATCCTGATCTCATGTTTTTTGGGCTCCAGAACCGTGTTTGTGCATTTCTCATGACTAATTCTGATATAAAATGACGCGAGGAACGCGTTGGAAGCGACAGAATTGAGATCCGAGCAACCGTTGACGAGAAAATGGCGACCATTCCCAAATCCTGATCTCATGTTTTTTGGGCTCCAGAACCGTGTTTGTGCATTTCTCATGACTAATTCTGATATAAACTGACGCGACGAACGCGTTGGAAGCGACAGAATTGCGATCCGAGCAACCGTTGACGCGAAAATGGCGAGCATTCCCAAATCCTGATCTCATGTTTTTTGGGCTCCAGAACCGTGCTTGTGCATTTCTCATGACTAATTCTGATATAAAATGACGCGAGGAACGCGTTGGAAGCGACAGAATTGAGATCCGAGCAACCGTTGACGAGAAAATGGCGACCATTCCCAAATCCTGATCTCATGTTTTTTGGGCTCCAGAACCGTGTTTGTGCATTTCTCATGACTAATTATGATATAAAATGACGCGACGAACGCGTTGGAAGCGACAGAATTGCGATCCGAGCAACCGTTGACGAGAAAATCGCGAGCATTCCCAAAACCTGATCTCGTGTTTTTTGGACTCCAGAAACGTTTTCGTGCATTTGTCGTCACTATTTCCGACGTAAAATGACACGAGGAACACGCTGGAGGCGACAGAATTGCGATCCGAGAAACCGTTGACGAGAAAATGGCGAGCATTCCCCAATCCTGATCTCATGTTTTTTGGGTTATAGAACCGTGTTTGTGCATTTCTCATGACTAATTCTGATATAAAATGACGCGAGGAACGCGTTGGAAGCGGCAGAATTGAGATCCGAGCAACCGTTGACGAGAAAATGGCGAGCATTCCCAAATCCTGATCTCATGTTTTTTGGCTCCAGAACCGTGTTTGTGCATTTCTCAAGACGAATTCTGATATAAAATGACGCGAGGAACGCGTTGGAAGCGCCAGAATTGAGATCCGAGCAACCGTTGACGAGAAAATGGCGACCATTCCCAAATCCTGATCTCATGTTTTTTGGGCTCCAGAACCGTGTTTCTGCATTTCTCATGACTAATTCTGATATAAAATGACGCGACGAACGCGTTGGAAGCGACAGAATTGCGATCAGAGGAACCGTTGACGAGAAAATGGCGAGCATTCCCAAATCCTGATCTCGTGTTTTTTGGACTCCAGAAACGTTTTCGTGCATTTGTCGTCACTATTTCCGACGTAAAATGACACGAGGAACACGCTGGAGGCGACAGAATTGCGATCCGAGAAACCGTTGACGAGAAAATGGCGAGCATTCCCCAATCCTGTTCTCATGTTTTTTGGGCTCCAGAACCGTGTTTGTGCATTTCTCATGACTAATTCTGACGTAAAATGACGCGAGGAACGCGTTGGAAGCGACAGAATTGAGATCCGAGCAACCGTTGACGAGAAAATGGCGAGCATTCCCAAATCCTGATCTCATGTTTTTTGGGCTCCAGAACCGTGCTTGTGCATTTCTCATGACTAATTCTGATATAAAATGACGCGACGAACGCGTTGGAAGCGACAGAATTGTGATCCGAGCAACCGTTGACGAGAAAATGGCGAGCATTCCCCAATCCTGTTCTCATGTTTTTTGGGCTCCAGAACCGTGTTTGTGCATTTCTCATGACTAATTCTGACGTAAAATGACGCGAGGAACGCGTTGGAAGCGACAGAATTGAGATCCGAGCAACCGTTGACGAGAAAATGGCGAGCATTCCCAAATCCTGATCTCATGTTTTTTGGGCTCCAGAACCGTGCTTGTGCATTTCTCATGACTAATTCTGATATAAAATGACGCGACGAACGCGTTGGAAGCGACAGAATTGTGATCCGAGCAACCGTTGACGAGAAAATGGCGACCATTCCCAAATCCTGATCTCATGTTTTTTGGGCTCCAGAACCGTGTTTGTGCATTTCTCATGACTAATTCTGATATAAAATGACGCGACGAACGCGTTGGAAGCGACAGAATTGCGATCCGAGCAACCGTTGACGAGAAAATGGCGAGCATTCCCAAATCCTGATCTCATGTTTTTTGGGCTCCAGAACCGTGTTTGTGCATTTCTCATGACTAATTCTGATATAAAATGACGCGACGAACGCGTTGGAAGCGACAGAATTGCGATCAGAGAAACCGTTGACGAGAAAATGGCGAGCATTCCCAAATCCTGATCTCATGTTTTTTGGGCTCCAGAACCGTGTTTGTGCGTTTCTCAAGACTAATTCCGACGTAAAATGACACGAGGAACACGTTGGAAGCGACAGAATTGCGATCCGAGAAACCGTTGACGAGAAAATGGCGAGCATTCCGAAATCCTGATCTCGTGTGTTTTGGACTCCAGAAATGTGTTCCTGCATTTGTCATCACTATTTCCGACGTAAAATGACACGAGGAACACGCTGGAGGCGACAGAATTGCGATCCGAGAAACCGTTGACGAGAAAATGGCGAGCATTCCCCAATCCTGATCTCATGTTTTTTGGGCTCCAGAACCGTGTTTGTGCATTTCTCAAGACGAATTCTGATATAAAATGACGCGAGGAACGCGTTGGAAGCGGCAGAATTGAGATCCGAGCAACCGTTGATGAGAAAATGGCGAGCATTCCCCAATCCTGATCTCATGTTTTTTGGGCTCCAGAACCGTGTTTGTGCATTTCTCATGACTAATTCTGATATAAAATGACGCGAGGAACGCGTTGGAAGCGACAGAATTGAGATCCGAGCAACCGTTGACGAGAAAATGGCGAGCATTCCCAAATCCTGATCTCATGTTTTTTGGGCTCCAGAACCGCGTTTGTGCATTTCTCATGACTAATTCTGATATAAAATGATGCGAGGAACGCGTTGGAAGCGACAGAATTGAGATCCGAGCAACCGTTGACGAGAAAATGGCGAGCATTCCCAAATCCTGATCTCATGTTTTTTGGGCTCCAGAACCGTGTTTGTGCATTTCTCATGACTAATTCTGATATAAAATGACGCGAGGAACGCGTTGGAAGCGACAGAATTGAGATCCGAACAACCGTTGACGAGAAAATGGCGAGCATTCCCAAAACATGATCTCATGTTTTTTGGGCTCCAGAACCGTGTTTGTGCATTTCTCAAGACGAATTCTGATATAAAATGACGCGAGGAACGCGTTGGAAGCGGCAGAATTGAGATCCGAGCAACCGTTGACGAGAAAATGGCGAGCATTCCCAAATCCTGATCTCATGTTTTTTGGGCTCCAGAACCGTGTTTGTGCATTTCTCGTGACTAATTCTGATATAAAATGACGCGACGAACGCGTTGGAAGCGACAGAATTGCGATCCGAGCAACCGTTGACGAGAAAATGGCGAGCATTCCCAAAACCTGATCTCATGTTTTTTGGGCTCCAGAACCGTGTTTCTGCATTTCTCATGACTAATTCTGATATAAAATGACGCGACGAACGCGTTGGAAGCGACAGAATTGCGATCAGAGAAACCCTTGACGAGAAAATGGCGAGCATTCCCAAATCCTGATCTCGTGTTTTTTGGACTCCAGAAACGTTTTCGTGCATTTGTCGTGACTATTTCCGACGCAAAATGACACGAGGAACACGCTGGAAGCGACAGAATTGTGATCCGAGAAACCGTTGACGAGAAAATGGCGAGCATTCCCAAATCCTGATCTCATGTTTTTTGGGCTCCAGAACCGTGTTTGTGCATTTCTCATGACTAATTCTGATATAAAATGACGCGACGAACGCGTTGGAAGCGACAGAATTGCGATCCGAGCAACCGTTGACGAGAAAATGGCGAGCATTCCCAAATCCTGATCTCATGTTTTTTGGGCTCCAGAACCGTGTTTGTGCATTTCTTATGACTAATTCTGATATAAAATGACGCGAGGAACGCGTTGGAAGCGACAGAATTGAGATCCGAACAACCGTTGACGAGAAAATGGCGAGCATTCCCAAAACTTGATCTCATGTTTTTTGGGCTCCAGAACCGTGTTTGTGCATTTCTCAAGACGAATTCTGATATAAAATGACGCGAGGAACGCGTTGGAAGCGGCAGAATTGAGATCCGAGCAACCGTTGACGAGAAAATGGCGACCATTCCCAAATCCTGATCTCATGTTTTTTGGGCTCCAGAACCGTGTTTCTGCATTTCTCATGACTAATTCTGATATAAAATGACGCGACGAACGCGTTGGAAGCGACAGAAGTGCGATCAGAGAAACCGTTGACGAGAAAATGGCGAGCATTCCCAAATCCTGATCTCGTATTTTTTGGACTCCAGAAACGTTTTCGTGCATTTGTCGTGACTATTTCCGACGCAAAATGACACGAGGAACACGCTGGAAGCGACAGAATTGCGATCCGAGAAACCGTTGACGAGAAAATGGCGAGCATTCCCAAATCCTGATCTCATGTTTTTTGGGCTCCAGAACCGTGTTTGTGCATTTCTCATGACTAATTCTGATATAAAATGACGCGACGAACGCGTTGGAAGCGACAGAATTGCGATCCGAGCAACCGTTGACGAGAAAATGGCGAGCATTCCCAAATCCTGATCTCATGTTTTTTGGGCTCCAGAACCGTGTTTGTGCATTTCTCATGACTAATTCTGATATAAAATGACGCGACGAACGCGTTGGAAGCGACAGAATTGCGATCCGAGCAACCGTTGACGAGAAAATGGCGAGCATTCCCAAATCCTGATCTCATGTTTTTTGGGCTCCAGAACCGTGTTTGTGCATTTCTCATGACTAATTCTGATATAAAATGACGCGACGAACGCGTTGGAAGCGACAGAATTGCGATCCGAGCAACCGTTGACGAGAAAATCGCGAGCATTCCCAAAACCTGATCTCGTGTTTTTTGGACTCCAGAAACGTTTTCGTGCATTTGTCATCACTATTTCCGACGTAAAATGACACGAGGAACACGCTGGAGGCGACAGAATTGCGATCCGAGAAACCGTTGACGAGAAAATGGCGAGCATTCCCCAATCCTGATCTCATGTTTTTTGGGCTCCAGAACCGTGTTTGTGCATTTCTCAAGACGAATTCTGATATAAAATGACGCGAGGAACGCGTTGGAAGCGGCAGAATTGAGATCCGAGCAACCGTTGACGAGAAAATGGCGAGCATTCCCCAATCCTGATCTCATGTTTTTTGGGCTCCAGAACCGTGTTTGTGCATTTCTCATGACTAATTCTGATATAAAATGACGCGAGGAACGCGTTGGAAGCGACAGAATTGAGATCCGAGCAACCGTTGACGAGAAAATGGCGAGCATTCCCAAATCCTGATCTCATGTTTTTTGGGCTCCAGAACCGCGTTTGTGCATTTCTCATGACTAATTCTGATATAAAATGACGCGAGGAACGCGTTGGAAGCGACAGAATTGAGATCCGAGCAACCGTTGACGAGAAAATGGCGACCATTCCCAAATCCTGATCTCATGTTTTTTGGGCTCCAGAACCGTGTTTCTGCATTTCTCATGACTAATTCTGATATAAAATGACGCGACGAACGCGTTGGAAGCGACAGAAGTGCGATCAGAGAAACCGTTGACGAGAAAATGGCGAGCATTCCCAAATCCTGATCTCGTATTTTTTGGACTCCAGAAACGTTTTCGTGCATTTGTCGTGACTATTTCCGACGCAAAATGACACGAGGAACACGCTGGAAGCGACAGAATTGCGATCCGAGAAACCGTTGACGAGAAAATGGTGAGCATTCCCAAATCCTGATCTCATGTTTTTTGGGCTCCAGAACCGTGTTCGTGCATTTCTCAAGACGAATTCTGATACAAAATGACGCGAGGAACGCGTTGGAAGCGGCAGAATTGAGATCCGAGAAACCGTTGACGACAAAATCGCGAGCATTCCCAAAACTTGATCTCGTGTTTTTTGGGCTCCAGAACCGTGTTTGTGCATTTCTCATGACTAATTCTGGTATAAAATGACGCGAGGAACACGCTGGAGGCGACAGAATTGAGATCCGGGCAACCGTTGACGAGAAAATGGCGAGCATTCCCAAAGCCTGATCTCATGTTTTTTGGGCTCCAGAACCGTGTTTGTGCATTTCTCATGACTAATTCTGATATAAAATGACGCGACGAACGCGTTGGAAGCGACAGAATTGCGATCCGAGCAACCGTTGACGAGAAAATGGCGAGCATTCCCAAATCCTGATCTCATGTTTTTTGGGCTCCAGAACCGTGTTTGTGCATTTCTCATGACTAATTCTGATATAAAATGACGCGAGGAACGCGTTGGAAGCGACAGAATTGAGATCCGAGCAACCGTTGACGAGAAAATGGCGGGCATTCCCAAAACTTGATCTCATGTTTTTTGGGCTCCAGAACCGTGTTTGTGCATTTCTCAAGACGAATTCTGATATAAAATGACGCGAGGAACGCGTTGGAAGCGGCAGAATTGAGATCCGAGCAACCGTTGACGAGAAAATGGCGAGCATTCCCCAATCCTGATCTCATGTTTTTTGGGCTCCAGAACCGTGTTTGTGCATTTCTCATGACTAATTCTGATATAAAATGACGCGAGGAACGCGTTGGAAGCGACAGAATTGAGATCCGAGCAACCGTTGACGAGAAAATGGCGAGCATTCCCAAATCCTGATCTCATGTTTTTTGGGCTCCAGAACCGCGTTTGTGCATTTCTCATGACTAATTCTGATATAAAATGACGCGAGGAACGCGTTGGAAGCGACAGAATTGAGATCCGAGCAACCGTTGACGAGAAAATGGCGACCATTCCCAAATCCTGATCTCATGTTTTTTGGGCTCCAGAACCGTGTTTCTGCATTTCTCATGACTAATTCTGATATAAAATGACGCGACGAACGCGTTGGAAGCGACAGAAGTGCGATCAGAGAAACCGTTGACGAGAAAATGGCGAGCATTCCCAAATCCTGATCTCGTATTTTTTGGACTCCAGAAACGTTTTCGTGCATTTGTCGTGACTATTTCCGACGCAAAATGACACGAGGAACACGCTGGAAGCGACAGAATTGCGATCCGAGAAACCGTTGACGAGAAAATGGTGAGCATTCCCAAATCCTGATCTCATGTTTTTTGGGCTCCAGAACCGTGTTCGTGCATTTCTCAAGACGAATTCTGATACAAAATGACGCGAGGAACGCGTTGGAAGCGGCAGAATTGAGATCCGAGAAACCGTTGACGACAAAATCGCGAGCATTCCCAAAACTTGATCTCGTGTTTTTTGGGCTCCAGAACCGTGTTTGTGCATTTCTCATGACTAATTCTGGTATAAAATGACGCGAGGAACACGCTGGAGGCGACAGAATTGAGATCCGGGCAACCGTTGACGAGAAAATGGCGAGCATTCCCAAAGCCTGATCTCATGTTTTTTGGGCTCCAGAACCGTGTTTGTGCATTTCTCATGACTAATTCTGATATAAAATGACGCGACGAACGCGTTGGAAGCGACAGAATTGCGATCCGAGCAACCGTTGACGAGAAAATGGCGAGCATTCCCAAATCCTGATCTCATGTTTTTTGGGCTCCAGAACCGTGTTTGTGCATTTCTCATGACTAATTCTGATATAAAATGACGCGAGGAACGCGTTGGAAGCGACAGAATTGAGATCCGAGCAACCGTTGACGAGAAAATGGCGGGCATTCCCAAAACTTGATCTCATGTTTTTTGGGCTCCAGAACCGTGTTTGTGCATTTCTCAAGACGAATTCTGATATAAAATGACGCGAGGAACGCGTTGGAAGCGGCAGAATTGAGATCCGAGCAACCGTTGACGAGAAAATGGCGAGCATTCCCAAATCCTGATCTCATGTTTTTTGGGCTCCAGAATCGTGTTTGTGCATTTCTCATGACTAATTCTGATATAAAATGACGCGACGAACGCGTTGGAAGCGACAGAATTGCGATCCGAGCAACCGTTGACGAGAAAATGGCGAGCATTCCCAAATCCTGATCTCATGTTTTTTGGGCTCCAGAACCGTGTTTGTGCATTTCTCATGACTAATTCTGATATAAAATGACGCGAGGAACGCGTTGGAAGCGGCAGAATTGAGATCCGAGCAACCGTTGACGAGAAAATGGCGAGCATTCCCAAATCCTGATCTCATGTTTTTTGGGCTCCAGAACCGTGTTTCTGCATTTCTCATGACTAATTCTGATATAAAATGACGCGACGAACGCGTTGGAAGCGACAGAAGTGCGATCAGAGAAACCGTTGACGAGAAAATGGCGAGCATTCCCAAATCCTGATCTCGTATTTTTTGGACTCCAGAAACGTTTTCGTGCATTTGTCGTGACTATTTCCGACGCAAAATGACACGAGGAACACGCTGGAAGCGACAGAATTGCGATCCGAGAAACCGTTGACGAGAAAATGGTGAGCATTCCCAAATCCTGATCTCATGTTTTTTGGGCTCCAGAACCGTGTTTGTGCATTTCTCATGACTAATTCTGATATAAAATGACGCGACGAACGCGTTGGAAGCGACAGAATTGCGATCCGAGCAACCGTTGACGAGAAAATCGCGAGCATTCCCAAAACCTGATCTCGTGTTTTTTGGACTCCAGAAACGTTTTCGTGCATTTGTCATCACTATTTCCGACGTAAAATGACACGAGGAACACGCTGGAGGCGACAGAATTGCGATCCGAGAAACCGTTGACGAGAAAATGGCGAGCATTCCCCAATCCTGATCTCATGTTTTTTGGGCTCCAGAACCGTGTTTGTGCATTTCTCAAGACGAATTCTGATATAAAATGACGCGAGGAACGCGTTGGAAGCGGCAGAATTGAGATCCGAGCAACCGTTGACGAGAAAATGGCGAGCATTCCCAAATCCTGATCTCATGTTTTTTGGGCTCCAGAACCGTGTTTGTGCATTTCTCATGACTAATTCTGATATAAAATGACGCGAGGAACGCGTTGGAAGCGACAGAATTGAGATCCGAACAACCGTTGACGAGAAAATGGCGAGCATTCCCAAAACTTGATCTCATGTTTTTTGGGCTCCAGAACCGTGTTTGTGCATTTCTCAAGACGAATTCTGATATAAAATGACGCGAGGAACGCGTTGGAAGCGGCAGAATTGAGATCCGAGCAACCGTTGACGAGAAAATGGCGAGCATTCCCAAATCCTGATCTCATGTTTTTTGGGCTCCAGAACCGTGTTTGTGCATTTCTCGTGACTAATTCTGATATAAAATGACGCGACGAACGCGTTGGAAGCGACAGAATTGCGATCCGAGCAACCGTTGACGAGAAAATGGCGAGCATTCCCAAAACCTGATCTCATGTTTTTTGGGCTCCAGAACCGTGTTTCTGCATTTCTCATGACTAATTCTGATATAAAATGACGCGACGAACGCGTTGGAAGCGACAGAATTGCGATCAGAGAAACCGTTGACGAGAAAATGGCGAGCATTCCCAAATCCTGATCTCGTGTTTTTTGGACTCCAGAAACGTTTTCGTGCATTTGTCGTGACTATTTCCGACGCAAAATGACACGAGGAACACGCTGGAAGCGACAGAATTGCGATCCGAGAAACCATTGACGAGAAAATGGCGAGCATTCCCAAATCCTGATCTCATGTTTTTTGGGCTCCAGAACCGTGTTTGTGCATTTCTCATGACTAATTCTGATATAAAATGACGCGACGAACGCGTTGGAAGCGACAGAATTGCGATCCGAGCAACCGTTGACGAGAAAATGGCGAGCATTCCCAAATCCTGATCTCATGTTTTTTGGGCTCCAGAACCGTGTTTGTGCATTTCTTATGACTAATTCTGATATAAAATGACGCGAGGAACGCGTTGGAAGCGACAGAATTGAGATCCGAACAACCGTTGACGAGAAAATGGCGAGCATTCCCAAAACTTGATCTCATGTTTTTTGGGCTCCAGAACCGTGTTTGTGCATTTCTCAAGACGAATTCTGATATAAAATGACGCGAGGAACGCGTTGGAAGCGGCAGAATTGAGATCCGAGCAACCGTTGACGAGAAAATGGCGACCATTCCCAAATCCTGATCTCATGTTTTTTGGGCTCCAGAACCGTGTTTCTGCATTTCTCATGACTAATTCTGATATAAAATGACGCGACGAACGCGTTGGAAGCGACAGAAGTGCGATCAGAGAAACCGTTGACGAGAAAATGGCGAGCATTCCCAAATCCTGATCTCGTATTTTTTGGACTCCAGAAACGTTTTCGTGCATTTGTCGTGACTATTTCCGACGCAAAATGACACGAGGAACACGCTGGAAGCGACAGAATTGCGATCCGAGAAACCGTTGACGAGAAAATGGCGAGCATTCCCAAATCCTGATCTCATGTTTTTTGGGCTCCAGAACCGTGTTTGTGCATTTCTCATGACTAATTCTGATATAAAATGACGCGACGAACGCGTTGGAAGCGACAGAATTGCGATCCGAGCAACCGTTGACGAGAAAATGGCGAGCATTCCCAAATCCTGATCTCATGTTTTTTTGGCTCCAGAACCGTGTTTGTGCATTTCTCATGACTAATTCTGATATAAAATGACGCGACGAACGCGTTGGAAGCGACAGAATTGCGATCCGAGCAACCGTTGACGAGAAAATGGCGAGCATTCCCAAATCCTGATCTCATGTTTTTTGGGCTCCAGAACCGTGTTTGTGCATTTCTCATGACTAATTCTGATATAAAATGACGCGACGAACGCGTTGGAAGCGACAGAATTGCGATCCGAGCAACCGTTGACGAGAAAATGGCGAGCATTCCCAAATCCTGATCTCATGTTTTTTGGGCTCCAGAACCGTGTTTGTGCATTTCTCATGACTAATTCTGATATAAAATGACGCGACGAACGCGTTGGAAGCGACAGAATTGCGATCCGAGCAACCGTTGACGAGAAAATCGCGAGCATTCCCAAAACCTGATCTCGTGTTTTTTGGACTCCAGAAACGTTTTCGTGCATTTGTCATCACTATTTCCGACGTAAAATGACACGAGGAACACGCTGGAGGCGACAGTATTGCGATCCGAGAAACCGTTGACGAGAAAATGGCGAGCATTCCCCAATCCTGATCTCATGTTTTTTGGGCTCCAGAACCGTGTTTGTGCATTTCTCAAGACGAATTCTGATATAAAATGACGCGAGGAACGCGTTGGAAGCGGCAGAATTGAGATCCGAGCAACCGTTGACGAGAAAATGGCGAGCATTCCCAAATCCTGATCTCATGTTTTTTGGGCTCCAGAACCGTGTTTGTGCATTTCTCATGACTAATTCTGATATAAAATGACGCGACGAACGCGTTGGAAGCGACAGAATTGCGATCCGAGCAACCGTTGACGAGAAAATGGCGAGCATTCCCAAATCCTGATCTCATCTTTTTTGGGCTCCAGAACCGTGTTTGTGCATTTCTCGTGACTAATTCTGATATAAAATGACGCGACGAACTCGTTGGAAGCGACAGAATTGCGATCCGAGCAACCGTTGACGAGAAAATGGCGAGCATTCCCAAATCCTGATCTCATGTTTTTTGGGCTCCAGAACCGTGTTTCTGCATTTCTCATGACTAATTCTGATATAAAATGACGCGACGAACGCGTTGGAAGCGACAGAATTGCGATCAGAGAAACCGTTGACGAGAAAATGGCGAGCATTCCCAAATCCTGATCTCGTGTTTTTTGGACTCCAGAAACGTTTTCGTGCATTTGTCGTGACTATTTCTGATATAAAATGACGCGAGGAACGCGTTGGAAGCGACAGAATTGAGATCCGAACAACCGTTGACGAGAAAATGGCGAGCATTCCCAAAACTTGATCTCATGTTTTTTGGGCTCCAGAACCGTGTTTGTGCATTTCTCAAGACGAATTCTGATATAAAATGACGCGAGGAACGCGTTGGAAGCGGCAGAATTGAGATCCGAGCAACCGTTGACGAGAAAATGGCGAGCATTCCCAAATCCTGATCTCATGTTTTTTGGGCTCCAGAACCGTGTTTGTGCATTTCTCGTGACTAATTCTGATATAAAATGACGCGACGAACGCGTTGGAAGCGACAGAATTGCGATCCGAGCAACCGTTGACGAGAAAATGGCGAGCATTCCCAAATCCTGATCTCATGTTTTTTGGGCTCCAGAACCGTGTTTCTGCATTTCTCATGACTAATTCTGATATAAAATGACGCGACGAACGCGTTGGAAGCGACAGAATTGCGATCAGAGAAACCGTTGACGAGAAAATGGCGAGCATTCCCAAATCCTGATCTCGTGTTTTTTGGACTCCAGAAACGTTTTCGTGCATTTGTCGTGACTATTTCCGCCGCAAAATGACACGAGGAACACGCTGGAAGCGACAGAATTGCGATCCGAGAAACCGTTGACGAGAAAATGGCGAGCATTCCCAAATCCTGATCTCATGTTTTTTGGGCTCCAGAACCGTGTTTGTGCATTTCTCATGACTAATTCTGATATAAAATGACGCGACGAACGCGTTGGAAGCGACAGAATTGCGATCCGAGCAACCGTTGACGAGAAAATGGCGAGCATTCCCAAATCCTGATCTCATGTTTTTTGGGCTCCAGAACCGTGTTTGTGCATTTCTCATGACTAATTCTGATATAAAATGACGCGAGGAACGCGTTGGAAGCGACAGAATTGAGATCCGAACAACCGTTGACGAGAAAATGGCGACCATTCCCAAATCCTGATCTCATGTTTTTTGGGCTCCAGAACCGTGTTTCTGCATTTCTCATGACTAATTCTGATATAAAATGACGCGACGAACGCGTTGGAAGCGACAGAAGTGCGATCAGAGCAACCGTTGACGAGAAAATGGCGAGCATTCCCAAATCCTGATCTCATGTTTTTTGGGCTCCAGAACCGTGTTTCTGCATTTCTCATGACTAATTCTGATATAAAATGACGCGACGAACGCGTTGGAAGCGACAGAATTGCGATCAGAGAAACCGTTGACGAGAAAATGGCGAGCATTCCCAAATCCTGATCTCGTGTTTTTTGGACTCCAGAAACGTTTTCGTGCATTTGTCGTGACTATTTCCGACGCAAAATGACACGAGGAACACGCTGGAAGCGACAGAATTGCGATCCGAGAAACCGTTGACGAGAAAATGGTGAGCATTCCCAAATCCTGATCTCATGTTTTTTGGGCTCCAGAACCGTGTTTGTGCATTTCTCATGACTAATTCTGATATAAAATGACGCGACGAACGCGTTGGAAGCGACAGAATTGCGATCCGAGCAACCGTTGACGAGAAAATGGCGAGCATTCCCAAAACTTGATCTCGTGTTTATTGAACTCCAGAACCGTGTTTGTGCATTTCTCAAGACGAATTCCGACGTAAAATGACACGAGGAACATGTTGGAAGCGACAAGATTGCGATCCGAGAAACCGTTGATGACAAAATCGCGAGCATTCCCAAAACCTGAACTCGTGGTTTTTGGACTCCAGAAACGTTTTCGTGCATTTGTCGTGACTATTTCCGACGCAAAATGACACGAGGAACACGCTGGAGGCGACAGAATTGCGATCCGAGAAACCGTTGACGAGAAAATGGCGAGCATTCCCCAATCCTGATCTCATGTTTTTTGGGCTCCAGAACCGTGTTTGTGCATTTCCCATGACTAATTCTGGTATAAAATGACGCGAGGAACACGCTGGAGGCGACAGAATTGCGATCCGAGAAACCGTTGACGAGAAAATGGCGAGCATTCCCCAATCCTGATCTCATGTTTTTTGGGCTCCAGAACCGCGTTTGTGCATTTCTCATGACTAATTCTGATATAAAATGACGCGACGAACGCGTTGGAAGCGACAGAATTGCGATCAGAGAAACCGTTGACGAGAAAATGGCGAGCATTCCCAAATCCTGATCTCGTGTTTTTTGGACTCCAGAAACGTTTTCGTGCATTTGTCGTGACTATTTCCGACGCAAAATGACACGAGGAACACGCTGGAAGCGACAGAATTGCGATCCGAGAAACCGTTGACGAGAAAATGGTGAGCATTCCCAAATCCTGATCTCATGTTTTTTGGGCTCCAGAACCGTGTTTCTGCATTTCTCATGACTAATTCTGATATAAAATGACGCGACGAACGCGTTGGAAGCGACAGAATTGCGATCAGAGAAACCGTTGACGAGAAAATGGCGAGCATTCCCAAATCCTGATCTCGTGTTTTTTGGACTCCAGAAACGTTTTCGTGCATTTGTCATCACTATTTCCGACGTAAAATGACACGAGGAACACGCTGGAGGCGACAGAATTGCGATCCGAGAAACCGTTGACGAGAAAATGGCGAGCATTCCCCAATCCTGATCTCATGTTTTTTGGGCTCCAGAACCGTGTTTGTGCATTTCTCAAGACGAATTCTGATATAAAATGACGCGAGGAACGCGTTGGAAGCGGCAGAATTGAGATCCGAGCAACCGTTGACGAGAAAATGGCGAGCATTCCCAAATCCTGATCTCATGTTTTTTGGGCTCCAGAACCGTGTTTGTGCATTTCTCATGACTAATTCTGATATAAAATGACGCGACGAACGCGTTGGAAGCGACAGAATTGCGATCCGAGCAACCGTTGACGAGAAAATGGCGAGCATTCCCAAATCCTGATCTCATCTTTTTTGGGCTCCAGAACCGTGTTTGTGCATTTCTCATGACTAATTCTGATATAAAATGACGCGAGGAACGCGTTGGAAGCGACAGAATTGAGATCCGAACAACCGTTGACGAGAAAATGGCGAGCATTCCCAAAACTTGATCTCATGTTTTTTGGGCTCCAGAACCGTGTTTGTGCATTTCTCAAGACGAATTCTGATATAAAATGACGCGAGGAACGCGTTGGAAGCGGCAGAATTGAGATCCGAGCAACCGTTGACGAGAAAATGGCGAGCATTCCCAAATCCTGATCTCATGTTTTTTGGGCTCCAGAACCGTGTTTGTGCATTTCTCGTGACTAATTCTGATATAAAATGACGCGACGAACTCGTTGGAAGCGACAGAATTGCGATCCGAGCAACCGTTGACGAGAAAATGGCGAGCATTCCCAAATCCTGATCTCATGTTTTTTGGGCTCCAGAACCGTGTTTCTGCATTTCTCATGACTAATTCTGATATAAAATGACGCGACGAACGCGTTGGAAGCGACAGAATTGCGATCAGAGAAACCGTTGACGAGAAAATGGCGAGCATTCCCAAATCCTGATCTCGTGTTTTTTGGACTCCAGAAACGTTTTCGTGCATTTGTCGTGACTATTTCTGATATAAAATGACGCGAGGAACGCGTTGGAAGCGACAGAATTGAGATCCGAACAACCGTTGACGAGAAAATGGCGAGCATTCCCAAAACTTGATCTCATGTTTTTTGGGCTCCAGAACCGTGTTTGTGCATTTCTCAAGACGAATTCTGATATAAAATGACGCGAGGAACGCGTTGGAAGCGGCAGAATTGAGATCCGAGCAACCGTTGACGAGAAAATGGCGAGCATTCCCAAATCCTGATCTCATGTTTTTTGGGCTCCAGAACCGTGTTTGTGCATTTCTCGTGACTAATTCTGATATAAAATGACGCGACGAACGCGTTGGAAGCGACAGAATTGCGATCCGAGCAACCGTTGACGAGAAAATGGCGAGCATTCCCAAATCCTGATCTCATGTTTTTTGGGCTCCAGAACCGTGTTTCTGCATTTCTCATGACTAATTCTGATATAAAATGACGCGACGAACGCGTTGGAAGCGACAGAATTGCGATCAGAGAAACCGTTGACGAGAAAATGGCGAGCATTCCCAAATCCTGATCTCGTGTTTTTTGGACTCCAGAAACGTTTTCGTGCATTTGTCGTGACTATTTCCGCCGCAAAATGACACGAGGAACACGCTGGAAGCGACAGAATTGCGATCCGAGAAACCGTTGACGAGAAAATGGCGAGCATTCCCAAATCCTGATCTCATGTTTTTTGGGCTCCAGAACCGTGTTTGTGCATTTCTCATGACTAATTCTGATATAAAATGACGCCACGAACGCGTTGGAAGCGACAGAATTGCGATCCGAGCAACCGTTGACGAGAAAATGGCGAGCATTCCCAAATCCTGATCTCATGTTTTTTGGGCTCCAGAACCGTGTTTGTGCATTTCTCATGACTAATTCTGATATAAAATGACGCGAGGAACGCGTTGGAAGCGACAGAATTGAGATCCGAGCAACCGTTGACGAGAAAATGGCGAGCATTCCCAAAACTTGATCTCATGTTTTTTGGGCTCCAGAACCGTGTTTGTGCATTTCTCAAGACGAAATCTGATATAAAATGACGCGAGGAACGCGTTGGAAGCGGCAGAATTGAGATCCGAGCAACCGTTGACGAGAAAATGGCGAGCATTCCCAAATCCTGATCTCATGTTTTTTGGGCTCCAGAATCGTGTTTGTGCATTTCTCATGACTAATTCTGATATAAAATGACGCGACGAACGCGTTGGAAGCGACAGAATTGCGATCCGAGCAACCGTTGACGAGAAAATGGCGAGCATTCCCAAATCCTGATCTCATGTTTTTTGGGCTCCAGAACCGTGTTTGTGCATTTCTCATGACTAATTCTGATATAAAATGACGCGAGGAACGCGTTGGAAGCGGCAGAATTGAGATCCGAGCAACCGTTGACGAGAAAATGGCGAGCATTCCCAAATCCTGATCTCATGTTTTTTCGGCTCCAGAACCGTGTTTCTGCATTTCTCATGACTAATTCTGATATAAAATGACGCGACGAACGCGTTGGAAGCGACAGAAGTGCGATCAGAGAAACCGTTGACGAGAAAATGGCGAGCATTCCCAAATCCTGATCTCGTATTTTTTGGACTCCAGAAACGTTTTCGTGCATTTGTCGTGACTATTTCCGACGCAAAATGACACGAGGAACACGCTGGAAGCGACAGAATTGCGATCCGAGAAACCGTTGACGAGAAAATGGTGAGCATTCCCAAATCCTGATCTCATGTTTTTTGGGCTCCAGAACCGTGTTTGTGCATTTCTCATGACTAATTCTGATATAAAATGACGCGACGAACGCGTTGGAAGCGACAGAATTGCGATCCGAGCAACCGTTGACGAGAAAATGGCGAGCATTCCCAAAACTTGATCTCGTGTTTATTGAACTCCAGAACCGTGTTTGTGCATTTCTCAAGACGAATTCCGACGTAAAATGACACGAGGAACATGTTGGAAGCGACAGGATTGCGATCCGAGAAACCGTTGATGACAAAATCGCGAGCATTCCCAAAACCTGAACTCGTGGTTTTTGGACTCCAGAAACGTTTTCGTGCATTTGTCGTGACTATTTCCGACGCAAAATGTCACGAGGAACACGCTGGAGGCGACAGAATTGCGATCCGAGAAACCGTTGACGAGAAAATGGCGAGCATTCCCCAATCCTGATCTCATGTTTTTTGGGCTCCAGAACCGTGTTTGTGCATTTCCCATGACTAATTCTGGTATAAAATGACGCGAGGAACACGCTGGAGGCGACAGAATTGCGATCCGAGAAACCGTTGACGAGAAAATGGCGAGCATTCCCCAATCCTGATCTCATGTTTTTTGGGCTCCAGAACCGTGTTTCTGCATTTCTCATGACTAATTCTGATATAAAATGACGCGAGGAACACGCTGGAAGCGACAGAATTGCGATCCGAGCAGCCGTTGACGAGAAAATGGCGAGCATTCCCAAATCCTGATCTCATGTTTTTTGGGCTCCAGAACCGTGTTTGTGCATTTCTCATGACTAATTCTGATATAAAATGACGCGACGAACGCGTTGGAAGCGACAGAATTGCGATCCGAGCAACCGTTGACGAGAAAATGGCGAGCATTCCCAAATCCTGATCTCATGTTTTTTGGGCTCCAGAACCGTGTTTGTGCATTTCTCATGACTAATTCTGATATAAAATGACGCGAGGAACGCGTTGGAAGCGACAGAATTGAGATCCGAACAACCGTTGACGAGAAAATGGCGACCATTCCCAAATCCTGATCTCATGTTTTTTGGGCTCCAGAACCGTGTTTGTGCATTTCTCATGACTAATTCTGATATAAAATGACGCGACGAACGCGTTGGAAGCGACAGAATTGCGATCCGAGCAACCGTTGACGAGAAAATGGCGAGCATTCCCAAATCCTGATCTCATGTTTTTTGGGCTCCAGAACCGTGTTTGTGCATTTCTCATGACTAATTCTGATATAAAATGACGCGAGGAACGAGTTGGAAGCGGCAGAATTGAGATCCGAGCAACCGTTGACGAGAAAATGGCGACCATTCCCAAATCCTGATCTCATGTTTTTTGGGCTCCAGAACCGTGTTTCCGCATTTGTCATGACTAATTCTGATATAAAATGACGCGACGAACGCGTTGGAAGCGACAGAATTGCGATCAGAGAAACCGTTGACGAGAAAATGGCGAGCATTCCCAAATCCTGATCTCGTGTTTTTTGGACTCCAGAAACGTTTTCGTGCATTTGTCGTCACTATTTCCGACGTAAAATGACACGAGGAACACGCTGGAGGCGACAGAATTGCGATCCGAGAAACCGTTGACGAGAAAATGGCGAGCATTCCCCAATCCTGATCTCATGTTTTTTGGGCTCCAGAACCGTGTTTGTGCATTTCTCATGACTAATTCTGATATAAAATGACGCGAGGAACGCGTTGGAAGCGACAGAATTGAGATCCGAGCAACCGTTGACGAGAAAATGGCGAGCATTCCCAAATCCTGATCTCATGTTTTTTGGGCTACAGAACCGCGTTTGTGCATTTCTCATGACTAATTCTGATATAAAATGACGCGAGGAACGCGTTGGAAGCGACAGAATTGAGATCCGAGCAACCGTTGACGAGAAAATGGCGACCATTCCCAAATCCTGATCTCATGTTTTTTGGGCTCCAGAACCGTGTTTCTGCATTTCTCATGACTAATTCTGATATAAAATGACGCGACGAACGCGTTGGAAGCGACAGAAGTGCGATCAGAGAAACCGTTGACGAGAAAATGGCGAGCATTCCCAAATCCTGATCTCGTATTTTTTGGACTCCAGAACCGTGTTTCTGCATTTCTCATGACTAATTCTGATATAAAATGACGCGACGAACGCGTTGGAAGCGACAGAAGTGCGATCAGAGAAACCGTTGACGAGAAAATGGCGAGCATTCCCAAATCCTGATCTCGTATTTTTTGGACTCCAGAAACGTTTTCGTGCATTTGTCGTGACTATTTCCGACGCAAAATGACACGAGGAACACGCTGGAAGCGACAGAATTGCGATCCGAGAAACCGTTGACGAGAAAATGGTGAGCATTCCCAAATCCTGATCTCATGTTTTTTGGGCTCCAGAACCGTGTTCGTGCATTTCTCAAGACGAATTCTGATATAAAATGACGCGAGGAACGCGTTGGAAGCGGCAGAATTGAGATCCGAGAAACCGTTGACGACAAAATCGCGAGCATTCCCAAAACTTGATCTCGTGTTTTTTGGGCTCCAGAACCGTGTTTGTGCATTTCTCATGACTAATTCTGGTATAAAATGACGCGAGGAACGCGTTGGAAGCGACAGAATTGAGATCCGAGCAACCGTTGACGAGAAAATGGCGAGCATTCCCAAAACTTGATCTCATGTTTTTTGGGCTCCAGAACCGTGTTTGTGCATTTCTCAAGACGAATTCTGATATAAAATGACGCGAGGAACGCGTTGGAAGCGGCAGAATTGAGATCCGAGCAACCGTTGACGAGAAAATGGCGAGCATTCCCAAATCCTGATCTCATGTTTTTTGGGCTCCAGAATCGTGTTTGTGCATTTCTCATGACTAATTCTGATATAAAATGACGCGACGAACGCGTTGGAAGCGACAGAATTGCGATCCGAGCAACCGTTGACGAGAAAATGGCGAGCATTCCCAAATCCTGATCTCATGTTTTTTGGGCTCCAGAACCGTGTTTGTGCATTTCTCATGACTAATTCTGATATAAAATGACGCGAGGAACGCGTTGGAAGCGGCAGAATTGAGATCCGAGCAACCGTTGACGAGAAAATGGCGAGCATTCCCAAATCCTGATCTCATGTTTTTTCGGCTTCAGAACCGTGTTTCTGCATTTCTCATGACTAATTCTGATATAAAATGACGCGACGAACGCGTTGGAAGCGACAGAAGTGCGATCAGAGAAACCGTTGACGAGAAAATGGCGAGCATTCCCAAATCCTGATCTCGTATTTTTTGGACTCCAGAAACGTTTTCGTGCATTTGTCGTGACTATTTCCGACGCAAAATGACACGAGGAACACGCTGGAAGCGACAGAATTGCGATCCGAGAAACCGTTGACGAGAAAATGGTGAGCATTCCCAAATCCTGATCTCATGTTTTTTGGGCTCCAGAACCGTGTTTGTGCATTTCTCATGACTAATTCTGATATAAAATGACGCGACGAACGCGTTGGAAGCGACAGAAGTGCGATCAGAGAAACCGTTGACGAGAAAATGGCGAGCATTCCCAAATCCTGATCTCATGTTTTTTGGGCTCCAGAACCGTGTTTGTGCATTTCTCATGACTAATTCTGATATAAAATGACGCGAGGAACGCGTTGGAAGCGACAGAATTGAGATCCGAACAACCGTTGACGAGAAAATGGCGAGCATTCCCAAAACTTGATCTCATGTTTTTTGGGCTCCAGAAACGTGTTTGTGCATTTCTCGTGACTAATTCTGATATAAAATGACGCGACGAACGCGTTGGAAGCGACAGAATTGCGATCCGAGCAACCGTTGACGAGAAAATGGCGAGCATTCCCAAATCCTGATCTCATGTTTTTTGGGCTCCAGAACCGTGTTTGTGCATTTCTCATGACTAATTCTGATATAAAATGACGCGACGAACGCGTTGGAAGCGACAGAATTGCGATCAGAGAAACCGTTGACGAGAAAATGGCGAGCATTCCCAAATCCTGATCTCGTGTTTTTTGGACTCCAGAAACGTTTTCGTGCATTTGTCGTGACTATTTCCGACGCAAAATGACACGAGGAACACGCTGGAAGCGACAGAATTGCGATCCGAGAAACCGTTGACGAGAAAATGGTGAGCATTCCCAAATCCTGATCTCATGTTTTTTGGGCTCCAGAACCGTGTTTGTGCATTTCTCATGACTAATTCTGATATAAAATGACGCGACGAACGCGTTGGAAGCGACAGAATTGCGATCCGAGCAACCGTTGACGAGAAAATGGCGAGCATTCCCAAAACTTGATCTCGTGTTTATTGAACTCCAGAACCGTGTTTGTGCATTTCTCAAGACGAATTCCGACGTAAAATGACACGAGGAACATGTTGGAAGCGACAGAATTGCGATCCGAGCAACCGTTGACGAGAAAATCGCGAGCATTCCCAAAACCTGATCTCGTGTTTTTTGGACTCCAGAAACGTTTTCGTGCATTTGTCATCACTATTTCCGACGTAAAATGACACGAGGAACACGCTGGAGGCGACAGAATTGCGATCCGAGAAACCGTTGACGAGAAAATGGCGAGCATTCCCCAATCCTGATCTCATGTTTTTTGGGCTCCAGAACCGTGTTTGTGCATTTCTCAAGACGAATTCTGATATAAAATGACGCGAGGAACGCGTTGGAAGCGGCAGAATTGAGATCCGAGCAACCGTTGACGAGAAAATGGCGAGCATTCCCAAATCCTGATCTCATGTTTTTTGGGCTCCAGAACCGTGTTTGTGCATTTCTCATGACTAATTCTGATATAAAATGACGCGACGAACGCGTTGGAAGCGACAGAATTGCGATCCGAGCAACCGTTGACGAGAAAATGGCGAGCATTCCCAAATCCTGATCTCATCTTTTTTGGGCTCCAGAACCGTGTTTGTGCATTTCTCATGACTAATTCTGATATAAAATGACGCGAGGAACGCGTTGGAAGCGACAGAATTGAGATCCGAACAACCGTTGACGAGAAAATGGCGAGCATTCCCAAAACTTGATCTCATGTTTTTTGGGCTCCAGAACCGTGTTTGTGCATTTCTCATGACTAATTCTGATATAAAATGACGCGACGAACGCGTTGGAAGCGACAGAAGTGCGATCAGAGAAACCGTTGACGAGAAAATGGCGAGCATTCCCAAATCCTGATCTCATGTTTTTTGGGCTCCAGAACCGTGTTTGTGCATTTCTCATGACTAATTCTGATATAAAATGACGCGAGGAACGCGTTGGAAGCGACAGAATTGAGATCCGAACAACCGTTGACGAGAAAATGGCGAGCATTCCCAAAACTTGATCTCATGTTTTTTGGGCTCCAGAAACGTGTTTGTGCATTTCTCGTGACTAATTCTGATATAAAATGACGCGACGAACGCGTTGGAAGCGACAGAATTGCGATCCGAGCAACCGTTGACGAGAAAATGGCGAGCATTCCCAAATCCTGATCTCATGTTTTTTGGGCTCCAGAACCGTGTTTGTGCATTTCTCATGACTAATTCTGATATAAAATGACGCGACGAACGCGTTGGAAGCGACAGAATTGCGATCCGAGAAACCGTTGACGAGAAAATGGTGAGCATTCCCAAATCCTGATCTCATGTTTTTTGGGCTCCAGAACCGTGTTTGTGCATTTCTCATGACTAATTCTGATATAAAATGACGCGACGAACGCGTTGGAAGCGACAGAATTGCGATCCGAGCAACCGTTGACGAGAAAATGGCGAGCATTCCCAAAACTTGATCTCGTGTTTATTGAACTCCAGAACCGTGTTTGTGCATTTCTCAAGACGAATTCCGACGTAAAATGACACGAGGAACATGTTGGAAGCGACAGAATTGCGATCCGAGCAACCGTTGACGAGAAAATCGCGAGCATTCCCAAAACCTGATCTCGTGTTTTTTGGACTCCAGAAACGTTTTCGTGCATTTGTCATCACTATTTCCGACGTAAAATGACACGAGGAACACGCTGGAGGCGACAGAATTGCGATCCGAGAAACCGTTGACGAGAAAATGGCGAGCATTCCCCAATCCTGATCTCATGTTTTTTGGGCTCCAGAACCGTGTTTGTGCATTTCTCAAGACGAATTCTGATATAAAATGACGCGAGGAACGCGTTGGAAGCGGCAGAATTGAGATCCGAGCAACCGTTGACGAGAAAATGGCGAGCATTCCCAAATCCTGATCTCATGTTTTTTGGGCTCCAGAACCGTGTTTGTGCATTTCTCATGACTAATTCTGATATAAAATGACGCGACGAACGCGTTGGAAGCGACAGAATTGCGATCCGAGCAACCGTTGACGAGAAAATGGCGAGCATTCCCAAATCCTGATCTCATCTTTTTTGGGCTCCAGAACCGTGTTTGTGCATTTCTCATGACTAATTCTGATATAAAATGACGCGAGGAACGCGTTGGAAGCGACAGAATTGAGATCCGAACAACCGTTGACGAGAAAATGGCGAGCATTCCCAAAACTTGATCTCATGTTTTTTGGGCTCCAGAACCGTGTTTGTGCATTTCTCATGACTAATTCTGATATAAAATGACGCGACGAACGCGTTGGAAGCGACAGAAGTGCGATCAGAGAAACCGTTGACGAGAAAATGGCGAGCATTCCCAAATCCTGATCTCATGTTTTTTGGGCTCCAGAACCGTGTTTGTGCATTTCTCATGACTAATTCTGATATAAAATGACGCGAGGAACGCGTTGGAAGCGACAGAATTGAGATCCGAACAACCGTTGACGAGAAAATGGCGAGCATTCCCAAAACTTGATCTCATGT
The DNA here is from genome assembly GCA_963675795.1 of Crossocerus cetratus. Lineage (NCBI taxonomy): Eukaryota > Metazoa > Arthropoda > Insecta > Hymenoptera > Crabronidae > Crossocerus > Crossocerus cetratus. The sequence goes on from OY776667.1 coordinate 4,663,753, forward strand.
TTTTTGGGCTCCAGAAACGTGTTTGTGCATTTCTCGTGACTAATTCTGATATAAAATGACGCGACGAACGCGTTGGAAGCGACAGAATTGCGATCCGAGCAACCGTTGACGAGAAAATGGCGAGCATTCCCAAATCCTGATCTCATGTTTTTTGGGCTCCAGAACCGTGTTTGTGCATTTCTCATGACTAATTCTGATATAAAATGACGCGACGAACGCGTTGGAAGCGACAGAATTGCGATCAGAGAAACCGTTGACGAGAAAATGGCGAGCATTCCCAAATCCTGATCTCGTGTTTTTTGGACTCCAGAAACGTTTTCGTGCATTTGTCGTGACTATTTCCGACGCAAAATGACACGAGGAACACGCTGGAAGCGACAGAATTGCGATCCGAGAAACCGTTGACGAGAAAATGGTGAGCATTCCCAAATCCTGATCTCATGTTTTTTGGGCTCCAGAACCGTGTTTGTGCATTTCTCATGACTAATTCTGATATAAAATGACGCGACGAACGCGTTGGAAGCGACAGAATTGCGATCCGAGCAACCGTTGACGAGAAAATGGCGAGCATTCCCAAAACTTGATCTCGTGTTTATTGAACTCCAGAACCGTGTTTGTGCATTTCTCAAGACGAATTCCGACGTAAAATGACACGAGGAACATGTTGGAAGCGACAGAATTGCGATCCGAGCAACCGTTGACGAGAAAATCGCGAGCATTCCCAAAACCTGATCTCGTGTTTTTTGGACTCCAGAAACGTTTTCGTGCATTTGTCATCACTATTTCCGACGTAAAATGACACGAGGAACACGCTGGAGGCGACAGAATTGCGATCCGAGAAACCGTTGACGAGAAAATGGCGAGCATTCCCCAATCCTGATCTCATGTTTTTTGGGCTCCAGAACCGTGTTTGTGCATTTCTCAAGACGAATTCTGATATAAAATGACGCGAGGAACGCGTTGGAAGCGGCAGAATTGAGATCCGAGCAACCGTTGACGAGAAAATGGCGAGCATTCCCAAATCCTGATCTCATGTTTTTTGGGCTCCAGAACCGTGTTTGTGCATTTCTCATGACTAATTCTGATATAAAATGACGCGACGAACGCGTTGGAAGCGACAGAATTGCGATCCGAGCAACCGTTGACGAGAAAATGGCGAGCATTCCCAAATCCTGATCTCATCTTTTTTGGGCTCCAGAACCGTGTTTGTGCATTTCTCATGACTAATTCTGATATAAAATGACGCGAGGAACGCGTTGGAAGCGACAGAATTGAGATCCGAACAACCGTTGACGAGAAAATGGCGAGCATTCCCAAAACTTGATCTCATGTTTTTTGGGCTCCAGAACCGTGTTTGTGCATTTCTCAAGACGAATTCTGATATAAAATGACGCGAGGAACGCGTTGGAAGCGGCAGAATTGAGATCCGAGCAACCGTTGACGAGAAAATGGCGAGCATTCCCAAATCCTGATCTCATGTTTTTTGGGCTCCAGAACCGTGTTTGTGCATTTCTCGTGACTAATTCTGATATAAAATGACGCGACGAACGCGTTGGAAGCGACAGAATTGCGATCCGAGCAACCGTTGACGAGAAAATGGCGAGCATTCCCAAATCCTGATCTCATGTTTTTTGGGCTCCAGAACCGTGTTTCTGCATTTCTCATGACTAATTCTGATATAAAATGACGCGACGAACGCGTTGGAAGCGACAGAATTGCGATCAGAGAAACCGTTGACGAGAAAATGGCGAGCATTCCCAAATCCTGATCTCGTGTTTTTTGGACTCCAGAAACGTTTTCGTGCATTTGTCGTGACTATTTCCGACGCAAAATGACACGAGGAACACGCTGGAAGCGACAGAATTGCGATCCGAGAAACCGTTGACGAGAAAATGGCGAGCATTCCCAAATCCTGATCTCATGTTTTTTGGGCTCCAGAACCGTGTTTGTGCATTTCTCATGACTAATTCTGATATAAAATGACGCGACGAACGCGTTGGAAGCGACAGAATTGCGATCCGAGCAACCGTTGACGAGAAAATGGCGAGCATTCCCAAATCCTGATCTCATGTTTTTTGGGCTCCAGAACCGTGTTTGTGCATTTCTCATGACTAATTCTGATATAAAATGACGCGAGGAACGCGTTGGAAGCGACAGAATTGAGATCCGAACAACCGTTGACGAGAAAATGGCGAGCATTCCCAAAACTTGATCTCATGTTTTTTGGGCTCCAGAAACGTGTTTGTGCATTTCTCGTGACTAATTCTGATATAAAATGACGCGACGAACGCGTTGGAAGCGACAGAATTGCGATCCGAGCAACCGTTGACGAGAAAATGGCGAGCATTCCCAAATCCTGATCTCATGTTTTTTGGGCTCCAGAACCGTGTTTCTGCATTTCTCATGACTAATTCTGATATAAAATGACGCGACGAACGCGTTGGAAGCGACAGAATTGCGATCCGAGCAACCGTTGACGAGAAAATGGCGAGCATTCCCAAATCCTGATCTCATCTTTTTTGGGCTCCAGAACCGTGTTTGTGCATTTCTCATGACTAATTCTGATATAAAATGACGCGAGGAACGCGTTGGAAGCGACAGAATTGAGATCCGAACAACCGTTGACGAGAAAATGGCGAGCATTCCCAAAACTTGATCTCATGTTTTTTGGGCTCCAGAACCGTGTTTGTGCATTTCTCAAGACGAATTCTGATATAAAATGACGCGAGGAACGCGTTGGAAGCGGCAGAATTGAGATCCGAGCAACCGTTGACGAGAAAATGGCGAGCATTCCCAAATCCTGATCTCATGTTTTTTGGGCTCCAGAACCGTGTTTGTGCATTTCTCGTGACTAATTCTGATATAAAATGACGCGACGAACGCGTTGGAAGCGACAGAATTGCGATCCGAGCAACCGTTGACGAGAAAATGGCGAGCATTCCCAAATCCTGATCTCATGTTTTTTGGGCTCCAGAACCGTGTTTCTGCATTTCTCATGACTAATTCTGATATAAAATGACGCGACGAACGCGTTGGAAGCGACAGAATTGCGATCAGAGAAACCGTTGACGAGAAAATGGCGAGCATTCCCAAATCCTGATCTCGTGTTTTTTGGACTCCAGAAACGTTTTCGTGCATTTGTCGTGACTATTTCCGACGCAAAATGACACGAGGAACACGCTGGAAGCGACAGAATTGCGATCCGAGAAACCGTTGACGAGAAAATGGCGAGCATTCCCAAATCCTGATCTCATGTTTTTTGGGCTCCAGAACCGTGTTTGTGCATTTCTCATGACTAATTCTGATATAAAATGACGCGACGAACGCGTTGGAAGCGACAGAATTGCGATCCGAGCAACCGTTGACGAGAAAATGGCGAGCATTCCCAAATCCTGATCTCATGTTTTTTGGGCTCCAGAACCGTGTTTGTGCATTTCTCATGACTAATTCTGATATAAAATGACGCGAGGAACGCGTTGGAAGCGACAGAATTGAGATCCGAACAACCGTTGACGAGAAAATGGCGAGCATTCCCAAAACTTGATCTCATGTTTTTTGGGCTCCAGAAACGTGTTTGTGCATTTCTCGTGACTAATTCTGATATAAAATGACGCGACGAACGCGTTGGAAGCGACAGAATTGCGATCCGAGCAACCGTTGACGAGAAAATGGCGAGCATTCCCAAATCCTGATCTCATGTTTTTTGGGCTCCAGAACCGTGTTTCTGCATTTCTCATGACTAATTCTGATATAAAATGACGCGACGAACGCGTTGGAAGCGACAGAATTGCGATCCGAGCAACCGTTGACGAGAAAATGGCGAGCATTCCCAAATCCTGATCTCATCTTTTTTGGGCTCCAGAACCGTGTTTGTGCATTTCTCATGACTAATTCTGATATAAAATGACGCGAGGAACGCGTTGGAAGCGACAGAATTGAGATCCGAACAACCGTTGACGAGAAAATGGCGAGCATTCCCAAAACTTGATCTCATGTTTTTTGGGCTCCAGAACCGTGTTTGTGCATTTCTCAAGACGAATTCTGATATAAAATGACGCGAGGAACGCGTTGGAAGCGGCAGAATTGAGATCCGAGCAACCGTTGACGAGAAAATGGCGAGCATTCCCAAATCCTGATCTCATGTTTTTTGGGCTCCAGAACCGTGTTTGTGCATTTCTCGTGACTAATTCTGATATAAAATGACGCGACGAACGCGTTGGAAGCGACAGAATTGCGATCCGAGCAACCGTTGACGAGAAAATGGCGAGCATTCCCAAATCCTGATCTCATGTTTTTTGGGCTCCAGAACCGTGTTTCTGCATTTCTCATGACTAATTCTGATATAAAATGACGCGACGAACGCGTTGGAAGCGACAGAATTGCGATCAGAGAAACCGTTGACGAGAAAATGGCGAGCATTCCCAAATCCTGATCTCGTGTTTTTTGGACTCCAGAAACGTTTTCGTGCATTTGTCGTGACTATTTCCGACGCAAAATGACACGAGGAACACGCTGGAAGCGACAGAATTGCGATCCGAGAAACCGTTGACGAGAAAATGGCGAGCATTCCCAAATCCTGATCTCATGTTTTTTGGGCTCCAGAACCGTGTTTGTGCATTTCTCATGACTAATTCTGATATAAAATGACGCGACGAACGCGTTGGAAGCGACAGAATTGCGATCCGAGCAACCGTTGACGAGAAAATGGCGAGCATTCCCAAATCCTGATCTCATGTTTTTTGGGCTCCAGAACCGTGTTTGTGCATTTCTCATGACTAATTCTGATATAAAATGACGCGAGGAACGCGTTGGAAGCGACAGAATTGAGATCCGAACAACCGTTGACGAGAAAATGGCGAGCATTCCCAAAACTTGATCTCATGTTTTTTGGGCTCCAGAAACGTGTTTGTGCATTTCTCGTGACTAATTCTGATATAAAATGACGCGACGAACGCGTTGGAAGCGACAGAATTGCGATCCGAGCAACCGTTGACGAGAAAATGGCGAGCATTCCCAAATCCTGATCTCATGTTTTTTGGGCTCCAGAACCGTGTTTCTGCATTTCTCATGACTAATTCTGATATAAAATGACGCGACGAACGCGTTGGAAGCCACAGAATTGCGATCAGAGAAACCGTTGACGAGAAAATGGCGAGCATTCCCAAATCCTGATCTCGTGTTTTTTGGACTCCAGAAACGTTTTCGTGCATTTGTCGTGACTATTTCCGACGCAAAATGACACGAGGAACACGCTGGAAGCGACAGAATTGCGATCCGAGAAACCGTTGACGAGAAAATGGTGAGCATTCCCAAATCCTGATCTCATGTTTTTTGGGCTCCAGAACCGTGTTTGTGCATTTCTCATGACTAATTCTGATATAAAATGACGCGACGAACGCGTTGGAAGCGACAGAATTGCGATCCGAGCAACCGTTGACGAGAAAATGGCGAGCATTCCCAAAACTTGATCTCGTGTTTATTGAACTCCAGAACCGTGTTTGTGCATTTCTCAAGACGAATTCCGACGTAAAATGACACGAGGAACATGTTGGAAGCGACAGAATTGCGATCCGAGCAACCGTTGACGAGAAAATCGCGAGCATTCCCAAAACCTGATCTCGTGTTTTTTGGACTCCAGAAACGTTTTCGTGCATTTGTCATCACTATTTCCGACGTAAAATGACACGAGGAACACGCTGGAGGCGACAGAATTGCGATCCGAGAAACCGTTGACGAGAAAATGGCGAGCATTCCCCAATCCTGATCTCATGTTTTTTGGGCTCCAGAACCGTGTTTGTGCATTTCTCAAGACGAATTCTGATATAAAATGACGCGAGGAACGCGTTGGAAGCGGCAGAATTGAGATCCGAGCAACCGTTGACGAGAAAATGGCGAGCATTCCCAAATCCTGATCTCATGTTTTTTGGGCTCCAGAACCGTGTTTGTGCATTTCTCATGACTAATTCTGATATAAAATGACGCGACGAACGCGTTGGAAGCGACAGAATTGCGATCCGAGCAACCGTTGACGAGAAAATGGCGAGCATTCCCAAATCCTGATCTCATCTTTTTTGGGCTCCAGAACCGTGTTTGTGCATTTCTCATGACTAATTCTGATATAAAATGACGCGAGGAACGCGTTGGAAGCGACAGAATTGAGATCCGAACAACCGTTGACGAGAAAATGGCGAGCATTCCCAAAACTTGATCTCATGTTTTTTGGGCTCCAGAACCGTGTTTGTGCATTTCTCATGACTAATTCTGATATAAAATGACGCGACGAACGCGTTGGAAGCGACAGAAGTGCGATCAGAGAAACCGTTGACGAGAAAATGGCGAGCATTCCCAAATCCTGATCTCATGTTTTTTGGGCTCCAGAACCGTGTTTGTGCATTTCTCATGACTAATTCTGATATAAAATGACGCGAGGAACGCGTTGGAAGCGACAGAATTGAGATCCGAACAACCGTTGACGAGAAAATGGCGAGCATTCCCAAAACTTGATCTCATGTTTTTTGGGCTCCAGAAACGTGTTTGTGCATTTCTCGTGACTAATTCTGATATAAAATGACGCGACGAACGCGTTGGAAGCGACAGAATTGCGATCCGAGCAACCGTTGACGAGAAAATGGCGAGCATTCCCAAATCCTGATCTCATGTTTTTTGGGCTCCAGAACCGTGTTTGTGCATTTCTCATGACTAATTCTGATATAAAATGACGCGACGAACGCGTTGGAAGCGACAGAATTGCGATCAGAGAAACCGTTGACGAGAAAATGGCGAGCATTCCCAAATCCTGATCTCGTGTTTTTTGGACTCCAGAAACGTTTTCGTGCATTTGTCGTGACTATTTCCGACGCAAAATGACACGAGGAACACGCTGGAAGCGACAGAATTGCGATCCGAGAAACCGTTGACGAGAAAATGGTGAGCATTCCCAAATCCTGATCTCATGTTTTTTGGGCTCCAGAACCGTGTTTGTGCATTTCTCATGACTAATTCTGATATAAAATGACGCGACGAACGCGTTGGAAGCGACAGAATTGCGATCCGAGCAACCGTTGACGAGAAAATGGCGAGCATTCCCAAAACTTGATCTCGTGTTTATTGAACTCCAGAACCGTGTTTGTGCATTTCTCAAGACGAATTCCGACGTAAAATGACACGAGGAACATGTTGGAAGCGACAGAATTGCGATCCGAGCAACCGTTGACGAGAAAATCGCGAGCATTCCCAAAACCTGATCTCGTGTTTTTTGGACTCCAGAAACGTTTTCGTGCATTTGTCATCACTATTTCCGACGTAAAATGACACGAGGAACACGCTGGAGGCGACAGAATTGCGATCCGAGAAACCGTTGACGAGAAAATGGCGAGCATTCCCCAATCCTGATCTCATGTTTTTTGGGCTCCAGAACCGTGTTTGTGCATTTCTCAAGACGAATTCTGATATAAAATGACGCGAGGAACGCGTTGGAAGCGGCAGAATTGAGATCCGAGCAACCGTTGACGAGAAAATGGCGAGCATTCCCAAATCCTGATCTCATGTTTTTTGGGCTCCAGAACCGTGTTTGTGCATTTCTCATGACTAATTCTGATATAAAATGACGCGACGAACGCGTTGGAAGCGACAGAATTGCGATCCGAGCAACCGTTGACGAGAAAATGGCGAGCATTCCCAAATCCTGATCTCATCTTTTTTGGGCTCCAGAACCGTGTTTGTGCATTTCTCATGACTAATTCTGATATAAAATGACGCGAGGAACGCGTTGGAAGCGACAGAATTGAGATCCGAACAACCGTTGACGAGAAAATGGCGAGCATTCCCAAAACTTGATCTCATGTTTTTTGGGCTCCAGAACCGTGTTTGTGCATTTCTCAAGACGAATTCTGATATAAAATGACGCGAGGAACGCGTTGGAAGCGGCAGAATTGAGATCCGAGCAACCGTTGACGAGAAAATGGCGAGCATTCCCAAATCCTGATCTCATGTTTTTTGGGCTCCAGAACCGTGTTTGTGCATTTCTCGTGACTAATTCTGATATAAAATGACGCGACGAACGCGTTGGAAGCGACAGAATTGCGATCCGAGCAACCGTTGACGAGAAAATGGCGAGCATTCCCAAATCCTGATCTCATGTTTTTTGGGCTCCAGAACCGTGTTTCTGCATTTCTCATGACTAATTCTGATATAAAATGACGCGACGAACGCGTTGGAAGCGACAGAATTGCGATCAGAGAAACCGTTGACGAGAAAATGGCGAGCATTCCCAAATCCTGATCTCGTGTTTTTTGGACTCCAGAAACGTTTTCGTGCATTTGTCGTGACTATTTCCGACGCAAAATGACACGAGGAACACGCTGGAAGCGACAGAATTGCGATCCGAGAAACCGTTGACGAGAAAATGGCGAGCATTCCCAAATCCTGATCTCATGTTTTTTGGGCTCCAGAACCGTGTTTGTGCATTTCTCATGACTAATTCTGATATAAAATGACGCGACGAACGCGTTGGAAGCGACAGAATTGCGATCCGAGCAACCGTTGACGAGAAAATGGCGAGCATTCCCAAATCCTGATCTCATGTTTTTTGGGCTCCAGAACCGTGTTTGTGCATTTCTCATGACTAATTCTGATATAAAATGACGCGAGGAACGCGTTGGAAGCGACAGAATTGAGATCCGAACAACCGTTGACGAGAAAATGGCGAGCATTCCCAAAACTTGATCTCATGTTTTTTGGGCTCCAGAAACGTGTTTGTGCATTTCTCGTGACTAATTCTGATATAAAATGACGCGACGAACGCGTTGGAAGCGACAGAATTGCGATCCGAGCAACCGTTGACGAGAAAATGGCGAGCATTCCCAAATCCTGATCTCATGTTTTTTGGGCTCCAGAACCGTGTTTCTGCATTTCTCATGACTAATTCTGATATAAAATGACGCGACGAACGCGTTGGAAGCGACAGAATTGCGATCCGAGCAACCGTTGACGAGAAAATGGCGAGCATTCCCAAATCCTGATCTCATCTTTTTTGGGCTCCAGAACCGTGTTTGTGCATTTCTCATGACTAATTCTGATATAAAATGACGCGAGGAACGCGTTGGAAGCGACAGAATTGAGATCCGAACAACCGTTGACGAGAAAATGGCGAGCATTCCCAAAACTTGATCTCATGTTTTTTGGGCTCCAGAACCGTGTTTGTGCATTTCTCAAGACGAATTCTGATATAAAATGACGCGAGGAACGCGTTGGAAGCGGCAGAATTGAGATCCGAGCAACCGTTGACGAGAAAATGGCGAGCATTCCCAAATCCTGATCTCATGTTTTTTGGGCTCCAGAACCGTGTTTGTGCATTTCTCGTGACTAATTCTGATATAAAATGACGCGACGAACGCGTTGGAAGCGACAGAATTGCGATCCGAGCAACCGTTGACGAGAAAATGGCGAGCATTCCCAAATCCTGATCTCATGTTTTTTGGGCTCCAGAACCGTGTTTCTGCATTTCTCATGACTAATTCTGATATAAAATGACGCGACGAACGCGTTGGAAGCGACAGAATTGCGATCAGAGAAACCGTTGACGAGAAAATGGCGAGCATTCCCAAATCCTGATCTCGTGTTTTTTGGACTCCAGAAACGTTTTCGTGCATTTGTCGTGACTATTTCCGACGCAAAATGACACGAGGAACACGCTGGAAGCGACAGAATTGCGATCCGAGAAACCGTTGACGAGAAAATGGCGAGCATTCCCAAATCCTGATCTCATGTTTTTTGGGCTCCAGAACCGTGTTTGTGCATTTCTCATGACTAATTCTGATATAAAATGACGCGACGAACGCGTTGGAAGCGACAGAATTGCGATCCGAGCAACCGTTGACGAGAAAATGGCGAGCATTCCCAAATCCTGATCTCATGTTTTTTGGGCTCCAGAACCGTGTTTGTGCATTTCTCATGACTAATTCTGATATAAAATGACGCGAGGAACGCGTTGGAAGCGACAGAATTGAGATCCGAACAACCGTTGACGAGAAAATGGCGAGCATTCCCAAAACTTGATCTCATGTTTTTTGGGCTCCAGAAACGTGTTTGTGCATTTCTCGTGACTAATTCTGATATAAAATGACGCGACGAACGCGTTGGAAGCGACAGAATTGCGATCCGAGCAACCGTTGACGAGAAAATGGCGAGCATTCCCAAATCCTGATCTCATGTTTTTTGGGCTCCAGAACCGTGTTTCTGCATTTCTCATGACTAATTCTGATATAAAATGACGCGACGAACGCGTTGGAAGCCACAGAATTGCGATCAGAGAAACCGTTGACGAGAAAATGGCGAGCATTCCCAAATCCTGATCTCGTGTTTTTTGGACTCCAGAAACGTTTTCGTGCATTTGTCGTGACTATTTCCGACGCAAAATGACACGAGGAACACGCTGGAAGCGACAGAATTGCGATCCGAGAAACCGTTGACGAGAAAATGGTGAGCATTCCCAAATCCTGATCTCATGTTTTTTGGGCTCCAGAACCGTGTTTGTGCATTTCTCATGACTAATTCTGATATAAAATGACGCGACGAACGCGTTGGAAGCGACAGAATTGCGATCCGAGCAACCGTTGACGAGAAAATGGCGAGCATTCCCAAAACTTGATCTCGTGTTTATTGAACTCCAGAACCGTGTTTGTGCATTTCTCAAGACGAATTCCGACGTAAAATGACACGAGGAACATGTTGGAAGCGACAGGATTGCGATCCGAGAAACCGTTGATGACAAAATCGCGAGCATTCCCAAAACCTGAACTCGTGGTTTTTGGACTCCAGAAACGTTTTCGTGCATTTGTCGTGACTATTTCCGACGCAAAATGTCACGAGGAACACGCTGGAGGCGACAGAATTGCGATCCGAGAAACCGTTGACGAGAAAATGGCGAGCATTCCCCAATCCTGATCTCATGTTTTTTGGGCTCCAGAACCGTGTTTGTGCATTTCCCATGACTAATTCTGGTATAAAATGACGCGAGGAACACGCTGGAGGCGACAGAATTGCGATCCGAGAAACCGTTGACGAGAAAATGGCGAGCATTCCCCAATCCTGATCTCATGTTTTTTGGGCTCCAGAACCGTGTTTCTGCATTTCTCATGACTAATTCTGATATAAAATGACGCGAGGAACACGCTGGAAGCGACAGAATTGCGATCCGAGCAACCGTTGACGAGAAAATGGCGAGCATTCCCAAATCCTGATCTCATGTTTTTTGGGCTCCAGAACCGTGTTTGTGCATTTCTCATGACTAATTCTGATATAAAATGACGCGAGGAACGAGTTGGAAGCGGCAGAATTGAGATCCGAGCAACCGTTGACGAGAAAATGGCGACCATTCCCAAATCCTGATCTCATGTTTTTTGGGCTCCAGAACCGTGTTTGTGCATTTCTCATGACTAATTCTGATATAAAATGACGCGAGGAACGCGTTGGAAGCGGCAGAATTGAGATCCGAGCAACCGTTGACGAGAAAATGGCGAGCATTCCCAAATCCTGATCTCATGTTTTTTGGGCTCCAGAACCGTGTTTGTGCATTTCTCGTGACTAATTCTGATATAAAATGACGCGACGAACGCGTTGGAAGCGACAGAATTGCGATCCGAGCAACCGTTGACGAGAAAATGGCGAGCATTCCCAAAACCTGATCTCATGTTTTTTGGGCTCCAGAACCGTGTTTCTGCATTTCTCATGACTAATTCTGATATAAAATGACGCGACGAACGCGTTGGAAGCGACAGAATTGCGATCAGAGAAACCGTTGACGAGAAAATGGCGAGCATTCCCAAATCCTGATCTCGTGTTTTTTGGACTCCAGAAACGTTTTCGTGCATTTGTCGTGACTATTTCCGACGCAAAATGACACGAGGAACACGCTGGAAGCGACAGAATTGCGATCCGAGAAACCGTTGACGAGAAAATGGCGAGCATTCCCAAATCCTGATCTCATGTTTTTTGGGCTCCAGAACCGTGTTTGTGCATTTCTTATGACTAATTCTGATATAAAATGACGCGACGAACGCGTTGGAAGCGACAGAATTGCGATCCGAGCAACCGTTGACGAGAAAATGGCGAGCATTCCCAAATCCTGATCTCATGTTTTTTGGGCTCCAGAACCGTGTTTGTGCATTTCTTATGACTAATTCTGATATAAAATGACGCGAGGAACGCGTTGGAAGCGACAGAATTGAGATCCGAACAACCGTTGACGAGAAAATGGCGAGCATTCCCAAAACTTGATCTCATGTTTTTTGGGCTCCAGAACCGTGTTTGTGCATTTCTCAAGACGAATTCTGATATAAAATGACGCGAGGAACGCGTTGGAAGCGGCAGAATTGAGATCCGAGCAACCGTTGACGAGAAAATGGCGACCATTCCCAAATCCTGATCTCATGTTTTTTGGGCTCCAGAACCGTGTTTCTGCATTTCTCATGACTAATTCTGATATAAAATGACGCGACGAACGCGTTGGAAGCGACAGAAGTGCGATCAGAGAAACCGTTGACGAGAAAATGGCGAGCATTCCCAAATCCTGATCTCGTGTTTTTTGGACTCCAGAAACGTTTTCGTGCATTTGTCGTGACTATTTCCGACGCAAAATGACACGAGGAACACGCTGGAAGCGACAGAATTGCGATCCGAGAAACCGTTGACGAGAAAATGGCGAGCATTCCCAAATCCTGATCTCATGTTTTTTGGGCTCCAGAACCGTGTTTGTGCATTTCTCATGACTAATTCTGATATAAAATGACGCGACGAACGCGTTGGAAGCGACAGAATTGCGATCCGAGCAACCGTTGACGAGAAAATGGCGAGCATTCCCAAATCCTGATCTCATGTTTTTTGGGCTCCAGAACCGTGTTTGTGCATTTCTCATGACTAATTCTGATATAAAATGACGCGAGGAACGAGTTGGAAGCGGCAGAATTGAGATCCGAGCAACCGTTGACGAGAAAATGGCGACCATTCCCAAATCCTGATCTCATGTTTTTTGGGCTCCAGAACCGTGTTTGTGCATTTCTCATGACTAATTCTGATATAAAATGACGCGAGGAACGAGTTGGAAGCGGCAGAATTGAGATCCGAGCAACCGTTGACGAGAAAATGGCGACCATTCCCAAATCCTGATCTCATGTTTTTTGGGCTCCAGAACCGTGTTTCTGCATTTCTCATGACTAATTCTGATATAAAATGACGCGACGAACGCGTTGGAAGCGACAGAATTGCGATCAGAGAAACCGTTGACGAGAAAATGGCGAGCATTCCCAAATCCTGATCTCGTGTTTTTTGGACTCCAGAAACGCTTTCGTGCATTTGTCGTCACTATTTCCGACGTAAAATGACACGAGGAACACGCTGGAGGCGACAGAATTGCGATCCGAGAAACCGTTGACGAGAAAATGGCGAGCATTCCCAAAACTTGATCTCATGTTTTTTGGGCTCCAGAAGCGTGTTTGTGCATTTCTCAAGACGAATTCTGATATAAAATGACGCGAGGAACGCGTTAGAAGCGGCAGAATTGAGATCCGAGCAACCGTTGACGAGAAAATGGCGAGCATTCCCAAATCCTGATCTCATGTTTTTTGGGCTCCAGAACCGTGTTTGTGCATTTCTCATGACTAATTCTGATATAAAATGACGCGACAAACGCGTTGGAAGCGACAGAATTGCGATCCGAGCAACCGTTGACGAGAAAATGGCGAGCATTCCCAAATCCTGATCTCATATTTTTTGGGCTCCAGAACCGTGTTTGTGCATTTCTCATGACTAATTCTGATATAAAATGACGCGACGAACGCGTTGGAAGCGACAGAATTGCGATCCGAGCAACCGTTGACGAGAAAATGGCGAGCATTCCCAAATCCTGATCTCATGTTTTTTGGGCTCCAGAACCGTGTTTGTGCATTTCTCATGACTAATTCTGATATAAAATGACGCGAGGAACGCGTTGGAAGCGACAGAATTGAGATCCGAGCAACCGTTGACGAGAAAATGGCGACCATTCCCAAATCCTGATCTCATGTTTTTTGGGCTCCAGAACCGTGTTTGTGCATTTCTCATGACTAATTCTGATATAAAATGACGCGACGAACGCGTTGGAAGCGACAGAATTGCGATCCGAGCAACCGTTGACGCGAAAATGGCGAGCATTCCCAAATCCTGATCTCATGTTTTTTGGGCTCCAGAACCGTGTTTGTGCATTTCTCATGACTAATTCTGATATAAAATGACGCGAGGAACGCGTTGGAAGCGACAGAATTGAGATCCGAGCAACCGTTGACGAGAAAATGGCGACCATTCCCAAATCCTGATCTCATGTTTTTTGGGCTCCAGAACCGTGTTTGTGCATTTCTCATGACTAATTCTGATATAAAATGACGCGACGAACGCGTTGGAAGCGACAGAATTGCGATCCGAGCAACCGTTGACGAGAAAATCGCGAGCATTCCCAAAACCTGATCTCGTGTTTTTTGGACTCCAGAAACGTTTTCGTGCATTTGTCGTCACTATTTCCGACGTAAAATGACACGAGGAACACGCTGGAGGCGACAGAATTGCGATCCGAGAAACCGTTGACGAGAAAATGGCGAGCATTCCCCAATCCTGATCTCATGTTTTTTGGGTTATAGAACCGTGTTTGTGCATTTCTCATGACTAATTCTGATATAAAATGACGCGAGGAACGCGTTGGAAGCGGCAGAATTGAGATCCGAGCAACCGTTGACGAGAAAATGGCGAGCATTCCCAAATCCTGATCTCATGTTTTTTGGCTCCAGAACCGTGTTTGTGCATTTCTCAAGACGAATTCTGATATAAAATGACGCGAGGAACGCGTTGGAAGCGGCAGAATTGAGATCCGAGCAACCGTTGACGAGAAAATGGCGAGCATTCCCAAATCCTGATCTCATGTTTTTTGGGCTCCAGAACCGTGTTTGTGCATTTCTCATGACTAATTCTGATATAAAATGACGCGACGAACGCGTTGGAAGCGACAGAATTGCGATCCGAGCAACCGTTGACGAGAAAATGGCGAGCATTCCCAAATCCTGATCTCATGTTTTTTGGGCTCCAGAACCGTGTTTGTGCATTTCTCATGACTAATTCTGATATAAAATGACGCGAGGAACGAGTTGGAAGCGGCAGAATTGAGATCCGAGCAACCGTTGACGAGAAAATGGCGACCATTCCCAAATCCTGATCTCATGTTTTTTGGGCTCCAGAACCGTGTTTCTGCATTTCTCATGACTAATTCTGATATAAAATGACGCGACGAACGCGTTGGAAGCGACAGAATTGCGATCAGAGGAACCGTTGACGAGAAAATGGCGAGCATTCCCAAATCCTGATCTCGTGTTTTTTGGACTCCAGAAACGATTTCGTGCATTTGTCGTCACTATTTCCGACGTAAAATGACACGAGGAACACGCTGGAGGCGACAGAATTGCGATCCGAGAAACCGTTGACGAGAAAATGGCGAGCATTCCCAAATCCTGATCTCATGTTTTTTGGGCTCCAGAACCGTGTTTGTGCATTTCTCATGACTAATTCTGATATAAAATGACGCGAGGAACGAGTTGGAAGCGGCAGAATTGAGATCCGAGCAACCGTTGACGAGAAAATGGCGAGCATTCCCAAAACTTGATCTCATGTTTTTTGGGCTCCAGAAGCGTGTTTGTGCATTTCTCAAGACGAATTCTGATATAAAATGACGCGAGGAACGCGTTGGAAGCGACAGAATTGAGATCCGAGCAACCGTTGACGAGAAAATGGCGACCATTCCCAAATCCTGATCTCATGTTTTTTGGGCTCCAGAACCGTGTTTGTGCATTTCTCATGACTAATTCTGATATAAAATGACGCGACGAACGCGTTGGAAGCGACAGAATTGCGATCCGAGCAACCGTTGACGAGAAAATGGCGAGCATTCCCAAATCCTGATCTCATGTTTTTTGGGCTCCAGAACCGTGTTTGTGCATTTCTCATGACTAATTCTGATATAAAATGACGCGTGGAACGAGTTGGAAGCGGCAGAATTGAGATCCGAGCAACCGTTGACGAGAAAATGGCGACCATTCCCAAATCCTGATCTCATGTTTTTTGGGCTCCAGAACCGTGTTTCTGCATTTCTCATGACTAATTCTGATATAAAATGACGCGACGAACGCGTTGGAAGCGACAGAATTGCGATCAGAGGAACCGTTGACGAGAAAATGGCGAGCATTCCCAAATCCTGATCTCGTGTTTTTTGGACTCCAGAAACGTTTTCGTGCATTTGTCGTCACTATTTCCGACGTAAAATGACACGAGGAACACGCTGGAGGCGACAGAATTGCGATCCGAGAAACCGTTGACGAGAAAATGGCGAGCATTCCCCAATCCTGTTCTCATGTTTTTTGGGCTCCAGAACCGTGTTTGTGCATTTCTCATGACTAATTCTGACGTAAAATGACGCGAGGAACGCGTTGGAAGCGACAGAATTGAGATCCGAGCAACCGTTGACGAGAAAATGGCGAGCATTCCCAAATCCTGATCTCATGTTTTTTGGGCTCCAGAACCGTGCTTGTGCATTTCTCATGACTAATTCTGATATAAAATGACGCGACGAACGCGTTGGAAGCGACAGAATTGTGATCCGAGCAACCGTTGACGAGAAAATGGCGAGCATTCCCAAATCCTGATCTCATGTTTTTTGGGCTCCAGAACCGTGTTTGTGCATTTCTCATGACTAATTCTGATATAAAATGACGCGAGGAACGCGTTGGAAGCGACAGAATTGAGATCTGAGCAACCGTTGACGAGAAAATGGCGAGCATTCCCAAAACTTGATCTCATGTTTTTTGGGCTCCAGAAGCGTGTTTGTGCATTTCTCAAGACGAATTCTGATATAAAATGACGCGAGGAACGCGTTGGAAGCGACAGAATTGAGATCCGAGCAACCGTTGACGAGAAAATGGCGACCATTCCCAAATCCTGATCTCATGTTTTTTGGGCTCCAGAACCGTGTTTGTGCATTTCTCATGACTAATTCTGATATAAAATGACGCGACGAACGCGTTGGAAGCGACAGAATTGCGATCCGAGCAACCGTTGACGAGAAAATGGCGAGCATTCCCAAAACTTGATCTCATGTTTTTTGGGCTCCAGAAGCGTGTTCGTGCATTTCTCAAGACGAATTCTGATATAAAATGACGCGAGGAACGCGTTAGAAGCGGCAGAATTGAGATCCGAGCAACCGTTGACGAGAAAATGGCGAGCATTCCCAAATCCTGATCTCATGTTTTTTGGGCTCCAGAACCGTGTTTGTGCATTTCTCATGACTAATTCTGATATAAAATGACACGAGGAACACGCTGGAGGCGACAGAATTGCGATCCGAGCAACCGTTGACGAGAAAATGGCGAGCATTCCCAAAACTTGATCTCATGTTTTTTGGGCTCCAGAAGCGTGTTTGTGCATTTCTCAAGACGAATTCTGATATAAAATGACGCGAGGAACGCGTTAGAAGCGGCAGAATTGAGATCCGAGCAACCGTTGACGAGAAAATGGCGAGCATTCCCAAATCCTGATCTCATGTTTTTTGGGCTCCAGAACCGTGTTTGTGCATTTCTCATGACTAATTCTGATATAAAATGACACGAGGAACACGCTGGAGGCGACAGAATTGCGATCCGAGAAACCGTTGACGAGAAAATGGCGAGCATTCCCAAAACTTGATCTCATGTTTTTTGGGCTCCAGAAGCGTGTTTGTGCATTTCTCAAGACGAATTCTGATATAAAATGACGCGAGGAACGCGTTAGAAGCGGCAGAATTGAGATCCGAGCAACCGTTGACGAGAAAATGGCGAGCATTCCCAAATCCTGATCTCATGTTTTTTGGGCTCCAGAACCGTGTTTGTGCATTTCTCATGACTAATTCTGATATAAAATGACGCGACGAACGCGTTGGAAGCGACAGAATTGCGATCCGAGCAACCGTTGACGAGAAAATCGCGAGCATTCCCAAAACCTGATCTCGTGTTTTTTGGACTCCAGAAACGTTTTCGTGCATTTGTCGTCACTATTTCCGACGTAAAATGACACGAGGAACACGCTGGAGGCGACAGAATTGCGATCCGAGAAACCGTTGACGAGAAAATGGCGAGCATTCCCCAATCCTGATCTCATGTTTTTTGGGTTATAGAACCGTGTTTGTGCATTTCTCATGACTAATTCTGATATAAAATGACGCGAGGAACGCGTTGGAAGCGGCAGAATTGAGATCCGAGCAACCGTTGACGAGAAAATGGCGAGCATTCCCAAATCCTGATCTCATGTTTTTTGGCTCCAGAACCGTGTTTGTGCATTTCTCAAGACGAATTCTGATATAAAATGACGCGAGGAACGCGTTGGAAGCGGCAGAATTGAGATCCGAGCAACCGTTGACGAGAAAATGGCGAGCATTCCCAAATCCTGATCTCATGTTTTTTGGGCTCCAGAACCGTGTTTGTGCATTTCTCATGACTAATTCTGATATAAAATGACGCGACGAACGCGTTGGAAGCGACAGAATTGCGATCCGAGCAACCGTTGACGAGAAAATGGCGAGCATTCCCAAATCCTGATCTCATGTTTTTTGGGCTCCAGAACCGTGTTTGTGCATTTCTCATGACTAATTCTGATATAAAATGACGCGAGGAACGAGTTGGAAGCGGCAGAATTGAGATCCGAGCAACCGTTGACGAGAAAATGGCGACCATTCCCAAATCCTGATCTCATGTTTTTTGGGCTCCAGAACCGTGTTTCTGCATTTCTCATGACTAATTCTGATATAAAATGACGCGACGAACGCGTTGGAAGCGACAGAATTGCGATCAGAGGAACCGTTGACGAGAAAATGGCGAGCATTCCCAAATCCTGATCTCGTGTTTTTTGGACTCCAGAAACGTTTTCGTGCATTTGTCGTCACTATTTCCGACGTAAAATGACACGAGGAACACGCTGGAGGCGACAGAATTGCGATCCGAGAAACCGTTGACGAGAAAATGGCGAGCATTCCCAAATCCTGATCTCATGTTTTTTGGGCTCCAGAACCGTGTTTGTGCATTTCTCATGACTAATTCTGATATAAAATGACGCGAGGAACGAGTTGGAAGCGGCAGAATTGAGATCCGAGCAACCGTTGACGAGAAAATGGCGAGCATTCCCAAAACTTGATCTCATGTTTTTTGGGCTCCAGAAGCGTGTTTGTGCATTTCTCAAGACGAATTCTGATATAAAATGACGCGAGGAACGCGTTGGAAGCGACAGAATTGAGATCCGAGCAACCGTTGACGAGAAAATGGCGACCATTCCCAAATCCTGATCTCATGTTTTTTGGGCTCCAGAACCGTGTTTGTGCATTTCTCATGACTAATTCTGATATAAAATGACGCGACGAACGCGTTGGAAGCGACAGAATTGCGATCCGAGCAACCGTTGACGAGAAAATGGCGAGCATTCCCAAATCCTGATCTCATGTTTTTTGGGCTCCAGAACCGTGTTTGTGCATTTCTCATGACTAATTCTGATATAAAATGACGCGTGGAACGAGTTGGAAGCGGCAGAATTGAGATCCGAGCAACCGTTGACGAGAAAATGGCGACCATTCCCAAATCCTGATCTCATGTTTTTTGGGCTCCAGAACCGTGTTTCTGCATTTCTCATGACTAATTCTGATATAAAATGACGCGACGAACGCGTTGGAAGCGACAGAATTGCGATCAGAGGAACCGTTGACGAGAAAATGGCGAGCATTCCCAAATCCTGATCTCGTGTTTTTTGGACTCCAGAAACGTTTTCGTGCATTTGTCGTCACTATTTCCGACGTAAAATGACACGAGGAACACGCTGGAGGCGACAGAATTGCGATCCGAGAAACCGTTGACGAGAAAATGGCGAGCATTCCCCAATCCTGTTCTCATGTTTTTTGGGCTCCAGAACCGTGTTTGTGCATTTCTCATGACTAATTCTGACGTAAAATGACGCGAGGAACGCGTTGGAAGCGACAGAATTGAGATCCGAGCAACCGTTGACGAGAAAATGGCGAGCATTCCCAAATCCTGATCTCATGTTTTTTGGGCTCCAGAACCGTGCTTGTGCATTTCTCATGACTAATTCTGATATAAAATGACGCGACGAACGCGTTGGAAGCGACAGAATTGTGATCCGAGCAACCGTTGACGAGAAAATGGCGAGCATTCCCAAATCCTGATCTCATGTTTTTTGGGCTCCAGAACCGTGTTTGTGCATTTCTCATGACTAATTCTGATATAAAATGACGCGAGGAACGCGTTGGAAGCGACAGAATTGAGATCTGAGCAACCGTTGACGAGAAAATGGCGAGCATTCCCAAAACTTGATCTCATGTTTTTTGGGCTCCAGAAGCGTGTTTGTGCATTTCTCAAGACGAATTCTGATATAAAATGACGCGAGGAACGCGTTGGAAGCGACAGAATTGAGATCCGAGCAACCGTTGACGAGAAAATGGCGACCATTCCCAAATCCTGATCTCATGTTTTTTGGGCTCCAGAACCGTGTTTGTGCATTTCTCATGACTAATTCTGATATAAAATGACGCGACGAACGCGTTGGAAGCGACAGAATTGCGATCCGAGCAACCGTTGACGAGAAAATGGCGAGCATTCCCAAAACTTGATCTCATGTTTTTTGGGCTCCAGAAGCGTGTTTGTGCATTTCTCAAGACGAATTCTGATATAAAATGACGCGAGGAACGCGTTAGAAGCGGCAGAATTGAGATCCGAGCAACCGTTGACGAGAAAATGGCGAGCATTCCCAAATCCTGATCTCATGTTTTTTGGGCTCCAGAACCGTGTTTGTGCATTTCTCATGACTAATTCTGATATAAAATGACACGAGGAACACGCTGGAGGCGACAGAATTGCGATCCGAGCAACCGTTGACGAGAAAATGGCGAGCATTCCCAAAACTTGATCTCATGTTTTTTGGGCTCCAGAAGCGTGTTTGTGCATTTCTCAAGACGAATTCTGATATAAAATGACGCGAGGAACGCGTTAGAAGCGGCAGAATTGAGATCCGAGCAACCGTTGACGAGAAAATGGCGAGCATTCCCAAATCCTGATCTCATGTTTTTTGGGCTCCAGAACCGTGTTTGTGCATTTCTCATGACTAATTCTGATATAAAATGACACGAGGAACACGCTGGAGGCGACAGAATTGCGATCCGAGAAACCGTTGACGAGAAAATGGCGAGCATTCCCAAAACTTGATCTCATGTTTTTTGGGCTCCAGAAGCGTGTTTGTGCATTTCTCAAGACGAATTCTGATATAAAATGACGCGAGGAACGCGTTAGAAGCGGCAGAATTGAGATCCGAGCAACCGTTGACGAGAAAATGGCGAGCATTCCCAAATCCTGATCTCATGTTTTTTGGGCTCCAGAACCGTGTTTGTGCATTTCTCATGACTAATTCTGATATAAAATGACGCGACAAACGCGTTGGAAGCGACAGAATTGCGATCCGAGCAACCGTTGACGAGAAAATGGCGAGCATTCCCAAATCCTGATCTCATGTTTTTTGGGCTCCAGAACCGTGTTTGTGCATTTCTCATGACTAATTCTGATATAAAATGACGCGACGAACGCGTTGGAAGCGACAGAATTGCGATCCGAGCAACCGTTGACGAGAAAATGGCGAGCATTCCCAAATCCTGATCTCATGTTTTTTGGGCTCCAGAACCGTGTTTGTGCATTTCTCATGACTAATTCTGATATAAAATGACGCGAGGAACGCGTTGGAAGCGACAGAATTGAGATCCGAGCAACCGTTGACGAGAAAATGGCGACCATTCCCAAATCCTGATCTCATGTTTTTTGGGCTCCAGAACCGTGTTTGTGCATTTCTCATGACTAATTCTGATATAAAATGACGCGACGAACGCGTTGGAAGCGACAGAATTGCGATCCGAGCAACCGTTGACGCGAAAATGGCGAGCATTCCCAAATCCTGATCTCATGTTTTTTGGGCTCCAGAACCGTGTTTGTGCATTTCTCATGACTAATTCTGATATAAAATGACGCGAGGAACGCGTTGGAAGCGACAGAATTGAGATCCGAGCAACCGTTGACGAGAAAATGGCGACCATTCCCAAATCCTGATCTCATGTTTTTTGGGCTCCAGAACCGTGTTTGTGCATTTCTCATGACTAATTCTGATATAAAATGACGCGACGAACGCGTTGGAAGCGACAGAATTGCGATCCGAGCAACCGTTGACGAGAAAATCGCGAGCATTCCCAAAACCTGATCTCGTGTTTTTTGGACTCCAGAAACGTTTTCGTGCATTTGTCGTCACTATTTCCGACGTAAAATGACACGAGGAACACGCTGGAGGCGACAGAATTGAGATCCGAGCAACCGTTGACGAGAAAATGGCGAGCATTCCCAAATCCTGATCTCATGTTTTTTGGGCTCCAGAACCGTGTTTGTGCATTTCTCATGACTAATTCTGATATAAAATGACGCGACAAACGCGTTGGAAGCGACAGAATTGCGATCCGAGCAACCGTTGACGAGAAAATGGCGAGCATTCCCAAATCCTGATCTCATGTTTTTTGGGCTCCAGAACCGTGTTTGTGCATTTCTCATGACTAATTCTGATATAAAATGACGCGACGAACGCGTTGGAAGCGACAGAATTGCGATCCGAGCAACCGTTGACGAGAAAATGGCGAGCATTCCCAAATCCTGATCTCATGTTTTTTGGGCTCCAGAACCGTGTTTGTGCATTTCTCATGACTAATTCTGATATAAAATGACGCGAGGAACGCGTTGGAAGCGACAGAATTGAGATCCGAGCAACCGTTGACGAGAAAATGGCGACCATTCCCAAATCCTGATCTCATGTTTTTTGGGCTCCAGAACCGTGTTTGTGCATTTCTCATGACTAATTCTGATATAAAATGACGCGACGAACGCGTTGGAAGCGACAGAATTGCGATCCGAGCAACCGTTGACGCGAAAATGGCGAGCATTCCCAAATCCTGATCTCATGTTTTTTGGGCTCCAGAACCGTGTTTGTGCATTTCTCATGACTAATTCTGATATAAAATGACGCGAGGAACGCGTTGGAAGCGACAGAATTGAGATCCGAGCAACCGTTGACGAGAAAATGGCGACCATTCCCAAATCCTGATCTCATGTTTTTTGGGCTCCAGAACCGTGTTTGTGCATTTCTCATGACTAATTCTGATATAAAATGACGCGACGAACGCGTTGGAAGCGACAGAATTGCGATCCGAGCAACCGTTGACGAGAAAATCGCGAGCATTCCCAAAACCTGATCTCGTGTTTTTTGGACTCCAGAAACGTTTTCGTGCATTTGTCGTCACTATTTCCGACGTAAAATGACACGAGGAACACGCTGGAGGCGACAGAATTGCGATCCGAGAAACCGTTGACGAGAAAATGGCGAGCATTCCCCAATCCTGATCTCATGTTTTTTGGGTTATAGAACCGTGTTTGTGCATTTCTCATGACTAATTCTGATATAAAATGACGCGAGGAACGCGTTGGAAGCGGCAGAATTGAGATCCGAGCAACCGTTGACGAGAAAATGGCGAGCATTCCCAAATCCTGATCTCATGTTTTTTGGCTCCAGAACCGTGTTTGTGCATTTCTCAAGACGAATTCTGATATAAAATGACGCGAGGAACGCGTTGGAAGCGGCAGAATTGAGATCCGAGCAACCGTTGACGAGAAAATGGCGAGCATTCCCAAATCCTGATCTCATGTTTTTTGGGCTCCAGAACCGTGTTTGTGCATTTCTCATGACTAATTCTGATATAAAATGACGCGACGAACGCGTTGGAAGCGACAGAATTGCGATCCGAGCAACCGTTGACGAGAAAATGGCGAGCATTCCCAAATCCTGATCTCATGTTTTTTGGGCTCCAGAACCGTGTTTGTGCATTTCTCATGACTAATTCTGATATAAAATGACGCGAGGAACGAGTTGGAAGCGGCAGAATTGAGATCCGAGCAACCGTTGACGAGAAAATGGCGACCATTCCCAAATCCTGATCTCATGTTTTTTGGGCTCCAGAACCGTGTTTCTGCATTTCTCATGACTAATTCTGATATAAAATGACGCGACGAACGCGTTGGAAGCGACAGAATTGCGATCAGAGGAACCGTTGACGAGAAAATGGCGAGCATTCCCAAATCCTGATCTCGTGTTTTTTGGACTCCAGAAACGTTTTCGTGCATTTGTCGTCACTATTTCCGACGTAAAATGACACGAGGAACACGCTGGAGGCGACAGAATTGCGATCCGAGAAACCGTTGACGAGAAAATGGCGAGCATTCCCCAATCCTGTTCTCATGTTTTTTGGGCTCCAGAACCGTGTTTGTGCATTTCTCATGACTAATTCTGACGTAAAATGACGCGAGGAACGCGTTGGAAGCGACAGAATTGAGATCCGAGCAACCGTTGACGAGAAAATGGCGAGCATTCCCAAATCCTGATCTCATGTTTTTTGGGCTCCAGAACCGTGCTTGTGCATTTCTCATGACTAATTCTGATATAAAATGACGCGACGAACGCGTTGGAAGCGACAGAATTGTGATCCGAGCAACCGTTGACGAGAAAATGGCGAGCATTCCCAAATCCTGATCTCATGTTTTTTGGGCTCCAGAACCGTGTTTGTGCATTTCTCATGACTAATTCTGATATAAAATGACGCGAGGAACGCGTTGGAAGCGACAGAATTGAGATCCGAGCAACCGTTGACGAGAAAATGGCGAGCATTCCCAAAACTTGATCTCATGTTTTTTGGGCTCCAGAAGCGTGTTTGTGCATTTCTCAAGACGAATTCTGATATAAAATGACGCGAGGAACGCGTTGGAAGCGACAGAATTGAGATCCGAGCAACCGTTGACGAGAAAATGGCGACCATTCCCAAATCCTGATCTCATGTTTTTTGGGCTCCAGAACCGTGTTTGTGCATTTCTCATGACTAATTCTGATATAAAATGACGCGACGAACGCGTTGGAAGCGACAGAATTGCGATCCGAGCAACCGTTGACGAGAAAATGGCGAGCATTCCCAAATCCTGATCTCATGTTTTTTGGGCTCCAGAACCGTGTTTGTGCATTTCTCATGACTAATTCTGATATAAAATGACGCGAGGAACGAGTTGGAAGCGGCAGAATTGAGATCCGAGCAACCGTTGACGAGAAAATGGCGACCATTCCCAAATCCTGATCTCATGTTTTTTGGGCTCCAGAACCGTGTTTCTGCATTTCTCATGACTAATTCTGATATAAAATGACGCGACGAACGCGTTGGAAGCGACAGAATTGCGATCAGAGGAACCGTTGACGAGAAAATGGCGAGCATTCCCAAATCCTGATCTCGTGTTTTTTGGACTCCAGAAACGTTTTCGTGTATTTGTCGTCACTATTTCCGACGTAAAATGACACGAGGAACACGCTGGAGGCGACAGAATTGCGATCCGAGAAACCGTTGACGAGAAAATGGCGAGCATTCCCCAATCCTGTTCTCATGTTTTTTGGGCTCCAGAACCGTGTTTGTGCATTTCTCATGACTAATTCTGACGTAAAATGACGCGAGGAACGCGTTGGAAGCGACAGAATTGAGATCCGAGCAACCGTTGACGAGAAAATGGCGAGCATTCCCAAATCCTGATCTCATGTTTTTTGGGCTCCAGAACCGTGCTTGTGCATTTCTCATGACTAATTCTGATATAAAATGACGCGACGAACGCGTTGGAAGCGACAGAATTGTGATCCGAGCAACCGTTGACGAGAAAATGGCGAGCATTCCCAAATCCTGATCTCATGTTTTTTGGGCTCCAGAACCGTGCTTGTGCATTTCTCATGACTAATTCTGATATAAAATGACGCGACGAACGCGTTGGAAGCGACAGAATTGTGATCCGAGCAACCGTTGACGAGAAAATGGCGAGCATTCCCAAATCCTGATCTCATGTTTTTTGGGCTCCAGAACCGTGTTTGTGCATTTCTCATGACTAATTCTGATATAAAATGACGCGAGGAACGCGTTGGAAGCGACAGAATTGAGATCCGAGCAACCGTTGACGAGAAAATGGCGACCATTCCCAAATCCTGATCTCATGTTTTTTGGGCTCCAGAACCGTGTTTGTGCATTTCTCATGACTAATTCTGACGTAAAATGGCGCGAGGAACGCGTTGGAAGCGACAGAATTGAGATCCGAGCAACCGTTGACGAGAAAATGGCGAGCATTCCCAAATCCTGATCTCATGTTTTTTGGGCTCCAGAACCGTGCTTGTGCATTTCTCATGACTAATTCTGATATAAAATGACGCGACGAACGCGTTGGAAGCGACAGAATTGTGATCCGAGCAACCGTTGACGAGAAAATGGCGAGCATTCCCAAATCCTGATCTCATGTTTTTTGGGCTCCAGAACCGTGTTTGTGCATTTCTCATGACTAATTCTGATATAAAATGACGCGACGAACGCGTTGGAAGCGACAGAAGTGCGATCAGAGAAACCGTTGACGAGAAAATGGCGAGCATTCCCAAATCCTGATCTCGTATTTTTTGGGCTCCAGAACCGTGTTTGTGCATTTCTCATGACTAATTCTGATATAAAATGACGCGAGGAACGCGTTGGAAGCGACAGAATTGAGATCCGAGCAACCGTTGACGAGAAAATGGCGAGCATTCCCAAATCCTGATCTCATGTTTTTTGGGCTCCAGAACCGTGTTTGTGCATTTCTCGTGACTAATTCTGATATAAAATGACGCGACGAACGCGTTGGAAGCGACAGAATTGCGATCCGAGCAACCGTTGACGAGAAAATGGCGAGCATTCCCAAATCCTGATCTCATGTTTTTTGGGCTCCAGAACCGTGTTTCTGCATTTCTCATGACTAATTCTGATATAAAATGACGCGACGAACGCGTTGGAAGCGACAGAATTGCGATCAGAGAAACCGTTGACGAGAAAATGGCGAGCATTCCCAAATCCTGATCTCGTGTTTTTTGGACTCCAGAAACGTTTTCGTGCATTTGGCGTGACTATTTCCGACGCAAAATGACACGAGGAACACGCTGGAAGCGACAGAATTGCGATCCGAGAAACCGTTGACGAGAAAATGGTGAGCATTCCCAAATCCTGATGTCATGTTTTTTGGGCTCCAGAACCGTGTTTGTGCATTTCTCATGACTAATTCTGATATAAAATGACGCGACGAACGCGTTGGAAGCGACAGAATTGCGATCCCAGCAACCGTTGACGAGAAAATGGCGAGCATTCCCAAAACTTGATCTCGTGTTTATTGAACTCCAGAACCGTGTTTGTGCATTTCTCAAGACGAATTCCGACGTAAAATGACACGAGGAACATGTTGGAAGCGACAGGATTGCGATCCGAGAAACCGTTGATGACAAAATCGCGAGCATTCCCAAAACCTGAACTCGTGGTTTTTGGACTCCAGAAACGTTTTCGTGCATTTGTCGTGACTATTTCCGACGCAAAATGTCACGAGGAACACGCTGGAGGCGACAGAATTGCGATCCGAGAAACCGTTGACGAGAAAATGGCGAGCATTCCCCAATCCTGATCTCATGTTTTTTGGGCTCCAGAACCGTGTTTGTGCATTTCCCATGACTAATTCTGGTATAAAATGACGCGAGGAACACGCTGGAGGCGACAGAATTGCGATCCGAGAAACCGTTGACGAGAAAATGGCGAGCATTCCCCAATCCTGATCTCATGTTTTTTGGGCTCCAGAACCGTGTTTCTGCATTTCTCATGACTAATTCTGATATAAAATGACGCGAGGAACACGCTGGAAGCGACAGAATTGCGATCCGAGCAACCGTTGACGAGAAAATGGCGAGCATTCCCAAATCCTGATCTCATGTTTTTTGGGCTCCAGAACCGTGTTTGTGCATTTCTCATGACTAATTCTGATATAAAATGACGCGAGGAACGAGTTGGAAGCGGCAGAATTGAGATCCGAGCAACTGTTGACGAGAAAATGGCGCCATTCCCAAATCCTGATCTCATGTTTTTTGGGCTCCAGAACCGCGTTTGTGCATTTCTCATGACTAATTCTGATATAAAATGACGCGAGGAACGCGTTGGAAGCGACAGAATTGAGATCCGAGAAACCGTTGACGACAAAATCGCGAGCATTCCCAAAACTTGATCTCATGTTTTTTGGGCTCCAGAACCGTGTTTCCGCATTTGTCATGACTAATTCTGATATAAAATGACGCGACGAACGCGTTGGAAGCGACAGAATTGCTATCAGAGAAACCGTTGACGAGAAAATGGCGAGCATTCCCAAATCCTGATCTCGTGTTTTTTGGACTCCAGAAACGTTTTCGTGCATTTGTCGTCACTATTTCCGACGTAAAATGACACGAGGAACACGCTGGAGGCGACAGAATTGCGATCCGAGAAACCGTTGACGAGAAAATGGCGAGCATTCCCCAATCCTGATCTCATGTTTTTTGGGCTCCAGAACCGTGTTTGTGCATTTCTCATGACTAATTCTGATATAAAATGACGCGAGGAACGCGTTGGAAGCGACAGAATTGAGATCCGAGCAACCGTTGACGAGAAAATGGCGAGCATTCCCAAATCCTGATCTCATGTTTTTTGGGCTCCAGAACCGCGTTTGTGCATTTCTCATGACTAATTCTGATATAAAATGACGCGAGGAACGCGTTGGAAGCGACAGAATTGAGATCCGAGCAACCGTTGACGAGAAAATGGCGACCATTCCCAAATCCTGATCTCATGTTTTTTGGGCTCCAGAACCGTGTTTCTGCATTTCTCATGACTAATTCTGATATAAAATGACGCGACGAACGCGTTGGAAGCGACAGAAGTGCGATCAGAGAAACCGTTGACGAGAAAATGGCGAGCATTCCCAAATCCTGATCTCGTATTTTTTGGACTCCAGAAACGTTTTCGTGCATTTGTCGTGACTATTTCCGACGCAAAATGACACGAGGAACACGCTGGAAGCGACAGAATTGCGATCCGAGAAACCGTTGACGAGAAAATGGTGAGCATTCCCAAATCCTGATCTCATGTTTTTTGGGCTCCAGAACCGTGTTCGTGCATTTCTCAAGACGAATTCTGATATAAAATGACGCGAGGAACGCGTTGGAAGCGGCAGAATTGAGATCCGAGAAACCGTTGACGACAAAATCGCGAGCATTCCCAAAACTTGATCTCGTGTTTTTTGGGCTCCAGAACCGTGTTTGTGCATTTCTCATGACTAATTCTGGTATAAAATGACGCGAGGAACGCGTTGGAAGCGACAGAATTGAGATCCGAGCAACCGTTGACGAGAAAATGGCGAGCATTCCCAAAACTTGATCTCATGTTTTTTGGGCTCCAGAACCGTGTTTGTGCATTTCTCAAGACGAATTCTGATATAAAATGACGCGAGGAACGCGTTGGAAGCGGCAGAATTGAGATCCGAGCAACCGTTGACGAGAAAATGGCGAGCATTCCCAAATCCTGATCTCATGTTTTTTGGGCTCCAGAATCGTGTTTGTGCATTTCTCATGACTAATTCTGATATAAAATGACGCGACGAACGCGTTGGAAGCGACAGAATTGCGATCCGAGCAACCGTTGACGAGAAAATGGCGAGCATTCCCAAATCCTGATCTCATGTTTTTTGGGCTCCAGAACCGTGTTTGTGCATTTCTCATGACTAATTCTGATATAAAATGACGCGAGGAACGCGTTGGAAGCGGCAGAATTGAGATCCGAGCAACCGTTGACGAGAAAATGGCGAGCATTCCCAAATCCTGATCTCATGTTTTTTCGGCTCCAGAACCGTGTTTCTGCATTTCTCATGACTAATTCTGATATAAAATGACGCGACGAACGCGTTGGAAGCGACAGAAGTGCGATCAGAGAAACCGTTGACGAGAAAATGGCGAGCATTCCCAAATCCTGATCTCGTATTTTTTGGACTCCAGAAACGTTTTCGTGCATTTGTCGTGACTATTTCCGACGCAAAATGACACGAGGAACACGCTGGAAGCGACAGAATTGCGATCCGAGAAACCGTTGACGAGAAAATGGTGAGCATTCCCAAATCCTGATCTCATGTTTTTTGGGCTCCAGAACCGTGTTTGTGCATTTCTCATGACTAATTCTGATATAAAATGACGCGACGAACGCGTTGGAAGCGACAGAATTGCGATCCGAGCAACCGTTGACGAGAAAATGGCGAGCATTCCCAAAACTTGATCTCGTGTTTATTGAACTCCAGAACCGTGTTTGTGCATTTCTCAAGACGAATTCCGACGTAAAATGACACGAGGAACATGTTGGAAGCGACAGGATTGCGATCCGAGAAACCGTTGATGACAAAATCGCGAGCATTCCCAAAACCTGAACTCGTGGTTTTTGGACTCCAGAAACGTTTTCGTGCATTTGTCGTGACTATTTCCGACGCAAAATGTCACGAGGAACACGCTGGAGGCGACAGAATTGCGATCCGAGAAACCGTTGACGAGAAAATGGCGAGCATTCCCCAATCCTGATCTCATGTTTTTTGGGCTCCAGAACCGTGTTTGTGCATTTCCCATGACTAATTCTGGTATAAAATGACGCGAGGAACGCGTTGGAAGCGACAGAATTGAGATCCGAACAACCGTTGACGAGAAAATGGCGAGCATTCCCAAAACTTGATCTCATGTTTTTTGGGCTCCAGAACCGTGTTTGTGCATTTCTCAAGACGAATTCTGATATAAAATGACGCGAGGAACGCGTTGGAAGCGGCAGAATTGAGATCCGAGCAACCGTTGACGAGAAAATGGCGAGCATTCCCAAATCCTGATCTCATGTTTTTTGGGCTCCAGAACCGTGTTTGTGCATTTCTCGTGACTAATTCTGATATAAAATGACGCGACGAACGCGTTGGAAGCGACAGAATTGCGATCCGAGCAACCGTTGACGAGAAAATGGCGAGCATTCCCAAATCCTGATCTCATGTTTTTTGGGCTCCAGAACCGTGTTTCTGCATTTCTCATGACTAATTCTGATATAAAATGACGCGACGAACGCGTTGGAAGCGACAGAATTGCGATCAGAGAAACCGTTGACGAGAAAATGGCGAGCATTCCCAAATCCTGATCTCGTGTTTTTTGGACTCCAGAAACGTTTTCGTGCATTTGTCGTGACTATTTCCGACGCAAAATGACACGAGGAACACGCTGGAAGCGACAGAATTACGATCCGAGAAACCGTTGACGAGAAAATGGCGAGCATTCCCAAATCCTGATCTCATGTTTTTTGGGCTCCAGAACCGTGTTTGTGCATTTCTCATGACTAATTCTGATATAAAATGACGCGACGAACGCGTTGGAAGCGACAGAATTGCGATCCGAGCAACCGTTGACGAGAAAATGGCGAGCATTCCCAAATCCTGATCTCATGTTTTTTGGGCTCCAGAACCGTGTTTGTGCATTTCTCATGACTAATTCTGATATAAAATGACGCGAGGAACGCGTTGGAAGCGACAGAATTGAGATCCGAACAACCGTTGACGAGAAAATGGCGAGCATTCCCAAAACTTGATCTCATGTTTTTTGGGCTCCAGAAACGTGTTTGTGCATTTCTCGTGACTAATTCTGATATAAAATGACGCGACGAACGCGTTGGAAGCGACAGAATTGCGATCCGAGCAACCGTTGACGAGAAAATGGCGAGCATTCCCAAATCCTGATCTCATGTTTTTTGGGCTCCAGAACCGTGTTTGTGCATTTCTCATGACTAATTCTGATATAAAATGACGCGACGAACGCGTTGGAAGCGACAGAATTGCGATCAGAGAAACCGTTGACGAGAAAATGGCGAGCATTCCCAAATCCTGATCTCATGTTTTTTGGGCTCCAGAACCGTGTTTGTGCATTTCTTATGACTAATTCTGATATAAAATGACGCGACGAACGCGTTGGAAGCGACAGAATTGCGATCCGAGCAACCCTTGACGAGAAAATGGCGAGCATTCCCAAATCCTGATCTCATGTTTTTTGGGCTCCAGAACCGTGTTTGTGCATTTCTTATGACTAATTCTGATATAAAATGACGCGAGGAACGCGTTGGAAGCGACAGAATTGAGATCCGAACAACCGTTGACGAGAAAATGGCGAGCATTCCCAAAACTTGATCTCATGTTTTTTGGGCTCCAGAACCGTGTTTGTGCATTTCTCAAGACGAATTCTGATATAAAATGACGCGAGGAACGCGTTGGAAGCGGCAGAATTGAGATCCGAGCAACCGTTGACGAGAAAATGGCGACCATTCCCAAATCCTGATCTCATGTTTTTTGGGCTCCAGAACCGTGTTTCTGCATTTCTCATGACTAATTCTGATATAAAATGACGCGACGAACGCGTTGGAAGCGACAGAAGTGCGATCAGAGAAACCGTTGACGAGAAAATGGCGAGCATTCCCAAATCCTGATCTCGTGTTTTTTGGACTCCAGAAACGTTTTCGTGCATTTGTCGTGACTATTTCCGACGCAAAATGACACGAGGAACACGCTGGAAGCGACAGAATTGCGATCCGAGAAACCGTTGACGAGAAAATGGCGAGCATTCCCAAATCCTGATCTCATGTTTTTTGGGCTCCAGAACCGTGTTTGTGCATTTCTCATGACTAATTCTGATATAAAATGACGCGACGAACGCGTTGGAAGCGACAGAATTGCGATCCGAGCAACCGTTGACGAGAAAATGGCGAGCATTCCCAAATCCTGATCTCATGTTTTTTGGGCTCCAGAACCGTGTTTGTGCATTTCTCATGACTAATTCTGATATAAAATGACGCGAGGAACGAGTTGGAAGCGGCAGAATTGAGATCCGAGCAACCGTTGACGAGAAAATGGCGACCATTCCCAAATCCTGATCTCATGTTTTTTGGGCTCCAGAACCGTGTTTCTGCATTTCTCATGACTAATTCTGATATAAAATGACGCGACGAACGCGTTGGAAGCGACAGAATTGCGATCAGAGAAACCGTTGACGAGAAAATGGCGAGCATTCCCAAATCCTGATCTCGTGTTTTTTGGACTCCAGAAACGCTTTCGTGCATTTGTCGTCACTATTTCCGACGTAAAATGACACGAGGAACACGCTGGAGGCGACAGAATTGCGATCCGAGAAACCGTTGACGAGAAAATGGCGAGCATTCCCAAAACTTGATCTCATGTTTTTTGGGCTCCAGAAGCGTGTTTGTGCATTTCTCAAGACGAATTCTGATATAAAATGACGCGAGGAACGCGTTAGAAGCGGCAGAATTGAGATCCGAGCAACCGTTGACGAGAAAATGGCGAGCATTCCCAAATCCTGATCTCATGTTTTTTGGGCTCCAGAACCGTGTTTGTGCATTTCTCATGACTAATTCTGATATAAAATGACGCGACAAACGCGTTGGAAGCGACAGAATTGCGATCCGAGCAACCGTTGACGAGAAAATGGCGAGCATTCCCAAATCCTGATCTCATATTTTTTGGGCTCCAGAACCGTGTTTGTGCATTTCTCATGACTAATTCTGATATAAAATGACGCGACGAACGCGTTGGAAGCGACAGAATTGCGATCCGAGCAACCGTTGACGAGAAAATGGCGAGCATTCCCAAATCCTGATCTCATGTTTTTTGGGCTCCAGAACCGTGTTTGTGCATTTCTCATGACTAATTCTGATATAAAATGACGCGAGGAACGCGTTGGAAGCGACAGAATTGAGATCCGAGCAACCGTTGACGAGAAAATGGCGACCATTCCCAAATCCTGATCTCATGTTTTTTGGGCTCCAGAACCGTGTTTGTGCATTTCTCATGACTAATTCTGATATAAAATGACGCGACGAACGCGTTGGAAGCGACAGAATTGCGATCCGAGCAACCGTTGACGCGAAAATGGCGAGCATTCCCAAATCCTGATCTCATGTTTTTTGGGCTCCAGAACCGTGTTTGTGCATTTCTCATGACTAATTCTGATATAAAATGACGCGAGGAACGCGTTGGAAGCGACAGAATTGAGATCCGAGCAACCGTTGACGAGAAAATGGCGACCATTCCCAAATCCTGATCTCATGTTTTTTGGGCTCCAGAACCGTGTTTGTGCATTTCTCATGACTAATTCTGATATAAAATGACGCGACGAACGCGTTGGAAGCGACAGAATTGCGATCCGAGCAACCGTTGACGAGAAAATCGCGAGCATTCCCAAAACCTGATCTCGTGTTTTTTGGACTCCAGAAACGTTTTCGTGCATTTGTCGTCACTATTTCCGACGTAAAATGACACGAGGAACACGCTGGAGGCGACAGAATTGCGATCCGAGAAACCGTTGACGAGAAAATGGCGAGCATTCCCCAATCCTGATCTCATGTTTTTTGGGTTATAGAACCGTGTTTGTGCATTTCTCATGACTAATTCTGATATAAAATGACGCGAGGAACGCGTTGGAAGCGGCAGAATTGAGATCCGAGCAACCGTTGACGAGAAAATGGCGAGCATTCCCAAATCCTGATCTCATGTTTTTTGGCTCCAGAACCGTGTTTGTGCATTTCTCAAGACGAATTCTGATATAAAATGACGCGAGGAACGCGTTGGAAGCGGCAGAATTGAGATCCGAGCAACCGTTGACGAGAAAATGGCGAGCATTCCCAAATCCTGATCTCATGTTTTTTGGGCTCCAGAACCGTGTTTGTGCATTTCTCATGACTAATTCTGATATAAAATGACGCGACGAACGCGTTGGAAGCGACAGAATTGCGATCCGAGCAACCGTTGACGAGAAAATGGCGAGCATTCCCAAATCCTGATCACATGTTTTTTGGGCTCCAGAACCGTGTTTGTGCATTTCTCATGACTAATTCTGATATAAAATGACGCGAGGAACGAGTTGGAAGCGGCAGAATTGAGATCCGAGCAACCGTTGACGAGAAAATGGCGACCATTCCCAAATCCTGATCTCATGTTTTTTGGGCTCCAGAACCGTGTTTGTGCATTTCTCATGACTAATTCTGATATAAAATGACGCGAGGAACGCGTTGGAAGCGGCAGAATTGAGATCCGAGCAACCGTTGACGAGAAAATGGCGAGCATTCCCAAATCCTGATCTCATGTTTTTTCGGCTCCAGAACCGTGTTTCTGCATTTCTCATGACTAATTCTGATATAAAATGACGCGACGAACGCGTTGGAAGCGACAGAAGTGCGATCAGAGAAACCGTTGACGAGAAAATGGCGAGCATTCCCAAATCCTGATCTCGTATTTTTTGGACTCCAGAAACGTTTTCGTGCATTTGTCGTGACTATTTCCGACGCAAAATGACACGAGGAACACGCTGGAAGCGAC
This sequence comes from Crossocerus cetratus, assembly GCA_963675795.1. NCBI lineage: Eukaryota > Metazoa > Arthropoda > Insecta > Hymenoptera > Crabronidae > Crossocerus > Crossocerus cetratus. The sequence continues at coordinate 4,699,203 of OY776667.1, forward strand.
AGAATTGCGATCCGAGAAACCGTTGACGAGAAAATGGTGAGCATTCCCAAATCCTGATCTCATGTTTTTTGGGCTCCAGAACCGTGTTTGTGCATTTCTCATGACTAATTCTGATATAAAATGACGCGACGAACGCGTTGGAAGCGACAGAATTGCGATCCGAGCAACCGTTGACGAGAAAATGGCGAGCATTCCCAAAACTTGATCTCGTGTTTATTGAACTCCAGAACCGTGTTTGTGCATTTCTCAAGACGAATTCCGACGTAAAATGACACGAGGAACATGTTGGAAGCGACAGGATTGCGATCCGAGAAACCGTTGATGACAAAATCGCGAGCATTCCCAAAACCTGAACTCGTGGTTTTTGGACTCCAGAAACGTTTTCGTGCATTTGTCGTGACTATTTCCGACGCAAAATGTCACGAGGAACACGCTGGAGGCGACAGAATTGCGATCCGAGAAACCGTTGACGAGAAAATGGCGAGCATTCCCCAATCCTGATCTCATGTTTTTTGGGCTCCAGAACCGTGTTTGTGCATTTCCCATGACTAATTCTGGTATAAAATGACGCGAGGAACGCGTTAGAAGCGGCAGAATTGAGATCCGAGCAACCGTTGACGAGAAAATGGCGAGCATTCCCAAATCCTGATCTCATGTTTTTTGGGCTCCAGAACCGTGTTTGTGCATTTCTCATGACTAATTCTGATATAAAATGACACGAGGAACACGCTGGAGGCGACAGAATTGCGATCCGAGCAACCGTTGACGAGAAAATGGCGAGCATTCCCAAAACTTGATCTCATGTTTTTTGGGCTCCAGAAGCGTGTTTGTGCATTTCTCAAGACGAATTCTGATATAAAATGACGCGAGGAACGCGTTAGAAGCGGCAGAATTGAGATCCGAGCAACCGTTGACGAGAAAATGGCGAGCATTCCCAAATCCTGATCTCATGTTTTTTGGGCTCCAGAACCGTGTTTGTGCATTTCTCATGACTAATTCTGATATAAAATGACACGAGGAACACGCTGGAGGCGACAGAATTGCGATCCGAGAAACCGTTGACGAGAAAATGGCGAGCATTCCCAAAACTTGATCTCATGTTTTTTGGGCTCCAGAAGCGTGTTTGTGCATTTCTCAAGACGAATTCTGATATAAAATGACGCGAGGAACGCGTTAGAAGCGGCAGAATTGAGATCCGAGCAACCGTTGACGAGAAAATGGCGAGCATTCCCAAATCCTGATCTCATGTTTTTTGGGCTCCAGAACCGTGTTTGTGCATTTCTCATGACTAATTCTGATATAAAATGACGCGACGAACGCGTTGGAAGCGACAGAATTGCGATCCGAGCAACCGTTGACGAGAAAATCGCGAGCATTCCCAAAACCTGATCTCGTGTTTTTTGGACTCCAGAAACGTTTTCGTGCATTTGTCGTCACTATTTCCGACGTAAAATGACACGAGGAACACGCTGGAGGCGACAGAATTGCGATCCGAGAAACCGTTGACGAGAAAATGGCGAGCATTCCCCAATCCTGATCTCATGTTTTTTGGGTTATAGAACCGTGTTTGTGCATTTCTCATGACTAATTCTGATATAAAATGACGCGAGGAACGCGTTGGAAGCGGCAGAATTGAGATCCGAGCAACCGTTGACGAGAAAATGGCGAGCATTCCCAAATCCTGATCTCATGTTTTTTGGCTCCAGAACCGTGTTTGTGCATTTCTCAAGACGAATTCTGATATAAAATGACGCGAGGAACGCGTTGGAAGCGGCAGAATTGAGATCCGAGCAACCGTTGACGAGAAAATGGCGAGCATTCCCAAATCCTGATCTCATGTTTTTTGGGCTCCAGAACCGTGTTTGTGCATTTCTCATGACTAATTCTGATATAAAATGACGCGACGAACGCGTTGGAAGCGACAGAATTGCGATCCGAGCAACCGTTGACGAGAAAATGGCGAGCATTCCCAAATCCTGATCTCATGTTTTTTGGGCTCCAGAACCGTGTTTGTGCATTTCTCATGACTAATTCTGATATAAAATGACGCGAGGAACGAGTTGGAAGCGGCAGAATTGAGATCCGAGCAACCGTTGACGAGAAAATGGCGACCATTCCCAAATCCTGATCTCATGTTTTTTGGGCTCCAGAACCGTGTTTCTGCATTTCTCATGACTAATTCTGATATAAAATGACGCGACGAACGCGTTGGAAGCGACAGAATTGCGATCAGAGGAACCGTTGACGAGAAAATGGCGAGCATTCCCAAATCCTGATCTCGTGTTTTTTGGACTCCAGAAACGTTTTCGTGCATTTGTCGTCACTATTTCCGACGTAAAATGACACGAGGAACACGCTGGAGGCGACAGAATTGCGATCCGAGAAACCGTTGACGAGAAAATGGCGAGCATTCCCAAATCCTGATCTCATGTTTTTTGGGCTCCAGAACCGTGTTTGTGCATTTCTCATGACTAATTCTGATATAAAATGACGCGAGGAACGAGTTGGAAGCGGCAGAATTGAGATCCGAGCAACCGTTGACGAGAAAATGGCGAGCATTCCCAAAACTTGATCTCATGTTTTTTGGGCTCCAGAAGCGTGTTTGTGCATTTCTCAAGACGAATTCTGATATAAAATGACGCGAGGAACGCGTTGGAAGCGACAGAATTGAGATCCGAGCAACCGTTGACGAGAAAATGGCGACCATTCCCAAATCCTGATCTCATGTTTTTTGGGCTCCAGAACCGTGTTTGTGCATTTCTCATGACTAATTCTGATATAAAATGACGCGACGAACGCGTTGGAAGCGACAGAATTGCGATCCGAGCAACCGTTGACGAGAAAATGGCGAGCATTCCCAAATCCTGATCTCATGTTTTTTGGGCTCCAGAACCGTGTTTGTGCATTTCTCATGACTAATTCTGATATAAAATGACGCGTGGAACGAGTTGGAAGCGGCAGAATTGAGATCCGAGCAACCGTTGACGAGAAAATGGCGACCATTCCCAAATCCTGATCTCATGTTTTTTGGGCTCCAGAACCGTGTTTCTGCATTTCTCATGACTAATTCTGATATAAAATGACGCGACGAACGCGTTGGAAGCGACAGAATTGCGATCAGAGGAACCGTTGACGAGAAAATGGCGAGCATTCCCAAATCCTGATCTCGTGTTTTTTGGACTCCAGAAACGTTTTCGTGCATTTGTCGTCACTATTTCCGACGTAAAATGACACGAGGAACACGCTGGAGGCGACAGAATTGCGATCCGAGAAACCGTTGACGAGAAAATGGCGAGCATTCCCCAATCCTGTTCTCATGTTTTTTGGGCTCCAGAACCGTGTTTGTGCATTTCTCATGACTAATTCTGACGTAAAATGACGCGAGGAACGCGTTGGAAGCGACAGAATTGAGATCCGAGCAACCGTTGACGAGAAAATGGCGAGCATTCCCAAATCCTGATCTCATGTTTTTTGGGCTCCAGAACCGTGCTTGTGCATTTCTCATGACTAATTCTGATATAAAATGACGCGACGAACGCGTTGGAAGCGACAGAATTGTGATCCGAGCAACCGTTGACGAGAAAATGGCGAGCATTCCCAAATCCTGATCTCATGTTTTTTGGGCTCCAGAACCGTGTTTGTGCATTTCTCATGACTAATTCTGATATAAAATGACGCGAGGAACGCGTTGGAAGCGACAGAATTGAGATCTGAGCAACCGTTGACGAGAAAATGGCGAGCATTCCCAAAACTTGATCTCATGTTTTTTGGGCTCCAGAAGCGTGTTTGTGCATTTCTCAAGACGAATTCTGATATAAAATGACGCGAGGAACGCGTTGGAAGCGACAGAATTGAGATCCGAGCAACCGTTGACGAGAAAATGGCGACCATTCCCAAATCCTGATCTCATGTTTTTTGGGCTCCAGAACCGTGTTTGTGCATTTCTCATGACTAATTCTGATATAAAATGACGCGACGAACGCGTTGGAAGCGACAGAATTGCGATCCGAGCAACCGTTGACGAGAAAATGGCGAGCATTCCCAAAACTTGATCTCATGTTTTTTGGGCTCCAGAAGCGTGTTTGTGCATTTCTCAAGACGAATTCTGATATAAAATGACGCGAGGAACGCGTTAGAAGCGGCAGAATTGAGATCCGAGCAACCGTTGACGAGAAAATGGCGAGCATTCCCAAATCCTGATCTCATGTTTTTTGGGCTCCAGAACCGTGTTTGTGCATTTCTCATGACTAATTCTGATATAAAATGACACGAGGAACACGCTGGAGGCGACAGAATTGCGATCCGAGCAACCGTTGACGAGAAAATGGCGAGCATTCCCAAAACTTGATCTCATGTTTTTTGGGCTCCAGAAGCGTGTTTGTGCATTTCTCAAGACGAATTCTGATATAAAATGACGCGAGGAACGCGTTAGAAGCGGCAGAATTGAGATCCGAGCAACCGTTGACGAGAAAATGGCGAGCATTCCCAAATCCTGATCTCATGTTTTTTGGGCTCCAGAACCGTGTTTGTGCATTTCTCATGACTAATTCTGATATAAAATGACACGAGGAACACGCTGGAGGCGACAGAATTGCGATCCGAGAAACCGTTGACGAGAAAATGGCGAGCATTCCCAAAACTTGATCTCATGTTTTTTGGGCTCCAGAAGCGTGTTTGTGCATTTCTCAAGACGAATTCTGATATAAAATGACGCGAGGAACGCGTTAGAAGCGGCAGAATTGAGATCCGAGCAACCGTTGACGAGAAAATGGCGAGCATTCCCAAATCCTGATCTCATGTTTTTTGGGCTCCAGAACCGTGTTTGTGCATTTCTCATGACTAATTCTGATATAAAATGACGCGACAAACGCGTTGGAAGCGACAGAATTGCGATCCGAGCAACCGTTGACGAGAAAATGGCGAGCATTCCCAAATCCTGATCTCATGTTTTTTGGGCTCCAGAACCGTGTTTGTGCATTTCTCATGACTAATTCTGATATAAAATGACGCGACGAACGCGTTGGAAGCGACAGAATTGCGATCCGAGCAACCGTTGACGAGAAAATGGCGAGCATTCCCAAATCCTGATCTCATGTTTTTTGGGCTCCAGAACCGTGTTTGTGCATTTCTCATGACTAATTCTGATATAAAATGACGCGAGGAACGCGTTGGAAGCGACAGAATTGAGATCCGAGCAACCGTTGACGAGAAAATGGCGACCATTCCCAAATCCTGATCTCATGTTTTTTGGGCTCCAGAACCGTGTTTGTGCATTTCTCATGACTAATTCTGATATAAAATGACGCGACGAACGCGTTGGAAGCGACAGAATTGCGATCCGAGCAACCGTTGACGCGAAAATGGCGAGCATTCCCAAATCCTGATCTCATGTTTTTTGGGCTCCAGAACCGTGTTTGTGCATTTCTCATGACTAATTCTGATATAAAATGACGCGAGGAACGCGTTGGAAGCGACAGAATTGAGATCCGAGCAACCGTTGACGAGAAAATGGCGACCATTCCCAAATCCTGATCTCATGTTTTTTGGGCTCCAGAACCGTGTTTGTGCATTTCTCATGACTAATTCTGATATAAAATGACGCGACGAACGCGTTGGAAGCGACAGAATTGCGATCCGAGCAACCGTTGACGAGAAAATCGCGAGCATTCCCAAAACCTGATCTCGTGTTTTTTGGACTCCAGAAACGTTTTCGTGCATTTGTCGTCACTATTTCCGACGTAAAATGACACGAGGAACACGCTGGAGGCGACAGAATTGAGATCCGAGCAACCGTTGACGAGAAAATGGCGAGCATTCCCAAATCCTGATCTCATGTTTTTTGGGCTCCAGAACCGTGTTTGTGCATTTCTCATGACTAATTCTGATATAAAATGACGCGACAAACGCGTTGGAAGCGACAGAATTGCGATCCGAGCAACCGTTGACGAGAAAATGGCGAGCATTCCCAAATCCTGATCTCATGTTTTTTGGGCTCCAGAACCGTGTTTGTGCATTTCTCATGACTAATTCTGATATAAAATGACGCGACGAACGCGTTGGAAGCGACAGAATTGCGATCCGAGCAACCGTTGACGAGAAAATGGCGAGCATTCCCAAATCCTGATCTCATGTTTTTTGGGCTCCAGAACCGTGTTTGTGCATTTCTCATGACTAATTCTGATATAAAATGACGCGAGGAACGCGTTGGAAGCGACAGAATTGAGATCCGAGCAACCGTTGACGAGAAAATGGCGACCATTCCCAAATCCTGATCTCATGTTTTTTGGGCTCCAGAACCGTGTTTGTGCATTTCTCATGACTAATTCTGATATAAAATGACGCGACGAACGCGTTGGAAGCGACAGAATTGCGATCCGAGCAACCGTTGACGCGAAAATGGCGAGCATTCCCAAATCCTGATCTCATGTTTTTTGGGCTCCAGAACCGTGTTTGTGCATTTCTCATGACTAATTCTGATATAAAATGACGCGAGGAACGCGTTGGAAGCGACAGAATTGAGATCCGAGCAACCGTTGACGAGAAAATGGCGACCATTCCCAAATCCTGATCTCATGTTTTTTGGGCTCCAGAACCGTGTTTGTGCATTTCTCATGACTAATTCTGATATAAAATGACGCGACGAACGCGTTGGAAGCGACAGAATTGCGATCCGAGCAACCGTTGACGAGAAAATCGCGAGCATTCCCAAAACCTGATCTCGTGTTTTTTGGACTCCAGAAACGTTTTCGTGCATTTGTCGTCACTATTTCCGACGTAAAATGACACGAGGAACACGCTGGAGGCGACAGAATTGCGATCCGAGAAACCGTTGACGAGAAAATGGCGAGCATTCCCCAATCCTGATCTCATGTTTTTTGGGTTATAGAACCGTGTTTGTGCATTTCTCATGACTAATTCTGATATAAAATGACGCGAGGAACGCGTTGGAAGCGGCAGAATTGAGATCCGAGCAACCGTTGACGAGAAAATGGCGAGCATTCCCAAATCCTGATCTCATGTTTTTTGGCTCCAGAACCGTGTTTGTGCATTTCTCAAGACGAATTCTGATATAAAATGACGCGAGGAACGCGTTGGAAGCGGCAGAATTGAGATCCGAGCAACCGTTGACGAGAAAATGGCGAGCATTCCCAAATCCTGATCTCATGTTTTTTGGGCTCCAGAACCGTGTTTGTGCATTTCTCATGACTAATTCTGATATAAAATGACGCGACGAACGCGTTGGAAGCGACAGAATTGCGATCCGAGCAACCGTTGACGAGAAAATGGCGAGCATTCCCAAATCCTGATCTCATGTTTTTTGGGCTCCAGAACCGTGTTTGTGCATTTCTCATGACTAATTCTGATATAAAATGACGCGAGGAACGAGTTGGAAGCGGCAGAATTGAGATCCGAGCAACCGTTGACGAGAAAATGGCGACCATTCCCAAATCCTGATCTCATGTTTTTTGGGCTCCAGAACCGTGTTTCTGCATTTCTCATGACTAATTCTGATATAAAATGACGCGACGAACGCGTTGGAAGCGACAGAATTGCGATCAGAGGAACCGTTGACGAGAAAATGGCGAGCATTCCCAAATCCTGATCTCGTGTTTTTTGGACTCCAGAAACGTTTTCGTGCATTTGTCGTCACTATTTCCGACGTAAAATGACACGAGGAACACGCTGGAGGCGACAGAATTGCGATCCGAGAAACCGTTGACGAGAAAATGGCGAGCATTCCCCAATCCTGTTCTCATGTTTTTTGGGCTCCAGAACCGTGTTTGTGCATTTCTCATGACTAATTCTGACGTAAAATGACGCGAGGAACGCGTTGGAAGCGACAGAATTGAGATCCGAGCAACCGTTGACGAGAAAATGGCGAGCATTCCCAAATCCTGATCTCATGTTTTTTGGGCTCCAGAACCGTGCTTGTGCATTTCTCATGACTAATTCTGATATAAAATGACGCGACGAACGCGTTGGAAGCGACAGAATTGTGATCCGAGCAACCGTTGACGAGAAAATGGCGAGCATTCCCAAATCCTGATCTCATGTTTTTTGGGCTCCAGAACCGTGTTTGTGCATTTCTCATGACTAATTCTGATATAAAATGACGCGAGGAACGCGTTGGAAGCGACAGAATTGAGATCCGAGCAACCGTTGACGAGAAAATGGCGAGCATTCCCAAAACTTGATCTCATGTTTTTTGGGCTCCAGAAGCGTGTTTGTGCATTTCTCAAGACGAATTCTGATATAAAATGACGCGAGGAACGCGTTGGAAGCGACAGAATTGAGATCCGAGCAACCGTTGACGAGAAAATGGCGACCATTCCCAAATCCTGATCTCATGTTTTTTGGGCTCCAGAACCGTGTTTGTGCATTTCTCATGACTAATTCTGATATAAAATGACGCGACGAACGCGTTGGAAGCGACAGAATTGCGATCCGAGCAACCGTTGACGAGAAAATGGCGAGCATTCCCAAATCCTGATCTCATGTTTTTTGGGCTCCAGAACCGTGTTTGTGCATTTCTCATGACTAATTCTGATATAAAATGACGCGAGGAACGAGTTGGAAGCGGCAGAATTGAGATCCGAGCAACCGTTGACGAGAAAATGGCGACCATTCCCAAATCCTGATCTCATGTTTTTTGGGCTCCAGAACCGTGTTTCTGCATTTCTCATGACTAATTCTGATATAAAATGACGCGACGAACGCGTTGGAAGCGACAGAATTGCGATCAGAGGAACCGTTGACGAGAAAATGGCGAGCATTCCCAAATCCTGATCTCGTGTTTTTTGGACTCCAGAAACGTTTTCGTGTATTTGTCGTCACTATTTCCGACGTAAAATGACACGAGGAACACGCTGGAGGCGACAGAATTGCGATCCGAGAAACCGTTGACGAGAAAATGGCGAGCATTCCCCAATCCTGTTCTCATGTTTTTTGGGCTCCAGAACCGTGTTTGTGCATTTCTCATGACTAATTCTGACGTAAAATGACGCGAGGAACGCGTTGGAAGCGACAGAATTGAGATCCGAGCAACCGTTGACGAGAAAATGGCGAGCATTCCCAAATCCTGATCTCATGTTTTTTGGGCTCCAGAACCGTGCTTGTGCATTTCTCATGACTAATTCTGATATAAAATGACGCGACGAACGCGTTGGAAGCGACAGAATTGTGATCCGAGCAACCGTTGACGAGAAAATGGCGAGCATTCCCAAATCCTGATCTCATGTTTTTTGGGCTCCAGAACCGTGCTTGTGCATTTCTCATGACTAATTCTGATATAAAATGACGCGACGAACGCGTTGGAAGCGACAGAATTGTGATCCGAGCAACCGTTGACGAGAAAATGGCGAGCATTCCCAAATCCTGATCTCATGTTTTTTGGGCTCCAGAACCGTGTTTGTGCATTTCTCATGACTAATTCTGATATAAAATGACGCGAGGAACGCGTTGGAAGCGACAGAATTGAGATCCGAGCAACCGTTGACGAGAAAATGGCGACCATTCCCAAATCCTGATCTCATGTTTTTTGGGCTCCAGAACCGTGTTTGTGCATTTCTCATGACTAATTCTGACGTAAAATGGCGCGAGGAACGCGTTGGAAGCGACAGAATTGAGATCCGAGCAACCGTTGACGAGAAAATGGCGAGCATTCCCAAATCCTGATCTCATGTTTTTTGGGCTCCAGAACCGTGCTTGTGCATTTCTCATGACTAATTCTGATATAAAATGACGCGACGAACGCGTTGGAAGCGACAGAATTGTGATCCGAGCAACCGTTGACGAGAAAATGGCGAGCATTCCCAAATCCTGATCTCATGTTTTTTGGGCTCCAGAACCGTGTTTGTGCATTTCTCATGACTAATTCTGATATAAAATGACGCGACGAACGCGTTGGAAGCGACAGAAGTGCGATCAGAGAAACCGTTGACGAGAAAATGGCGAGCATTCCCAAATCCTGATCTCGTATTTTTTGGGCTCCAGAACCGTGTTTGTGCATTTCTCATGACTAATTCTGATATAAAATGACGCGAGGAACGCGTTGGAAGCGACAGAATTGAGATCCGAGCAACCGTTGACGAGAAAATGGCGAGCATTCCCAAATCCTGATCTCATGTTTTTTGGGCTCCAGAACCGTGTTTGTGCATTTCTCGTGACTAATTCTGATATAAAATGACGCGACGAACGCGTTGGAAGCGACAGAATTGCGATCCGAGCAACCGTTGACGAGAAAATGGCGAGCATTCCCAAATCCTGATCTCATGTTTTTTGGGCTCCAGAACCGTGTTTCTGCATTTCTCATGACTAATTCTGATATAAAATGACGCGACGAACGCGTTGGAAGCGACAGAATTGCGATCAGAGAAACCGTTGACGAGAAAATGGCGAGCATTCCCAAATCCTGATCTCGTGTTTTTTGGACTCCAGAAACGTTTTCGTGCATTTGGCGTGACTATTTCCGACGCAAAATGACACGAGGAACACGCTGGAAGCGACAGAATTGCGATCCGAGAAACCGTTGACGAGAAAATGGTGAGCATTCCCAAATCCTGATGTCATGTTTTTTGGGCTCCAGAACCGTGTTTGTGCATTTCTCATGACTAATTCTGATATAAAATGACGCGACGAACGCGTTGGAAGCGACAGAATTGCGATCCCAGCAACCGTTGACGAGAAAATGGCGAGCATTCCCAAAACTTGATCTCGTGTTTATTGAACTCCAGAACCGTGTTTGTGCATTTCTCAAGACGAATTCCGACGTAAAATGACACGAGGAACATGTTGGAAGCGACAGGATTGCGATCCGAGAAACCGTTGATGACAAAATCGCGAGCATTCCCAAAACCTGAACTCGTGGTTTTTGGACTCCAGAAACGTTTTCGTGCATTTGTCGTGACTATTTCCGACGCAAAATGTCACGAGGAACACGCTGGAGGCGACAGAATTGCGATCCGAGAAACCGTTGACGAGAAAATGGCGAGCATTCCCCAATCCTGATCTCATGTTTTTTGGGCTCCAGAACCGTGTTTGTGCATTTCCCATGACTAATTCTGGTATAAAATGACGCGAGGAACACGCTGGAGGCGACAGAATTGCGATCCGAGAAACCGTTGACGAGAAAATGGCGAGCATTCCCCAATCCTGATCTCATGTTTTTTGGGCTCCAGAACCGTGTTTCTGCATTTCTCATGACTAATTCTGATATAAAATGACGCGAGGAACACGCTGGAAGCGACAGAATTGCGATCCGAGCAACCGTTGACGAGAAAATGGCGAGCATTCCCAAATCCTGATCTCATGTTTTTTGGGCTCCAGAACCGTGTTTGTGCATTTCTCATGACTAATTCTGATATAAAATGACGCGAGGAACGAGTTGGAAGCGGCAGAATTGAGATCCGAGCAACTGTTGACGAGAAAATGGCGCCATTCCCAAATCCTGATCTCATGTTTTTTGGGCTCCAGAACCGCGTTTGTGCATTTCTCATGACTAATTCTGATATAAAATGACGCGAGGAACGCGTTGGAAGCGACAGAATTGAGATCCGAGAAACCGTTGACGACAAAATCGCGAGCATTCCCAAAACTTGATCTCATGTTTTTTGGGCTCCAGAACCGTGTTTCCGCATTTGTCATGACTAATTCTGATATAAAATGACGCGACGAACGCGTTGGAAGCGACAGAATTGCTATCAGAGAAACCGTTGACGAGAAAATGGCGAGCATTCCCAAATCCTGATCTCGTGTTTTTTGGACTCCAGAAACGTTTTCGTGCATTTGTCGTCACTATTTCCGACGTAAAATGACACGAGGAACACGCTGGAGGCGACAGAATTGCGATCCGAGAAACCGTTGACGAGAAAATGGCGAGCATTCCCCAATCCTGATCTCATGTTTTTTGGGCTCCAGAACCGTGTTTGTGCATTTCTCATGACTAATTCTGATATAAAATGACGCGAGGAACGCGTTGGAAGCGACAGAATTGAGATCCGAGCAACCGTTGACGAGAAAATGGCGAGCATTCCCAAATCCTGATCTCATGTTTTTTGGGCTCCAGAACCGCGTTTGTGCATTTCTCATGACTAATTCTGATATAAAATGACGCGAGGAACGCGTTGGAAGCGACAGAATTGAGATCCGAGCAACCGTTGACGAGAAAATGGCGACCATTCCCAAATCCTGATCTCATGTTTTTTGGGCTCCAGAACCGTGTTTCTGCATTTCTCATGACTAATTCTGATATAAAATGACGCGACGAACGCGTTGGAAGCGACAGAAGTGCGATCAGAGAAACCGTTGACGAGAAAATGGCGAGCATTCCCAAATCCTGATCTCGTATTTTTTGGACTCCAGAAACGTTTTCGTGCATTTGTCGTGACTATTTCCGACGCAAAATGACACGAGGAACACGCTGGAAGCGACAGAATTGCGATCCGAGAAACCGTTGACGAGAAAATGGTGAGCATTCCCAAATCCTGATCTCATGTTTTTTGGGCTCCAGAACCGTGTTCGTGCATTTCTCAAGACGAATTCTGATATAAAATGACGCGAGGAACGCGTTGGAAGCGGCAGAATTGAGATCCGAGAAACCGTTGACGACAAAATCGCGAGCATTCCCAAAACTTGATCTCGTGTTTTTTGGGCTCCAGAACCGTGTTTGTGCATTTCTCATGACTAATTCTGGTATAAAATGACGCGAGGAACGCGTTGGAAGCGACAGAATTGAGATCCGAGCAACCGTTGACGAGAAAATGGCGAGCATTCCCAAAACTTGATCTCATGTTTTTTGGGCTCCAGAACCGTGTTTGTGCATTTCTCAAGACGAATTCTGATATAAAATGACGCGAGGAACGCGTTGGAAGCGGCAGAATTGAGATCCGAGCAACCGTTGACGAGAAAATGGCGAGCATTCCCAAATCCTGATCTCATGTTTTTTGGGCTCCAGAATCGTGTTTGTGCATTTCTCATGACTAATTCTGATATAAAATGACGCGACGAACGCGTTGGAAGCGACAGAATTGCGATCCGAGCAACCGTTGACGAGAAAATGGCGAGCATTCCCAAATCCTGATCTCATGTTTTTTGGGCTCCAGAACCGTGTTTGTGCATTTCTCATGACTAATTCTGATATAAAATGACGCGAGGAACGCGTTGGAAGCGGCAGAATTGAGATCCGAGCAACCGTTGACGAGAAAATGGCGAGCATTCCCAAATCCTGATCTCATGTTTTTTCGGCTCCAGAACCGTGTTTCTGCATTTCTCATGACTAATTCTGATATAAAATGACGCGACGAACGCGTTGGAAGCGACAGAAGTGCGATCAGAGAAACCGTTGACGAGAAAATGGCGAGCATTCCCAAATCCTGATCTCGTATTTTTTGGACTCCAGAAACGTTTTCGTGCATTTGTCGTGACTATTTCCGACGCAAAATGACACGAGGAACACGCTGGAAGCGACAGAATTGCGATCCGAGAAACCGTTGACGAGAAAATGGTGAGCATTCCCAAATCCTGATCTCATGTTTTTTGGGCTCCAGAACCGTGTTTGTGCATTTCTCATGACTAATTCTGATATAAAATGACGCGACGAACGCGTTGGAAGCGACAGAATTGCGATCCGAGCAACCGTTGACGAGAAAATGGCGAGCATTCCCAAAACTTGATCTCGTGTTTATTGAACTCCAGAACCGTGTTTGTGCATTTCTCAAGACGAATTCCGACGTAAAATGACACGAGGAACATGTTGGAAGCGACAGGATTGCGATCCGAGAAACCGTTGATGACAAAATCGCGAGCATTCCCAAAACCTGAACTCGTGGTTTTTGGACTCCAGAAACGTTTTCGTGCATTTGTCGTGACTATTTCCGACGCAAAATGTCACGAGGAACACGCTGGAGGCGACAGAATTGCGATCCGAGAAACCGTTGACGAGAAAATGGCGAGCATTCCCCAATCCTGATCTCATGTTTTTTGGGCTCCAGAACCGTGTTTGTGCATTTCCCATGACTAATTCTGGTATAAAATGACGCGAGGAACGCGTTGGAAGCGACAGAATTGAGATCCGAACAACCGTTGACGAGAAAATGGCGAGCATTCCCAAAACTTGATCTCATGTTTTTTGGGCTCCAGAACCGTGTTTGTGCATTTCTCAAGACGAATTCTGATATAAAATGACGCGAGGAACGCGTTGGAAGCGGCAGAATTGAGATCCGAGCAACCGTTGACGAGAAAATGGCGAGCATTCCCAAATCCTGATCTCATGTTTTTTGGGCTCCAGAACCGTGTTTGTGCATTTCTCGTGACTAATTCTGATATAAAATGACGCGACGAACGCGTTGGAAGCGACAGAATTGCGATCCGAGCAACCGTTGACGAGAAAATGGCGAGCATTCCCAAATCCTGATCTCATGTTTTTTGGGCTCCAGAACCGTGTTTCTGCATTTCTCATGACTAATTCTGATATAAAATGACGCGACGAACGCGTTGGAAGCGACAGAATTGCGATCAGAGAAACCGTTGACGAGAAAATGGCGAGCATTCCCAAATCCTGATCTCGTGTTTTTTGGACTCCAGAAACGTTTTCGTGCATTTGTCGTGACTATTTCCGACGCAAAATGACACGAGGAACACGCTGGAAGCGACAGAATTACGATCCGAGAAACCGTTGACGAGAAAATGGCGAGCATTCCCAAATCCTGATCTCATGTTTTTTGGGCTCCAGAACCGTGTTTGTGCATTTCTCATGACTAATTCTGATATAAAATGACGCGACGAACGCGTTGGAAGCGACAGAATTGCGATCCGAGCAACCGTTGACGAGAAAATGGCGAGCATTCCCAAATCCTGATCTCATGTTTTTTGGGCTCCAGAACCGTGTTTGTGCATTTCTCATGACTAATTCTGATATAAAATGACGCGAGGAACGCGTTGGAAGCGACAGAATTGAGATCCGAACAACCGTTGACGAGAAAATGGCGAGCATTCCCAAAACTTGATCTCATGTTTTTTGGGCTCCAGAAACGTGTTTGTGCATTTCTCGTGACTAATTCTGATATAAAATGACGCGACGAACGCGTTGGAAGCGACAGAATTGCGATCCGAGCAACCGTTGACGAGAAAATGGCGAGCATTCCCAAATCCTGATCTCATGTTTTTTGGGCTCCAGAACCGTGTTTGTGCATTTCTCATGACTAATTCTGATATAAAATGACGCGACGAACGCGTTGGAAGCGACAGAATTGCGATCAGAGAAACCGTTGACGAGAAAATGGCGAGCATTCCCAAATCCTGATCTCATGTTTTTTGGGCTCCAGAACCGTGTTTGTGCATTTCTTATGACTAATTCTGATATAAAATGACGCGACGAACGCGTTGGAAGCGACAGAATTGCGATCCGAGCAACCCTTGACGAGAAAATGGCGAGCATTCCCAAATCCTGATCTCATGTTTTTTGGGCTCCAGAACCGTGTTTGTGCATTTCTTATGACTAATTCTGATATAAAATGACGCGAGGAACGCGTTGGAAGCGACAGAATTGAGATCCGAACAACCGTTGACGAGAAAATGGCGAGCATTCCCAAAACTTGATCTCATGTTTTTTGGGCTCCAGAACCGTGTTTGTGCATTTCTCAAGACGAATTCTGATATAAAATGACGCGAGGAACGCGTTGGAAGCGGCAGAATTGAGATCCGAGCAACCGTTGACGAGAAAATGGCGACCATTCCCAAATCCTGATCTCATGTTTTTTGGGCTCCAGAACCGTGTTTCTGCATTTCTCATGACTAATTCTGATATAAAATGACGCGACGAACGCGTTGGAAGCGACAGAAGTGCGATCAGAGAAACCGTTGACGAGAAAATGGCGAGCATTCCCAAATCCTGATCTCGTGTTTTTTGGACTCCAGAAACGTTTTCGTGCATTTGTCGTGACTATTTCCGACGCAAAATGACACGAGGAACACGCTGGAAGCGACAGAATTGCGATCCGAGAAACCGTTGACGAGAAAATGGCGAGCATTCCCAAATCCTGATCTCATGTTTTTTGGGCTCCAGAACCGTGTTTGTGCATTTCTCATGACTAATTCTGATATAAAATGACGCGACGAACGCGTTGGAAGCGACAGAATTGCGATCCGAGCAACCGTTGACGAGAAAATGGCGAGCATTCCCAAATCCTGATCTCATGTTTTTTGGGCTCCAGAACCGTGTTTGTGCATTTCTCATGACTAATTCTGATATAAAATGACGCGAGGAACGAGTTGGAAGCGGCAGAATTGAGATCCGAGCAACCGTTGACGAGAAAATGGCGACCATTCCCAAATCCTGATCTCATGTTTTTTGGGCTCCAGAACCGTGTTTCTGCATTTCTCATGACTAATTCTGATATAAAATGACGCGACGAACGCGTTGGAAGCGACAGAATTGCGATCAGAGAAACCGTTGACGAGAAAATGGCGAGCATTCCCAAATCCTGATCTCGTGTTTTTTGGACTCCAGAAACGCTTTCGTGCATTTGTCGTCACTATTTCCGACGTAAAATGACACGAGGAACACGCTGGAGGCGACAGAATTGCGATCCGAGAAACCGTTGACGAGAAAATGGCGAGCATTCCCAAAACTTGATCTCATGTTTTTTGGGCTCCAGAAGCGTGTTTGTGCATTTCTCAAGACGAATTCTGATATAAAATGACGCGAGGAACGCGTTAGAAGCGGCAGAATTGAGATCCGAGCAACCGTTGACGAGAAAATGGCGAGCATTCCCAAATCCTGATCTCATGTTTTTTGGGCTCCAGAACCGTGTTTGTGCATTTCTCATGACTAATTCTGATATAAAATGACGCGACAAACGCGTTGGAAGCGACAGAATTGCGATCCGAGCAACCGTTGACGAGAAAATGGCGAGCATTCCCAAATCCTGATCTCATATTTTTTGGGCTCCAGAACCGTGTTTGTGCATTTCTCATGACTAATTCTGATATAAAATGACGCGACGAACGCGTTGGAAGCGACAGAATTGCGATCCGAGCAACCGTTGACGAGAAAATGGCGAGCATTCCCAAATCCTGATCTCATGTTTTTTGGGCTCCAGAACCGTGTTTGTGCATTTCTCATGACTAATTCTGATATAAAATGACGCGAGGAACGCGTTGGAAGCGACAGAATTGAGATCCGAGCAACCGTTGACGAGAAAATGGCGACCATTCCCAAATCCTGATCTCATGTTTTTTGGGCTCCAGAACCGTGTTTGTGCATTTCTCATGACTAATTCTGATATAAAATGACGCGACGAACGCGTTGGAAGCGACAGAATTGCGATCCGAGCAACCGTTGACGCGAAAATGGCGAGCATTCCCAAATCCTGATCTCATGTTTTTTGGGCTCCAGAACCGTGTTTGTGCATTTCTCATGACTAATTCTGATATAAAATGACGCGAGGAACGCGTTGGAAGCGACAGAATTGAGATCCGAGCAACCGTTGACGAGAAAATGGCGACCATTCCCAAATCCTGATCTCATGTTTTTTGGGCTCCAGAACCGTGTTTGTGCATTTCTCATGACTAATTCTGATATAAAATGACGCGACGAACGCGTTGGAAGCGACAGAATTGCGATCCGAGCAACCGTTGACGAGAAAATCGCGAGCATTCCCAAAACCTGATCTCGTGTTTTTTGGACTCCAGAAACGTTTTCGTGCATTTGTCGTCACTATTTCCGACGTAAAATGACACGAGGAACACGCTGGAGGCGACAGAATTGCGATCCGAGAAACCGTTGACGAGAAAATGGCGAGCATTCCCCAATCCTGATCTCATGTTTTTTGGGTTATAGAACCGTGTTTGTGCATTTCTCATGACTAATTCTGATATAAAATGACGCGAGGAACGCGTTGGAAGCGGCAGAATTGAGATCCGAGCAACCGTTGACGAGAAAATGGCGAGCATTCCCAAATCCTGATCTCATGTTTTTTGGCTCCAGAACCGTGTTTGTGCATTTCTCAAGACGAATTCTGATATAAAATGACGCGAGGAACGCGTTGGAAGCGGCAGAATTGAGATCCGAGCAACCGTTGACGAGAAAATGGCGAGCATTCCCAAATCCTGATCTCATGTTTTTTGGGCTCCAGAACCGTGTTTGTGCATTTCTCATGACTAATTCTGATATAAAATGACGCGACGAACGCGTTGGAAGCGACAGAATTGCGATCCGAGCAACCGTTGACGAGAAAATGGCGAGCATTCCCAAATCCTGATCTCATGTTTTTTGGGCTCCAGAACCGTGTTTGTGCATTTCTCATGACTAATTCTGATATAAAATGACGCGAGGAACGAGTTGGAAGCGGCAGAATTGAGATCCGAGCAACCGTTGACGAGAAAATGGCGACCATTCCCAAATCCTGATCTCATGTTTTTTGGGCTCCAGAACCGTGTTTGTGCATTTCTCATGACTAATTCTGATATAAAATGACGCGAGGAACGCGTTGGAAGCGGCAGAATTGAGATCCGAGCAACCGTTGACGAGAAAATGGCGAGCATTCCCAAATCCTGATCTCATGTTTTTTCGGCTCCAGAACCGTGTTTCTGCATTTCTCATGACTAATTCTGATATAAAATGACGCGACGAACGCGTTGGAAGCGACAGAAGTGCGATCAGAGAAACCGTTGACGAGAAAATGGCGAGCATTCCCAAATCCTGATCTCGTATTTTTTGGACTCCAGAAACGTTTTCGTGCATTTGTCGTGACTATTTCCGACGCAAAATGACACGAGGAACACGCTGGAAGCGACAGAATTGCGATCCGAGAAACCGTTGACGAGAAAATGGTGAGCATTCCCAAATCCTGATCTCATGTTTTTTGGGCTCCAGAACCGTGTTTGTGCATTTCTCATGACTAATTCTGATATAAAATGACGCGACGAACGCGTTGGAAGCGACAGAATTGCGATCCGAGCAACCGTTGACGAGAAAATGGCGAGCATTCCCAAAACTTGATCTCGTGTTTATTGAACTCCAGAACCGTGTTTGTGCATTTCTCAAGACGAATTCCGACGTAAAATGACACGAGGAACATGTTGGAAGCGACAGGATTGCGATCCGAGAAACCGTTGATGACAAAATCGCGAGCATTCCCAAAACCTGAACTCGTGGTTTTTGGACTCCAGAAACGTTTTCGTGCATTTGTCGTGACTATTTCCGACGCAAAATGTCACGAGGAACACGCTGGAGGCGACAGAATTGCGATCCGAGAAACCGTTGACGAGAAAATGGCGAGCATTCCCCAATCCTGATCTCATGTTTTTTGGGCTCCAGAACCGTGTTTGTGCATTTCCCATGACTAATTCTGGTATAAAATGACGCGAGGAACGCGTTGGAAGCGACAGAATTGAGATCCGAACAACCGTTGACGAGAAAATGGCGAGCATTCCCAAAACTTGATCTCATGTTTTTTGGGCTCCAGAACCGTGTTTGTGCATTTCTCAAGACGAATTCTGATATAAAATGACGCGAGGAACGCGTTGGAAGCGGCAGAATTGAGATCCGAGCAACCGTTGACGAGAAAATGGCGAGCATTCCCAAATCCTGATCTCATGTTTTTTGGGCTCCAGAACCGTGTTTGTGCATTTCTCGTGACTAATTCTGATATAAAATGACGCGACGAACGCGTTGGAAGCGACAGAATTGCGATCCGAGCAACCGTTGACGAGAAAATGGCGAGCATTCCCAAATCCTGATCTCATGTTTTTTGGGCTCCAGAACCGTGTTTCTGCATTTCTCATGACTAATTCTGATATAAAATGACGCGACGAACGCGTTGGAAGCGACAGAATTGCGATCAGAGAAACCGTTGACGAGAAAATGGCGAGCATTCCCAAATCCTGATCTCGTGTTTTTTGGACTCCAGAAACGTTTTCGTGCATTTGTCGTGACTATTTCCGACGCAAAATGACACGAGGAACACGCTGGAAGCGACAGAATTACGATCCGAGAAACCGTTGACGAGAAAATGGCGAGCATTCCCAAATCCTGATCTCATGTTTTTTGGGCTCCAGAACCGTGTTTGTGCATTTCTCATGACTAATTCTGATATAAAATGACGCGACGAACGCGTTGGAAGCGACAGAATTGCGATCCGAGCAACCGTTGACGAGAAAATGGCGAGCATTCCCAAATCCTGATCTCATGTTTTTTGGGCTCCAGAACCGTGTTTGTGCATTTCTCATGACTAATTCTGATATAAAATGACGCGAGGAACGCGTTGGAAGCGACAGAATTGAGATCCGAACAACCGTTGACGAGAAAATGGCGAGCATTCCCAAAACTTGATCTCATGTTTTTTGGGCTCCAGAAACGTGTTTGTGCATTTCTCGTGACTAATTCTGATATAAAATGACGCGACGAACGCGTTGGAAGCGACAGAATTGCGATCCGAGCAACCGTTGACGAGAAAATGGCGAGCATTCCCAAATCCTGATCTCATGTTTTTTGGGCTCCAGAACCGTGTTTGTGCATTTCTCATGACTAATTCTGATATAAAATGACGCGACGAACGCGTTGGAAGCGACAGAATTGCGATCAGAGAAACCGTTGACGAGAAAATGGCGAGCATTCCCAAATCCTGATCTCATGTTTTTTGGGCTCCAGAACCGTGTTTGTGCATTTCTTATGACTAATTCTGATATAAAATGACGCGACGAACGCGTTGGAAGCGACAGAATTGCGATCCGAGCAACCGTTGACGAGAAAATGGCGAGCATTCCCAAATCCTGATCTCATGTTTTTTGGGCTCCAGAACCGTGTTTGTGCATTTCTTATGACTAATTCTGATATAAAATGACGCGAGGAACGCGTTGGAAGCGACAGAATTGAGATCCGAACAACCGTTGACGAGAAAATGGCGAGCATTCCCAAAACTTGATCTCATGTTTTTTGGGCTCCAGAACCGTGTTTGTGCATTTCTCAAGACGAATTCTGATATAAAATGACGCGAGGAACGCGTTGGAAGCGGCAGAATTGAGATCCGAGCAACCGTTGACGAGAAAATGGCGACCATTCCCAAATCCTGATCTCATGTTTTTTGGGCTCCAGAACCGTGTTTCTGCATTTCTCATGACTAATTCTGATATAAAATGACGCGACGAACGCGTTGGAAGCGACAGAAGTGCGATCAGAGAAACCGTTGACGAGAAAATGGCGAGCATTCCCAAATCCTGATCTCGTGTTTTTTGGACTCCAGAAACGTTTTCGTGCATTTGTCGTGACTATTTCCGACGCAAAATGACACGAGGAACACGCTGGAAGCGACAGAATTGCGATCCGAGAAACCGTTGACGAGAAAATGGCGAGCATTCCCAAATCCTGATCTCATGTTTTTTGGGCTCCAGAACCGTGTTTGTGCATTTCTCATGACTAATTCTGATATAAAATGACGCGACGAACGCGTTGGAAGCGACAGAATTGCGATCCGAGCAACCGTTGACGAGAAAATGGCGAGCATTCCCAAATCCTGATCTCATGTTTTTTGGGCTCCAGAACCGTGTTTGTGCATTTCTCATGACTAATTCTGATATAAAATGACGCGAGGAACGAGTTGGAAGCGGCAGAATTGAGATCCGAGCAACCGTTGACGAGAAAATGGCGACCATTCCCAAATCCTGATCTCATGTTTTTTGGGCTCCAGAACCGTGTTTCTGCATTTCTCATGACTAATTCTGATATAAAATGACGCGACGAACGCGTTGGAAGCGACAGAATTGCGATCAGAGAAACCGTTGACGAGAAAATGGCGAGCATTCCCAAATCCTGATCTCGTGTTTTTTGGACTCCAGAAACGCT
Source organism: Crossocerus cetratus (assembly GCA_963675795.1). NCBI lineage: Eukaryota > Metazoa > Arthropoda > Insecta > Hymenoptera > Crabronidae > Crossocerus > Crossocerus cetratus. The sequence goes on from OY776667.1 coordinate 4,721,041, forward strand.
TTCGTGCATTTGTCGTCACTATTTCCGACGTAAAATGACACGAGGAACACGCTGGAGGCGACAGAATTGCGATCCGAGAAACCGTTGACGAGAAAATGGCGAGCATTCCCAAAACTTGATCTCATGTTTTTTGGGCTCCAGAAGCGTGTTTGTGCATTTCTCAAGACGAATTCTGATATAAAATGACGCGAGGAACGCGTTAGAAGCGGCAGAATTGAGATCCGAGCAACCGTTGACGAGAAAATGGCGAGCATTCCCAAATCCTGATCTCATGTTTTTTGGGCTCCAGAACCGTGTTTGTGCATTTCTCATGACTAATTCTGATATAAAATGACGCGACAAACGCGTTGGAAGCGACAGAATTGCGATCCGAGCAACCGTTGACGAGAAAATGGCGAGCATTCCCAAATCCTGATCTCATATTTTTTGGGCTCCAGAACCGTGTTTGTGCATTTCTCATGACTAATTCTGATATAAAATGACGCGACGAACGCGTTGGAAGCGACAGAATTGCGATCCGAGCAACCGTTGACGAGAAAATGGCGAGCATTCCCAAATCCTGATCTCATGTTTTTTGGGCTCCAGAACCGTGTTTGTGCATTTCTCATGACTAATTCTGATATAAAATGACGCGAGGAACGCGTTGGAAGCGACAGAATTGAGATCCGAGCAACCGTTGACGAGAAAATGGCGACCATTCCCAAATCCTGATCTCATGTTTTTTGGGCTCCAGAACCGTGTTTGTGCATTTCTCATGACTAATTCTGATATAAAATGACGCGACGAACGCGTTGGAAGCGACAGAATTGCGATCCGAGCAACCGTTGACGCGAAAATGGCGAGCATTCCCAAATCCTGATCTCATGTTTTTTGGGCTCCAGAACCGTGTTTGTGCATTTCTCATGACTAATTCTGATATAAAATGACGCGAGGAACGCGTTGGAAGCGACAGAATTGAGATCCGAGCAACCGTTGACGAGAAAATGGCGACCATTCCCAAATCCTGATCTCATGTTTTTTGGGCTCCAGAACCGTGTTTGTGCATTTCTCATGACTAATTCTGATATAAAATGACGCGACGAACGCGTTGGAAGCGACAGAATTGCGATCCGAGCAACCGTTGACGAGAAAATCGCGAGCATTCCCAAAACCTGATCTCGTGTTTTTTGGACTCCAGAAACGTTTTCGTGCATTTGTCGTCACTATTTCCGACGTAAAATGACACGAGGAACACGCTGGAGGCGACAGAATTGCGATCCGAGAAACCGTTGACGAGAAAATGGCGAGCATTCCCCAATCCTGATCTCATGTTTTTTGGGTTATAGAACCGTGTTTGTGCATTTCTCATGACTAATTCTGATATAAAATGACGCGAGGAACGCGTTGGAAGCGGCAGAATTGAGATCCGAGCAACCGTTGACGAGAAAATGGCGAGCATTCCCAAATCCTGATCTCATGTTTTTTGGCTCCAGAACCGTGTTTGTGCATTTCTCAAGACGAATTCTGATATAAAATGACGCGAGGAACGCGTTGGAAGCGGCAGAATTGAGATCCGAGCAACCGTTGACGAGAAAATGGCGAGCATTCCCAAATCCTGATCTCATGTTTTTTGGGCTCCAGAACCGTGTTTGTGCATTTCTCATGACTAATTCTGATATAAAATGACGCGACGAACGCGTTGGAAGCGACAGAATTGCGATCCGAGCAACCGTTGACGAGAAAATGGCGAGCATTCCCAAATCCTGATCTCATGTTTTTTGGGCTCCAGAACCGTGTTTGTGCATTTCTCATGACTAATTCTGATATAAAATGACGCGAGGAACGAGTTGGAAGCGGCAGAATTGAGATCCGAGCAACCGTTGACGAGAAAATGGCGACCATTCCCAAATCCTGATCTCATGTTTTTTGGGCTCCAGAACCGTGTTTCTGCATTTCTCATGACTAATTCTGATATAAAATGACGCGACGAACGCGTTGGAAGCGACAGAATTGCGATCAGAGGAACCGTTGACGAGAAAATGGCGAGCATTCCCAAATCCTGATCTCGTGTTTTTTGGACTCCAGAAACGTTTTCGTGCATTTGTCGTCACTATTTCCGACGTAAAATGACACGAGGAACACGCTGGAGGCGACAGAATTGCGATCCGAGAAACCGTTGACGAGAAAATGGCGAGCATTCCCAAATCCTGATCTCATGTTTTTTGGGCTCCAGAACCGTGTTTGTGCATTTCTCATGACTAATTCTGATATAAAATGACGCGAGGAACGAGTTGGAAGCGGCAGAATTGAGATCCGAGCAACCGTTGACGAGAAAATGGCGAGCATTCCCAAAACTTGATCTCATGTTTTTTGGGCTCCAGAAGCGTGTTTGTGCATTTCTCAAGACGAATTCTGATATAAAATGACGCGAGGAACGCGTTGGAAGCGACAGAATTGAGATCCGAGCAACCGTTGACGAGAAAATGGCGACCATTCCCAAATCCTGATCTCATGTTTTTTGGGCTCCAGAACCGTGTTTGTGCATTTCTCATGACTAATTCTGATATAAAATGACGCGACGAACGCGTTGGAAGCGACAGAATTGCGATCCGAGCAACCGTTGACGAGAAAATGGCGAGCATTCCCAAATCCTGATCTCATGTTTTTTGGGCTCCAGAACCGTGTTTGTGCATTTCTCATGACTAATTCTGATATAAAATGACGCGTGGAACGAGTTGGAAGCGGCAGAATTGAGATCCGAGCAACCGTTGACGAGAAAATGGCGACCATTCCCAAATCCTGATCTCATGTTTTTTGGGCTCCAGAACCGTTTTCTGCATTTCTCATGACTAATTCTGATATAAAATGACGCGACGAACGCGTTGGAAGCGACAGAATTGCGATCAGAGGAACCGTTGACGAGAAAATGGCGAGCATTCCCAAATCCTGATCTCGTGTTTTTTGGACTCCAGAAACGTTTTCGTGCATTTGTCGTCACTATTTCCGACGTAAAATGACACGAGGAACACGCTGGAGGCGACAGAATTGCGATCCGAGAAACCGTTGACGAGAAAATGGCGAGCATTCCCCAATCCTGTTCTCATGTTTTTTGGGCTCCAGAACCGTGTTTGTGCATTTCTCATGACTAATTCTGACGTAAAATGACGCGAGGAACGCGTTGGAAGCGACAGAATTGAGATCCGAGCAACCGTTGACGAGAAAATGGCGAGCATTCCCAAATCCTGATCTCATGTTTTTTGGGCTCCAGAACCGTGCTTGTGCATTTCTCATGACTAATTCTGATATAAAATGACGCGACGAACGCGTTGGAAGCGACAGAATTGTGATCCGAGCAACCGTTGACGAGAAAATGGCGAGCATTCCCAAATCCTGATCTCATGTTTTTTGGGCTCCAGAACCGTGTTTGTGCATTTCTCATGACTAATTCTGATATAAAATGACGCGAGGAACGCGTTGGAAGCGACAGAATTGAGATCTGAGCAACCGTTGACGAGAAAATGGCGAGCATTCCCAAAACTTGATCTCATGTTTTTTGGGCTCCAGAAGCGTGTTTGTGCATTTCTCAAGACGAATTCTGATATAAAATGACGCGAGGAACGCGTTGGAAGCGACAGAATTGAGATCCGAGCAACCGTTGACGAGAAAATGGCGACCATTCCCAAATCCTGATCTCATGTTTTTTGGGCTCCAGAACCGTGTTTGTGCATTTCTCATGACTAATTCTGATATAAAATGACGCGACGAACGCGTTGGAAGCGACAGAATTGCGATCCGAGCAACCGTTGACGAGAAAATGGCGAGCATTCCCAAAACTTGATCTCATGTTTTTTGGGCTCCAGAAGCGTGTTTGTGCATTTCTCAAGACGAATTCTGATATAAAATGACGCGAGGAACGCGTTAGAAGCGGCAGAATTGAGATCCGAGCAACCGTTGACGAGAAAATGGCGAGCATTCCCAAATCCTGATCTCATGTTTTTTGGGCTCCAGAACCGTGTTTGTGCATTTCTCATGACTAATTCTGATATAAAATGACACGAGGAACACGCTGGAGGCGACAGAATTGCGATCCGAGCAACCGTTGACGAGAAAATGGCGAGCATTCCCAAAACTTGATCTCATGTTTTTTGGGCTCCAGAAGCGTGTTTGTGCATTTCTCAAGACGAATTCTGATATAAAATGACGCGAGGAACGCGTTAGAAGCGGCAGAATTGAGATCCGAGCAACCGTTGACGAGAAAATGGCGAGCATTCCCAAATCCTGATCTCATGTTTTTTGGGCTCCAGAACCGTGTTTGTGCATTTCTCATGACTAATTCTGATATAAAATGACACGAGGAACACGCTGGAGGCGACAGAATTGCGATCCGAGAAACCGTTGACGAGAAAATGGCGAGCATTCCCAAAACTTGATCTCATGTTTTTTGGGCTCCAGAAGCGTGTTTGTGCATTTCTCAAGACGAATTCTGATATAAAATGACGCGAGGAACGCGTTAGAAGCGGCAGAATTGAGATCCGAGCAACCGTTGACGAGAAAATGGCGAGCATTCCCAAATCCTGATCTCATGTTTTTTGGGCTCCAGAACCGTGTTTGTGCATTTCTCATGACTAATTCTGATATAAAATGACGCGACAAACGCGTTGGAAGCGACAGAATTGCGATCCGAGCAACCGTTGACGAGAAAATGGCGAGCATTCCCAAATCCTGATCTCATGTTTTTTGGGCTACAGAACCGTGTTTGTGCATTTCTCATGACTAATTCTGATATAAAATGACGCGACGAACGCGTTGGAAGCGACAGAATTGCGATCCGAGCAACCGTTGACGAGAAAATGGCGAGCATTCCCAAATCCTGATCTCATGTTTTTTGGGCTCCAGAACCGTGTTTGTGCATTTCTCATGACTAATTCTGATATAAAATGACGCGAGGAACGCGTTGGAAGCGACAGAATTGAGATCCGAGCAACCGTTGACGAGAAAATGGCGACCATTCCCAAATCCTGATCTCATGTTTTTTGGGCTCCAGAACCGTGTTTGTGCATTTCTCATGACTAATTCTGATATAAAATGACGCGACGAACGCGTTGGAAGCGACAGAATTGCGATCCGAGCAACCGTTGACGCGAAAATGGCGAGCATTCCCAAATCCTGATCTCATGTTTTTTGGGCTCCAGAACCGTGTTTGTGCATTTCTCATGACTAATTCTGATATAAAATGACGCGAGGAACGCGTTGGAAGCGACAGAATTGAGATCCGAGCAACCGTTGACGAGAAAATGGCGACCATTCCCAAATCCTGATCTCATGTTTTTTGGGCTCCAGAACCGTGTTTGTGCATTTCTCATGACTAATTCTGATATAAAATGACGCGACGAACGCGTTGGAAGCGACAGAATTGCGATCCGAGCAACCGTTGACGAGAAAATCGCGAGCATTCCCAAAACCTGATCTCGTGTTTTTTGGACTCCAGAAACGTTTTCGTGCATTTGTCGTCACTATTTCCGACGTAAAATGACACGAGGAACACGCTGGAGGCGACAGAATTGCGATCCGAGAAACCGTTGACGAGAAAATGGCGAGCATTCCCCAATCCTGATCTCATGTTTTTTGGGTTATAGAACCGTGTTTGTGCATTTCTCATGACTAATTCTGATATAAAATGACGCGAGGAACGCGTTGGAAGCGGCAGAATTGAGATCCGAGCAACCGTTGACGAGAAAATGGCGAGCATTCCCAAATCCTGATCTCATGTTTTTTGGCTCCAGAACCGTGTTTGTGCATTTCTCAAGACGAATTCTGATATAAAATGACGCGAGGAACGCGTTGGAAGCGGCAGAATTGAGATCCGAGCAACCGTTGACGAGAAAATGGCGAGCATTCCCAAATCCTGATCTCATGTTTTTTGGGCTCCAGAACCGTGTTTGTGCATTTCTCATGACTAATTCTGATATAAAATTACGCGACGAACGCGTTGGAAGCGACAGAATTGCGATCCGAGCAACCGTTGACGAGAAAATGGCGAGCATTCCCAAATCCTGATCTCATGTTTTTTGGGCTCCAGAACCGTGTTTGTGCATTTCTCATGACTAATTCTGATATAAAATGACGCGAGGAACGAGTTGGAAGCGGCAGAATTGAGATCCGAGCAACCGTTGACGAGAAAATGGCGACCATTCCCAAATCCTGATCTCATGTTTTTTGGGCTCCAGAACCGTGTTTCTGCATTTCTCATGACTAATTCTGATATAAAATGACGCGACGAACGCGTTGGAAGCGACAGAATTGCGATCAGAGGAACCGTTGACGAGAAAATGGCGAGCATTCCCAAATCCTGATCTCGTGTTTTTTGGACTCCAGAAACGTTTTCGTGCATTTGTCGTCACTATTTCCGACGTAAAATGACACGAGGAACACGCTGGAGGCGACAGAATTGCGATCCGAGAAACCGTTGACGAGAAAATGGCGAGCATTCCCCAATCCTGTTCTCATGTTTTTTGGGCTCCAGAACCGTGTTTGTGCATTTCTCATGACTAATTCTGACGTAAAATGACGCGAGGAACGCGTTGGAAGCGACAGAATTGAGATCCGAGCAACCGTTGACGAGAAAATGGCGAGCATTCCCAAATCCTGATCTCATGTTTTTTGGGCTCCAGAACCGTGCTTGTGCATTTCTCATGACTAATTCTGATATAAAATGACGCGACGAACGCGTTGGAAGCGACAGAATTGTGATCCGAGCAACCGTTGACGAGAAAATGGCGAGCATTCCCAAATCCTGATCTCATGTTTTTTGGGCTCCAGAACCGTGTTTGTGCATTTCTCATGACTAATTCTGATATAAAATGACGCGAGGAACGCGTTGGAAGCGACAGAATTGAGATCCGAGCAACCGTTGACGAGAAAATGGCGAGCATTCCCAAAACTTGATCTCATGTTTTTTGGGCTCCAGAAGCGTGTTTGTGCATTTCTCAAGACGAATTCTGATATAAAATGACGCGAGGAACGCGTTGGAAGCGACAGAATTGAGATCCGAGCAACCGTTGACGAGAAAATGGCGACCATTCCCAAATCCTGATCTCATGTTTTTTGGGCTCCAGAACCGTGTTTGTGCATTTCTCATGACTAATTCTGATATAAAATGACGCGACGAACGCGTTGGAAGCGACAGAATTGCGATCCGAGCAACCGTTGACGAGAAAATGGCGAGCATTCCCAAATCCTGATCTCATGTTTTTTGGGCTCCAGAACCGTGTTTGTGCATTTCTCATGACTAATTCTGATATAAAATGACGCGAGGAACGAGTTGGAAGCGGCAGAATTGAGATCCGAGCAACCGTTGACGAGAAAATGGCGACCATTCCCAAATCCTGATCTCATGTTTTTTGGGCTCCAGAACCGTGTTTCTGCATTTCTCATGACTAATTCTGATATAAAATGACGCGACGAACGCGTTGGAAGCGACAGAATTGCGATCAGAGGAACCGTTGACGAGAAAATGGCGAGCATTCCCAAATCCTGATCTCGTGTTTTTTGGACTCCAGAAACGTTTTCGTGTATTTGTCGTCACTATTTCCGACGTAAAATGACACGAGGAACACGCTGGAGGCGACAGAATTGCGATCCGAGAAACCGTTGACGAGAAAATGGCGAGCATTCCCCAATCCTGTTCTCATGTTTTTTGGGCTCCAGAACCGTGTTTGTGCATTTCTCATGACTAATTCTGACGTAAAATGACGCGAGGAACGCGTTGGAAGCGACAGAATTGAGATCCGAGCAACCGTTGACGAGAAAATGGCGAGCATTCCCAAATCCTGATCTCATGTTTTTTGGGCTCCAGAACCGTGCTTGTGCATTTCTCATGACTAATTCTGATATAAAATGACGCGACGAACGCGTTGGAAGCGACAGAATTGTGATCCGAGCAACCGTTGACGAGAAAATGGCGAGCATTCCCAAATCCTGATCTCATGTTTTTTGGGCTCCAGAACCGTGCTTGTGCATTTCTCATGACTAATTCTGATATAAAATGACGCGACGAACGCGTTGGAAGCGACAGAATTGTGATCCGAGCAACCGTTGACGAGAAAATGGCGAGCATTCCCAAATCCTGATCTCATGTTTTTTGGGCTCCAGAACCGTGTTTGTGCATTTCTCATGACTAATTCTGATATAAAATGACGCGAGGAACGCGTTGGAAGCGACAGAATTGAGATCCGAGCAACCGTTGACGAGAAAATGGCGACCATTCCCAAATCCTGATCTCATGTTTTTTGGGCTCCAGAACCGTGTTTGTGCATTTCTCATGACTAATTCTGACGTAAAATGGCGCGAGGAACGCGTTGGAAGCGACAGAATTGAGATCCGAGCAACCGTTGACGAGAAAATGGCGAGCATTCCCAAATCCTGATCTCATGTTTTTTGGGCTCCAGAACCGTGCTTGTGCATTTCTCATGACTAATTCTGATATAAAATGACGCGACGAACGCGTTGGAAGCGACAGAATTGTGATCCGAGCAACCGTTGACGAGAAAATGGCGAGCATTCCCAAATCCTGATCTCATGTTTTTTGGGCTCCAGAACCGTGTTTGTGCATTTCTCATGACTAATTCTGATATAAAATGACGCGACGAACGCGTTGGAAGCGACAGAAGTGCGATCAGAGAAACCGTTGACGAGAAAATGGCGAGCATTCCCAAATCCTGATCTCGTATTTTTTGGGCTCCAGAACCGTGTTTGTGCATTTCTCATGACTAATTCTGATATAAAATGACGCGAGGAACGCGTTGGAAGCGACAGAATTGAGATCCGAGCAACCGTTGACGAGAAAATGGCGAGCATTCCCAAATCCTGATCTCATGTTTTTTGGGCTCCAGAACCGTGTTTGTGCATTTCTCGTGACTAATTCTGATATAAAATGACGCGACGAACGCGTTGGAAGCGACAGAATTGCGATCCGAGCAACCGTTGACGAGAAAATGGCGAGCATTCCCAAATCCTGATCTCATGTTTTTTGGGCTCCAGAACCGTGTTTCTGCATTTCTCATGACTAATTCTGATATAAAATGACGCGACGAACGCGTTGGAAGCGACAGAATTGCGATCAGAGAAACCGTTGACGAGAAAATGGCGAGCATTCCCAAATCCTGATCTCGTGTTTTTTGGACTCCAGAAACGTTTTCGTGCATTTGGCGTGACTATTTCCGACGCAAAATGACACGAGGAACACGCTGGAAGCGACAGAATTGCGATCCGAGAAACCGTTGACGAGAAAATGGTGAGCATTCCCAAATCCTGATGTCATGTTTTTTGGGCTCCAGAACCGTGTTTGTGCATTTCTCATGACTAATTCTGATATAAAATGACGCGACGAACGCGTTGGAAGCGACAGAATTGCGATCCCAGCAACCGTTGACGAGAAAATGGCGAGCATTCCCAAAACTTGATCTCGTGTTTATTGAACTCCAGAACCGTGTTTGTGCATTTCTCAAGACGAATTCCGACGTAAAATGACACGAGGAACATGTTGGAAGCGACAGAATTGCGATCCGAGAAACCGTTGACGAGAAAATGGCGAGCATTCCCCAATCCTGATCTCATGTTTTTTGGGCTCCAGAACCGTGTTTCTGCATTTCTCATGACTAATTCTGATATAAAATGACGCGAGGAACACGCTGGAAGCGACAGAATTGCGATCCGAGCAACCGTTGACGAGAAAATGGCGAGCATTCCCAAATCCTGATCTCATGTTTTTTGGGCTCCAGAACCGTGTTTGTGCATTTCTCATGACTAATTCTGATATAAAATGACGCGAGGAACGAGTTGGAAGCGGCAGAATTGAGATCCGAGCAACTGTTGACGAGAAAATGGCGCCATTCCCAAATCCTGATCTCATGTTTTTTGGGCTCCAGAACCGCGTTTGTGCATTTCTCATGACTAATTCTGATATAAAATGACGCGAGGAACGCGTTGGAAGCGACAGAATTGAGATCCGAGAAACCGTTGACGACAAAATCGCGAGCATTCCCAAAACTTGATCTCATGTTTTTTGGGCTCCAGAACCGTGTTTCCGCATTTGTCATGACTAATTCTGATATAAAATGACGCGACGAACGCGTTGGAAGCGACAGAATTGCTATCAGAGAAACCGTTGACGAGAAAATGGCGAGCATTCCCAAATCCTGATCTCGTGTTTTTTGGACTCCAGAAACGTTTTCGTGCATTTGTCGTCACTATTTCCGACGTAAAATGACACGAGGAACACGCTGGAGGCGACAGAATTGCGATCCGAGAAACCGTTGACGAGAAAATGGCGAGCATTCCCCAATCCTGATCTCATGTTTTTTGGGCTCCAGAACCGTGTTTGTGCATTTCTCATGACTAATTCTGATATAAAATGACGCGAGGAACGCGTTGGAAGCGACAGAATTGAGATCCGAGCAACCGTTGACGAGAAAATGGCGAGCATTCCCAAATCCTGATCTCATGTTTTTTGGGCTCCAGAACCGCGTTTGTGCATTTCTCATGACTAATTCTGATATAAAATGACGCGAGGAACGCGTTGGAAGCGACAGAATTGAGATCCGAGCAACCGTTGACGAGAAAATGGCGACCATTCCCAAATCCTGATCTCATGTTTTTTGGGCTCCAGAACCGTGTTTCTGCATTTCTCATGACTAATTCTGATATAAAATGACGCGACGAACGCGTTGGAAGCGACAGAATTGCGATCAGAGAAACCGTTGACGAGAAAATGGCGAGCATTCCCAAATCCTGATCTCGTGTTTTTTGGACTCCAGAAACGTTTTCGTGCATTTGTCGTGACTATTTCCGACGCAAAATGACACGAGGAACACGCTGGAAGCGACAGAATTGCGATCCGAGAAACCGTTGACGAGAAAATGGCGAGCATTCCCAAATCCTGATCTCATGTTTTTTGGGCTCCAGAACCGTGTTTCTGCATTTCTCATGACTAATTCTGATATAAAATGACGCGACGAACGCGTTGGAAGCGACAGAATTGCGATCAGAGAAACCGTTGACGAGAAAATGGCGAGCATTCCCAAATCCTGATCTCGTGTTTTTTGGACTCCAGAAACGTTTTCGTGCATTTGTCGTGACTATTTCCGACGCAAAATGACACGAGGAACACGCTGGAAGCGACAGAATTGCGATCCGAGAAACCGTTGACGAGAAAATGGCGAGCATTCCCAAATCCTGATCTCATGTTTTTTGGGCTCCAGAACCGTGCTTGTGCATTTCTCATGACTAATTCTGATATAAAATGACGCGACGAACGCGTTGGAAGCGACAGAATTGTGATCCGAGCAACCGTTGACGAGAAAATGGCGAGCATTCCCAAATCCTGATCTCATGTTTTTTGGGCTCCAGAACCGTGTTTGTGCATTTCTCATGACTAATTCTGATATAAAATGACGCGACGAACGCGTTGGAAGCGACAGAAGTGCGATCAGAGAAACCGTTGACGAGAAAATGGCGAGCATTCCCAAATCCTGATCTCGTATTTTTTGGGCTCCAGAACCGTGTTTGTGCATTTCTCATGACTAATTCTGATATAAAATGACGCGAGGAACGCGTTGGAAGCGACAGAATTGAGATCCGAGCAACCGTTGACGAGAAAATGGCGAGCATTCCCAAATCCTGATCTCATGTTTTTTGGGCTCCAGAACCGTGTTTGTGCATTTCTCGTGACTAATTCTGATATAAAATGACGCGACGAACGCGTTGGAAGCGACAGAATTGCGATCCGAGCAACCGTTGACGAGAAAATGGCGAGCATTCCCAAATCCTGATCTCATGTTTTTTGGGCTCCAGAACCGTGTTTCTGCATTTCTCATGACTAATTCTGATATAAAATGACGCGACGAACGCGTTGGAAGCGACAGAATTGCGATCAGAGAAACCGTTGACGAGAAAATGGCGAGCATTCCCAAATCCTGATCTCGTGTTTTTTGGACTCCAGAAACGTTTTCGTGCATTTGGCGTGACTATTTCCGACGCAAAATGACACGAGGAACACGCTGGAAGCGACAGAATTGCGATCCGAGAAACCGTTGACGAGAAAATGGTGAGCATTCCCAAATCCTGATGTCATGTTTTTTGGGCTCCAGAACCGTGTTTGTGCATTTCTCATGACTAATTCTGATATAAAATGACGCGACGAACGCGTTGGAAGCGACAGAATTGCGATCCCAGCAACCGTTGACGAGAAAATGGCGAGCATTCCCAAAACTTGATCTCGTGTTTATTGAACTCCAGAACCGTGTTTGTGCATTTCTCAAGACGAATTCCGACGTAAAATGACACGAGGAACATGTTGGAAGCGACAGGATTGCGATCCGAGAAACCGTTGATGACAAAATCGCGAGCATTCCCAAAACCTGAACTCGTGGTTTTTGGACTCCAGAAACGTTTTCGTGCATTTGTCGTGACTATTTCCGACGCAAAATGTCACGAGGAACACGCTGGAGGCGACAGAATTGCGATCCGAGAAACCGTTGACGAGAAAATGGCGAGCATTCCCCAATCCTGATCTCATGTTTTTTGGGCTCCAGAACCGTGTTTGTGTATTTCCCATGACTAATTCTGGTATAAAATGACGCGAGGAACACGCTGGAGGCGACAGAATTGCGATCCGAGAAACCGTTGACGAGAAAATGGCGAGCATTCCCAAATCCTGATCTCATGTTTTTTGGGCTCCAGAACCGTGTTTGTGCATTTCTCATGACTAATTCTGATATAAAATGACGCGAGGAACGAGTTGGAAGCGGCAGAATTGAGATCCGAGCAACTGTTGACGAGAAAATGGCGCCATTCCCAAATCCTGATCTCATGTTTTTTGGGCTCCAGAACCGCGTTTGTGCATTTCTCATGACTAATTCTGATATAAAATGACGCGAGGAACGCGTTGGAAGCGACAGAATTGAGATCCGAGAAACCGTTGACGACAAAATCGCGAGCATTCCCAAAACTTGATCTCATGTTTTTTGGGCTCCAGAACCGTGTTTCCGCATTTGTCATGACTAATTCTGATATAAAATGACGCGACGAACGCGTTGGAAGCGACAGAATTGCTATCAGAGAAACCGTTGACGAGAAAATGGCGAGCATTCCCAAATCCTGATCTCGTGTTTTTTGGACTCCAGAAACGTTTTCGTGCATTTGTCGTCACTATTTCCGACGTAAAATGACACGAGGAACACGCTGGAGGCGACAGAATTGCGATCCGAGAAACCGTTGACGAGAAAATGGCGAGCATTCCCCAATCCTGATCTCATGTTTTTTGGGCTCCAGAACCGTGTTTGTGCATTTCTCATGACTAATTCTGATATAAAATGACGCGAGGAACGCGTTGGAAGCGACAGAATTGAGATCCGAGCAACCGTTGACGAGAAAATGGCGAGCATTCCCAAATCCTGATCTCATGTTTTTTGGGCTCCAGAACCGCGTTTGTGCATTTCTCATGACTAATTCTGATATAAAATGACGCGAGGAACGCGTTGGAAGCGACAGAATTGAGATCCGAGCAACCGTTGACGAGAAAATGGCGACCATTCCCAAATCCTGATCTCATGTTTTTTGGGCTCCAGAACCGTGTTTCTGCATTTCTCATGACTAATTCTGATATAAAATGACGCGACGAACGCGTTGGAAGCGACAGAAGTGCGATCAGAGAAACCGTTGACGAGAAAATGGCGAGCATTCCCAAATCCTGATCTCGTATTTTTTGGACTCCAGAAACGTTTTCGTGCATTTGTCGTGACTATTTCCGACGCAAAATGACACGAGGAACACGCTGGAAGCGACAGAATTGCGATCCGAGAAACCGTTGACGAGAAAATGGTGAGCATTCCCAAATCCTGATCTCATGTTTTTTGGGCTCCAGAACCGTGTTCGTGCATTTCTCAAGACGAATTCTGATATAAAATGACGCGAGGAACGCGTTGGAAGCGGCAGAATTGAGATCCGAGAAACCGTTGACGACAAAATCGCGAGCATTCCCAAAACTTGATCTCGTGTTTTTTGGGCTCCAGAACCGTGTTTGTGCATTTCTCATGACTAATTCTGGTATAAAATGACGCGAGGAACGCGTTGGAAGCGACAGAATTGAGATCCGAGCAACCGTTGACGAGAAAATGGCGAGCATTCCCAAAACTTGATCTCATGTTTTTTGGGCTCCAGAACCGTGTTTGTGCATTTCTCAAGACGAATTCTGATATAAAATGACGCGAGGAACGCGTTGGAAGCGGCAGAATTGAGATCCGAGCAACCGTTGACGAGAAAATGGCGAGCATTCCCAAATCCTGATCTCATGTTTTTTGGGCTCCAGAATCGTGTTTGTGCATTTCTCATGACTAATTCTGATATAAAATGACGCGACGAACGCGTTGGAAGCGACAGAATTGCGATCCGAGCAACCGTTGACGAGAAAATGGCGAGCATTCCCAAATCCTGATCTCATGTTTTTTGGGCTCCAGAACCGTGTTTGTGCATTTCTCATGACTAATTCTGATATAAAATGACGCGAGGAACGCGTTGGAAGCGGCAGAATTGAGATCCGAGCAACCGTTGACGAGAAAATGGCGAGCATTCCCAAATCCTGATCTCATGTTTTTTCGGCTCCAGAACCGTGTTTCTGCATTTCTCATGACTAATTCTGATATAAAATGACGCGACGAACGCGTTGGAAGCGACAGAAGTGCGATCAGAGAAACCGTTGACGAGAAAATGGCGAGCATTCCCAAATCCTGATCTCGTATTTTTTGGACTCCAGAAACGTTTTCGTGCATTTGTCGTGACTATTTCCGACGCAAAATGACACGAGGAACACGCTGGAAGCGACAGAATTGCGATCCGAGAAACCGTTGACGAGAAAATGGTGAGCATTCCCAAATCCTGATCTCATGTTTTTTGGGCTCCAGAACCGTGTTTGTGCATTTCTCATGACTAATTCTGATATAAAATGACGCGACGAACGCGTTGGAAGCGACAGAATTGCGATCCGAGCAACCGTTGACGAGAAAATGGCGAGCATTCCCAAAACTTGATCTCGTGTTTATTGAACTCCAGAACCGTGTTTGTGCATTTCTCAAGACGAATTCCGACGTAAAATGACACGAGGAACATGTTGGAAGCGACAGGATTGCGATCCGAGAAACCGTTGATGACAAAATCGCGAGCATTCCCAAAACCTGAACTCGTGGTTTTTGGACTCCAGAAACGTTTTCGTGCATTTGTCGTGACTATTTCCGACGCAAAATGTCACGAGGAACACGCTGGAGGCGACAGAATTGCGATCCGAGAAACCGTTGACGAGAAAATGGCGAGCATTCCCCAATCCTGATCTCATGTTTTTTGGGCTCCAGAACCGTGTTTGTGCATTTCCCATGACTAATTCTGGTATAAAATGACGCGAGGAACGCGTTGGAAGCGACAGAATTGAGATCCGAACAACCGTTGACGAGAAAATGGCGAGCATTCCCAAAACTTGATCTCATGTTTTTTGGGCTCCAGAACCGTGTTTGTGCATTTCTCAAGACGAATTCTGATATAAAATGACGCGAGGAACGCGTTGGAAGCGGCAGAATTGAGATCCGAGCAACCGTTGACGAGAAAATGGCGAGCATTCCCAAATCCTGATCTCATGTTTTTTGGGCTCCAGAACCGTGTTTGTGCATTTCTCGTGACTAATTCTGATATAAAATGACGCGACGAACGCGTTGGAAGCGACAGAATTGCGATCCGAGCAACCGTTGACGAGAAAATGGCGAGCATTCCCAAATCCTGATCTCATGTTTTTTGGGCTCCAGAACCGTGTTTCTGCATTTCTCATGACTAATTCTGATATAAAATGACGCGACGAACGCGTTGGAAGCGACAGAATTGCGATCAGAGAAACCGTTGACGAGAAAATGGCGAGCATTCCCAAATCCTGATCTCGTGTTTTTTGGACTCCAGAAACGTTTTCGTGCATTTGTCGTGACTATTTCCGACGCAAAATGACACGAGGAACACGCTGGAAGCGACAGAATTACGATCCGAGAAACCGTTGACGAGAAAATGGCGAGCATTCCCAAATCCTGATCTCATGTTTTTTGGGCTCCAGAACCGTGTTTGTGCATTTCTCATGACTAATTCTGATATAAAATGACGCGACGAACGCGTTGGAAGCGACAGAATTGCGATCCGAGCAACCGTTGACGAGAAAATGGCGAGCATTCCCAAATCCTGATCTCATGTTTTTTGGGCTCCAGAACCGTGTTTGTGCATTTCTCATGACTAATTCTGATATAAAATGACGCGAGGAACGCGTTGGAAGCGACAGAATTGAGATCCGAACAACCGTTGACGAGAAAATGGCGAGCATTCCCAAAACTTGATCTCATGTTTTTTGGGCTCCAGAACCGTGTTTGTGCATTTCTCAAGACGAATTCTGATATAAAATGACGCGAAGAACGCGTTGGAAGCGGCAGAATTGAGATCCGAGCAACCGTTGACGAGAAAATGGCGAGCATTCCCAAATCCTGATCTCATGTTTTTTGGGCTCCAGAACCGTGTTTGTGCATTTCTCGTGACTAATTCTGATATAAAATGACGCGACGAACGCGTTGGAAGCGACAGAATTGCGATCCGAGCAACCGTTGACGAGAAAATGGCGAGCATTCCCAAATCCTGATCTCATGTTTTTTGGGCTCCAGAACCGTGTTTCTGCATTTCTCATGACTAATTCTGATATAAAATGACGCGACGAACGCGTTGGAAGCGACAGAATTGCGATCAGAGAAACCGTTGACGAGAAAATGGCGACCATTCCCAAATCCTGATCTCATGTTTTTTGAGCTCCAGAACCGTGTTTGTGCATTTCTCATGACTAATTCTGATATAAAATGACGCGAGGAACGCGTTGGAAGCGACAGAATTGAGATCCGAACAACCGTTGACGAGAAAATGGCGAGCATTCCCAAAACTTGATCTCATGTTTTTTGGGCTCCAGAACCGTGTTTGTGCATTTCTCAAGACGAATTCTGATATAAAATGACGCGAGGAACGCGTTGGAAGCGGCAGAATTGAGATCCGAGCAATCGTTGACGAGAAAATGGCGAGCATTCCCAAATCCTGATCTCATGTTTTTTGGGCTCCAGAACCGTGTTTGTGCATTTCTCGTGACTAATTCTGATATAAAATGACGCGACGAACGCGTTGGAAGCGACAGAATTGCGATCCGAGCAACCGTTGACGAGAAAATGGCGAGCATTCCCAAATCTCGTGTTTTTTGGACTCCAGAAACGTTTTCGTGCATTTGTCATCACTATTTCCGACGTAAAATGACACGAGGAACACGCTGGAGGCGACAGAATTGCGATCCGAGAAACCGTTGACGAGAAAATGGCGAGCATTCCCCAATCCTGATCTCATGTTTTTTGGGCTCCAGAACCGTGTTTGTGCATTTCTCAAGACGAATTCTGATATAAAATGACGCGAGGAACGCGTTGGAAGCGGCAGAATTGAGATCCGAGCAACCGTTGACGAGAAAATGGCGAGCATTCCCAAATCCTGATCTCATGTTTTTTGGGCTCCAGAACCGTGTTTGTGCATTTCTCATGACTAATTCTGATATAAAATGACGCGACGAACGCGTTGGAAGCGACAGAATTGCGATCCGAGCAACCGTTGACGAGAAAATGGCGAGCATTCCCAAATCCTGATCTCATGTTTTTTGGGCTCCAGAACCGTGTTTCTGCATTTCTCGTGACTAATTCTGATATAAAATGACGCGACGAACGCGTTGGAAGCGACAGAATTGCGATCCGAGCAACCGTTGACGAGAAAATGGCGAGCATTCCCAAATCCTGATCTCATGTTTTTTGGGCTCCAGAACCGTGTTTGTGCATTTCTCATGACTAATTCTGATATAAAATGACGCGACGAACGCGTTGGAAGCGACAGAATTGCGATCAGAGAAACCGTTGACGAGAAAATGGCGAGCATTCCCAAATCCTGATCTCATGTTTTTTGGGTTCCAGAACCGTGTTTGTGCATTTCTCATGACTAATTCTGATATAAAATGACGCGACGAACGCGTTGGAAGCGACAGAATTGCGATCCGAGCAACCGTTGACGAGAAAATGGCGAGCATTCCCAAATCCTGATCTCATCTTTTTTGGGCTCCAGAACCGTGTTTGTGCATTTCTCATGACTAATTCTGATATAAAATGACGCGAGGAACGCGTTGGAAGCGACAGAATTGAGATCCGAACAACCGTTGACGAGAAAATGGCGAGCATTCCCAAAACTTGATCTCATGTTTTTTGGGCTCCAGAACCGTGTTTGTGCATTTCTCAAGACGAATTCTGATATAAAATGACGCGAAGAACGCGTTGGAAGCGGCAGAATTGAGATCCGAGCAACCGTTGACGAGAAAATGGCGAGCATTCCCAAATCCTGATCTCATGTTTTTTGGGCTCCAGAACCGTGTTTGTGCATTTCTCGTGACTAATTCTGATATAAAATGACGCGACGAACGCGTTGGAAGCGACAGAATTGCGATCCGAGCAACCGTTGACGAGAAAATGGCGAGCATTCCCAAATCCTGATCTCATGTTTTTTGGGCTCCAGAACCGTGTTTCTGCATTTCTCATGACTAATTCTGATATAAAATGACGCGACGAACGCGTTGGAAGCGACAGAATTGCGATCAGAGAAACCGTTGACGAGAAAATGGCGAGCATTCCCAAATCCTGATCTCGTGTTTTTTGGACTCCAGAAACGTTTTCGTGCATTTGTCGTGACTATTTCCGACGCAAAATGACACGAGGAACACGCTGGAAGCGACAGAATTGCGATCCGAGAAACCGTTGACGAGAAAATGGCGAGCATTCCCAAATCCTGATCTCATGTTTTTTGGGCTCCAGAACCGTGTTTCTGCATTTCTCATGACTAATTCTGATATAAAATGACGCGACGAACGCGTTGGAAGCGACAGAATTGCGATCAGAGAAACCGTTGACGAGAAAATGGCGAGCATTCCCAAATCCTGATCTCGTGTTTTTTGGACTCCAGAAACGTTTTCGTGCATTTGTCGTGACTATTTCCGACGCAAAATGACACGAGGAACACGCTGGAAGCGACAGAATTGCGATCCGAGAAACCGTTGACGAGAAAATGGTGAGCATTCCCAAATCCTGATCTCATGTTTTTTGGGCTCCAGAACCGTGTTTGTGCATTTCTCATGACTAATTTTGATATAAAATGACGCGACGAACGCGTTGGAAGCGACAGAATTGCGATCCGAGCAACCGTTGACGAGAAAATGGCGAGCATTCCCAAATCCTGATCTCATGTTTTTTGGGCTCCAGAACCGTGTTTGTGCATTTCTCATGACTAATTCTGATATAAAATGACGCGAGGAACGAGTTGGAAGCGGCAGAATTGAGATCCGAGCAACCGTTGACGAGAAAATGGCGACCATTCCCAAATCCTGATCTCATGTTTTTTGGGCTCCAGAAACGTTTTCGTGCATTTGTCGTGACTATTTCCGACGCAAAATGACACGAGGAACACGCTGGAAGCGACAGAATTGCGATCCGAGAAACCGTTGACGAGAAAATGGCGAGCATTCCCAAATCCTGATCTCATGTTTTTTGGGCTCCAGAACCGTGTTTCTGCATTTCTCGTGACTAATTCTGATATAAAATGACGCGACGAACGCGTTGGAAGCGACAGAATTGCGATCCGAGCAACCGTTGACGAGAAAATGGCGAGCATTCCCAAATCCTGATCTCATGTTTTTTGGGCTCCAGAACCGTGTTTGTGCATTTCTCATGACTAATTCTGATATAAAATGACGCGACGAACGCGTTGGAAGCGACAGAATTGCGATCAGAGAAACCGTTGACGAGAAAATGGCGAGCATTCCCAAATCCTGATCTCATGTTTTTTGGGTTCCAGAACCGTGTTTGTGCATTTCTCATGACTAATTCTGATATAAAATGACGCGACGAACGCGTTGGAAGCGACAGAATTGCGATCCGAGCAACCGTTGACGAGAAAATGGCGAGCATTCCCAAATCCTGATCTCATCTTTTTTGGGCTCCAGAACCGTGTTTGTGCATTTCTCATGACTAATTCTGATATAAAATGACGCGAGGAACGCGTTGGAAGCGACAGAATTGAGATCCGAACAACCGTTGACGAGAAAATGGCGAGCATTCCCAAAACTTGATCTCATGTTTTTTGGGCTCCAGAACCGTGTTTGTGCATTTCTCAAGACGAATTCTGATATAAAATGACGCGAAGAACGCGTTGGAAGCGGCAGAATTGAGATCCGAGCAACCGTTGACGAGAAAATGGCGAGCATTCCCAAATCCTGATCTCATGTTTTTTGGGCTCCAGAACCGTGTTTGTGCATTTCTCGTGACTAATTCTGATATAAAATGACGCGACGAACGCGTTGGAAGCGACAGAATTGCGATCCGAGCAACCGTTGACGAGAAAATGGCGAGCATTCCCAAATCCTGATCTCATGTTTTTTGGGCTCCAGAACCGTGTTTCTGCATTTCTCATGACTAATTCTGATATAAAATGACGCGACGAACGCGTTGGAAGCGACAGAATTGCGATCAGAGAAACCGTTGACGAGAAAATGGCGAGCATTCCCAAATCCTGATCTCGTGTTTTTTGGACTCCAGAAACGTTTTCGTGCATTTGTCGTGACTATTTCCGACGCAAAATGACACGAGGAACACGCTGGAAGCGACAGAATTGCGATCCGAGAAACCGTTGACGAGAAAATGGCGAGCATTCCCAAATCCTGATCTCATGTTTTTTGGGCTCCAGAACCGTGTTTCTGCATTTCTCATGACTAATTCTGATATAAAATGACGCGACGAACGCGTTGGAAGCGACAGAATTGCGATCAGAGAAACCGTTGACGAGAAAATGGCGAGCATTCCCAAATCCTGATCTCGTGTTTTTTGGACTCCAGAAACGTTTTCGTGCATTTGTCGTGACTATTTCCGACGCAAAATGACACGAGGAACACGCTGGAAGCGACAGAATTGCGATCCGAGAAACCGTTGACGAGAAAATGGTGAGCATTCCCAAATCCTGATCTCATGTTTTTTGGGCTCCAGAACCGTGTTTGTGCATTTCTCATGACTAATTTTGATATAAAATGACGCGACGAACGCGTTGGAAGCGACAGAATTGCGATCCGAGCAACCGTTGACGAGAAAATGGCGAGCATTCCCAAATCCTGATCTCATGTTTTTTGGGCTCCAGAACCGTGTTTGTGCATTTCTCATGACTAATTCTGATATAAAATGACGCGAGGAACGAGTTGGAAGCGGCAGAATTGAGATCCGAGCAACCGTTGACGAGAAAATGGCGACCATTCCCAAATCCTGATCTCATGTTTTTTGGGCTCCAGAACCGTGTTTGTGCATTTCTCATGACTAATTCTGATATAAAATGACGCGAGGAACGCGTTGGAAGCGACAGAATTGAGATCCGAACAACCGTT
Source organism: Crossocerus cetratus (assembly GCA_963675795.1). NCBI lineage: Eukaryota > Metazoa > Arthropoda > Insecta > Hymenoptera > Crabronidae > Crossocerus > Crossocerus cetratus. Next base: position 4,742,576 of record OY776667.1, read on the forward strand.
GACGAGAAAATGGCGAGCATTCCCAAAACTTGATCTCATGTTTTTTGGGCTCCAGAACCGTGTTTGTGCATTTCTCAAGACGAATTCTGATATAAAATGACGCGAGGAACGCGTTGGAAGCGGCAGAATTGAGATCCGAGCAATCGTTGACGAGAAAATGGCGAGCATTCCCAAATCCTGATCTCATGTTTTTTGGGCTCCAGAACCGTGTTTGTGCATTTCTCGTGACTAATTCTGATATAAAATGACGCGACGAACGCGTTGGAAGCGACAGAATTGCGATCCGAGCAACCGTTGACGAGAAAATGGCGAGCATTCCCAAATCTCGTGTTTTTTGGACTCCAGAAACGTTTTCGTGCATTTGTCATCACTATTTCCGACGTAAAATGACACGAGGAACACGCTGGAGGCGACAGAATTGCGATCCGAGAAACCGTTGACGAGAAAATGGCGAGCATTCCCCAATCCTGATCTCATGTTTTTTGGGCTCCAGAACCGTGTTTGTGCATTTCTCAAGACGAATTCTGATATAAAATGACGCGAGGAACGCGTTGGAAGCGGCAGAATTGAGATCCGAGCAACCGTTGACGAGAAAATGGCGAGCATTCCCAAATCCTGATCTCATGTTTTTTGGGCTCCAGAACCGTGTTTGTGCATTTCTCATGACTAATTCTGATATAAAATGACGCGACGAACGCGTTGGAAGCGACAGAATTGCGATCCGAGCAACCGTTGACGAGAAAATGGCGAGCATTCCCAAATCCTGATCTCATCTTTTTTGGGCTCCAGAACCGTGTTTGTGCATTTCTCATGACTAATTCTGATATAAAATGACGCGAGGAACGCGTTGGAAGCGACTGAATTGAGATCCGAACAACCGTTGACGAGAAAATGGCGAGCATTCCCAAAACTTGATCTCATGTTTTTTGGGCTCCAGAACCGTGTTTGTGCATTTCTCAAGACGAATTCTGATATAAAATGACGCGAGGAACGCGTTGGAAGCGGCAGAATTGAGATCCGAGCAACCGTTGACGAGAAAATGGCGAGCATTCCCAAATCCTGATCTCATGTTTTTTGGGCTCCAGAACCGTGTTTGTGCATTTCTTATGACTAATTCTGATATAAAATGACGCGACGAACGCGTTGGAAGCGACAGAATTGCGATCCGAGCAACCGTTGACGAGAAAATGGCGAGCATTCCCAAATCCTGATCTCATGTTTTTTGGGCTCCAGAACCGTGTTTGTGCATTTCTTATGACTAATTCTGATATAAAATGACGCGAGGAACGCGTTGGAAGCGACAGAATTGAGATCCGAACAACCGTTGACGAGAAAATGGCGAGCATTCCCAAAACTTGATCTCATGTTTTTTGGGCTCCAGAACCGTGTTTGTGCATTTCTCAAGACGAATTCTGATATAAAATGACGCGAGGAACGCGTTGGAAGCGGCAGAATTGAGATCCGAGCAACCGTTGACGAGAAAATGGCGACCATTCCCAAATCCTGATCTCATGTTTTTTGGGCTCCAGAACCGTGTTTCTGCATTTCTCATGACTAATTCTGATATAAAATGACGCGACGAACGCGTTGGAAGCGACAGAAGTGCGATCAGAGAAACCGTTGACGAGAAAATGGCGAGCATTCCCAAATCCTGATCTCGTGTTTTTTGGACTCCAGAAACGTTTTCGTGCATTTGTCGTGACTATTTCCGACGCAAAATGACACGAGGAACACGCTGGAAGCGACAGAATTGCGATCCGAGAAACCGTTGACGAGAAAATGGCGAGCATTCCCAAATCCTGATCTCATGTTTTTTGGGCTCCAGAACCGTGTTTGTGCATTTCTCATGACTAATTCTGATATAAAATGACGCGACGAACGCGTTGGAAGCGACAGAATTGCGATCCGAGCAACCGTTGACGAGAAAATGGCGAGCATTCCCAAATCCTGATCTCATGTTTTTTGGGCTCCAGAACCGTGTTTGTGCATTTCTCATGACTAATTCTGATATAAAATGACGCGACGAACGCGTTGGAAGCGACAGAATTGCGATCCGAGCAACCGTTGACGAGAAAATGGCGAGCATTCCCAAATCCTGATCTCATGTTTTTTGGGCTCCAGAACCGTGTTTGTGCATTTCTCATGACTAATTCTGATATAAAATGACGCGAGGAACGCGTTGGAAGCGACAGAATTGAGATCCGAGCAACCGTTGACGAGAAAATGGCGACCATTCCCAAATCCTGATCTCATGTTTTTTGGGCTCCAGAACCGTGTTTGTGCATTTCTCATGACTAATTCTGATATAAAATGACGCGACGAACGCGTTGGAAGCGACAGAATTGCGATCCGAGCAACCGTTGACGAGAAAATCGCGAGCATTCCCAAAACCTGATCTCGTGTTTTTTGGACTCCAGAAACGTGTTTGTGCATTTCTCATGACTAATTCTGATATAAAATGACGCGAGGAACGAGTTGGAAGCGGCAGAATTGAGATCCGAGCAACCGTTGACGAGAAAATGGCGACCATTCCCAAAACCTGATCTCATGTTTTTTGGGCTCCAGAACCGTGTTTCTGCATTTCTCATGACTAATTCTGATATAAAATGACGCGACGAACGCGTTGGAAGCGACAGAATTGCGATCAGAGAAACCGTTGACGAGAAAATGGCGAGCATTCCCAAATCCTGATCTCGTGTTTTTTGGACTCCAGAAACGTTTTCGTGCATTTGTCGTGACTATTTCCGACGCAAAATGACACGAGGAACACGCTGGAAGCGACAGAATTGCGATCCGAGAAACCGTTGACGAGAAAATGGCGAGCATTCCCAAATCCTGATCTCATGTTTTTTGGGCTCCAGAACCGTGTTTGTGCATTTCTTATGACTAATTCTGATATAAAATGACGCGACGAACGCGTTGGAAGCGACAGAATTGCGATCCGAGCAACCGTTGACGAGAAAATGGCGAGCATTCCCAAATCCTGATCTCATGTTTTTTGGGCTCCAGAACCGTGTTTGTGCATTTCTTATGACTAATTCTGATATAAAATGACGCGAGGAACGCGTTGGAAGCGACAGAATTGAGATCCGAACAACCGTTGACGAGAAAATGGCGAGCATTCCCAAAACTTGATCTCATGTTTTTTGGGCTCCAGAACCGTGTTTGTGCATTTCTCAAGACGAATTCTGATATAAAATGACGCGAGGAACGCGTTGGAAGCGGCAGAATTGAGATCCGAGCAACCGTTGACGAGAAAATGGCGACCATTCCCAAATCCTGATCTCATGTTTTTTGGGCTCCAGAACCGTGTTTCTGCATTTCTCATGACTAATTCTGATATAAAATGACGCGACGAACGCGTTGGAAGCGACAGAAGTGCGATCAGAGAAACCGTTGACGAGAAAATGGCGAGCATTCCCAAATCCTGATCTCGTGTTTTTTGGACTCCAGAAACGTTTTCGTGCATTTGTCGTGACTATTTCCGACGCAAAATGACACGAGGAACACGCTGGAAGCGACAGAATTGCGATCCGAGAAACCGTTGACGAGAAAATGGCGAGCATTCCCAAATCCTGATCTCATGTTTTTTGGGCTCCAGAACCGTGTTTGTGCATTTCTCATGACTAATTCTGATATAAAATGACGCGACGAACGCGTTGGAAGCGACAGAATTGCGATCCGAGCAACCGTTGACGAGAAAATGGCGAGCATTCCCAAATCCTGATCTCATGTTTTTTGGGCTCCAGAACCGTGTTTGTGCATTTCTCATGACTAATTCTGATATAAAATGACGCGACGAACGCGTTGGAAGCGACAGAATTGCGATCCGAGCAACCGTTGACGAGAAAATGGCGAGCATTCCCAAATCCTGATCTCATGTTTTTTGGGCTCCAGAACCGTGTTTGTGCATTTCTCATGACTAATTCTGATATAAAATGACGCGAGGAACGCGTTGGAAGCGACAGAATTGAGATCCGAGCAACCGTTGACGAGAAAATGGCGACCATTCCCAAATCCTGATCTCATGTTTTTTGGGCTCCAGAACCGTGTTTGTGCATTTCTCATGACTAATTCTGATATAAAATGACGCGACGAACGCGTTGGAAGCGACAGAATTGCGATCCGAGCAACCGTTGACGAGAAAATCGCGAGCATTCCCAAAACCTGATCTCGTGTTTTTTGGACTCCAGAAACGTGTTTCTGCATTTCTCATGACTAATTCTGATATAAAATGACGCGAGGAACGAGTTGGAAGCGGCAGAATTGAGATCCGAGCAACCGTTGACGAGAAAATGGCGACCATTCCCAAATCCTGATCTCATGTTTTTTGGGCTCCAGAACCGTGTTTCTGCATTTCTCATGACTAATTCTGATATAAAATGACGCGACGAACGCGTTGGAAGCGACAGAATTGCGATCAGAGAAACCGTTGACGAGAAAATGGCGAGCATTCCCAAATCCTGATCTCGTGTTTTTTGGACTCCAGAAACGCTTTCGTGCATTTGTCGTCACTATTTCCGACGTAAAATGACACGAGGAACACGCTGGAGGCGACAGAATTGCGATCCGAGAAACCGTTGACGAGAAAATGGCGAGCATTCCCAAAACTTGATCTCATGTTTTTTGGGCTCCAGAAGCGTGTTTGTGCATTTCTCAAGACGAATTCTGATATAAAATGACGCGAGGAACGCGTTAGAAGCGGCAGAATTGAGATCCGAGCAACCGTTGACGAGAAAATGGCGAGCATTCCCAAATCCTGATCTCATGTTTTTTGGGCTCCAGAACCGTGTTTGTGCATTTCTCATGACTAATTCTGATATAAAATGACGCGACAAACGCGTTGGAAGCGACAGAATTGCGATCCGAGCAACCGTTGGCGAGAAAATGGCGAGCATTCCCAAATCCTGATCTCATGTTTTTTGGGCTCCAGAACCGTGTTTGTGCATTTCTCATGACTAATTCTGATATAAAATGACGCGACGAACGCGTTGGAAGCAACAGAATTGCGATCCGAGCAACCGTTGACGAGAAAATGGCGAGCATTCCCAAAACTTGATCTCATGTTTTTTGGGCTCCAGAAGCGTGTTTGTGCATTTCTCAAGACGAATTCTGATATAAAATGACGCGAGGAACGCGTTAGAAGCGGCAGAATTGAGATCCGAGCAACCGTTGACGAGAAAATGGCGAGCATTCCCAAATCCTGATCTCATGTTTTTTGGGCTCCAGAACCGTGTTTGTGCATTTCTCATGACTAATTCTGATATAAAATGACGCGACAAACGCGTTGGAAGCGACAGAATTGCGATCCGAGCAACCGTTGACGAGAAAATGGCGAGCATTCCCAAATCCTGATCTCATGTTTTTTGGGCTCCAGAACCGTGTTTGTGCATTTCCCATGACTAATTCTGATATAAAATGACGCGACGAACGCGTTGGAAGCGACAGAATTGCGATCCGAGCAACCGTTGACGAGAAAATGGCGAGCATTCCCAAATCCTGATCTCATGTTTTTTGGGCTCCAGAACCGTGTTTGTGCATTTCTCATGACTAATTCTGATATAAAATGACGCGAGGAACGCGTTGGAAGCGACAGAATTGAGATCCGAGCAACCGTTGACGAGAAAATGGCGACCATTCCCAAATCCTGATCTCATGTTTTTTGGGCTCCAGAACCGTGTTTGTGCATTTCTCATGACTAATTCTGATATAAAATGACGCGACGAACGCGTTGGAAGCGACAGAATTGCGATCCGAGCAACCGTTGACGCGAAAATGGCGAGCATTCCCAAATCCTGATCTCATGTTTTTTGGGCTCCAGAACCGTGTTTGTGCATTTCTCATGACTAATTCTGATATAAAATGACGCGAGGAACGCGTTGGAAGCGACAGAATTGAGATCCGAGCAACCGTTGACGAGAAAATGGCGACCATTCCCAAATCCTGATCTCATGTTTTTTGGGCTCCAGAACCGTGTTTGTGCATTTCTCATGACTAATTCTGATATAAAATGACGCGACGAACGCGTTGGAAGCGACAGAATTGCGATCCGAGCAACCGTTGACGAGAAAATCGCGAGCATTCCCAAAACCTGATCTCGTGTTTTTTGGACTCCAGAAACGTTTTCGTGCATTTGTCGTCACTATTTCCGACGTAAAATGACACGAGGAACACGCTGGAGGCGACAGAATTGCGATCCGAGAAACCGTTGACGAGAAAATGGCGAGCATTCCCCAATCCTGATCTCATGTTTTTTGGGTTATAGAACCGTGTTTGTGCATTTCTCATGACTAATTCTGATATAAAATGACGCGAGGAACGCGTTGGAAGCGGCAGAATTGAGATCCGAGCAACCGTTGACGAGAAAATGGCGAGCATTCCCAAATCCTGATCTCATGTTTTTTGGCTCCAGAACCGTGTTTGTGCATTTCTCAAGACGAATTCTGATATAAAATGACGCGAGGAACGCGTTGGAAGCGGCAGAATTGAGATCCGAGCAACCGTTGACGAGAAAATGGCGAGCATTCCCAAATCCTGATCTCATGTTTTTTGGGCTCCAGAACCGTGTTTGTGCATTTCTCATGACTAATTCTGATATAAAATGACGCGACGAACGCGTTGGAAGCGACAGAATTGCGATCCGAGCAACCGTTGACGAGAAAATGGCGAGCATTCCCAAATCCTGATCTCATGTTTTTTGGGCTCCAGAACCGTGTTTGTGCATTTCTCATGACTAATTCTGATATAAAATGACGCGAGGAACGAGTTGGAAGCGGCAGAATTGAGATCCGAGCAACCGTTGACGAGAAAATGGCGACCATTCCCAAATCCTGATCTCATGTTTTTTGGGCTCCAGAACCGTGTTTCTGCATTTCTCATGACTAATTCTGATATAAAATGACGCGACGAACGCGTTGGAAGCGACAGAATTGCGATCAGAGGAACCGTTGACGAGAAAATGGCGAGCATTCCCAAATCCTGATCTCGTGTTTTTTGGACTCCAGAAACGTTTTCGTGCATTTGTCGTCACTATTTCCGACGTAAAATGACACGAGGAACACGCTGGAGGCGACAGAATTGCGATCCGAGAAACCGTTGACGAGAAAATGGCGAGCATTCCCCAATCCTGTTCTCATGTTTTTTGGGCTCCAGAACCGTGTTTGTGCATTTCTCATGACTAATTCTGACGTAAAATGACGCGAGGAACGCGTTGGAAGCGACAGAATTGAGATCCGAGCAACCGTTGACGAGAAAATGGCGAGCATTCCCAAATCCTGATCTCATGTTTTTTGGGCTCCAGAACCGTGCTTGTGCATTTCTCATGACTAATTCTGATATAAAATGACGCGACGAACGCGTTGGAAGCGACAGAATTGTGATCCGAGCAACCGTTGACGAGAAAATGGCGAGCATTCCCAAATCCTGATCTCATGTTTTTTGGGCTCCAGAACCGTGTTTGTGCATTTCTCATGACTAATTCTGATATAAAATGACGCGAGGAACGCGTTGGAAGCGACAGAATTGAGATCCGAGCAACCGTTGACGAGAAAATGGCGAGCATTCCCAAAACTTGATCTCATGTTTTTTGGGCTCCAGAAGCGTGTTTGTGCATTTCTCAAGACGAATTCTGATATAAAATGACGCGAGGAACGCGTTGGAAGCGACAGAATTGAGATCCGAGCAACCGTTGACGAGAAAATGGCGACCATTCCCAAATCCTGATCTCATGTTTTTTGGGCTCCAGAACCGTGTTTGTGCATTTCTCATGACTAATTCTGATATAAAATGACGCGACGAACGCGTTGGAAGCGACAGAATTGCGATCCGAGCAACCGTTGACGAGAAAATGGCGAGCATTCCCAAATCCTGATCTCATGTTTTTTGGGCTCCAGAACCGTGTTTGTGCATTTCTCATGACTAATTCTGATATAAAATGACGCGAGGAACGAGTTGGAAGCGGCAGAATTGAGATCCGAGCAACCGTTGACGAGAAAATGGCGACCATTCCCAAATCCTGATCTCATGTTTTTTGGGCTCCAGAACCGTGTTTCTGCATTTCTCATGACTAATTCTGATATAAAATGACGCGACGAACGCGTTGGAAGCGACAGGATTGCGATCCGAGAAACCGTTGATGACAAAATCGCGAGCATTCCCAAAACCTGAACTCGTGGTTTTTGGACTCCAGAAACGTTTTCGTGCATTTGTCGTGACTATTTCCGACGCAAAATGTCACGAGGAACACGCTGGAGGCGACAGAATTGCGATCCGAGAAACCGTTGACGAGAAAATGGCGAGCATTCCCCAATCCTGATCTCATGTTTTTTGGGCTCCAGAACCGTGTTTGTGCATTTCCCATGACTAATTCTGGTATAAAATGACGCGAGGAACGCGTTGGAAGCGACAGAATTGAGATCCGAACAACCGTTGACGAGAAAATGGCGAGCATTCCCAAAACTTGATCTCATGTTTTTTGGGCTCCAGAACCGTGTTTGTGCATTTCTCAAGACGAATTCTGATATAAAATGACGCGAGGAACGCGTTGGAAGCGGCAGAATTGAGATCCGAGCAACCGTTGACGAGAAAATGGCGAGCATTCCCAAATCCTGATCTCATGTTTTTTGGGCTCCAGAACCGTGTTTGTGCATTTCTCGTGACTAATTCTGATATAAAATGACGCGACGAACGCGTTGGAAGCGACAGAATTGCGATCCGAGCAACCGTTGACGAGAAAATGGCGAGCATTCCCAAATCCTGATCTCATGTTTTTTGGGCTCCAGAACCGTGTTTCTGCATTTCTCATGACTAATTCTGATATAAAATGACGCGACGAACGCGTTGGAAGCGACAGAATTGCGATCAGAGAAACCGTTGACGAGAAAATGGCGAGCATTCCCAAATCCTGATCTCGTGTTTTTTGGACTCCAGAAACGTTTTCGTGCATTTGTCGTGACTATTTCCGACGCAAAATGACACGAGGAACACGCTGGAAGCGACAGAATTACGATCCGAGAAACCGTTGACGAGAAAATGGCGAGCATTCCCAAATCCTGATCTCATGTTTTTTGGGCTCCAGAACCGTGTTTGTGCATTTCTCATGACTAATTCTGATATAAAATGACGCGACGAACGCGTTGGAAGCGACAGAATTGCGATCCGAGCAACCGTTGACGAGAAAATGGCGAGCATTCCCAAATCCTGATCTCATGTTTTTTGGGCTCCAGAACCGTGTTTGTGCATTTCTCATGACTAATTCTGATATAAAATGACGCGAGGAACGCGTTGGAAGCGACAGAATTGAGATCCGAACAACCGTTGACGAGAAAATGGCGAGCATTCCCAAAATTTGATCTCATGTTTTTTGGGCTCCAGAAACGTGTTTGTGCATTTCTCGTGACTAATTCTGATATAAAATGACGCGACGAACGCGTTGGAAGCGACAGAATTGCGATCCGAGCAACCGTTGACGAGAAAATGGCGAGCATTCCCAAATCCTGATCTCATGTTTTTTGGGCTCCAGAACCGTGTTTGTGCATTTCTCATGACTAATTCTGATATAAAATGACGCGACGAACGCGTTGGAAGCGACAGAATTGCGATCAGAGAAACCGTTGACGAGAAAATGGCGAGCATTCCCAAATCCTGATCTCATGTTTTTTGGGCTCCAGAACCGTGTTTGTGCATTTCTCATGACTAATTCTGATATAAAATGACGCGACGAACGCGTTGGAAGCGACAGAATTGCGATCCGAGCAACCGTTGACGAGAAAATGGCGAGCATTCCCAAATCCTGATCTCATCTTTTTTGGGCTCCAGAACCGTGTTTGTGCATTTCTCATGACTAATTCTGATATAAAATGACGCGAGGAACGCGTTGGAAGCGACAGAATTGAGATCCGAACAACCGTTGACGAGAAAATGGCGAGCATTCCCAAAACTTGATCTCATGTTTTTTGGGCTCCAGAACCGTGTTTGTGCATTTCTCAAGACGAATTCTGATATAAAATGACGCGAAGAACGCGTTGGAAGCGGCAGAATTGAGATCCGAGCAACCGTTGACGAGAAAATGGCGAGCATTCCCAAATCCTGATCTCATGTTTTTTGGGCTCCAGAACCGTGTTTGTGCATTTCTCGTGACTAATTCTGATATAAAATGACGCGACGAACGCGTTGGAAGCGACAGAATTGCGATCCGAGCAACCGTTGACGAGAAAATGGCGAGCATTCCCAAATCCTGATCTCATGTTTTTTGGGCTCCAGAACCGTGTTTCTGCATTTCTCATGACTAATTCTGATATAAAATGACGCGACGAACGCGTTGGAAGCGACAGAATTGCGATCAGAGAAACCGTTGACGAGAAAATGGCGAGCATTCCCAAATCCTGATCTCGTGTTTTTTGGACTCCAGAAACGTTTTCGTGCATTTGTCGTGACTATTTCCGACGCAAAATGACACGAGGAACACGCTGGAAGCGACAGAATTGCGATCCGAGAAACCGTTGACGAGAAAATGGCGAGCATTCCCAAATCCTGATCTCATGTTTTTTGGGCTCCAGAACCGTGTTTCTGCATTTCTCATGACTAATTCTGATATAAAATGACGCGACGAACGCGTTGGAAGCGACAGAATTGCGATCAGAGAAACCGTTGACGAGAAAATGGCGAGCATTCCCAAATCCTGATCTCGTGTTTTTTGGACTCCAGAAACGTTTTCGTGCATTTGTCGTGACTATTTCCGACGCAAAATGACACGAGGAACACGCTGGAAGCGACAGAATTGCGATCCGAGCAACCGTTGACGAGAAAATGGCGAGCATTCCCAAATCCTGATCTCATGTTTTTTGGGCTCCAGAACCGTGTTTGTGCATTTCTCATGACTAATTCTGATATAAAATGACGCGACGAACGCGTTGGAAGCGACAGAATTGCGATCCGAGCAACCGTTGACGAGAAAATGGCGAGCATTCCCAAATCCTGATCTCATGTTTTTTGGGCTCCAGAACCGTGTTTGTGCATTTCTCATGACTAATTCTGATATAAAATGACGCGAGGAACGAGTTGGAAGCGGCAGAATTGAGATCCGAGCAACCGTTGACGAGAAAATGGCGACCATTCCCAAATCCTGATCTCATGTTTTTTGGGCTCCAGAACCGTGTTTCTGCATTTCTCATGACTAATTCTGATATAAAATGACGCGACGAACGCGTTGGAAGCGACAGAATTGCGATCAGAGGAACCGTTGACGAGAAAATGGCGAGCATTCCCAAATCCTGATCTCGTGTTTTTTGGACTCCAGAAACGTTTTCGTGCATTTGTCGTCACTATTTCCGACGTAAAATGACACGAGGAACACGCTGGAGGCGACAGAATTGCGATCCGAGAAACCGTTGACGAGAAAATGGCGAGCATTCCCCAATCCTGTTCTCATGTTTTTTGGGCTCCAGAACCGTGTTTGTGCATTTCTCATGACTAATTCTGACGTAAAATGACGCGAGGAACGCGTTCGAAGCGACAGAATTGAGATCCGAGCAACCGTTGACGAGAAAATGGCGAGCATTCCCAAATCCTGATCTCATGTTTTTTGGGCTCCAGAACCGTGCTTGTGCATTTCTCATGACTAATTCTGATATAAAATGACGCGACGAACGCGTTGGAAGCGACAGAATTGTGATCCGAGCAACCGTTGACGAGAAAATGGCGAGCATTCCCAAATCCTGATCTCATGTTTTTTGGGCTCCAGAACCGTGTTTGTGCATTTCTCATGACTAATTCTGATATAAAATGACGCGAGGAACGCGTTGGAAGCGACAGAATTGAGATCCGAGCAACCGTTGACGAGAAAATGGCGAGCATTCCCAAAACTTGATCTCATGTTTTTTGGGCTCCAGAAGCGTGTTTGTGCATTTCTCAAGACGAATTCTGATATAAAATGACGCGAGGAACGCGTTGGAAGCGACAGAATTGAGATCCGAGCAACCGTTGACGAGAAAATGGCGACCATTCCCAAATCCTGATCTCATGTTTTTTGGGCTCCAGAACCGTGTTTGTGCATTTCTCATGACTAATTCTGATATAAAATGACGCGACGAACGCGTTGGAAGCGACAGAATTGCGATCCGAGCAACCGTTGACGAGAAAATGGCGAGCATTCCCAAATCCTGATCTCATGTTTTTTGGGCTCCAGAACCGTGTTTGTGCATTTCTCATGACTAATTCTGATATAAAATGACGCGAGGAACGAGTTGGAAGCGGCAGAATTGAGATCCGAGCAACCGTTGACGAGAAAATGGCGACCATTCCCAAATCCTGATCTCATGTTTTTTGGGCTCCAGAACCGTGTTTCTGCATTTCTCATGACTAATTCTGATATAAAATGACGCGACGAACGCGTTGGAAGCGACAGAATTGCGATCAGAGGAACCGTTGACGAGAAAATGGCGAGCATTCCCAAATCCTGATCTCGTGTTTTTTGGACTCCAGAAACGTTTTCGTGCATTTGTCGTCACTATTTCCGACGTAAAATGACACGAGGAACACGCTGGAGGCGACAGAATTGCGATCCGAGAAACCGTTGACGAGAAAATGGCGAGCATTCCCCAATCCTGTTCTCATGTTTTTTGGGCTCCAGAACCGTGTTTGTGCATTTCTCATGACTAATTCTGACGTAAAATGACGCGAGGAACGCGTTGGAAGCGACAGAATTGAGATCCGAGCAACCGTTGACGAGAAAATGGCGAGCATTCCCAAATCCTGATCTCATGTTTTTTGGGCTCCAGAACCGTGCTTGTGCATTTCTCATGACTAATTCTGATATAAAATGACGCGAGGAACGCGTTCGAAGCGACAGAATTGAGATCCGAGCAACCGTTGACGAGAAAATGGCGAGCATTCCCAAATCCTGATCTCATGTTTTTTGGGCTCCAGAACCGTGTTTGTGCATTTCTCATGACTAATTCTGATATAAAATGACGCGAGGAACGCGTTCGAAGCGACAGAATTGAGATCCGAGCAACCGTTGACGAGAAAATGGCGAGCATTCCCAAATCCTGATCTCATGTTTTTTGGGCTCCAGAACCGCGTTTGTGCATTTCTCATGACTAATTCTGATATAAAATGACGCGAGGAACGCGTTGGAAGCGACAGAATTGAGATCCGAGCAACCGTTGACGAGAAAATGGCGACCATTCCCAAATCCTGATCTCATGTTTTTTGGGCTCCAGAACCGTGTTTCTGCATTTCTCATGACTAATTCTGATATAAAATGACGCGAGGAACGCGTTGGAAGCGACAGAATTGAGATCCGAGCAACCGTTGACGAGAAAATGGCGAGCATTCCCAAAACTTGATCTCATGTTTTTTGGGCTCCAGAACCGTGTTTGTGCATTTCTCAAGACGAATTCTGATATAAAATGACGCGAGGAACGCGTTGGAAGCGGCAGAATTGAGATCCGAGCAACCGTTGACGAGAAAATGGCGAGCATTCCCAAATCCTGATCTCATGTTTTTTGGGCTCCAGAATCGTGTTTGTGCATTTCTCATGACTAATTCTGATATAAAATGACGCGACGAACGCGTTGGAAGCGACAGAATTGCGATCCGAGCAACCGTTGACGAGAAAATGGCGAGCATTCCCAAATCCTGATCTCATGTTTTTTGGGCTCCAGAACCGTGTTTGTGCATTTCTCATGACTAATTCTGATATAAAATGACGCGAGGAACGCGTTGGAAGCGGCAGAATTGAGATCCGAGCAACCGTTGACGAGAAAATGGCGAGCATTCCCAAATCCTGATCTCATGTTTTTTCGGCTCCAGAACCGTGTTTCTGCATTTCTCATGACTAATTCTGATATAAAATGACGCGACGAACGCGTTGGAAGCGACAGAAGTGCGATCAGAGAAACCGTTGACGAGAAAATGGCGAGCATTCCCAAATCCTGATCTCGTATTTTTTGGACTCCAGAAACGTTTTCGTGCATTTGTCGTGACTATTTCCGACGCAAAATGACACGAGGAACACGCTGGAAGCGACAGAATTGCGATCCGAGAAACCGTTGACGAGAAAATGGTGAGCATTCCCAAATCCTGATCTCATGTTTTTTGGGCTCCAGAACCGTGTTTGTGCATTTCTCATGACTAATTCTGATATAAAATGACGCGACGAACGCGTTGGAAGCGACAGAATTGCGATCCGAGCAACCGTTGACGAGAAAATGGCGAGCATTCCCAAAACTTGATCTCGTGTTTATTGAACTCCAGAACCGTGTTTGTGCATTTCTCAAGACGAATTCCGACGTAAAATGACACGAGGAACATGTTGGAAGCGACAGGATTGCGATCCGAGAAACCGTTGATGACAAAATCGCGAGCATTCCCAAAACCTGAACTCGTGGTTTTTGGACTCCAGAAACGTTTTCGTGCATTTGTCGTGACTATTTCCGACGCAAAATGTCACGAGGAACACGCTGGAGGCGACAGAATTGCGATCCGAGAAACCGTTGACGAGAAAATGGCGAGCATTCCCCAATCCTGATCTCATGTTTTTTGGGCTCCAGAACCGTGTTTGTGCATTTCCCATGACTAATTCTGGTATAAAATGACGCGAGGAACGCGTTGGAAGCGACAGAATTGAGATCCGAACAACCGTTGACGAGAAAATGGCGAGCATTCCCAAAACTTGATCTCATGTTTTTTGGGCTCCAGAACCGTGTTTGTGCATTTCTCAAGACGAATTCTGATATAAAATGACGCGAGGAACGCGTTGGAAGCGGCAGAATTGAGATCCGAGCAACCGTTGACGAGAAAATGGCGAGCATTCCCAAATCCTGATCTCATGTTTTTTGGGCTCCAGAACCGTGTTTGTGCATTTCTCGTGACTAATTCTGATATAAAATGACGCGACGAACGCGTTGGAAGCGACAGAATTGCGATCCGAGCAACCGTTGACGAGAAAATGGCGAGCATTCCCAAATCCTGATCTCATGTTTTTTGGGCTCCAGAACCGTGTTTCTGCATTTCTCATGACTAATTCTGATATAAAATGACGCGACGAACGCGTTGGAAGCGACAGAATTGCGATCAGAGAAACCGTTGACGAGAAAATGGCGAGCATTCCCAAATCCTGATCTCGTGTTTTTTGGACTCCAGAAACGTTTTCGTGCATTTGTCGTGACTATTTCCGACGCAAAATGACACGAGGAACACGCTGGAAGCGACAGAATTACGATCCGAGAAACCGTTGACGAGAAAATGGCGAGCATTCCCAAATCCTGATCTCATGTTTTTTGGGCTCCAGAACCGTGTTTGTGCATTTCTCATGACTAATTCTGATATAAAATGACGCGACGAACGCGTTGGAAGCGACAGAATTGCGATCCGAGCAACCGTTGACGAGAAAATGGCGAGCATTCCCAAATCCTGATCTCATGTTTTTTGGGCTCCAGAACCGTGTTTGTGCATTTCTCATGACTAATTCTGATATAAAATGACGCGACGAACGCGTTGGAAGCGACAGAATTGCGATCAGAGAAACCGTTGACGAGAAAATGGCGAGCATTCCCAAATCCTGATCTCGTGTTTTTTGGACTCCAGAAACGTTTTCGTGCATTTGTCGTGACTATTTCCGACGCAAAATGACACGAGGAACACGCTGGAAGCGACAGAATTACGATCCGAGAAACCGTTGACGAGAAAATGGCGAGCATTCCCAAATCCTGATCTCATGTTTTTTGGGCTCCAGAACCGTGTTTGTGCATTTCTCATGACTAATTCTGATATAAAATGACGCGACGAACGCGTTGGAAGCGACAGAATTGCGATCCGAGCAACCGTTGACGAGAAAATGGCGAGCATTCCCAAATCCTGATCTCATGTTTTTTGGGCTCCAGAACCGTGTTTGTGCATTTCTCATGACTAATTCTGATATAAAATGACGCGACGAACGCGTTGGAAGCGACAGAATTGCGATCCGAGCAACCGTTGACGAGAAAATGGCGAGCATTCCCAAATCCTGATCTCATCTTTTTTGGGCTCCAGAACCGTGTTTGTGCATTTCTCATGACTAATTCTGATATAAAATGACGCGAGGAACGCGTTGGAAGCGACAGAATTGAGATCCGAACAACCGTTGACGAGAAAATGGCGAGCATTCCCAAAACTTGATCTCATGTTTTTTGGGCTCCAGAACCGTGTTTGTGCATTTCTCAAGACGAATTCTGATATAAAATGACGCGAAGAACGCGTTGGAAGCGGCAGAATTGAGATCCGAGCAACCGTTGACGAGAAAATGGCGAGCATTCCCAAATCCTGATCTCATGTTTTTTGGGCTCCAGAACCGTGTTTGTGCATTTCTCGTGACTAATTCTGATATAAAATGACGCGACGAACGCGTTGGAAGCGACAGAATTGCGATCCGAGCAACCGTTGACGAGAAAATGGCGAGCATTCCCAAATCCTGATCTCATGTTTTTTGGGCTCCAGAACCGTGTTTCTGCATTTCTCATGACTAATTCTGATATAAAATGACGCGACGAACGCGTTGGAAGCGACAGAATTGCGATCAGAGAAACCGTTGACGAGAAAATGGCGAGCATTCCCAAATCCTGATCTCGTGTTTTTTGGACTCCAGAAACGTTTTCGTGCATTTGTCGTGACTATTTCCGACGCAAAATGACACGAGGAACACGCTGGAAGCGACAGAATTGCGATCCGAGAAACCGTTGACGAGAAAATGGCGAGCATTCCCAAATCCTGATCTCATGTTTTTTGGGCTCCAGAACCGTGTTTCTGCATTTCTCATGACTAATTCTGATATAAAATGACGCGACGAACGCGTTGGAAGCGACAGAATTGCGATCAGAGAAACCGTTGACGAGAAAATGGCGAGCATTCCCAAATCCTGATCTCGTGTTTTTTGGACTCCAGAAACGTTTTCGTGCATTTGTCGTGACTATTTCCGACGCAAAATGACACGAGGAACACGCTGGAAGCGACAGAATTGCGATCCGAGAAACCGTTGACGAGAAAATGGTGAGCATTCCCAAATCCTGATCTCATGTTTTTTGGGCTCCAGAACCGTGTTTGTGCATTTCTCATGACTAATTTTGATATAAAATGACGCGACGAACGCGTTGGAAGCGACAGAATTGCGATCCGAGCAACCGTTGACGAGAAAATGGCGAGCATTCCCAAAACTTGATCTCGTGTTTATTGAACTCCAGAACCGTGTTTGTGCATTTCTCAAGACGAATTCCGACGTAAAATGACACGAGGAACATGTTGGAAGCGACAGGATTGCGATCCGAGAAACCGTTGATGACAAAATCGCGAGCATTCCCAAAACCTGAACTCGTGGTTTTTGGACTCCAGAAACGTTTTCGTGCATTTGTCGTGACTATTTCCGACGCAAAATGTCACGAGGAACACGCTGGAGGCGACAGAATTGCGATCCGAGAAACCGTTGACGAGAAAATGGCGAGCATTCCCCAATCCTGATCTCATGTTTTTTGGGCTCCAGAACCGTGTTTGTGCATTTCCCATGACTAATTCTGGTATAAAATGACGCGAGGAACACGCTGGAGGCGACAGAATTGCGATCCGAGAAACCGTTGACGAGAAAATGGCGAGCATTCCCCAATCCTGATCTCATGTTTTTTGGGCTCCAGAACCGTGTTTCTGCATTTCTCATGACTAATTCTGATATAAAATGACGCGAGGAACACGCTGGAAGCGACAGAATTGCGATCCGAGCAACCGTTGACGAGAAAATGGCGAGCATTCCCAAATCCTGATCTCATGTTTTTTGGGCTCCAGAACCGTGTTTGTGCATTTCTCATGACTAATTCTGATATAAAATGACGCGAGGAACGAGTTGGAAGCGGCAGAATTGAGATCCGAGCAACCGTTGACGAGAAAATGGCGACCATTCCCAAATCCTGATCTCATGTTTTTTGGGCTCCAGAACCGTGTTTGTGCATTTCTCATGACTAATTCTGATATAAAATGACGCGAGGAACGCGTTGGAAGCGACAGAATTGAGATCCGAACAACCGTTGACGAGAAAATGGCGAGCATTCCCAAAACTTGATCTCATGTTTTTTGGGCTCCAGAACCGTGTTTGTGCATTTCTCAAGACGAATTCTGATATAAAATGACGCGAGGAACGCGTTGGAAGCGGCAGAATTGAGATCCGAGCAATCGTTGACGAGAAAATGGCGAGCATTCCCAAATCCTGATCTCATGTTTTTTGGGCTCCAGAACCGTGTTTGTGCATTTCTCGTGACTAATTCTGATATAAAATGACGCGACGAACGCGTTGGAAGCGACAGAATTGCGATCCGAGCAACCGTTGACGAGAAAATGGCGAGCATTCCCAAATCTCGTGTTTTTTGGACTCCAGAAACGTTTTCGTGCATTTGTCATCACTATTTCCGACGTAAAATGACACGAGGAACACGCTGGAGGCGACAGAATTGCGATCCGAGAAACCGTTGACGAGAAAATGGCGAGCATTCCCCAATCCTGATCTCATGTTTTTTGGGCTCCAGAACCGTGTTTGTGCATTTCTCAAGACGAATTCTGATATAAAATGACGCGAGGAACGCGTTGGAAGCGGCAGAATTGAGATCCGAGCAACCGTTGACGAGAAAATGGCGAGCATTCCCAAATCCTGATCTCATGTTTTTTGGGCTCCAGAACCGTGTTTGTGCATTTCTCATGACTAATTCTGATATAAAATGACGCGACGAACGCGTTGGAAGCGACAGAATTGCGATCCGAGCAACCGTTGACGAGAAAATGGCGAGCATTCCCAAATCCTGATCTCATCTTTTTTGGGCTCCAGAACCGTGTTTGTGCATTTCTCATGACTAATTCTGATATAAAATGACGCGAGGAACGCGTTGGAAGCGACTGAATTGAGATCCGAACAACCGTTGACGAGAAAATGGCGAGCATTCCCAAAACTTGATCTCATGTTTTTTGGGCTCCAGAACCGTGTTTGTGCATTTCTCAAGACGAATTCTGATATAAAATGACGCGAGGAACGCGTTGGAAGCGGCAGAATTGAGATCCGAGCAACCGTTGACGAGAAAATGGCGAGCATTCCCAAATCCTGATCTCATGTTTTTTGGGCTCCGGAACCGTGTTTGTGCATTTCTCGTGACTAATTCTGATATAAAATGACGCGACGAACGCGTTGGAAGCGACAGAATTGCGATCCGAGCAACCGTTGACGAGAAAATGGCGAGCATTCCCAAATCCTGATCTCATGTTTTTTGGGCTCCAGAACCGTGTTTCTGCATTTCTCATGACTAATTCTGATATAAAATGACGCGACGAACGCGTTGGAAGCGACAGAATTGCGATCCGAGCAACCGTTGACGAGAAAATGGCGAGCATTCCCAAATCCTGATCTCATGTTTTTTGGGCTCCAGAACCGTGTTTCTGCATTTCTCATGACTAATTCTGATATAAAATGACGCGACGAACGCGTTGGAAGCGACAGAATTGCGATCCGAGCAACCGTTGACGAGAAAATGGCGAACATTCCCAAATCCTGATCTCATGTTTTTTGGGCTCCAGAACCGTGTTTCTGCATTTCTCATGACTAATTCTGATATAAAATGACGCGACGAACGCGTTGGAAGCGACAGAATTGCGATCAGAGAAACCGTTGACGAGAAAATGGCGAGCATTCCCAAATCCTGATCTCGTGTTTTTTGGACTCCAGAAACGTTTTCGTGCATTTGTCGTGACTATTTCCGACGCAAAATGACACGAGGAACACGCTGGAAGCGACAGAATTGCGATCCGAGAAACCGTTGACGAGAAAATGGCGAGCATTCCCAAATCCTGATCTCATGTTTTTTGGGCTCCAGAACCGTGTTTGTGCATTTCTTATGACTAATTCTGATATAAAATGACGCGACGAACGCGTTGGAAGCGACAGAATTGCGATCCGAGCAACCGTTGACGAGAAAATGGCGAGCATTCCCAAATCCTGATCTCATGTTTTTTGGGCTCCAGAACCGTGTTTGTGCATTTCTTATGACTAATTCTGATATAAAATGACGCGAGGAACGCGTTGGAAGCGACAGAATTGAGATCCGAACAACCGTTGACGAGAAAATGGCGAGCATTCCCAAAACTTGATCTCATGTTTTTTGGGCTCCAGAACCGTGTTTGTGCATTTCTCAAGACGAATTCTGATATAAAATGACGCGAGGAACGCGTTGGAAGCGGCAGAATTGAGATCCGAGCAACCGTTGACGAGAAAATGGCGACCATTCCCAAATCCTGATCTCATGTTTTTTGGGCTCCAGAACCGTGTTTCTGCATTTCTCATGACTAATTCTGATATAAAATGACGCGACGAACGCGTTGGAAGCGACAGAAGTGCGATCAGAGAAACCGTTGACGAGAAAATGGCGAGCATTCCCAAATCCTGATCTCGTGTTTTTTGGACTCCAGAAACGTTTTCGTGCATTTGTCGTGACTATTTCCGACGCAAAATGACACGAGGAACACGCTGGAAGCGACAGAATTGCGATCCGAGAAACCGTTGACGAGAAAATGGCGAGCATTCCCAAATCCTGATCTCATGTTTTTTGGGCTCCAGAACCGTGTTTGTGCATTTCTCATGACTAATTCTGATATAAAATGACGCGACGAACGCGTTGGAAGCGACAGAATTGCGATCCGAGCAACCGTTGACGAGAAAATGGCGAGCATTCCCAAATCCTGATCTCATGTTTTTTGGGCTCCAGAACCGTGTTTGTGCATTTCTCATGACTAATTCTGATATAAAATGACGCGACGAACGCGTTGGAAGCGACAGAATTGCGATCCGAGCAACCGTTGACGAGAAAATGGCGAGCATTCCCAAATCCTGATCTCATGTTTTTTGGGCTCCAGAACCGTGTTTGTGCATTTCTCATGACTAATTCTGATATAAAATGACGCGAGGAACGCGTTGGAAGCGACAGAATTGAGATCCGAGCAACCGTTGACGAGAAAATGGCGACCATTCCCAAATCCTGATCTCATGTTTTTTGGGCTCCAGAACCGTGTTTGTGCATTTCTCATGACTAATTCTGATATAAAATGACGCGACGAACGCGTTGGAAGCGACAGAATTGCGATCCGAGCAACCGTTGACGAGAAAATCGCGAGCATTCCCAAAACCTGATCTCGTGTTTTTTGGACTCCAGAAACGTGTTTGTGCATTTCTCATGACTAATTCTGATATAAAATGACGCGAGGAACGAGTTGGAAGCGGCAGAATTGAGATCCGAGCAACCGTTGACGAGAAAATGGCGACCATTCCCAAAACCTGATCTCATGTTTTTTGGGCTCCAGAACCGTGCTTCTGCATTTCTCATGACTAATTCTGATATAAAATGACGCGACGAACGCGTTGGAAGCGACAGAATTGCGATCAGAGAAACCGTTGACGAGAAAATGGCGAGCATTCCCAAATCCTGATCTCGTGTTTTTTGGACTCCAGAAACGTTTTCGTGCATTTGTCGTGACTATTTCCGACGCAAAATGACACGAGGAACACGCTGGAAGCGACAGAATTGCGATCCGAGAAACCGTTGACGAGAAAATGGCGAGCATTCCCAAATCCTGATCTCATGTTTTTTGGGCTCCAGAACCGTGTTTGTGCATTTCTTATGACTAATTCTGATATAAAATGACGCGACGAACGCGTTGGAAGCGACAGAATTGCGATCCGAGCAACCGTTGACGAGAAAATGGCGAGCATTCCCAAATCCTGATCTCATGTTTTTTGGGCTCCAGAACCGTGTTTGTGCATTTCTTATGACTAATTCTGATATAAAATGACGCGAGGAACGCGTTGGAAGCGACAGAATTGAGATCCGAACAACCGTTGACGAGAAAATGGCGAGCATTCCCAAAACTTGATCTCATGTTTTTTGGGCTCCAGAACCGTGTTTGTGCATTTCTCAAGACGAATTCTGATATAAAATGACGCGAGGAACGCGTTGGAAGCGGCAGAATTGAGATCCGAGCAACCGTTGACGAGAAAATGGCGACCATTCCCAAATCCTGATCTCATGTTTTTTGGGCTCCAGAACCGTGTTTCTGCATTTCTCATGACTAATTCTGATATAAAATGACGCGACGAACGCGTTGGAAGCGACAGAAGTGCGATCAGAGAAACCGTTGACGAGAAAATGGCGAGCATTCCCAAATCCTGATCTCGTGTTTTTTGGACTCCAGAAACGTTTTCGTGCATTTGTCGTGACTATTTCCGACGCAAAATGACACGAGGAACACGCTGGAAGCGACAGAATTGCGATCCGAGAAACCGTTGACGAGAAAATGGCGAGCATTCCCAAATCCTGATCTCATGTTTTTTGGGCTCCAGAACCGTGTTTGTGCATTTCTCATGACTAATTCTGATATAAAATGACGCGACGAACGCGTTGGAAGCGACAGAATTGCGATCCGAGCAACCGTTGACGAGAAAATGGCGAGCATTCCCAAATCCTGATCTCATGTTTTTTGGGCACCAGAACCGTGTTTGTGCATTTCTCATGACTAATTCTGATATAAAATGACGCGACGAACGCGTTGGAAGCGACAGAATTGCGATCCGAGCAACCGTTGACGAGAAAATGGCGAGCATTCCCAAATCCTGATCTCATGTTTTTTGGGCTCCAGAACCGTGTTTGTGCATTTCTCATGACTAATTCTGATATAAAATGACGCGAGGAACGCGTTGGAAGCGACAGAATTGAGATCCGAGCAACCGTTGACGAGAAAATGGCGACCATTCCCAAATCCTGATCTCATGTTTTTTGGGCTCCAGAACCGTGTTTGTGCATTTCTCATGACTAATTCTGATATAAAATGACGCGACGAACGCGTTGGAAGCGACAGAATTGCGATCCGAGCAACCGTTGACGAGAAAATCGCGAGCATTCCCAAAACCTGATCTCGTGTTTTTTGGACTCCAGAAACGTGTTTCTGCATTTCTCATGACTAATTCTGATATAAAATGACGCGAGGAACGAGTTGGAAGCGGCAGAATTGAGATCCGAGCAACCGTTGACGAGAAAATGGCGACCATTCCCAAATCCTGATCTCATGTTTTTTGGGCTCCAGAACCGTGTTTCTGCATTTCTCATGACTAATTCTGATATAAAATGACGCGACGAACGCGTTGGAAGCGACAGAATTGCGATCAGAGAAACCGTTGACGAGAAAATGGCGAGCATTCCCAAATCCTGATCTCGTGTTTTTTGGACTCCAGAAACGCTTTCGTGCATTTGTCGTCACTATTTCCGACGTAAAATGACACGAGGAACACGCTGGAGGCGACAGAATTGCGATCCGAGAAACCGTTGACGAGAAAATGGCGAGCATTCCCAAAACTTGATCTCATGTTTTTTGGGCTCCAGAAGCGTGTTTGTGCATTTCTCAAGACGAATTCTGATATAAAATGACGCGAGGAACGCGTTAGAAGCGGCAGAATTGAGATCCGAGCAACCGTTGACGAGAAAATGGCGAGCATTCCCAAATCCTGATCTCATGTTTTTTGGGCTCCAGAACCGTGTTTGTGCATTTCTCATGACTAATTCTGATATAAAATGACGCGACAAACGCGTTGGAAGCGACAGAATTGCGATCCGAGCAACCGTTGGCGAGAAAATGGCGAGCATTCCCAAATCCTGATCTCATGTTTTTTGGGCTCCAGAACCGTGTTTGTGCATTTCTCATGACTAATTCTGATATAAAATGACGCGACGAACGCGTTGGAAGCAACAGAATTGCGATCCGAGCAACCGTTGACGAGAAAATGGCGAGCATTCCCAAAACTTGATCTCATGTTTTTTGGGCTCCAGAAGCGTGTTTGTGCATTTCTCAAGACGAATTCTGATATAAAATGACGCGAGGAACGCGTTAGAAGCGGCAGAATTGAGATCCGAGCAACCGTTGACGAGAAAATGGCGAGCATTCCCAAATCCTGATCTCATGTTTTTTGGGCTCCAGAACCGTGTTTGTGCATTTCTCATGACTAATTCTGATATAAAATGACACGAGGAACACGCTGGAGGCGACAGAATTGCGATCCGAGAAACCGTTGACGAGAAAATGGCGAGCATTCCCAAAACTTGATCTCATGTTTTTTGGGCTCCAGAAGCGTGTTTGTGCATTTCTCAAGACGAATTCTGATATAAAATGACGCGAGGAACGCGTTAGAAGCGGCAGAATTGAGATCCGAGCAACCGTTGACGAGAAAATGGCGAGCATTCCCAAATCCTGATCTCATGTTTTTTGGGCTCCAGAACCGTGTTTGTGCATTTCTCATGACTAATTCTGATATAAAATGACGCGACAAACGCGTTGGAAGCGACAGAATTGCGATCCGAGCAACCGTTGACGAGAAAATGGCGAGCATTCCCAAATCCTGATCTCATGTTTTTTGGGCTCCAGAACCGTGTTTGTGCATTTCCCATGACTAATTCTGATATAAAATGACGCGACGAACGCGTTGGAAGCGACAGAATTGCGATCCGAGCAACCGTTGACGAGAAAATGGCGAGCATTCCCAAATCCTGATCTCATGTTTTTTGGGCTCCAGAACCGTGTTTGTGCATTTCTCATGACTAATTCTGATATAAAATGACGCGAGGAACGCGTTGGAAGCGACAGAATTGAGATCCGAGCAACCGTTGACGAGAAAATGGCGAGCATTCCCAAATCCTGATCTCATGTTTTTTGGGCTCCAGAACCGTGTTTGTGCATTTCCCATGACTAATTCTGATATAAAATGACGCGACGAACGCGTTGGAAGCGACAGAATTGCGATCCGAGCAACCGTTGACGAGAAAATGGCGAGCATTCCCAAATCCTGATCTCATGTTTTTTGGGCTCCAGAACCGTGTTTGTGCATTTCTCATGACTAATTCTGATATAAAATGACGCGAGGAACGCGTTGGAAGCGACAGAATTGAGATCCGAGCAACCGTTGACGAGAAAATGGCGACCATTCCCAAATCCTGATCTCATGTTTTTTGGGCTCCAGAACCGTGTTTGTGCATTTCTCATGACTAATTCTGATATAAAATGACGCGACGAACGCGTTGGAAGCGACAGAATTGCGATCCGAGCAACCGTTGACGCGAAAATGGCGAGCATTCCCAAATCCTGATCTCATGTTTTTTGGGCTCCAGAACCGTGTTTGTGCATTTCTCATGACTAATTCTGATATAAAATGACGCGAGGAACGCGTTGGAAGCGACAGAATTGAGATCCGAGCAACCGTTGACGAGAAAATGGCGACCATTCCCAAATCCTGATCTCATGTTTTTTGGGCTCCAGAACCGTGTTTGTGCATTTCTCATGACTAATTCTGATATAAAATGACGCGACGAACGCGTTGGAAGCGACAGAATTGCGATCCGAGCAACCGTTGACGAGAAAATCGCGAGCATTCCCAAAACCTGATCTCGTGTTTTTTGGACTCCAGAAACGTTTTCGTGCATTTGTCGTCACTATTTCCGACGTAAAATGACACGAGGAACACGCTGGAGGCGACAGAATTGCGATCCGAGAAACCGTTGACGAGAAAATGGCGAGCATTCCCCAATCCTGATCTCATGTTTTTTGGGTTATAGAACCGTGTTTGTGCATTTCTCATGACTAATTCTGATATAAAATGACGCGAGGAACGCGTTGGAAGCGGCAGAATTGAGATCCGAGCAACCGTTGACGAGAAAATGGCGAGCATTCCCAAATCCTGATCTCATGTTTTTTGGCTCCAGAACCGTGTTTGTGCATTTCTCATGACTAATTCTGACGTAAAATGACGCGAGGAACGCGTTGGAAGCGACAGAATTGAGATCCGAGCAACCGTTGACGAGAAAATGGCGAGCATTCCCAAATCCTGATCTCATGTTTTTTGGGCTCCAGAACCGTGCTTGTGCATTTCTCATGACTAATTCTGATATAAAATGACGCGACGAACGCGTTGGAAGCGACAGAATTGTGATCCGAGCAACCGTTGACGAGAAAATGGCGAGCATTCCCAAATCCTGATCTCATGTTTTTTGGGCTCCAGAACCGTGTTTGTGCATTTCTCATGACTAATTCTGATATAAAATGACGCGAGGAACGCGTTGGAAGCGACAGAATTGAGATCCGAGCAACCGTTGACGAGAAAATGGCGAGCATTCCCAAAACTTGATCTCATGTTTTTTGGGCTCCAGAAGCGTGTTTGTGCATTTCTCAAGACGAATTCTGATATAAAATGACGCGAGGAACGCGTTGGAAGCGACAGAATTGAGATCCGAGCAACCGTTGACGAGAAAATGGCGACCATTCCCAAATCCTGATCTCATGTTTTTTGGGCTCCAGAACCGTGTTTGTGCATTTCTCATGACTAATTCTGATATAAAATGACGCGACGAACGCGTTGGAAGCGACAGAATTGCGATCCGAGCAACCGTTGACGAGAAAATGGCGAGCATTCCCAAATCCTGATCTCATGTTTTTTGGGCTCCAGAACCGTGTTTGTGCATTTCTCATGACTAATTCTGATATAAAATGACGCGAGGAACGAGTTGGAAGCGGCAGAATTGAGATCCGAGCAACCGTTGACGAGAAAATGGCGACCATTCCCAAATCCTGATCTCATGTTTTTTGGGCTCCAGAACCGTGTTTCTGCATTTCTCATGACTAATTCTGATATAAAATGACGCGACGAACGCGTTGGAAGCGACAGAATTGCGATCAGAGGAACCGTTGACGAGAAAATGGCGAGCATTCCCAAATCCTGATCTCGTGTTTTTTGGACTCCAGAAACGTTTTCGTGCATTTGTCGTCACTATTTCCGACGTAAAATGACACGAGGAACACGCTGGAGGCGACAGAATTGCGATCCGAGAAACCGTTGACGAGAAAATGGCGAGCATTCCCCAATCCTGTTCTCATGTTTTTTGGGCTCCAGAACCGTGTTTGTGCATTTCTCATGACTAATTCTGACGTAAAATGACGCGAGGAACGCGTTGGAAGCGACAGAATTGAGATCCGAGCAACCGTTGACGAGAAAATGGCGAGCATTCCCAAATCCTGATCTCATGTTTTTTGGGCTCCAGAACCGTGCTTGTGCATTTCTCATGACTAATTCTGATATAAAATGACGCGAGGAACGCGTTCGAAGCGACAGAATTGAGATCCGAGCAACCGTTGACGAGAAAATGGCGAGCATTCCCAAATCCTGATCTCATGTTTTTTGGGCTCCAGAACCGTGTTTGTGCATTTCTCATGACTAATTCTGATATAAAATGACGCGAGGAACGCGTTCGAAGCGACAGAATTGAGATCCGAGCAACCGTTGACGAGAAAATGGCGAGCATTCCCAAATCCTGATCTCATGTTTTTTGGGCTCCAGAACCGCGTTTGTGCATTTCTCATGACTAATTCTGATATAAAATGACGCGAGGAACGCGTTGGAAGCGACAGAATTGAGATCCGAGCAACCGTTGACGAGAAAATGGCGACCATTCCCAAATCCTGATCTCATGTTTTTTGGGCTCCAGAACCGTGTTTCTGCATTTCTCATGACTAATTCTGATATAAAATGACGCGACGAACGCGTTGGAAGCGACAGAATTGCGATCCGAGCAACCGTTGACGAGAAAATGGCGAGCATTCCCAAATCCTGATCTCATGTTTTTTGGGCTCCAGAACCGTGTTTGTGCATTTCTCATGACTAATTCTGATATAAAATGACGCGAGGAACGCGTTGGAAGCGGCAGAATTGAGATCCGAGCAACCGTTGACGAGAAAATGGCGAGCATTCCCAAATCCTGATCTCATGTTTTTTGGGCTCCAGAACCGTGTTTCTGCATTTCTCATGACTAATTCTGATATAAAATGACGCGACGAACGCGTTGGAAGCGACAGAAGTGCGATCAGAGAAACCGTTGACGAGAAAATGGCGAGCATTCCCAAATCCTGATCTCGTATTTTTTGGACTCCAGAAACGTTTTCGTGCATTTGTCGTGACTATTTCCGACGCAAAATGACACGAGGAACACGCTGGAAGCGACAGAATTGCGATCCGAGAAACCGTTGACGAGAAAATGGTGAGCATTCCCAAATCCTGATCTCATGTTTTTTGGGCTCCAGAACCGTGTTTGTGCATTTCTCATGACTAATTCTGATATAAAATGACGCGACGAACGCGTTGGAAGCGACAGAATTGCGATCCGAGCAACCGTTGACGAGAAAATCGCGAGCATTCCCAAAACCTGATCTCGTGTTTTTTGGACTCCAGAAACGTTTTCGTGCATTTGTCATCACTATTTCCGACGTAAAATGACACGAGGAACACGCTGGAGGCGACAGAATTGCGATCCGAGAAACCGTTGACGAGAAAATGGCGAGCATTCCCCAATCCTGATCTCATGTTTTTTGGGCTCCAGAACCGTGTTTGTGCATTTCTCAAGACGAATTCTGATATAAAATGACGCGAGGAACGCGTTGGAAGCGGCAGAATTGAGATCCGAGCAACCGTTGACGAGAAAATGGCGAGCATTCCCAAATCCTGATCTCATGTTTTTTGGGCTCCAGAACCGTGTTTGTGCATTTCTCATGACTAATTCTGATATAAAATGACGCGACGAACGCGTTGGAAGCGACAGAATTGCGATCCGAGCAACCGTTGACGAGAAAATGGCGAGCATTCCCAAATCCTGATCTCATCTTTTTTGGGCTCCAGAACCGTGTTTGTGCATTTCTCATGACTAATTCTGATATAAAATGACGCGAGGAACGCGTTGGAAGCGACAGAATTGAGATCCGAACAACCGTTGACGAGAAAATGGCGAGCATTCCCAAAACTTGATCTCATGTTTTTTGGGCTCCAGAACCGTGTTTGTGCATTTCTCAAGACGAATTCTGATATAAAATGACGCGAGGAACGCGTTGGAAGCGGCAGAATTGAGATCCGAGCAACCGTTGACGAGAAAATGGCGAGCATTCCCAAATCCTGATCTCATGTTTTTTGGGCTCCAGAACCGTGTTTGTGCATTTCTCGTGACTAATTCTGATATAAAATGACGCGACGAACGCGTTGGAAGCGACAGAATTGCGATCCGAGCAACCGTTGACGAGAAAATGGCGAGCATTCCCAAATCCTGATCTCATGTTTTTTGGGCTCCAGAACCGTGTTTCTGCATTTCTCATGACTAATTCTGATATAAAATGACGCGACGAACGCGTTGGAAGCGACAGAATTGCGATCAGAGAAACCGTTGACGAGAAAATGGCGAGCATTCCCAAATCCTGATCTCGTGTTTTTTGGACTCCAGAAACGTTTTCGTGCATTTGTAGTGACTATTTCCGACGCAAAATGACACGAGGAACACGCTGGAAGCGACAGAATTGCGATCCGAGAAACCGTTGACGAGAAAATGGCGAGCATTCCCAAATCCTGATCTCATGTTTTTTGGGCTCCAGAACCGTGTTTGTGCATTTCTCATGACTAATTCTGATATAAAATGACGCGACGAACGCGTTGGAAGCGACAGAATTGCGATCCGAGCAACCGTTGACGAGAAAATGGCGAGCATTCCCAAAACTTGATCTCGTGTTTATTGAACTCCAGAACCGTGTTTGTGCATTTCTCAAGACGAATTCTGACATAAAATGACGCGAGGAACGCGTTGGAAGCGGCAGAATTGAGATCCGAGAAACCGTTGACGACAAAATCGCGAGCATTCCCAAAACTTGATCTCGTGTTTTTTGGGCTCCAGAACCGTGTTTGTGCATTTCTCAAGACGAATTCTGATATAAAATGACGCGAGGAACGCGTTGGAAGCGGCAGAATTGAGATCCGAGCAACCGTTGACGAGAAAATGGCGAGCATTCCCAAATCCTGATCTCATGTTTTTTGGGCTCCAGAACCGTGTTTGTGCATTTCTCGTGACTAATTCTGATATAAAATGACGCGACGAACGCGTTGGAAGCGACAGAATTGCGATCCGAGCAACCGTTGACGAGAAAATGGCGAGCATTCCCAAATCCTGATCTCATGTTTTTTGGGCTCCAGAACCGTGTTTCTGCATTTCTCATGACTAATTCTGATATAAAATGACGCGACGAACGCGTTGGAAGCGACAGAATTGCGATCAGAGAAACCGTTGACGAGAAAATGGCGAGCATTCCCAAATCCTGATCTCGTGTTTTTTGGACTCCAGAAACGTTTTCGTGCATTTGGCGTGACTATTTCCGACGCAAAATGACACGAGGAACACGCTGGAAGCGACAGAATTGCGATCCGAGAAACCGTTGACGAGAAAATGGTGAGCATTCCCAAATCCTGATCTCATGTTTTTTGGGCTCCAGAACCGTGTTTGTGCATTTCTCATGACTAATTCTGATATAAAATGACGCGACGAACGCGTTGGAAGCGACAGAATTGCGATCCGAGCAACCGTTGACGAGAAAATGGCGAGCATTCCCAAAACTTGATCTCGTGTTTATTGAACTCCAGAACCGTGTTTGTGCATTTCTCAAGACGAATTCCGACGTAAAATGACACGAGGAACATGTTGGAAGCAACAGGATTGCGATCCGAGAAACCGTTGATGACAAAATCGCGAGCATTCCCAAAACCTGAACTCGTGGTTTTTGGACTCCAGAAACGTTTTCGTGCATTTGTCGTGACTATTTCCGACGCAAAATGTCACGAGGAACACGCTGGAGGCGACAGAATTGCGATCCGAGAAACCGTTGACGAGAAAATGGCGAGCATTCCCCAATCCTGATCTCATGTTTTTTGGGCTCCAGAACCGTGTTTGTGCATTTCCCATGACTAATTCTGGTATAAAATGACGCGAGGAACACGCTGGAGGCGACAGAATTGCGATCCGAGCAACCGTTGACGAGAAAATGGCGAGCATTCCCAAATCCTGATCTCATGTTTTTTGGGCTCCAGAACCGTGTTTGTGCATTTCTCATGACTAATTCTGATATAAAATGACGCGAGGAACGAGTTGGAAGCGGCAGAATTGAGATCCGAGCAACCGTTGACGAGAAAATGGCGACCATTCCCAAATCCTGATCTCATGTTTTTTGGGCTCCAGAACCGTGTTTCCGCATTTGTCATGACTATTTCCGACGCAAAATGACACGAGGAACACGCTGGAAGCGACAGAATTGCGATCCGAGAAACCGTTGACGAGAAAATGGTGAGCATTCCCAAATCCTGATCTCATGTTTTTTGGGCTCCAGAACCGTGTTTGTGCATTTCTCATGACTAATTCTGATATAAAATGACGCGACGAACGCGTTGGAAGCGACAGAATTGCGATCCGAGCAACCGTTGACGAGAAAATGGCGAGCATTCCCAAAACTTGATCTCGTGTTTATTGAACTCCAGAACCGTGTTTGTGCATTTCTCAAGACGAATTCCGACGTAAAATGACACGAGGAACATGTTGGAAGCAACAGGATTGCGATCCGAGAAACCGTTGATGACAAAATCGCGAGCATTCCCAAAACCTGAACTCGTGGTTTTTGGACTCCAGAAACGTTTTCGTGCATTTGTCGTGACTATTTCCGACGCAAAATGTCACGAGGAACACGCTGGAGGCGACAGAATTGCGATCCGAGAAACCGTTGACGAGAAAATGGCGAGCATTCCCCAATCCTGATCTCATGTTTTTTGGGCTCCAGAACCGTGTTTGTGCATTTCCCATGACTAATTCTGGTATAAAATGACGCGAGGAACACGCTGGAGGCGACAGAATTGCGATCCGAGCAACCGTTGACGAGAAAATGGCGAGCATTCCCAAATCCTGATCTCATGTTTTTTGGGCTCCAGAACCGTGTTTGTGCATTTCTCATGACTAATTCTGATATAAAATGACGCGAGGAACGAGTTGGAAGCGGCAGAATTGAGATCCGAGCAACCGTTGACGAGAAAATGGCGACCATTCCCAAATCCTGATCTCATGTTTTTTGGGCTCCAGAACCGTGTTTCCGCATTTGTCATGACTAATTCTGATATAAAATGACGCGACGAACGCGTTGGAAGCGACAGAATTGCGATCAGAGAAACCGTTGACGAGAAAATGGCGAGCATTCCCAAATCCTGATCTCGTGTTTTTTGGACTCCAGAAACGTTTTCGTGCATTTGTCGTCACTATTTCCGACGTAAAATGACACGAGGAACACGCTGGAGGCGACAGAATTGCGATCCGAGAAACCGTTGACGAGAAAATGGCGAGCATTCCCCAATCCTGATCTCATGTTTTTTGGGCTCCAGAACCGTGTTTGTGCATTTCTCATGACTAATTCTGATATAAAATGACGCGAGGAACGCGTTGGAAGCGACAGAATTGAGATCCGAGCAACCGTTGACGAGAAAATGGCGAGCATTCCCAAATCCTGATCTCATGTTTTTTTGGCTCCAGAACCGTGTTTGTGCATTTCTCATGACTAATTCTGGTATAAAATGACGCGAGGAACGCGTTGGAAGCGACAGAATTGAGATCCGAGCAACCGTTGACGAGAAAATGGCGAGCATTCCCAAAACTTGATCTCATGTTTTTTGGGCTCCAGAACCGTGTTTGTGCATTTCTCAAGACGAATTCTGATATAAAATGACGCGAGGAACGCGTTGGAAGCGGCAGAATTGAGATCCGAGCAACCGTTGACGAGAAAATGGCGAGCATTCCCAAATCCTGATCTCATGTTTTTTGGGCTCCAGAATCGTGTTTGTGCATTTCTCATGACTAATTCTGATATAAAATGACGCGACGAACGCGTTGGAAGCGACAGAATTGCGATCCGAGCAACCGTTGACGAGAAAATGGCGAGCATTCCCAAATCCTGATCTCATGTTTTTTGGGCTCCAGAACCGTGTTTGTGCATTTCTCATGACTAATTCTGATATAAAATGACGCGAGGAACGCGTTGGAAGCGGCAGAATTGAGATCCGAGCAACCGTTGACGAGAAAATGGCGAGCATTCCCAAATCCTGATCTCATGTTTTTTGGGCTCCAGAACCGTGTTTCTGCATTTCTCATGACTAATTCTGATATAAAATGACGCGACGAACGCGTTGGAAGCGACAGAAGTGCGATCAGAGAAACCGTTGACGAGAAAATGGCGAGCATTCCCAAATCCTGATCTCATGTTTTTTGGGCTCCAGAATCGTGTTTGTGCATTTCTCATGACTAATTCTGATATAAAATGACGCGACGAACGCGTTGGAAGCGACAGAATTGCGATCCGAGCAACCGTTGACGAGAAAATGGCGAGCATTCCCAAATCCTGATCTCATGTTTTTTGGGCTCCAGAACCGTGTTTGTGCATTTCTCATGACTAATTCTGATATAAAATGACGCGAGGAACGCGTTGGAAGCGGCAGAATTGAGATCCGAGCAACAGTTGACGAGAAAATGGCGAGCATTCCCAAATCCTGATCTCATGTTTTTTGGGCTCCAGAACCGTGTTTCTGCATTTCTCATGACTAATTCTGATATAAAATGACGCGACGAACGCGTTGGAAGCGACAGAAGTGCGATCAGAGAAACCGTTGACGAGAAAATGGCGAGCATTCCCAAATCCTGATCTCGTATTTTTTGGATTCCAGAAACGTTTTCGTGCATTTGTCGTGACTATTTCCGACGCAAAATGACACGAGGAACACGCTGGAAGCGACAGAATTGCGATCCGAGAAACCGTTGACGAGAAAATGGCGAGCATTCCCAAATCCTGATCTCATGTTTTTTGGGCTCCAGAACCGTGTTTGTGCATTTCTCATGACTAATTCTGATATAAAATGACGCGACGAACGCGTTGGAAGCGACAGAATTGCGATCCGAGCAACCGTTGACGAGAAAATGGCGAGCATTCCCAAAACTTGATCTCGTGTTTATTGAACTCCAGAACCGTGTTTGTGCATTTCTCAAGACGAATTCTGACATAAAATGACGCGAGGAACGCGTTGGAAGCGGCAGAATTGAGATCCGAGAAACCGTTGACGACAAAATCGCGAGCATTCCCAAAACTTGATCTCGTGTTTTTTGGGCTCCAGAACCGTGTTTGTGCATTTCTCAAGACGAATTCTGATATAAAATGACGCGAGGAACGCGTTGGAAGCGGCAGAATTGAGATCCGAGCAACCGTTGACGAGAAAATGGCGAGCATTCCCAAATCCTGATCTCATGTTTTTTGGGCTCCAGAACCGTGTTTGTGCATTTCTCGTGACTAATTCTGATATAAAATGACGCGACGAACGCGTTGGAAGCGACAGAATTGCGATCCGAGCAACCGTTGACGAGAAAATGGCGAGCATTCCCAAATCCTGATCTCATGTTTTTTGGGCTCCAGAACCGTGTTTCTGCATTTCTCATGACTAATTCTGATATAAAATGACGCGACGAACGCGTTGGAAGCGACAGAATTGCGATCAGAGAAACCGTTGACGAGAAAATGGCGAGCATTCCCAAATCCTGATCTCGTGTTTTTTGGACTCCAGAAACGTTTTC
Organism: Crossocerus cetratus; assembly: GCA_963675795.1. NCBI lineage: Eukaryota > Metazoa > Arthropoda > Insecta > Hymenoptera > Crabronidae > Crossocerus > Crossocerus cetratus. The sequence continues at coordinate 4,777,111 of OY776667.1, forward strand.
GTGCATTTGGCGTGACTATTTCCGACGCAAAATGACACGAGGAACACGCTGGAAGCGACAGAATTGCGATCCGAGAAACCGTTGACGAGAAAATGGTGAGCATTCCCAAATCCTGATCTCATGTTTTTTGGGCTCCAGAACCGTGTTTGTGCATTTCTCATGACTAATTCTGATATAAAATGACGCGACGAACGCGTTGGAAGCGACAGAATTGCGATCCGAGCAACCGTTGACGAGAAAATGGCGAGCATTCCCAAAACTTGATCTCGTGTTTATTGAACTCCAGAACCGTGTTTGTGCATTTCTCAAGACGAATTCCGACGTAAAATGACACGAGGAACATGTTGGAAGCAACAGGATTGCGATCCGAGAAACCGTTGATGACAAAATCGCGAGCATTCCCAAAACCTGAACTCGTGGTTTTTGGACTCCAGAAACGTTTTCGTGCATTTGTCGTGACTATTTCCGACGCAAAATGTCACGAGGAACACGCTGGAGGCGACAGAATTGCGATCCGAGAAACCGTTGACGAGAAAATGGCGAGCATTCCCCAATCCTGATCTCATGTTTTTTGGGCTCCAGAACCGTGTTTGTGCATTTCCCATGACTAATTCTGGTATAAAATGACGCGAGGAACACGCTGGAGGCGACAGAATTGCGATCCGAGCAACCGTTGACGAGAAAATGGCGAGCATTCCCAAATCCTGATCTCATGTTTTTTGGGCTCCAGAACCGTGTTTGTGCATTTCTCATGACTAATTCTGATATAAAATGACGCGAGGAACGAGTTGGAAGCGGCAGAATTGAGATCCGAGCAACCGTTGACGAGAAAATGGCGACCATTCCCAAATCCTGATCTCATGTTTTTTGGGCTCCAGAACCGTGTTTCCGCATTTGTCATGACTATTTCCGACGCAAAATGACACGAGGAACACGCTGGAAGCGACAGAATTGCGATCCGAGAAACCGTTGACGAGAAAATGGTGAGCATTCCCAAATCCTGATCTCATGTTTTTTGGGCTCCAGAACCGTGTTTGTGCATTTCTCATGACTAATTCTGATATAAAATGACGCGACGAACGCGTTGGAAGCGACAGAATTGCGATCCGAGCAACCGTTGACGAGAAAATGGCGAGCATTCCCAAAACTTGATCTCGTGTTTATTGAACTCCAGAACCGTGTTTGTGCATTTCTCAAGACGAATTCCGACGTAAAATGACACGAGGAACATGTTGGAAGCAACAGGATTGCGATCCGAGAAACCGTTGATGACAAAATCGCGAGCATTCCCAAAACCTGAACTCGTGGTTTTTGGACTCCAGAAACGTTTTCGTGCATTTGTCGTGACTATTTCCGACGCAAAATGTCACAAGGAACACGCTGGAGGCGACAGAATTGCGATCCGAGAAACCGTTGACGAGAAAATGGCGAGCATTCCCCAATCCTGATCTCATGTTTTTTGGGCTCCAGAACCGTGTTTGTGCATTTCCCATGACTAATTCTGGTATAAAATGACGCGAGGAACACGCTGGAGGCGACAGAATTGCGATCCGAGCAACCGTTGACGAGAAAATGGCGAGCATTCCCAAATCCTGATCTCATGTTTTTTGGGCTCCAGAACCGTGTTTGTGCATTTCTCATGACTAATTCTGATATAAAATGACGCGAGGAACGAGTTGGAAGCGGCAGAATTGAGATCCGAGCAACCGTTGACGAGAAAATGGCGACCATTCCCAAATCCTGATCTCATGTTTTTTGGGCTCCAGAACCGTGTTTCCGCATTTGTCATGACTAATTCTGATATAAAATGACGCGACGAACGCGTTGGAAGCGACAGAATTGCGATCAGAGAAACCGTTGACGAGAAAATGGCGAGCATTCCCAAATCCTGATCTCGTGTTTTTTGGACTCCAGAAACGTTTTCGTGCATTTGTCGTCACTATTTCCGACGTAAAATGACACGAGGAACACGCTGGAGGCGACAGAATTGCGATCCGAGAAACCGTTGACGAGAAAATGGCGAGCATTCCCCAATCCTGATCTCATGTTTTTTGGGCTCCAGAACCGTGTTTGTGCATTTCTCATGACTAATTCTGATATAAAATGACGCGAGGAACGCGTTGGAAGCGACAGAATTGAGATCCGAGCAACCGTTGACGAGAAAATGGCGAGCATTCCCAAATCCTGATCTCATGTTTTTTTGGCTCCAGAACCGTGTTTGTGCATTTCTCATGACTAATTCTGGTATAAAATGACGCGAGGAACGCGTTGGAAGCGACAGAATTGAGATCCGAGCAACCGTTGACGAGAAAATGGCGAGCATTCCCAAAACTTGATCTCATGTTTTTTGGGCTCCAGAACCGTGTTTGTGCATTTCTCAAGACGAATTCTGATATAAAATGACGCGAGGAACGCGTTGGAAGCGGCAGAATTGAGATCCGAGCAACCGTTGACGAGAAAATGGCGAGCATTCCCAAATCCTGATCTCATGTTTTTTGGGCTCCAGAATCGTGTTTGTGCATTTCTCATGACTAATTCTGATATAAAATGACGCGACGAACGCGTTGGAAGCGACAGAATTGCGATCCGAGCAACCGTTGACGAGAAAATGGCGAGCATTCCCAAATCCTGATCTCATGTTTTTTGGGCTCCAGAACCGTGTTTGTGCATTTCTCATGACTAATTCTGATATAAAATGACGCGAGGAACGCGTTGGAAGCGGCAGAATTGAGATCCGAGCAACCGTTGACGAGAAAATGGCGAGCATTCCCAAATCCTGATCTCATGTTTTTTGGGCTCCAGAACCGTGTTTCTGCATTTCTCATGACTAATTCTGATATAAAATGACGCGACGAACGCGTTGGAAGCGACAGAAGTGCGATCAGAGAAACCGTTGACGAGAAAATGGCGAGCATTCCCAAATCCTGATCTCATGTTTTTTGGGCTCCAGAATCGTGTTTGTGCATTTCTCATGACTAATTCTGATATAAAATGACGCGACGAACGCGTTGGAAGCGACAGAATTGCGATCCGAGCAACCGTTGACGAGAAAATGGCGAGCATTCCCAAATCCTGATCTCATGTTTTTTGGGCTCCAGAACCGTGTTTGTGCATTTCTCATGACTAATTCTGATATAAAATGACGCGAGGAACGCGTTGGAAGCGGCAGAATTGAGATCCGAGCAACAGTTGACGAGAAAATGGCGAGCATTCCCAAATCCTGATCTCATGTTTTTTGGGCTCCAGAACCGTGTTTCTGCATTTCTCATGACTAATTCTGATATAAAATGACGCGACGAACGCGTTGGAAGCGACAGAAGTGCGATCAGAGAAACCGTTGACGAGAAAATGGCGAGCATTCCCAAATCCTGATCTCGTATTTTTTGGATTCCAGAAACGTTTTCGTGCATTTGTCGTGACTATTTCCGACGCAAAATGACACGAGGAACACGCTGGAAGCGACAGAATTGCGATCCGAGAAACCGTTGACGAGAAAATGGTGAGCATTCCCAAATCCTGATCTCATGTTTTTTGGGCTCCAGAACCGTGTTTGTGCATTTCTCATGACTAATTCTGATATAAAATGACGCGACGAACGCGTTGGAAGCGACAGAATTGCGATCCGAGCAACCGTTGACGAGAAAATCGCGAGCATTCCCAAAACCTGATCTCGTGTTTTTTGGACTCCAGAAACGTTTTCGTGCATTTGTCATCACTATTTCCGACGTAAAATGACACGAGGAACACGCTGGAGGCGACAGAATTGCGATCCGAGAAACCGTTGACGAGAAAATGGCGAGCATTCCCCAATCCTGATCTCATGTTTTTTGGGCTCCAGAACCGTGTTTGTGCATTTCTCAAGACGAATTCTGATATAAAATGACGCGAGGAACGCGTTGGAAGCGGCAGAATTGAGATCCGAGCAACCGTTGACGAGAAAATGGCGAGCATTCCCAAATCCTGATCTCATGTTTTTTGGGCTCCAGAACCGTGTTTGTGCATTTCTCATGACTAATTCTGATATAAAATGACGCGACGAACGCGTTGGAAGCGACAGAATTGCGATCCGAGCAACCGTTGACGAGAAAATGGCGAGCATTCCCAAATCCTGATCTCATCTTTTTTGGGCTCCAGAACCGTGTTTGTGCATTTCTCATGACTAATTCTGATATAAAATGACGCGAGGAACGCGTTGGAAGCGACAGAATTGAGATCCGAACAACCGTTGACGAGAAAATGGCGAGCATTCCCAAAACTTGATCTCATGTTTTTTGGGCTCCAGAACCGTGTTTGTGCATTTCTCAAGACGAATTCTGATATAAAATGACGCGAGGAACGCGTTGGAAGCGGCAGAATTGAGATCCGAGCAACCGTTGACGAGAAAATGGCGAGCATTCCCAAATCCTGATCTCATGTTTTTTGGGCTCCAGAACCGTGTTTGTGCATTTCTCGTGACTAATTCTGATATAAAATGACGCGACGAACGCGTTGGAAGCGACAGAATTGCGATCCGAGCAACCGTTGACGAGAAAATGGCGAGCATTCCCAAATCCTGATCTCATGTTTTTTGGGCTCCAGAACCGTGTTTCTGCATTTCTCATGACTAATTCTGATATAAAATGACGCGACGAACGCGTTGGAAGCGACAGAATTGAGATCCGAGCAACCGTTGACGAGAAAATGGCGAGCATTCCCAAATCCTGATCTCATGTTTTTTGGGCTCCAGAACCGTGTTTGTGCATTTCTCATGACTAATTCTGATATAAAATGACGCGACGAACGCGTTGGAAGCGACAGAATTGCGATCCGAGCAACCGTTGACGAGAAAATGGCGAGCATTCCCAAATCCTGATCTCATCTTTTTTGGGCTCCAGAACCGTGTTTGTGCATTTCTCATGACTAATTCTGATATAAAATGACGCGAGGAACGCGTTGGAAGCGACAGAATTGAGATCCGAACAACCGTTGACGAGAAAATGGCGAGCATTCCCAAAACTTGATCTCATGTTTTTTGGGCTCCAGAACCGTGTTTGTGCATTTCTCAAGACGAATTCTGATATAAAATGACGCGAGGAACGCGTTGGAAGCGGCAGAATTGAGATCCGAGCAACCGTTGACGAGAAAATGGCGAGCATTCCCAAATCCTGATCTCATGTTTTTTGGGCTCCAGAACCGTGTTTCTGCATTTCTCATGACTAATTCTGATATAAAATGACGCGACGAACGCGTTGGAAGCGACAGAAGTGCGATCAGAGAAACCGTTGACGAGAAAATGGCGAGCATTCCCAAATCCTGATCTCATGTTTTTTGGGCTCCAGAATCGTGTTTGTGCATTTCTCATGACTAATTCTGATATAAAATGACGCGACGAACGCGTTGGAAGCGACAGAATTGCGATCCGAGCAACCGTTGACGAGAAAATGGCGAGCATTCCCAAATCCTGATCTCATGTTTTTTGGGCTCCAGAACCGTGTTTGTGCATTTCTCATGACTAATTCTGATATAAAATGACGCGAGGAACGCGTTGGAAGCGGCAGAATTGAGATCCGAGCAACCGTTGACGAGAAAATGGCGAGCATTCCCAAATCCTGATCTCATGTTTTTTGGGCTCCAGAACCGTGTTTCTGCATTTCTCATGACTAATTCTGATATAAAATGACGCGACGAACGCGTTGGAAGCGACAGAAGTGCGATCAGAGAAACCGTTGACGAGAAAATGGCGAGCATTCCCAAATCCTGATCTCGTATTTTTTGGATTCCAGAAACGTTTTCGTGCATTTGTCGTGACTATTTCCGACGCAAAATGACACGAGGAACACGCTGGAAGCGACAGAATTGCGATCCGAGAAACCGTTGACGAGAAAATGGTGAGCATTCCCAAATCCTGATCTCATGTTTTTTGGGCTCCAGAACCGTGTTTGTGCATTTCTCATGACTAATTCTGATATAAAATGACGCGACGAACGCGTTGGAAGCGACAGAATTGCGATCCGAGCAACCGTTGACGAGAAAATCGCGAGCATTCCCAAAACCTGATCTCGTGTTTTTTGGACTCCAGAAACGTTTTCGTGCATTTGTCATCACTATTTCCGACGTAAAATGACACGAGGAACACGCTGGAGGCGACAGAATTGCGATCCGAGAAACCGTTGACGAGAAAATGGCGAGCATTCCCCAATCCTGATCTCATGTTTTTTGGGCTCCAGAACCGTGTTTGTGCATTTCTCAAGACGAATTCTGATATAAAATGACGCGAGGAACGCGTTGGAAGCGGCAGAATTGAGATCCGAGCAACCGTTGACGAGAAAATGGCGAGCATTCCCAAATCCTGATCTCATGTTTTTTGGGCTCCAGAACCGTGTTTGTGCATTTCTCATGACTAATTCTGATATAAAATGACGCGACGAACGCGTTGGAAGCGACAGAATTGCGATCCGAGCAACCGTTGACGAGAAAATGGCGAGCATTCCCAAATCCTGATCTCATCTTTTTTGGGCTCCAGAACCGTGTTTGTGCATTTCTCATGACTAATTCTGATATAAAATGACGCGAGGAACGCGTTGGAAGCGACAGAATTGAGATCCGAACAACCGTTGACGAGAAAATGGCGAGCATTCCCAAAACTTGATCTCATGTTTTTTGGGCTCCAGAACCGTGTTTGTGCATTTCTCAAGACGAATTCTGATATAAAATGACGCGAGGAACGCGTTGGAAGCGGCAGAATTGAGATCCGAGCAACCGTTGACGAGAAAATGGCGAGCATTCCCAAATCCTGATCTCATGTTTTTTGGGCTCCAGAACCGTGTTTGTGCATTTCTCGTGACTAATTCTGATATAAAATGACGCGACGAACGCGTTGGAAGCGACAGAATTGCGATCCGAGCAACCGTTGACGAGAAAATGGCGAGCATTCCCAAATCCTGATCTCATGTTTTTTGGGCTCCAGAACCGTGTTTCTGCATTTCTCATGACTAATTCTGATATAAAATGACGCGACGAACGCGTTGGAAGCGACAGAATTGAGATCCGAGCAACCGTTGACGAGAAAATGGCGAGCATTCCCAAATCCTGATCTCATGTTTTTTGGGCTCCAGAACCGTGTTTGTGCATTTCTCATGACTAATTCTGATATAAAATGACGCGACGAACGCGTTGGAAGCGACAGAATTGCGATCCGAGCAACCGTTGACGAGAAAATGGCGAGCATTCCCAAATCCTGATCTCATCTTTTTTGGGCTCCAGAACCGTGTTTGTGCATTTCTCATGACTAATTCTGATATAAAATGACGCGAGGAACGCGTTGGAAGCGACAGAATTGAGATCCGAACAACCGTTGACGAGAAAATGGCGAGCATTCCCAAAACTTGATCTCATGTTTTTTGGGCTCCAGAACCGTGTTTGTGCATTTCTCAAGACGAATTCTGATATAAAATGACGCGAGGAACGCGTTGGAAGCGGCAGAATTGAGATCCGAGCAACCGTTGACGAGAAAATGGCGAGCATTCCCAAATCCTGATCTCATGTTTTTTGGGCTCCAGAACCGTGTTTGTGCATTTCTCGTGACTAATTCTGATATAAAATGACGCGACGAACGCGTTGGAAGCGACAGAATTGCGATCCGAGCAACCGTTGACGAGAAAATGGCGAGCATTCCCAAATCCTGATCTCATGTTTTTTGGGCTCCAGAACCGTGTTTCTGCATTTCTCATGACTAATTCTGATATAAAATGACGCGACGAACGCGTTGGAAGCGACAGAATTGCGATCAGAGAAACCGTTGACGAGAAAATGGCGAGCATTCCCAAATCCTGATCTCGTGTTTTTTGGACTCCAGAAACGTTTTCGTGCATTTGTCGTGACTATTTCCGACGCAAAATGACACGAGGAACACGCTGGAAGCGACAGAATTGCGATCCGAGAAACCGTTGACGAGAAAATGGCGAGCATTCCCAAATCCTGATCTCATGTTTTTTGGGCTCCAGAACCGTGTTTGTGCATTTCTCATGACTAATTCTGATATAAAATGACGCGACGAACGCGTTGGAAGCGACAGAATTGCGATCCGAGCAACCGTTGACGAGAAAATGGCGAGCATTCCCAAATCCTGATCTCATGTTTTTTGGGCTCCAGAACCGTGTTTGTGCATTTCTCAAGACGAATTCTGATATAAAATGACGCGAGGAACGCGTTGGAAGCGGCAGAATTGAGATCCGAGCAACCGTTGACGAGAAAATGGCGAGCATTCCCAAATCCTGATCTCATGTTTTTTGGGCTCCAGAACCGTGTTTGTGCATTTCTCGTGACTAATTCTGATATAAAATGACGCGACGAACGCGTTGGAAGCGACAGAATTGCGATCCGAGCAACCGTTGACGAGAAAATGGCGAGCATTCCCAAATCCTGATCTCATGTTTTTTGGGCTCCAGAACCGTGTTTCTGCATTTCTCATGACTAATTCTGATATAAAATGACGCGACGAACGCGTTGGAAGCGACAGAATTGCGATCAGAGAAACCGTTGACGAGAAAATGGCGAGCATTCCCAAATCTCGTGTTTTTTGGACTCCAGAAACGTTTTCGTGCATTTGTCATCACTATTTCCGACGTAAAATGACACGAGGAACACGCTGGAGGCGACAGAATTGCGATCCGAGAAACCGTTGACGAGAAAATGGCGAGCATTCCCCAATCCTGATCTCATGTTTTTTGGGCTCCAGAACCGTGTTTGTGCATTTCTCAAGACGAATTCTGATATAAAATGACGCGAGGAACGCGTTGGAAGCGGCAGAATTGAGATCCGAGCAACCGTTGACGAGAAAATGGCGAGCATTCCCAAATCCTGATCTCATGTTTTTTGGGCTCCAGAACCGTGTTTGTGCATTTCTCATGACTAATTCTGATATAAAATGACGCGACGAACGCGTTGGAAGCGACAGAATTGCGATCCGAGCAACCGTTGACGAGAAAATGGCGAGCATTCCCAAATCCTGATCTCATCTTTTTTGGGCTCCAGAACCGTGTTTGTGCATTTCTCATGACTAATTCTGATATAAAATGACGCGAGGAACGCGTTGGAAGCGACTGAATTGAGATCCGAACAACCGTTGACGAGAAAATGGCGAGCATTCCCAAAACTTGATCTCATGTTTTTTGGGCTCCAGAACCGTGTTTGTGCATTTCTCATGACTAATTCTGATATAAAATGACGCGACGAACGCGTTGGAAGCGACAGAATTGAGATCCGAGCAACCGTTGACGAGAAAATGGCGAGCATTCCCAAATCCTGATCTCATGTTTTTTGGGCTCCAGAACCGTGTTTGTGCATTTCTCATGACTAATTCTGATATAAAATGACGCGACGAACGCGTTGGAAGCGACAGAATTGCGATCCGAGCAACCGTTGACGAGAAAATGGCGAGCATTCCCAAATCCTGATCTCATCTTTTTTGGGCTCCATAACCGTGTTTGTGCATTTCTCATGACTAATTCTGATATAAAATGACGCGAGGAACGCGTTGGAAGCGACAGAATTGAGATCCGAACAACCGTTGACGAGAAAATGGCGAGCATTCCCAAAACTTGATCTCATGTTTTTTGGGCTCCAGAACCGTGTTTGTGCATTTCTCAAGACGAATTCTGATATAAAATGACGCGAGGAACGCGTTGGAAGCGGCAGAATTGAGATCCGAGCAACCGTTGACGAGAAAATGGCGAGCATTCCCAAATCCTGATCTCATGTTTTTTGGGCTCCAGAACCGTGTTTCTGCATTTCTCATGACTAATTCTGATATAAAATGACGCGACGAACGCGTTGGAAGCGACAGAAGTGCGATCAGAGAAACCGTTGACGAGAAAATGGCGAGCATTCCCAAATCCTGATCTCATGTTTTTTGGGCTCCAGAATCGTGTTTGTGCATTTCTCATGACTAATTCTGATATAAAATGACGCGACGAACGCGTTGGAAGCGACAGAATTGCGATCCGAGCAACCGTTGACGAGAAAATGGCGAGCATTCCCAAATCCTGATCTCATGTTTTTTGGGCTCCAGAACCGTGTTTGTGCATTTCTCATGACTAATTCTGATATAAAATGACGCGAGGAACGCGTTGGAAGCGGCAGAATTGAGATCCGAGCAACCGTTGACGAGAAAATGGCGAGCATTCCCAAATCCTGATCTCATGTTTTTTGGGCTCCAGAACCGTGTTTCTGCATTTCTCATGACTAATTCTGATATAAAATGACGCGACGAACGCGTTGGAAGCGACAGAAGTGCGATCAGAGAAACCGTTGACGAGAAAATGGCGAGCATTCCCAAATCCTGATCTCGTATTTTTTGGATTCCAGAAACGTTTTCGTGCATTTGTCGTGACTATTTCCGACGCAAAATGACACGAGGAACACGCTGGAAGCGACAGAATTGCGATCCGAGAAACCGTTGACGAGAAAATGGCGAGCATTCCCCAATCCTGATCTCATGTTTTTTGGGCTCCAGAACCGTGTTTGTGCATTTCTCAAGACGAATTCTGATATAAAATGACGCGAGGAACGCGTTGGAAGCGGCAGAATTGAGATCCGAGCAACCGTTGACGAGAAAATGGCGAGCATTCCCAAATCCTGATCTCATGTTTTTTGGGCTCCAGAACCGTGTTTGTGCATTTCTCATGACTAATTCTGATATAAAATGACGCGACGAACGCGTTGGAAGCGACAGAATTGCGATCCGAGCAACCGTTGACGAGAAAATGGCGAGCATTCCCAAATCCTGATCTCATCTTTTTTGGGCTCCAGAACCGTGTTTGTGCATTTCTCATGACTAATTCTGATATAAAATGACGCGAGGAACGCGTTGGAAGCGACAGAATTGAGATCCGAACAACCGTTGACGAGAAAATGGCGAGCATTCCCAAAACTTGATCTCATGTTTTTTGGGCTCCAGAACCGTGTTTGTGCATTTCTCAAGACGAATTCTGATATAAAATGACGCGAGGAACGCGTTGGAAGCGGCAGAATTGAGATCCGAGCAACCGTTGACGAGAAAATGGCGAGCATTCCCAAATCCTGATCTCATGTTTTTTGGGCTCCAGAACCGTGTTTGTGCATTTCTCGTGACTAATTCTGATATAAAATGACGCGACGAACGCGTTGGAAGCGACAGAATTGCGATCCGAGCAACCGTTGACGAGAAAATGGCGAGCATTCCCAAATCCTGATCTCATGTTTTTTGGGCTCCAGAACCGTGTTTCTGCATTTCTCATGACTAATTCTGATATAAAATGACGCGACGAACGCGTTGGAAGCGACAGAATTGAGATCCGAGCAACCGTTGACGAGAAAATGGCGAGCATTCCCAAATCCTGATCTCATGTTTTTTGGGCTCCAGAACCGTGTTTGTGCATTTCTCATGACTAATTCTGATATAAAATGACGCGACGAACGCGTTGGAAGCGACAGAATTGCGATCCGAGCAACCGTTGACGAGAAAATGGCGAGCATTCCCAAATCCTGATCTCATCTTTTTTGGGCTCCAGAACCGTGTTTGTGCATTTCTCATGACTAATTCTGATATAAAATGACGCGAGGAACGCGTTGGAAGCGACAGAATTGAGATCCGAACAACCGTTGACGAGAAAATGGCGAGCATTCCCAAAACTTGATCTCATGTTTTTTGGGCTCCAGAACCGTGTTTGTGCATTTCTCAAGACGAATTCTGATATAAAATGACGCGAGGAACGCGTTGGAAGCGGCAGAATTGAGATCCGAGCAACCGTTGACGAGAAAATGGCGAGCATTCCCAAATCCTGATCTCATGTTTTTTGGGCTCCAGAACCGTGTTTGTGCATTTCTCGTGACTAATTCTGATATAAAATGACGCGACGAACGCGTTGGAAGCGACAGAATTGCGATCCGAGCAACCGTTGACGAGAAAATGGCGAGCATTCCCAAATCCTGATCTCATGTTTTTTGGGCTCCAGAACCGTGTTTCTGCATTTCTCATGACTAATTCTGATATAAAATGACGCGACGAACGCGTTGGAAGCGACAGAATTGCGATCAGAGAAACCGTTGACGAGAAAATGGCGAGCATTCCCAAATCCTGATCTCGTGTTTTTTGGACTCCAGAAACGTTTTCGTGCATTTGTCGTGACTATTTCCGACGCAAAATGACACGAGGAACACGCTGGAAGCGACAGAATTGCGATCCGAGAAACCGTTGACGAGAAAATGGCGAGCATTCCCAAATCCTGATCTCATGTTTTTTGGGCTCCAGAACCGTGTTTGTGCATTTCTCATGACTAATTCTGATATAAAATGACGCGACGAACGCGTTGGAAGCGACAGAATTGCGATCCGAGCAACCGTTGACGAGAAAATGGCGAGCATTCCCAAATCCTGATCTCATGTTTTTTGGGCTCCAGAACCGTGTTTGTGCATTTCTCAAGACGAATTCTGATATAAAATGACGCGAGGAACGCGTTGGAAGCGGCAGAATTGAGATCCGAGCAACCGTTGACGAGAAAATGGCGAGCATTCCCAAATCCTGATCTCATGTTTTTTGGGCTCCAGAACCGTGTTTGTGCATTTCTCGTGACTAATTCTGATATAAAATGACGCGACGAACGCGTTGGAAGCGACAGAATTGCGATCCGAGCAACCGTTGACGAGAAAATGGCGAGCATTCCCAAATCCTGATCTCATGTTTTTTGGGCTCCAGAACCGTGTTTCTGCATTTCTCATGACTAATTCTGATATAAAATGACGCGACGAACGCGTTGGAAGCGACAGAATTGCGATCAGAGAAACCGTTGACGAGAAAATGGCGAGCATTCCCAAATCTCGTGTTTTTTGGACTCCAGAAACGTTTTCGTGCATTTGTCATCACTATTTCCGACGTAAAATGACACGAGGAACACGCTGGAGGCGACAGAATTGCGATCCGAGAAACCGTTGACGAGAAAATGGCGAGCATTCCCCAATCCTGATCTCATGTTTTTTGGGCTCCAGAACCGTGTTTGTGCATTTCTCAAGACGAATTCTGATATAAAATGACGCGAGGAACGCGTTGGAAGCGGCAGAATTGAGATCCGAGCAACCGTTGACGAGAAAATGGCGAGCATTCCCAAATCCTGATCTCATGTTTTTTGGGCTCCAGAACCGTGTTTGTGCATTTCTCATGACTAATTCTGATATAAAATGACGCGACGAACGCGTTGGAAGCGACAGAATTGCGATCCGAGCAACCGTTGACGAGAAAATGGCGAGCATTCCCAAATCCTGATCTCATCTTTTTTGGGCTCCAGAACCGTGTTTGTGCATTTCTCATGACTAATTCTGATATAAAATGACGCGAGGAACGCGTTGGAAGCGACTGAATTGAGATCCGAACAACCGTTGACGAGAAAATGGCGAGCATTCCCAAAACTTGATCTCATGTTTTTTGGGCTCCAGAACCGTGTTTGTGCATTTCTCAAGACGAATTCTGATATAAAATGACGCGAGGAACGCGTTGGAAGCGGCAGAATTGAGATCCGAGCAACCGTTGACGAGAAAATGGCGAGCATTCCCAAATCCTGATCTCATGTTTTTTGGGCTCCGGAACCGTGTTTGTGCATTTCTCGTGACTAATTCTGATATAAAATGACGCGACGAACGCGTTGGAAGCGACAGAATTGCGATCCGAGCAACCGTTGACGAGAAAATGGCGAGCATTCCCAAATCCTGATCTCATGTTTTTTGGGCTCCAGAACCGTGTTTCTGCATTTCTCATGACTAATTCTGATATAAAATGACGCGACGAACGCGTTGGAAGCGACAGAATTGCGATCAGAGAAACCGTTGACGAGAAAATGGCGAGCATTCCCAAATCCTGATCTCGTGTTTTTTGGACTCCAGAAACGTTTTCGTGCATTTGTCGTGACTATTTCCGACGCAAAATGACACGAGGAACACGCTGGAAGCGACAGAATTGCGATCCGAGAAACCGTTGACGAGAAAATGGCGAGCATTCCCAAATCCTGATCTCATGTTTTTTGGGCTCCAGAACCGTGTTTGTGCATTTATCATGACTAATTCTGATATAAAATGACGCGACGAACGCGTTGGAAGCGACAGAATTGCGATCCGAGCAACCGTTGACGAGAAAATGGCGAGCATTCCCAAATCCTGATCTCATGTTTTTTGGGCTCCAGAACCGTGTTTGTGCATTTCTCAAGACGAATTCTGATATAAAATGACGCGAGGAACGCGTTGGAAGCGGCAGAATTGAGATCCGAGCAACCGTTCACGAGAAAATGGCGAGCATTCCCAAATCCTGATCTCATGTTTTTTGGGCTCCAGAACCGTGTTTGTGCATTTCTCGTGACTAATTCTGATATAAAATGACGCGACGAACGCGTTGGAAGCGACAGAATTGCGATCCGAGCAACCGTTGACGAGAAAATGGCGAGCATTCCCAAATCCTGATCTCATGTTTTTTGGGCTCCAGAACCGTGTTTCTGCATTTCTCATGACTAATTCTGATATAAAATGACGCGACGAACGCGTTGGAAGCGACAGAATTGCGATCCGAGCAACCGTTGACGAGAAAATGGCGAGCATTCCCAAATCCTGATCTCATGTTTTTTGGGCTCCAGAACCGTGTTTCTGCATTTCTCATGACTAATTCTGATATAAAATGACGCGACGAACGCGTTGGAAGCGACAGAATTGCGATCAGAGAAACCGTTGACGAGAAAATGGCGAGCATTCCCAAATCCTGATCTCGTGTTTTTTGGACTCCAGAAACGTTTTCGTGCATTTGTCGTGACTATTTCCGACGCAAAATGACACGAGGAACACGCTGGAAGCGACAGAATTGCGATCCGAGAAACCGTTGACGAGAAAATGGCGAGCATTCCCAAATCCTGATCTCATGTTTTTTGGGCTCCAGAACCGTGTTTGTGCATTTCTCGTGACTAATTCTGATATAAAATGACGCGACGAACGCGTTGGAAGCGACAGAATTGCGATCCGAGCAACCGTTGACGAGAAAATGGCGAGCATTCCCAAATCCTGATCTCATGTTTTTTGGGCTCCAGAACCGTGTTTCTGCATTTCTCATGACTAATTCTGATATAAAATGACGCGACGAACGCGTTGGAAGCGACAGAATTGCGATCCGAGCAACCGTTGACGAGAAAATGGCGAGCATTCCCAAATCCTGATCTCATGTTTTTTCGGCTCCAGAACCGTGTTTCTGCATTTCTCATGACTAATTCTGATATAAAATGACGCGACGAACGCGTTGGAAGCGACAGAATTGCGATCCGAGCAACCGTTGACGAGAAAATGGCGAGCATTCCCAAATCCTGATCTCATGTTTTTTGGGCTCCAGAACCGTGTTTCTGCATTTCTCATGACTAATTCTGATATAAAATGACGCGACGAACGCGTTGGAAGCGACAGAATTGCGATCAGAGAAACCGTTGACGATAAAATGGCGAGCATTCCCAAATCCTGATCTCGTGTTTTTTGGACTCCAGAAACGTTTTCGTGCATTTGTCGTGCCTATTTCCGACGCAAAATGACACGAGGAACACGCTGGAAGCGACAGAATTGCGATCCGAGAAACCGTTGACGAGAAAATGGCGAGCATTCCCAAATCCTGATCTCATGTTTTTTGGGCTCCAGAACCGTGTTTGTGCATTTCTCATGACTAATTCTGATATAAAATGACGCGACGAACGCGTTGGAAGCGACAGAATTGCGATCCGAGCAACCGTTGACGAGAAAATGGCGAGCATTCCCAAATCCTGATCTCATGTTTTTTGGGCTCCAGAACCGTGTTTGTGCATTTCTCAAGACGAATTCTGATATAAAATGACGCGAGGAACGCGTTGGAAGCGGCAGAATTGAGATCCGAGCAACCGTTGACGAGAAAATGGCGAGCATTCCCAAATCCTGATCTCATGTTTTTTGGGCTCCAGAACCGTGTTTGTGCATTTCTCGTGACTAATTCTGATATAAAATGACGCGACGAACGCGTTGGAAGCGACAGAATTGCGATCCGAGCAACCGTTGACGAGAAAATGGCGAGCATTCCCAAATCCTGATCTCGTGTTTTTTGGACTCCAGAAACGTTTTCGTGCATTTGTCGTCACTATTTCCGACGTAAAATGACACGAGGAACACGCTGGAGGCGACAGAATTGCGATCCGAGAAACCGTTGACGAGAAAATGGCGAGCATTCCCCAATCCTGATCTCATGTTTTTTGGGCTCCAGAACCGTGTTTGTGCATTTCTCAAGACGAATTCTGATATAAAATGACGCGAGGAACGCGTTGGAAGCGGCAGAATTGAGATCCGAGCAACCGTTGACGAGAAAATGGCGAGCATTCCCAAATCCTGATCTCATGTTTTTTGGGCTCCAGAACCGTGTTTGTGCATTTCTCATGACTAATTCTGATATAAAATGACGCGACGAACGCGTTGGAAGCGACAGAATTGCGATCCGAGCAACTGTTGACGAGAAAATGGCGAGCATTCCCAAATCCTGATCTCATCTTTTTTGGGCTCCAGAACCGTGTTTGTGCATTTCTCATGACTAATTCTGATATAAAATGACGCGAGGAACGCGTTGGAAGCGACAGAATTGAGATCCGAACAACCGTTGACGAGAAAATGGCGAGCATTCCCAAAACTTGATCTCATGTTTTTTGGGCTCCAGAACCGTGTTTGTGCATTTCTCAAGACGAATTCTGATATAAAATGACGCGAGGAACGCGTTGGAAGCGGCAGAATTGAGATCCGAGCAACCGTTGACGAGAAAATGGCGAGCATTCCCAAATCCTGATCTCATGTTTTTTGGGCTCCGGAACCGTGTTTGTGCATTTCTCGTGACTAATTCTGATATAAAATGACGCGACGAACGCGTTGGAAGCGACAGAATTGCGATCCGAGCAACCGTTGACGAGAAAATGGCGAGCATTCCCAAATCCTGATCTCATGTTTTTTGGGCTCCAGAACCGTGTTTCTGCATTTCTCATGACTAATTCTGATATAAAATGACGCGACGAACGCGTTGGAAGCGACAGAATTGCGATCAGAGAAACCGTTGACGAGAAAATGGCGAGCATTCCCAAATCCTGATCTCGTGTTTTTTGGACTACAGAAACGTTTTCGTGCATTTGTCGTGACTATTTCCGACGCAAAATGACACGAGGAACACGCTGGAAGCGACAGAATTGCGATCCGAGAAACCGTTGACGAGAAAATGGCGAGCATTCCCAAATCCTGATCTCATGTTTTTTGGGCTCCAGAACCGTGTTTGTGCATTTATCATGACTAATTCTGATATAAAATGACGCGACGAACGCGTTGGAAGCGACAGAATTGCGATCCGAGCAACCGTTGACGAGAAAATGGCGAGCATTCCCAAATCCTGATCTCATGTTTTTTGGGCTCCAGAACCGTGTTTGTGCATTTCTCAAGACGAATTCTGATATAAAATGACGCGAGGAACGCGTTGGAAGCGGCAGAATTGAGATCCGAGCAACCGTTGACGAGAAAATGGCGAGCATTCCCAAATCCTGATCTCATGTTTTTTGGGCTCCAGAACCGTGTTTGTGCATTTCTCGTGACTAATTCTGATATAAAATGACGCGACGAACGCGTTGGAAGCGACAGAATTGCGATCCGAGCAACCGTTGACGAGAAAATGGCGAGCATTCCCAAATCCTGATCTCATGTTTTTTGGGCTCCAGAACCGTGTTTCTGCATTTCTCATGACTAATTCTGATATAAAATGACGCGACGAACGCGTTGGAAGCGACAGAATTGCGATCAGAGAAACCGTTGACGAGAAAATGGCGAGCATTCCCAAATCCTGATCTCATGTTTTTTGGGCTCCAGAACCGTGTTTGTGCATTTCTCATGACTAATTCTGATATAAAATGACGCGACGAACGCGTTGGAAGCGACAGAATTGCGATCCGAGCAACCGTTGACGAGAAAATGGCGAGCATTCCCAAATCCTGATCTCATGTTTTTTGGGCTCCAGAACCGTGTTTCTGCATTTCTCATGACTAATTCTGATATAAAATGACGCGACGAACGCGTTGGAAGCGACAGAATTGCGATCAGAGAAACCGTTGACGAGAAAATGGCGAGCATTCCCAAATCCTGATCTCGTGTTTTTTGGACTCCAGAAACGTTTTCGTGCATTTGTCGTGACTATTTCCGACGCAAAATGACACGAGGAACACGCTGGAAGCGACAGAATTGCGATCCGAGAAACCGTTGACGAGAAAATGGCGAGCATTCCCAAATCCTGATCTCATGTTTTTTGGGCTCCAGAACCGTGTTTGTGCATTTCTCATGACTAATTCTGATATAAAATGACGCGACGAACGCGTTGGAAGCGACAGAATTGCGATCCGAGCAACCGTTGACGAGAAAATGGCGAGCATTCCCAAAACTTGATCTCGTGTTTATTGAACTCCAGAACCGTGTTTGTGCATTTCTCAAGACGAATTCTGATATAAAATGACGCGAGGAACGCGCTGGAAGCGGCAGAATTGAGATCCGAGAAACCGTTGACGACAAAATCGCGAGCATTCCCAAAACTTGATCTCGTGTTTTTTGGGCTCCAGAACCGTGTTTGTGCATTTCTCAAGACGAATTCTGATATAAAATGACGCGAGGAACGCGTTGGAAGCGGCAGAATTGCGATCCGAGCAACCGTTGACGAGAAAATGGCGAGCATTCCCAAATCCTGATCTCATGTTTTTTGGGCTCCAGAACCGTGTTTGTGCATTTCTCAAGACGAATTCTGATATAAAATGACGCGAGGAACGCGTTGGAAGCGGCAGAATTGAGATCCGAGCAACCGTTGACGAGAAAATGGCGAGCATTCCCAAATCCTGATCTCATGTTTTTTGGGCTCCAGAACCGTGTTTGTGCATTTCTCGTGACTAATTCTGATATAAAATGACGCGACGAACGCGTTGGAAGCGACAGAATTGCGATCCGAGCAACCGTTGACGAGAAAATGGCGAGCATTCCCAAATCCTGATCTCATGTTTTTTGGGCTCCAGAACCGTGTTTCTGCATTTCTCATGACTAATTCTGATATAAAATGACGCGACGAACGCGTTGGAAGCGACAGAATTGCGATCAGAGAAACCGTTGACGAGAAAATGGCGAGCATTCCCAAATCCTGATCTCGTGTTTTTTGGACTCCAGAAACGTTTTCGTGCATTTGTCGTGACTATTTCCGACGCAAAATGACACGAGGAACACGCTGGAAGCGACAGAATTGCGATCCGAGAAACCGTTGACGAGAAAATGGCGAGCATTCCCAAATCCTGATCTCATGTTTTTTGGGCTCCAGAACCGTGTTTGTGCATTTCTCATGACTAATTCTGATATAAAATGACGCGACGAACGCGTTGGAAGCGACAGAATTGCGATCCGAGCAACCGTTGACGAGAAAATGGCGAGCATTCCCAAAACTTGATCTCGTGTTTATTGAACTCCAGAACCGTGTTTGTGCATTTCTCAAGACGAATTCTGATATAAAATGACGCGAGGAACGCGCTGGAAGCGGCAGAATTGAGATCCGAGAAACCGTTGACGACAAAATCGCGAGCATTCCCAAAACTTGATCTCGTGTTTTTTGGGCTCCAGAACCGTGTTTGTGCATTTCTCAAGACGAATTCTGATATAAAATGACGCGAGGAACGCGTTGGAAGCGGCAGAATTGAGATCCGAGCAACCGTTGACGAGAAAATGGCGAGCATTCCCAAATCCTGATCTCATGTTTTTTGGGCTCCAGAACCGTGTTTGTGCATTTCTCGTGACTAATTCTGATATAAAATGACGCGACGAACGCGTTGGAAGCGACAGAATTGCGATCCGAGCAACCGTTGACGAGAAAATGGCGAGCATTCCCAAATCCTGATCTCATGTTTTTTGGGCTCCGGAACCGTGTTTGTGCATTTCTCGTGACTAATTCTGATATAAAATGACGCGACGAACGCGTTGGAAGCGACAGAATTGCGATCCGAGCAACCGTTGACGAGAAAATGGCGAGCATTCCCAAATCCTGATCTCATGTTTTTTGGGCTCCAGAACCGTGTTTCTGCATTTCTCATGACTAATTCTGATATAAAATGACGCGACGAACGCGTTGGAAGCGACAGAATTGCGATCAGAGAAACCGTTGACGAGAAAATGGCGAGCATTCCCAAATCCTGATCTCGTGTTTTTTGGACTACAGAAACGTTTTCGTGCATTTGTCGTGACTATTTCCGACGCAAAATGACACGAGGAACACGCTGGAAGCGACAGAATTGCGATCCGAGAAACCGTTGACGAGAAAATGGCGAGCATTCCCAAATCCTGATCTCATGTTTTTTGGGCTCCAGAACCGTGTTTGTGCATTTATCATGACTAATTCTGATATAAAATGACGCGACGAACGCGTTGGAAGCGACAGAATTGCGATCCGAGCAACCGTTGACGAGAAAATGGCGAGCATTCCCAAATCCTGATCTCATGTTTTTTGGGCTCCAGAACCGTGTTTGTGCATTTCTCAAGACGAATTCTGATATAAAATGACGCGAGGAACGCGTTGGAAGCGGCAGAATTGAGATCCGAGCAACCGTTGACGAGAAAATGGCGAGCATTCCCAAATCCTGATCTCATGTTTTTTGGGCTCCAGAACCGTGTTTGTGCATTTCTCGTGACTAATTCTGATATAAAATGACGCGACGAACGCGTTGGAAGCGACAGAATTGCGATCCGAGCAACCGTTGACGAGAAAATGGCGAGCATTCCCAAATCCTGATCTCATGTTTTTTGGGCTCCAGAACCGTGTTTCTGCATTTCTCATGACTAATTCTGATATAAAATGACGCGACGAACGCGTTGGAAGCGACAGAATTGCGATCAGAGAAACCGTTGACGAGAAAATGGCGAGCATTCCCAAATCCTGATCTCATGTTTTTTGGGCTCCAGAACCGTGTTTGTGCATTTCTCATGACTAATTCTGATATAAAATGACGCGACGAACGCGTTGGAAGCGACAGAATTGCGATCCGAGCAACCGTTGACGAGAAAATGGCGAGCATTCCCAAATCCTGATCTCATGTTTTTTGGGCTCCAGAACCGTGTTTCTGCATTTCTCATGACTAATTCTGATATAAAATGACGCGACGAACGCGTTGGAAGCGACAGAATTGCGATCAGAGAAACCGTTGACGAGAAAATGGCGAGCATTCCCAAATCCTGATCTCGTGTTTTTTGGACTCCAGAAACGTTTTCGTGCATTTGTCGTGACTATTTCCGACGCAAAATGACACGAGGAACACGCTGGAAGCGACAGAATTGCGATCCGAGAAACCGTTGACGAGAAAATGGCGAGCATTCCCAAATCCTGATCTCATGTTTTTTGGGCTCCAGAACCGTGTTTGTGCATTTCTCATGACTAATTCTGATATAAAATGACGCGACGAACGCGTTGGAAGCGACAGAATTGCGATCCGAGCAACCGTTGACGAGAAAATGGCGAGCATTCCCAAAACTTGATCTCGTGTTTATTGAACTCCAGAACCGTGTTTGTGCATTTCTCAAGACGAATTCTGATATAAAATGACGCGAGGAACGCGCTGGAAGCGGCAGAATTGAGATCCGAGAAACCGTTGACGACAAAATCGCGAGCATTCCCAAAACTTGATCTCGTGTTTTTTGGGCTCCAGAACCGTGTTTGTGCATTTCTCAAGACGAATTCTGATATAAAATGACGCGAGGAACGCGTTGGAAGCGGCAGAATTGCGATCCGAGCAACCGTTGACGAGAAAATGGCGAGCATTCCCAAATCCTGATCTCATGTTTTTTGGGCTCCAGAACCGTGTTTGTGCATTTCTCAAGACGAATTCTGATATAAAATGACGCGAGGAACGCGTTGGAAGCGGCAGAATTGAGATCCGAGCAACCGTTGACGAGAAAATGGCGAGCATTCCCAAATCCTGATCTCATGTTTTTTGGGCTCCAGAACCGTGTTTGTGCATTTCTCGTGACTAATTCTGATATAAAATGACGCGACGAACGCGTTGGAAGCGACAGAATTGCGATCCGAGCAACCGTTGACGAGAAAATGGCGAGCATTCCCAAATCCTGATCTCATGTTTTTTGGGCTCCAGAACCGTGTTTCTGCATTTCTCATGACTAATTCTGATATAAAATGACGCGACGAACGCGTTGGAAGCGACAGAATTGCGATCAGAGAAACCGTTGACGAGAAAATGGCGAGCATTCCCAAATCCTGATCTCGTGTTTTTTGGACTCCAGAAACGTTTTCGTGCATTTGTCGTGACTATTTCCGACGCAAAATGACACGAGGAACACGCTGGAAGCGACAGAATTGCGATCCGAGAAACCGTTGACGAGAAAATGGCGAGCATTCCCAAATCCTGATCTCATGTTTTTTGGGCTCCAGAACCGTGTTTGTGCATTTCTCATGACTAATTCTGATATAAAATGACGCGACGAACGCGTTGGAAGCGACAGAATTGCGATCCGAGCAACCGTTGACGAGAAAATGGCGAGCATTCCCAAAACTTGATCTCGTGTTTATTGAACTCCAGAACCGTGTTTGTGCATTTCTCAAGACGAATTCTGATATAAAATGACGCGAGGAACGCGCTGGAAGCGGCAGAATTGAGATCCGAGAAACCGTTGACGACAAAATCGCGAGCATTCCCAAAACTTGATCTCGTGTTTTTTGGGCTCCAGAACCGTGTTTGTGCATTTCTCAAGACGAATTCTGATATAAAATGACGCGAGGAACGCGTTGGAAGCGGCAGAATTGAGATCCGAGCAACCGTTGACGAGAAAATGGCGAGCATTCCCAAA